>OU342446.1:2507500-5007500 GCA_910589575.2 Carcina quercana | reverse complement strand
CATACAGTGTTACATGATTTAAAGATAAGAATATCGTGTTTGGTATCAAATGAAAAGTTTTTAATTTACGGGTAATACTTGTCGTAGTCGGGTTTTATTGTTTATTTTGATTTAATCCTTTTTGGTTTCCTTTTTTCCCATAGTTATCCATTGGGTATTACCTACTAGGCCTCCGCTGTCCGTCTGTCTGTCAGCTGTCTCGTGATCCGTAATAGGTATAAAGTTGAAATTTTCACAGAATATGTATGTACCCCTGTGTAAGAATATTATTATTAATATTTAACTAGCGGCCCGTCCCGGCTTCGCACGGGTGAACATTTATTTTGGCATAAACGTTTCTCGATCATTACAGAAATTTTCAGAACTTTCCAGAAGTTATCATGTGAACTTCACATGAGTCACATAAGTTAGAAAAGGACACATGTATATTTTTCACATTTTGGCCAGCCACAACCACCCACTTCCACCCATCGCGACCAAACTCTCTTACTTTCAGCAGGAGACCAAGGAGTATTCACTAAACCAACGGGAAGTTGATCGGAGTTGGTGGTGATGGAGAAAACCCTGTCTTAACGTACTAACATTACCTTTTTATATAGATATCAGATTTAAAAACTACGTGTATCAATTTGTCAGACATTAGATCGTTGTTCGGTTCGGTGGTTGTTAACTTCTTATCCTACTAATATTATAAGTGTGAAAGTTTGGATGTTTAGATGTTTGTGACGCTTTCACGGAAAAACTACTTAATGGATTTGAATGAAACTTTACAATAACATAGCTTATACATCAGAATAACATATAGGCTATAATTTATAAAGACATATATAGTGTAAATTGTCCAAAATCACACTTATAATATTAGTGGGATTACATGGGCAATTTTGGCATAACAAAAACGCGTTGCATAGCAACCGACCATAGAATATGTAAATTCGTATATACAAACTTTCGCGTTTATAATATTGGTGTAAAGACTATTTGAATGTACTACGTCAGATATTAAATATTTTGTTTCTTTAAATTATTAGACTACGTAACAGAATAAACACTATTTTGTACCTTATGCTGTATAATAATTTGTCATATACGTCATCTGTTCCTATCGAACAAGTAGAATACATCCTGAAGTACACGCGGACAAAGTCGCGGGCGGAAGCTAGTTATTTATAATTTTCAGTATGTTAATTTTTCATATTCTGTACGGAACCTTCGGTGCGCGAGTCCGACTCACACTTGGCCGGTTGTTAATTTCTCTGTGGTAGTTCCTTTTTAGGGTTTCATAAGCACCATCATTCTCAGATGCAAAACTCCACTTCTGACCATGATCACTCACTCGAGAACTCATACTCACGCATGAGAGGCAATGACTAAGGCAAATCTGAATAATTAATAAGTTACAAATTAACTTTAAAAGGGACTGATGCACAAGTGCTATTAAAAACTATTAACAGTGACAGAAATACGAATAAAAAGGTTTCATCTCCTATTTTTCCAACCTTATACGAGTATCTGTAAGCCTTACTTACTTTATCATTATTTATATACTTCTCATCAGTGAATATATTAAATGATACTCCTTTTTTATAGTCGGTTAAAATGACGTATTTCACTAACTCCCGCCAAGTAAAAATACAAATACTTGGCCACCCAATATAACTTGATACCGTCTTCCTCCTCTTGGAGCGCCATTCATGCTGCCCGTTTAAAATAGATCTTGTTATTGTTGCCGAAGTATGACGTAACCTCACACAGAACGATTTCATTGATTTTCTCAACCCTTCACAGGTGAAAACCTACTTTTCTACTATAACGTTACATTTGATCCCAAAAAATTCCTGTAAAATTTGTGTAGCGAATATTTATCTTAAGTTTGTAATGTCTGTTTAAAATTTTGAAATTGGAAGACGAAAAAAAAATCCTGAAGCTAGCACTTCAAATTAAAAGGAGTAAAGGGACGAAGAAGTACTTTATTTTTTACCCAAATCTTTTTTCTTTGTTCCCACAAAGACATACCGATAATAGCAGGAATCACAGAAGCCGGCAGGGAATTCCACTCCTTAGCTGTAGGCATAATAAATCGCGTGAAATTGTGTAATTACCTTTTAGTCCCCTACGTGTATCCTATTCTAAATCCAAACTTCATATTATTATCTTCTTTTTTAAAATTATTGAATTTTAACAAAAAATGTTAATGTTTTACTGAAATTGATACCGCTTGTTAAAAAGGTTTGTTAGAATTTCATTCATCTTTTTCAACAACCCAATTTTTGGCAAAGAAATGTAAAAGGACCTTGGAAACTGCCATGTCATCCGAGTAGAAACGGCTATTGGATAAAAAAAACAAGGCCTCGTCTTGTGCAGAACCTTTTTCTAAACTTATTTACAAAACAAAACTAATAAACCAATACCGTAAATATCGCAATCCCAGCCAGACTCGCCGCTACCCCAAATTGACAACACAGTACGCACGAACCGCCTACGGTCTCGGATTTCCAAGCATTCATACGGGCTAGACAGAGACAAAACACATACAATACAAGGCATTTTACACAAGTGTGAAAGAGAGTAAGATAGTCATCGATCGGCTTGCGTCACAGAATACGTGTGGGCGCGATGACGTCACACCGGAACGACCAATAGGAGCGTAGGGAAAAGGCGCCATGAAATTAATGAAATTGGTTTTAAATTTTAGTATATTTAAAGGAATATTTTTGACGTTAGACATATAGCTGCATGCTGAGTGGGTGGCTTTCTTACTTTTAAAAAGAATAAAATAGAGACTATAATAGTGCTAGTGTTTAAATGACTCACATTCTTATTGAAACTTGTTAATTTTATATTATATCTATCAATCTGTTATTTTCACATTATTATTATTAGTAACAATGCCAAACATTTGAATGCATGTTTTATTATTTTGACTTTTGTGACTGTGTACATATTTGTTTTTTATCCAATCCCAAGTGGATGAAGCACCTAGCGGAAAATTGTTGTAGCTTTGAATAAGGGTATTCTTAATTAGTAGTTTAACTATTTGACAACAGATGTCACCCCTTTTTGTTTTTACGCCATCTAATGCTGAATAGCGGTAGTATATTGTAATGTTATAAAATCAGTGATTACGCTACGCAATAAAAGATGGCGCTAAATCTTATTTTGTTGCTGTGTGTTCCTTAAAACTAATTTGTGTTATTTTTCAAAACTTATTGATATTTTGCAAAAAATAAGTTGTAATTTCAAATATAATAAACTTAAAATTGTTCGTGTTATCCCTCTCCAACTTTATAGTTAGCTACAATAGCAGTTACGCAACTAATGGTTCATAGATGGCGCTTTGAACAAGATTCGAAAAAAGTGTTTAAAATGAAAATTGTGATTCACTGTGAAGTTTTATGTTAATGATATTCATTTTGCGAAATCACAATCTGATTCCTATTTTTAGATAGTTACTACACAAATCCAGCTATTATATTTTAAAAGATTATGGCAACATAAATTTACTATAAACTTGATTCTCGAGTCATGGATTCATATTTTGTTTCTGATTATGAATTGAACCGCCTAAAAAGGTCTAAAGCGTCGGTTGCTTGCTTGCTTGCAGTGGATAAGGCGCGGACTCTCAACCTGAGGGTTTGGGGTTCCAATCCAGCCGTGTACCTATGAGTTGTTTTTCAATTCAAGTACATTATCCGATTGCTTAAGAGGGAACAGCAGATAAAAAATTTCATATGAAATTAAGGGTTTGGGATATAGCTGTTTTCTCAACGAAACGTTAGCCAAATTCAATCATTTTGATCTTATTCTCTTTATCAAAGAATAATCTAGGCCCGTTGGTTTTGTTTTTTTCAATATTTTGTCTACAATTAGAATTATGGGCATCTCAAAACTCAAAATTTCAGAAAAAATTTCTTTCAACTTATGGTACTCATTATTTAGAGTAAACGTAACATTTTCAGAAAAAGCAAAACCAACGGGCCTAGATTATTCTTTGATAAAGAGAATAAGATCAAAATGATTGAATTTGGCTAACGTTTCGTTGAGAAAACAGCTATATCCCAAACCCTTAATTTCACGGCAAAACTAGGCAAATACCAAAAAAAGCTTCAACTGTCCTTCTCGCACAGTTCGGTTCGGGAGGCAGGGTACACTATATCACAACTATATACTGTGTATTATATGTATAAAAATAAAGTAAGCATGCATTAGTGATGTCAATAAGCTTTATCGATTTTTTCGACTAATAGTGGTGGGAAAAATATATCGATAGATACCCTTTCTCGAGCTATAATGGTTTTACCTGTTAGTTTTAATGTTTAGATTGATCTAAATAAACAAATATAAAGACAAATAATTCTAAGGAAATTTATTTTATCTCTAGAACAGAACATTTTCCCTGAAATTCTTAGTTGTTGTTACGTTTTGTTACGTGTAAATAATTAAATATGATTTATGAATAAGTGACTTATGTTTCAAATATTTTTTTAATGTTAAAGTTCGAGTCGGACTCGCATACAAAGGGTTCCGTACCACTGTAAAATATCTAAACAGAAAAAAAACACAGAAAAAACATAACATTTATTGCATGGACATCCGTTTATTTATAACTTTTTTAAAAGCTTTTTTATATTATTTTTTGTTATTTATTATTATTGAAAGTCTTGAGAGAGAACGAGAAGTTATATGGACATCGCATGTACAAATCGCTACGGAGACTATATGACCCGACACAGATATCCCGGAGATCAGCCAGCAAGAGCTTGAAATGGCTCTCCAACAACTCAAAAACCGGTCAAGAGCAAGTCGGACTCGTGCACCGAGGATTCCGTACAGAATATGAATTAATGACATACTGAAAATCATAAATAATAGGTATGGTAATATGCACCCAACAATGCTCTACCGAAAATGAAATTCTAAGCTAAATTACATATTACGAAGTTAAGTTTGTAAACATTAAAAAATCAATTTTACTGTGTTACAATTAAAAAATTCAGATTTATTCCTATGGTTGTGCTGTAAAACCTTTCTTCTTGCCAAATTTCAAGACATTAGGTCAACGGGAAATACCGTATAGATTTTGGGTTCATTGCATTTTGTACGGAAATGGTCTAAAATACAGCTATATCTTTTTATTGCGTTGACCTATAAGTTTCATTATTTGACAGATCTAAGGGACAGCAGACTGGAGTATTCGATATCACAGTGATCCTATAAGGATTCCTTTTTTCCTTTTGAGGTACTTAAAATATAATAGTATAATATGAAGTATGACAGTAGGAAATACGATAGATTTCGACGATATTATTATTCATGTCGACAAATAAAAACTTGAAATATTTTTTCCCAGTTATACATCTCATACACTTAAGACGGGATTTTTAACTCGTCTATTCTATTGTGGGAGGTGTCGTGAAATTACAGTTTTTTAACCGACTTCAAAAAAAGAGGTTATCAATGCGACCTGTATGTATGTAATATTTCCAGAACTGCCCAGTTTTCATATATGTTAGTCTATACCAGCTTCTAAAGAAGTGTGCCAAATTTCTAAAGTGTATGTTTGTTTGTCCTCGCATATATCCGGAACACACACACAAAAGAAAAACACACATAGGGTTCGTGGATTTCAACAAAGCATTCGACACACTCGAACATAGATTTATCTGGGACGCACTGGAAAAACAAGGCGTACATGCAAAATACATAAGAATACTGAAAAACATATACACAAAAAGCACCGCACAAGTGAAGCTAGAATCTACAGGCGAAGAATTTTCGATTGAGAGAGGGGTACGCCAGGGAGACCCAATTTTACCAAAAATATTTTCAGCTATCCTGGAAATGATATTCACAAATCTGGATTGGACGAATAAAGGACTAAATATAAATGGCAAAAGCTGAGTCACCTACGCTTTGCAGACAACCTGATCTTACTTTCGGAAAACCCGAAAACCCTACAGACAATGTTCCAACAGTTAGCGGAAGAGAGCGAGAAAGCAGGCCTGTCAACGAACTTAACGAAAACAAAAGTAATGTCAAATTCCTCACAAACAGAGCCCATAACAGTAAATAATGGAGAAATAGAGTATGTAGAAATGGACAAGACTAATAACTGAATGGCAACCACGAGATAGCAAAAGAAAAAGAGGCAGACAGACTAGAAGATGGGAGGACGACATCAGACAAGTGGCGGGTCCAACATGGACCCGCATAGCGAAAGATAGAATAGAGTGGAAATCCTTAGAGGAGGCCTATGTCGAAAGACAAGCTGAAATGTAGGAACGACCGGTTACTGATACTTAATATAAAAAGATAAGTAACGTATAAAGTAAGCATATTTTTAAGAAAATTAAAACAAAAAATTATTTCAGCAATAAAGGCTATTTTATTTAATTTATTTTTTATATATCCGGAACTACAAGTTCGATTTAAATAATCCCTTTTTTGTTTACCTAGGTATTGTAAAACTTAGGGAAGACTGCAAGTTTCATCAAAATCGGTTCCGTAGTTTTTGAGACTGGGAATGTTAAGTGTGTATTTCGGCGTTGCAGTGCAGCAGAGCAAATTTAAAATTAATGTTTTAACTGCACTGTAATCTGTATGCCGAATAAATTATTTCTATTCTATTCTATTAGTTAAATGTTTGTTACCTCAGAGCTTTTCACTGGGTGAACCGATTTGTATGATTCTTTATTATTTGAAAGCTGATGCTTTCCATGTGGTCCCATTTCAATTTGGTCCGGTTCTTAGAATGGAATCCATGAGAAAACAATATACATCTTAAATTTTCCTTAATAAAAGTAGACTTTTAGGGCAGTTGAAGTCGGTTTCTAGTTCTTTTTGAACGCTTTAACTTGTTAGTCCTTAGACTCTAGCACTCTAGGTACTAAAACACCTCTAGGTCACCTAAAGTATCGTTGGAAGACGAACGTTCGGATATGGTGAAACTAAAAGGTTTCTTTGTTGACCGTAGAACCCTAAAATAGCAACGCCATAATTTATATTGTATTTATATGTGATAGGTACTTACTAGTCAATTATATCAAATACAACCACAGTATGTCGAGACTAAACCAATATGCGAACAATAATTTCTCAAAACGTAAAACAAGGGTTGACGCACGCTCACGTCAAGTTTATTATAATTTTGAAAAATACACTCTAGCCCAGGCGGAGGGGTAGCGACTATGCGCGGCTCGCAGGGGCCTCTTTGGGATGTTATGCAGCGTTATTTGTGTGAGTGAAAGCATGTGAAAGGCTGTATGTGTGCGTACCGAATCGCGACAGCAATAACATATTCAAATACCTACTATTCTACGGAGACTTTGCTTCATTGGCGTCTTAACGGTGAAGGAAAACTTCGTGAGGAAACCGGCATGTCTTGAACAGGCATGAGAAGTCCGCCAATCCGCACGGGCCCGCGTGGTGGACTATGGCCTATACTCTCTGTAGGAGAGTAGGCCTGAGCCCCCCTCCAGTGGGGACATATATAGACTGTTGATGAAGAGGTCACTTATAACTGTTTTGTTGATATATCAGATATATCAATTCATGATGTATCGATAAATCGTAAACCAGTAAAAACTACAAAAAGTCCGGCTATAGAAAGTTTATATAAAAACGCGGAATTCTGTTTCTATATTTTATCAGTGTGGTGCCGCCATGATAAATTTGTACAACGCTATATAGCATATCATTTGCAGTTACATAAATGGTTACATAAAACAGCTTATTATGTATATGTGGCTTATGCAATAAAAACAGCATCAAATACATTAAAGTACTGTGAACACAGCCATTGACCCTTCATCCTTGACTTTGGTGTTATATTGATGGCCGTGTATTAAATAGTCATCATTGATGATGCGATCATGACATCAATCATGTGGGTGAATGATTTGACGGTGTTTTTTTGCAAATAACTTCGGAGTTGTAGATGCTTTGATATAATTGGACACGGGGAGAGTAAAAAGCCAGTGGGAATCGCGCAGACGTATTTTTACTAATTTCGTCTGTCTGTTTGGAGTCGAATCTTAAAGATAAGTTTTTATTGCATCGAATATGGTACTTGTACACTCGAGAACAAAAACATGTATCAACTTTTGTACAATGCCACATCCACCCGTTCTTGTTTCTATGCAGTGTGTTGAGGGAAAGGATCTTAAATTGATACATATTTTTATACTCTTGTAAACTTTTATTTTTGTACTCGAGTGTACACTGTACAGTACATGGTGTATTGATGAACATTTTCATAAGTTCATAAACAAACATAGCAACATTTTTTGTAAAGTTTATTTGTTAATGCAATAAAGAAAAATCGATTCAAAAATCTAGTGAGAAATCTAGTACTGGATAATCCAGATTTTTTTCCATTTTCGCTAAACTAGGTATGTCATTGACCCGAATGAGGTGTGAAGCGATCGCTTGTTTTTTCCACTTTGTTTTTATTGTGCTGTCTACACAGTTTTAGGTACAGCTGCGAGAGCTTGTAAAACTTCTTTTCGAGTAATATGTATTTGCAAGTGCGTAATGGAATTTTATTATATTAAAGCTACTGAATGTTTATTTTATAACTAGTTGTTTGGCCGACTCTTCGCCTGCATTAGTTATTTTTCCCACGGGAACAGCTCAGTGGATATAGACAAAATTAGTCCATACCCTATACCCATGTCAAATTCTACCTGCATGTCAAATTTCATCACGATTGGATGTGTCGTTGAAGGGTCATGACGTAACATTCAAACAAACACATTTTAAAAGCTTTTATTACATTTGTAGTGGCGTGATGCCATTCTACTTAAGCTATCTAGTTTTTGGAAAGTGTTTTTTTAAAACGAATTCTGTAATTATTGTAAAATTACTTTTAACGAACGAAGCAATGATTTTAAACTAGATCTTTTTATTTCAAAGTACCAATTTCAAGTTTTCTTTAATACAATTAATTCGTCAAGAATCAATATGAATGTTGTAAAGTTGTATGTTAACGGAATTGTAAACATACATTACATGGCATGTAAAGCTACTCGTAGATAGAATAGATTCGGTTTTATAACTTGGCATCATTCACGGCTAGCGTAGCTGTTCATAAAATGTTGTTTAATGGTGTAGTAGAATTGTGGGTAACTGTGATGAAATTTAGCTAAAACATACTGACGGATTTGTTTAGAGCAAACTTTCGTAGCTAAAGCTTTGTTTGAAACAACAATAATAATTTTCTTAACATCTTTATATAACCATATTTAGTCATCAATTTTTAACTGTCCAATAAAATGGCTAGCTCGAGCTATTCACACACTTTTAAACTTTAAAACCTCGTCACCACCTCAGTTATATAATTTAAAAAAAATGTTATTCTTACATAATCTAGCTACCGGATCAATAATTATACAATCGCACTTTATAAAATTTAAATTAATAAATTTTCTGTAGTTGATAAATAACAGACATATACATAAATATGTAGAGGAACTAAGGTCAAAGACATAGCTCGACGAGTCAGTGAGCTGAATTGGCAATGGGCAGGGCCACATCTCTCGAAGAACCGATAACCGATAGGGAGTAGGAGTTCTCGAGTGGCGCCCACTTACTAGGTGGACCGACGACCTGGTTAAGGTCGCGAGGAGTCGCTGGATGCAGGTGGCTCGGGACCGGTCGATGGACGTTTCCTGGCTGATGATGATTAAACACATAAATTATTGTCAAGCAACAGATAGCTCATACGTAAGGCTGCTTTATAAATACAAAATTTATTCCTTGTGATTTGCTGAAGCAATTTTCACCAAATGGTGTCTTTTTAAATTTCGCAACGTTAATGACTAAATGACTAAAAACTAAGAATCAATAAGGTCATACTAACTAATGAGTGCTCATCCGAACGTTGATTTAGTTTTTATTCAAGTTTTTTAGAATTGTTCCTCAGTGGAAATACCGAGACGGGCCGCGTTTACTTTTCAAATAGTCATTATAGTTACCATAAAAACTATGTAATTACGATTTCATCGTTGCAGGTTGTATTTATACTATTTAAATACGTATACGAGTCTTTTTGCTTCCTTTATATTTCGGCAAATCCTGTTCGGGGTGAGTTTTAAGTACCAAATAAATCGTTCAAAAAAAACAACTGGAGACCGACTTCAATTGCCCTAAAGGTCTACTTTTACTAAGACAAATTTAAGATTTATATCGTTTTCTCATGGATGCCGTTGTCAGCACTGGACCAAATCGAAATGGGACCACACGGGAAGCACCGCCTTTTAAATAAAAAAGAATCATCCAAATCGGTTCTCTCAGTTAAAAGTTCTAAGGTAACAAACATTAAAAAAAACATACCTGTCGAATTGATAACCTCCTCCTTTTTTGAAGTCGGTTAAAAATATGCGACAAAATCAGGGTTAACAAAAAATTATAAATGCTTTGTCAAATGAAGGATGACAAATAGGTTTAATGGTATATTCTATACATACAATAAAATGGTAAAGGTAAAATGTATATACGTTGAAAATAAATGGAAATATTCAAATTAATTAATAATTATACATAAATAAATATATTAATCTGGGCGATTTAAAATGATTCTGGTTTCTTAATAATACTAACTTTTTTACTAAGAAATTAAAGTCAATTTCTGATAAGCTTTTTTTTTGTCTCCGTGGCCTAGTGGTTATACAGTTGGACAATACGGAGGTCGCGGGTTCGATTCCCATCTCTGATTTTCGGATTTGATGGAATTATTTTATTTTCGCCTGACTCTCTATCTACCACCATGTTAACTATGTCCTAGTAGGACGTACTCTCTTCGACAATAAAATCAATAGCTTGATAATGGATGAACACGCTTCCATCCTACAGTTTCACGATCACAAGTTCTAATTCCATTTTCTGTAGCACTTTTCCATACTACAGTCATTTCTGAACTTTTGATGCAGAAATTGCCTTAATTTTTCGCTACTTCATCAGGTGAGATTAAGACGAAGAGGGTGGCACGATGAACAAGCTATGGTGATGATGATAAACTTCCGCCTAGAAAGTATAATCACAGCTCCACCATTCACACAAATATCACTCGTAAGTTTCTAATCCCAAAAGCCTTAACAAAACACAAATTTACTAATCCCCTGACATTATACAGCGTGTTACATAAACCGTAACTGGATCTAATGACGATATGTCATTGTGCGACGTTCCCACGTTAAGTCAGCGTCACTTTGACAGCGCTGATGACTGATGGTCAGGTCGTGACGAAATGGAGTCATTCTTTTTGACGTCGTTTTTGCAACACGCTGATTGTTTCGTATGTTAGACATGGCGGTTATATGTAAAACATAATACTCATACGAAATTAAGGGTATTAAAGTATCGCAATAATTAATAGTGATTTTAATGTATGATGGGTTTGCATGGGAGTTGTATGGTAATCGTGCTCACCCACAAGCCTGATGCTAATGAAGCTCTGCTACCTTTTATTTCGGAACACAGCGTGCTATTAACACTGATGTTAGGCGTCAGACTTAGAAAACATGGTGGTAGCTAGACAGGCGGACATACAAAATAGCGGGATTGTTAGGCAAAGGCCAAAACTATGTTTAAAAAAAACATGATAATCGGCTGTATAAGTTCATTGCTGGACATGTGCCTCCCTTGAATGTTGGACTTTCCATGAGAGGATTTAACATAATCAGTAAAAGATGATTTTGTTATGGGAAGATATTGCTGTATATTGCTGCCATCTCCTGTATATTCCTTATATCCCTTAGTCGCTTTCAACGACGCCCGCGAAATAACAAGGGGTGGTCCTATCCTAAAGCCGAGAACACACAGTGCGTCGGATGCAATTTTCTCATTCAATATATGTACATGTTTATTATTAGTACCATTTGTTCGTGACATCTACCTACTGCGCCAGAAGAAGGGTTATATTTTTCAAGAGTATGTTTGTATGTATGTATAATTGTTTTACACGGTCTGTGGCCTGAACGACTCGATGTATTTTAGCTTGAGAGGTGTCGTTAGATTCGTATTTACTGTAAAAGTGACACTAGGTATACCAAAATAATATCAAGTAAAAAAAATTACGCATCCGGATTTTTAAAAATTTACTTTATTATTCATTTACTTGTTATTTATTTTATTATAATAGGGTGACAGCTGACGTTAATGACATAAACAAATGAATTTAAAGGCTTCCAGCTATTAATTAGCCTCCACATATGGTTGCCTTTCCATGCCAAATTTCCCTAAGATACGTTCAAATGTTTATTCGTGTAAACACAGGGAATCAGACAGTCGGAGCAGTTTTCTTATGTACAAGATTACGAAGAGGCTGTCAGAAAAGTTTAATTAATTAATATTGCAATGCAAGATGAAGTTTTTAATTCACAGTGACACATCGATGAAACATCGCGATACTGGAAAGTGTTACGCAATCCGTTCAAAGTTCAAAACAATCGTAATGGAGTCGCTAATTGCATTAACATTTAGTTTTCTTTCACAGAAACAGCTAAAACATCTGTAATGAGTAGTTTGCCTTTTCGAGACATCATAAAATTAAATTTATTTAATAATACAATGTTTTCGACAATGGCCTTCGTTGTGGGCCATCATTATAATAAATGGGTTTTATTGCAAAACGAATAAGAATGATGATAAATATGACAAAATATAAAATGACACGTTCCGCGAATGTTTGGCGCCAAGGTCTGGTCTTGTACACTTATAATTTTAAAAGGCCATTATCAAATAAAAGTGATTAAGTTATCATTTCTGTATATTTTAGTTTAGTTTGTATAAAAACATATACGAGTAAAACGCTCGAAACTGGTAATACTTAACGTTGAAAACAAAGATGGCGTCAGAAAAATTTCATTTGACGCTGTCATAAAAATAACGATTTTGTACAATTACAATATCATCATCATCAGCCGGGAAACGTCCACTGTTGGACATAGGCCTCCTTCATGGTACGCCACATCGACCGGTCCCGAGCCACCTGCATCCAGCGACTCCCCGCGACTCTAACCAGGTCGTCGGTCCATCTAGTAGGGGGACGGCCTGGTAGACGTTTCCCGGTACGTGGTCGCGCGGTTCGAGCGATGTGGCCTGCCCATTGTCACTTCAGCTCACTGACTCGTCGAGCTATGTCGGTCCCTGGGTCAATGGGGCCCAGTCGTATCTTCATTATACCTTATTTTAAAATATCTAACATTTTATGAAAAACACATGTTGACATTTGCATGTCAAATCAACAAGCTTTCCGTCACACAGACGAAGTCGCGGGCAGTAGGCAGAAGCAGTGAGTAAACCGAAAAATCGTTCTCAAAAACAATTGTTCTGTAAAATACACTGCCACATAAAACAATCGGTGCCTCGATGTAGTTTTTCTTATCGTTTCGTGTACCTAACAATAGCATTGCTAAACTATTTCTTTTAAATAAGCCCGATGTATGGGAAATGTTCCTATTAAACGCTTGTCCATTGTCTATGTCTTATGCGCATGCTACAATGACAATGACATATGTATCTGGAAGTAAATATATAACTACTCACATTCATATGTAAAATAACGATATAAAATTTTTACGTGAACAAAATATTATTTTATTACAGGTTTTACTAAAAATTATATAACACATTAACGTATTTATTAATGTAAAAATTAGCGTTTTATTACATCCAAAAGAAATGTGGCTCTAGGAATCCTCATAATATAAATCACAATGTTTAAAACTTTTTGGTAAATTGCGGATCAAAAGCCATTGTGACGTTTATTTCCAGGCTATTTGACACAATGATTTGACAATTTAAAACTCGAAACTCCTAGCATTGTTTGATGCGTACTCTATTTAGAGAGGGCAATTTTTTTTTACCTTCAAAGCTTTAATATTTTGACAGTTTGAAAGTTGACAATAAAAAAAAGGCTGTATACAAAGTAAAAATAATTTGTCTTAATTCTTAAGAAGCATATTAAGACTATTTTCGCCATCGCAGATAAGTCCTCGGTAGTATAGTGGTTAGTATCCCCGCCTGTCACGCGGGAGACCGGGGTTCGATTCCCCGCCGTGGAGAACTCATTTTTGTTGGACAAGTTTTTTTGCATTCGAAATCTATCTTTTGTTATATAAATATGTACATAATAATATAAGCTTGTCAGTGTATTATTAAACAAGGAAATCCTTTGTTGGACGGAGCTACTTTTAAAAGAGTAACCTTTATTTTATCCTTCACCTTTCGGTAGGGCGGTGTATTTTAGTTAAACTAGTACAAATCAACGTCCTTATAATGCGATATGTCTATTTGCCATTCACTTCCTTCAAATTATTGCGAAATGTATTTTGCTATAGCATAGACGTTTCTTTGTTTGTAAAGTCATATTATACAGATACAGAATATTATAAAGAAACTGTATTCATATGTAAATAATATACAACAGGTTATCTTTGTTCAAAACTATAATAATTATAAAGAAATAAAATTATTTACATTCAAAATGATGCTAAAGTAACTATTCTCTAATTTCGACACTTTGCGCATCTGCCTCCGTGGCGCAATTGGCTAGCGCGTTCGGCTGTTAACCGAAAGGTTGGTGGTTCGAGCCCACCCGGGGGCGATTTATTTTTGTGTTTTTTACACGAACTTTACATTAAATTTAATAGTCTGCGTCAATCGTATCCACAAGTGAAACGATTGCGGCTATGAAAACGTGTCATTCATCATCAGCAGGGAAACGTCCACTGCTACACATTAGGCTTCCCCGCATGTATGCAACAATGACCGGTCCCGAGCCGCTTGCATCCAGCGACTCTCCGTAATGACGAAGTCGTCGGTCCATGTAGTAGGGGAATGGCCCGGTACATGTTTCCCGGTACATGGTCTGGTCATCACTCGAGAATCGGTTATCGGCATGGCCTGCCGATTGCCACATTATTTAATGTATGAAATTACTATACTAAAACTTCTTCGTTGTTGTTGGGACTCGCTCTTTGACATAATTATTCGGTGTGTTGAATTCGCAACGAGTTGAAAATACTTAGCAATGACGAAGGCGATGACGCTGTAAAACAAAAAAACCGAGATGATTTGATAGTTCACCTATAAATTTTTTCAATTTATTTGTGCTTATCAGAGATTGTTTATACTACTCGACTACAGATGGCGCTGTAATGAAAATGTTTTCTCCAATAATGTTGTTAATAACGCTATCTAGTCATTCGCTTATTAGCATTTAATTGTGCTTTTAATTGTTCATTAAATATTAAATGTTTAAATTATAAATGCTAATATATTACTAAAAGCATTAAGTGTTTACATTTTTCAACATGTCACTTACAACCTTCGATAGCTCAGTTGGTAGAGCGGTGGACTGTAGCGGGTTATTAGCAATCATTGTCATCCATAGGTCGCTGGTTCAAATCCGGCTCGAAGGAATATTTTTGCAAATGTTCGCAGCTCGATATGAAAGTATGTATCGTTTTTAGCTTAATGTCGTTCACCCTGATTTCAGTAAATTACTATTGGATTACCTCCAATATTTTTACCTGTATTATTATTTAAAGAAAACCTTGCCATTGATTCGAATAAAGGTAAGGTACCAGCAGGAAGTATTAAAATGATTACGTAAGCAGCAAGTTATTCTTGACCTATCTGACTTTTTAGTTTTGAGACCTTTGTTGTTTTTATTTTGAGAACTATATTTTATGATAAATGACATACTTTAAACCAATACTATCGACTGTAGCCAAATTATTCAGGTTTTAATACTTTTTATGGTTCCATATAGTGTTAGTCTTCTATAGTCATAGTTTGACAAGTAGCTGGTCACCCATAAACAGTATACGCAGACAACACAAAGAGAGTAAAATCTTGACATTGGAAGTCTATCCTATAATAAAGTTTTCTCCTTTTAACAAAGGGCATTCGTTATAAGAGTGACGAGTTAAGCTTTATGTAAGTAGTTAGCTTCAACGTCAATTTGTGCTTCATCTAATATTTGGTAACAAATGTTTTTGG
This sequence comes from Carcina quercana, assembly GCA_910589575.2. Taxonomy (NCBI): domain Eukaryota; kingdom Metazoa; phylum Arthropoda; class Insecta; order Lepidoptera; family Depressariidae; genus Carcina; species Carcina quercana. Next base: position 4,991,495 of record OU342446.1, on the reverse strand, counting down.
CATTTTTTACACTAGCTGCCCCTTGATATATTGCTTCAGCGTCTATATAATATAGATTTAGATTATTACAAGTTGAACAATCAATACTGGTTACTCGTCATTTAAAAGATTGCATTTCGTTTATTAGAAAGAGATAACAATAGTCACATTTGCACATCTTGTAACACAGCGCCCCGGTTTTTGACAACTGACACGATTGATAATTGTTCTACAGGTTAAATAATGCAGTTTTAAAGAAAAGCTTTTGACGTGTAACGTCTTATAAATCGATGAACGCCGGCTGCACGCACGAAAAAGTGTCACGTTCCGCCTGAGCCGAGTGTGCAAGCGATAGAGGGGCACGATCGGCCTAAGCGTTCGGCTTGTGACGCATCTTTTCCTATGATTTTATCACGCAAAATAATAGTCCGAAAACTGACTTTACAGACAACCAATTTAAAAAAAAAGTATTACCACATATGACGCCGTTTGCTTAATTTTGACGCGACGTAGAATGTCTATTTACAAATCAATGATGTTAGAAAGGCTAACATGTAGTTACTCGGATTTTATAAATAATCTATCTATGACATACTATATTTATGGTTCAGGCTTACATACATACATTACTTAGCATAAAAGACACAAGTCTAGCTTCACTCGTGTAAAAATACAAACGCAACTACTAGATTATCCGTGGAATAGTAAACCTCCTTGAATGTGATATCTCCTTTCGAAATACTAAATATTTAACATGCATATATTTTTTAGGTAACTGTATAATTTATTACACTAATATCCGTCTTAATTTGATTAATGACAATAGGCCTGTTTCCACTAATAACAAATTGCTTGGTTCATAGTTTCTAATTATAAATGAGGAGACGAAGATAAGAAAAAACTAGTATATTTCTCAAAAAAGTTAAAGATTATTAATATTTTTAGAAAATGAATTCGAAAAAAATAGGCATTAGGTCACGTGAGAACGAACACGAAGAACGCGGCGCAAGAAAGTGTGACGTCACGCCTCGCAAAACATCATTGTTGTTGTTGACGTTTTCATATCACAGAGCAGGTTATTTCGCGAGCTGTGACGTCATTCAAGACGCCATGACACTGTTCAGCGTTTTCGAGGGAAATCTAAATGGCTTTTTTAAAATACAAAATACGTAATGTAAATATTGATTTTTCTTTAAAATATAGTTTTTTTGGGATAAAATAGATATTAAAATATATAATTAGCCAAGTTTTCAAATTTAGTCAACTAGCCTATTGTACCTATTTCTGTGGTAGAAATGGCCACGTACCAATCGGCTGTTGCTTCTCATCGAAGGGACAAGTTCGAATTGAGGCGATTCACTTTTCACAACTAAAACATTTTCATACTACATTTCTTTTACCATCTTTTGAAATGTGGGTTTAGTACCGGGCCGTCGCCCTACTAAAGTTAACATGACAACATATTAGATATATTAATAAATTTTATTTATAAAGGGTTTACGAGTATGTATATAAACTTAAATAATGAATGAAGAATGCACTCACCTTTAATTTGATTCCAAACACGATACTAAGAATTTTCAAATATATTTATATCCTATATAAGCCACAATTTAAGATTATATATGACGTCATATAGCCTATAACCCACGGTCGAAACCGACGCTTTCAATACCTCATTTGTCATATTACGACGAGTAATTTAGGATGTATCAGGGAATATACAAACATACAAAGGTTGCTAAAATATATTCCTTCAAGCCTCACCTTCAATTTAGCTTGGCCGTAGTCGGACAATAATGGCGCACATGTTACACGCAAATTAGAGTTTAGACAGCGGTTCCCTAACTTTTAAAACCACGGAACCCTGAATAAATTTCTTGTATTAAATCGAACCCTTCACCTAAAATGTCGTTCCAAAACTTCAATTATTTCGAGACTAATAAATACCTTTGAGACGTTTCTATGGAACCCTTAGGTTCCATGTAACACGCTTTTGAAATACCCGGTTTAGACTATGTCAATACGTAAGTCCATTGAGGTTGCCTTTGTCAGCTGAGCCTTTGTTAATTTATCGATTTCCACAATGTTTAAGCTATAAGTATTTCAATAGTTAGCTATGATAAAACCTATGTTTAGTTTATATTCTCTGAAGTGTAACTATTTTAATATAACGTATACAAGAACGTTGATAAGTGTGCGATATATAACGGACGAGAGTCGATCGATCCGCAACAGGCGGCCATGATACCGATTTAGTTTACGCAAGTTATTTATAACTGATTACTCTTACAGACTCGTATAGACTGGAATTATGGTTTTCGGAGGGAATATCATAATAAACTGCTAAACTGCGGCTACACACAGTTGAGGAAGGTCCCGGGTTCAATTCTCGGTGGGGATATTGTCAAATATCACTCTGTGAGTTTCTCCTCACTCCCCAGTTTCGTTAGGACATTGGTGGATGAATCAGCTGATTGTCTGAAAAATAAGATGATACCGTGCTTTGGAAGGCACTTATAACCGTGGATCCCGGTTGTTGTCTTGACCAAAACTTGAATTAAGACCATAACCAAATTCAACACATTCAGTTTCATACAAAAGACATCAACGAACGCACCCTTTATTTTTTGAAATTTTGTTCGAAGAAAAATCCCAAATTCAACACATTCAGTTTCATACAAAAGACATCAACGAACGTACCCTTTAATTTTCGAAATCTTGGTCGAAAGGCAAAACCCAATTCAACACATTCAGCGTCGTACGAGTACAAAAGACATCAACGAACGATCCCTTGAACTTTTGAAAGCTCGGTTGAAGACCAAATTCAAAACATTCCTACCTTCATACAAAAGACATCAGCGAATAATCCCTTAAATTTTTGAAATCTTGGTCGGAGCTCTAACTCACCCCCCCCCCCCCCCCCCCTTCCCTCCCCAAAAAAGATGAACGGACCTTTTAACTACCAAAATCAAAGATGCAAGATTCTGAACAATACACCAATGAACGAGCTATTTGAAAAAAAAACAACTGTAGTCAATATTCCAAACAACAGAGGTACATGATGACTTTAAATCGGTGATCAGGAACTACTGATTACAGTATCTGTAATCAATGTCAAATGTAATAGCCAGTTTTACGTCCCCATGCATTATAAGCATGCAGGAAGCAGCATCTGTAACGAATAAAGTTAAGTCTCGGGTAAAATAGAATTGTATTTTATAATTGTATAAAGCTCACAAGAAGCTCGCGAATCGACGAAACAGAAATAAACGTTCTATTCCAATTTCATCATAGTCTCAGAGTAGCGAACATGGAGCAGGCGCGACCTTGCTGAATGAATGTTTCACAAGGTGCACTTTGCATTACGCACGCTGGAATATAATATCGATATAATGCATGCTTTACGTGCCAAGTACACTCGCCGAATATCATTTGTGTACCTTGAAAGAAAAAAACAAATATTTATTTAGAAACGAAAACGACATGTGGTAAATAGTTTTAGAATTGGAAATATGGAAATATAAAAGCTTGTAAACATAATAAATATAAAAATGTAACGCATGAAAAGAAATTGGAAAGGAAGAAATAATCGAAATACTTTGAACTTCTAGGTAGTCCACAATACGGGCTAAGAAAAATTATAAGCGAATGAGTTAATTATGCAGGTAGGTACACTCGAGTACAAAAATATGTATCCACTTTTGAACCATGTCACATTGACTCTTGCTTTTTTCTATGTAGTGTGTGGAAAGAAATGTCAATTAAAGGTGAAAGAGACATGGTTCAAGAGTGGATACATATTTTTGTACTCGACTGTACTAAACAATGTTCCACAGAGAGTTAGGAATCAGTTTCCACGAGTGTACGGACACACACGAAAACTGTCGTGTACAAAATGAAACAAAAATAGTTCGCTAGAAACTAAAATCTTAATCAAATGTATAAGTTACAAAGAAGTAAGTGGATTTTACTTTAAAATGTCAGTGCTATCAGTTTTAAATTCGATCACTTTCTAATTATCGTATTGGTATTGTCATAAAGCACTGACACAGTTCGATCGATCAAAGAAATATAAAAGCTAAATATCATTGCATGACTGGACTATATCATCAGATGGTAATGGTAAAACGTTCATGTATGGGAATTTGCTATAAGCACCACACACCGCGGGCAGGATTTTGGTGCTACGCTTGCTGCCACACTAGTCAAAGAATTTTCTCGAACGGGAATTTTTACGTTTTCATCTAACAGTTCGACATTGCCAATCAATTCCACATTTTTTCGAAACGATGATGAGAAATGGTATCATACACCAACACTTTCAAATATTACGCAAATGGTATAAATATTGTTGACAAAACGGTAGCTTAGTTTAAATTTATGATGGCTCTAAATCTTCACAAGCTCCGGTCAACTAGCTCAGTATTACATGGTCCATCCTATTGCCATCATCATCATTATATAGTTATAAATTAGTTTAGATAGTTGAAATTTGTAACTTGTAATTTCAATCGCATGCTATTTTGTAACTTTTGTTCTTGGCTAATTAATATAACTTATATGTGTGATAATTTAATTAACTCGATTCGAGGTTTAGTACTGGGATGAATTAAAAATAAGCATGTTTAGTTATTTTTAAATGATTTTGTTAGAGTAATTAAAATTAATTTTTGTGTGTATAATTTGATAATTGGCTTTAAACATGACCCGCAATTTTTTTCAATATTAAATAATGATCAGGATAAAACTGTTCGTTTCAACACGTCTCCCGTAAGCTTATGTTCAACTATGGACTTGTAGTATTATGCAGCTTAAAATGAATTAAAAATGAAACGCGGCAGTGTACAAGGCCAAGTTCGAGAAATGCAGCACCTGCCATACATTTACATATAAAACTCGAGGACTCTTATTCCCGTAAGTTTTAACCCTGTACATTTTAAAATTTCGAATTGAGTTGTCAAGAAAAACTCCGGAAATACAAAAATAAAATTTATTTTATATATACTACCTACAAAAACAGTTTTTTAATTATTTATTTTTTAACATATTTTCCCTTTTGAAAGAGCCAAAGAATAGTCTACCGATATATGATCTTTTATACAAATATACATTTAAAAAAGGCTTGTTTTGACATTCCTACTCGTACATCCTTCCTTTTTCTTCCTCCTCCATACAACCTTTAGTCAAAAGATGTTGTGTACACCTAAAACTTATTGCATAAAAATTGTTACAAGGTTACAAATTTAATCGGTGCTGACAGAAAAAGGTAAAACTAAAAATCAATATTTTGCAGGTTCATCATTGCGTATATTTTGCATGAATATGGATCAATATCGGCAAAATATTTCCCCGCGTCCACTACTGGTCGAAGCATTGATAGGCCGACAATTTACAAAAACCATTTGGTTTAATGTACATTGCTGTTTGAATACAGTAAGCTTTATCTATTTGAAATCTCTTGGATGATGTTTTTATGATATAGTAATCACTTTAGGGATTTCTTCCATTTGATGGTAAATACATACGAAACTCTAAAGGGTTGAAAGGATTCGTACTACTCATTCTTATTTGGAACAATTACTTGTCAAAGAAAACAGCTGTGAAATGAAAATTCAGAAAAAGTGAATTAGTTTCAGCATTACTTAAAAAAGAAAGCAGCTTAAAGTTACCTATAACGTATTTTTAATTTGGTCCTCTCATAAAGGTTTTTATGTGAATGGTATTTAAAATGCAAACGCTGTTTAAATTCCGAGATGAATCAACATAACAATCAACAAGCAAAAGGGTGAGTTTTTATCAAACAATACCCTATAGAAGGAGCAGAAATGTAAGACAAACAAAAGGAGAATGCCGTTTGGACCATCGATGCGCGGAATCGACCTCAGTTGAACCGAAACAGGGGAACGAACCAGCGCTGTGTGTGCCGATCGCTTCACAGTTGCCTTCTCGCAGGGGACGAAGACACTCGTTCCCAACCAACCGATACGATTGGTTTCCCACCCGACTCGAAACTCGAAATCCGATACAGACTACAGTGCGTGATTGACATTGCAGTGTAGGAGGAAAAAATCGATTTTTGGGTGTCCCACTTCGAGCGAATCATCGTCAACCCTTACGGTAAGTGAAAATCCGATAATCGATTTTTAGAGTGGGAATAATAATCGTTAAGTAATTTTATCGCTACACGAGATGCGTGATAGTTTAATGACAGTTAAGTAGAGCTTGTGTAGTGGTCTCGTTTTTCGCTCGCAGGCGCAACCGATTAGATTTCGTAATTTCGTATTAACAACATAATTTAAAATTTAAACTTCGCGTTTGTGTTGGCGTGATAATGTTCTTTGACTCGCGAATTATCCGCGTACGAGTGAATGCACTTGGTTTCTCGTTTGTTTTGTTTTCAACTGGATTATTTGTTTCTTATTGGTACGTGTATGAGTTGATATAATTTATGGGAATACCGATACTTACCTTGATTATTAAGCATAGAAATTTTTAGTTATGTAATTTTGTCCTACAATGTTATTTATTTTGCAGCCTTTAGTGATTTCGGCAAAGTTTCTCTTTGAATTAGTATTTTAAACTAGCATTTACCTGCGACCTATCCTGCTTGAATTTCTAAAATCATCCCACCCTTATGCTAATATCAACGTTCGTGAACGAATGACAAACCCACAAGAACAATTTAACTTTTGTAAAGTACAATATCTCAATTTTTGGCTGCACTCTGAAAAAGTACATGTTATTTAGATTATTTTCAGTACATGACTAGAAAAATAATAATATAATAACAGTGTGATTTATGTGACAGTCCCCCAGTCACTTGTCACACATCATTTTACCCGATCGTTAGTGATAATTTGGTAGACTAGAAGGTAACCTATATTTGACTACTCAAAATTTTTTATGATATTACTTGGGAAGACTATGTGTAAAACATAACAAATGTCGAATATGTTTTGTCTTTAGAATGAATTTAAAAGTAGAATACAAATCAAAACAGTCGCCATTTTCTTTTCATGCAAGAGTGTCTCAGAAAAGACATCAACGAGCTACAGGTGTGCTGTCACATTCTCATAACTTAAGCTACATTTAAGTGTGAAATAAGTGTTCCACTGGTTACATAACAAGTCTCGTGTTACACTTAGAACATGTACTTACTTGTTCTACAACCGTAAAGAAAAAAACGACTTATGTATTAGTTAATTGAAAATATCTTCATAATGTTTGTACTTACTACAAAGTGACATTCCATTTTCGTTGATGCTATCACAAATCTTTGCGCCAATCATATTAGGTATTTTTGTACACTTGACCTTCTTGTCACCTGTTGGTTAGTAACGATAAGGCCTTTGGATGCTAAGCGTGCGCACCCAGAAGCCTCAATCTAATAACGCTTTGGCTTTGCTACCTTTTTTTACCAGACCACGACAGTGCTTTTAACAGTGCTGTCTGGCAGCAGACTTAGGTAAAAAGGTGGTAGTTAGCCAGGAAGACAATGGAAGTGACCAACCAAGTCATACGTCCGTGGAGACGGTTAAAATAATATAGAAAACGTGTTCAAGATTAGTCAGCAGCTACTTGGTTGGGCTGACAATCTTTAGGTCCCTGGTTCGAGTCTCAGCAGAGGTTTTATTACTCAGTTTAGTTGGTAGTGAGCACTTTTATTCTGATTATAATATTGTCTAAGTTTGCCACCATACCTCAATGTTAAATGTGTATACACAAACAGTTCACAAATCATCGTTCTGGGTGATCACATCGTTCATACGGCCTTATCGTCACTTACCATGAGGTGATATGAATTCTAATGAATGTTAACAGTCTTCCTAAGATGAACCAAATATTAATGTTACCCTTAGCCAACTTACTAACAGAGTAGTTAAGAAGTGGAATAAGCTTTCAAACGAAGTAGCTACCGCGCCAAATGTCAACTAATTTAAAAATAGACTGGACAGAAAAGAAAACTCATCAAGAGTGATTGAAATGTAGAAAAGCTGGATGCAAGCAATATCAGCTGCATCAGCTGCCTGCCTGATTAACAAATAATAATAACAATAACTAACTAAAATTGTGTGAGTACTTTAGTTTGAACCCTAATGACATGTAGTTGTAATTGGGTATTTGACAATTTTTGGGGGGTTCATTTGGATTCTAGTCAAGCGGTACTAAAACGCTCATTAAAAATCAGGCGTGTTTTATGACGTCACATAACTATATTGGAGCGTTAAATGTATGAAGTTCGTTCGATATTTTGAGTTGTCTCGTAAAATAATGTTTTTATCTGCTATTAACCCATATAAAAAACGTTCAAAATTTAATGAAAAAACGAAATCTAATAAGCATTTTACTATTAGAGGAACTAACTTACTTTCGCAATTTTGGAGATTTTTATATTTTTATATTGAGGGGCTTTCTTTTAATGTCCGTGACGGTATAAAATATTATTCAACCCCAAACATATTAGGTGTCAAGTACCCAATGTTGACTGGTAACGAGATTTATTAAATATATTGATTATGATTAACTTACGGTTCAGATTTGGTTGTGTATTTATCAAAATTACAAAGTGATTCCGTGAACATCATTATGTGATTAACATTGACATTAAGGTACGTTTTAAAGTCATTTTTTGTAACATGTTTCCAACAGCGCGGCGTTACGAAAATCGTCAGTAAAACAAAATCCAAATGTTGTCCTTCAGAAGGGTATAGTGCCACATGTGAATATTAAAAGTGTGTGTTACATAATCATGTATAAAGAGCTAAAAGGATTAACTTGGGATTCCAAGTAGAGATAGAATAAATTCTGGATAAACACATATCATATACTTCTCATTAGAAAAATCGAAACACCTTGCAAGTTTATGTTTTGTAAGGATTATCAGAAAAATGTTTATATTTAGGAATATATGTCGAATGTCGTTAATTAGTGAATAAAATGAGGTTTTTAAATCCTAATGTTAATGTTCTAAATTCAAATTAAATTTTAATAGGTTTTTCTGATAATCCTTACAAAACACAAACTTGCAAAGTGTTTCGATTTTTCTGATGAGAAGTATATGATATGTGTTTATCCAGAATGTATTCTATCTCTACTTGGAATCCCAAGTTAATCCTTCTGATGAGAAGGATATATACTGTTATATCAGTATTGTATTGTTTTGCTATATTTTCGGAAATCCACGCATAAGACATATAAAAAGTAGTAAATGTGAAAATAATGAAAAACAGCCAAGTGCGAGTTGGATTCGCGCAACAAGGGCTCCGGACCATGAAAAGAAACGTACGGATGTTATTTTCCCGGCCGCATAGCTTAGTTTGTTTGTCAATGTTTTTTAATGATTTCTCAAAAACTCTAGATATCTGTTTATTATTCCATAGTTGTCGTAGGATTTTACCTAGTCTGTAACCCGTAGATTTCCAGTTAAATAACTGTTTTGCAGCTATTACGTAGTAACAGGTTTTAATATTTATTCGATATCAAATACTTACATATATTAGCTTCCTTCGTAAATTATATGTTATGTAGTTTACCCATTTTTGCACCATGTCGTATCCACATGGTTTAGTTGTCAGTTCCTTTAACATTGAATTAGGAACAAGAATGGGTGAATGTGACATGGTACATGTTTTTGAACTCGAGTGTGCCCTACCAATCACAGCAGCCAATAAGAACTTAACGGGGAATTGAACCCGCGAGTTCCGGATCGTAAACCCACCTGTGTAGCCACGTAGGCGGCTAGAACAGAAAAAACAACACAATATAGAATGGGGAAAAAATCTTTTACGAAACATATTTCACTCGAATCCGTCAGTAATTCGGAAGTAAAACCGCATAAACCTACTTTTTGCGTTTATATTATTAATTAATAAGCATAACGTAATGTTTTGTACTGATATAACTTCTGCAACTAGACCACACTAGACTTTAAAAAACTTTCACCTCATTTTAATTTTAGTCCATAACTTACATTAATTAGGACTAACATAGACATAGCAACAGTATGTTTTGATCGTCTAGATCGTCTTCTACGAAGTCAATTGTCAGCCTTACATTTCTAATAGATAAGAACCGATTATGGTGGCAATTGTAAGTTCGTAAGAATTTAAAGAAAACGCATTGTATTGACTGTTTCGCCTCTGTATGTAAAATGGTTAATCTTGGCTAACTTATTCATATGTTAATGTTTGTTGAAGGCGCACTGAGAAAGGATTATTAAATTTCGAAATTGAAAAGAGGGTGGGAGGAGAAATTTTTCTTACTCTAACAACTTACCTTGAATAACTTCATATGATCTCCAATCTATAAAATTACTAATTCGAAAAAAGGGGTGTATTATTTATTATGTTTATTTTTGACTATAATGGATTGTTTTATTATAGCGAAGTAAATAGGCTATTGTCTCCGAATTGAATATTTATTTTATTTGTTAATTCATAGCGAAATATTTTGTTAGTAATCATTTAATCCTATGTTATTATAATCAGAACAACCTTTACAACCCTATTTGATGACCTAATACTTTCATTCTGACATAAGAAATTTCATTCTAATTATTACAGAAAAATAATTAAATTAGTAAAACAATTCGATAATTTTTTAGAATTAAGACGTTCCCAAAACGTGTAACCTTAGATTTTTGGCCGCAGCCGCGTATTTTGTTTGCGTGAGCTTCGAAAATCAGGATAAGCAGTAGGCCGTGACCTTTTCTGTGCCTTAACTATCTGTGTGCTTTTCATCAAGATTAAAATCAACCGTTTTGACGTAAATTTATATTATTAGTATAGTATAGTAGTAGTAGTATAGTATAGTAAGTTACATCTGACCTTTAAACGCATAGTACCAAGAATGCAAACGGCAGAAGCGCATATGTGTGCGTTTAAATTAATTTAGCGAATGATTTAATCAGCTAGTTGCCAAATACGCAAATGGTCAGTTGCTTATTTAAAGAAAATAAATGAAATGAAATGATACTTATTTGCTTAAAATATGGTGTAACAAAATGTTACAAGTATACTATATAGTAACTCTCATATTTTACCACAAGGCATGCAAATACATAGAAAATACGTGGAAGTGTAAATAGTAATTGAATAATAAATATGTCATTAATACGATAGAATTTTTTGTTTTTAGCCATGTCAAAATCTTACGTGCGAATGCGAACAATGAAGTCAGTAAGTTTCTATCTACACAATAGAAGGAATAACATCCAATTTTATCAGTTAGTAGTTCGTTTACCCATAAAAATGTCACTCAATTTTGCGTGACACTAGACTAATTCGTATGCCACGTGTGGTGATTAAGGTCCCTTGATGGTGATCTCGTGATCATGGGAAGCTAGATCGTTATGGCTATTTACATATAAGAAGACTCATATTTAGGAGTGTTTAGGCATGTTTTAACAACGGTTTACAAAGTAAAGGCATGTCGACATCGCTGCAATGAAGTGGTTTTTCAGCCTTGTCGGCAATGACTGCGATCTCTTGACAGTGGAAATATTGATCTTCCGGTATCATCGATATCTATGTAAATTATTATACGTCAGAGATGAGATAATTATGACTTGATCAGGTATTTCAATTAATTGATTCATGGCGGAAATCTGTGATCGATACAATGCAAAAACTACGTCACGATCTCGCATAACTTTTGTTTGTTTGTCGTAATTGCAAAGTAATTCAAGTATTAGCTCATTCATTTAAATTGTAACTTAGTTGAGGTAGTAACTGTTTTTCTTAGGTTTTAGCTAACTGTTTTTCTTAAGCTTTAGGGCATTTTTTTATGTCCGCTTGGCTTTGCCGCCAAACTTTTAGCGGCTCTAATATCACTGTTGTGTTCTGGTATGAAACCCAGCAGAGCCAGCGGCTTTAAGCGCACGCTTACCATCAAATGACTTCATCGTCACTCACCACCAGGTGAAATGAAGGCCTCATCATAAATAAAAAAGTTAAATAAATAATTTGTTGGTTTAAAAAAAAGATCGTGTTTTTAAATTGGTTTGTATTTTCTGGTACCTCAACTTGTTCCAAACGCCCACCACTTTCCAAAGGCTTACGAGGTACTTGGATTATAGGAATTATTATTGGGGTCAGTTTCCCAGTTCACTGGTCTAATAATACTATTGCCAATTGAACTGGCAGCTAATTTAACGGAGGGTAAGCAAGTAAATCTTAAGAATGACTACAAACACTTGCTTTGAAAATAACAGAGATTCCTCAAGATGTTTTCATTTTGCTCGAGCGCACCACGGAACGATGCGCCGTGGAAAAATGATGAACAGTGACAGAAATAGTCCTGCTTGCTCACGCGACCGAATACCGCACTCTTACTGGGCATCAGCACTGGAACTACTCTTATATTTATTGCTGTTACGAGTATCAGACAATAAATAAGTTATTTCTAGCGCTAACGAACAATAGCTGTGATTAATTACTGTTATATTAATTGCGAAAGGTTCAAGGTTCTCGAGTGGCGACCACGTACCGGGAAACGTCTACCAGGCCGTCCCCCTACTAGATGGACCGACGACCTGGTTAGAGTCGCGGGGAGTCGCTGGATGCAGGTGGCTCGGCACCGGTCGATGTGGCGTACCATGAGGGAGGCCTATGTCCAGCAGTGGACGTTTCCCGGCTGATGATGAAGTAGGAGCTTCGACGGCAAAATCAATCGTGATGAAATTTGGCATCCATGTAGCCTTATTATCATCATCATCAGCCAGGAAACGTCAACTGCTAGACGAAGGTCTGCACAATCACCGGTATAGAGCCGCTTCCATCAGCGACCTTAATTAGGTCGTCGTTCCATCTAGTAGGGAGACGGCCCGGTAGAGGTATCCTGGTACGTGGTCACCACTCGACAACTCTTACTGAGCTATGTCGTTCGTCTACGGATTTTATCGTTTTTATTTTATCACGTGGACAAATTCCGATACCAACTTTCGTCTGATTTCGATAGCTTTTTGTCGTAATTAATTTATAAAAAATTATTTCATACGTCAAATTAATATCGGTACTTGGTTTGATTGGTGGTAGGGGGGCATTTTTATGTCCGCCTGGCTAGCTACCACCATGTGACCTGTCTGCCGCCAAACATTAGTGTCAATAGCACTGTTGTGTTCCAGTATGAAAGATAGCAATGCTATGAAAATGTTAAACAAATGATAATTTTTATGAACTCCTCAATACTGACTAAAGCTTCCTATCGTCCTATCGTTTCCATGAGAAAAATCAGGCATTTACACGAAATGCCGTAAAGAATTGGATAAAGACCATTGACAACTCAACTAAAGGCCAGATGTGGAATTACCGCGTTAACCCAGCGATGCATAATGAACATTGTTGGTCAGTTTACGTCACGTTTCTAGTTAACTTTCTCGATGCAAAAACTTGTTTGGCGGAAGCATTTAGCCGGAAACAAGATATACTGTATGTAAACGTGTGTGTATGTATATTGCTAGTAGCTGTGTGTGGTTACGTTACATACGTTTTAAGTGAGTAAATACATGAATTTAATAACCATTTCTTACAAACCATCATTGGGCAAATGTTTTTTAATCGCAACGGGCTTTCACTTGGCCTTCATCTGATCTGAGGATAACTGACGACGAGGGTGTAGAATAGAAGAGTGCTCACACTAAAGCCGAAATAATTAAGGCATTGAGGCAGTAATTGAGGCATACTATTTTACATTCTTGACATAATTTGATAAAACAAATATTCAATCGACTTCAATTGCCCACCAATTTTATTGAAATATTGTCTAACATGAAGTTAGAGCAATTTTAATACATGGACTAATTTTCCACCTTTAGGGGTATAAACCCTTAAAAGAATCATAAAAATCCGTTCTCGATTCCGAAAGATATGAGGTGACACACACAAAAATACGAGCCAAATTAAGAACTACCTCTTTTTTTAAGTCGGTTGAAAATGACATTCATCATCATCATCAGCCGGGAAACGTCCACTGCTGGACATAGGCCTCCCACATGGTACGACACATCGACCGATCCCGAGCCACCTGCATCCAGCGACTCCCCGCGACTCTAACCAGGTCGTCGGTCCATCTAGTAGGGGGACGGCCTGGTAGACGTTTCCCGGTACGTGGTCGCCACTCGAGAACCTTTACTCCCCACCGGTTATCGGTTCTTCGAGCGATGTGGCCTGCCCATTACCACTTCAGCTCACTGACTCGTCGAGCTATGTCGGTGACCTTCGTTCGTCTACGGATTTCCTCATTCCGGACCTTATCACGTAGAGAAATTCCGAGCATAGCTCGTTCCATTGCTCGCTGAGTGACTTTGAGCTTGTTTATTCGGCCCACAGTAAAAGACCACGTTTCGGTTCCGTATGTCATCACTGGCAACACGCACTGATCAAAGACTTTTGTCTTTAGACGCTGAGGTATTTTGGACGAGAAGATATGCCGTAATTTCCCGAACGCTGCCCAGCCGAGTTGGATTCTTCGGTTGACCTCTTTGTCGAAGTTGGACCTACCTAGTTGAACGATCTGAAAATGACATTAGAATTCCATATTCCAGTACAAAAACGAGTGTGCTGCGGATATGTTTTCAGTCGTCCCTGCAAAAAGTACTATCTAAACCAAATTACAGAAAAATACCTGAAATACAGTTGTATTACAAAAATGCGTTTATAATTGTGTTGTTTCGTAAGTAGAACGCACTCGTATATATTCAATGCTACGGTCCACATTTCTGCAACAGCTACAACGCCAGTGAAATATCTGACAATCTGATGTATGAGATACAAGTAGCCGTAATTATATTAAAATTATACATTGTATATGAGATATACTGGCTATTCTATCATGTGTTGTAATCTAGACATAAAAGAGTTCAAATTAACTAACTCATACGACAGGTTAAGCGTGGGGACACCCCTGTCTTTACTGTTCTGATCTACCTAGACCAGAAAAGACTCCGGGTTGATCGCGCCATACTTACCGGTCGCCGGGCTTTCTTGATTTGCACAACTGCAGGCGTACTGATGCAAAACTGTCTCTCTCCCTCTCTCTTAGATATATG
The DNA here is from genome assembly GCA_910589575.2 of Carcina quercana. Lineage (NCBI taxonomy): Eukaryota > Metazoa > Arthropoda > Insecta > Lepidoptera > Depressariidae > Carcina > Carcina quercana. The sequence continues at coordinate 4,976,467 of OU342446.1, read as the reverse complement.
GATATATGGCCAGCACATTCTTCGGGGAAGCTGTCCGGTTGCTTGCTGACCGGGCGTGCTTGACGGTGCGGGTAGACAGGTGTGTCTCGATCGGTACATTTTATATGGTATTCTAGCCTTCCGGACTCCAGATGATCTGGGTAGTCCCCACGCTTAAGTTGTCTTATTCTTTGGATTTCGTCTCAGCTTTACAATAGATTCATCCTATGTATTGATGGAAATCTCATGTGTAAGAAATGTCGTCTCTCTTGATGTTGGGGATTTATTTCTTAATTAGGTTTTTTTGATTAAAATGTTAGTTCTTGTTATCTAGGAGCATTTGAAACATTTATGAACGACTTGCTTTGCTAAATTCCGACCGCCTAATGGCCAAAAAGTTTGCCGTATAGTGCTAAGCAAAAGTTGTGGGCCCGCATGTAAAGTGGCTAGATGTTCATTCTCAAAAATCAATTGTGTTAATTTGTGTTTAGCATGAATGATAATGGGGTGTTTCGAATTATAATCGAGATCCGTTTGTTCTAGACGCCCGCGCACCCTAAGTATTCCATCAGCATCTAAGAAAGGACTGAGTGATGACAGTCGACTTTCTTTAGAAAGAGCCTTGTTTAATAATACATTTTTAATCTCGTTGTTAAATAGTTTTATTTGATGGTGTTTTATAAGAAGTTTGTTGGCATTATCGATTTCTTTGGACATTAGGATACCTGCTAGTTTTTGTGTGTTTCTAAGATTATGTATAAATCGCAAGACATAAGCCCAGATATGTTTGATCTTGTTAAGATTTGATATGTTCGTTAAGTGATTTTCAATGGTTTCATTTATGACAGTAGTTTTAATTACAGCACAAACAGCTATCTGTTCCGGGAGTGATTCAGAAACTAAACTGTTTGACTGGGTTGGCCAGAACCTTTCATCTTTTAACAAAAAGTCAGGACCATGCCACCAGAGTTCTGACACTGCCAAGGAATCTGGCTGAACTCCTCGTGAGACAAGATCAGTTGGGTTTTTGTCACCGGGTACATGACGCCACTGACTTCCTGCAGTTATTTCCTGAATTGCAGAAACACGATTCCTAATAAATGTTTTTAGTTTGTAGGGATCTAGAATTAGCCAACCTAAAACTATCATTGAATCACTCCAGTAATGAATCGCACGGATATCAATACAGGGCCACCCTATTTCATTCAGTGGAGTTCGTATTAGGCGATTAAAGGAAACTATTAAATAGTATGGCGGCAGCATTTACCTGTGCAACAACATCTTACTGTGATCACCAATCCGCTTGCTAAGCGTGGTCATTATGGTAAATTCGCTCGTAAGAAGTCCAACGAGGAAGGAGGCTCATGTCCAACAGTGGACTTATGCAGCCAATTACGGAAAATGGGTGGACAATGTTTACAACTACCTACCCAAATTTCAAGTAGATAGCATTGGTTGCTTCCAGATATCTGAGATAATCCAGTTGTCACAGACCAACGGAGTTGCACTGTTTAGTTTAGATTGAACCGCATTTAAATACAACGAACTACCTACTTGATAGTTCGAATTTATGGGTTTGTGTGTATTTTATTCGATGTTTTAGACTATTGCAAATTGATCCCAACGATTCCTTTTTATTGAATAAGCTATATAGAATAAAGTGCCTTGAAAATTTAAAGAAGAAAAAACCTATGAGGGAAATTTTCACACCCTTCCCTAGTAAATTTAGTCGCTTGCGTAATTCTTGTCTAAATGGTGAAAACCCTAAAAATAATTGAGGGCGCCACTTGACGATTGATGGAGCCTTAAGTGGTTGACCGCCGAGTGTTCTCGATAGTACAAGAACTACACAAAGGGTGCTATTATTTTATCCTGCACTATTACACAGATATCGTATCGCTGCAGTTATATCAATTTATATAAATCGTGACTGTCCGGGCATTATTCGCTATTATTATTGCATAAGGAAGTATGTTTCATAATTTTATGAACAAGGATTTCTACTATAGTAAATATAATAATAAAAATAAATTCATGTTTTAATAATTATACGAAAAAATTTCAGCGCCGTGGGTATTGCGAAAGGGAATTTTCATCGCAGTACATTTTCTATTCAAGCATAGAACACTACTACAAATTGCTATCATAGTGAACCAGACCGTCTTGTCCATCTATGATTATTTATAGTCTCATGTCCAACAGTGGACTTACGACTGATGATAATACATAGAAATTTTTTGATTACTATTTAAGATTTTGTTTGTCCTTCTTTTAGCTTTTAGTCAGAATAAAATGATCTTTTGTATTGGGACACTTGAAGGGTCCATGAAGAATGCTCTCTCTGTGAGGCTATTTTTATGCCGACTGAACTACTGGTTCCTAAGGGATACATTCTAAAGCCTTTCAACTCACCTGATTCTAAAGTGACGATAAGGCCGATGGATGGTAGGCCTCACAGAAGCCTCAAACTAATGAGGAGCTGGCTCTGGTACCGATCATCCTTTCATACCGGAAAATTCGATAGGACGAGTTACCACGTACCGGAAACCGTGTACAGAGCCTACCCCGTTTTAAACGTATCAATGACCAGTGCGTCTACCATGAGTTTACGTAGTCGATAACGTATATCGAATACTATCGGAAATGCTGCTCAGTCGAGATGCGCTTGACAAGGACAGAGCGATAGTTAACGATACACGTTATCGACTGCGTAAACTCATGGTAGATGCACTGGTAAAGATCGCGTAGAGCCGCTGAACAGCTGCGGCTTGGGACCAGTCATTGTGGCGTTAGGGGTATATGTCACTCGATTTTTCCTGGCTGATGTTGATGGTAATTACTTTCATCCAACGCCATATTGGATTTTCAACGATATTGCATAACCTAAGTGACCTGTAAACGTCAGTTTTGATCGCGAAGATTTTGTGTTAAAAAAAACGTTTCATCTCGTAACTTTGTTACAGAACGTACCGAACGTCATTTTATCGGAAGTATTTTCGAAAGTAGATGTCCTGCTTTGGAGTCTGATTAAAATTCGCGAAGGTGATTGAGCGCTATGTGGTTGGACGACTTTCATTATCTGCTTTAATGATGCGTGCCTGATGCCTATCGTCGTTGAAGGCGCAATAGATTGCAATCGATTGCAAATATGCGTATTCTGGGCCTACAATCCAGGTGCAGTAATCAAGGGCGCTAGTGGTGTCATTATAGTAGATGGTAATACGAGAATCGTGCGCTGTCAAACTATATACTACTATCAAACATATCACCCCTTTGGCGTCTACGCACACCTTAAATCACTAATGCTATGACATACCAAGTAGAAATAAATACAAGCTGATAAGCTTCAGTAGCTATGGACATATTTTTTATCTCTTTCTCACAGCGGGATTCTATACATATCCGTATTACATTTCGCCGAGATTTTAATATGTAGACATATAATGTATGACCTTGCTGTTGGTAAAAGCTTATAGACAGACGGATTTCACAACTCTGGGAATAAATTTAAATAGTACATAAATTTGTATGTTCCTTGTTGGCTATTAGCCAATCACTTAATACCTCATTTCTTACAAATTGTGTTTAGGCAAGGCAGAGAAGCAAAGAATGACAAAGATCACTTAATACCTCATTTCTTACAAATTGTGTTTAGACAAGGCAGAGAAGCAAAGAATGACAAAGATCACTTAATACCTCATTTCTTACAAATTGTGTTTAGGCAAGGCAGAGAAGCAAAGAATGACAAAGATCACTTAATACCTCATTTCTTACAAATTGTGTTTAGACAAGGCAGAGAAGCAAAGAATGACAAAGATCACTTAATACCTCATTTCTTACAAATTGTGTTTAGACAAGGCAGAGAAGCAAAGAATGACAAAGATCACTTAATACCTCATTTCTTACAAATTGTGTTTAAACAAGGCAGAGACGCAATCAGGCTTAGTCCACTTTTGGACATGGGCTTCTCTCATATATTCTTGAAAATACATATCAAAATCTTAGTTGCATTGGTCATCGCTGGAAGATAAAGGTGATATTAGGAAGACGCTCCTTCCAGTCTGGTGGTTGGTTCATTTAGATGTCACGGAATGATATTACAGATTTTACAGAGAAAATACCTGGTATGATGATACATGCGGACATAGTCGCGGGCGATAGCTAGTTAAATACGAAGTCATTGATGAGTATAACAATATAATATATGAGATATAGGCATTGACTTGATAATACTTGACCCAAAAATTATCATACACTTATAATATCCACATCGTTGCTATGAATCATCCTTGCGTATGAATTGTGCACTTGATAATTAGGTCATCTAGACTTCTAGAGTACACCTGAAGGTAAAAACAATTAATGATGTAGACCCAGACTTTATAATTAGATCGAGACAATCGTGTGTTGTATTTGCATTTGTGCAGTGGTTAATGCAAGTCCTAGCTTTGAGTGCATCGATATAAAGAAGGCGGTATTCGGTGAGCAAAGTCTTGTTATTTCTGCAGATTAAAATGCACGTAATTTTTAACCGACTTTAAAAAAGGAGGAGGCTATCAATTCGACGGGTATGAAAAAATTTAAATGTTTGTTACCTCAGAACTTATTATGACTGGGTGAACCGATTGGGATGATTCTTTTTTATATATTTGAAAGGTGGTGCTTCCCGTGTGGTCCCATTTCAATTGGGTCCAGTTTTGACAACGGCGTCCGTGAGAAAACTATATAAATCTTAAATTTACCTTAGCAAAAGTAGACTTTTAGGGCAATTGAAGTCGGCTTCCAGTTCTTTTTGAACGAATTTACTTTTACATTCAATTGACAAAAAGCGATATACACGGTGTTAATTGAATGAATATTTGATCTTTAGTCTTCAAATTCTGTGAACTGTGCTTAGTTCTTTATAGCATATTTTTACGGTTGTAACATTAATTTGGAAGTCATTACAACGCTGAAACACTATTTTGTGGAAAATAAATATCAGTATAAATTCCATCAGTCCGTTGCATTGTCTGAAGTTTATAACATTGTAATCCACAATTATGTTGAACCTGATTAGATTTTTATTACTATAATTACTTCATTGAATAAGTTTTTGTCTATAAGTTTCGTCAGTGCTAACCTAATACCAGTTTCTGCGGATGAATTTGAAAAAAGATGCGGGGTAAGATTTTTATCTCAGAAATATATTTACCCGACTGCGACAGAATGACGGTTATTTTTTTCGAGAGTATGTATGTATGTATAATTGTTTGGCACGCTCTATTTTAGCTTGAGAGGTGTCGTTAGAATCGTTTTTACTATAAGAGCGACACTGGGTGTATCAGAATCATTATGCGGGCTTCGCACGTGGCCTTCATCTCTCATGCTGATAAATGTAGATACGGTTGCTGGACCGAAGCGTTTCCTACCAGCGGTCTCGCGGGAAGCTACTAACAAAAATGGACAACATTACAGTTTTCTCCATTCCATATTAACAGAGCAATGTTTACTACATTGCAGGTTACTTTAATTAACTCCCCATAGCCCGATATAATCATATCTACCGCGTCCAACAACATTTGCTGTGGCACATTGTTTCGATATGCTTGTCTGAGATACATGAAACACACCACATACACGAGTTCATTTACGAGTATATACAGATAGTTGGTTTTTGCTATCGTAAACTTAAATACAATCCCTAAGTTGGTAGGTATCCCTGTTTTCTGCAGTAGGTAAAAACTGTGTCACAATAAGCAGAGATTCGATCGTGACTTTATACAAACAAAAATTAACATTTTATACATATCTACGTGCTAAAATTATATACTATTATGTTTCGTACAGTAACAATAAAATGTGATTCACTGTCTTGTTTTTAGATAGTTACTACACGAATCCAGCTATTATATTTTAAAAGATTATTATTAATATTAGATTACGAATTAGATAGAATATTAGATTATTAGATATTATATAAGTATGAAATTTAGAAGCACAGGGGCCCAGTTAAGCCAAGATAAATTACATTAGAAAATGATTATATTACACAAAATATCATTACCTCCTTATACTTACCCAAATTGATTGACAAAATAACCTTGTCAAATCAACAAAAGGTATATTTATACACAAATATTTGCGTGGGTTTTGAAACGTTGCGTCTAAGTGTTTTGGAACTATGCCGTAGGCGTGCTTGTCAAGTCGACGATTTTTTTGAAAAATAGCTACCAGCTATAGACAGATTAATGATAAGTTGAAGGTTGATCCCAAATAATAGTAATCTAACACCGAGGCCAGTTCTGTTTTGCTGAATCAATTACACTGTGCACATGTGTGCGGGTGTCACATTCGCGTGGCTGTCACATTCAGTTGTCTGTGATTAGTTATGATTCGGTTACATTATTACTAATCAAGGGTGTATTTTACTTTTAGTTGACGATGAATTGAAAAATCCTCAAAAAAGATGATTTATTTCCCCACTGCGCCAGAAGGGTTTGTCGAGAGTATGTATGTATAATTGTTTGACACGGTCTGTGACCTGAACGGCTCCATGGATTTAAGCTGGAGAGGTGTCGTTAGATTTGTATTTCCTATGAGAGTGACACTAGGTATACCAAAATTATATTTTACAATTACAACAATTTACTTTTCATTCGACTGTATACAGTTATAACTTTTTCGACAAAATCTGATATTGAACTGGTTCAATGTTTTCTGTGTCCTTTCGCAGTAAGGTTGGCTTTTGTGGAATTCACATAATTTCGTTTTCGCGAGAAATTCACTAGTGAGCACAAAAAGGTTCGCAGGGGGTTGCCGCTCACTCAGCTAGAATATAGAGCTTTGTCGATGTCAAAGTAATTATTTCTAAACTGAGTGCATTCCAAATCTAGACTATGTGTGAGAGATATAATGTCTCTTTTTGTTTATAGTTATTTACATTCGATTGAGACGAATCTTAGTTAGCCTACGCCAAAATCGTCACGGTCAAGTCAATATTCCGTTCCAGACAAATGTTTACAGAAACCGCTTACAATAAAAACAAATCTCTGAAAAGACCTTGGTTTAGTGATCCGTTTAAAAACAGAACGATATTTTAAACATTCTGAAGTACGCAGCGTTGAGAATCTGATGGCTGAAAGATTAACATCAAACGCTCTAATAGCTACGTTTAATGCGGATAAATATTAAAAGCGGAGGACGTAAAATAAATAGGCCATTTTGTAACTAAACGTTGTAAATAGGCTTACTAAATTTCAAGATGATGCATAATAACTTTGTTATAAAAATTTCGTAGTGACCCGTGGTATGGTCTTGGGTTTACTATAAAATATCAGGAGACGTTACTTAAGTCTGCCGCAAAACAGCAGTGTTAGTAGCACTGTTGTGTTGCGGTATGTATTTCTCAATCGGGATCAGATATCTAAACCCGAGACACAGGTCGGACACTTCAAACAACTGTCGTGATATCGGCGAATACATTGAATGGATGACGTTTGTTTAAAGAAATTGTAATTTTAAAATGTAAGTACGCGCGTGCCCTATTAATGATCCGTATCTGGGTCACTTTTTTGCGGGGAGAGGTGAGGTATTGCGTTTTGTACTACTACTACATGAGTTCTGTGCCCGAGGTATTGGAGTAGGTACTAGTTTTTTACGGTAGCCCATAGTACCCCCGAAGCTAAGGCTAACAATAATCGTATGTTTTTCCATTTTCTGTTCTGTGGCCATTACCAAAAAATTAGCGAAGCGTTTCGCAACCTTTACGCGGCTCGAAAACAAAGCAAGGTCGTTGCACTTTTATTGTTTATGTCAACAATTTTTGATTGCTCATACGCAGAGCAGCTTCACGGGCAGTTTCATATGTGAGCCAACTTTTAATAACAATGAGTTACGGGCACTTCTATACGACCAAGGCGCGAGTTTAACAATACATGATACAATCTAGAATATTTGAACGTTTCGAGAGACACTTCGTTGTTATTAAATTTCTTTTTGTGTAGTAGTTTGATTTAATTTCCGATTTAGTTTGGTATTATTATTTTGTGTGGGAAAGTCATGCTGCGTTTTAGATAATGCTTTATATAAGAGCAGTAAAGATTTGCAAACGATATATTTTGCTGTGATGTCTTATAAATTAAAGAAGAAAAAAACTGATTTACTTTTCTCACCAATTGGATTTGGACGGTAAATTAAATGATTATTTTGTTTGGACGTAATAAAATACTGTATAATGTCTTGAATTAGAAAAATTATATCGTTCAGTTCGTAATTTCGGGTAATAATAGGCAGGAAAACTGCACACTCATGAGAAGAAAGAATTAGGCAATAATAGATTATATATTCAAAATACATAACCAGCACGTAGCCAGACGTAGCTTTTATAACACATATACCTGTATATTTAATACGTTGATGATTGACGAGCTTTGCCACCATTATTGCCCCAGTATTCAATTGGTACGCCCCGCCCCCACTCAATCAGCTCGATGGAGGCTTTTATGAAACAAAGGAGTAATTAGTTGACTGCGACATTCTTTTGTTTTTGATTGAAGAAATTTTTCAAGCCATTTATTAACCTTGCTAACGAAGCTATTATAAAATTCGCTCTAGTGTGAGATTGACTAGCGTATAACAAATTAAAGTGTGGCTAAGGTTTTTAGTGCAGAAGAGATTTTATTAATGTTAAAATAATCTTAAAAAATGATTTAAATATTACAATTGGTATTTAAATACAATAAACTAATTTAAAAGTCGGCCTAGACTATTAGCCAGCTCAAAAGCACCTTCAGCACTGATAACATTGCCCTGGATGGCCAGGGAGATAGGAGGAGCCAGGTACGACCCGGAGCGGCGAGCTTTGGTCTCCTTTTACGTCACCCACGAAATGACACGATACCTATCTAAATCTCTAAAGTAAAGCTCTCCTAGGTTTTATTCTCGATTACAGTTATAGATAAGATCCTTTTTTACGGTATTAGCTAGTAGTAAACTTATTTTCGAGTACTAGTAGTAAACTTATTATCCAATTGCTTAACGGTGAAGGAAAACATCGTGAGGAAACCTGCATGTCTTGAACAGGCATGTGAAGTCCGCCGATCCGCACTGGGCCCGCGTGGTGGACTATGTCCCATACACTCTATAGGAGAGTAGTAGCCCCCGCAGTGGGGACGTATATAGGCTGTTGATGATGAAACTTATTTTGACTTATGTTCAGCAGTGGGCGTATTCCGGCTGAAATTGAATGTAATAGTAGGGGATGGGTGAGGGGGCCGCCAGGTGACATGACTATGAGACAGTGTATCCCAATTAGGACACCTGACTCCCTGCTCTCGAGAAACCAATTTTAAACAAAGCTTGTTCATACTATACTAAAAGTAAGAGTAATTTATTTCTCGCAAGGCAGTAAAAGAAATTGTAAGACAAAATTTAGAAAGTATACAATGAGACATTTACGTTTGTATCACACATCACAGAGATTATTTACCCAAGCCGACTCACTGTTAGATAAATTAACATTATCCACACTTAATAATCTTGTTCTGACATGTAAATAAGGTTATTGTTATAATTACACGCAAAGCTTCCATTGTACACTTTACACGAACTATCTAAACATGTGAGGCACTGAGTTGCCGGTGACAAAAATGTTTAGTAACAAAAGATTATCACCTAATGTTAACTTGGTAGCACAATTGCACGACATAATAGCAATGTTAAGTGTTGTTTGAAGACTCTTCCGTGTAGCAATGATCTTGAAATATTATTTTGCTAAAATAATTGTGACTATTGAATGAAAATGAGAAAAGACATCAAGTAGCTCTGGTTTTCTATGATACGTTTTGCTTTAATTGCCATGCTTGGCAGGTATAAATGGTCCCTATAGCTTGGCTTTAAGGCAACCGTGCTCCATTGTCAACCAGAACATCACTAATGTCGACGCTAGAATTTCACTGACTAATCTTATATATAAAAAGCTAATGTTAGTACGTTAAGACAGGGTTTTCTCTATCACCACCAACTCCGATCAACTTCCCGTTGGGGTAGTGAACCCCTTGGTCTCCTGCTGATAGTAAGGGAGTTTGGTCGCGATCTGTCTTTGTCTAACTCATGTGAACTTCACATAAGTGAAGAAGGTCACATGAGAACTTATGGAAAGTTTTGAAAATTTTTGTTATGTTAAAGATTACGTTTATGCCAAAATAAATGTCCACCCGTACGAAGCCGGGGTGAGCCGCTAGTTTGACATGTGTATGTAGAAAAGTGTGACCAAAATTGGAATATTTAAAATATTAATAAATCGATGTAAAAATTCCACTAAATTTATCCAGAACCACACTGGATGAACTGTGGCAGCATTCGTGTCCGATGAACTGTCAAAGTAGTCCGCGAAATTATGGCGTCGAGTAAAGGTAAGATTATGGTCAAACGCTAGCCTGTCCACCATTAAAACACACACATCTTCCAACAAAGGCACATTCTTAAACTTTATGCGTTTCACCCGGACTAAAACCTGATCATCTGAGTATTTTATTATTCAAGAAGCGTGTTTGCTCAGTCCTTTTACAGTAGACACAAGAAAGATCCGGGACGAATGTACCTTACCTTGTAAATCTTAATAACAACAATGTCTTAAAAGGAGTCAGACCATAGCGTTCGTTCCAGGAACGTTTAGAATTTTAAATTTATGTTCGATTCTTGAAATGGGCTCAGACCTCTGTGACAACGTCGTAGAAGTCCGGAGAAGAGAAAAACTCTCCGTTGTACCTAAGGTTTACTTATTATTATTTATATTGTCATACCAGAAAATACTCACGATTTTCTGATCTTCCATCATCTTCCATTATTTAGTAATTAGCATTCTTCTTTAGAAACTATTGTATATTTTATATTTTCCTTTGTTGATATTTGCTAATGACTTTTCATTGTCATTGTGTCATCCATGTTCCATTTCCTCTATGGATAATTTATGTCCACTATTGCTCCTACATTATTGTAACTTAATCTATATTAAAGATATAAAGCATGTTTTAAAAAGTAGGAGCAATACATGGATGTGAATTGCCCTTCGGAGAAATGTTTCAGGAGCAATAGATGAACCAACCGAAGCTTTCAATCGTTCACGTACAATTGTGAAAGGTTGTGTACTGTGTAATTTCTGTAATTGAGTTTTGAACGAGGAAGAACACAGGGCCGTTTTAATCGCTCTAACCAGTGTGTAACTTGATAAACGGGCCCAAGAAGTATTATCCGCTTCGAGAATGAGTTTGAGTTACATTGGTACCTCTCCACTAAGCACTATGTCGCAACCCCATGAACAATCGGTTAGCACAAGCGGCCCATGTGCTGTATTCACACTTTTTGTTCGTTCCATTCCTTTGTTGTTCGTCTAATTTGCATCTTTGATTCACACCGAGCGAATACTGGGTTTCTGCGTGTTGTATGCGTGCCATGAGAAAGTGTGCTGATGCGAGAAATTCTTACAATATTTATTTGGTTTTGCTGAAATTATGGGGGAGCTGATGTAGGGCAAAGAAAGAAAACACGTCTGTTTATAGTTCAATATTTTGTTAAAAAAACATCATCTTAATATGCAAATATAAAAATGTGCAATATTCCATATAAGCTGTGATTTCTTGGTATCTCAAAATTTTGACAAACTGAAAAACAAGATGTGTTTTATCTGAAATAATCAGCAATTTAAAGCCTATAATCTCCGATCGACGATCGATCAAATTTTAAACTAAAAATGTTTGTATTAATCACAATAGTTTTGTTAACAATTTGATCTCCAATAAGGTCCAATATTAAATCGCTTGTTAACATCAAAGCATCTGGTTATAATACTCTGTGGTATGGGAGCCAGTGTTCCTCCATTCGGTGTCGCAGCTTGTATGATTTCTCGGACTAATCTTAAATGGACTATATTGTAAGTTCGAAAACTAATACCGGCCTGACTATGATATTATTTATCATATTGTTTACATATTAGTTGACAGGACATGGCTGTTGATTTAATACCCAAGACACGGCATTTACGAGATAGACATTAAAACACTACTGACATATCCCGAAATACGATCTATCAACATCTATATATATATCTATTACATTTGTGTAGTTCAACGTCAATGTTAGTAACATTAAAAATCTGATAAAATTGTAATACGAGACTCGTGCAGTTAACCGATGGATATCCTATTTTAAATCCGGTACCGCATTCCTGTTCAACCATTTAAAATTGATATTTATTTACGTGTAATGTTATGATTTATTATTGTTATACATAGAATCGCTGCGTTCTACAACGCGGTTTCTAATACGTTATGTTTTATGGCTCAACCGAGCATCGAGTGGTACCTTCAATCAAAATTGATTCTAAATACCTAGATATATCGACAGCAAAAAATATATCCGTGATCTGTGAGATTACGAGTAGAAGCATGTTTGTCCTTAGTGTACTGGCTCAGATTGATATATCCTACCCTCAGTTCAAACCGCTTGAGATTTGTAACACCATCGCTACGAGTATCTACGCTTATGTGTAGAGTGCTAACTAAAAGGTGTATACAAGAGGACAAAGCCATGGCCTGTATCTTTTTAAAGTTCTTAGCAATGTCCACACTAATATTATATATGCGAAGGTGAGTTTGTTTAATTGTTTGTTCCTCCTTCACGTCACAACGTAAAGTCCGAATGACTGGATTTTTGTACAGGAATAGCTGAAGGGTCGGAGGGCTACATTCTATCCCAGTTATATTGTCTCCAGGCTTTATTGTAATAATTATTTACTGAAATTTATTTCACAGCACCCTTATTCAATTTCATAGAAAATTCTTATAAAAATGTCAAAGTGAGGTTGTTAAAATAGTAATCTAGATTTGTTAGTAAACTTAGGCTAGATTAGTAATAAAATCAAACCTACAAACGTACAACAGAAAAACCTAACCTAAGAACTCGCGTCGATCTGGTCCCGGTCCAAAGGTCCCCATTGTCCTTTGGATCAGGAATTTTACTGAAATTGTAATTACTTGAAAACATTAATTAAGAAATCTTAAAGTCATGTATGCATTTTTCAATATCAGATATCTATATTCCCTATAAAACGAAAGTTCAAAATGGTCAAGACTTAGCAGATCAGTTTAAACTCCGTAACATCCTTCCAGTTAACCGATATTTTGCTAGGTAATTAAACATGAAGCTTAACGTAGCCGAGGCTTAGTAAAACTAATAAAATAGTTAAATACTAATCTGGTTAATTGCTAGGTACGTAATTAGCGTGTCAGAGTTGCCGGCTTCAATTCCGTTGTTCCGCATTTTAAAGTTACTCTATTCAATAAATATTTATAATAATCACTAGCTTCCGCCCGCGACTTTGTCCGCGTGTACTTCAGGATTTATTCTACTTGTTCGATAGGCATATAAGTCATCTATCTCCATTTCCAGCATAAGGTACAAAATAGTGTTTATTCTGTTACGTAGGCTAATAGTTTAAAGAAACAAAATAAATTTCAATGTCTGACGTAGTACATTCAAATAGTCTTCACACTAATATTATAAACGCGAAAGTTTGTATATACGAATTACATATCGCTATGGTCGGTTGCTAGGCAACGCGTTTTTGTTATGCCAAAATTGTCCATGTAATCCCACTAATATTATAGTGTGATTTTGTACAATTTACACAATATGTCTTTATAAATTATAGCCTATATGTTATTCTGATGTATAAGTTATATTATTGTAAAGTTTCATTCAAATCCATTCAGTAGTTTTTCCGTGAAAGCGTCACAAACATCCAAACATCTAAACTTTCACACTTATAATATTAGTAGGATAACGCTTAGTATTGTTTGAGCACTTTGTTGCGTAGCATTGTTTCGGTACAAGACTTTGCAGGCTTAGTGCCTCATGAAAATACAATTCAGTGGGCTGATACAAGACGCAACTACGCGATATGTGATAGAATGTCAATGATTATTAACCATAGGAAATACTTCTTGTCTAGCCGTGTAGTGCCTTCTTGGAAAGCTCTGCCTGAAAGTGTAATAAGTGCTACTTCAGTGAATTGTTTTAAAAACAGACTAGACAAACATTTAGAAACATCAAAACAAGTGCAGTGATATACGCGCATCAGCTCGAAGAGCTGCTAGTGTATCAATCTAATAATAATAATAATTAAATGACATATTTCAGGGACAGTTTTCGCAGATGAAATTGTAACAAGCGCAAATCTTTAACATATTTTTTCCGTATGCCTATCCAAATCCATTCACCCCTTTATTTATTATTAGGAGGATAATAATCCTACTAATAATAAATTAAGACCTTTTGCGATAAGTGGTTTAAGTTTATTAGCTATAATTTAGCATCTTATCGGGAATTGTTTAGTGATTTCTTGAATAGAAGACGGTTGACATTTATTTGCGCGGGCATATTAGATGCGCATTTCTTGTATCACGGGTCAATGTAGTCGGTGACCTTTGTGGTTGAAGAAGAAAAAAAAACCTTTTTGTCGTTATCTTCTAATGTTAGAGGCATCAACCTTTTCAAGCGTATTGAATAAAGGCGTTGTCCATGTCAGTGACCAGTAAATATGTGGTTTTTATAAATTTTATTAATCAGGTTTTTAGGACGTCGTTATTTTCTACTACCGTATTCTGAGGAAAACTTAAACGATCTTAATCGAGCTGAAATAAAAATAAACTTTTTGCTTAGAATATCAAAGCCATAATTTTATTTTATATTATCTACTATGCAATAAAAAGCCATGGTAGCTCAGTTGGGTAGAGCGTCAGTCCTTGAACAATCGAGGTCTGGGCTCGATCCTGGCTCGTACCAATGAGTTCTAATTTATTACTTGGAATTTATTAATGAATGATAAAAATCATCAATCAAAATTAATTATTTATGTATTTTATCAAATTGTATCAAATTTCAACATAACATAAATAAGTCATATCAATTTATTTAACTAATTCAGCGTAGAATAGTAGACTTTAATTTACAAAATTTCGTACAGTACCTTCTTAAATCTAAAACCAGGTGTCCTATCTACACACATTTAAACAATGTTTAATTTAATTGCATATAATAATGCGTGATTGCTGAATGTTTGCTTACGCTTGTAATTCTCATCTCACTACCATTAGGTATTCAAATAAATCAAGATGAGCTCAGTGTAAGTACGTGTTCATGGCAGCCACTATCACACAAGAAATGTCACACGGTCTGGTATTCATAGTGTGATGATATGGTCTTGCCAGTTGAATATTAGCATACCGGTGTAACATATAATATTCATGAGTGATGTTTATGTTTATATTAGGTTTTGTGTACATAAGTTTCACACGTGACCCTATACACTCTTCTCGGCATACTTTTTAAATGAATTCGATATTATTCTTTGTAAGCCATCCGTGTTTGAATGAGCTTTTAGTAAATTGTGTATTTTATTGCATTTTTGGTAAGTAATTGTTTGTTCATCATCATCACATGATAATTATCTGGATGATGCCGCCCCCGGCACACATCGCCTCTATTGAATGGATTTTAAATCCGAACTCAAACGTTGCCGCTGTACACTGTACACTGTACCGGCTGGTGATTCGGCAAATTATATCGAGGTATCGCAGTGAAGTAGTTTTGTGATTTCATTGTGAGTACTGCTTGTAGAATTTATTTTATTTTATGCTCCATCATGTGTAACAATGTAATTCAAACTAGCTTTATTGCACACACAAACAAGCAAATGCGTCCAATTAAACTGGAAACCGACTTGAATTGCCCTAAACGTCTACTTTTACTGAGGCAAATTTAAGATTTATATCGTTTTCTCGTAGATGCCATTGTCAGAACTGCACCAATGGGACCACACGGGAAGCACCCGGTTTCATATAAAAAAGAATCATCCAAATCGGTTCACCCAGTCACCCCCGTTCGGGGGTACCGACATTCACTAAGTTAACGAACTATAAGGCTACCTAAAGAAATTTTCTGATAGATCACCATTCACGCGGTGTTATTTAACATACCATAATCAGCCGGAAAACGTCCACTGGTGGACTTGGGCCTCCTAACATATAGGTACATAGATATAATATGGTCTATGTATTTAACCATTTAAGCTTTGATTGAAGTTTTTAATAGTTTCTTCGAATCGTTAATGTCGGAGCTATTTTAATAGTAAAAGTTTTTAAGCCGGCTGTAAAAACAAGAACAAAAACAGTTTGTACAAAACGGAAAAATATTTAAACAACAGCTCGCTAGAATGTCAGGACAGTTACACGGCAGTAATTAACCTTTTGTCGGTAATTGGCCTAAAACACAAAATGTCATAGAAACAATTAATGCTACGTGAATATAAAAAACATAAGAAAGTTTCCATTTTCAAAACGTTTACATAACGTCGATAAATGCCAATGATTCGAAGTGTAAGGAGATACGCAATTAAACATCATATTAGAAAAGAAATTTTTTTTAAAAAAGAGACCACTACCTTAAGAACGTACTGCACGAAATTTAGTAAATTAAAATGCGCTGAATTACTCAAATACTTTGAAAGGACTTATTTAGCCTTAGTGTATCCTGGAAAGAAATTACAATGAATAATCCCAACTTAATATCATAAATACGACAGTGACTCTGTCTGTCACGCCTAAACCACTGAACCGATTTCGATGAGATTTGGTACAGAAATAGCCTACACTAAAGGACATGGGCAAGATTTGATTGCGGAAAAGGCTAGAAGGGGTTGAAATAGGGGATGAAAGTTTGTATGGAAGTTCGTCATAGTCGTAGTTGAATCTTTGTATTTAGGCATTGTGTTTGTTTTAGTGTTTTTCAAACTTCGACCAACATGGGGGATGAATTTAGGATATGACAGTTCGTATGGAAGTCCAAACAAATCCAAAAAAGTGGTTCCCGTGGGACAATTTCTGAAGCCCACGCAGACAAAGTCACGGGCAAACGTGATCTAATAGTACACTTTGTACACACAAAATCAGGTACTCAAAATCTAAATATTATCTGTGTCTGATTAGAACAAAATCCTCCTAGGGTCTTAGGTCAGGTAGGTAGATACTAGGTCCAACACTGAGCCCTATACAGTTGAGCACCACTCCAACTGGAGTAGAGCACGCTAGTGACGTCACAGCGCACAGACAGTTCTTTGTTTTCTCCGCACTTTCGATTTTATTCGCCAGGTGCGCGGGCGCACGACATTGTTCGACACACGTGGACACCTGTAACTTTGGACAGGGTATTCATTAGGCGTGATTTTAACCCATTAGAACAGTTTTTCTTCAGGTCAAAAAATTAGGTCTTCATTTCAAACTTGAGCAGGCATCTTATCTAGTCCAACGTGTTCGCATAGTTACGTCATTAAAATAATAAAAAATGTTACTTTTGGTGTTACATATTTCATACAAGCAGACCCGGTATAATAATATTCAATTAATACCATGCATTTAGGCAGGCAGGCAGTTAATTTATGCTTTTATAAATAAAAAGTGACTCGGAATTTATCGCAACGCTGTTTTATTCCAATCTACTAGTAATAGGTCTATTAGGCCTAAATCGAAATGTCACTGACGTGAGTAGTCATCATCATCATCAGCTAGGAAACGTTCACTGCTAGTCATAGACTTCCTTCATGGTACGCCACATCGACCGGTCCCAAGCCACCTGCATCCAGCGACTCCCCGCAACCTTAACCAGGTCGTCGGTCCACCTAGTAGGGGGACGTCCCGGTAGACGTGGTTGCCACTCGAGAATTCATTACTCGCCATCGGTTATCGGTTCTTTGAGCGATATGTGGGGCGTAATGTAAAACAATTTCTTTGTGTGGCACCTACTTTTGGCGTCAGATCCAAGTGGACTAGAGTGTATATTGTTTGTTGTAAGCCAATGTATGTGGTGGAAATAAACGGTTCTTGATAGTAAGATGTGTAGATTGGCGATAATGCGCTTATCGTAGATAATTATAAACAATACCGACGTAACATTATCCAGAATTGTCTAGTATTATATTATACTAGTTTCATTGTTTAGAAATGCGATGCATCGATAGTGTACGTTAATGCCTTGAAAATTCAAGATAAAACTATCAGTGTGTATGTAGAGAATGGAAATAAATCTTGATAGCAAGCATTAGAAATGTTTTTGTAGAAAATTTATGAAATATCTCGACTATGCGTTTGTCATTATCATTAAAATATTCATTTATTATCAGGTAATAAGACCCATAGCTATAAATACTATTCAGTTTCAACTTGTATCCTATAGTCAAACACTGTTGTGTCACAGAGTACTAGTTGTGTTCTGGTAAGTAACAGAGACAGCCTTGACGAGCACGCTTATAACCCAACGACCTTATCCTCACTTACCATCAGTCGAGGAAAGGCCAAGTGCAAACCCATCATATACGCAAAACATCTACCTACACACGGCTACACATCAAGCTATTCATTTCCAGTATACGCTGACCTCGCATCGTGCGGGAGTCCATACAATGCAGTATCTGTGCGTACATATGTCCTCCTCTCCCTAACGAAGCAAAATAGTGCTATTAAAAATGCTGTTTGGCAACAAACATATACAAAGTCTTCTGACACCGTCGGAACTGCAAATCAATGTTGGGAATCGAACCCGTGACCTCTGTACCAACAGTATAGTATCTAGGCCATGAAATTACATTCATGCGCGTATATATTCAGATGAAAAGCGTGACGTGCATTATCTAAGAGAGGTAATCAGCAATGATCCACTTAGCCGCCCTAATACACTTTCGTTTGTTCGTACGGACGGAACCAGTTCGTTACGAGTGTTTGCACCGCGTGCGTCGGCCCCCTCCCGGTCACGTGACGCGGCCGGACGGTCCTGCGCGCGCGCGCGCCGGCCGCGCGGCGCTTTACGTAATTTTTACATAAGAAACCGGACGAAATGTAACGTGGACGTTACGGGCGGTACAGACGTGTGATAAAGTGTTTCTATGTCAGAAAATAGAGCAACGCTAGGCTACTATCGCGTAACTCACTTAAAATACTTATCAATGCTTCTTTTATTTCGAGCCGATCCTATAGTACAACTTTTTTATCCTTTCCCAACGGCATCCCAATTCCAAGCTTCATTCCTTCAATTCATTTTCATTCTCTCAATGATCCATTCCATGCAACCTCTTACGTTACGTTCCCCGTATATCGCGGTAATATTATAAATTACCTATCTTTATGTTTGTTTCCCTTTCACAGCAAAATGATCTTTAATTTTTTCGGCACGCACGCAGCCATGGCATAGAAAAAGGCATATCCCAATAACATATTCCTGAGATAATTTTTGTAGCCACTCACTCAAATAACGTATAATTTGTGTTTATAATATTTTTAGCAGGTGCTGTGTGTATTTAACTATCTATGCAACGGCCACATATCTGCACGCACGGCCTGCACCCATGATAACGTAATCGATTATTATATTTGACATTGACTTGAACTGTCATGTTGAGTAGAAAATTGTATCTCATTTTTGTTTTCAAACCCTAACAATTAAGTTTAAAATAATTATGATTACTACACAGCTAACATTATTAACTGAAGACTTACCTTCAGATGTGATGAAAGTCAATGCAAATTCATTTTACATTGATGTAATACATTTGACGCGTCAGGCCGCAAGACCGTCTTTTGGCGTGGCGACGGGAAAGTTCATGCGTTTTTTTAAATATCTTCCCGATTGCGACAGAAGGGAGGGTAATGTTTTACCTGACTTTATTTCGTATTCAGCCATTTAGTATCTGTACTTAGTCAGCTATTACCGTATCTATCGATGCCATATATATATATTTAAACCCAATCAGACTCTGAAACTGCAATTTGTACAACCAGGAGGAGAGGCCATTTAAACTCATTTCGCGTTCCAATATATATTTTAAAAGCTCTTACATAAGTATTGCAGAAAGAAAGTGTTACAGAAAAACATCTGCTACAAGTGTTACACAGTGACATAATTTTAAAAGGCCAATATATTCCACAGTCGATGACACGGATACACTCGTTTTCTTGAGCAGTTGCCACGGAAAGCGCTACGACGAAATGTCAATTTAAATAATAATAATAAAATTCTAATATCTGTATTACGGACCTAATATCAGTTATAACAAATCGTGCTCAAGAATGATTTGATCTCGAGATAACTTGCAAATGTCAACTTCTAGCGAACTCAAATATCGAATGTTGACTTGAGATCGAATTAATATTCGCTACGACCTGTTAACATGTATATTTTCAGTATTTCAAACTACTTAGGTTCGCCAAGGTTAAGTAACTGATAGTTTACAATTTCGGCTGACAAAGTGCCAAAACAAAACAAAATGGTTCAATGTTTTGTGTGGTTAAAAAGATGGTCTTATTAAAATAAACAAAAATTACATACATATAGGCTAAACTATTACTATAACAACTAAGTACAAACTGTTAGAAGTTTCAAAACTTAGTGTAAAACGTCAACTGTCCTACGGGAGAGTGACATTCGCGACACGAAAAAGAGGACGGTTTTCGGGACGCCGATTCGAAGTTCACCTAAAATATAGTATTATTAGACTGTCGCATCGCATTTCCTTGAAATATTAAGTCTAATTTAACAGCAATTAATAATAATAATAAAGTCTTTATTTCAGATATACATCCGTCTATACATAAAAATAAAATAAAATACAAAGATAAAATACTATTAACTAAAAAATAAAAAATAAGATAAGCATGTAATGCTTATATTAAGGTTGGAGATGCTCGTGAATGTAGCTATCATTGCAACATTGGGTCAACTTGAATAGCAACACACGTGTTTATGACCAGGCTCTAGTGAATTCCTAACAGATCCGAAGTGAGATAAGTTCACGCCCATTGGTATGTACACTTTCTATATTATATTAACTAAAAATGGCTTGATTTTCTGTATTGGGATAGGTGAAGGGCTGGAAAAGGACAGGCTGCCTGTTATCTAATAGTGTTAGGGATAATTAACGTTCATGCGGACGAAGTTGCCGGCAGGAGCTAGTTATTAATAATGAAGTCCGTTTGATTAAATAAATAGTTCAATCGTTTGGAAATATTCCAGTCGGTGGATTGATATTCTAGAGATATATCAGTAAAATGTGTGCACGATGCTTTGTGTGCACGACTGCACTCTAACTAAACTAATTTAGTAATATACACATCGATTAACTATCTTGAGGTAGAACGTATATCTACTGTGTAGGTGAGTTAAACCGGTACTTTTGCACTTTAAAGTTTTGCATTTGATGTATATTAATGTATATTTAACAGAAGCTAGCTATTCTCATTCTTCGGATCTAGAGATAACTCAGTAAAATGTTTTAGTAAACTTTGTGTGCGCGACTGTACTCTAACTAAACTAATTTAGTAATAAACACTTCGATTAACTAACCTGAGGTAGAACGTATCTCTACTGTAGTATTTCAAACGCCACGGTTTTAATATAGGTGAGTTAAAGCGGCACTATTGCACTTTGAAGTTTTGCATTTGATGTAACAGACGCAATTTAGCTTGCTGATGTTTTTAAGTATACATAATTATAGTCCAGTAATCCATTCATACTATACTTGTGAAGGTGAGTATGTTCGTTTGTCCTTCTTGTTTCTTATCAGACATTTTTGCATAACAGTGATAAATAACACATTTACGTAATCTTGCGCAGAATGCTACTGATTGTAAAACAATTTTATGCTCGTGTCGTTGACCCAATTGCTTATCGTATGTTCTATAAACAAAGACTAAAAAGAACAATTCAATACGGTGGCCAGTTTTCACGTAAGGCCGCGGGCCGTGAGGTCTGCCCTTTAGACTAGGCCCGGCCCACCCCATGATACCCCGCGACCGTAAAAGACGACTAAGGGATAAATATATATAAATAGGCTAGGGCATGATTCCATATCTTCGCCAATTATGATTATATTTTAATGATTGTTTTTTTATTATTGAATAGTCAATGGTTGCCTTCATTCTTTGTGAATATTCAACTAGACTATAAGGTGAGACGGGGTAGTATATGAGATTCAGATTAATGAATCCCGTCACCGCGGTATAATTTTCATCGGACACGGACAATCATTTGTCATTCACGTTGACGTAATTAAAGGTCACAATACACACTTTATCGTGTTCAACGTTATTAGTTTACAAAAGTGCAATCTAAATTGGTGTCCATTCCGGCAATTACCGATGCTGATACTCTACCACTTACTCATTGGTAACCACGCAAATATAGGTAATCACGATCATTCGGTACTAGGTTTTGGCCGTGGATTCGTTTGCGTGGACTTCAGGAATTATCTCACGGGAACTACTCGTTGGATCGGGATAGAACAAAAACCGGCCAAGTGCGAGTCGGACTTGCACACCAAGGGTACCGAACCATGGAAAGAAACGAATAGATATTATCAGTTTACCACGCTGAAATAAGGTTCATTTTCTTGACTCGCCTCGTTTTATAATGATTTCTCGAACTATAGCAGATGGAGATTTAGCTTAAATTTCTGTATAATTTTTACTCAAAGTCCTGCCTTCTATGATTATTACAGTTTTTTCACTTTGAAGATAGACCGATAAGCCAAAAACAATGCAACAAGAAATCTATTTATGAATTATATTTTATGAATTGTTTCAATTGCGGCAGGTAGGTTACCATTTCCCATAACTATTCCAAATTTCAAGTCGATAACCGTAGTAGTTTCTGAGCTGTTACAGTCGGACGGACAGACGAAAACACAGAAATCATAAGCGTTCCGTATTCGGTTTTGTTCTACTTTGTTACCGTACATATACGAATAATGATACTTTTTTAAACAAAATACTGTATGGAATGTGAGGACTGCGGTAAACTGCAACCGAATGCAATAGATGGTCGCAGCACGTCACCGCAGCTATTAAACTTACGAGTAGCTTGTGTTCGCGAAAGTAATGCAAGCAATACTGGTAGTAGGTAGTAGGTGTTACGCGGAAATAATTGAGTTTATTGCTCGTTGCCTATTGACATGTAGATTTCAGTCATTTGCGGTGAGGTTAGTTGTTGAGCAGGGATAATGTGACAGCTTATTTGTAATGAGTTTACACTGACAGTATGTTTGGAAAAACAATTCGGTTTCAAATTGCGGTCAAGTATGCTATGGCATTGAATAACCAGAAGTCGTTTCTTAATTCAGGGATATTTGTATTTTTTAATGTAAAGGCACTTGGCCTTCATCTCACCGGATGGTAAATGGCGATAAGGCAGCTGAAGTCTCAATCCAATGAGGCGCTGGCTCTGCTCTGCACAACAGTGCTATTAAAACTGTTGTTTGGGTTGTGTATTGGAATGAATGTGGCAATAAAATCATAATTTTATAACAATACACAAAAACTATGTACCCACAGTTAACAACAAACAGTTCCATATAAAAATGACATACAATTGTTCCATTAGTGCTAATTGCTGTCGCAATGTAATTGGTTATAATTGGCCTGAAATGATTTATAAGTGGTATAAGGAAAGGATTTGTCATTTCAGTAGACAGGTGATCTTGTGACTATTACAAGCGACCTTTGATGGTTTCATATTTTATCCTTAGTGTTATAAAGCTAACGAACGAATATATTTTTCTGCGCGAATATACTCGTAGTCTATGATCAGGAGACAGAACTACTTTATTTTCAGCTTAGTTTTAAGAATATACTCGTAAATAATAATTGAGAAGGAGGATCAATTGAAAAATGTGTATTAGCTTTAAAAAATTTCCTTAAATTTACTTAAACCCTTACCAACATTATGGAGTTGGTTGGTTGGAGACACGATTTGAAAAACTTCGCTCTGTAGAAAAAAATAGCTAAAAATCAGCGTTGAGAGGTACGAGTATGCCTAGATAGCTAAGCCCCAATTTTATTCTCTTGTAGATAAAAGACACGTTTAAGACAAATACACGCGAAGGTATGGAGCCAAGGCCTGGTCTCGTACACTTATTATTTTAAAAGGCCATTATCAAATAAAAGTGATTTTGTTAGCATTATTGTAATTTGTATATTTCAGTTTAGGTTATTTGTACAAAAACATATAAAACGCACGAATACCGGTAGGACTTGACGTTGAAAAGAAAGATGGCGTCAATAAAATGACATTAGACGCTGGCACTTAGTATTAAAAAGAATGATTTTGTACAATTAAAATATACGCAAAAATGTAATTGTAGTATTTTTCTACACCTATTTAGATTATTTCTTAATTTTTTAAATAGTGTACAAGTGCAGGCCGAATTTGAAACATATCTTTTATAGTTTTAAGCATAAGTTCGTAGCACATTACATATTTATATGAATACATTTTTTCCAATAATGTACATGTCAACGAAATAAACACACAACACATGATTATCTGCAAAGATTTACGCGCGGACAAGTTTATCACGGGCGTATTGCAATCGTATACTTGTGAAAGCGAATCGCTTGCAATGGGACTGAGATTGTGGTCAAGCCTTGATCTATACTCGGTCTAGAGAAGCGTCGGTACTCAATCTGAGGGTACCGCCCTCAGATTGAGAGTTCGCGCCTTATCTACTGCGCCATTCGCGCCGGTTTGAATCCAGCCGATGGTATCTGTCTGTTAGACCCGGGGCCTTATCGTCTAACTCCAACACCTATCGCGATACCTTTGAAAGGTATCGGGATCGCGATCGGGATTGCGACTCTTAAATGGTATCGTCTAACATTCTTAATCACAATCGCTTTCGGAACGAATGAAATCGGCACTTGTTGTCGTTGTGATTTTTCATTATCCTTAGCAGGAAAGGCAATGGTCTTTAAATCTTACAGCCAGTTGTTTAGATGTCTTAAAAGGCAACGATCATTAAATCTTACAGCCAATTCTTTAGTTACCTTAACAGGCAATGGTCCTTAAATCTTACAGCCACTTCTTTAGTTATCTTAAAATATTTTTATCGCTGGTTTTGGTATCTTTTTTTACAAAAATTGCTAAGGTTTCATTTCATCTAATAACTAAGATAGATTTGGTACCACCAGTGGTGTAGAAAGTTCATTTCCGAAGTATATATAATATAAATTATATACAAATATTATATTGTGGGTTCTCATCTATTCACACATAGCACAGTAAACAAGCAGCACAAATTATTATTTATTATCTACACAACAGTAGTCACCTACAGTCACCCATCATAGCTAATTTTGAAGAGATACCATAATTCTCGAAATTAATACAAAATAATTATTTACGTACGTAACGTATATTATCTTGTTGATTTTATTACTTATTTAGGCAAATAATAAAAACAATCTGAAATCACTGAGAGTTATAAATAAAACATCAATTTATTATATTGTGCGGCTGAATTTCTTCTTCTACGCGAGCTATCAAAATAGTTCTTGCTGCTAATTCAATTGATAGAACGACATTAAAACTAAATCAATCATTATAGTTATAAAACAATGATAAACTTGCGAGAAACATTTGAAAGATTCGAGGCTAGTGTTGAATCTTTCATTTGACACTTGAGAGTCGCTTTGAAAGCAATTTCTAGTTGTCAAAAAGTTACACGGTACCAATTTTATGTCAAAATTACGATTTCGTTCATTCATAATCTTTCAAACTCATGATTAATCGCTATACCTTTCAATGACATTTAGCAGTCGCGTTTGAGCGGTGTGAAGTTCGTGAATCATCTTCAAACGTCAAATTCAAAGGGATCGTGATCGGTGTTGGAGTTACACGATAAGGCCGCCGGTCAAGGCGTATCACAGAAATTAAGCACATATCTGCTTCTGACATCCTTACCCACAAGCCTATAATTACCATCTGCGTTTATCTAATGAGCGTAATAAGCGGATGTAGATTGGGTATGTTCTGACGTAATTGTTTTTATAATACTTTCATATTGTTGTGGAATGAGATATATAACTGTGTCGCAGTAGCTGGGACTTCAGTGATACGTATAGATATTCCAGTATGGATTAAAAGTTGACTCTGACATAATCCTTATTACTTATCCTTTGATAGAGTTTGTTCATTTATTTGTTTGTTCTTATTTTAAGTCGAAATAGAGAGATCAATATTTGTTTTGTATAGGGATCCGATCGAACAAGTTGATCCCGTCGGATAATTTCTGGAGTCCACGAGGTGCGGGGAAAAGCTAGTAATATTATTATGTGAATATTGTGTGTTTGGTTGTTTGTGACTCAATCACGCAAAACGGATTAAAGTACCTGAATGAAATTTGGCATAAAGTTATAATTTGTTTTTGGATTAACACATGTGAAACTTTTTGTCCCGGTACGAGTACACTCGAGTACAAAAATATGTATCCACTTTTGAACCATGTCACATTCACCTTTAATTGATATTTCTTTAAACACACTGCATAGGAACAAGACCTTTTGAAATGACATGGTTCAAACGTGGATACATATTTTTGTACTTGAATGTACCAACGATGGGGAGTAAGAGTTCTCGAGTGGTGACCACGTGCCGGGAAACGTCTACCGGGCCGTGCCCCTGCTAGATGGACCGATGACCTGGTTAAAATCGCGGGGAGTCGCTAGACCCCCATGAAGGATGCCTATGTCCAGCAGTTGATGTTTCCCGGCTGATAAAGATGATGATGACCACGTATTCTTTAAAAATATTATTTTCAGTATGTTAATTATTCATATTCTGTACAGACTCGCACTTGACCGGTTTTTTTTAAGCAAAGGTACTCTAAAAACAATCAAAAAAGATTAGGTCAAGATATAGTGATTTTTTCATACAATACACGTATGTTTGAATATAAATACATCCGCCACTTACAAATAGGATCCAACAAGAAAAGCTAGCTAACATCACGTCATCCACAATTAAATACCACAGTGATATAACTCATAATGACGGTGCGGACTGACTGCTGACCCCTAGATCTGATGATATCTTGTAATGACTAGGTACTGGATAACGCTGGGATCACAGATGCTGACGGTATGGCGTTGATCATAGGTCAGACATAGCTGATACAATTAACAGATGGTCGAAACTAAACTAAAAATAACAAAGAAGAACGCGAAAGCGAAGTTTAGAATAGATATAACCAGTTCAAATCTTTAGGTGTTTTAGAAGTCAGTCAGGCATCGGCTGTGAAAGACCACTGTTGGACATAAATCTCCCTCAATAGCACTCCACGTCGGCCTATGTTTCTGCTGTAATCACCGTGATTGGCAGGCAGGTTGGTGATCGCATTATGATGTTGCTGCCCGTCTCCTGAAAAGTGTGTACCTTAGTCGCCTTTAACGACAGCCGCGGTTTTGTATATAGTGGGATGTCTCGAGTCTCATATAATATTTTATGTAAACTTTAATGTTTGTAAACTAAAAATGTTAATGTTATGTAAACTTTATGATTGTAAAAAAACAACTTTCGTACGCCCATTACAGGGCAAAAGTTAGCCGGTCTGTTTATATATCAATTCCAACTGTACCACTACCTAATTTTAACAAATTTAAAAAAATGATTTGATTTGAATATTTTTTCGTATTTAAAAAGTTGACATGAGATTTTGGCTGATTTTATTTACCTCAGTTCTAAGTTGACTGGAAGAGATAACATTTAGTTAATAAGACTATATTGATTCTGTGCTCTAAGATCGCCTAATCTGTACCAATAGTTTTTTTTTTACAGTTTTTTATAGTTACTTATTGATGTTTTATTTTTATTTATTTTTATTTCTCTTGTCGAACAATAAATAGACTAAGTATTTATTTGTTCTGTATTGTATTGTTTGCCAAAATCCTGTTCAAATCGGAAAAGCTTGAAACACAATTTAAGCCATATTTTTCTCGATATTGCAATGCAATGCAAAGCGCGCTTGTTTCGTAAGCCTATTCTACTGAGTTATGTTATGCGGCCGATAACATAAGCGATGAATAACAATAACAACTAATTAACACCCGACATTTACCCTTTAGTCATGTTTTTAACCAACATTTCCGTTTGTTACAGATAACTGATGCTGAACTCTTTGGTGCGCGGTTAAAGTTGAACCTCATTCGGAAAACATGTCACTGTCTCTCTGACAGTTAAAGCGTAAACAGCCGCGTATTTGCACAAATATAACTATTTATTAATAACTAATAATAAAATCCTACAGTGAAACTATGAAAGTAGTGTTACAAAGATAGTATTTATTTAAATATTTTTTTTATTGAATTAACTGTGATAGTAGTGTAATGGCTTCTAAGTGTTTGAGCTTTTGGACAGTGAGTGTGGTGCTGTGCTTCCTCGGCAAGATATCTGGGCTAGACAATGGGCTAGCGCTAACTCCACCGATGGGGTGGCTAGCGTGGGAGCGGTTTAGGTGTAACACGGATTGTAAAAATGACCCGGACAACTGTATAAGGTAAGGATATTTATTTGTTATGTACACTCGAGTACAAAAATATGTATCCACTTTTGAACCATGTCACATTCACCATTAATTGACATTTCCTTCATATTAACAAGCAAGAGTGAATGTGACATGGTTCAAAAGTGGATACATATTTTTTTACTCGAGTGTACCAATAAAACATCATCATTGATATACTTAAGTCTTAAGTTGGATATGAGCTTCTCTCATGGATCACCGTCAATACGCATAAGTGGCCCAAATATTTTTAATGTTTAGGGTTTGCACTTGGCCTTTATCTCACCTGATGGTACATCGGTAAAATGGTGTACTCCATTGGGAATCGAACCCGGGACGTCCGGATTGTCAATCCAATATTTAGCCATTACGGAGGCGGTCAAAAGTAACGATACGCGCTCCATTGAGGTGACCAAACCATTCCTCTATTTTAATTAACAGAATAAATACATGCAAAAAAATACGAAGCCATAATGAGTCCATTAAGGCGTTTAGAGGCGGGTTTGTAAGGCTTTTTGTGTGTGAAAACTTCTCATCCAGAAGTCTCCAGATGATGAGGAGCTGGCCCTGCTACCTTTCATATCGGAACACAACGGTGCTATTAACACTGCTGTTTGACACTTGAGACATGTACGCAGGTAACATGGTGGTAGCTAGCCAGGCGAACATAAACAATGTCCTACCACCAATCAAACCGAGTACCGCTAGGGGAATCCCGGCCCACCCAGATTGCGAGTTCTATAGATGCGTTTAAAGGCAGTTTTCTAAGTCTGTTGTATGTTTCAGTGACCGTCTGTTCCGCACGATGACGGACATCCTAGTGTCTGAGGGGTACGCATCAGCCGGGTACGAGTACATCAACGTGGACGACTGCTGGCCGGAGCGGGAGAGAGACCCCCAAGGGAAGCTGGTCCCGGATCGCGAGAGGTTCCCCTACGGCATGAAGAGCCTCTCTGATTACGTGAGTCCATCGATTATATTAGATAAACCCATGTAAAGGATCAAAACAACAGGTTCCGTGTGTTGTTTTTAGTTGAGTTAGTAGCACATTACTGTAAAGAGATGGATATACTATACTTTATTTTTGCTATTAATGCATGTCAAAATGTGTCAAATTCGGCCTGCACTGGTACACTGTTAAAAAAATCAAGTAATAATCTAAACATGTTGAGAAAAATACTAGAATTTCATTTTTGCATTTATTTTAATTCAATTCAATATAATAATATTTATGGTGATTCTGCAAAAATCTGGTGAGCAAGCAACGTGTAATAGAAAAAATCGGTTAGCCAGACACGCGATACACTTTGAGAGGACTACAACAAAAATGAGAAAACTAACACGAAAAATACTCGTAGTTAAGTTACTAGAGGGATTACAACTTTATATTGTTGGAATGAATAAAATTAGAAAGAGTATAAACAAAACGAGAATAGACATAAGAAAGAAGAGATTTGAGATTAGAAGCATTTATTTTAATTGTACAAAATCATTCTTTTTGACAAGTGACAGCATCAAATGTCATTTTATTGACGCCATCTTTGTTTTCAACGTTAAGTCTTACCTGTTTCGTGTGTTTTATATGTTTTTGTACAAACAAATGAAACAAAAATATTCAAAAATTGTACCTAAATCACTTTTATTTGATAATGGGTTTTTTAAAGTTACAAGTGTACAAGACCAGACCCTGGCTCGTGTCATTTATCACTAGGATTAAATCAGGAATTTGTGACCCCTATTTGGCAAGGCTTTCGTAATGTATACGTAATGCAGAATGTTTAATACATTTTGTACATTTGTACATGATCACACTTGTGTACTAAAATTGAACAAAATTGTTGTTCTGTACCTTACATACACATAACGAACGTGAAACTAACTTTAAACACACCGGTTTCCGTGTTCCCCGAAAATTACAACTTGGGAATCTTCAAAAGAAGAGTAAATAGGCACCTTCTAGACCAACACGTAACATCGTCGACCTCATCGTCACTTACCATCAGGTGAGATTGAGGTCAAGTGTTGGTCTATCTTCAATAAAAAAAAATATTACTTGTTTATAAATAGAATTGTTTTGCTAGAACTTCGACTGCCTCTTGTAGACGAGTCCGTTGAACATTTTAATTTCATCATATAATCATCCAGTAAAACTAGCGATACGGTTTTGCACCAAATAAATTTTCATGGCATACCCATACCCCATAAATCTACTCAGCTATGACTCTGGTTTATCAAGTACATACTTGCCCTTTCAAAGCTTATTTACAGCGAGACGAAGCGAATCAATTGTGCAACTTTTGAACCCAATACCACCCGATACCGTGGAGTGGTCACGACACTACACTTGCGACTGAGCTTCAATTTCTAATCGCATTGTTCTGGTGGTACGTGAGAACACTCGGAGCAAACGACCCTCGCGTACAGTTCGTTGATACCTTATAACATTTGTTTAATTACTTACTTATTATACTGGAAATGTATAGCTTGATGTGTAGCCGTGTGTACACTGCCGATTAGGACACACAGGCGGTTGATATACCAATAAATAATAAGAGTCAAATAACATGTGAAAATCACTGGCAATACCACTGTTCCACAAAACTATCTAAAACTATTTTTAAACAACATTAGTTAGTTGTTGAATTTTATGCGTATACTAGCTCTTTACCGCGGTTGAGACCGCGTGGAAGCTGTTTTAATGTGTTTAAAATTATCATATATGTAAATTAGAACATATTCTACTTGTGTGCTAAATTTTGTCTACATCCGTTCATTCGTTTATGCGTGAATGAGTCAAAAACATCCAAACGTTCACATCTATAATCCCAGTAGGATATGATATGCTTATAAAAATTTCAATTGCGTCATAGACAGTAAATCAGCTTGTGTAGCAGCAGAATTTTTGTTGTTGAAAATGTTCACTGAAACAAATTAAAAGCCAATAATGAAGGTTTTTGTTGATTTTTTATGACTTAATGATATCTCAATAATATAAAATCTGCCTTGCGTGCATCTATACACAATAAATGTGTAGTATATAATAATGTGCCACATAAATCACAGGCACGTCTTCGGTTTTTAATCTCCATTATATCATAGTTGCAATGTGCAGAGCATTGACATATAAAAAATAGACATGCTGTAAAACACTTCGTTAACATTTCCAAAATAGCATCAGTTTATGTGTCTCACTTTCCATAAATTTATTTCTTAATCAAGTTCATTGAAGCACATATTTTGAGATATTCTGTTCTGTTTTCTTGATTCGTACGAAGTTGTTTGAGAAGCTTTTCAAATATTAAAAAAATATGCTCTCAGTTTCCAGTTGACTACATTTACTTGAAAACCCTTATTTCCCGTTGAAGTAAACAATACTATAATAGAACAATTATACCATTTTAAAGGAGGATGGTGGAAGTGTATCTCAAATGTTTTTGTTATATATTAAAGATGTTAAGTGTTTCCGTTTCAAACAGTGGAATGTCTATAGTTTTCGTAAATCAATGCTTTATGAGTGTGATATTATTAGTAGATGATAGCTAGCTCCACACAGTATTCACGATCCGATGATCTAATGTGCGTGCAGCGAGAACGGCTGCGTCTGCGCATGCGGTTCGTTACTTTTGAATTAGAGCTGTTTGAATTACGGGTCTTCGATGACCGTAATTTGATTTGAATTATGTGCAAATCAACTGTGAGCTGGACTCGTTATTTGGTATTGTGTGAAGCTAATGGTTGGATAGCACGTTTGATTAAATATATTTGCGAGTGTTTTTTTAAAGGTTCGGTGGATTTTTCGTAGATACTTTTTTGGTGTGTGAAATATTTCGGTTACATGTCATGCTTATCTTTCAGTCATTTTGCAGGATTTCTAACTCAGCCAGTTTACACGTTTTTTTAATAGTTTACCTTCTGTAAATTCTCTTTTGATCCTAGTTATTATTGGGGAAAATTCAAATAATCTTTTCATAAAACTATTTACACAGTTTTTACTTTAAAAACCGCAATGCCATACTTCACGGACCTACACAAAAATTTATCGATATTATTATAAAACCACATTAATTTATACATTCATTATGTACAGTATTAAAATGATCTAATTATAACAAAACCACCTAAATAAAAATTAACTTTACAGTCAAATCTCCTTAACTATTAAATAAAGTCTAAATTATAAAGCGCTATTGAAAACCACAACGACATTTATGTTGTAACACGTATCATTAAATTTTAGAGTAGGACAATAACAATGTAACAACAATTTATATTATAAATAACCATTAAATAACAATATAAAATAATCAACATTGTAGTATACCGTGGGCTATATTAATTCTGTGCCGTGGGCGCGTGAAGAAATGTGGGCGGTACAAGGTCGCTGAGCTTTTGTATAAAATGGCTACGAATGCAAGCGCACTAAGCTTTTTAGGTATCTTTCGCCCTCGTCTCTGTCCGCGGGAACTTGTCCTACGGAACTTCTTGTTCGATCGATTAAAAAATCAAGGCATTCTGACTCACACGACTCATAATAAATCCATTTTTAAAATAGAACCAAAAGTAGGAATTTGGTTCCAGCCTTACAACTTTATTTTTAAAAGTGCTAAGGTAATCACAGTTTAAAAAAGGTTTTCCTTGTTTGGAGAGTAATTAATTTTTAGAAAATTCTCAAGTTGTATCAAATAGCATTATATATTGTATGAAAGATCAAGTGGTTCTGTACCCATAAAAATGTTTTGTTTTGTACGAAACACTAAGCCAAAATATTAAATAAAAATCCAGGCTCCATTTGTTTGCGTCTATTCAAATTGAAATTACTGTATTATCAGAAACGATTTCCATTTTTTGTTAGTAAATAGTAAATTGCTAGCCAATGTTAAACACAAATACAAAACGCCAATCAAATGTCAAAAATGTCAAAATAAATGTCAATTTCATCAATATACGAGACTGTCATCACCAATGTGTGTATTTTTGACAGCAACAACACACATAGGCGAAATTAGTTTCTCTTATACGTGTTGTCACCTTCAATATTATCCGGTTTTCTTCGTAAATACACTAGAGAGAAATAATGCCAAGATTTTAATGTATGAGCAAGTTTAAAAAAACTTTAGTAAGTCCTGCAATCGTTAAATTACCATACATCCGGATGACGCAATTCATAAATATTATCTTACAATTACCTTATTATTACAAGCATTATTAACTTCGTAATAAAAATGAAGGAGCAAAAAGTTCAAATATTTAGCTCTTGTACAACATTTACTAGGTACATTCCAGTACAAATATACTGATGTTAAGTGACGATATGGTCGATGATAGCACACGATAAAACGCTTTGCCCTAGAATGTACCTTCTAAAATTAAATTTTCAAATTTCGAAACTAATTTAAATAAGCTGCGTATAAAAGAAAGATCGATAACCCATAACGGTACCGATAAGATCATTTATACTATATTGATATAAATTACCATACTAAATACATCAAAGTGTAATAACAGACGCGTGTCTCTGTTTTGCATGCAAATGTTTCGAAATTGTAGTCAATTAGGGACCGTTACAATAGCCAAGCCATCAGATAAACGGTGGCTATAAACGGGGTCTATAGGAGCGTGGCGTGTAGCCGAGAGTAGCATAGAAGCGATTACATTCAGATAGACTATTCTCTAAGGAATGTTTCGATAAATGATCCTTGTACACGTTGATTTGTCTGAAGACCAACGTTCAATTAATTATCCATTTCAAAAAACGAGTAGTCGCTGTCATTATTTTATCACCTCTGTAGACAAGTGGCTACATCGAGTCATAATCTAGAGGTCCTTTGTTCGTTTTCCAGCGGGATACTTATAGGTACTAGGTTTGGTTGGTGGTAGGACTTTTCTACGTTGTCTAAGTCTGCCGACAAAAATGTTTTGGTACATATACAGTGCCTCTTTGAACTTGAGGCTTTTGGGTCAACAAGTTTTTCGTCTAACGGCTTTGTCACTTAACAATCTCATTTTAAACTCACCTGAAAGATAAAGATAGATAAAGAGAAAGATAGAAAACGTACACGGCTAAACATAGGCCTTCTCCGCGCTGTATCATAGTTTAAGTTTCGCGTCATACAGCGACTCTTAGCAACTTTTAGCAGGTGATCAGTCTAAGTAGTCAGCCCCGTACTTTATCCCTAAGAATCCTCCCAATGTACAAGAATTGTGATTTGTCTTATTGCACTGACTGGTCGAGCTATGTCGGTGATTTTACTTCTACGAATTGTATCAAGAAGTCGCAAGTTTTGTAACAAAAATCCCTATGGCACTCTTGGCAGTTACCAATTTTTTGGGTCAGAAACAGAAGCAATCTTCTACTGATTAGGCATTATTGGGGTAATGGTTGAGTTCTACTTCAACTAACTTCTGCCCACGTATTAATGATACAATATGGTCATTGTGACACATCTGAAATTGATCCCAGAGAATGCAGGCACTCACTCCTTTAGGCATCTTATGTCCTCTTTTGTATTCATTTACAATTCAGTGAGCACCTTGCACACTTTTGCACAACGACCAAAATCTATTATAACACACAAACTACGACTATTAACAAGTAACTATTACGACCAAATAGAGACAGATATTGTGATTCAAATTGCATGTGAACCGAGTTCCATCGAAGGACTTGATTGCGAAACACCCGATCCGTATCGAACGCTTTTATTGTTCTGCTTTTGTGTGGAATCAGTTTTATAATTGGAGCAGAGAACGACGATAGATTTCGAAATTAATTGCTCAATATTTTTTGGTCGGCTATCAATTTCGGTCTGAGTAAATTAATGACAGAGTTATAGTGATTTATGGGTCCGTCCAAAATGAAATGTTTCCCAATGGTTTTTCATATAAGTGCAAGGAATCAAAATTTGAAAAGTGATGGAAATCTCTTTCAAATAATTTTGCGGCAAGAATAGTATCTGTTGAAAACGTTCCTTTTTTTAAATCATGTCAATTCATCATTCCAAAAATTGCACTCATTCGAAATTTACTATAATAGTGCTGCTTTTGAACTATGATTTATTTTGTGATAACACTATTCTCGAGTTATTTGCTTCCACTTTTAGAAGACGGCTGGCTGTCAAAAGTTGGAGATATGTTTTTATTTAGTTTGGATGTTTAGTTGTGTATTGTTTAGTGAACAAGCAGTTTAAAATAAATAACAAAAGGAGATAATGAATAACACATTTAATAGCAAATCCTTGGTTGTCGTATGGGGATAAACTCAAGGCGATCGTCGCCCACGATGACGGAATCGTTATGGTAATTAATCGACGATAGACGTTACGTGTGTGTTTTATGCGAACAGTACTTGTTCTAAGTAACATTCGGTGAAATCGATTACGTTAAAATCGATTGAGTTCTTGAGAAAATCGGGACAAATAGAAAACACAACGGCTGCAATAACGAAACTTTCTTAGAGCTTTTTTTTGAAAAGAACGTCATAAATTGATAAATCGCTAGATCTAAGTACTTTTGTTCTTTAGAACTTTTTAATACGACGTAAATTTTATAGAAAATTGGTACATCTGTAATATACATTTGTATAATTGGCCGTTTATCACTTAAGTAGTTATTTCACATTAATTTTACATAATTTATTATTCTTACTAGTATTTACAGTTAAGTGTTTTATTTAGCTGCGATAATATTCTAAGCGCTGTTGTAATTACATTTATAACAATAACAAAAGAAGGTATTTATTGTCAATAACAGGTTTCCTAACAAATCCTTCATATGGGGATTAATGAAGGCGATCGCCCACGATAGCGGAATCGTTATGGTAATCAATCGACGATAGACATCGGGTACATTGTGTGTTTTGTTTTGCTTTTATTTCATTAAAGGTTATTTTATGGCTTCTAAATCACCATAGAATGAGGCTATTTGAATAACAGGAAGACATTTTGTTTTGTTTAAAATTTAAGAATTTAAAATTAGATGTCAGTTTTGGTGTTATGTAAAAAGACAGCAATGATATGTAGCAAGTTTTGATACCATTTGATACAGTATTCATCGAGGAATATTTGATGAAAATGGCGTAGGTTTAATGACGGAAAAAATTTAAAACATTTATCTCTGATAAAGTTTATTCTATATATCGCTATATCTGCCCTGTTATCATCAAGTGGTTTTGTAGGTATGGATGTAAGAGCTAATATCCAATACCGTTCAACCGATTTCAAAAATTCTTTCACCAGTATTTCAAAATAAACTTTCAGGATGGACATAGTCTATATTATAATAATGTTAGGTTTCTACGCGAGGGGAAATCGCGTGCATCAGAAATGAAAATGAATTTTGTGTTTTGTCTAGTATCATTGGATGCTATCACTGATACAATTCCAGTGGTCTTTATATCTTTCAATCAACAACAGAATTTTTTTAAACGGCATTGTCGCGCAATTTCCAATTTCAAAATTAAATTAAAGAGCATTAAGGCGATCCTCCTCCATCAAAGTTTCATACTAAATTTTTGTTGCCATAATCTTTTAAAATATAATAGCTGGATTTAACTATCTAAAAAGTAGGACATCAAATTGTGATTTCGCGGAATTAGTAACATTAACATACAACTTCACAGTGAATCACAAATTTCATTTTAAATACTTTTTTCGATTATTGTTCAAAGCGCATCTATGCGCCATTAGCTGCGTAACTGCTATTGTAGCTAACTATTAAGTTGTAAATTAATGATATTTATTTCGCGACACTATAATTTCATCTCCTATTTTTATATAATTACTTTTCCAAGATAGCTATTCTTTTTTTAAATGATTATGGCAACATAAATTTTATATGGAAGCATTAGGAGAGGGATAACGTTAAGAATAATTCATTCTTAAAGTGCACAATAAAGCCAAAAACATTACAGATTTTGACTTTCAATATATAATTTGTTGGTTTAAAATCTAATGACAAGGAATGCCAGTAAAATAGTAGTTCCGGGTGTATTGCTCCCATAATACGAGTACCTCTATAATAATAAAAATCAATCGTAAAGGAAAAATAAAATGTTGAAAGTGTTTCATTCAATATTGTAAAAGCTTTCACTGCAACAATGTAGTTAATTTGACAATCTCTTGTTAATGGTATCTGGAAACGACAATCGCTTTGGTTCCACTCGGGAAAAGGCTTGCTTTTGTCAAAATATTACAGACAAAAATCGCCTTCAACAAAACGCCACATTCGGCCACATTCAATCACCCACAGAGAGCGGATGGGTCCACGCGGGTCCAGTGCGGATTGGTAGACTTCACACACACCTTTGAATTTTTTGACCTCGATTGTTCAAGGACTGACGCTCTACCCAAAAAAATTCATTTTTGGAATTTGGAATTTTGTTATTGAAAACTGACATATTGTAAATTGAATAAAACGTTTTAGTTACTTAAAGTATAAGTTGCCTATGGCATGGACACTTGGAGACTTACTTTTTTTCTACATTTTTTCTTCGTAAATTGTTTCAGTGGGTAATTCTGAAGTCCACACAAACTAGCGAGCAAAAGACAGTTGTGAATCGCAGAAAATACACTTACATGCACTCAAATACATTACCCTCTCATTACTTCCGTTGCAGTCGGGTAAAACTAGTTACGACGGAATATAATTTTATTACTGTTTTTTTACAATCAAGATCAGTTACGAATAGATTATGCGTGTTTGTTTTTGTGCGTTATCTAACGGTTTCCCTTTCAAACGGAACTGTTAAAATAAGAATCCAATCAGTGTGTCGTTCCATGTCACGTTAGATAAGATTATGTACTAAATATAATCCCGGAGCACTTTCACGACCGGTGACACGGCGCGCGGTTATGTCCTAGTTAATCTCCGTTTAGTTGAGTTTTAACTGCGGTTTAGAGGTTATTATTCTATTTAAGGGGAGTTTTGTTATGTATTGTCTCTTACCTATCACAGGTGAACTTAGTTTTTTCAAAGATATAAAACAAAATGCCACTCGAGTGGCGACCACGTACCGGGAAACGTCTACCAGGCCGTCCCCCTATTAGATGGACCGATGACCTGGTTAGAGTCGCAGGGAGTCGCTGGATGCAGGTGGCTCGGGACCGGTCGATGTGGCGTGCCATGAAGGAGGCCTATGTCCAGTGGACTTTTCTCGGCTGATGATGAAAACAAAACTGCTTTATTTTTAAGACGATACTAGAGTTTTGCCGTAACTTCATCCTTGTGAATTTCGGAAAGAATCCCACGGGAAATAAACTCCGTTTCCGACCTCCTCCTTTTTTGAAATAAGTCAAAAATCTAGTCATTCTGAGCCCCTGTTACGACGGGGAAGAAGGACATACAAAGTCACTTTTGCATTTATAATATCAGTATGGATGTCAGTTTAGGTATTAAAAATATGGATACATTTTGGTGTTTGTATTTTAATCCCTGTTAAACTCAAATAATGGGTGCAAATAAAATAAATAAATCCTATCTTCGTAGTGTCGATTAAAGACGCATATGATTCTTTTGAGTCACTTTTCATCTGCAAAAATCACTCATCAAGTGCCTTAAGTTGTGGTTTTAAAGAACGATCATTTTTATGTTGTAGGAAATGTTGTCGTATTTACTCTGCGGTCGTCATAATGAGTGAAGATGGATGACTATATCCACAAAAACGTAATTGTTTCCCTGTTATGGCTAAACAAAGATTGTGTAATTTTTTCATAATTTTTGTTACAAGGAAAACTAATTGTATTTGAAGTAATTGCTTGTTTGCGGAAATTACTGTCTTGACGCGTAGATTGTTTAATTGCTAGTTACAATAATTAATAAATCATCTAATGTTACTGGTAATTACTGGAAATTGTATTTTCGATCATCTGCTAGATCCATTGAGAAATAATAAGCAACAATAGTAATAGGTAGATTATAATTTTGACCAACATTACCTTCAAAATGTAACAAAGTACCCAAAAAATTGAATTTAAAAAATGAACACCCTTAATACATACAATATTTAAATGTTTTTGACTTTACCACCATATTCAATATGTTTTATTGAATTAATTAATTAATCATTTATTTGCCAGAATACAGTTTTGTTACATAGGATAAAAATGTGAGTACGATTTATTTGACGTTGAATATTATTTAAATTCTAGATGATATTTAAGACTATAGAAGCAATTCTAATTGAGGTATTTTTTGTAATGTTTTTAAATATATTCCCTTCTAATAATTTTAATGCGTTGAGAGCTGAATATAAATTACTATGCACTTTATAAAACATTTTTGCCATATCTGTATAATCACAACATGTGATACCTGCATGACGTAAAAGGTAACTATGTAAATTATTTTGGGAGATGGCGAGCAGTATCAAAATGTGTAACAGCAAATAAGAATTGTGGAATTCGTTGTGTCACACTCTACGTGACAGTGAATCTGTTACCATTTTTAAGAAAAACGTCAAGGAACATTTTATGCTTTTTATAAATAGCTCATAATTTAATGTATATATGCTTTACTATTGATATACATATATTAATACTATGTATCTCGTATTTATGTAATCGTATATGTACACTCATAACTGCCCTCTCTCGCTTGCCTTGAGGACTGCTGTTAGACATTTCTAATAGAAAATTAAATAAGCTGTTCCTTTTATATACATTTGTCTATGAATCTTGTAAATACTTTATGTGCGCCAAAAATGTTTAAAAAGAATTAAAATTAAATGGTGCTATGGTGCTTTTACCACACGCACCAAGCGTGATGACTGTTAAATACTCTCATACAAATATCTCATTCATCTATAAGGGAAGCTTATACCCAGCTTAAGATTTACGAAAGAAAATTCTCACTTTGATTCCGTGAAATACTGATTTTTTTTATACATTAATCATTCACAACAGCATCACATTAACCGAATGAAACATGCAGCTAATCATCGATTACTAAACCGTTAATGTCGGAGCAATGCACCAGGTTTTTTAAACGGTAATTAGTGAGTTTTTATCGAGGCTCGGTGTCGCTGCGCTAACCGAGGGTGAAACCTATCTTATACCAACGCAAGAACAGCGCTGGTTCGTTCGGTTACATTATTTACATTTACAACTGTTATTAATAGTCTAATTTATAATTGTCAGACACTAAATTCTACTTTTAACTAGACATTCTTTATTTGATGTTTATGACAAATGAAATCAAAATAGTTTAGTATTGTAGTTGTTTTTATCCGTGTGTTGCCATGTTAATCTGGGGTGAAATCGATCTTAAACCGATGTTTTATGTGAGTTGTGTGAGCTACCTTTCAAATAAATGAGTCCTATTTGATTGACTTTCATCGCACGTTATGTTTAATCGCTTAAAGTGAATTTATTAACGATTATTAATCATCGTTTAGTTAAAAATAGTAAGGAGAAGGTGTAGTTTTACTGTTATTGGTTGGACTAAGCTAGGCTATTATCACAAAAAAATTGAATTTCAATAAATCTTTCAAAATCCCGATATAAGATTTCTTAAACGGTATTTATGTGTTTATTGAGTTACGGTGCAACCGCACCTGCTTAGGATGAAACTCATCTTGTTGGATCCGACCACATCCGGTTATGTAGGTTCAGTTACTTATGTCAGCTGTATTTAGTGTCCAACTACATTGACATTGAGCTACATACATGGGCTTCCTTCGAAAACTTAAGTTTAGTAGAAAGTTAGTGGCACTTATTTTCTTGGGTAGAGGTCAAAATATAACGATGTCGGCAGAAACCTAAATTATTATTTTCTGGCCTGAATATTATTGAGCTTCTAAGCTACATAAGGATCATAACTGTGTCCAGT
Organism: Carcina quercana; assembly: GCA_910589575.2. NCBI lineage: Eukaryota > Metazoa > Arthropoda > Insecta > Lepidoptera > Depressariidae > Carcina > Carcina quercana. Next base: position 4,935,252 of record OU342446.1, on the reverse strand, counting down.
CTGCCTGTAGCTTTTACACATTTTCTACCGACCAAGTTTTTGTGTGTATTTTAATGACATTTTGTAGATTGATTGCACGCAAGACAGTCATAGAAAGCGTAACATCGGATATTATTTTTTCACAGCAATATTTCTCAGCGAATCCACTCAAATATAAAATAGAATATTTATAGGTTCTTTTAGGACTAGTTTCTATTTTCTATTTTTATCTCCGCTTAATGCACCTCGTTTTCGTGTTTCGGGTCTTCTCAGATATTAAAGACTTATTTCATGTTGCTGTTTAAAATTATTATGAAACTTATAACAAACAGTGGCTGCCTATTTATACAGTGAAAGAACACCAACCGTCTAACCAACAAACAGTGTCTGTCTGTACATAAAACAGAGAAAGAACAGCAACTGTCTTCTAAACGCGAGATCGTGCGCGCGCACAATAGCACTACAGTAAAAATGTCGTGATGTAAGCTAATTTTCTACATTACACAATGCCAAGAGTAGCGCTGCAAATGGCACGTAAGATCTTATTGCTTTATTAAACGCAGATGTATTGAAAGTTATAGTTTATAACATCAGATACTGCGACTAGCTATTTATGTTTAAGCGTCTCCATGGTTTAGTGTCTAAACGCTTGGACTCAAAATCCGTTGAGCCCGGGTTCGATTCCCATTAGGTGTACCTATCGATACTTAGTTTGGTTGGTGATAGGGCATTTTATGTGTCCGCGTGACTAGCTACCGCGTCATCTAAGCCTGCCGTCAAACAGCAGTGTTAATAGCAGTGTTGTGTTCTAGTATGAAAGTTATCAAGACACAGTACCTCAATATCTCAATAGCGCACGCTTTCCATCATACAGTCTTATCGTCACTTACCGTCAGGTGAGATGAAGTGCAAAACCCCTCATACATTAAAAATGTATTTTCTTTTCACGAACGCAACTTTAACTAAATTAAATAAAACATCAAGTTAGCTATTATTCAAGCTAGGCTATTCATTGTACACATAAGTACAAAGTTAACAATGGCAAGCAATTGGTAACTCTATGGTCTTCGATTTTTTCACAAATAATAAACAAGAATATACACTTTGTCATACCATGACATGAAGATGGCACCTACAAAAAATGTATTATTATATATTATACAACAAGCAAAAAATATTATGTCCAACACACCTAGATGCCAAACCAAATTAGTGTCTCATAAAAACTCCACACAATAGCACACAAGAGGTCAAAACCAACCGGACCACAAACACATGGTCAACTAAACGGTCATTAACCGATCAGTGTGTGTGGCCCGCTTCAACATCAATGCGTCAAACAGAATTGCCACTCACGCAAAAATCTCTGATCAATAAGTGTCAATATGTTTGATTGTTTACATTGATCATTACAATTGTGAATGATCCATCTAGCTGCCTGCACGCAGACTCCGCATCGGTAATATATTGTCACGTAACTTGACTCTTGAACATTAAATGATACACAACGGTATCGCTAGCTCGAGTATTCATTGACTGGGAAAAATTTGCATGGAAAAAAGATAACTGACTTTTTGGTGAGCACGCTGTCATTTTATCGTTACTACATCAGGTGAGATAGCCCAAGTGTAAATTCATACATAATACATGAAAAACTTTCATGTTGAGTTCTTTTATGTACGCTCGAGTTCAAAAATGTGTAACCACTTTTGCATCGTGTCGCATTCACCGTTTCTTGTTACTATGCAGTGTGTTGAGGTAAATGTAAGCTAAAAGTGATTATGACATGGTACAAAAATGGTTACATTTTTTTACTCGAGTGTATAATTTATAAACTAATTTTGTGAACGTCAGATTGTGTGTGTAATTAAATACCCATAAAATTAAATTATACACCAATAAACTTTAACTGTTAACTAATCAACTCTTAACTTGATACCAATAAACGCTAATAAGCATATAGATTTTCGTGAATAAACATCATCAAATCGAATTTGCGATTGAAAAATTCTAATCGCGCAATACGAGCATAATTGAGAATGACTTTCCAAATTAGGAGTCAGTGTTGTAATGTCATCATTACACGAATAGTTGTGATATCTGGTGGTATATCTCCGAGGTGTCAATGGATCGTATTAGCGATATAATATACTGAGCTATTTACATAAATAAACATGAGTAAAGATGAGCTCGGTGAGCGATGACTTATGTTTAACTATGTATTAATAGGGCTTAAATTACACACGGGATCACTTCACGGGAAATAAGTGTCCCATGAGGGAAATGAATATAATTAACATATGGACTGAACAACGTTTTTCTTTGTTGTTAAACATGCCATTGAGAGCCAAAGGTGTTATGTACCTGTGGCCTTTTTTAAACCCATCACCAGGCACTCTATTTTAAACGATTTATAGTGAAAGATAAAATAGCATCCTCTAAATCAACTTCACTATACACGGAAGAAAAGTACTTACTTTAAATATTTCAGATATGATTTTTTGCTGAAAGTAAACTTGGTTTTGGTTTTAGAAATTATTTGAACTACATCAAAAATATGTTCTTATAAATCACATGTATACTCGTAGACCGGTATTTAAACTCAAAATATTTAAATGTGGTTCAAATTATTTTAAAAATCAAAATGAAGTAAGTGTCTTTTCAGTAAAATTTCCTGACAACGTAAGTCACTCTGTATAATGTATTTGTGTTTATACAGTATGTATGTTACTGCATATCTTCGCCCACTGTGGACCGATGCAAAATGATTCTTTTTTTTTAAAATGTTCTCCTCTAATATGGTGATAAATTAGGAGACAAATGAAGTCGGCTCCTCGGTGTTCATTTTAATTATTTTGCATTGACACTAATTGCAAACGAATGATGAACTACTAATACAATTCCCCACCTCTTAGTTTTTCGTAATCGGGTAATTACTACCTACTAGATTACGATGCAAGTGCATGCAATCGTAGTTTACTTGTGCAAGCTCTCCTAAGGAATATAAGGCAAGTGTAACCAACTATTACTATTTTACGAATTTAACCTAGCTTGGTTTACTCCGGTATGAGGAAACCCTTGGACAAAAAGTCACCAACATAGCTCGACGAGTCAATTAGCTGAAGTGGCAAATGGGATGTATAGTTCTCGAGTGGCTACCACATACCAGCCATACTAATCGAACAAGAACAATAGATGATTTCTGGAGTCCGCACAGACAAAGTCGCGGGCAAAACCAACACTAATCGTGTAATCTATCGAATAAGATCTCTAACAAAGAATATGTTTTAAATAATCGGACTTATCTGACGCGATGCCGAATAACGAAGTCAAAAATGGGTAATTATTTTCTATCCCTAATAGTTCGTTTCTAATACTTAAAAATATGTTCTTTTTCGGTAAAAAAATAATCAATACATCTGACGATTGAAGTTAGTAGGAATACTAACAGTTAAACCCTTGTTTAACGCTGCTAAACAGCTGTTTAACCTACGATTAAGGTTGAAATGTTAAACTGCGTCTAAAAGCCACGGGAGTGTACTGCCGATGTCGACCCAAAGGCCACGTTCCGGATTAAAGGTGCGGCTGTTGCAATACAAGTAAATAGATACGTGGGTAACGGGCTAGATTTCATAATTGTAGGGTCAAATTTAGCAGTACGCCTGTCCCGAAGCGGCGGTAGGTTAATCATCTAATCAAATAAAATTGAAACTAACGATAGGTATATTATGATTGGTCGTTTTGGGAGAAATATTTAAAAATGTATGTTTTTTTAAAGTCTAGTTAAAAATGCTCTAAATCCTTTCTATTTAATAATAATTAACACGTTCAAAAATAACTAAAAACCGACCTAGACTGCCTTAAAAATGTTCACCCTTAGAGGTTACTGGGTACATATTTGGTTTTAGTTGATTTTCTCAAAAAGCCTTCCATCAGTTTTTATAAAATTTATGTGGGACCATTTCTGAAGTATGTTATACCAAACAAAAAAAGAATCATCGAAATCTGTTCACAATTGGCGGAGTTATCGCGTTACATTTGTACATGCCAAAAAAACATACAGTCGAATTAAGGACCCTCCTCCTTTTTGTAGTCGGCTGAAAAAATACACCTTCTAAATGTCAACGCAAACTTTACAAAACGAAATAAAAAGTTGACCCTGTAGCCGTCTTGAATTTACATCATATTGCTAACTTTTTTTAGTTTAGTTGTTTATTAGTTTATATAATGAGTAAAAGCTAATACGAGTACCAGCCCACTAAAGGTGAACAAACTTAGTCTTTAGCAAACACCAATATCACTATGACAGTTTGTGTCAGCACTTAGAAACTCTTTGGAGGTTAATGACATTGACGTTCGGATCACGAGCTAATAAAAAGCACAAAAAAACAAAAAGCTGATGTAAATACTTTATAGATAATACGCAAACAATGTTGATAAGATTCGTTGAGATGTTCTTTACCTAAAACAAACAACAAATTTCGTGCTGTGACGAAATTGAATGTATCGCAGTTTGTTATTTAGAGTAAATATATTATGTTGTTGCTCAACTAACACGGCAGCGGTTAAAAGACTTCACACACACTGTGTAGGCTTCTTTACGGTTTCCTTTGTAAAAAAGAAGGTAATGTTTTTTTAAATTCTTAAATTAGTTACAAATAATGAAATTGAATGTTTATGAACGAAAAAAGTTATGCCTTTACAAGAATAACTCATTAAAAGTTGATGGCAGAGCAAAAAAAGTTTATACTCGTACTTCACCTTTATGTGACAAGGATTTAAAAAGCGTAGGTACAAAAAGTACTCCACGGCGGGGAATCGAACCCCGGTCTCCCGCGTGACAGGCGGGGATACTTACCACTATACTACCGAGGATATAGCTAATCGAGTTTAAATTGTGATTCACTCGTTTTTACTCGTATTTGAACAGGTGGAACTTTATTTGCGATTGAACGGCAATAATTATACATTTTATCAATACATAGCTGTCATCGATATATATATATAGATATACGATTTCACTTATCCTTGATCAAGGAGCCGCAAGGAAACTTGCTTTCCAGACAGACGTCAGTCAGACATTGGCGTCAAACTTATAACACCCCTTTTTTGCCTCGCGGGCTAAAAAAACATAGTTTACAAGTTATTAAACCAGCCTGCAATCATCGCCCAAGCAGAAAAACGTCGGAAATTTAAATTACGATGCATTTTACGCTATTTTTACAATACCGACTGCATTTTATAACAACACTAAAACATTTTTGCACGGCGCATTTTTTGCGGCTCATTCATTTTCAAGTACAATTTATTTGCTGTTGTTACAAGTTTTGGTTCCTATTTATTTTACATTTAATTACATTTATAATAACGTGGTAGCAACGAAGGCCAAGGCCAATAAATGAAGGCCAAGTGTATGTATCCTTTCCATGATCAAGTTCAAGTGTAAATCCATTGAAAGCGTTTCTGAAACTGATTTCAGAGCCAATTGTTATTAAAACAAGTAACGGCGTTCAAAAAGAACTAGAAATCGACTTCAATTGCCCTAAAAGTCTACATCAAATGTTACAGTTAGAAATAATAACACTTGAACGCCGAATAAATAAGTCACGGTTCAGCTGAAAATCAGCGCTGTGGTCTTTGGGTCACAGCATCGGGCTGAGCTGGTGCCGTTTTCCAAGCTAACTTAATTTTGCTGTAATTATTTGTTTTTATTTTGTGTATATGTCATGTGTGTGTTTTTTTTTTTCCTCATTTACGTATTGTATTCATTTTTAGCTTGGAATAAATTATTTTCTTTCTTTCTTAAATGTAAGACTTATTGAATGAGACCACATGGGAAGTACCAGCTTTCAAATAACAAAAGAAGTATCCAAATCGATTTACCAGTTTTATATCCAGATTTATATCCAGTCGAAAGTTCTGAGGTAACAAACATAAAAAAACATACCCGTCAAATTGAGAACCTACTCCTTTTTTGAATTCGGTTCATAAATGAAGCTATTTTTGATATTCTTTCCATTCCGTGTGTCACCAGGCTGTATCCCATGAACCGTGATAGTTAGACAGTTGAAATTTTCACAGATGATGGATTTCTATTGCTATAACAACAAACAAAAAATAAAAAAATATAATAAAATAAATATTTAAGGGTAAATATAAACGTGAATTTTTGTTCGTTTTTATAAACAATGGTACGGAACCCTTCGTGCGCGAGTCCGACTTGGCCTACGCACTAGGCCGGTTTTTCGCACTATTTTGATACCTGTAAAACAATGAAACCGAAAATAAATTTTCTCGATTTTTAATCGTTTTTCTTTTATCATATTAATGCAATGCTAAACAGTTGGTTAAATTTTTAAGTTGTTTTTATTGTGTGATTACTTATAACGTTTCTTTGTTGGAAATCCAAATAAATAAATAAACAGGCATTTATATGATGCTACGAGTATAATGCGAAATGAACACTGCAATGAACAATGTCAAGGCTGCTCCTGTGTCGGCAGTGTCAAGCGATGTCACGCGTGTCAGTCAGTCTGTGTCTGACACTGCTCCGACACACTGACACACACGGAAAATGTCATATTGTTGCTATTGTTAGAAATGAGGATATGATTGTTTCCGAACGGATTCGCTTCGCTACGCCTATTCTTTTGTTTATGAACTTGGAGTAGATACCAGGCAAAGGTGAGTGAATAAGGCACCGTAATTTATATTTTTAAAAATAGTTGTATGTTTCATTCGTTTTCCTGCATGCATCTAGATAGCTTTTCCTTTGCCCAAACTCTTAAATCAATATAAACTAAAGTGCATTGCATTATAGACACGTTTTAGGGTCCCAACGGACCCTATTACTAAGCTGTCCGTCCGTCTGCCTGTCAGCGGGCTGTATCGCATGATCCGTAATAGGTAGATAGTTGAAATTTTCACAGAGAATGTGTATTTCTGTTGCCGATATAACAACAATACAAATAAAATAAAGGGGGCTAAAAAGCTTTTTTGCTACTTAGTATTAAATATTGTACGATAGTGCGGAACTGACTCTCACTTGGCCGGTTTTTATTTGTTGGTTTAACTTTGGGATGGGGTTGGGGCTTTGCTGGCTTTGATTGTTGAGTCTTGGGATTTCGTCTGATTAATAATAACTCAGTAAGCAGTCATTTAAAAAAATTTTTTCGAAATGACTGCCTGGTTCCAGGTATCGACAGTTTTAGGGAAAAGTTTTTCATTTGTTTTACAATCAAAATATTTTATATGTAATAAAGTGTATTTTGTTGATTTCTATTCAATTTGCAGTATTGATCGGCAACGTTTAATCGGATTGATAGGCAATGTGTATGCCGATTATACTATTGGTTGGACGGTTAAAGCGTGAAAGTGGAACAAACTGTCAAACGAACTCGCTTTCCCGTATATAGTGAAACTCTTACAATATTACTAAGAATCTAACAACTATAAACAACATTTATTGTTGATGAGATGCAATACGCATTACCAGCATCTTTGTGAACTTTCGAATGACACGTTCGATAGCGAAGCGAACATGAAAGCCGACCTTTCTGCAGTCTGTCAAGGTCGCGGTAAAAGTGTGGAAAAACGTATAAAAATAACAAAAGACAGTGACTTAATGAGTAAGTGGGTCAAGTGTGATGAGGGCCGTGTCGAAGCGATCGGTCGTTTCGGCACGTGGACGCGGCGCGTTCGCTTTTTACATTGGATTCATCGTAAAAAGTCGATCGCTTTCTTTCAATTCGTGATTTTTTCGGTCTACCTTTTACAATTCGTTTCATTTTAGTTTTAGCTGGAAAAAAGTGAAATCTTCTTATGATTACTGCTTCGACGGAAATTGAAAATTTAAATTAATTATAAGACAAATAATACGTTAACGATCGATTGGTGTTTGGAGTCCAGTTTAATAATGCCCCAAACAACTTTTATGAGTGAATGATTAGATCGATGAGAAGCCCTTGTAAGTTTTGTTTTTAATATTGTCAACCTGTGCCACTGCTAGACACCATTGGGCAAATGAATATGTAATATGTCTTGCAATATTTATATTCTATAATTATCGCGTTCAAAAAGAACTAAAACCGACTTCAACTGCTTTAAAAATGTTCACCTTTAGAGGCAGAATTATCTGGGTACATATTTGTTTTTTGTATTTTTATCTCAAGAAGCGCTCGATCAATTTAGATAAAATTTATATGGGACCTCCTCTGAAGTAAGCTCTACCAAACAAAAATGAATCATCGAATCATGTAACATACATACAAAAAAAAAACATTCAGTCCAATTGAGCACCTCCTCCTTTTTTGAAGTCGGTTGAAAATGAAACCAATTTCCTATTTTAATATTAATTCATGGTGATAGCAAAATTCTACATGGTAATGACATTTATAATCTTTTTCACTTGGGCTTAATCTCATCTCATTTATCACTTATGCAATTGATGATATTGAATTGAGCAATTTTTCAATTTATTTTAACCTAGTCCAGTCTGCACTGTTACGAGTAAATTATGTATAAGCGAAGATAAATTTACAGTCAATTAACACGCTGTCATCACCTTAATCCGCGGTGCTATCGATAAAATAGATATAATTGCCTAATTCGTTCGCTAGCGAAGCGAAAGACCTTCCTATGGCCAAATTTGATTGAATGAATGCGGTTTTTTCTCACGGTAACTGTCCAGTCATTGCGGCATTGAACCAATTTTAACGGTTCCACATAGTGAACCTTTTTGCACCGAGACCATGTGCATATTTTTATTGGTGCGGATTATTTTGTCTAGCTTACCTCTCATCATCATCATCATCATAAGCCGGGAAACGTCCTGAACATAGATTATCACTACGATACGGCACAATGTCATTGATGATGATGACTGTAGAGTACCTTTAAGAGGAAACACTGATTTTGAGGGGTCGTGAAATTTTTTTTTTACATTACAGCAATGATAATTCCTAAGTTTAGCACAAATGATTTTTTAATTGATCTTCTAGTTTTCAAGCTATGAATGATTTGTTGTTTACGTTGATTTTCTTGAGACAATGTGATGCTATGCGTAGCTCTTTCTGCCGCCAATGAGATAATAATTAGTGAGTCGTCTTAAAACCTGTACAAAATATATAATGTCATACCTAGCCATGTAACAAACACCCATTGTTTCGTATACAGTTGACAGCGTGGCTTTAACAACACAATTTTTATTTGATTTCTTTTTTAATGTAAGATAATAATAATAATTGACATTTAATTTGAATACACAGGAGGTAATTTTATAGTTACTATTTCATTTTAGTAGGTAATCTATGAAATCTAAATAAATTTTATATTTTTATGCCATATCTGGTAAAATTGCGGACGACATTGAAAATTAACAACAAAATAAAAATATACACACAATATTTTATACAAATAAATATTTTCATTTCACTGTGGGTTTGACGATCCATAGACCATTGAGGAAGAAATTTCCACACGGAAAACTCGCTAGCGTTCCAGTAGCACTTTATCGCTAAAACATACATAGCATCCATACTATATACATAAATGCGAAAGTGAGTTTTTTTTCCTTTCTTTGCGTTGTAACTGAAAGTCCATCTCGCCTGATGGTAAGTGACGATGAGGCCTTAGATGGTGCGCGTGCGCACACAAAAGCCTCAATCTAATGAGGTGCCGGCTCTGCTATCTTTCATACTGGAACACAACAGTGTTGGCGGCAGACTTAGGTAACATGTTGGTAGTTAACCAGCTGGACATACAAAGTGCCCTACCACCAACCAGAATGACTACAGCTCAAATAAATAAAAAATACAATTGTTTTGTTTTACGTCGTAAAATATTTTGAGGTTGTAACATTTATATTTAGAAAATTTTATGTACCTAACCGGAATCGAAGCAGTGACCTTACATCACGTGGCCAGGCCAGGCCGGCTGCACTTCATTTTTGACCTTTCCCAAAGACAGCCCGACCCTGCCCCACTTGTCTGTAATTAGTAGGTTTGTACAAAGACTTACATAAACTGTGAAGTTATACGGATACATAATATACTGTTCTAAATATAAAAAGCGCGTTGGACATCGTTGTGACCTTAAAATGTGGTGAGGGCTTGCGTCAAGTTTCGATAGACCTTACATTTAGAAGGAGTACTATGTTTTCAGGTGTATGTATTTTAGTATAGTATAGTATATTTCTTTGGCTTTTCATTTAATTTCATCACATTATTGAAAGTGGAATTCTGAGAATCCAAAGAATCCACAAAAAGTCCCAATGCCTTAAACTGGACAAAAACCCGGTTGAAATGGATCCGTAAGTGCAGAATCTTATAATCATCTCGTCCTACTAATTACATGATATGTATACAAAAAGCTTGAACTTATAAAGTCACTTACAAAACTTGCCTTTAAATGATGTCGTATCTGGCATTTACGGCAACAAATGCGATTATACCACATTTGAGATGTTCGGAATGTAATTTTAACGTGCTTATAATGCGGATAATGATTCAGTAGCAAATTAGTGGCCACAATAGATAATAAAAACAGTTAATTCTAAATATTTCTACGTGGAGAGATATCAAGCTAGAATATCAGATAAAGAGCTGATTGTATTTAATGTCATAAAACGAATTTTTACCAAATATAGCTATCGATTAAGCCATTGTTCCTAAAAGTGTGAAAATGTTAATAATATATATTTATTATACATTTATGGCGTATACACTTGCTAAGCTAAGTCGGAACTACGACGAGGATTTCAGAGTGCATGAAAGGGACCTCATTTTAAAAAAAGAATAACAACAGGTAAATGCGTTCAAAAAGAACTGGAGACCGATTTTAATTGCATTAAAAGTCTACTTCAACTAAGGCAAATTTAAGATTTATATCGTTTTCTCTTGCCGTTGTCAGAACTAGACCAAATTGAAATGGAACCACCTTTCAAATAAAAAAAGAATCATCCAAATCGGTTCATCCAGTCAAAAGTTCTGAGGTAACAAACATTACAAACATGTTTTTTAAAACATACCCGTCGAATTGATAACCTCCTCCTTTTTTGATGTCGGTTAAAAATATAAAGTTAATGTAACTCGCATGGATCCGACCTACCCTTAGTTTGAGTTTATTTTATGTTGCCTTGTAGTGTTTTTGTAAATAAATGTTTGAACTGCATGCATGTCAAAGGTCTCTTCGTATATGTTGCTGTGCGGTCGCTCACTGACTACTTCCGTCATCACTATCAGCCGGAACTGTACCCCGTTTCCCTACAGAGATCCCAACCATAACCAAGCCCTCTTGACCCGCTTTCCAGCAACCAAATCGTCCATGATGGTCCCAATCTCTATCAACCACTCAGTTCCGTCTCGTGCCCCGCTGGCATGTCAACTGCGGTACAACTTTCATCTGCATTATAACTGGGTTAGTTTACCTTGATAGATGCTTTTTTTTCACAACGCCATGAAGATGTGACAATGATGAGGTTGGAAACTTTTTTTTTTGAAGACATACGCAATGTGCCCTCAAAAAGATTTGAAAATCGAAAGTACTCGTTAGTGCACTATTTACATTACTGATTGGTGACTGGTTCACCATCACCACCATCTCACTTATCAGCTATCATCATGTCTGTCTGCCGCCAAACAGCAGTGTTAATAGCACTGTTGTGTTCAAGTAATGAAAGATAGCGTATAGAGCGTCTTATTAGCTGGAGGCATGGTACACTCGAGTACAAAATATGCATCCACTTTTGAACCTTATCACATTCATCTTTAACTGACATTTCTTTCAAAACGCTACACAGAGACGAGGAAAATGAGTGTGACGTGGGTCAAAAGTGGATACATATTTTTGTAGTCGAGTGTACAATAAAACATAGGTTCTTTGCGAGAATGGGACAAGCTCGGCACAAGTGTACGTCACGATCAGTGCTGGCGATAGTTGGCATCTGCTAAACAAAGGAGTTTTGTTGCCGAGGACCGCAGCTGATGACGTATGCTTGTACCGTGCACCCAGCTGTCATGGGAATGGAGTACCAGCATCTTATTGTACCATAATTGTAATCACACATCCCTCCAACGGCCTTGCCGACACTTATCGTCAGGTGAGATGAAAGATATTGTGATTTGAAAAATTCATAAAGTCAGGTCAGTCAGCACACAGATTTTCCTTTCTAAAATTGACAGTTTGTATTTACCTATAGTGACATTTATTTTGACATTTTGTATAATTATTGGTATTTTTGTGTTTACTAACCAAGTTTAGAAAACTTACTAACAAAATATGGAACTATGTAATTTTTTCCGAAATAAATGATTATTATTAAATCGGACTTATAATGATATAGATAACACATGTTTGCATTTGTTCCATTAGTTTTTAGTAAAATATAGTTATTGTATACTGTGTAACAAATAGGAATAAATAAAAGTATTTTTATTTATTTATTTTATTTATGTTAAAATTTAGTATATTTACGAAAGGACGAAAAGTTGTTACGCTTATAGCAGTTATAAAGTTATAAAACTTGATTACACCGTTCAAAACAAAAACAAAGCCCAACCTATTATACAAACTCGTTCTATCTTTAAATCTGTACCAATTCCACGGCAAAAAGGTCGACATCACCTGTTGGAACTTCTTTTGTATTCCGCACAAGTCGTGGAAGGCGTGAGAACGCCCGCGATCCTTACCGCGTGAAGGTCTCGAGATCAGTCTCAAGATAAAACAACGTGTATCACACTGTTTCACTTATTGTTGTATGTCAGTATTGTTAGTTTGTTCACATTACTGTAGGGCTGTAGCGGCTGCAGTGTTGCCACATTAGGCGATTGTTTCAAGGGATTGCGACAACTTTGTTAACAAGCTACACCGGTCAAGTGCGTGTCGAGATTTTTAAAAGCAAAACAGTTTCGGACAGACCGAAACGAGCGAAAGCGAGTTCCTTGTTTAATCCATTAGTTACAAAAAAGATAGATGGATAGTAAGCGTTTTCTGTAATCATCCCTCATTCCCCTTGTGCGACACTTATTTGAAATCATGTGTAGATAATATTTTTTAAAAGCGAGTCGTTCCGCGTATGTATGAAGTGACGGCTATTCTTTTATTTAAAACTTCAATTTAAAATAATGATAGTGTTCCAATTAAAAATTTGGAAAATTTTCGTCACTTAAATTTTTAACTAACAAGTATAGCGCCTTGGTACAAAAATGAAAACTCTCATAGTTTCTAATAATTTGCAGCTTTTTTAAAAAATAGTGTTACATAATGCAGATAGGATTTGAAAAATCTCTTTTGCACCACCATCACAAGATTCTGACTATATTTACGTATATTATACTACATATACATGTGTTGAACAATAACGACGTCGAGCTATAAATTGTACTTAAGAGGCTATGTTGGTAAGACCACGTGGCCGCGATCAAGGTTACATTGTTTTGTAGCTGTCCCTCTCCGAGCCCTATCCTACCCAAGCGCGTACGGTGAGACAGCATACACTTCGCGAAGTTATCCACCCGTTATTTGGATGTTTCGTAGTCCAGGGATCATTTCAAGGATACAGTATATTATGTAACCATTTTTTTAATACAGTATAATAATGAAATTTCAGATGTCGGTGGTTTTTCCAAATTGTTCTAAATTGATTCATACTCTTGTAAATCAGGTTCAAAGTTGGGGCTTTTGATTACCGTAAAATACAATTATTTGACGCCCTGTAACTCTGGAAGTATATATTTAAACGAAAATCTGACTCACCACCGACACAGATATTTGTTTCTAGATTGTATCTTGAAAATTTCATAGATTTTCATAGCTTAATACTCAAAATATGACTGGACTACGTTTGTATGGGCGCTTTGTCATCAGCATACCCTCTTAAATCTGCCCAAACAAGGATATTGCAACAACTCCGAAGCGTAACTCACTCGTAACTATCGCAACCTGAACTGGTTTCGCCTCGATTCTAGGTGATTCTAGGGAGGCTATAAACTTGGTATCTTATATTAGATCTCTAGAGATTAATTAGGTGAAGATTATTGTGAATCAAATGAAACATCATTGCACGATCACCTCTTAGAAAACATATTCGCAAGAAATTTTAGGGTCTTGTCTCAGCAAACTAATTATAAACATGAGTATTAAAGTTTCAACCAATTGTAAATGAAAACGGGATCCACTTCGTATTGTGTTTATGACCTTAATCAATTTTAAATAATAATCAGTTTAGTCCAATCGATCAGCAACATTTTTGTAAATAAACATTCAAATCACAGAAAGTTCAAATTTGGATGGGCAAAAATGTACCTCCAGCAGGGGTAACATGAAGGCTACAGGATAATTTTGCTATGCAGATTGTCGATATCTTGTCGATATCGCGTGGCCCCATTTTAGCCCTGCAGAAGCAAAGAAAGCGATTAAATTGACTCTCCCCATTTTGCTTCGATCGTTAGTTCAGCCTTCTGAATAAAATGACCAACCCTGGCCTTTTGATTGAAATTCCATTGTGCGCTTGACCGTGGAAACGTAATAGAACTTGACACAGCCTTACATTTAAAGAATAATAATAATTAAAGCCGAAAGGAAATTCAGGTTACCCTTATAAAACTCAAACTTTTTTCCCGCAACTTCTTCTGAATAAACTTCAATATTCAATCTACAGTGACCCTTTATCAGGATAAAAAGTAGCTAATATCCTTCTCCATGTCATAGGCAATAAAGAGTAATTATTTAATATATTTTCGTCTGGTATTGTACCTCGGAAAAAATACCATCCTGAATGTAAATCCATTCTTAGTGAATAAATTACGATCCTCACTGCGGGTGACGGTTTATACTCGTAGCTATCGAATCACCAGATACTTCATTTGGAGGTTCTTTTTATAAATATCAGTAATATTATATACATATATTAAATGAAAATATATTATTTATTCGAAACCAGGAAGTTATAGGTGTGCCCATAGCCCCGTAAGCCCAAAGGTTGCACCCAACATGATATAGGATTTGCTTGCCCTTTAGGTTTTATGGACACAAACTCGAGGCCTTATCGAGTTAAGGCCTTTAATCCACCTTGGCGAAAAGGTGAAACACGATGACTTAAGAGTATGCAGCAAGCTCGAGTCTACATACAAACGAAGTAACGTCCTTATTTTTGAATAACACGTTGCATCATCATAAAATTTGGCAAATATAATAAGATGAGATATATCTTAGTCTTCAATTAGTTTATGACTCTTAAAATGTTATAAAGAAAATAGAACGAGTATAAGTTTTGCATTTTAGACCATCAAAACCATGTTCAGTTCGTCTGAATATTACGGCCAAAATATGGTTTAGATTTAAGCGAAACCCTATTCTAGATATTGATTAAACTAAATTTCACACGAAAAAGGGTTTTTCGAAATTGATTTTGTGGTTTTCAAATGAAAACGAAACTATGAAAATCAGTTAAAAAACTACAATATTATGATGCGTATTTGCAGCCGAACACTCTAGCGGGGAACGGTAGGGGGGAAATGGTAGTAGGGTAACCATTTGTCCATGGTTTTATTTCTAGCGCCCTGTCTCACTCTAGGTGAAACAACAACATATTGCAGCGTTAGGCGCGTGATCTCAGCGCGGAGTTGAGCGCTGCTTACTGCGGACTCTTAAAATGAAGGGGTTTTAATACAATATTCTGATTCTGTGCGTCCTCGAATATTTAGTTCTTTAGTTAAAAACGTAGAGTGAAACCCTTCCCGAAAATATTTCTCTCGTCTCGTGGCGGCTTGCGCCAGCGCACCGTGGGAAGCGGCGTGCGTTGCGCCTCGTTTCGACACCGTCTGCCACCGTAATGGAGACTATAATCGCTTCCTTTATCTATTCTATCCAGCTGCGTTTCTTACTAGATTACATTGTCGACCAAGTACCTAGATTTGTACATACGTTCTTGTCCAGTTTGTCCTGGCAAATTTCGATAACCACTATCGGTACTCGGTTTAATTGGTGGTAGAGCATTTTCTATGTCCACCTTGCTATCTACCACCATGTTACCTAAGTCTGCCGCCAAACAGCAGTGATGTGTTCCGGTATGAAAGGTAGTAAGCCCGCACCTCATTCGATCGAGGCTTCTGGATGAGCACGCTGAACAACTATTCTCCCTACTCAGCTTATTGAGCAGCAGCTGCAGCAGCTTTTAAGCATTGGTTTTCCGTGTATCTTGAGGATTTTCACAATGTAAACATGAACATATTGGGTCAAATATATTGAAGGAGGTCAAAAGTATGTAATTCCTTCTTATAAGTCTTTGTGTTTCGCCTTTCCAAGTATATCAAGGTTGTAATCTAAATAAGAATGCAAGTTTTAATAGATTCAGAGCTCCTGACAAAGAATGGTGGGTGCCATAGAGTTGTGGACTTGACCCCGACATTTTTATCAATTTTCGTACCATTGTCTGTTGCGGAGGCGATCGGCCGAGATTTTGAAATCGTGTTCCAAAGATTCATAAACTTTTATAGTCCACTATGAGATTAAATTTTATTGTTATAGGATTAAGACGTAGAGAACAAGGCAGACAGAGCGAATGAGTTACACGAAGCTTCCGCACAGCACTGATTCAATCGCCCATGTGGAAAAGTTTTTGTCTGAAAAGAACCGCGTTCTGAATTAAAACTTTGACATACGAGAACATATAATGTATGCCAAATTATCGCTTTTATACATAAAGATGATCGCGCAAATAAATATTAATAATTAAAATGTTTATGCAGTCATTTTGAATAATAGAGAGAGTTTTAATGTGTTTCTAAAACACGTATAAACGGTTGAACATACAGTGTAATTTGAGACACATTAACAATAGTTTTGTAACACATAGAATACTTTTCATAAAATCTCGGAGAAGTAGAAGTTGTTTCTCGTTAGATGATATCTAAAATCTACTAAGATGTAGTCGCAGACAAAATCTGCTTATTTGTGTAATATGCATTTCTCTATAATGTCAAATAATGACAAATTCTAATTGATAAAATTTCGCCTGCGACCATATGCAGCGTTTTGCAAAGAAGAGCACTTTGTTATTCCCTTTTGTGCACTTTGTTATTCCCTTTTGTGTCATGTAAGGCTCTGTCACAATAAAGAATCCACCCACGCGTTATTCCCACCTCCTCTCCGCTCCCACTGTTATTCCTGTTTTTTATTTTAGCCAGGTACACTTGAAACGCGTCCACAGAAGGTGGATGAATTTCCTACGGACTCTAAAGCTATCTTGAGACCACAGACTCGTTTAGGATAAAGAAATAAGGTGGAGTGGTAAAGACGTTCCCACTTCCACCCGCGTCCATCCACACGTCAGCATAATGACAGGTTGAATACTTTCATACGGATTTGACGTATACAGTTTACTTCCGACCACTGTGATATAAACAGAATTTTAACGGTACAATTGTCCCTTCCCCACCCACCCCTCATTAACAGCATTATTTGTACTAGAGATGATGAACATTATCCTTTTCGCGGGTGGGCTCTGTCTTACTTCTTTTAATCTAAGGCACAAGCCTCGCAGCCTTGTCTAGAGCAGGAGTGAATGACTCGAATATTATAAAACATAATACATTATCACGACGATCCCAGATAATGATCAGCGCCATTTTTTGCGCGGCTTATTTCGTAACAATAAAATAGATTACATTGCAATGAGCTGATTATAAGCGTCGTCCATTTTTATATTTTTTGTGTGTGTGTTGACTGAAGAATAAAGCTTGAATGTAGCCTTGTGTGGCTTTGACACGACGTAATTTAGAATTTCTTATTCGATTTATTATTGATGAGGTCATAGAGCGACAGTGGCTCATTTGCTCTTTTCTACATTATTCCGCAATAATACAATAATTTCTAAAACCAGTCAGGACTTTTTGTAGTCATTGCTGGTTTACGGTTTATCGATACATTACGGATTCACGTTTAAATTCTGTGTAGTTATTATAAATTGAACCGCCTGCAGTGGTCACTTTTAACTGTTATATTGATAGTTACTGCACACAATCGATATATCAATTCATGATGTATAAATTAACCGCAAACCAGCAATAACTACAAAAAGCTTGTTTTTTAAAGTTATTGTATAATTGCGGAGAAATGTAGAATGCGAATGAGGGCGCCACTGTCGCTCTATGGTCTCTGAATGAATTTATTGAGGGGGGGGGGGGGGGGGGGGAGGTATTAAGATGTTTTCTATTTTTTTCTCTCTATATATATGTTTTATTTACGCACCGCGCCTTCGGATCGTCGTTCTAGCGAGAGCAGTTAGAAAATATCTATATTCCCCCACGATAACTTTTGTAGGACTGGTGGCGCCATCTGTTATGATGTGTGTGTAACGCAACTGCGGTACTTCACTAATAAATAAGAAACAGTTCGTTGGTAATGGGTAATTTGTTACTAAATAATAAATTTCAAAGATCAGCAGTGACAACAACAGCCATTCTTGATTTTCGGACCAAAAGAATTATTTTTAACTAGCTAACAACCGACGGACATCATCCTGCTCTTTCTTGTAAAAACTAAAATACCACAGAAGAAATATTTTCAGTTTTCCCAAAATTTAAAATTAGGCATCTAATTTTTCATCGGTCGGCTCAAATTTTTATTTTTGAGAATTCTACATTGCATATTTAATTTCAATTTGTTCGATTTTTACAGTTCCAGCTACGCATCGTCCAATAAATAGTACAGTCAAATCCCTAATTTCTGGTAAACTGACAGTAGCTTTTCCTTGCTTGCAGGTTCACAGCAAGGGTCTGAAGTTCGGTATCTACGAGGACTACGGCAACTTCACGTGCGCCGGGTACCCTGGAGTGGTCGGACATCTTTCTGGTGGTAAGGATATTATACCTCTACAAAATATTTTTTATTAAGTTTGTCTCTAAAGATACGCTGTTTTCTGTCTCGGTCAATAATACTATGATTTTGGACCGATTCGATATTTAAATCTTCTTTTTGCATCTAAAAAATAAGTTTGTTTCAATAACATATCCAAAATGTTGACTTGACATTGAAAAAAAAAATGAACTGAAGGTTTATAATTACTCAGTTACATATTAAAAAGTTTTGCCAATTTTGTTATGTACCGCTTTTCAAGATATTTCAACTTACACAAAAATAGAGTCATATTAAAATTCCTTGATAACGAATTTTGAGTAATCACGAGTATTGAAGACGGCGGAAAACTAACAATGAACATACGAGTATAGCCGCATATCACATAGATGACAACACCCAGAGGCCGTGTTCCACTGAACACCGACAATGAAGGAACTACGTCAGACACTTTTAAGGTTCCGTACCTAGAGGGTAAAAAACGGGACCCTATTACTAAGACTTGGTTGTCCGTCCGTCCGTCACCAGGCTGTATCTCATGAACCGTGATAGACAGTTGAAATTTTCACAGATGATGTATTTCTGTTGCCGCTATAACAACAAATACTAAAAACCAGAGTAAAATAAATATTTAAGAGGGCTCCCATACAACAAACGTGATTTCTTTTGAGACGTGCGATGTAACATATTACTAGCGCCATCTAATGTCGTATTCGTCGACTACTGCAAAACTAAATTGATAACGAAAATCGAGGCGCATTCGTTAGAGGATTTTCCGATGCATATTATTATTTATGGTTTTCCGCATTTTAAATATCCATATTCTGTACAGAACCCTTCGTGCGCGAGTCCGACTCGCACTTGGCCAATTTTTACATTACAACATAAGTCCGTCAATAACGTACGCATTCTCAGTTACAAGTGTTTGTGTATTTTTGTTGATCTCACGCATTATTAGATGGTGGAATCTGTACATTCCTTACAAATGCGTGCCGTATGTTAACAAAAATTAAAATCATAGACTTACAGGCCGATACACGCTATTTGCAACAAACACCGACATTGCAAAACGCACGCGCAACCAATTATTCACCGAAATGAACCTATCGCAATCAAAGCCACATCACCCATGATATAACATGGGTAATTTGTTGGTAAAGTGATATTTTACATTCACAAGACACGCGTTTGGAAAGTGTTACAACAATGGGCAATAAAGGTGACGCCAAGACTTTATCGATGACATTACCTACTAAGTTGAACTAGACATGGTTTTCTTTTTACATACAGTGCGTAGAGCATTGGCTTTACAAGTGAGGAGCGCCTTTATTATAGAGGTATGATGACCAGTGTGAAAGCATCTAGCAAGACGAAGCGTCTAGCTAAACAATAAATCAGTCCACCCGCTGCAGTTGCCAAATGACTGATGAAATTGTGATGGTTTTTGTTGTTGTTGAAAAACTCGTTATTAAAAGTTTGGGAACTCCTGACCAAGAGTGTCGTGTCCAACCTTTAGAATTAGTCACGTTCGTTTATCATCATCCTATGTCATCGTATCATAAAAGGCGACTAAGGGGAAAATACGGCCAAGTGCGAGTCTTACTCACGCACTGAGGGTCCCGTACAGAATATGAATAATTAACACACTGAACATCATAAATAATAATAGATGCGCTTAACAAAATCATTGAGCAATTCTTTAAAATACGTATAGCATATACAGAGTTTGTGATCGTAAAGTGTCAATTTTGTTTGATATAATTGAACATTATGCTTTTCAAATTTATTCCTACACTTGTGCTTGCCTCGCCAAGTTTCAG
The DNA here is from genome assembly GCA_910589575.2 of Carcina quercana. Classification (NCBI taxonomy): domain Eukaryota; kingdom Metazoa; phylum Arthropoda; class Insecta; order Lepidoptera; family Depressariidae; genus Carcina; species Carcina quercana. The sequence continues at coordinate 4,914,601 of OU342446.1, read as the reverse complement.
GTTTGTTGGTCTAGTAGAAAACAAATACACAACAAAAGATTCATTGTATGTTACTGATGCTACCGAATCGCGTGCGCCGGTCAATACCGTGTCTGACAAACGCTTCCTGACCAACAGCGATGCGCAGACGCAGTCGGTCATAAAAAATCTATAAAAATTCTACATACAACTCTATTTCTAGCATCCTTTGTGAAATAGACAATACTAAAAAAAATCTTCAAATTATGACGATTGTTATAGTATTTGGTGCGTGACAGAGGAGTGATTTATAGTAACGGACGTGTCTATTGTACCTACTCGTGGCTATATGCGCACGAGTCCTCACGCACGTTGTCACGAGTGAGTTGACTCGCGCGGTATGGTAACAAGCTAACAGGCCAATCTTCCTGAATTGGTAAACAGCGTTGATCGATTGATAGCCAACTATGTTGATTGATTGATTGATGATGTTGACGAGTGGTCAATCTACAGTGTCTGGCTAAGGACTAATTATATGTGTGTTGACATTGTTTTTCATAGTCAAGCGAATACAATGGATCAAGAGCAATACACGACACACTTTGTTCATGATTTAAATAAACTGAAAACTGAAACTACAATAGGAAGTCACCTTTTAATGGGAAGTGGCCGTTCATGGGAAGTGGCCCTAAGTGACCGGATTCATCCTCTGCCACTGTGATGTTTTTTTCACATCAAAAACAGACACCTCGGAGGCCACCCTGCCGAATGACGGAGATCGCCCTTGGGGAGGTGATTTGATCCATACGGGACTGTCACAATAGATCTATAGAGGTCACAGTGACATGCACACACAGACTGCATTCCTCGTGTCTAAATAATATATAATAAATCAAAAGACATGACAGCTCTAGAGATAATGATGCAGCAGTGAACGTACTGATCTGAACCCATCACGGTTTTGCCTTTCACACAACTCCGATCATAGCTACAGCTATACCCACCCAATATAATCCCAAAACAACGATGGGGAGTCAAGGGAAATTGCAGTCAGCTGAAACCGGTCATGCCGATCTATAACCAACTCCTTGACTTGGTCTGATTGCAACAGAAATAACAGGACATGGAATCGACAACAAACATTTGTCCACTCTTGGTATCACAGGCATCCCTCTGTCAAGAGTATGTATGCATGATTTTTCATGTTGACACACTATTTTTTGTTCGTTATTGTTCAAAACTCCATCTAGGGACCATTAACAGCACTGATTATTGTAGCTGACAACACAGTTGAAAATTAATAATATTCACACCGCGACACTATAATCCGATCTCCTGTTTTAGGGAAATACCTACTTATTAAAGCCAGCTATTCTGTTTTAAAAGATTACAGCAAAACACTTCTTTTATAGAAGCATTATGAGCGAACTTTCTGCTGGAACTTAGGCGGCATGAATAGAGACATAACGATCACGTAAAATGTGGACTTGTTGACTGTTGCGAAAAACTACATGTACCATCCAAAGAATCTATAACTTATTCCAGATGCGAACACGTTCGCGCAATGGGGCGTGGACTACGTGAAGCTGGACGGGTGCTACGCCCTCCCCGCGGACATGGACCACGGGTACCCCGCGTTCGGACGACACCTCAACGGCACCGGACGACAGATGGTTTACTCGTGCAGCTGGCCCGTATACCAGATCTACGCCGGGATACAGGTGACGATTCTACATCTTTGGTTTTTCTTTTTCATCATCAGCCAGATATTTTCTGGGCATAAGCTCCTTCCTAATCGGTATTGTTGGATAACCTTTCTTCATATCGCGAGAAGCCCCACAGCATAAGGTCATTTCATTAGGGAATTGTTATTTGGAAACGGTGGAATAATCATAAAAATTATCAAACGCAAGTATTTCTTGAATTGTCATTTTAAGTAGATGATCTAATGTTGCTAATATTGTTATTTATCTATCGTATTGATAATTTGTGTATGTACTTACAAATTCCATTATGGTGGAACATCATGTCTAACATTATATTTTCTGTCTTTATATGTCTTCTACCGTAGCGTTGTCTGAAATCGCTTTCAGCTATAAGGGGTTTTTATGTATTTTTGATGTAAGAATGATATACTGAATTGCTATTATTTTTGAACCTCTTTGCAGCCTAACTTCTCTTCCATCATCGAGCACTGTAACCTGTGGCGGAACTTCGACGACATCCAAGACTCGTGGGCTTCCGTCGAGTCTATCATAGACTACTACGGAAACCATCAAGACGTCATCGTGCCCAACGCTGGCCCTGGACATTGGAACGACCCGGACATGGTGAGCTATTTCGTAAACAGCTTCTAAACTCCAAATCCTTAAGTGTAACTGTCGCCGTTGCCTAGTGGTGAAACGTCTGGACGAAAAATCCTGAATTCGATTCCCGGCGGGATACTTCTACATATTCACCTGGCTAGTTATAACCAGATTACTTCAATCTATCGTCAAACAGTGGTGTTCATCGTGTTGTATTCTGGTAATAAAAGATCAGACTTTTAGAGTTGGCAAAAGTTTAGTCGTGATCCTATGATCGAAATAAGACTATGTACAGTACAACTATTTTTGCACTTTCTTCCAAATCTGAATTTCTAACAGTTACCGTTTATTTTCCAGCTGATAATCGGAAACTTCGGCTTATCCTACGAGCAGAGCAAGACTCAGTTCGCGATATGGGCAATCCTAGCCGCACCGCTCCTCATGAGCGTCGACTTGAGGACCATCAGACCAGAGTACAAAGCCATTCTGCAGAACAGGAAGATCATCGAGGTTGACCAGGATCCTCTCGGTATACAGGGCAGACGGATATACAAGGTGGGTTTAAATAGGGACGGCCTTAGGGAATGAAGAATTCCAGGGGTCAAAATCTGGAACTACGACGCTTTTGATCTCCGGTAATTTGTTTCTGAATAGGAAACCCGATGACCGGGCATTCTCTATTCCAGAAGAAAATGTACAATTACTCAAAAGACTTTTAGATAAACTAACCGACGATCTGGTAAAGATCGCGGGGACCCGCTGAATGCAAGCGGTTCAGGTACGGTCATTATGGCATACATACCTTGAAATCTTTGCATATATAATAGTGTTGATGGTGCAAAACAAACATACACGACCCAAGTTAATTCTTGGATGCATGCGTGTAATCTATCACTGATTAACAAAAATTCCAAAAAGGTTTTAGGTCTTCTATCCACAACAAAACGACGCTTGTCAATGTAATATGTATACACTATACATCTACCTTTAATATTTGAAGTGACTTGTGCATCATGCAAACATTAAATATGCACGCAGGTATCACACTTGCATGAATTTGCATCTTGCACGTACGAATATGTGACAGTTGTCGTCATGCTAAACATCGGTTAGCTTCTTTGGCATTTTGCAAATACATCAAGAGATGTTTCAAAGTGCTAGCAAACTTCATACTCGTACAAATGTATTTTTGTCATACTTTATACAATCGAGCTGAATAATTTTCATAGACATCACCTAAAAGTGAATGTCTTTCGTATGTCAGACTATCCTTCGTTTTTTAAATTTGAGCCCGAATGCCTTCGAAACTACGAGTATGTCCGTTTTAGCAAAAACTGACAAACCACAGACATACGAATTCCTACATTCTGTTTAGATAATTTCATTAAAGTTGATTGCTGAGTATTCGAAACAAAGACCTGCTCAATGTTCGAAGCCAGAAGCAAATTCATGTGTACGTATACCTAGGGATTATGAATACTTGTGAATTAAATATTTTTGAATTATAGTCTGACAGGTTCTTACTCTCAACCTCAACTCAACGGCAACTCTTCCTAAAGTCGACGCCAGAATTCCACGGACTAGTTTGACATAAAAGTGTCTAGAAAAGTATTGCCAAAATTGTTTAATGTTGAGTAGTGAGGTGCCCATGACAATATTTTATATAATGTAGGCTTAGTAAATAGAAATTGTGTATCTATAAGCAATACACTGTGTGAACTGTGGCAGCATTCGTGTCCGATTCACTGTCAAAGTAGTCCGTGAAGTTTAGGCGTCGACTTTAGTGGTGACAGACGTTGGGCGAGGTCGTGACGTTAAGGAGGGTTGTGTATTTGTGTCTTTCTTTCTAGTATCTCGCCTCCCCCAAACTTGCTCACCCTCAGGAACAGCCTAGCACAAACATGTCAGACTTTGACGTCGTCACAAATTCCCACTGTATCTACAAGGTGTCTGGACTACGATAAAAACGCTTGTCTCTGTTGTTACCAGCACCGAGGTATCGAGATCTGGTCCCGTCCGATCCTGCCGATCCAGGGGCAGTACTACTCGTACGCCGTGGCTTTCGTCAACAGGAGAACGGACGGCACACCCTCTGACGTAGCAGTCACCTTGAGGGAGCTGGGGTTGAACAATCCCGCCGGGTACAGAGTTGAGGTGAGATATACCTTGATGTTTAAAAAAACATATGCAACTGCGCACACTTCAGACAAAACCGATAAAAAACTGTTCATACTCGAATCATCAAATCTATTTCTTGTTAAGTGAGACAGAGCTCGTACTCGAGCACACATTAGATTAGAGATATCAAATAAAAGTGTATCACAAAGTTATCTCAAATTCGTATTACCTTCAATTCTCTCGTAGTTGCCTTTCATGGTGACACCCGCTTGCCGACATCGGGTGAGCCTATCCTAAGGTCGAGATTTCATGCCATTCGAAAAGCAAGAAAATTAAAGAGCGCCTCTTTGCAAAATTTCTTTTACCATAATCTTTTCAAATCACTTTGAAGTTGTATGTCAATGATACTCATTTCACGACATCACAATCCGATATCCTATTAAACCAGCTATACTATTTTAAAAGATTATGTCAAAAGAATTTTTTTCAGTTAAATTACTTTCACAAAAACTTAGACATGTGTAGGTATTTCTGTCAATTATAGTCCCTGTTACAAAGCCAGTTGCAAAATACCTACAAATTTATTTCATAGTATATTTTATTTTCCGCCAACACTTCTGCCAAACATTGTAGGTAATTGAGAGAAATACCCAGGAAAATCTAGTAAATCATGATTTTTTGTTTTATGAAGCTGAGTGATCACAATTTATTGGTTATTTATTGTAATTCTTAATTATAAAAAAAACTTGTATTTCTTTTGCAGGATTTGTACGAGGACGTGGATTACGGAGTTCTGTCACCGCAAACCAAGATCAAAGTGAAAGTCAACCCCTCAGGTAGAAAGTGTCGTGTTATATCTATAGAGCTAGAACTGCGGTTGACCGTATACAATCCTATCCTTAGTCTGTAATAACATTGGTCAGGTAGTATTCATTAGACTAGGTATTTATTGAAGTGTATGTTGAGTTTTCGCTTGGCCTTTGTCTCACCTGATGGTACTAACGATACGATCGTTAGATGGTAAACGTGAGCACCAGATGCCTTAAGGCGATCCACCTCCATCAAAGTTTCATATTAAATTTATGTTGCCATAATCTTTTAAAATATAATAGCTGGATTTGCGTAGTAACTATCTAAAAACGACATCAGATTGTGATGTCGCGAAATGAGTATCATTAACATACAACTTCACAGTGAACCACAATTTTCATTTTAAATTTTTTTTCTTGATAATAGTTCAAAGCGCCACCTATGAACCATTAGCTGCGTAACTGCTATTGTAGCTAAATATAAAGTTGTAAATTAATGATATTTATTTTGCGACACTATAATTTCATCTCCTATTTTTATGTAATTACATATCAAAGCCAGCTATTCTATTTTAAAATATTATGGCAATAGAAATGTAGTATGGAAGCATTAGGAGAGGGATAACGTTAAGCTAATAAGGCGCTGGCGCTGCTGCCTTTCATACAGGTAATAAGGGAGTCTAATGTATTGTTTCTCCACCAGGTGTTGTGATCCTAAGAGCAGATGCCCAGCCTTCATCGTTCGGGTACAACGCGATACCGACCAGAGCACCGTACACACCGCTCAACGACATTTTCAGACTGACCAAGAAAAAGTGATAGCGCCATCTAACTTCTACACTATATAAACAATTCTAAACTGCTGCCATCTCTGGGCGGAGAGCGGAATTATTTCCTTTAGTCAATGTCTAGTATGCTGGGTAAAATAAAATCTGAAAGAGCTTTCAGTCTACACCATTATAACTATTTATTCTAATTACAAATGGGAACTTATGCAAGCCCAACTAGATCTTACACAGGTGAAGCTCTAGTTAGACTTAGTTCCCATTAAGTAAGAATTTATTCTGAAAACTCGATGATAATCCCTCCTCTTTTTTATATTTATTTATATAGGATTGGTTGTCGTGTCTAAACTTTTTTCATTGGATAATTCATACAACATGCGTTCCATTTTTAAACATTGTTCCGAGACAGCGTCTATCTAAACTTATGAAAAATACAAAATTGAGATTGTAGTTTGAAAATGATGTCCTTTTCAACGCGACCTAAATTATATCCTAATGAAAAACAACCAGCACGTAACTTACATATATAGTGCATAACAAAATGATTAGCCCGCCCTTTCGCATTTTATACCAGTGTATACACAGAGTTGTTGTCGTAAGTTTAAAATTTCTTTTCTTGAACAATTGGTGTTAATAAATAGTTACCAGACTGGTTTTCCTGTCTTGCCTGTAGTTTACGAGTTATTTCTATTTATATTTCGTTTTCCCTAGTGTTAATGTATTTCTTATTTTGTATAGTTGATCCGGAAATTGTCGAAGCACAAAATGCGATAAAGTTTGTGGTTCTTGGTTGTAACTTGTAATACCAGTGTTTTGTAATTAAATTACTTAATTTATAATAATCTGTGAAACAGCACCAAAGCAGTGATTTTTGATGCCACGCGAATGATTGGTTTGAATGCTATTGAACCCAAAACCCCGCCCTGAGGTACTCCAAATGTTGTTAGCTTTCTAATAAATAGACCTATACTTACATACTATTTAAAAGTTTCTTTGTTGTTTGTCAGTGGGCCTAAAAAAATTGGGCACACTTTTGACAACGCCTTATTGTGTTAAATATGTGGAGGAATGTTTTTGCCATTGCATTGTACCTAGGATAAGGATGTACATTTTAGGTGCCTTAAATGTAAGTTTTTGTAGAACACAATAAAAATCTGTATAATAAATAAATATGGTTTTTATTTTCCTAAAACATTATTAACATCAAATTAAATCTTACTGTTTAAATTCTTACTGACCGTGAGTACAAGGTTAGCATCGAGAAATCCAGCCCTTGAAGTATATTTTTCAAACAGTATGTTCTGCTTTAATTTTTCATATCATAGCAGAATAGAAAAAGTACTAAAAGCACTTTGTTTCACTTTTAATTTGCTTACAGTTGTCCTAATTTAGTCACTCAAGAGTGAATATTTTTAAAATGAAAATCGTCTATAAGGTGACCTTCTCGTTTGGTAAATTTCAATCCTGATTGAGTAGTTGCAAAGTTTTCTTCTTCAATGACGTTGTTGCTTCTAAAAAGAAATTTAAAACAATTGTAGAAAACAGACTAAAACTGCAGTAACATGAACTCATGATCAATTTTGTCTTCTTAAGTATAAAACAAAATCTCAACTCATATGTTTCGCTCATATTGATTGATTTTATATTTAAGAGGCTTTAATAAAATACAAGATAATTAATTTGTAACTACTTTAAAAGTGTTCCGGTACATCTATGTCGAAAATAGATCAATATATTACAAACACCTTTTCCAACACTTTGACGACATACGAAATCAAATAAATAAAGTAGAACTATTTTGTATGTAATTCAAAAACTCACCTCTTCAATCTATTATTTGTTGCCAGAATATTCGTTTCAGTGATTTCAGAATTCATATTAGTGTCTATAACTCCCGTTGTTCCCACAACTGGCTTCGCAGATAACATTTCAACAAAAATATATTCATTTAAATCTTTCTCTCCAAGCGTGGGCAACGATTCAGATTCACTGGTTTTGTCAGCTTCGATTGATTTAAACCCTTTTATTTCATCAATATCTAGGTCTGTGTCTGTTGTGAAATCATTATCATGGACTGTAGGATCCTCAGTTACAAAATCTTCTTCCTTATTATTTACTGCTGGGATATCTTTGTTTTCCAAAAAGTCATGGTCATTACTTTTATTTTCTGCGACCAACTGCTTTTTTCCTTCTTCGAATGACTTATCCTTAGAAACCTTTGTTGTAATATCATCAAGTATTACCTGTCTTATATCTATTAATGGAGGTGTCATTACTTTTGTCAATACGACCTCTTCTTTCGATACTGTAGGCACTTCAATTTCTGGTATTTTCGAAAGAGACGTTAAACCATTACTTTTGCTTACTGACGTTACAATGACATGTTTCATATACGAGTATTTTGGGAATAAAGGTAGTTTTTGTAGATCCCCCAGTGCCTTCTCTTTGGAATATAATCGTTTTTTGTCGAATTCCATCATTGGCTTTTTTACTTTCATGTCTGAAGCTCCTGCCATGGTTATAACAACGGCTATACAAACGAGGCTCTGAAAATAATAATCAATTGATTCGTAAAACTTATATAGTAGTAGTTTAATGTTTAACACAAGTGAAATAGTTCACTCTCGTTTCAGATTGTTTTTTAACCCCCAACGAAAAGGGGGGTGTTATAAGTTTGAGGCCAATGTATCTTGCCAAGCCGATTGATGAATTAATTAATAAATATTTTTCTGCGAGTTTCACCAATAATATTACAAGAACTGACTTTATAAAGCTATTATTATAAAGGTTTGTATGCGAGCACCTAAAAGTAGATTTTTCTCATTTACCGATCGGTTTCTAAATTCTAAGCCCTGTAAATTTTAACAGAATTGGAGTCGTTTCGGATATTTCCAAGTTATACACATCTGTCGTACGTGTTCATAAATTAGGTATCCCTGAAACTGCTTCATCGTATCGATTAATAAAATAATATTAAAAAGGTTACAGATAAGTAAAGGTGATTTACCCGTTGTAACATCATTTTGCACAAGAACACTTCCACAACACTATCTTTAGGGCGGCCTTTGAAGGACTGAATGAGGTCCTTACTGCATCTAACTTTAAATACTGCTTAGTGCAATGAGACTTAATTAGCAGCTATGAGTATTGTATCATAATTATCTGATGAGCCCTTATTAATTAACATTTGTTAATTAGGGTCTCTTGTCATTGTGTAATAAATTTAACTTTCCGTAAATTGGTTTGATAACAATGATGATATTGAGAATTTTATGGATACGTATAATAAAAGATACAATTTTAAAAAAGCAGCCAAGTGCGTGTCGGGCCAAGCGCAGTGTAGGGTTCCAACTCAGGCCGATGTAAACTGACTTAACCCAAATTGACATTCATATATTAAATTGACTGTAATTAATTATTGTGTAAACATTTGTATGTCGTATCGAGGGAATACGCTGTACTATTACCACATCAAGAACCGTTTTTCTTGCAAATAAATTATAATTCATTTCATAAAGTAATTTTGTATGCAATTTGTACAAAGCTTTCATTATGACATCTCGAAGTCAATTTTATAATTCGGTCGAATATTATTCATTCACCTTTCAAGACAGATTAGTCGTGATAGTTTTCCTTTTAAGTTCTGTATACATACCACTACGGTGAATTTTTCCAGATTTTTTAGTTAAGAAGATAGACGCCCAACTTTGACGAAAATTATAACTTTAAAGCGTAATATTACGCAAACGGATCCCTGAATTGAAAGGTGGTGGTGGTTCATAGACTTTCAGTGCCTTTGAAAGACCTATTCATCGCTATCACACATAATGGGGTAGACGCGAAAAAAATATTTCATCCCCACGTTACGTATATGGGATACACCCTTAAAAAATATTTTTCAAAATGTTATTCCACCACTTTGTCGACGTTATTAATATGTATTTATTTTATTTTATTATTTGGACATGAGGGGTGCAGTTCGTCTGTCCTGCAAGTCACCGCGACCTTTGCAGATCTATTGTGACAGTCCCCTATGGATCAAATCACCTCCCCAAGGCCAATCTCGGTCATGAACCGTACGATTGGTCTGGGTTTGGAGGTCCTGATACTGTCCGTTGTGGCAGTGTGGCCTCCGAGGTGTCTGTTCCTACTGTGATGAAGAGCATCACAGTAGCAGAGGATATGGATGGGCGTCTCTTCATCCTCCTTACAAAATCTGCAAGCTATGTTGTCGCAAGCTGTAGCTATATATTAATATGTATACTCGTACCCGTATCAAAATTACAGCTTTCTAGTAGTACGTAAGGGTCTCGGAGCAAAGCCGTGGACAGACAGACGGACAGAGCGAAACTATAAGGGTTAACTATAAGGGAAGGGGAAACTATAAGGTAGTTTGACTGCGGAACCCTAAACAATAGCAAATTATCACGGTTGTCCTTCCTTCCCGTTGTAATAGATAGAATGACTTAATTTTCACTATACGGATAGTTGAAAGGCCGAAATTATTATCCCGAACGAATCAGCTTCCGTGGAGGACGTTTACACGTACTTTTTGGAGTTCATGGAGACGAAGTGGCTGGAAAAAATTACTATTAATAGGAATATTTCATTTAAACATGAACTGTATCAATACCACCGCTTTATCATAATTTATACCAAGTAGAACGCGTGGTATCGAACTGCGTGACCCTCGGCACCACAGTATCAAATGTCTGCAACGCCTCCGCTATATTGTATTGTAACACAGTGTGGCTTGGTTCTTAATAAATTGTCAATTCGACATGTGTGTATCTTTAAGAAGTTGCCAACCCTTCTGTTGACTTCACTGAATTGTTAAAAAGCCCGATGTTATAAATTTCAAGTTTCAAACTTGCCGTTTTGGTATATCAAGTAAGAGAAAACTTTTACATTTACAGATTTTATTTGAATATATAAATAATTCGACGCTTTCTATGGGAGGATTTGCCATAATTAACACTTCCGCAGTCAGATCTCTGCGATCATAGTGAGTGGTTTATAATTGGCAGATTGACACGTTTGACTCTAATTATATTAATTTTCTCTTGTCTAGAATGACCAAGGAAAACTCCTCCTCGTGATGACTTACGGAGCCGAAACGTGGACACTCACGATACGAATGATCCGCTAATTTAAAGTCTCTCTCTAGCTATGAAAAGGGCTATGCTCAGAGTCTCTGATGGACCGCATTCAAAATGAAGTTAAATTTAGAGAACCAAAGTGACCGACATAACTCACCGTGTTAGCAAGCTGAAGTGGCAGTGGGCTGGTCAAATTTGCCAAAGGACTGACAACCGCTGGAGCAGACGAGTTCTCAAGCGGAGACCACGTCTAGGTAAACGTAGTGAAGGACGTCCCCCGGCAAGGTGTAAAAGACGACTTACGTAGGGTAGAAGGACGTGAATGGATGCGAAAAGCAGAGAATCGAACTTAGTGGCGCGCTCTGGGAGCGGCCTATATTCAGCAGTGGACTGCTGCAGGCTGTACGTGATGAAAGAAAACTTAACCTTATTGCAACACCGTTTTAATTACAAAATAAAATACATACCCAATTAAATCATACACAAAAATCACTTGACGGTTAAAATATACGTTACAAGAAAAGACCCTGAACCTCAAAGTCAGGCAAATGCTTTATATTCCTCCTAAAATCATCTATGTGACAACAAAAGGCATATCCTTCTGTATGGTTCCTTGGACTCCACGTCAACCAAAACATACGGTTTTGTGTACATACGTCCTGACAGAATGTCAAGTCTTCAACCTCCTCACGAGTATAGTAAGGGCTATTGATACCTACAAAGGCTATACTTTTCATATTATTTATATCATACACAACTTTATAATAGTAGAGAGGGACAGGAACAATTGGGTTGTTATTTTCATCTGAATAAAGGTGTATATTCACCAATTTCCCGTACTCGTTTCGAAGCTGCGACACTCCGAAAGTCCCAGTGTAAATGATCGCATTGACGCCAGCTCGGTTGATATAATTCCTCAAGTCTACTTCTAAGGTGTTCCAATTACCACTGTTGAATCCGTACCACTGAGGGGCGCAGTTCACGTAATGGAAGGTCGCACGCTCGCCGAACGCAAAGACAAAGTCTGTTTTAGCTGCAAGATGACCCCTAGACAGGAATTCGGTTTCAGTTATGTATGTATTTATCTTTGTTCCAACTAGTTGAGTGACAGCGGCCTTCTGCCCTCTTGGAGAAAAAAGGGAATTCACAGGAACAATCCCGTAGACATCGTTGTCAATGAAAAATGGTCTAGTGACTCTAGTTTGAAAATGTGCGTTATAAGGCTTCTGGGTGTACTTTGAGTAAATGGGTCTGTAGCCGTCTTGACTGAAACAGCTCTCATACACGGGGTAGAAGTCGTTTAGGACGTTGTAACCGACTTCGAATATCTTGTTTCCTTTGTAACAAGTCCTATTTGTTCGTCTACTCGCGTAATTGGGAGGAAAATGACACTGAAATTGAGAGAACAGTGCAGGAGAAGTGACCCATTCATCGTTTTGGAAGTTTTCGCCGCCAAGACAGGAAACAGTACCTGTTTGCGTGTCCGATATAGAATTTGGATGTGTTATATAGCCTCCCCCTTCACAGCTCAACGTGATTGTATCTCCATAATTTAGTTTTATGTTCCCGAAGTCATCTGTGGGCTCTAGAAGCTTCTCATTTCTGATCATAACAGGCAATGGTTCTCCAAAGTGTATTCTTGGATGGAGCTCACATACCGGACTTACTTGTATGTTTAATGCACTCAGAATCAAAATAAGCATACGTTGGATGATCATCTTCGAAATGGCTTATTGCTTTGTAAACATATTATGAATTTAAGATATTTATACTGGATAATTTTGACCAACTTTGACAGTATAGTGATTATATTCTTTGGTATAGTGATCTGTGACTTTGACGCTACTCGAAAATTGAAGTTGACATATGGAATATAACTTCAGAAAATAGATTTTTTCAGTTCATATTGATAAATTATATCCTTATTCTTATAACTAACAATAAATGTTACTATGAAGGCAAAAAGTTGTTACTGTGCCGCCTGCCCCCAAACTATCGACCGAGCGATAATATTTTTACCTTCATGTCTGCCTAACTTTGATTTTGTAAAAAATGGGAGTGGAGAAGAGATTACAACTTTTATTACTTTCTTATTTTTACATGATTTTAATCATGGTTCTGAAAAGACTGAACCCTTATAAAATAAACTTGCATATTGTCGGTTTCCGAAAAGGCTTCAGCACCGTAGACCACATACGAGTACATACGCTCCGCCAGATTATACAAAAGACCGAGGAGTACAATCGGCCATTATGCTTGGCGTTTGTGGACTACGAGAAAGCCTTTGATTCAATCGAGACTTGGGCTTCAGTATTATGGCAAGTGGTAACCCTCACGTAAGCGTGCTATCATCTGAAGCTAGTACAGTACTAAACCCAATTTTTATTGTATTACGTACCAACTCATTTCATGTACCAACCAGTATCGTTTTTAAACTTAACAATCTTGATGGTCTTGGGAATTTACTACAAACAAAAAACGTAAAATAAAATATACGTACGTAAAATTTCCTAAGTTCAATATCCAAGGACAACTTTTTTGAACGTTTGTCGTCGTCATCGAATACTGTCAGTTATTTTAAACTTGGTTTTTACTAACATTAAACTATTTGCGGAGTTGAATGACGTGTGCCAAAAGAAATAGTCATTAGTCACGATGCATGCAAGATACTGCGTTGGCCACAGAAATATAAACTCATCGTGTAGTAGGTACGTACTAGATTAGGATATCATTGGAGTTGTGGCAGAATTACCGCAATTGGATATGGTAAAAAACAAAACACCATTTAGACGTTGTTTTATATACCGGTACAATACTACGCACGCCTGTACCCAGTCACATGTGCGATGACAGTTTCACCGCTGATATGCGACTTCTATTGCCTATTTAGATTTCTGTTGTATTGCCAATGACACTGATTGATTGAGGTGTATGGCCACATCTTACTTGGCTTGCTTGAGATGACTTTGTACCTCAATTGCAAATATCCAGTTTCTTGAAGCCTTTTTATTTTATTTTTCCAAAATCTTAAGCTACATGATATTGTAATGACATATTACTAGTTATAGTTATAGCTAGGTATACTTCGTAAATGTCCTGGGTTCGATTCGCAGTGGCGGTATCTATCAGTAGTCGGTTTGCTTGGTTGGTTGGTAGGGCATTTCTATGACCGCCTGGCTAGCTACCACCTTAACAGCAGCGTAACAAAATGCGGTCGGCACACATCCATCTCGTCAGCAGCACGGGTAACACCTGGCCAATTAGCGTGTAGTTTTTGCACCATGTTCCCTTCCTATTTAGTGTGGGCAGCGGCAGCGCAAAAACTCCTCTGCGCTGCTCCATTCCTCCACTTTCATACTTACATTTCAATCATCTCCATTTATTCCGGCGCAGTATCATGACACTTGACACCGCGCCGACTTTCGCCTCTTCAAGCTCCTGAACCTGAAGTCCTGACTCAGGGAGGCAGCCAGCGATCACCCGCTGATCGACACCCCCCACTATTCTAAGCTATCCTGAGACAACTCATAAATGTAAGTTATAAAACACTGTCATGTTTCTTATCTTGAGATCTGAACACGATAGCGAAGGGCTTGAGATTAACATGAAGTTGTAGTCTCTAATTTAGCTAAGAGATGATACTAATTAAATAACCTTACTCTTATTTAAACATTGATATGTCACGTTCTTCACAAACATCACGCCGAGGCGTACAGGCACAAAGACAAGCTAATGATTGCTAATTTCTGAACATGCATAAATATCACGATCTGTTAAAAAAAACCGCAACAAATATAGCCATAACTGGCTTTTTAATCCGACTGTTTAAGCTGAAGAGTGTTTTTCGTTAATAAAATAAAATGCTTATAATTAATTGCTTGGCACGCTCTGCGGCCTGAACGGTGAGAGTGACATTGGGTATATCAAAATCATAAAAAGTTAAAAAAATTACACAGTCTGATTTTTTAAAATTTTATTTTTGATTCCCTTGTTAAGTAAGTAAATTGCCTTAATACCGACACCGTAACGTGAAAATAGAAAAAGCAGAGTTTTATTTATCAAGCATTTTAATTGCGCAGAGATAAATAAATATCATAGCCACCCTAATTGAGCAATGAAGGTTGACAGCAGCGCAGAGTAAAATTAACAGCTGTCTTGTCATAATTGAACTAAACGTAGGGTGACCATGTACTGAGTTCTTGAAAAAATAATTAGTTGGAACCTCATAATCGTCTGCATAAGTCCACTGCTGGACATGGATCGCCACGACGTACTTTCCATCTAGGAATTTGTCATAATCACTACGCTTATCAGGCGGATCGATAATCCCAGTTAAATTTAGGTAGATGTTACTGCACATTGCGGGATGACGTGAGTTCTATTATTCTAAAGCCAAGACCACACATCATCAGCTTCATGAGTCATAGCAAACGCTCTCATGGATAGCTCATCCGTTGTTTCCCTCAAAGATTATCATCGTAAAAATCCAGAAAAGTACAGAAAAAATGTTCATCACTTAATTTTCATATATAACGTGAAGAGCATCCCTTGCATCATCAGACAAAACACTTATTTCCCACTACCTTGTACCAATATATATTCGTGGTTTTAATATGACGGGGTACTTGCATCGTCTTCATCAGCCAGGAAACGTCCACTGCAGGTCCCGAGCCAACTGCATCCAGCGACTCCCCACGACCTTAACCAGGTCGTCGGTCTACCTAGTAGGGGGACGGCCTGGTAGACGTTTCCCGGTACGTGGTTGCCACTCGCCACCTTTACTCCCCACCGGTTATTGGTTCTTCGAGCGATGTGGCCTGTCCATTGCCACTTCTGCTCACTGACTCGTCGAGCTATGTCGGTGACCTTAGTTCATCTGGGCTGTCCCTGTGTGATGAAGGGATCGGGGAAGGAAGAAAAATTGTAGCTCGCTGTTTTTTTATAAAGAAATCAGGCGTTTGGATCTAGGTCTATAATGACTACACATTCTTGATTCTACAAATATAGGCTCAAAATAATCAATTTGACAGGGGGATTAACCTGTAAACAATATTTGAATTTGCCGGATTCAAATTTTCCGGTTCAATGTTCATAATACATACGTATAAATCGTGTGACTTTGATGCAGTTACGAAACGTTGCAAATGTACTTACAATTTCCCATATGCGTGTGGGAAAAGTTTACAATACAATCTTTGTTTAATATAAGAATACAAGAATCTTGACGTTTATGTCACGTACATGCGGTCTCATGTTTTTTGTAAGTGATATAATAAATTAATAACACACGCATGTATACTTGTAGCATCTGTGTTTTTCTTTTTAAAAAAAGATTCTCTGACTCACTATTATAATTTTCAACTCGATGCCAAGTGTGACGATGAAGAAATCTCGTCATGGAAAGCTTGTTTGTTTTTGCAGTCTACATATTTATTTGATAACTTTTCTGATAGACACATTACTGCCATGAGAAAAGACCTGCCCTGTCAATGTCATTGCGCGGCTGTAAAATTCGATTGAGGAAAAAGTATTCAGGGGATGAGCGAAACACATATAAACTTTTGCAATTTCATATTTCTGCGATCGCCAATCCAACTATCACAAAACCAGTCCACATTTTGGACGAATGATCAGCTGTGAACAATGAATCATGCGCTGGCAAATGTGTAGCAAGGCGGCCTCTCACTAGTCTCACTGGACGGACCGTTGACATATCATCTGCAATTTCCCTGTACAAAAACGTAACAAAACAGAGTATTGGGTTCGTAAGAACAAGGAATTCAACGAAGGGCACTAATTTAAAGAGCATACACGCGAATAACCTACCTACGCTATTAAAAAAAACTCATTGTCAACTGATTAAGTACCTGGCCAACTTTTCTTGTCATGAATTTTGTTTAGAAATTTCTTTTATGTTTCGTAATGAATTCAGGACACGCAGGGTTTTTCCGCGACCGGAGTAACATGTGCAACGTTATTTACGGTAAAACTCGAGTAGCAGAATATGAATGGAATCTTACCACGGCTAGCACTCCAAACACGCCACGGAAAAAAGCTAAATCTGTCTTTAAATTTCGGTCGATCTAAAAATGGTCGCTGATGCCATATGGGGAGCGCTTCGTTTGGGATAATTTTTATATATTTGAAGAGGTTGATATTTTTTAAAATTAAAAATAACATGAATCAAAATTGGGTACATATTTTCGAACTCGAGTGTGCATGTTATTATTGGTACACTACTATTGGTACTACACCTCGTAGTACGATGAAACCGTAGAATGAAAGCGTGCTCACTCAGGGGTGCAATTCACCAAGGACATTCCAAAGTCCTCACGGCCCACGTGTCTTTGTTGACGTCATTTGATATTGATCCTAGTTGCCTAGTAAAATAGAGATATCGTTAGCAAAGACATCTGTGAGCCGTGAGGTTGCAAGAATGTTTATTCTTAGAGAATTGCACCACAGAAAAATCATTGAGGCACTTTGATCGCGGAAATGATTTTTATTTTGGCAAACATTTAATCTATATATAAATTTTACACGTAACTAATCTTAAATAAACGGTAACCTATATATAAATGTGGAATTCCTACATTGTGCCAAAACTAAGATTTTGTGGCAGTGGTAAACGTCGTGCCAGTGAAGCCCGAAAGTCATTCAAATCAAATTACCTTTCCAAATTAGTCTTTTAGTGGCAGGCAACAGATTTGCCAAGTTTGGCATCATATTGCTCGTTTAAGAAAGAGAATAAAACAATAGATGTCTCGTATGGCATAAAACATTGAATAAGATGATTTATGGATACAACTTCAATAAAAATATAGCAATTCCATTGTCCATTCAACGACACACAAAACTCGATTCCAGAAGCAAGTCAAAACATAGGGATCACTGTCCGACCTCTGTACTTCTGCAGTCATCTCATTAGGTGCGCGTACGCAGAGTAGGACGGACGGACGGACGGATGTACAAACAGATAACACGCGGCGGACAGTAACATTTGTTTACAAAATAATTATCAAATGCATGCTCATTGTGACAAATGTTGGAAGTAGCAACATGAAGCGAACCGTGGTGAGTATTGTTTACTCGTATGTTTTGGTTTGAGCCGTTAGGTTGGTAAGAGAATAATTGTTTAATTGATGTGTGTGATTGATTAATTGTGAATTGTCATGGGCCGTTATCAATTGAGTTCGTGCATGGACTATTTTAGCCATGAATTATTTCGTCTTTTACCGCATTTTAATAAAGTTCTTAGTTGCCACGATCCTACAAAAGAAGAAATGCGAAAGTGAATTTGTTTATTTGTTTGTTACCACTTTGGGCGACAACGGCACAACTAATGGAATCGCAGAAACTGCCATGTGTGAGTCAGAATTGCGCATAGGGTTTCAAGCCATAGAATCAAACGTAAAGGTGTTATCACTTTAAAATAATGTTAATTTTCCCGACGGCATATATAAGTTGGTTTGTCAAGGTTTTTTGATAATTTCCAAAAAACTAACTATACAATATAGAGACTTCCTGTAATATTTACACAGAGTCCTCTCTACTGTGAATATTACAGATTTTCAAATTTGAGCTAGTGATTCCATTTTGATATTTTCGCAACTTTTAAATTCAAAGATTGAAAAATTTAGTTTATCCTCAGATCATCTACATAAATTAAAACCAGACATGGCTCTATTCATTCTCCGGCTGGGTCTTCCAAAATTCATGTACCTCCTTCGATGTTGTCCAGTTTGGAAATTCCCTTCGATTACATCAGCTATTGATTCAAAATTGCAGGCGACAGAAAATGTCTCAATGGTCTCAATTCTAAATATTAATTTTGCCGGCAACTCTTGGTTGCAGACCACTTTGCCTATAAAATACGGTGGCCTGGGGATCCGTACTACATCTAGTGTCGTTCTTCCCGCATTTATGTCATCTGCACCTATCTCTGTCACTCTCATCAGTAAGATTTTATCCAAACAAACATTTGAATGTACTCCTACCACCACCAGCCAGAGCCTTTGGGATCTCCCGGCCATTAAATCAAAGCATGCCGGTCTTCTTGACAGCTGCCTTGATGACACATAGCGGGCTCGACTACTGGCCGTTTCTGAGAATGAATCTGGGCAATGGCTCCACGCACTGCCCTCAAATAAATTTGGGTACCGTTCTCGACGCACCTTGTTTGAGAGTAGCCGTGAGTAGTGGGAGAGTGGGAGTAGCTTAGACTCCATGGTCTTTCTTGTCCTCGAAGTGCCGGCCGAGCTTACCGTCATGGCACTTTGAACTTTTTTTTCCACCGCCTCGGTGCCTGCTACGCTCGAGCCTTGTGGCATGTTTCGGGACGATGGCAAGAGACCTGATGGCGTAACTTAAGTGCCATGGGGTTTGAGTGCCATGTGTTCAAGATGACGGCTTTTATTTTGTATTTTTTAGTTTGTAAACAAGTGATTTTAATGTGATACCATTGTAAATACCCTCTATAGTGAATTGATTAGATTACAACCCCGTATTGTTAATTTTGTTAAGGTATTATCAGATAAAATATTGTATTTTTAGTTGTATATTTGTATAAAATAGCAACAACAACAAACTTATCAAATAGAAATAAAAATACTTTCTACATTAATTTAGTTGCGGCACCTGTGTGTAACAATCTACCATAACTACTCCAAGTTTCAAGTTGATAGCATTAGTAGCTACTGAGATAAACAGCTGTGACAGTCGGGCGGACGGACAGACAGAAACCAAAGAGATATTATAATGGTTCAGTTTTTTCACCTAAAACGGCTAAGTGCGAGTCGTAATCGTGCACCGAGGGTTCCGTACAGAATATGAATAATGAACATACTGAAAATCATAAATAATTATGGAAATTCAAATACAGGTCTGTGTGTAGTGTAAAAAAATTCAAAGGTCAGCGAACATTTTTTCTTCCTTTGAGTTACGGAACTCTAAAACACTTGTGAGCCATTAGCTAGGTTGCCTTTTCTTACCGTCACACAATATATTATTATAACCAACGAACCACGTCGGGAATTGAACCCACAATCTCCGTATTACCTAATAATCGAGTGCCAACCATTGCATTCCAATGCTGCAACCAAGGTCACGGTGAAGCGAACGCCGTAAACAGCACATTCAATGACATACAGCCTAAAAATAATTAAAACCTCTTTGTTCACTAATTTTAAACGGCCCGATAAAAAGTGGAAAAAAAAGGGGCGCGAACGTGATTATATGCTCCCACTGAGCAAGTAATTATGCTCCTTGAGAACATAGTGATCTGTGGTTCCTAGGCGCGAAACGTAGTGATTAAATGCTCCTAGGGCGCGAACTTCAATCTTGCAGGACGCATTTTTTTTTCAATTTGGTTTTACGTGATTTTTGAAATTTTTGTGTCTTTAGCAAAGTCAAATGTCTCGATACTACGAACTTCATTTCGGATGACAGCTGTCAGTATTTTCCGAGATATGACTGTTTTTAGTTTGACAGCTGTCATCAAAAATGAAGATCTCATCTAGACCTTCGACTTTGAAGTTCCGATGACAATTCATTGCATATACAATTATACATATGTATTCATAAAGAGCTTGTACTTGGCCCTCATCATCTCACCAGCGTGCTCACCCAGTAGCTTCTACTTATATACGCTGGATATGTTATCTTTTATCACACATTTCAGGCTGTGATTTGTCGAAAGGCTATTTACTATGTTGATAAGTATTTAAGAATTCGACACTACAATGCCTACAACTATGCTTAAAAATTATAGGAATAATAAAATTTCATTTTTTTAAATACGCAAATGAAAATTTAATCTTCATAAAATTACATTATTATTTCTAAAAACGGTAATGTATGTGTATCGATAAGACATAATTTAATTAACAAATAAAACAAAACATTGTCATTTTTCGGCAGACCCGAAAAAATCCACAGCCAACAAATATCTTAATACACTAAACTTATATAAATAATAATTACTATTTAAATACAAAACACTAGCTGTATCATCTCACTACAAGTACTATCATAGAATTTAATAGTCGACTTTCTAAAAATAAAATTGATACCTCGTATCGGTAACTTCAATTCAAAAAGTTTTTAATAAAGTATAAGACCTTTTATGGCAAAAGCCTAATATGATTTCACTGCGCACGTTTATGTTTTTAGTGTCTAAATAATTTCATTTTGTATATGACAATATATTAAAAGCAGTTTTAACTATTTAATACATAAATAGCTTCGAATATTCGATCGTTCTTATTATGAAGAAGCAAGCGTTTCATTGTCAGAAAATCTCAAATAAAAAAATGCATTTGTTGAATTGACTGACTGTAAACTTCGACGACAGTACACGAAACTAAATTCCCTATTCTGACCTCTGCCAATCAATCAAATATTGTATAATTTGTGCCAACAAAATGCTGTTATTTTACCTACCAGGCGGAATTACGAAAGCTGCGCGTTTTAAAAAAAAATCTTTACTCAAAGATGTTCAGATAAAATGCATATCTAATATAAATTATTAATCTCTAAATGGTTGAATATATTTCAGTCAAAATAATACCTACGGAATACTACGGAATTTCTCAAAATGCAACCGCTTTTGCGACAGATACGTCGAAAGGATCTGCCGGACCCCCACGACCTTCACCAGGTCGTCGGTCCATCTAGTCAGGGGACAGTCCGGTACACGCTTTCCGGTACGTATTCGCCACTCGACAACTTTTACTCCCCACCGTTTATCGGTTCTTCGATCGATGTGGCCTGCCAATTGCCACTTCAGCTCACAGACTCGTCGAGCTATGTCGGTGACCCTTGTTCGTCTACGGATTTCCTCATTCCGGATTTTATCACGTAGAGAAATTCCGAGCGTAGCTCGTTCCATTAGTCGCTGGATGACTTTAAGCTTGTTTATACAGTATCATAGTAGTTTATAATTAACGGCTTCAAAAAGAACTATAACCCGATTTAATTGCCTTAAAAATTTGGTTTTTGTTGATTTTCTCAAAGAGCGATCAATTTGCATAAAATTTATATGGGCCCACCTCTGAAGTATGCTCTACAAAAAAAATCAAAATCTGTTTACTATTGGCGGAGTTATCGCGTAACACACATACCAAAAAAACATACACGTCGAATTAAGAACCTTCTTCTTTTTTGAATTCGGTCGAAAATAAGGAAACTAAAACATTTCTACGAATCTCGTACTAAATGTATGGGAGTGCTTAATGTCAAAATTTTGGATATTTCTCGTTTTATTTTTAACAAGTTATTGATGTTATTTTACTAGCTTGGTAACGTACTTTCGATATCAGTTTAAAAGTTTTTGATATATGTAATAGTTACGGAATAATCGACTGTGCACACTTAATGATTACACCCTGTAATCATTAAAATAAATGTAATGTATGTATGTATGTAATGCCGGGAAATAAATGTATATCGTCGGTTACATTTAAAACTATTAAAATTTATATGTATCCCCGGTCAACGCAGAATTTGACATTGTTAGCTTCTCTAAGTCTTCCTTCCTTAGTTTTGATGGGCCCAAGTTGCCAAACGTCGGCAATGTTTAGCTTCTCGTCACCCTGAAACGAAATCGAAGGGTATGAAAATGAAAAAGCGTCAAATACTATCTTTCAAAATGCCTTGACAGGTAACTTCTTATACCGGTTTCGTAGTCTAACTGCTAGATATCAGTTATTGCAAGTAGGAGAATTTCAGCATACTCAGTTAAATTTTTCTTTCGTATAATTTCACGCAAAATATGGTCACTAATTTCGCATTTTGAGCATAAGCACTGTGGGGAAGTGGCTAATTGTTCCACTCTCTATGGTTTGTATTCTGGGCTCTAACCCGGGGCAGCAATAAAGATTTTTTGTTTGTTTTTAAAGAACTCCGAGCAAAAGGTCGGTCGCTCGGATATTGGTATACTGATGTAGAGCATATCTATTAGGGTTGTACGTGGGCTTGTTATTGTACTTTAAAATAACAGCAATTATATAAAGATCTTACTGAGAGCATAAAGTTCGGTGATTAGGAATTTGTATGGTTTATAGAACACAACTTTGAGAAGGGCTAGCTGAGCCCTCACTAGTTAAAGGAGCTTAGTATTAGATGCTAGATTTACTAACACACTTACTTTATTCGTTTAAACATGGTTCTTCAACTTGCCTGATGGTAAGTGACAATAAGGGTATACTATAAAGGCACAACACACAAGCCCCAATTTAATTTTTAATAGAAATTTTTCAACAACAGATTTGGAGCAAAACATTGTTTATTTCTTAGTGCCGCTGACAAATGTGTTTTCATTTAGAGACTTATACAGTATTGACTGAAGTTAAATTGGCTATGGGCAAGCAGTGGCGTAGCTAGGGGGGCAAGGGCCCTGGTGCATAGGGAGAGAATCGGGCCCTCCTCTTCTTGCTTCTTTGCAAGTTTTTGGATTTTTCATATTTTTTTCAAAGCTGAGGCTAGAGGGCCCCCTGAGCTCCGGGGCCCTGGTGCACTGCACCACCTGGCCCTATGATAGCTACGCCACTGTGGGCAAGCCAGATCGCTCGAAGAATGTATAACCGAAAGGGAGTTCTCGAGTGGTGACAACGTGCCGGGAAACGAGTAGCGGGTCGTACCCCTACTAGATGGACTGACGACCTGGTAAAGGTCGCGGAGAGTCGCTGGATGCATGCGGCTCGGGACAAGTCATTGTCGCGTGATGAATAAATAAATAAGCGATTTACCTCTATTTCCATATTGACCGCATCTTCTGGCGCCAAAATGATGAAAGGAGTCGATTCGAAGCTAAACGCCAGCCCAAAAAACGACCACTTCTTAATTTCCTCCATGAAAGTTTCCCATCGGTACAATTTGTCCGGGTCACTGCCCAACTCCTTGATCATATACGACAATTCATCGTGATAAATCTTGAGAAGGTCATCGTAATGCTTCAACCGCAAATCCTGACTCGTGCAGGCATAAACCACGAAACATATGTCTAAAACCGGACTGGCATACCTCGCTAGTTGGAAATCAATGATCTTAGCATCAACCGGGACACCATCCTCATATTTATACAAGAAATTGTTCGTCCATGAGTCTCCGTGGGAGATGACTCCATTCTCATAAGTTTTGCAAGCGCGTATGCAGTTCTGATAGCATTCGGGGGTAGCGAATTCCTTAACCTTGTCCACGTAGATTGTGTTTGGGTATTCCCTTTCAACGGCGTCGATGGCGATCGAGCATGCCCGCTCCCACCACCGCTCGTACCATTCCCAGATGCTTTCCGCGTAGTACGTCTCGAAAATTGCGTTCTTCGCTTTGTCGAATTCTTCTGGATGTTGGTCCTTCATAGCGAATGATAGGGCGTGGAATTGGGCTAAGGCTTTAAATGTTACTTTACAATGCTCGAAATCTATTCCCTCTTGGCGTATCGCGCTGAAATGTAATTTTTGGGGGTAACTAAAGGGTTAATTTTATTTTGGCTTCAAATACGATATCTCGTATCTACGTCTCTTACAATGTGACGAAGGGAAATTTCTAGGGAACAGGCGTCTACTTTATCGTAGTGATTACCGCAAATCACTTGTGTAGTTAACTCGCAGTGGTAGTTTATAACGAAAGAAGCCTGAAACTGAATGTCTAGAATTAAGTTTTAAATTAGTTTAAATTATAGTATGACTGTTTGTTTCTATATTTCAAATATTTTTGTAAAAGCCTCCTTTTTAGGAGACACGGTTATTCAAGAACCCACATAACAAAATTCAAACACTAAAACAGCAGTCTACCTACAGCTTCCCTCATAGGAAGCTTTCTATAGATTTGCCATTTTTGCAGGACACTATGCACACTTGCCGCCCGTTCCTCTCTCGATTCCTTTTGTTATATTTTCAATAAAACGTAAATCAAGATTGGTCTCGTTTAGGTGTTTACAGTAATCGAAGTTCAACAGAATTATTAATAATGATGCAGAATATTCGAATGAAATAATCATATTACGATATTTTTTACTGACTTCAAAAAAGGAGGAGGTTGTCAATTCGACGGGTATTTAAAAAAATTATATTTGTTACCTCAGAACTTTTGACTGGGTGAACCGATTTCGATATTTTTATTATTATTGGAAACCTGGTGCTCCCGTGTGGTCCCATTTCAATTTGGTCCAGTTCTGACAATGGTATCCATGAGAAAACTATATAAATTTTAAATTAAATTTACTTGTAGAGAGTCAACTATCCAATTATTACAAGAATTAACTTACCTAGTGTAGTTGTGCAAAGAAACATCTTCAAGGCAAATTACATCATTAACACCATCGCAGTAGCTCAAAAACAGCTTGGCATACTTTTCAAAGGGCTTCTCCAAATTCATGCTGGCTTGAAACTTCAGTAACGCAGGCAGAACTATTTCGTAGAAATTGATCTCGTTCCTGAAGAACTCATCGTTCCTGAAGGTAAGACGCCGCGCTAAACTCTTGGGTATATTCTTGAGAATCACTTGAATATGCCTGGAGTCGTTGTCACAATTTGTCCCGTAGATCCTTATGCGAATTAGTTCGCTCAGGTATGAGTCGCCTTTGCCGGTGTCGCCAACGTACTGAAAAGGATATGGAAGGAGTTTAAATTTTAGAGCCTCAATAGAAATGCTGTTTTGTTCAATCGTGACTTAATCGATTGGTCGACCACGTACCGGGAAAAGAATTCCGATCCCCCACTAGATCGACGGAGAGCCGCTGAATGCAAGCGGTTTCATCAACAGTACCCATTTCAGGGGCTCAGGCCTACTATCCTACAGAGTGGAGTATATGGACCATAGTTCACCACGCAGGACAAGTGCGTATTGGTAGATTTCACACACACCTTTGAATTTCTTCTCAGGCGTGCGCAGGTTACCTCACGATGTTTTCCTTCACTGAAAAGCCTATGGTAATTATTTTTATCATTGGTACCAGCCAGGATCGAACCCAGACCTCGATTGTTCAAGGACTGACCCTCTACCGAACCGAGCTACCACGGTTTGGATCTGGTTATTTATTTATTGATCAATCCGCCATTAACGTAGATACAAGAAATACCATTATAGCAGGACGATAAATGATCAGCTCATATCTCTAGGGTCGAGGACCTCAGATGTTATTCTGATATTGCCTATGGTAATTAATAACTGATTACATAACAGCGGTTGTTAACTGTAAAGTGACATCTACAAGCAAACAATGAGTGTGAATAGTGTCGTACCAATGATGAACCTTATGTTCAGCAGTGTAAGTTTTCTTATTACTTCTATGATCACAATTATAATAGTATGTCTATCCCACAATGACCAATTACTACCATAGGAAAGTCCCATATATAGTTTAGAAATATGTGTTTAAGTTTTTTTCTTTTTAGCGTGTACTTAACACATTTATTCTTTTTATTGTAAATTCTGTGCCAAATAAACTCTTTTCTTTCTTTCTTTCCATATAATATTTTGCAACACAAATATTGACGGGCTGAGGGACATAGGGACACTGGTCTATGATGTAACGCGGTGACTTAGTGCCTAGACAGACATACCTAGAAGCCGTCTAGGCCTTGAGCCCCAATTGTCCGAATTACGTACTGGAGATGCGACAAATCAATTCAACAATACGAGAATATTTGTGTCAAACTTTTATTTCAAAATGTCCAAGTAGTTGGCTCCTTTATTTTTTCGTACGATAGTTTGGTTCCCTGGTTCTACAATGAAAACTCGTCCTGGTTTCATTGTGGGTGAGTCTGGTGAGAGACAGGGTCACACCTATTTCAGGCACCAGTCTCTCACAGACAGTATTAGCATACAGCATAAGTGAAAAATGTAATATTATTTTAGGAACTTTCTGTGTAGAACAAATTTATTTATTTATTCTCTGTATAGTTTTGTAACCCCTAGCTATAAGAATTAAGTAAGTTAAAATTAAATAAAAACCAAAAATCAATTGGGGAAATACTATAAATGAGTACATGTACACTTCTTTTGAACTCTTATATTCAAGTGTCCTTTTGTTTGATTTGTTCTCAATTGTCAACATAAATACATGTCGCGATAAGATAATAGCTACACGATACGCGTTTTCAGTTGTTTGTTCCAAATTAGCACACACTCGCAGGTTTCGAAACCATTCCCTTGTCAATTCATGGTTGGAAATAATGTTTGGTAACTAAATTGATTATTAGCCACTGACATCTTTGTACAATCACCAATTAACCTGTCAAGGGAGGTAATTGATCAAAATATCCGTCATTATCACATTCAAAAAGATCTAGAAACCGACTTCAACTGCTCTAAATGTCTACAGCATTCATTCTCTAAAATGTTCACCCTTAGAGGTAGAATTAAATTTAAGAAACAACCATTCGTTTATGGTATTGTGATTACCGTAACTACAAAATGAGGTGTATTAGATTTGTATCAATGTGCAATATGCCTTATACTATGCTATATGTGATTGAGTAACTTTTGATCCTCAGAGCTTGAGCATGATCTTATTGATTCTCATCTCATCGGCAGCTGTAGTCTCCATTAGCTGACTATTTAAATTGTTGTAACTTTAAAATTGGTTTCTGTCATCAGCTTTATTATAATTTTATTGTTCTAGAATTTTTTTACATATGATAGGTTTGCACTTGACCTTCTCACCTGATATGAAATGATGATTGATATGAAACATTGGGGAATGGCCGTAGGAATATATATTTTACCACTGTTTCGAACACAAAAAAAATGTGTCAGGGCTATGTTCGGTACCAGTCAAAGAGATAGTTGTGTACCATATTTTAGAAAACTAAAACTGTTAACGTTGCCTGCAATTTATATTTTTGAAGCGTGTACATTTGTAAGAGCTAACCTAGACGAATTCGAGCTGGTGGAAGCTAGGCATCCAAGAAGTACGAAAAATAAGATACAGGTATTACCACGACAACGGCCAAATATTACATTTTTTTCAAATACATCGTTCGTAATGGCCCCAAAATTATTTAATAAATTACCTGACTGCTTAAAAGAATTGACATTGAAAAAATTTAAAATGAAATTAAACAATTTACTTATTGACAAATGCTATTATAATATAAATGATTTTTTGAATGATGACTTTTAGAGCTGATAGCCATAAGACACAATTAAGACTGTATTTATAATAGCAAACCAGGTGACATGTTTATTTTATTAATTCTTCAACAAATTTATTATTTTATTGTATTCATTTCTTTTGACATTTTAAATATTGTACGCCTTCGGGTAAGAATTGGAGAAACTCTGTAATTATACACCTAAGATCTCTGTACCACCCAGTTCTGCAATAAATTATTCTGATTCTGATTCTGATGATAAGGACATTGGATGGTAAGTGTGCACACTCAGAAGACCCAAGCTACATGCTAAATGCCTTACAACCAACCTAACTGATTATCGATATACATGTACATATTTGGGTCTTGTGACCTGACAATATATGTATAATAATAATTAAGACACTAACCTCCCAATGAGTAAACTGTAGATCTTCTTCAAACCACTTGGAGAGGGCTTTGGATAGCTTTTCGTTGGTCAGCACTGGAGACACATTGGTCAGTGTAGTGAAATCTTCTCCAGACATCTACAAAAAAAAATTCAGACAAATATAACCTGATATTAGTTCTATGTACATGTAATTTGCAAACAAAAATGGTTGTATGGATGATCAGCGGCTGATTATACATTATGTACTTTTTTAAATGATAACTTCAATATTTTCTATGCTTAAAATAGCTTCTATTATGTATTATAAAATATACTGAATAAATCTATTGTATTTCAGTAAATTATTTCTTACTAATACCACAGAGGACTGTAAAACTATGGAATACTTTAAAAAATTGATTTAAATTTAAGTGTTACTTACTTTTTTCTAATTCGTAAATAAAATATACGTTTAAGTTTACGTATGTATACATTGGATACGAAATGAAAAAAAAATTTATTTTAGTCGGAAATGGAAATAATAAATTTTTTATTATATTGTTTACGCAATGAAGTATCTCTACTGTTTGGTCTCAAACTAATAATTTATGACATAAAAGACTGTTAACTTACCCCAATTAAGTTCACAGGAACGACAAAGTACAGGACAATCAAGGCAATACTAATATAAAGATCGTAGCGACTTCTCTATTTATTTGAACTCGCAGTTTGCACGCAAACTATATCAGATAATATTGTTTATTTCCTTTTTGTTAGTTCTCCTAAATTAGAAACCAGATTACTAGCATACGAACGAATTAAAAAACAGCGCAGTTGTATTTAGTTGCATTATACCATTTGACAGCTAACCACGTCAAATGTAACAGCAGGGACGGGGTATATTCTCAACATCAGATAAAAACTTTAGGTGCCCAAAAATCATGTGTCTGCCCATTGTAAATAGTGATACATACTTATATTTATACGCAATTAAATTATAATAGATATAATAAAGGGAGTTTTGTGCTAAATTGTTGTACTCTTAACAAATATAGAAAAATTGGTTTCCCGCCAAATTTTTAGAATAAGACCTATGAAATTACTTTTTCATGGCATCGGATAGTAGGTACTTTGCATGCTCTTAACTTTTTCCCAACCGTGTTTTACTGTATTGCCACATTTCTATTCATATATCTTGCCTTATCATGCATAATTAATGTAGATATATATTATTATTATTATTATAAATTTATAAATACGAATTTTGAATTAGGCCTGGCCTTTATGTCATCTGAAAGTAATTAAGTTGTTGGATGGAAAGCGTGCTCATCCAAAAGCGTTAGTAAGCGTTATAAGGCGTCTGCCTGTTTTATATTTCATACCGGAACATTGATATTCGGTAATTTCGGAACATAGCACTGCTGATTAGTGGTAGCTTAGATAACATGTTATAGTAGCAGCTAGGTAGCTAGAAAAATGACCTATCACTAACCAAATCTAGTATCGAAGATACTCTGCTCTGGCGATTGAACCAACGATATAGGTACATACATAGGTGGTTATTATTTTGTTTGGTTTGATGATGATTAGAGCAATCTTAACGTTAAAGTTTTAAAGTAACGTTAATTGTACGATTTTTTTAGCTGTTGTAATGGAGAAAATTTTATTTATAATTGATAGTTGTTTTCGTTTGTTTCCAGATACTCCTGTTATTCTTGATGATCATGTTCACCAGTGACGTCACAGCGTTCATCTTGCTGCAAAACGTGACCAGACAGACGAATAATTTTCTAAACATGTCCGAACAGAAGCACTCAGACGATTACAAAAAGTATAATTATCTAATTACTACTTATTTATAGCAGCAGCAGGATGAATTATTTCAAGAGAAAAAATAATACATTAGTGGGAGTTGAAAATTAATGGAGAGTTCCTAGGATTTAAAAGAAAATAACTGGTAAAATGAACAGCGGGGAACATAAGACGGGTCAATGTGAAATATGTCACATCTGAACTTCAAACATCTTGACGTTTTATACCTCTAATTTCACTCTCATCCATATCATGTTAAGCGTAAGATAGCATGAAATATTTATGGCGGAATAACGATAATTCCGAGTATTTAAGCTACTTTTTAGTCTTATAATATAGTAGATAAAGTCTTATAAATCGATGAGCGCCGGCTGCACGCACGAAATAGAATGATTCGTTGTCACGTTCCGCCTGAGCGGAGGCCTAAGTGTTCGGCTTGTAACCACAACTTGTGACGTATCTATCTCTCTACTTCTACTCGGACGCATTAATTACGCTGTAATTTTCCATCAATGTTTTCTTATGACTTTCTCACGTAAAATTATTGTCCGTAAACCGACTTGAGAAGAAACAAAAAAAATACTTTTTTTAAACTGTCAAATGGTTGACCAACTACTTCTAGCAGCACTATTATCTGGTTTGCTATGTTCCCAAACGACACAGAGTTGCCATGCCATAAAGTATATTATATCGCTGTTACGCTGACCGTTTTTTAAACAAGTGACATTAGATTTTTTGCCCAGCGCCATCTATTTCTATGTTGAACTATTGACTGACAACGTATACGACAACTCGTTCTCACAAAGTCGATCAGCTGTTAAAAAAATTACTCCCTGTTTTTTGAGATTTGTATTATAACCTCGTACTTGATAGGAAGAAGTATTGTATTTTTCTGGACACTGAAATAGTAAAGCTGTTAAACTACCTAATCTTTTAGGTTACTAGAGTTTTCTCGGTTAATGATATGTAACCTATAAAATAGGTACTTTACTATTAGCGGTCCAGATAAATCCATTTATAAGCCAAAGAAAACGTATTGTGTATGTCTAATTATCTATTTGGTAGTGAATATTTTAGACGATTTTACTATAAATAGACGATGTGTTTTTTAATAAATGGTAAGTAATTAATTCGTAGTCTCATTTTCTACACGGCATACAATACACATGGTCGCAAGTCATATTAATATGATGACTGTACACTCGAGTCCAAAAATATGTTGTTTTGTATGTATGTAAAATATTACGATCACCAAAACATGAAACCCAATTATTTCTGTATGTCTGTGGCAATCGTAGCTCTCGCATCGTACTATCAAAGTAAATAGCTACAACATGCGCAAGAACATCTCAAAAGACGCATAACGTCTAACGAATAACTGAGTCTGTTCCTGAGGTATTGGAGCGGTACTGGAGGGTGTGTTTACGGAAAGTCATACTTCGCTATTATATATTCAGGCGTCGTTTGACGTTCCGTGAATACACCCTCCCGTACCGCTAACATACCTCAGGAACAGACTCAGTTATGCGTTAGACCTATAGGCACATTGTGTTATATATGTTTTCTATAATCTCATTTAAACTCATCATGAATAAATATATTTTCAAAGAAAATATAACCGATTGTTACACATAATACATATAGGGTTGACACAGAAAACAATTCGAAAATGCGAAAAATTATATTTAAATGAAACAACAAAATGTACACTTTAATCTCCCACTTTAATCGTTTTTCAATTTTCCAATTAGAATGACAAACATTTGTGATATAAAAAAGCACTATTGAATTACGCTTTTATTTTATTAATCTTTTGCCGTCAAAAACAGTCAAAAATACGAACATGAATAATACAAGAATTGCATTTCCATAGCTTTAAAAAAATATGTCAGTTCAGTCATTTCCGAATTTTTCCGAATTTCGAATCAGTTCCAAAGTGTACAATAAAATAAAGATGGTTGTTTTGACCCAATCATTTCATATAAACATCCTTGATCAATTTATTGGTTTCAAGGCATTATAATATTATTATATCCCACAGCGTCATCAGCCAACGTCTGTGGTATATCTCATGCCTTACCAAGACATCACAAACAGTTGAAGCGTTGCACATTTACCATTTTGTCCAACGCACAGAACTCCAGTCAACACGTATCCGTCGGTTTCCTCCGCATAGAAGGTAATGGGTTTCTATTCTGCATCGCATTCCAGCATTCAACCGCTGATTCACAATAAGCGTCCATATACTCCGTCTTCCCAGGGTATTCCTTCAACCAGAACTCAACAAGCCTCTTTTCTCCTGGCTCCGGAGGAGGGGGAACATAACGGTACTTGTCGTGGAATGTGGTGGGATCGTGGAAGCAGTGCATCAGTGCTTCCCGGTTGCTTTCCAAAGGGGGGAGATCTTCATAATGAGCTACTGAGACGATTTTGTTGTAGTCTACTATTGGGAATGCTGTGGAATTATTAGAAATTTGGTTAGTGATTTGACTTATCACAAATATATAATTCTTATCCTTTTTTTCTTTCGTATTTTTATATAAAAAAGCGCGTGGTTGCATTTTTCAATGTTCAATGC
The DNA here is from genome assembly GCA_910589575.2 of Carcina quercana. Classification (NCBI taxonomy): domain Eukaryota; kingdom Metazoa; phylum Arthropoda; class Insecta; order Lepidoptera; family Depressariidae; genus Carcina; species Carcina quercana. The sequence goes on along the minus strand of OU342446.1, from coordinate 4,881,673 downwards.
GGTGTGTATGTAAACTCTACTACAAAAATATGTGTCCACTTTTGAACCATATCAAAATTTCCCTCAACTCACTACATAGGAACAAGCAAGTGTGAATGACATGGTACAAAAGTGGATACATATTTTTGTACTCGAGTGTACCTACTTTTCCTTCATTTCATCTAGTGGCGACACTTAAAATAGTAAGTAATGGAAGAAGTACTCAAGAATAAGAGGCGCTAGGTGTATTTCATTAGACTTGAACTAACGTCATTGTGACTGCACAGAATTGATTTTTGGATCTTTGGCGGGAGATGGTCAGAGAATGTCATTTCAGGCGTACCGGGCCTCCTGATTAGTCGAACAGTCGCACCCCTGTCACCTGCGCCGCAACCTGATGCGCGAACTTATCTCTGCTACGCGGAATATTGTTAGTCAGCTATTTTATCCAGTTATTGTCACTGTTGATTGACGGTAGGTTTGGTTAGGTTGGGTTAGCACCGGAGAGGGTAGGGTCGGCGGTCGGCGGGGGACTGCCGTCTGCCACCATAAACATGGCTTCGGAGTCAGGATCCGGGGAAGGTCCTGCGTCCGAAGAAGAGGTGGTTCAGCGTCGTGTCAAGGGTAAGGCGCCGGGTATTTTTTGAAGATTTCCACTCCGTAAAAAAAGGCTAGGTTAGCACGATGAAGTAAGTTTGGAGGTAAGTGGAGTAAATTTGGTTAACACGATGTAGGTAGCTCGATCTAAATTCTATTACCAGACACCCTGACAGAAATCGAACCCGTTTTCAGATCATAGTCGGTTGTTGAGTCTCATAACATAGGGTTCGCTGTTAGAGGTCTTTATTACCGGGAAGGGCCACAAAAATAAAAATGTAAGCCATGCAAACGTTAGTTTAACTATTCTTACTTCTTTTATGATACGAGGACCGATAGATCGTGGTCAGAGCAGAATCGCCTCCCTCCCCAGAATGGTTCTGGATGTCATCGTAAACATCGGCCATCTGAAAATTTATTCTACAGTGAAAAATATTACCATAGCATCCTGTTTTAAGGTCATTGCAAACAGCGCTTCGAAAGGTACTTCAAGTGCCTAACAAAAAGGTACACGGTCTATGTACAAAGCATTTTATTGTAATTGCCAGAATTTACAAGTATTCGCCGAGCTTTAGAATATAATATTCAACTGCTTTATATTTTTGATTGTGGAGAAACATCAAGAATCGATGTTGCTTCGTATGGTCGACAACCAAATGAAGGTCGCTGGGTGGCCGTTGACGTGAGCGGATGGGATTATCGGATTGGCAATGTACCTTATTCAGAAAGTTTTCAGGCTTATGATTGTTGGCAGATTGCTACATAATTTCTAGCATCTGTAGTGTTGCAATCATGGGTATGACATATGTAGAGGAATAGCTTATATTTTTGAAAACTGGTCAAGTGCGGGACGGACTCACGCACCGAGGGTATGAAACTGAAATACTGGTACACTGAAAAGCATACGCGTCAATGTATTGAAGTCCGAGTGAAGAACCAACTTAACATTGCAAATACAAAAATGTGTTCCCATACATCCGTCAATATCACGATCCATGCTTCAACTGCAAACGTAAGTTTGCCATTGTAATTTTTTATGTGATTATGATATACGGTTTTCGGATTTTCCCCTCTTACTTGTTCTATAAGACATGCCTCTAGATAAATGATTCTAGGTCAACGGGGAGCATCCTATAGGCTTTGATTAGGCGTCGCAAAATATGCGGCATATAAAGCCGTAACTTGTGATTGCGTTGACTTGAAGATTGATTTTTTTCACAGCTACAAGGAATTGCAGACATTGCAACCTGATATATCCATGCGTTCCTGAGATAAAGGATTTTGACAATGACAGATAAGTAAGACAGTCGGAAAACTAACGTTTTGAGGTACAGGCACAGTTCTACACTGGTCTACACATTTCAGTTTTAGGATATCTGGCGTCTGTGCCAACCATTTGTCGAGTAAGTGGACAAAACGATGGCCAAAAAGAAACTCCGCATCAAAATAAATTCGGTTAAAATCTCTTATCTCTACTGGAATGAAATAATAGAACACGATTTTGAAACTGTACCCTTTTCTTCAAGTGCTCGTAGTCCATGCACAGCTTCCGTTCTTTATCCAGCAGCTGTTTCAACTGTTCGATGCGCGGCAAGTATGTGGCGCCATCGCAGTGACAGTAGGGGGAGACGGGCGGAGGCCTTGGACGAGGGGCAGAGTCTGGTAAGGGGGGATGGGCTGGTCTGTGTGCAAAGCAAAAACAATTTAAGAAGTTAATTGCATTATTAGACAATTTCGTTGTTCGTTGTCGTAAGAAGAGACTAAACAAAAAAATTCAATTCAAGGTGAGCAGTAGAATATGCCATTTTAACTGCCTCCGTGGGCTAATGGATACACGCTAGGACCAATTCGGAGGTCTAGGCTCGATTCCCAGCGGGGGTACCTATCGCAATCTGTTTGGTTGGTGGTAGAGCATTTTATCGGTCCATCTGGCTAAGTGCCACAATGTTACCACAATCTGCCGCCAAACCGCAGTTTTAACAGCACTGTTGTGTTCCAATATGAAAGGTAACAAAGCTAGCGCCTTTAACATGAAGGCTGGTTGCGCACGCTAACCATTCAACGGCTTTATCTTCACTTACCATCAGGTGAGATAAAGGCCAAATTCAAACTCGTATTATGCTTTAAAAAATTCACATCTTACTGCGATTACCAATCCGCCTCCCAAGCGTAGTGATTATGCAAAGTATGACGTAGCGATGTATTAGGGATGTTCATATCCGACATATCCGAAGGCGTCGGTGGCGCAATGGATAAGGCGCGGACTCTCAATCTGAGGGCACCGGGTTCGAATCCAGCCGTGTACCTATGAGTTGTTTTTCAATTCAAGTACATTATCCGATTGCTTAACGGTGAAGGAAAACATCGTGAGGAAACCTGCATGTCTTGAACAGGCATGTGAAGTCCGCCGATCTGCACTGGGCCCGCGTGGTGGACTATGGCCCTTACACTCTCTGTAGGAGAGTAGGCCTGAGCCCCTCCAGTGGGGACATATATAGGCTGTTGATGATGATATCCGACAGAGGACTTTGGCAATATGCAGTTATGATTATGAAGATAGATATTTTTCTACTTATTAACTCCTATCATTTTCCCGCCTGGCTAGTTACAACATGCTACCTAAGTATGCCGCCCAACAACAGTGCCCAAATCGCACTATGGCGTTCAAATTGTGTTACTAAAAAATTAAAGATAACATATTGTCACAGGCACGTCACCTTACAACTTTTTACATGACAAAACATCTTACTGAGATGTCACATGGCCGGTCTGCCAAGCGTGGTGATTATGGCAAATCCCCCCATAGGAAATCCATCATGGCGTTTTAGAACTGTGGACTTATGCAGCCGATATGATTATACAATGGTAGGCTTGAGAAGGATGAAAGGTATATGTTATATTATGGCCTTGCTTTATCCATGGCCTGGCGTCAATCCACTATTTGATGAAATTGATAAAGACAAAATGTTAAATTATACGTACCTGCCAGAGAGACTTGAAAATACGTTATAGCGACATCATCAGCCGGGAAACGTCTCATAGCATCATCACCACGCTTGCCAGACGGGTTGGTGATCGCAGTATTCGGTTTAGTTTTTCAAGAGGCGGCTGCTGCCCCTGCCCCCTGTAGTTTTCCCTTAGTCACCTCTTACGAAACGGTGGCTTCATTCTAAGCCGGAACCACACGGCAAGGTGATAGATGTCTTAGGAAGAAACTTTTCATAGAAAACCTTTGATTTCGGAAGTCAATGGTGCGTCAAATGTGCAAGGCACGTGACGTGATGTGACTCTAGACTCAGTGGCTTAAAGCTAAGGCTAAAAATTTTGTTAGCTTTGTCAGATCTATCACTAGTAATGCTAAATGTTTTTGATGCCCACGCTCTAATCAATCAGACAATGTTGAATTGTTGAACTTACTTTGGTACTAGGGGTTTCAGGCACGGCCACAGGTAATCATTGTGAACGGTGGTCGTGAAGTCGTCCATTTTTCTGTAACCGATTATTTAACAGTCAATGCAACCCACCAAACACGTAAATCATCGTCCACTGCTGGAAATAGGCCTCCTTCATAGTACGCCACATGGAACGGTCCCAAGCCACCTGCGTCCAGCGACTCCCCGCGACTCTAACCAGGTCGTCGGTCCACCTAGGTGTACTGTCTGGTAGACGTTTCCCGGTACGTGGTCGCCACTCGAGAACCTTTACGGCCCATTGCCACTTCAGCTCACTGACTCCTCGAGCTATGTCGGTGACCTTCGTTATGCCGGATTTTATAAAGTAGAGAAATTCCGAGCAAAGTTCGTTCAATTGCTTGCTGAGTGACTTTTAGCTTGTTTATTCGGCCCACAGTAATGGACCACGTTTCGGTTTCGTGTCATCACTATACAACATGTATGTATATAATGCAATGTATATACATCTATCTGCGTGCAAGAAGTGTCTAGTTTGTGCTCATTCTCATATGTCTAGGAGACTCGCATTTCTAGATTGGATATTTTTATCGATGCCTTGTGGGTTGTAGCCCAAGTAAAACATGGATCATCATCAGCGTTGTACTCCACAATGACCGGTCCCAAGCCCGCATCCACAGCGACTCCCCGCGGCTTTACAAGCAGCAACAAAGCAGTCATCGTCGTCATCAACAGCCTATATATGTCCTCACTGCAGGGCTCAGGTCTACTCTCCTACAGAGAGTGTATGGACCATAGTCCACCACGCCCAGTGCGGATTGGCGGACTTCTCATGCCTGTTCAAGACATGCAGTTTCCTCACGATGTTTTTCTTCAACGTTAAGCAATCGGATAATGTAGTTGAATTGAAAAACCACTCATAGGTACACGGCTGGATTAGAACCCGCAACCCTCAAATTGAAAGTCCGCGCCTTATCCACTGCGCCACTGACGCCAACAAAGCAGTACCTTGGTGAATCAATAATTCCTTCAGCTATCAAAATACTAATGCCACCAGACTTACTTCACTCGATTATATTAAAGTTTTTCAAATTAAGTACCACTAGTCTTGCTAACTGACAACCCACATAATTTAATACTGATTTGTAAGTTAAGAATTTAAATTGCACGAGAATTTCTTCGATGAGGGAGGATAAAGTTATTTTTGACATTTTTTTGGTTTGGTTATGTTACTTCCATTTTTTCTTAAAATCTCCTGTGATTGGATGTTTTGAAAAAGAAGAAAAAAAGATTACCTATGATCAGAAAAGAGGTTGTATTCAATTCGAGACAGTATGTGACAGACAAAGGAGATTGTATACACTGTCTCGTTTTACGAATTTAGAAAGTGTCTTCTTTTGATCTTCTTCTAATGGAATTTAAAAACAAGCGAATGAAAAGTACATTAAACTGCATTTTTTAACTTTATATGGTTTTGATATAATCAGTGTTACTCTCACAGTAAATACGAAACTAACGAGACCTCTCAAGCTACAATCCATCGTACCGTTCAGGCCGCAGAGCGTGACAAGCAATTATACATACATACATACTCTCGAAAAACATAACCTTCCTTCTGGCGCAGTCGGGTAACTTTGCTTGCCTGTGACTTCATCTGTACAATATGGGATTCAGGAAAGAATGTAAATGAAGATCCATAATTTGAATAATAATCTTTTCATTATTGACGCGTTATTCAAACCATATTGAAAAATTAATGCGTCAAGTGTTATACATTTATGTTTCCCAAAAAAGTGGGTGATGTCAGGTCAGGGTCAAATCTACAACAAAGGAAAATAAAACATTGTAAGTGTTTAATTTATTTATTATAGAATGAAACATATTAAGTTAAAATTTAATTTTTAGTCAAATATCGTGGTCGTAAAGTCAGGTCAACATTTTTTTTAATTAAAAGAAGTTTTCAATATTTATTTATAACAGCTATATTCTGTGAACTCTGATCCTTTTGAACCTCTATGGCAGCACCATTTCAGGATAGCGTGAAAATAAATGTATGTATGTAATATGAAAAGGTACAACACCTTAAATTTTATTATTATTTTGCTTACATCTCACATGACAATACGCTCGTGGCATGGATACAAAAGAAAAAAGTTGAAAACTGACGAACCTTTTCATACGTGTGTTTAAAGGTGAAGTACTATAAGGTAAATTATCTGCCCCCGTTGCCCTGTGGTTAAAGTGACCACTTGGTGATTCAGACGTCAGGAGTTCAAACTCTTCCTGTTACATCTAGTTCTCGGTCTGCTTGAATCAGAAACCAATAGTATGTCTATCTGATGCTGACCAATCAGTTGGTTATAGCAAAATTGACCATAATCACATTACTAACCCCTACAATATGTACCAACCCGGGGTGAACAGAATATTTCCAGGCAAGAGTTTGTGGTCCTGGACCACATCATCATTGAGTGATTTTGTGGTTACAATGAAACATACCTATCATTAAAACAGGCACCTACCTACCACCTAACATTGCACAAACAAAATCCTGCACAATCAGGTCCAAGTATATGGACCTTGCTGAATCTTGACCGAATGGACCTTGTACATATAACATTCTCAAACCACTCTATCATCAGCCCGCCTCCGTGTCGATGGAAGTGGCTCCAAATATCGCTTCATAGATCTCAAAGTGGCTTTAGCTGAAGCACTGTAAGCATCCATGTACTCAGTGCGACCAGGATAGTCTTTGAACCATTGGACAACGGAGTGAGGAGCCAGGCCCGTGTGTATCACCCCTGGCGGGTGGATCGTCGGTCGTACTGTCGGCGGCTTCTCTGGGAAGACATTGGGCTCCTTGAATCCCGTCAGGATGCCCAATAAATGCTTCTCCATTGGAATAGGAGCTGGGGAATCCGAGTCTGGGGCTAGTTTCTTGTATGGAGGTAGTCCCTTTGCTGAGGGGGAAAATTGGAAGCTATTATATATTTGTTTGATAAATTTTTCTCCCATAACATTAAGGGGAATTCTACATAATCATCAGCTGCACAAGTCCACTCCCTCATATATTTCCTGTTCGGACTTTCCATGAGAGATTATCCATAATCACGCTTTAGTTAGAAAGCCGTATGGATTGTCATGACAAATGAATAAAAATTCTAAAAGAAACAACGGACGAAGTGCGAGTCTCCCCCACCAAAACAAGTTTATGGTATGGGGATCACCTGTAGCTGTTAACATTTTTAAATATGTTTATTATATTTGTTGTTATAGCGGCCATACGATACATCCCTGTGACAGACGGACGAATGGACGGTCAGCGGAGCCAAACTTTTGCTGTACACCATTGGGGAACATGAAAAAAAAAAATATGGTTACACTGCAATCACCAATATGAGTGCCAAGCATTATGGAAAGTCCGACAATGATCTATGGGGAGGCTGATGTCCAACAGAGAACCTATACGGGTGTTGATGACGATGACTTACGTCTTTTCTTCAGCGTGGCGTCGTACATTACAGACATCTTGACGTGTGAGTTGTCACAGGGATGATCCAATATATCGTTGGTTACATCAACCATCTGATGAAAGAACATAATCATTTAACTGGTAACCAATGAACTATAACAATAAATCTAACCCATAATTATCGTCTCTTTTCGTTAAGGACATGCTATACACTCTTCTGTATTCTGTGAATGGAGCTTTGTTTTCTGCCAGAAAATTCATTCGAATTTTTAGAAACGTGTTGGGTAAATATTTAAGTGATTGTTATTATACATTACAAACACCCAAATACATTTACCAGGAAAAAATATCCGAGTCTCTCTCCGGATCAAGAAAAATCACATAGGTCCTTTGCTCTGTGAGATAAAGATCAACTAGTCGCATCTATAATATTAAAATGATGCAATAATTTAGCCGAAAATGTGTACCTACTTACTACTCGTAGTGCACAAACTGAAGGCTACAAATATTCGTACTAGGTAAGGTAGGCTTTATTTATGCTGCTTCATTTGCTTATGTCAATATGGATGTATGTTACATTGTATAATTTGTTTAGTATGTTTCTTATGTTAGTGGATTTTGTAAATTCTTATATGAAATAAAGATCTTTAAACCGAATATATATTTACAAATATTTTAGGCTGGAGCGAAGGAAATTAGAGTCGTTATAAAGTTTCATGTTACTCAGGTACGAAACTTATCCACTTAGGCTTCACTCTTTCTTTGGCGTCTGGATGCGCGAACTACCCTCTTAGTAGGTAATGAAATGAAATATTATTTATTTGCTTGAAAAACGGTCCTTGAGGTGGTAACTGATAATAGTACAGCGTTTTCCGTCAATACGACATACAAATGTTTACATAATAATTAATTACAGTCAATTTAATATAATAATAATAAAATGACAATTTGGGTTATGTATGTCAATTAGGGTTATTTAAGAATTGATCCAAACTGTAAAAGCTTTTAGTTACTAGCCATTTATATAATTCAATATTCATTTGTCCAGAGGTTAACTTCTTAAAAAAATATCACACGCATGAGATATATTGGTGGCAACACCGGTTCCGTTTAATTTTTGTTATTGATGACTGTCATGTAAGCAGAAAACTGTATTGTAACCTAAAAGTAAAAAATCAATAAATTTCTAGTTTTTAAATAGTAACTCAATATAAAATGACGAGCTCCGATATGAGCTGCGTACCGTACAGCCCCTGGAACGGTTTAGCCTATCTTTAGCCTAGACAATAACCATTCATAACCCAGCTCACCCTCACCTGTTTCATCAACAGCTCATAGTCTTGGCACAGTTTCTGCTCCTTCTCCAGCAAATTCTTGTACTGCTCGACTCTGGGCGAGTATGTGTGTACTTCGCAGTGACAGTTGGCGGCGACCGGCGGCATCCGCTTGGGGAGCCTCGTGTCTGGGGCAGGGGGCTCGCATGGTCTGCATATAAAAATCCACCAGCTAAACAGCTCCGTTATTTAACTGAACTGAAATCGGAATTGAATGAACGTTTTGCATTCATCAATGCAGCGGGTCGATGATTAGCGGTTTTGTAAAACAGCGTGTAGTAAAACGTCTGATTGTTAAAGTTTAGTTTTATATTTTGTCAATGCATGACAATCCAGCTGCACATTGTACAGCTGTTTTACATAAAGGTGCAGTTTAGAAAAACAGACTAAGAGACATAGCACTCATCCATTACCCTTAATGAGAGAAGTACAATTAGGGTCAGTTCAAATCTGCGCCGTTTAATAAGTGGTTGAAAAGAAAGTCATTTGCAATACTAGCTGTTACATACCTCTAGTTTTAAGTTAAATGTATTTTTTTAAATAAACCCATATTGATAAATTTGTGCGTGGCGACATGAAAAGTGGCCTCCCGCGGGTGTCGCAAAGGGCAACTACGTAAAACATTCGGGAGATTATCAGCAGAATTTACCTACGTAAGTAACAATTACTGGAATAACCAATTCGCCTGCCAAGCGTTGTAATTGCGGCAAGTCCCCTCCTATAAAATTTGGCGTGGCGATCTATGAGGGAGTCTTATGTCCAACAGGTGCCAACAGTGAGCTATGCAGCTGTTGTTAAGCGGCTATGCTGTTGTCAAAGCGCCCATACAAACGTAGTCCCGTCATATTTTGAGTATTAAGCTATGAAAATCTATGAAATTTTCAAGACACAATCTAGAAACAAATATCTGTGTCGGTGGTGAGTCAGATTTTCGTTTAAATATATACTTCCAGAGTTACAGGGCGTCAAAGTATTGTATTTTTCGGTAATAAAAAGCCCCAACTTTGAACCTGATTTACAAGAGTATGAATCAATTTAGAACAATTTGGAAAAACCACCGACATCTGAAATTTCATTAGTATACTGTATTAAAAAAATGGTTACATAATATACTGTATCCTTCAAATGATCCCTGGACTACGAAACATCCAAATAACGGGTGGATAACATCGCATAATGTATGCTGTCTCACCGTACGCGCTCGGGTAGGATAGGGCTCGGAGAGGGACAGCTACAAAACAATTTAACCTTGAAACCGACCACGTGGTCTTACCAACATAGCCTCTTAATGACGTCGAATTGGCCGTATGTCATAAAATCTATCTACCTAGATGTACCTTACTGGGGTCATCAGTCAGCCTGCTAAGCGTAGTGACTGACTGACTGTGGCAGCTTTTCCTTTAGTTCGATGACGTGGTCATCCGGTTGACGATTATGATGACCTGAAGATTCGACCTTCCAAAGTTCAAAAACCAAACTAAAATTAGATGGCTATCTTTGCCTCTTAACAGCGATCCTATTAGCAGGTCCTGCGGAACATTCTGACACGGTACCATCTCATTGGATGCCGACTGAAAACCGAAAGTTGCAGCTTCTTCATTTTATAAATATGTTTTAATTTACTTACAATCCCTTTACACAATCTGCAAAGTGTTGATGTGTTGAGCTGTCCATTTTCACCTGCAAAGAGAAATTTCATCATCATCATGTACAGCCTTCGGCAGACCACTGCTGGGCATAGACTTCTCCCAAAGTGCGCTACTCGATTCGGTTTGACTACGTTTGCCTAAGCGTGATCTCCACTCGAGAACTCGTCTGCTACAGCGATTTTCCGTCTTTCGGCAGATATGACCAGCCCACTGCCACTTCAGCTTGCTAACACGGTGAGCGAAGTCGGTCCTTTGGTTCACAAAGAGATATTCTTGTTACTTTGTGATACATAAATCATAAATCTTTGTTTTGTGCAAAAATATGTATGTGGTAGTTAGAAACATAACCATACACGATACGCAATATTTTATGCTGCGTGGCTCCCGGTCACTCCACGGTTCTAGTTTTTGAGATAAAATTACAGATGATCTATTATGTAAAAGATTACCTTTACTTATAAAATCTGTTCAATTTTTAAAATTTATATTAATTATTTTGATAATTGTAAAGCTACATAATATTAATATTTACAAAAATTTAAATTATGTTATTGACCTTTTTTTGACTGACATTTCGTTTTTAGAATTCCTTATCCAAAGGGTGCACTGAGCAAGTACGAGTATGAAAGGGTGCCCAACGGGACCGCACTGAGCAAGTAACTGCGATGGCTGAGTAGGGTCCGGGAAACGGACCCTACTCAGCCATCGCAGTATATTTTTCAACCGTAATAGGTACATAAAAAAGTTTAAAGCTCAATCCAAAACAACTCTCACTTTGACGGTTTTTATATTTAACTAAATACAATTGAAATAAAACATGTAAAATTGTATTCAAAGCTCGGACTTGGCTCGGACCATCACGTTAGGATCTCTATATAGTTTGTGCATCACAGTTACATCAAAGATAACTGAAATGACTGAAATTCAAAGCCTCCGCGATTTTTCTAATATGATAACCAGACAGATTGACCCTCGTTTTGACATTTTGCAACGTGGTAAACTCTTTCTAACTTATTCACTTCAATATTATCTCTGTCCTCGGCCTCTGTCATACTGTAAGTGGTAAACTAACTTTTTAATTGAGTTGGCTAATACCAATGTTGCTACAAATAACAGTCTCTTAGAACATCTAAAACAATCGCTGTTTTCCATGATCACTATATTTACTAAAAAACGCTCTCCATAACTCATATACTAACCTTATGCTCTTTATCATTCAATACCTGCTCTTACCAAATACGGAAATAAACCACTTGTAAGTAGAAATAAAACTTTTACAGGGAGACCAATCTTGTTTTTGAAGTGGCAACACCGTATGTTTATATGTCATCCGTCATCACATCAGCTGTGTACTCATACTCAACTCACGCAGTGAACATGTAAAACAACAAATGTGCGTAATAAAATTAACGGCGTGAAAAAATGTCCAGTGAGACAATTGATAAAAAACCAAATCAATGTTTATGATAAATTTACGGCGGATGAGCTATGGCGCGCCGGCGGTGCAGCGGTATTACAAACTTGGGATTTAACCAGGACCAAGGTATATCGCTTCCTCGTTCGTCAACCTTTTCTTTGTTCTCAAGTGGTATTATTCATGATGTTGGATGTAAATAGCACTATATATAGGTATTAATTCCTTAGGTGGTATTTGGTGCATATTTTTGGGATATTGACAAGTCCGCATGGTGCCGTTTGCGTCGAATACGAGTCGCAATGCCACGCTTTCAAACGCGCAATCTTACTCCACGTGTGTTGATATTTATAGCACGCCTACACGCAGAAATCGTTCTTCTATTGTCTGGGCGTTGGTTTGTCTCGATATACGCATGAGGCAAAGGATTTGCGCATATTTTTTTCATTGAACGTCTATTTTTGTTTGTTGATATATTTATTTTTGTTGAGTATGCATGAAATCATCAAATCCTGGTGCTAGTTTTGGTGTAGGTCTTTGTTTGAACTAGATTTCAAGGATTAACAATAAAGATTAAACTGTTTTTCTATGACAATATCTATTGAAATTATAAATATATATATTATAAATATATATGTTAGCCCTCTTTGAACACATCTTCACTCTCCATATGGTGAGATGGTGGTAAAGGTTTAATCTATTTCAAATAAATAGCTGTCTGTCTGCCACCAAACGGAAGTGTTAATTACACTATTGTGTTCTGGTAATAATGGTAGCAAAGCCATAGCGCCTTTGAGCTGAGCGTTCTGGTTAAGTAAACTTATATCCAACTTAGACTATTGTCACATACTATCAGATAAAATGAACACCAATTCTGAAGCCATTATATAAAAAAAATTACATTCATAAGATTTTAGCCTGTGATTTCAGGCGCAATCACTCGCTATTACTGAAAATCATCTCGTGGTAACTTTTTATTGTGATAGTCTATGGTGCTCCATTCTATAGTCTATGTTCTTGCTAAATTTTATAGAGATCGGTCCAGATGTTAAAGTTACATTAGAAGGACAAAGTCTTAAAAGATATAATATGAGTGTGACTATGGTACATTTTCGTCGTCATCGTCGTCGGAAAGCGTCGGTGGCGCAGTGGATAAGGCGCGGGCTCTCAATCTGAGGGTACCGGGTTCGAATCCAGCCGTGTACCTATGAGTTGTTTTTCAATTCAGTACATTATCCGACTGCTTAACGGTGAAGGAAAACATCGTGAGGAAACCTGCATGTCTTTGAACAGGCATGTGAAGTCCGCCGATCCGCACTGGGCCCGCGTGGTGGACTATGGCCCATACACTCTCTGTAGGAGAGCAGGCCTGAGCCCCTCCAGTGGGGACATATATAGGCTGTTGATGATGGTACATTAAACTTTCTCAAGCCAGCAAATGATGATTTATACATTGTCATAAAAGCTGTTGGAATTTACAATGTTAATAACTAGATATCAACAAACAATAATAATATTTAGTTTACAAAGTCTATTCTAAAGTTTAAGTCTATTCAGTGGAATGCCATATTCTTTTATATTTACCAAATAATATGAAAACTCCATACTTAAACAAATACTTTGGCCCCATCCATCCATCAAACTTTAATAGGGTTCATGGGAAGACCAGTTCCTTTTTTAATTATTGTTCAAAATGTCATCTAGGGACCATTAGCTTGCATAAGGGTTATTGTAGCTATTAAAGTTGTACAATAACAGTAATCTATTTGTAGGTGATTACTTATCCAAGCTAACCATTTTTTAAAAAGATCTTGGTTAAAGAAATTCTATATTATTTTGTCTGCAGGCTGCTTCACTTGCTGCCTCACATCTGGCCTGCGTGTCTACAATGTGGAACCACTTGTTGAAAAGGCCCACTACAGTAAGTCTCTTTTATATTATATTTTTATTGTGTAACTGCTGATTCTAATAATGTATGTATATATAGGAAATTAATATATCTTTATACATACAGATTACTTGTTTGGTTTCAAGCTAATAGAATTTGCTGTCAGACTGTATGAATAGAGAGAACAATAAGCTTTATTTTATTAGTCTTGAAGTTGTTGTTGGATCTTGAGTTGAAGTCTCTGGAAATGTTCTATGTAATAGACAGAGGTCTATATACCACTTACAGTAATTATAAACCCTGCAGAGGTTAGGAAAACAATTGGTATACAAATATGGAAATATTTTATGTATTAATTAACAATATACATTATTTTATTTAAATCTCAATAGTTTAAAGCACTTTAATGAACCCTGAGATCATCTCCTTAAACTCCTTATGCTGCAGCTTGACCTTTTAAAACACCCGGCCAAATACAAATGTACTTACACACCAAGGTTGGCTCACCTGAAAGTAAATAAATATAAATAATGTGGTGTTTTTTACACCGTAAAGTTTACTGTTTTCAAATAATTTTCAAAATCTATGCTATTTATAGAGATCGCTTAAGTTTTCCTGTAATATTTACCTACATTTATACAAATTATAATTATCTTATTCTTTTCACTACGCAAAGAGATACAGGCTCCAGAGGAAGAATGTTATATTTTCATGAAACCTCAAGTCCTAGTTTTTAAAATACAAAGTATCACATTATTTGACAACAAAAAACAAATAAACAAAGAGACCATAATTATTATAATGTCTCCATTTCTTCATTGAATGGATACTTAAAAATACAAATGCAATTACCCAGATTTAACATTGAGATATTTTCTCCAGGCAAGGAGGAGCTGGGCGAAGTGTCGCTATGCGAGATGGTGTTCCGCAGCAACTGGCTGCTGTTGGTGCGGGCGCTTCGCCCCTGCAGTCTGATGCTGCTTGATGATCAGCGCAGGCAGTTCCAAGCAGAAGTTGTCTTCAAGTCCCCGATACGGGCACTCAAAGCTAGGAAAGACAAGTAAGCTTATTTTTCTTTAGAACGGCGGTGGTCTCGTACATGTTTCGCAGTACATAGTTGCAATAGTGGTGCTACCTATCTATCTACGTGTCCTTCAATCTCAGAATCACTCTGAACAATAAGCAAAAAGACATACAGTGACCCACTCCTACTGCTTAATAAGACGGAGGGCAAATTAAATATATGTTTATTTAGAAAATTTTATTATTAGGGCAAATGGCCAAATTAAGAAATTTTATGGTTAAAAGTAGTCCCACACCAGTTTAAATACAGAAGGAAAGCTAGAATGATTCATTCATTTTGAATTCAATGTAAATAGAAATTAGGCATGCATAACAGTCTATTGTCGCCACTTTATGACATTTGCAAGTGAAAATCAAACTGCTGACGTGAGTGAGTGATAGGTGTACAAAGATACATTTGTTCAGTCACGACAAACTGTGGAAATTTTACATCATATATGTATTTGTATAGGTATCTTGTATTTATTTAACGTGCTATAGTTTGTTTCGCCTGTTCGTTGTTGATCGAGTACGAAAATATGTATCCACTTTGGTACCTTTATTTTTTTTACTAACCTTTATAAAATGTCAACCCTTTACAATCTGCATTGGAACAAGAAAGGGTGAATGTGACAAGGTACACAAGTGGTTACATATTTTTGTATTCGCGTGTACGTCACCTTCGTTCGTCATTTTACGAAAAGTCAAGATACGCTAACCTCTCTCTCTCTGGCTAACGATGAGCTATAGAAAGGGATACATACAGGTACAGAAAATAAAAGCCTCAACCTAATGAAGCACTGGCAAAATCTGATGTTGTTCAACCCTAAGGCGTTCACCGGAATAGTGATCGCAGTAAGATGTTTTCTAAATTTCCCCTGATTCCCAGAGGATGACATGGGGTAAACAATAGATAACGAATTATAAAATGTAATACAAAACTTAATAGATATACAAACATAGAAATGTCATTTGTACAATGATAAGATAAGACAATGACCGAATGCCCCAGTCACATACAAATATTGTAGATTAAACACTAATACTCGTATGGAATGCTTAGAGTAATAACGCCCCAGAAAGTGAGTCCGCAAACGACAAAACATGTGAGGAGATAGATTTTAAGCTTGTTAATATTCACTTTAACACGCGTATTGCTATAGTGGTGACAGATTAAAAACAAAGACACAGATTCAGCATATTTTAATGCAGTTTTTCTGAACCTCTGGTGATCCGCAGTCTCATCTCTGGACTACAATTAAACATCATTGCGCCTTGATGCTAACGCATTTATAATAACGAAAACAATACTTATTTTATTTGGAGTGTTAAAACCTGGCCCGAAAGCTATTGCTGTTCTTGACGAATTAAGAAAGCCCTTGAAAAGAAAATTCAGCTTGATTTTCTAGGGTTCCGTGATTGAAAAAGGCTGAAAATTTTTTTTAATGTATTCATTGATCAGCTCGACCATTAACCTCACCATTTATTATGTTATCAAATCTTAATCAATTCTTTTTACCTTCTTATTTAAGATCCGACATATGTCCGCACACCTACCATTGATATACGTATCACTCCTCACACTGATGGACTGGAAGAGATCCCTATTGAGGGAAGTTCGACAAAATGTACATACTTAAATATAAGTTATACTTAGTTGTTGATTTTCATGTAAAATTTTATTTAAAGGTGTAAATAAAGAGTATACAAACAAACGAATTATTTATGTAACTAATGTGATTGGCAGAGTGGCGGTGGTACTGCAGACCAGCATCCAGGTGTTATCGCTGCCGTCTCTGCAGCGCGTGGCACTCCTGCGCACGCCGCCGGCGACGCGACCGCTGTGCGCGCTCGCAACCGAGCCCGGCGCCATGCAGATACTAGCTGCGCCCGCGCATCGCAAGGGATCGCTGCAGTTGCTTGTATGTATACAGTATACTTCCATGAGGGTTCATAGCATAATATATAAATACCGGGCCGTCCCAGTAATACTCGTAGATGGACCGACAACCTAGCAAAAGAACACGTTTCTGGGATGAAGTGTATAAAGTTTTAAATTTTATTACCTAAGTAATACACACTCTTGTAAAAGTTTATTATAGGTCTAACGCATAACTGAGTCTGTTCCTGAGGTACGGGAGGGTGTGTTTACGGAACGTCAAATGACGCATTAAAGATTTGTAATTACGAATTACCTATTACGGTTGAAGAAATAGAGTCTTGTATCCCAGTATGATGGAACCCTAAAAATTCACTGGAGACCTATAACTTTCAGGATGTGTCCCGAGCAGTGAAAGGCGCCCAGTCCAGCTCTCCAGCGGTGATGGGCTGCCATCAGAGCGAGCTGGTGTGCCTTGCAGTGTCCGCCAACGGTGCAAAGTTAGCCACCGCCTCGGCTAGAGGCACCATTATACGACTGTGGGACACCGCGAGCAAACACATGCTGCACGAACTGAGGCGAGGCTCAGATTATGCTGACGTTTACTGGTCAGTAATTCATTTTGCTGTTAAAACTGTTTTAGCGACGAGTTTATTGTGATCTTGCAGTTTTTCAAACAATCTTATGATGCCCTATTCCTTAGTCTTTCTCACTAACCGCCTTGTAGAAGCTGTCGAGGAATTTATTATCTCGTCTCAGTTTTGTGAAATTTACAGCAGCAAATCTTTCCCTTCACACGACCAGCCTGCGTAACATGAGAATGAGAGCGGTGAGAAGTAGATATTGTCACATTTTAACCTCAAATCGTTTAGACGTTTGATATTGAAATGACATCTAACCGCTCTCACACTACGTAGGCTGCCGCAATAAAAAAATTACTGTATGAAACTAGGCACAACATTACAAGAACAGTCACTCTGAACGACGGTTTCCCGAATGCTTTCTCTCCATTTTCTTCGTTAAAAACGCCCACTAGTCACGTCACGTCGCGCCATGGTGGCGTGATCGAACGGCAGCTTTAATACATCACGCATTAAAGACGCGATAGAGCGGAACAAAGGCTCCAAGGTGTTTGCAAAAGATCTGTCTATAGGGCAGAGCCAACTGACGAAGCTGAAGACCAACACGGGCAGCAATGTTTCGTCCAATCGGAAGTTTTGAGAGAGATCGATAAGTTTTATGGACAACTGTACAAATCGTCACAGAGGCCAGGCGCAAGCCCGGTGAGTGACCGAAGAGCCAAACTGACCCGGCAACCAATGCTTACTTAATTTTATTCAGGAAAATCATTATTGAACCCGAAATCACGACGACTACATTAAAATATACACTGTAAAAATGTGGCTGTGGGAGGAGATTGGCAGTGGGAATCAGTGATCCATAACATCTCATGTCCAACAGTGAACTGAAGCATCTGTTGGTTATGATTCCAGTATCAACTTCAACGGATGCGGCTCGCTGGTGTGCTGCGTGTCGGACAAGGGCACGCTGCACGTGTGGGGGGCGCGGGGCACGTACGCGCACCTCGCCGCCGCGCACGCGCCCCCGGACTCACGCGCACTGTGCGCGTTCACAGACGACAACAACGCTACTGGTACGTGTTAGAAACAAACGGTATCAAAGACCAGTGTACTCTGCTGCACCGTGAATCGCTGGATGCATGTCGGACTTGACAATATTTATTTAAAATCTTATACTAACGAGCAATTGTGCCGCGACGATCTCACAAACGTTTATAACGATTTTGATGAAAATCACATATGGTCAAGGTCTTCGGGAAAATTCGACAGCATTTTATTTTCATTTTAACCGTATATTACCTGTTTTTTTATTTTCATTCTAAAGTCGGGATTTGGCTGAGTGCCAAAGTTTCACTGTTTGTTGGTCCTTCTTAGAAACTTGTAATTAGGAAATGAATAGGAATAGTTACAAGTACAACCCGTTTACTATAAGTTTGTACCTGGCGTCGATGACGTCACTGCGAACATATGCGAACCGTACTGAGGTGTAAGTGAGGCAAGTTTTTCTAAAACAAACAAATTACAATTAAATAAATAAATTCCTTTACGTCGTAACGAAGAAGTAGAATGACTTAGTTTTTTGTATATATTTTGTGTGGATTCTGGATGGGTCGGAATAGGATGTGGGCTCTTGTTTATCCCGAAGTTGACGCAGATGAAGTCTTGAGCAAAAAGTAGTTTATAATAATAAAAAATTAAACTGTCAACTTACTTTGTTCACAGGCGTTTCCCAGGTACGACGATTCGGGTAGTTTTATGCCTATCAGTGTTCTATATCTTGTTATGTTTGTTTCAGTGATATGTGAGGACGGAACCTTCCATAAATTCACGTTCTCCGCCGAAGGGAACTGCCACAGAAGCGATTTCGAGTACTTCTTGCAGGTAAGTAATAGAAAATTTTCGCCAACTTCGTTCGTTAAAGTCTGCTCTTCAGTTCTATTTGAACGCAATAGTTATGTAATGAATTCAGTCTAATTTCAAAGAGAATGTATGTTTTTGACAGGTTGGAGACGACGACGAATTTCTACAGTGACAAGTTTGTGATTTTAATAACCATACTTAGATCATCACGGTTGATCTGAAATTATCCAGTTGAAGAAAAATAAACACAAAGATATACGGACCTTGACGTGATATTCGAGTGTTGGAAGGCTGGGTGGGTTGTGCAAAATTCATACCCGTCTCAATAAATATCGAAAGATGTGAATTTAATCTAGGATGATTCCTGTCGATTTCTAAAGCATATTTTAGGCTAGCGGCAAAATCGTGTAAGGCGGTTTAAAAGTGTGAGCGAGAATTTTCGTACGTACGGTGAAATTTCCACAGCACATTAGACTTACATTTCTTATATTTCGTTGTAAATTGTGGTTTGATTTAACGGCATAAAATCATACAGATATTTACCATCGACTACAGTTTTTGGTCAGTGAACTATCGTTCGTTTAGCTGTGCTAGATATCATAATTTGTACCTCGATGTAGATGTTAAACTGGTCGATACGAATCATCCTAATCCTTACTAAGTTTAATTTTACAAAAGGCTTTGAATTTTTTATGTTAAGAATTATTGCACACTCCCGTTATATTTATTTGAAAATGGGTGTGTACAAAACAATTTATGATATATCTTTATGCACAAGAATATATGATATTAATATAATTTTCAAGTATAGACTTTTTGTGTTAAATATAGAAATAGTTAAGTCGTGTAGCAAAACTGAAAACTTGTAATTTTGTGAATGGTTTTTTAGGACTAAAAGAAGTGTTTTTACTTTTATTTACGTAAATTGCTTGTTTTCAATTTTCCAAATGTTTGCATGATTATCGTTCACGAAATTTATAAAAATTAGTACAACGTATATTGCAAAAATGTGTGCAGATCTACGAATAAATAATTCGTAGGTGCAAATGTACAGTTTTCGCGCGAGCGAAGCAAAACGATAGAAAGGAGACGTGATGCATTTTTATTTTATTGAAGGAAAAAAGAAAAAGATATAGTTGGTATATGGAGGCATGTTTTGTAAGGAGTTGAATATTTTATTTCGTTGAACGACAAAAAACAAAGGAAGCTGTTTTATTATTTAGGAATTCATTCTAAAAAATCGTTTGTATTACTTTAATTCTGCTAAGTTGCAAGTTTGTTTAGATAGATTTAAAATTTGTTACAAAATACTGTGATTTATTGATTGATGGCAAATTTGATGAGACTCATTCAACATATTAGCGCTGGTGTTTGTGATGAATAGCAGATTAGAGTAATATACAGACTGACGTTGGTTGTTCGAACTTTTTGCCATTTAAAAAAACCGTAATAAAACATAGACATGTACTGCGTGTGTTAACATGGTACTATATCAATGGCACCATTTCATTGGTCATATTAGCACCAAAGTTTCAACCAATCACAGGACGATAACGTTCGCGAACTGTCATTGTCAAATAGTACGGGGAGTAGTCGCGCTTCCATTGTCGACATAGTTCTTACAAGTTCTAAACAGATGGCGCTAATTTTTCAAATATAGGGTCAAACTCAAGGCGAATATTCGAATGGCGGTATCGTATCCTTACTTTTATCGTCCACTCATAAGATCTCGCGTTGAAACTTTCGTGTTCCTTTTTGTATAGATTGGTCCTTCTTCAACCATTGGGCTTCAAATCATAAACGCGTATATCCCACATACTAAATTTCTGTTGCCATATTCTTTTAAAATAGAATACCTGGCTATAAAGTGTAATTACATATCTAAAAACAGGATATCTGTGCCCGCTGCATGGCTTCAGCTATCGCGTCGCGGGCGACGCGGTTTCAATTTTATGCCATCGCCGTATATATCGCGCCAGCGTGCATGGGTTCGCGGCGCGATTCGTATCCACCTTGGATAAAGTCTATGTCGCGCCATATAAAGTTTTTTTTTTTAAATTGCTTTTTCAAGTTTTTTGGTACGACAACACTCAATCGGTAAACAGTGCTGCCCCAAACCATTCGTTCATTTAGTATTTTTTTGACATACGTTACGTCAATGTCAAAAGTTTAAACCATAACTTCTTTCATTTCTAATGTATTTCCAAAGGTTTATTTTAAATCTGTGTGATAAAAACTAATTAAATTCATCAAAATCAAAGAAAGGATGTTGCCGAAAAATAAGTAAGTTTTATTATTTCAATTTTATAATCATACTACATAGTACCTTACACATCAATTTGATTTACGTAAGTATAGTCCCCAGAGTTAAATTAAATTAGCAGTTCATGGCAGTTTTTGTCATTTATCACGCCACAGCCCCTTTCGTCTCACCTCAACCAACCCTTGATAGTGCATGCTGCTCCTTTTTGGCTCAAGAACAAGTCCATACACTGCAAAAACTTTTGTTACATAGAAAGCGCAATTCATTGTTTAATTTATAATATTTCAGACATGGAGAGATCTAAAAAAGAAAGCTCATGATGAAGATGCGAAAATAAGGGTGGCGGGCACTCAAACTGGGAATTTTACTCCTGTGCCGACCCTCTCTGAATTGAGCACTACAATTCGTAGTATAATTGGCAGTGAGTGCGCATTTGGCAAAGGAGAAGCCAGAGAAAAAAGCAGCATCGGTGTAAGTGACTTAAAAGTGTGATAAGTTTTGTGAATTTTGAAGTTTACTTTTGCATTAATATTTGAAATTAACTTCTTTCTTTTTGTTAAGAGTTATTATATTATTAAAATTTGTCTATGCATTTGAATTTAAATAAATATAAAATAAAGGTTTTAATGCAGGCTGAAACATTTTCAAGTACAATAAACAATGTTTCAAAATCACTAAGTTAATTGGGGTGTACACTCCACTTATTTACAGGATTTTAGTCTAGTTTTAAATGAGAAATCATTATTTACAGGACATTTTACAAATGCGAAATAAAATCCTTGAGAGACGGAACAGGATAATTGAAATGCAATAATGAAAAACAGAGAGAGGTATGTATTCATTTTATTATTGTCTTATTACACAGAATTCAAATGTTTATTTTCAACATTTTGATTATAAAAATAACACTATTAAAGTCAATTAAACCAATTGACAAATAATCTCTACAGCAATCACATCTTTTAAGTCTAGGATAATCGAGATGTCTGCAGATGTTTCATGATGTTAAATAACGTGTAGCCTGCGTTAATCATATCATATGCTTTCTCAGGCCCACAATGGAAATTGCAATCCAGGCCAAACATATGAAACGTGCCCTTCAAATACCCATTTGTTCGTTCAATAGTATTTCTGGTCCCACAGGCCATTGGGTATAGCTCGCCTCTGGCGAGTTGGCGGCTGCTCTTCGAGTAGGTGTCATTACCCAAGACTCAAGAGCATAGCCAGAATCTCCTGAAAAAGTAACACTAACACAAACTCATTTTTTATTACAGTTTCATCATCATCAACAGCCTATATATGTCCCCACTGGAGGGGCTCAGGCCTACTCTCCTACAGAGAGTGTATGGGCCATAGTCCACCACGCGGGCCCAGTGCGGATCGGCGGACTTCACATGCCTGTTCAAGACATGCAGTATTACAGTTTACGTCAAGCAAAGCCCTCACTTTCACATGTACTGGGTACCCTTCACGTGTGTGAGGAGTGAAGTCTTCAGCGAGCTCTGCGCACAAGTAGGCTACCATATCCGGGCTCCCTTTATAATTTTCGAAAAATTCCTATCTGAGTAGAGCCCAAGCGTCGACGAGGTCCCTCACAGCTCTACTCTGTTCTTTCCTCGTCACCTTTTCTTCGTAAAATGAAATTAATTAATTAAATTAATAATAAAATGATAATAAAATAAAATAGTTTTATTTCTTTTCATACAGTTATTTACACAAACAAGGTTGAGACCCTCTTGTAAGTATAAAAATACCTGTAACAGAAGGTCTCTCTCTTTCATAACAAAACTAGTGTTTATTATATTTAGAGAAATGTGTACGTATGTTAACATGCTAAAAATACATATTTTATTATTATTATTTGCTTGATACACTAGCAGCTCTTCGAGCTGATGCGTGTATATCACTGCACTTGTTTTAATGTTTCTAAATGCTTATCGTAGCGTCGGTGGCGCAATGGATAAGGCGCGGACTCTCAATCTGAGGGTACCGGGTTCGAATCTAGCCGTGTACCTATGAGTTGTTTTTCAATTCAAGTACATTATCCGATTGCTTAACGGTGAAGGAAAACATCGTGAGGAAACCTGCATGTCTTGAACAGGCATGTGAAGTCCGCCGATCCGCACTGGGCCCGTGTGGTGGACTATGGCCCATACACTCTCAGTAGGAGATTAGGCCTGAGCCCCTCCAGTGGGGACATATATAGGATGTTGATGATTGATGATGAAATGCTTATCTAGTCTGTTTTTAAAACAATTCACTAAAGAAGCACTTATAACACTTTCAGGCAGAGCGTTCCAAGAATGCACTACACGGTTAGGCAAGAAGTGTTTCCTTGGGTTGCTCCTACATGAAGGCTTGGTGAGCTTCATTGAGTGCCCTCTCAATCGACTGTTCTGGCTCATAGTGAACAAGGTGCTGATGTTGCTCACATTGTAGTGTCCGTTGAGTATTTTATAAGTTTCAATGAGGTCACCTTGTTTCCTTCGCTCTTCCAGTGTTGTCAGATTAAGTTGAAATAGGCGTTCTTCATAAGATTTGTTTCTAAGAGATGCAACCATTTTTGTTGCTCTCCTTTGGACCCTTTCTAAAATGTCAATGTCTTTCTTGAAATATGGACTACATACCTGGAAGGCATATTCTAATAACGGCTGATGTATGTTCTGTAAATTTTGATGAACAACTATTTGGTGATCATGTAAAACGCTTTTCTAATCATGTAGAGGATAGAATTTGCCTTTTTCGTTATGTTAGATATATGCACATCCCACTTGAGATTGTGGGTGATGGTAACGCCGAGATCCCTTTGTGTGGTAACAGCTTTAAGAGGCACAGAGTCTATTGTACAGTTTAGTTTTGGGTTATTGCTTCCTATGTGTAATACTGTACACTTTGTTGGATTTAGTGAGATCAGCCATTCCTTTGTCCACTGTACAATGCGATCCAGATCTTCTTGAATGTGATATATGTTATATGATAACAATAATTCACTATTTCGTAGAATAGTGAGGAGGAAAAGAAAAATTAAATGCCAGATGTAGCCTCTCGACATTTTCTAACCTTCAATTCTAAAAATACAATATTTAAATGGAATAAATCTTGGTCGCTGCGAACATAATAATTATGAGAATTTGATAAACACTCACTTTTTAACTATTTTAATGAGCCAATACAATTAAGTAACTCGAAATTCACGTAAAATATGTTTATCTGCCCCTCTCAAAACGCCAATAAAATTATCGAGTTGAAACGTCAAAATTGGATAAATCGCAGCTGTATATCAACAGCCGGTTGTAGCCATGCACGCACTTGCGATAAAAGTGTTAGTTTTTATCGATTCCGCGACATAATTATTTAACTGATGCGCTCATGCACGCTGCGACGTATATATGATGTCCGGCGATAAACTCGCGCGATAAAACCTTTATCCACGGCTTGTCGCCTCGCCATGCACCTCCGGCTGGGGCTCTATTTTTGATTCGCTCTACGCGCCGCGAGCGCTCGTTTTCTACTGATTTTCGTTCGACTTACGAAATTTGGTATTTTTGAATCGCTCTTCTGCAACGAGTGGTCGGGACCACTCTTTGCGGAGGCGAGCGATAGACTAAACGCCATCGTCGAACACTGACATTACCACTTATTGACATTGAACTTCTATGTACTTTGCATTCCGTTATACTTGCATGAATTATCGGTTTTATTTTTCTGCGTAAAACGGATAAAATTAAACATTTTAAGTTATATCGGCAACACCTGCGGCGAATGATTCAAAAATACGGTCAAACCTGTTTTCATTCGACTTGTAGTCGATCGTGACTTAGTCGTGTGCGACGAAGCTATGTCACACGAGCGAATCAAAAATAGAGCCCCAGATTGTGATGTCGCGTAATGAGTATCATTAGTATACAACTTCACAGTTAATCAAAATTTTAATTTTTATACTCTTTTTATTGTTATTGTTCAAAGCGCCATCTATGAACCATTAGCTGCGTAACGGCTATTGTAGCTGTCAATAAAGTTGTACGAGGGGCATACCGAAATGATCGGGAATATAAAACAATACATACAGGAAATAACTAAATTTATTTTTATTGCTTTTCGAAGTATTCTCCGTTGCAGTTAATGCACTTTTGCATTCGTTCGAACCAATTATTATAGCAGCAATTCCAGTCCGAAGTTGACATGGTCAAAATCGTCGATTTGTATGCTTCCACTGCTTCTTCTGGACCTTGAAACCGCTGACCACGCAATAAATCTTTGATTCTAGGGAATGTAAAGTAATCATTGGGACTCAGATCAGGGCTGTATGGAGGATGATCCATTAATTCAACGTTTTCCTGCTTCAAAAACTCGCTTGTTTTTGAGCGGTGTGAGAGCTCGCATTATCGTGATGGAGGATTATGCGTCGTTTCGGGTTACCTCTACGGAGTTCGGATATCATCTGTGGCAAACAAACCGTTGTATACCAATCAGCGGTAACCGTTCTCCGTTCCTCTAAGGGAACTGTGACTACATGTCCTGTTTTCGCGACAAACGAAGCGACCATTTTCTTCGATACGCTGCGAGAGCGGACAACTTTTGTTGGCTTGATCTCACCTGCGAAGACCCAGACAGCCGACTGATGCTTTCTTTCTGGCTCATATGAATAGATCCATGATTCATCACCAGAGACAATGTTATAAACTGCTTTTGACTTTCCTCCGTTGAAGCGTTGCAGAGTAGACCGGCACCAATTGACACGAGCCGCCTTTTGCTCTTCGGACAAATTATGGGGCACCCAGCGGGAAACTAGCTTTCTCACTCCCAGTTCACCATGTAAAACAGTTTGTATCGCAGTCATACCTATCCCTAAAGTAGCCCGAATCTGCTCATATGTAATATGTCGGTCATCCTGTATCATTCGGCGCACAACAGCGACATTTTCTGGTGTAACCGCTGTTTTTGGCCGGCCTGTGGAAGGTACGGTGCCAAGAGAAGCACGTCCACGCCGGAATTCAGAATACCAGCGATATATTGTCGTCTGGCTAGGCGCTTCACTCTTGAATATAGATATAAGCTCAGCGAGACATTGTCCCTGAGATAATCCTCGTCGAAAGTTGTAAAAAATTATGGCACGGAAACTTTCTCTTGTAAGCTCCATTTTTTTATCGACCTATCAATTTCAAACTGATATTGTTCTTTAAAAAAAAAATTTTTTTTAATTCTGTCAATTGTATTCGATTTTCAACTAACCAGTGTTTATTCATCAAAAAGAGTTTTTAATCTAATTAAATCGAAAGTACTCGATTACCGATCTTTTCGGTATGCCCCTCGTAAATTAATGATATTCATTTCGCGACACTATTTCATTTCATCTCCTATTTTTAGGTAATTGCATATGAAAGCCAGCTATTCTATTTTTAAAGGAATCCAACCAAGTGCGGTTTCAGAGGAACATTTGTCATACAATCTTTATAAATATAATTTTTTATTTGCACATGCGCGTTAATTTGCTCGCAAACAAGGTTTTCGTAGATAATTTACAGAATATTTTTTGTGAATTATGTCCCTTAATTTCGAATAATTAACGCTAGTTAAAATATAATAAATATAGTCTTATCTATGCTCATTTAAAGTTTGTGTAGATTTTAAATCAATGTTTTATAAAATCATTTTTAATATTATATTTCATTTAAATTCATTAAAGAGTTATATTGTGGCTATTATATTTCGTATGTATAGCTCAATATTTTAAATTTAATTGTACCTTTTGCATTTGCTCATTTATAAAGCTTTCATTGGGGTGATTAGATATGTTTTTTTCTCTGGATGAAGATGTTTAAATTTTATTTTGTTAGTTTTATAATACGAATTTTTAAATAGTCATCAGCTTTATAGTTTATGAATATATTCTAAAGTAAATTAATGTAAATTCTATTTATGTAATTATGTAAATAGCATGTAATATTATCGTTTTTATACTTCGACGGCTTATTTGAGAAAATATATTTTATTCTCAGACGCCTACAAAATTATCTAAGGTTAATTATAAAGGATCGGATGTGAATGAAACTTATCAAAAGAATATATACTTAATTTTTGGAGCCAATAGCTTAAATTGGGTTGTAAATAAGGAGTTTCATATGAGGATTTATTTTTATATACTGCTGTAATGGGGGACTCCACTATTTTGTATAGACCCTTAGGTGGAACCACCTGTTCAGGCTATTTGGAATTTTAACAATAAATAATTCTTTTTATATACAATACTGTTGTTTTAATAAAAATTGTCACTTTTTGTGCAGATTTTTGATTAAGTTGGCTGTGGTTCTAGTATAAGATAACCGCATCTTATTGTTTCGGTGGCCTAGTGGCTACACGCTTAGATCAACAATCCGGTCGGAGGTCCCGGGTTCGATTCCCAATAATTGGTTTGTCAGTTCCAAAGTTTGGGCTGCCGCCAAACAGCAGTGTTAATAGCACTGTTGTGATGATGAATGTGTAGGTAGCAGAGCCAGCGCCTCATTAGTTTGAGGCTTCTGGGAGAGCACGCTTTCCACCCAACGGCCTTATCGTCACCAGGTGAGATGAAGGCCAATAGCAAAACCTAAAAAATATATAAAGTATGTAAAAGTTTGTTTGTTACTACAGCACCTCAAAGGCACAACCGATCATGATGAAATTTATAGTTTATATAAAATGAAACAAGTTCAATTGTTGTCAATTTGTAAAAAACAAAAACACCAAAACAGATTAAAAACATTGTCATAACCGAAAACAAACAATGGTGTCCATTAAAAATCGTTTCTCCTCTTCTCGGAGACAAATTGGGCATGTATGTACATACGAGTAGACTACA
This sequence comes from Carcina quercana, assembly GCA_910589575.2. NCBI lineage: Eukaryota > Metazoa > Arthropoda > Insecta > Lepidoptera > Depressariidae > Carcina > Carcina quercana. Next base: position 4,853,447 of record OU342446.1, on the reverse strand, counting down.
CTCTCTGTAGGAGAGTAGGCCTGAGCCCCTCCAGTGGGGACATATATAGGCTGTTGATGATGACATACGAGTAGACTATGGCTAGCCTAGCTCCTAGGACTCCCATGTAGGACTTTTTGTCTTGGTTCCATTGAGTATAATGAAATAAATGAAAAGTTGACGTTTTTGGTAACTAAACATTTAATACATATTTACAACTAATAAGCTAACTGCAATAACTTATTCCTTTTCTGGTTTCTTCCGTCCGAAGGGATCTGACCACACTGGCATATCTAAAAACAACATCAATAGCATTTGTTAATTTTTACATACATAAACACCGAGAAGAATATACTGAACAGGTCAGACAACAAAAGTACACTGGTCTGGCAATATGCAGCGCACGTCGTCAGTTACGCTTGTATTTTTGTTGACCTTGAAACATTTCATGAATAAAATATTTGGTGAGATTCTTACTTCCAGGTTGTATATCCTCTTGTTTAATATTCTTCCTAAGTTCACTTTGTATTTTTTCTAGAAAGGAAAACACAGAATTTTAATAATAATAAAAACATTGTTGAAGCTTTTTGTTACACACTTCACATCACTTAATATTTCTCACAGAGCTAGACAAAACAAGTAATAATTTTAATAAATTACAGTACAGGTTTTTAGAGACATTCAAAGCAAATCAAGTTATTCAAAACTTTTATTATGTAACAGAGACTAATTTTCAACACAGGTGTTAATTTAAAACTTTCAATAAGAGAGTACTAAGAAAAGTACAATTCTGAATTCTTCGTAGATATAAAGGCACCAACTCAACTTGAAAGAATGGTTGCTTATCGCTTCATCATGAACAAGAAACCTAAAAACTACAGGTCTAGCGCTTAACTGAGCACACACACCTGCCATTAACTGACTCAATTACTCACTAGACCTGTAACATAAAAGCACAAGCTTTGTGAATGTAGTAACAAAACAATAGAACAAAATTTTTGGGCTGCCATTGCTGCTGCCTTATTAATATCCAAAACATGACCATGTATTGTTCACACTTCCAGTATTACAAACACAAAATCATTTATTGCTAAAATTCATTTTGTTAATGTTGTTTTCTGATTACTCGCAAGGAAAAATTCCAAATAAGGTTTTAAAAGCTTATATAATGCAATGGCAAATACAGCCACATTTAACTTTTTTTTTTACTTTTATGGGAACATAATGGTAATAAATAGGTAAAGGAAAACATGAGGAAACCTGCACACTCCTGAGAATAAATTCAAAGGTGTGAGTGTAGTCTAACAATCCGCACTGGGCCCGCATGGTGGACTATGTCCCATACACTCTCTGTAGGAGAGTAGGCCTGAGCCCCTGCAGTGGGGACATATATAGGCTGTTGATGATGATGGTAAAAAAAAACGGTTTTTTGGTCAGTAAAAATACAAGTGGTTAGACAGAGATAATTAAGGAGGACATTATGTATACTTAAAGCGGCCCAAGATTTTTCCAAACACAACAATTGCAGATTTTTTCAGAAGGAAGGCCTGATATCATATCTGTTATTGGTGGATTTTGTTTATTGAACCTACCTTTAAGAAAGCAGGATTAATCGGGTTTATGTTTTCTTAAATTATCTTTATTATTCATCATGGGACAAGTTTATTAATAAGTTGTAGGTACCTATTGTAGATTATTGTACTTGTTGTAAAATATAAAAGAATCCCAAATTTGGGTTCTGTTGGTGTGTATTAATACCTATTGGGGTGTAACTGGGAAAAAGACTGACCAAAATAGGTTGAACCCAAAAGAGGAAACAGGGTGCACTTCTGACCAACAAAAACATATAAACAGAGCCTAGGTAATTATTTTAAAAACGATGATAATCAACTTACTGTATTCAGAGGCATCTATCATTGGGCTAATAATAATTGGATAAAGGGTTAAACCTATAAAACCAACAAACCCTCCAATGAATGTGGCGTATCGCCAACCTTTAAATATTGCCATTCTTGTTTATTGATTATGTATTTATTAATAATTAATTGTAATTATCTACTTATCCTATCCTTATCTTTTTAATTCAATTCTATAATTTTCAATAAGCATTGACTTTTTAATGTTTTGACTTATAGTTTGACACTGACAGCTACCGTGCTTTTGTAGCACCAAATTAGCATGAGACAGCGCTATACACATTTTTCTGGAGGAAATTGCGATAATCACCATGCTTGGCAGGTGGATTGGTGATCGCAACAAGATGTTGTAATATATAATACATAGGTAAACTAAACTATGTTGCTGTGTTTCTACTCAAACATCTCACATTTGGGGCGATATAACGTGGCTCGATACTCTAAAGCGTTTTAAAGAGTTTGAATCGCACCTATATTTAGTGCTTATAATCAAATAATTGCGTGCTTAGCATACAAAGTGCGAAATAAAGAATTTCAATTGTGTGTTTTTTATAAATTCAATTTTAATGGACGAACAACGAACTGTGCTATGTACTAAAAATTATACTATATACAACCATCAAACCACTGTCCAGGTTAAGGCAAATATATAGGAAGGTAGACAGTTTAAATTAATAAATATGTCCGTTGATAATTTTGTCGAGACACATCTAACAGGATAATACAGTAAAATCAAACGTTAAAATTATAAATTCATATTACTTTATTGTTAATCGTTATAACTACAGGAACAATCAAATTCACAAAAAATACGATCCAAATGAATTTTGATCGTAATTTTACTTTTAGGTTTAAATGGCCGGTAACCAATCCTCTGCAAATTACTTACGTATTAAAACTTACCCGCTGACAGAAAAGTATATCAATAAACACATTTGAGTAGGTATAAAGTACACACTAATTCTGAGCATTCAACAACTGTAAAAGTTTAGCGTAAACAAGTGTAGGGGCGTCTATCGCAATCAAGAAATCTAAATGATTAAATTCTTTCAAAGGCACAATATAATGTTCAATGGGATTCCTTATCTTCGAAAATAATTTAGATACGTCTGTTTCACTTGCAAGCCAATCATTTTTGGCGCTTAAAAAAGCTAGTGGCAAAGTAATGTTCTGCACTGGATACTCAGGCGGCGTTGCTTTACCATATTGTTTCATGTTACCGTTGTAGCCGTAGTCAAATTGCTGAAATTTCCCATTATTCTTGATTTCTTGAGCATAGTGGACTATAGTTTTAGTAGATGCGCCCGCAGGCGTGTGCCCCAGAATAATTGGCAGCAATGTACGATTGAATTGTTTAGGGTCATGACCACACAACACAAACATGGAATTTTCACAAATAGCTTCTTCGTAATGATTGATTTCACAAGCGTGTTCAGATAGCCATCTCAGGATGGCGTTTTGCGGCAAAAACTCATTTAATCCAAGGATTTTGATCAAATAAGCTATATCGTTACTGAATCTGGCCAGTAACCGTATAGGGCTCTTTATCTTAGACATGTAAGCCACCGGCGCCAAGGCGAACCCTGCTCTAAGGATCTTATTATATTTTGGTTTCGTTGACAACAAAGCGAAAAGCGCCGTCGTGCCCATGGAATGGCCAATGTAGTTTATTTTCACATCCCCGCCCTTTAACGCCGTAATGTAGTCTATTACAGCAGGCAAATCGTGCTTAGCTATTTCGTGAAACGAAAAATTCCAGAAGGCGTACGAGTCGATTTGCCTAGAAATATGAGCTCTGGAGTATGTGTTACCCCTAGCGTTTGCCATCCATACGTCGTATCCGGCTCGCGACAGGATGTAGGCCAAGCCGTTAGCAGGCCCAGTGACTACCCAATCAGCTGAACTGCTGAGTAATCCATGGTGAAGAAGTACAGTTTTCTTAGGGACAGTTCTATTTGAATCTTTGGGAAAAGGTATTCTATGCAACGTCAAAAGGTACCCATCGTCGGTGACAATGGTGTGCGATTCGGCAGGGTATCCGTTCAGAGCCAAAAGCTGTGGAGTAGTCATATGATCTATAGGGTCCTGATCATAGTAACTGAGTTCAAATTCATCGTCACCGATATCATTTGTGTCATTTTCTTCCACTATATTGTGTCTGCTCCCCAGTCTCCATAAAAGCAGTGGATTTTTCTGTACGAAATAGTATTGAATAGCTTCAGTGCTTTCATCTCTTTCTACATGCGTACCGCTTGTACTTTCAGTGTTTTTACCTCCAATGTAGGGTTTTATTTTGTTTCTAAAGCTATCGACGTAAAACTTTTTGAATCTTCGTCCCTTTTCCTGGACAAAGTTCTTGATATCGCTAGTGCTTTCTGCGATGTTGATCAGGAACGTCTTCGCGTCAAGACCGGTGGTGTATTCAGTTTGTGTGAGGAGGAGTGTAAACAAAACTAGGAGCGGTAGCTTCATGATAGCGACCGGTCGCGGCGACTGACGATGAGTTACTGAACCAAAGAGTAGAGTAATAATAGGGAGTAAAGAGTGGCAACTCAATGGTCAAATATGCATCTATGGAAACAGGTGCCATCTATAGCACGACTTCTGAACTAAAAGCACAGGCAGTACATACATACCTATAGCTATAGACGCTATAGCTAACCTATAGCGGTGCCTATAGGATATACTGCATTGTATAGGTACTTTACTACAACACTTTAATCAGTTTCTCACAAGGTAGTTTGCTGTTTATACCGATGAAAATCAGTCAAATATAGCAACGGACTTACAGTCATGATTTGAGGCACAGTAATATTTTCCTCATTTTGTTCTGAAGCTGAAAATTGTATTTTGCTACCAAAGACCAACCTATAGAAAAAATTTAGTTACATTTATGTATTAAAAAATTAATTGTAACTAACTTCACACTAAATGAATTTGGATAAAAAGGACAAGACTCAGATTGTCCGTAAGAAAAAAACTTATTTAAAAAAAACTTTCTATGGAATTCAATAACAATAAGATATAAAATTCACGAAAACTAATGTGAGGGGTTTGTTTCTGCATTAGGTTTTTGTTTTGAGCTTATACTAAGAATAAAAACCACTATATTACAAAATTCAGAAAAGGTTGGTTTATTTAATAACAAAGATTACACAGGTCAACAACAAACATTGTTATATTCATTACAGGGTTCGAGGATATATATCAAATGTTTTTTAATAATATATTTCAATACAAAAATGGTTTAAGAAATTAATATTATTAAGTAATTTTTAGCGTTTTGTATTTCTTCTAGTATTTTCTGCGTAGACTTCAGAAATTATTCCACGGGAACCACTCAATGCATGAGGTTAAAAAGTATACTACATCCTTTTGCTACCTTAGGCTACCTACGCGCCAAATTTCATCACGATTGGTAGTACCGCTCAGGCAGTAAGAGGTAACAAACAAACTCACTTTCGCATTTATTACATTGGATTAGCACAGTATGTCAAAGTTTGCTTCACCCTTGCTGTGTTTTTCGTTTCAAATGTTTGGTTGATGGTATAGGTAGCATATCTTTCTGGTTTCTACAAAGACTGGCAGCAGCATTTACCTATGTAACAATAACATTTTACTGCGACCACCAATCCGCCTTCCAAGCGATGTAATTACGGCAACAGTGGACTACGTGGTGGATTATGATGACAGACTAAATCAAAACATCCAGAGCTCATAATCAACATTTAAACAAACGTACTAAACGTGAATGAATATGAAATTCTCTAACACACTGTAAATATAGTTTCAAGCACAATCTTTTAAAATGGAATACCTCTTTTTTTGCTCTAATCATCATCATTTTAGGTAATTACTTGTTAATACACAAATTAAGTATGAAAGCATTTTGTTTCGATTCACGTTAAGTTTACAAGTTCTGAAAAAATTTATCTATACAATAACATGAAAATTGAATATTGAGTAATCAACGCCGTTCCTACTTATTTGTTTTATGCTTATAATAATAAATTTGAGCTGCATTTTTTATAGTATCCTCGCCGTCGTAAGTAAGTTTACCTTGTAATATTCTATTTACCGATCTGCACCAACTATTAATAATTAAAGTAATGCATGTGTCAACAAAACATTGCTTTACTCTGTCTTTATGGTTATCACAATCTATAAAGCCAAAATCAGTAAATAATTCAACAAAAGCTTTAATTCTTCGTTTGATCCCCTTCTTATAACATTCACTATTCAAAAAAGCAATTGTTGTCACCTGTATATCCTGAAAACAAGCTATCAAGCAGTAGGAGGGATAGCAAAGCCACTTTTTATTTTTCGTGTACTCTTTGGCTCGTATGTATTTGTACTGCTCATCGTCCGGATTGCCTTCTAACTTGTTCTTACATACTTTACATCCCTTCACTACTTTTTGCAAACATTTCATCAATGCCCACCCGCAGACGAAATTTCTTTGATCAGCCCCTGCATCTCTAATATTTCTAGTGCTTTGTATAGCACTCAGAGGCTGATCTATAACAATATTTTGGGATTGCGAGGGAGCATTACTATTTTCTTTGTTTTTTATAAAAAAGGATAGAGACTGCAGACATTTGTTTGAATCATCTTCACAATTTGCGTTAATAGAGTGGTTTCCACTGAAGTTGTTTAGTAACAATGTTTTGAATGCTCCCTCAAATCCCACACAGTTGGGTGAAATATTTCTAGCACCCAAACTGCGAATACTTCCGAAAAAGTTTTCGAGTGGGTCTTGATTGAAATTTCGTGTTAATATTGCATCAATAAGATACTTTTTTGACAACAATTGCCAAATTGATTTGAAACCTTCTATTGTCCTTATCATGTTATTAATACTTGGTACAGACTTAATATTTCTTTCCTCACCACTTTTATTAACAATAAATTTTACTGTTTTAAACATTTTTAGAGCTTCTTCCCACAGCTGGTGATGAGGAGAGTTTCTTTTTACAGCAGCTCTATAAATTTTTCCATTAAGTGGCGCAAAACTTGCTGCATTAAAGGTGTCAAATAACTTATCAACTAACAAAACAAATGGTATCAAATCCCGGCATTCTGAGGGTATTTCTCCTTTTGCAGCTAAACAATCCGCAGCCACTGCCATACTGTGACTCAATACTTGAGTCGCATTTTTTACCCTCATTTTTTTCAATTTGCCGGGATAGATATGTTCTTCAGTTAATTTGGGCAGAATACGCAATTCGCCATGTGACCTGTCGGCTTCATAAACCCGCTGAAAATGTTCCCATTTTATAATTTTTAATTTATTTTCGTGAAAATATTGCATGTCTTTATTTAACAAATTATTCCTTATTCCTTTTATCAAGTGAGGAACATCAAACAGCGGTATTATGTCTCTATCATTTACTCTTATAATATCGGTTCGCCATTCCTTTCCTGCTTTAAAATAGTCAGCTTTAGCTTCAGCAATTAAACTATTTATTGTGCTGACATTTGCCGAACTTTGGTCACAGACAGTTGCTATTATATTTAAACCAGTAGCTTGTATATTAGTTATTACATCTTTTAAAACTTCTTTTAATTTTGGTACTTTCAATGCTTGTGTAAAATAGTATGCTACTGGTTGTTTGAAATTTTTTTTTATCCCCTTGACCATGAACACTAAAACGTGATTTGCGATGTTAGCCGTCTTTTGATTTCCATAGCTTTCAAAGCCTACAAGGTCGTCTGTGTTAACATTGTAAAGAATTTGTGGAGTAATTGACATTTCATCAAATACCAATGTACACAGACGATCTTGTGGCAACATTTTGGATACAGTGGTCTTTAATTCCTCAAAAACTAATTTATTTATCCCTGGTGATATTTTCACTTGAGCAAGCACGGATTTCAGAATTTTTTGAGATGGCAATGTGAAGTGCTTACACATCAGTTTGTAGCATTTAGGGCTTTTTTTATATAATGACAGTGATAATATCTTTTCATCTAACGTAAATCTATGCCCCTTCTTTTTCTTCTGACCTTCTATACATTGCATCCTCGTAAACAGCCTAGCAGGTTCAGACATATGTTCCGTCAATTTCTCAAAATTTCTCTTCGCAGAAAATTTTTCAACACGCTGAAGACGCAACTTGAAACTTTTGACTTTTTGGCGCAATCTTCTTATTTCATTTTGGTGTTGCCTTTCTTTAATTGCACACTTTGTATTTGTCTTTTTCAGCAGATACTCGAAAGTTTTATCTGGAAGTTTATAATTAAAAGTTTATTTCTATACTTAACAACCAGGTTGTGTTATTGTATTGTTAAGAGCATAAATCTGGTGATGTAGCTAGATGTATCTCAACAACTCTCATCGGAAGCCTATTTGTGAAGTGGTTGAAGTATACCAATTTTTTCTTCTTCAATAAATCAATTATTAACACCCCACAAAACATGTACATAAAATAATTACCCATCAACAATGTTTAATATATATTTATATATGTTATACATTTAGAAGCTCGTATAGTTTAATACTGTGGGTACAACTTTAGGACGCTATTTTAAGGACGGAAAAACTCTCATACTTTAGTGGCTCAGGCCATCAATACAGATCTCGTCTACAACTTGTATAAGTAATTGTTCTAGCTAGTTTTTATAGTTGATTTTTAGTTGTATTAATCTTTAAATCTTGTTAACAACACTAAAATTCGGCCATGTGCGTGTCGGACTCGCACACGAAGGGTTCCGTACCATTATCTATAAAAATGGCAAAAACTGATGTCTGTTGTAATTTTTTTAAATTTAATTATATATTTTTAAAGTCAATATGTAGCCTAATATTCTGTGAATATTTCAAGCATCTACCTGTTGCCGTTATCAATATCGAGCAAAAACTAGCAAAAAAATCGCGTTTGTTATATGGGAGCCCCCTTTCATATTTATTTTATTCTGTTTTTTAGCATTTTAAATATACCTTACCTTTATCAAATTTGGTTTTTCCATTTTGATCATGAAGCTTTTCACCAAATGGGAAGCATGTCGTTGAAGTAGATCCACATGGCACTGGAAATACTGTTGAATCAAATGTAGATCTGGATGGGCCAGGTAAGTTTTCTGAATCAAATGTAGACATAGCTCCAGATCTAGATGGGCCTGGTACATTAGTTATATCAACCATAGGTCCAGCCTTCAATGGTTCTCTTCTGGGAACACAGTAGCTATGGTCCGTTTCCACAAAGGTTTCAACTGATTGCTTTACACCTGTAATATAGTACAATAAATATATTTTTCTCATGTTCAAGTGGTTATGCCCCTCACTACTCAGTTTCCATCAACACAGCAACTATTTCAGATAGTTTCCAAAAGTAATAATATTTCATACTGTTTAAACTTATACATTTTCTGTACAGTTTTTAAGTAGAAAAGAATTTATTTTCTTACTTTTGAATCACACCTCAAGCCAAATTTATTTTATTGATATTTATTTATATCCTGTAATAAACATAATCCATTTTCAAAGAACCTTGTGTGTTATTATTATAAGCATCTAAAATACCATACTTGGTATTGTCAATTTTTAGGTTTACATTTATTGTTAATAAAGATGATGTAACATGATACATTTTTTATGGGACAAAATACTGACATGGACTATTTCGATAAATTAATCATTTAATTAGTGAAATAGTAACAGCCTAATGCATCTGACTTAACACTAGACTAGATGAATTGCATAGACTATTGATAGTTAATAAAAACATCTAAAAAAACACTCTTATTGATTGTGCCTTATGTCCAAACACAATAAGCTCAAAATTTACTCACATTTTAAATGAACTGTTGGTACAGCTGACCAAATAAGACGACCCCCAGTTGTCTTACATGCTGAATCAAAATGGTGATCACATATTCTTTTGTTCCTATGTATCTTCTTATCATCATGTCCTTTTAAGTTGTCGCCAGCAGCGGATATCCAAGCAGCAAACAAATCAGGATATCTCTCAGGATTTGGGAACCGATGTAGGGGTACACCATGTGTAACTGAAACAGGATGTACTTAAATATATTGTGACCGTCATCTTCAGCCCCTGTTGGCTTTTTCCTACTGGCATAACTCGGTAGTATGAAATAGGTTGTCAAGTACAATGTCTCTTTTTAACCGACTTCAAAAAAGGAGGAAGTTCTCAATTCGAGGGGTATGTTTTTTTAATGTTTGTTACCTCAGATCTTTTGACTGGGTGAACCGATTTCGATGGTTCTTTTTTTATTTGAAAACTGGTGCTTCCCGTGAGGTCCCATTTCATTTTGGTCCAGTTCTGACAATGGCATCCATGAGAAAACTCTAAAACACTGTACCTTCCATCTTTATGTTACCATATCTAACACAAGAGGGAGGGTCTTTGTTAGAGTCACACAGTGGATGTTCTAAGTATACGTAAGTACAAGTTGGAATGTTGAAGGGTGTAAGACTGCCACACTGTGTAGTGACATGTAGATACCGGCACCAAGGTCTGAAGGTGATCATACTAGCTCTAAAATTAGAAAGTCTTATAGACATTTTAGAACTAGGTAGAGGAAGAGACAATGTCCAGGACGGATTGGGTGCTACTGTTCCTAGACCCCTGGGTTGGGGTGCACAAAACGGGGCGCTAAAGCGGAAATTTTCTAAGTTTTCTTCCTCAGCGCCCCCTTTTGAACACCTTAACCGATCTTTCCTTATGTAGAACATAACCAATAAACACTTACCTAAAGGATCACAGCGAAATATACAATATCTTTTCCGGAGTCCACTCATGGTTAGAAAAGTTAACACAACCGTAACTATTAACAAAAACAAACAAATGAAACGCAACAAAAACTTAACAAATACAAAACAAAACTTGAAACACAACAAAAAAACGAAAACAAAGGAATAACAAAGCAATAATAACTGAAATAATCTTGAAAAACAAATTCGCATCAACTTTCCGAAAGCTAGAGTGAGTTGAACTGAGTTGACATTGTCAATTTCCGCAGACATAGAGACAGCACTCAAAATGGCGGCTAAAGTTTCTCAATTCATTGACTTGGTGGCGCTGTCGGCGGCGAAATTAACGTTAGTTCTAAGTGTGCCCCCCCTGTACTGAACTGAGACGCACTTTTATCCGGGGCCAAGGGTGCAGGCGTGCGCACCACGCGCATGTGTGCGTGCGATAAATATGGTCGGTATATGTGTGAATGGATGATTCATGCACTCATCACATCACTAAACTAGTTAGTGCCAACTATACTATTTCTTTGGTGGTCAAACTGCGCTTCAAACTTCAATGTTACGGTCTAGGAAATACAGACGCAATGCGTGCATTTCTGTGAAAATGAAAACATGAACTAGGTTTTAGGTTCATACTCGTATATGTATATTTGATTGATAACTTAGGTAGATTCACTTTTTCGTTAGTCCGTCGGGTTTCTATCAAAACAATTTGATTCTTAAAAGTTAAAATACCGATACTTCTACACGATGGTAAATTGTTTAAATGACATCATTAGCTTAAAGATTCCATACAACGGCAACGTCTTTATCGCCAGTTACGATTAGGCGAGATGAAGGCCAAGTGCAAATCTATTATACACAAGAAAAAATGTAGATAATTTAAAAAAAATTAATTTCATGAAATATCGTTGAATTTTTTTAAATTTTAGCAGAGGACATTTTCAGCATACGATAACAATAAAAATTATAATATACGGTTGTGTGCAAGTAGATCCGGATAATTTACGTACATAATGTACACTCGAGTACAAAAGATGTAACCACTTTAGTGTTCCTATGAATTGTGTTGCGGGAAATGTCAAATATGACAGGGTACAAAAGTGGGTATTACATATTTTTGTATCCGAGTATACTTGTAACTTTGTTATGTTTAAATTTAATTATCAAGTTATTACTACTTATTTGTGTATGATTCATTAATCTTAGTCACAGTATTTAAGTCAAGTGCACATTAGAAAATAACATTACGTATACATATAATAATTTTACTTTGTACTTGTTTGTTTTGTGAAAAGTAAATCATACTACGGTGTGTAATCTAGAGTGGCTACTACATCATTGGGAAGGACACAGAGGCGTGCCAGGTTCGATTCTAGGTACAGTACTTGCGAACTATGTTTGCTCCTCTGTATTGTCAGAAGCAGATGGATCTCAGCCTATTTGTCATAATTCATCGATCCAATCGCAAATGCATACTCGTAAATACATTCATAAACCCTAAAATTTTAACTCTCCTACCTAAGAGTAGGGTAAAATATTATCACTATCCCCTTTAAATTGTCTTCTTTCAACAAAAATATCTTCATGCCTTAACCGACTTCAAAAACATAACACAAAAATTACGTATGTATGACATGTAACAGTCCAAAGAGTAAGTGTCAAATAGAAAGTTTATAAACATTTTCATGTAGTATATCAAGTTAAGCAAACTGTTTATGTTTCTCGAATGTCTTTCGCCTCTCAGGGAAAAAATATGGATCGACCAGAGAGAATAAGGCCCTTGGCGCATGTGTGCACCTTGTGCTTCAAGTGATTGTGTGACGAGAAAGCCTTAGGTTGTAATTCCTCTCAGCCAGCAGCTTTAAGTTTTTGAGGCAAAAGTACCAAGTCAAAGAATGCATAGGTGCAGTCAAAGACATTTAACATTAATAGTAATAGACCGGACAAAGCAAACAAAAATTTTGATCCTAAACTTATTACCAATTGGTAATAAGTTACTCAATCTAGTGTCGCATCACGTCACGCTTGACTTTTGAGATCAAAATGTTTATATGAAACGTTTCGCAATGCCCGCTCTATAACCTATTACTATATTTAAATCTCTCTGGGTGCAGTACACCATGCAACTGCACTATTGGATCACTGTTCAGATGAAGTTGCCATGACTATTATATATCTTGCACTTGGCTTTCGTCTCACTTGATGCGTTGCTAGACTGTTGGACAGCGTGCTGTTATTGTCTATATTAAGAAGTTGTAAGCTGGATATTATATCAGGGTTTTGTTAAAACTAAACTTTCACTTTTCTACCAGTGTACCTACCATAAAAATAATATTAAAAAAATACCAATTCTATTTATATTTTGAAATTATTGACACTTGAGAAAATCATCATAGAGAAAAACACGAGAAAAAGTAAGTATACAATTTACATTTTAGTGAGGATGGCAGAAACTCAGAATAAAAACTCTACGCACGCTGACAAAAGAGGAATATGATTGATAATCACAATGTATAAAAATGTATTTGTAGCACAGATTAATTTGGCTTATAACTAGATCCTATGGGCAGAGTGTATTAAGTGTGGTACCATAGATTTAACGAACTACGTTCCGCTCGCTACCCTGATTGTCCATGGTCCCTCAGAATACAGTAAAATAATAAAAATAAAAATTATTTAAAACCAATTTATGTAAATATTTTTTTTACATTTTCACAGAGTTCTTTAAAATTATCTACCTGCCATTTTCTTAGTTCTTTTTCGAGATCTTCCGTTTTAAGGCTTTCATAAACTTTCTTGTCTGAAACAAAAAATAGTTAACATACATATGACTCGGATATAATGTTGTACTCATAGAGGGCGGGAAACGAGTTTATTATTATATATACACAAGCTGTGGAGTCTTGGCCTTGGTCACTTAATTTCATCGAGTGGAGGCAGTGGAATGTGACTGACATAAAAAAAGCAGAAAATAGGCAACCACATGTTACTGTTTTTACCAATCGTGATGACTGATGATTATGGCAAATCCCCTCAGTCAGTCCCACAGAATGCCTGACGTGGCGATCTACGATAAAACCTTATGCCCAAAAGTGTAATAATGTAGCCGGTCATTTGAATTGAAGTATCATATGGGCTTCGAATTTATAAATAAATAGTCAAAAATATAAATTATAAACAAAATTATCCAAATGCTTGCAGTATTGCTTTTAGTACGCCCCAATTGTCACTCAGCTTGTGAGGTCACACATTGTCATTACATACTTAGTAAAGATTTGCTGGACAAAATTGAATACGTGCACTTACCATAAACAGGGAACCATCCGCTTAGCTCCACAGCTGCAACCGTAAAAGCTTCCAAATGCTTAACACCAAAACTGCTTTTTCTAGGCCAAACTATAACTCTAACCACATCATGTTTATCGCACAGTCTCACACTCTGTCCTTTAGTGAAGAAAATATTATGTGGTATTGAGTTCTTCATTAAATGGTTGATTAGTTTTATTATGTATTTAGATGACGAATAGACTTCTTGCTGGGATGTTACTTCAAAACAAAATGATTGTGCCGGGTAGCTGTCTTCAAAGTAGTAGACTGGGCCTATTAGATGTTTGCATATCTGAAACACAGTAAAATAAATATCATAACATTCAAGCAGTCAAGTCAGTCACTATTAGAAAACTATTATGCAACTTTATCTCAATAAATACTATTGCTTGATTTAAAAGGGGTTTTTAGCTTTAAGGCTATACTTTGCTTTCATCATCGCTTTGTAATAGATTTTTATTATAAAATAATAATTATACATAGTAATTGTCAAATTTTGAAAACATTTAAATTGAAATAATTTGTATTATTATTGCAGGAAAATTCGAAGTGTGTATTATAGGCTCAAAAATACAAATATTCAAATACAGCATAATACAGTCGAGTACAAACATATGTGTCTACTTTTGAACCATGTCACATTCACCTTTAACTGACATTTCCTTCAAAACACTACATAGAAACAAGCTAGAGAGAATGTGACATGGTTCAAAAGTAGATACATATTTTTGTACTCGAGTGTACATGTGCCTATTAAACCTGAGGTATATTGTTAGCCACACCTCCATCCTATTTTAAGTTACTATCACACAAGCTGAAGGCCAAGAATTCATTTTAAATGATGGTGGAGCTAGTTAGGTGATAGATCCCCTGGGTAAAATATATACTTACCACAGTTTCAATTGGCAAAACAGTTTTCTCTAATAGCAAATGGTAATGCAAGTGATTGACTGATGCTTTTGCACATAGACTGTTGAAAGCAATCCTTAGATTTCTGAAAAAACAACAACATAATGATTGCATCAAAATGTTGATTAAAATTAGAAATTCATTTTAATGTACATATACTTGTTATCACATCTGCCAATAGCACTTTTTTGTTCCAGTAATGGAGGGAGGCCAGTGCTTTAATTAACTTGCTTTACTGGCTGCTCATTGGTTCATCCCTGTGTGTCCTTCAGCAAGAAGGACACACAGGGAAGATATTTCAGTCCAATTTGTTAGAAAATTTCCCAAAGCTGCCTACACTTACCGATCTATAGCTAAGAACATTATGTCCAATACCAGTCTTATGTCTTCTTCATTTGCTATTTGTGGCAAGCATCTGTTAACAGACGGGCAAAGGAGGGTGTGGTAGCGTGATATAGGGCTCGCATTCACAATAAAGGAGTGTATGTCCAAGTCTAAAATAATTAAATTCACTGTATTTAAAATAAAATCTTAAGTTTGGTAACTACTTTAAAAATTAGAAATTAAATGTTCAGCAAGTTGCTCAATTTATAAAACAATAGATTTGACACCCTGTCAGAACTGAAACTATTTAAATCCTCAGTATTTCAATGTATCATGATACAAGCAACCAGCTTTATCCCGGGGCAATTTTCTAGTGCACAATGACCAGCCCATATTCTCCCTGGCAAATGCCTTTCCAAAGTATATTGCCTGTATGACAGAAGGTTGACTGACTCTATATTTTTAAACTTGATATTGATGAGTATTCTTTAGTAGTATAGCTGAGAAGATATTCTTACAAATAACAATTTAACTATTTCTTACCATTTCCCTCCTCGGATAAGTTAAATAATATTTCTCTAGGCAGTACTTTAGTAAAATTGAATTTATTTTCATCAAATGGTTGGTAAATTTTGTCAATTACTTCCGGAGCCCGCCTATTAATCCCTCGGTCTGGATTCAACTAAAAATGTGTAAAAGTTGGTCTTATATATAATTAAATTAAATAAAAAACAATGCAATTGATTGCTCCACCACTTAACATCTATTATACCATTATACCTGTAGCAAGTATTTTTCATCAACAATTCTTTCACGTAAATTGTCGATTTTGTATCTAAAAACATCATTTTCGTCGTGAAGATTGTCCCACTTTGTTTTTAAAATATCTAAGAAATTAAAACTGTTACTATTACATATTACAATTTCTGATTTAGTGTCAGTTAACTTGTACATGTTAAGTGAATATACGATTAAAAATCAGCAATTATATACACTTTATTATGACCGAAAAACCGAAAAACAGACAGAAACTGTGGTAGAACGTTTTCAGCGAAAATGTAGACCACAGACTAATTTATGTGCCTCTGCCTATATGACGTAGTATAGGTACATAGCGCAAATAAACACTCCGTTTCAAACGACACGACACGTGTGTTTCAGGCATTACATTTGTTTTTGTGATTACTGGGAGAAGGCAAAGGTAAAATAACATACAGTCAAGTCTTGAATATCTTTATCTTTGAATTTTAGTTTAGGAAAATATTGGGAGGATGCAATTTCAACCGTTTTCTGATAGTTTTGGATTGTTGATGAGTCTTTCAAAAGTCAGATTTGGTTCCTATAAAATTCAACACAATTAATATGTTTGTAGTCGAGATTGTAAACTCTTTTTATCGCGGCGAAACCCTTAGAATTTTGCGTAATAGATAAGTTTCCAGGCATTTTACAAGTCAAATTGCAATGATTTTACGACTCTCAGCAGAAATGTACATTACAGTATTTAATTTTTTAACGAGAATCGCAAAGTCCAGCCGTGCTGTTATATTGATATGTAAACGCATTGCTGTTTAAGAGCAAATATTGCTGCAAGCATTGTCGGTCTATTGATGTCAGCAGGAAACTGAGAAGAGTGTATGGATCATAGTTTACCACGCGGGCCCAATGCGGATTGGTGGACATCACATACCTGTTCAATACATGCAGGTTTCCTCACGATGTTTTCCTTCACCGTTAAGCAATCGGATAATAGTTGAATTGAAAAACAACTCATAGGTACATGGCTGGATTCAAACACGGAACCCTCAGATTGAGAGTCCGCGCCTTATCCACTACGCCACCGACACTTTTTACAGGTACATATATTAGTCTGTGGTTATTAATTTAATGAACTACCAGCGCGCCGGTGCTGTGAATATAATCCAGCATGCTAATACGAGTATACTTCTCATCAGAAAACCTAAACACCTTGCAAGTTTATGTTTTGTAAGGATTATCAGAAAAATGAATATTCGATGTTAACAGTGAATAATATGAGGTTTTCTAATGCTAATGTTCTAAATTCAAATTAAGATTTCATAGGGTTTTTTGATAAGCCTTACAAAATATAAACTTGCAAGGTGTTTCAATTTTTCTGAAGAGAAGTGTATATTATAAATGTGATAGTGAGTTTGTTGGTCCTTCTTTACGCTGGAACAGAGAGTAGGAATGTCATGATATTTTGTATAGTGGCATATTTGAAGGTCCGGAAAAGGACATTGGCTACATTTCATGTCGATCGATAGTTCCCGTGGCGCGGGGTAATTTCTGAAGTTAGTTTAGAATAAACCACATGTCATCCTCCTATGGCCAAGAGCAAGTTGGACTCGCGCACGAAGGGTTCCGTATAGAATATGGATATTTAACACACGGAAAACCAATTTATAAAGAATGCAGAAAGAAAAAATATCGATTATCGTTATCAAGTTTTGCAGTAGCAGTAGTAGACGAGTACGACACTAGATGGCGCTAGATGTATGTTACATCGCACGTCTCAATAAATAACGTTTGTTATATGGGGCTCCCTTATATATTTATTTTATTCTGGTTTTTATTATTTGTTGTTATAGCGTCAACAGAAAAGTGCATCGTTTGTGTAAATTTCAACTCTAACTATCACGGTTCATGACATACAGCCTCGTGACATACGGACGGACAGCGAAGTCTTAGTAATAGGGTCCCGACTACCGATTTTACCTCTTGGGTATGGAACCCTAAAAACATGAATGCAACATTTTTATTAGTAAGCTGTAGGTACGTCGATTTCAAACTCGTTTCTTTACTACCAAAGAACTTACACAATATGACAACAAAAACCGAATGTAACAAATGAGTTTGATTGAATAAAAAAAAAGTGTTAAAATGACGTTTCGGGCTGTCACGTCAGGTTTTATCTCAATTTTATCTATTGGTAGATTAAGATAAATATGTGTATGGAACCAATGAATAAGTACTCTGAGCCTATAACCAAGGGTTTACGCTAGGAGCATATAATCACAACGTTTTAGGTTTACGCATTATGCAAGCGATAATGAGCATTGAACATTATCGGTAATGCTGCTCGGTCGAGAAGTGAGTGACAAGGACAGAGCAATACTTAACGATCGCGGTATCGTCCGAGTACTTTAATTAAATAAACTAAACATGAAAATAATTAACCCAGTGTTAAAAATAACAACACATAAAAATATCACAATTTTATTTTTCAATAGCTTGATTTAAAGTTATTAGGGTTCATAGGATTGTTCTCATCATACAATAATAAAACTTCCATTATTTTTTGTGAAGCCCTAGCAGCATCATATGAATTCATCTGTGACAGCTTCTTAGCTACAGTACGGCCTATTTTCCCATTCCTAGTGTTATCTAAACCAAATGCATCATTCTGCACACCTTTAAATACTTCCAATATGTTCTCTGAAATAGTTTGACATTTATCAGAGTCAATTTCTTTACAATCTTGGTCTTCTGAAAACTGTTCCTCTTCACTACTCCATTCGTGATCTTTTACTGTGTTTAGGAGATCCTGTAGAAAAGAAAACGTGCATATTTAATAATTATTTGACACATGAGCAATGTCAAAAATATTAGGTCAGATGATCACAAAGAGTCCTTGCTTGTCTGGAAAAATTAAAAATTTGTTGGGTTAATTAAAAGCTTACTCTTCAATTTCTTAGTATGTAAATAAGTACTATAAATTAGCAAGTTTAGTAAATTCAAGTTTCGTACTTTATCTTCTTCCCATTCTAAGAGGTCTGATGTTGAGTGATCTCCTTTTACTTTTCTGTGCACTTTCAGCAGGAATTGACAAGCTTCCCATAGGTGCCAGTTGACTTTGTACTCCTGAAAATATTATTATTTATGCAATTTTAATAAGGAGATCTTATAGCATAGATCAGATATTAACCTATAGAAAAAATTTACTGCCCACTGGTTTTGGTTATTCAAGTGATGTGATCTGCCCATTTCTACATCAGCTCACTGACTCGTCAAGCTATGTCAGTGACTTTTTGTTCGTTTATGTATTTCCTCATCCCAGATTTTATCACGTAGAGAAATTCCGAGCATAGCTCGTTTTATTGCTCGCTGAGTGACTTTGAGCTTGTTTATTCGGCCCACAGCAAAGGACCACATTTTGGTTCCATATGTCTCCAGTGTATGTCCTCAGTTATGGATATAATAACTAAAGTAGCCACCAAAAATATGTCAGTGAGTAGCGTACAATTTTAGCGATATGAAATTTTCTTACCTCACCATCACCTTTTATTCGACTTGCACTTATTTTCCTCAAGTAATTCGCAAACGTTGATCTGATATTTGTCCACCTGTCTTTCACAGCTTGTCCAGTGAATTCGTTGCCATATTTTGTCGCGAATTCAGCGTACGTTTGGTCCCTATGTTCTACAGAAGTATACTTCGGATGTTTAGGATTCCAAATGTTTGGTCTGCTTTCTATAAACTTGACTAATTTTAAGTTCATCTTTCTGGTCCAGAAAACTTTCTCTTTCGCGAATTCTGATATCATTTTCAGTTATTTTCTTCCGATGTTTCTTTTTTGTAAATAACAAACCACAATACAACAGCACGAACGACAAACCTCGAAAAACGTGAAAAACATAAACAGCTGATTTTGACAGACCGAATTATTTTACTCTTCAATTTCCGAACAGGCAATGTATTATCCTTTACAGATAGTATGTTACGTGAAAGGACACACGATAACACAAAATCACACATTTAATGCACAGCTGTGGTTTAATGTGATGAATGATTTTAAAGCATTTTTGCCACTGAATTCTAACTACCAAACTGATATTATTGTAGTCCAATAAAATTTACAAATTAACAATAAGTAAATACGTATTCTAAAAATATCCCAAAGAGGCATATGGCGAAATATTTTAAGGGGTCAACTAAAAGCAGATATACTCTAAATAGCTTAATATAAAATTTCTCGTTAATTGTGTGCGTTTACCGGAACGTTCTTGGTGGCAGCATTTACGCGGCAAATGCAAACTTTTCTAAGTAAATCAATGAATATAAAGTTTTTTGCAAACTGTCAAACTTTGCAAATCACAGTAAGTCACCTGGTAAAACTTTGTTGAGTTAGTAATATCAGTCGTACTATTTTAAAAAGAACTATTTGCATATTCTTAGATCATTGCTCAATAAAGACTGGGAAAGATTCGGAAATAAACAAACAATTTCTCTTGTCTACTAAAAGTAATTATCATTAAAACAGTACAGTCACGCGATAGCTCATTAGCTCTAACAAAAAAAGAGAACGGATGTCCATGACTGCGGCGAGACTAAAGAATTTACCGTTGACTCTCAGTCGATCGCGGGAAACAGTCGCTGCCGCGGTCTCTATCGCCATGGGTCGCCTCCACGCGTTCACCGCGTACTCACAGCCGTTTCTCATTAAAAACGCACGATATTATACAGGATGTCCCTTTTCAAAAAGGCAGCGTTCACAAATAGCGCCAACGGCTGACGTCACGGAAGAAATTCTCGCGAACGCGAAGCCGTATTCTGAAGTCCCAGGACCTCGACCGATTCCTATTCTGGGTAATACATGGCGTATGATTCCTGTTATCGGCCAGTACGATATATCACAGTTCGCGAAAGTGACTAAACAGTTTCTGGATCAGTACGGTAAAATAGTTCGGTTGGGGGGTTTGATCGGACGCCCGGACCTTTTGTTCGTGTACGATGCGGATGAGATCGAGAGGATGTATCGGCGTGAAGGTCCCACTCCCTTCAGGCCAGCCATGCCCTGCCTGGTCAAGTACAAGTCCGAAGTGAGGAAGGATTTCTTTGGAGATTTGCCTGGAGTCGTTGGCGTGTGAGTTTTTCTTTAATATTTTTTAAATGCAGTCTAGCTAACTTTTTTTTATTAAATATTAACTAACATTGTTAGCATATTTCGTAGGTGACGAAATGATCATTACTTACATCAAACGTTTTATTTAAATATTGTGGTAACAGTAATAAAAATATGATTTGAACGCTACAATGCAACATGCTCATATATAGAGAACTTTCCTTCACTGTATCGCCGACACGTCTGTTGCCACCACCAGCACATTTATATCATATATATATATATATATGCATAGTTATTTTATCTCAAACTAGCTTCTGTCCACGACTGTGTGCGTGAACTTTAGGATTTATTCTATTTTTAACTACTTGTTCGATCGACATAAAAAGCAGCTTATGTACTTTCCCGGCCTATCAACTATCCCTCTAAAAAAAACAAGGCATTCTAACTTCCTTTTAGGCCGTGCATGTATGAGAAAGATATTTTAATAGTTTACTTGCTATTCGGAGCGGAGACAAATTAAAACAACTAATGATTATAAAAATCGTTCCGGACGTTTTTGAGTTATAAATGGCGTAATTTACCCGACTCTGTTTTATATATACAGATTATAGAAAGCACTTATAGCCTGCTAGAATGCTTCTCTTGATGTAATGATAATATCATTACATCAAGATAAGCATTCTTATTAAGAAAGACTGAGGATATTAACAAACTTTCGCATTAAAATATGTACACATGTTGATAATTCCACCTAGAAATTGAGTTACATCACATCAGTTCCTGCACCTGGGCAGAGCAAGAGCGGGTCGCTAGTTCTCTTTTAAATTTAATACAATAGGCTAAAATAAGCCTTACGTAAAGCATATTGATAGGTTTATTTAAAACAGGTTTCTTAGAGTAATATATATTTCAAACATCTCAGGTTTTCCCAAATATAGGTATTGCTACAGATTTGTTAGATAAATTTTATCACCGTTTTTTCCCAAATTTTATTTTCACGCCGTCGCATAATAATCCAAACACCTTTTCCAAAAAAAAAACAGGCATGTATAGTCCGCCGATCTGCACTGGGCCCGCGTGGTGGACGATGGCCAATACACTCTCTGTAGGAGAGTATGCCTGAGCCCCTGCAGTGGGAACGTATAGAGGCTGATGATGTTGATACATACAGATGATATCGCTGGTGCGGGGAACGTGTAAGACAGCGGAAGTGCCATGTCGAGTAGTCTGTCTGTGGTCTGCGGTACTATCCTACCCACTAACTACGTCACGACCTTATAAATTGATAGCGCGGTTTTCTACTTTCTCTATCGTACTTATGGACCAACTTACGCAGTCTACGATTTCACCGTGTCTGGTTAACATTTCGAATTATGTCGATAAACACTTGGTTTGTTAGCTACCAAACTACAGTGTTACTAGCACTTGTGTTCCTGTAATGAAAGATAACAGTTACTCCTTGCACCCTGCTTCATGTCATCTGGGTTGATTTTTGAAAGATGTTTATATAGCTTGTTCTTAATTCGTCTAAGTGGCAGATGTAAAAGCTCTTGGGAGAGGTCTGCTTAAATTCGAAATGTACAGCTTGAATGTAGCCCTGCTTACATAGAGTGACATAATGCGCGAATCAGTGAGCTAAATTATATACCTATTATTTACTTAATCAAGTTTAGAAGATGTCTAACAAATGTGCGAATTAACCGATGCTAATGGTTTATACTTTATACCCTCTGCTTCTAAATTTGAAATCCTCACAGTGCCTCACAACTAATTGCTTCTAACGACGTAGTGATTAAAGTACAATATTTTCCTTTGTTCTTTTCTGTGGAATTGTAAAATTTCTTGTGAAATTCAAAATAGACGCCAATTTCATAATTAGATTGTGAAAGTAAGTAATTCGAACTAACGACATAATACTGACCGACAACTGGCATCACGAAATAATACCATGGATAAACATATAGGGGTCACAATAGATCTATCAAGGTCGCAGTGAATGGTTGGGCCCGGTGGACCACCCCCCTTGTCTCAAATAATAATTGATAAACATAATTGTGCTCTACTGGCCATACGTCCTATTAGTAAAAAATTAACTGTAAGTATTTTTTATTTCTAAAATTCTAATGTGGCATTGGGCAGGCGACATCGCTTAATAATCGACAGATTATACATCATCATCAACAGCCTATATACGTCCCCACTGCAGGGGCTCAGGCCTACTGTCCTACAGAGAGTGTATGGGCCATAGTACACCACGCGGGCCCAGTGCGGATTGGCGGACTTCACATGCCTGTTCAAGACATGCAGGTTTCCTCACGATGTTTTCCTTCACCGTTAAGCAATCGGATAATGTACTTAAATTGAAAAACAACTCATAGGTACACGGCTGGATTCGAACCCGGAACCCTCAGATTGAGAGTCCCGCGCCTTATCCATTGCGTCACCGACGCTTGTTAATCGACAAATCGACAGATTACTTTTATAAAATTCCCTGTAAGGGAAAAATCCTAAAATAGAAAACCGTTTCCCTAGCTTAGTGGTTACACAGACTGTAGGACGTGGATTCGAGTTCCCGTGGAACAAGTGGTTGGTGGTAAGCCTTTTCTGTGCCTGTCTGGCGAGTTACCATCTAGTTGCCCGAGTCTACATACATCATTATAAATCCAAATAAAATGACGAATTTCGTAATGTTATGGTACGTTAAGTTGACAGAAAAATCATGACGACTCTTCTAAAAAAAGGAGGTACCAGCCAATGCTGTCACATGCCGCCTACCTTATCGTCAGTTACAACATATTTTTATTATTATTACATTTTACTTGTATTATAAATTGAAAAGTTACTTTGTTACCGTTTGGTTTGGTTTCAATTTCCGTTGAAATTTGACAGGCACAGCCTATTGGCATAGGAAAAAACACAGACAAAGTTTTATCCCGTCTTATCGAGTGGTTCTCGGAGACGATGTCACTGGAAAAAGAGGTACTTTCATAATGTACAGGAATAGTCCACCAAATTCATAGAATGTAAGTTGAAAGTTATAAAAAAAATCTGTTTAAATATACTCATGGCAACGGAAACCGATGTTTTACACAGACAAAGGTTGATTTAGATGCTCATTTAGAAACCTTGCCCTCGTTGGGCACGAAGCGATTATTATCATTATATTAGTAGATCATCATACGCGAACTCTTAATCAGCTGAAGAAGTCCTATGTTGTTAAAAGGGCCCTAAACGGGGCAACCCGATCGAACAGTTTCGTGCAAATTGCTAATCATGGTATAATAGCACTATTGTGTTCCGTTATTGAAGGTAGCAGAGCCAGCGCCTTATTAGCTTACCATCCAACGGCATTATCATCGCTTACCATCAGGTTATGAAGGCCAAGTGCAAACCCATCATACGCAAAAAAAGATTGTATTGTGCTACATACAAATACCGTTAAAATCATAACCGTCCTTTTAACTTTACCGTAGTGAGGTAATGTATACAGCCTATACATGGCCCTACTGCAGGGGCTCAGGCCTACTCTCCAGCAGAGAGTGTAAGCGGTTTTAAATTTAATAAACCCAAAAAAAATAATTAATTAACAGCGCAGTTAGCTATCGCTAGCGCAAATAAGGTACTTTTCTGTTTATTATTATTCATGTTTATTATCGTAGTTCAGCCTAGACCTATTATCCTAGACCTATATGCGTGACGTCACCGTTTGTTAACGCCACACTGACCACTAAACGTGGACGTGATAATTACTGAATGTTATTTAAAGCCTGAGGCAGGCAAATCATTCACAACTGATGACGGTATTGTCGTACCTTAACATGTGTTTCACCTGAATGGTTTATTGACCATTATCATCATCGGCCGGGAAACGTCCACTGCTGGACATAGACCTTCATATCATATCGTATTTAAAATTACTTAGACGTTTGGAAGCCAATTACTTTAAAAATATAGTTAAAAAGAATTTAAAACCATGCTTTTGTCACTATCTACTCCCTGTCTTCATCATCAGACCCTTATCACCAATTGTACTACTTGTAATGACTTGCACTCGTCAAACCAAACCAAACGAGTCCAAACCCGAGGTGCTTACTAGTATTCCTTGAAGAGTTCCACTTTCTACTTCCTGGCTTCATCGTCAGATCCTTATCACCAAGTATATCAATATTTATGGACTAAACTTGTCAAACCAAACAATATGAACCCAAACTAGTTTACCAGTACCCATTGAAGAGTTCTTCTATCCACCTCCTGACTCCTGGGTCAGATCAGCTCGATGGTGCCAAATTATTGTATTACATACAATCACAAAGTTTCAACTTGATACGACAAATAAGAATCAGGTTAAAATTGACTTCCTAGATTTGTTTACATGCATATTTAGATAACAATAATTAACAATTGGTGGTCACAAGTGGTACACATGGTGGTCTTAGAAGGGGATTTAGGGAAAATATAAAGGAGATGACGATTAAAGTTCGACATAGCGATCTGTGAGGGATGCACTATTCTGAATGGACATGGACGTATGCATCTAATTATGATGAATCATACTTTATTACAAAGGGTTAAAATATATTGTTACTTCTTTTGAGTTTCTACTTCTCAAACTCTGGTGTTATCAGTTTACGAAGTTTTAAAGCTGTGAGTCACCAGTTTGGAATAGAAAGAAACTCTTTACAATGTGGAAAGTGCGAAGAAAGTTTGCAATAAAACCTCTTTGTTGCTTTAAAATTCAAACTATTTATTTCCTTTTGAACTTTTAATACTGGCCGGTTCCCGCCTGAATTCAGATTTGATCGTGGAACTTTGGAATTTATGAAATCTAGTTCTTGAATTGGATTAAGAATTAACTATAATGCCGTAGTTTAAAAGTAAAACTATAATTGCAATGCCAACAGACGATCACTTTACTATCGATTTCTGTAGATCTTTACTATTGTTTTACTATACATTGATACGTAAGTATTGACATAGCATGACTCCGCTAAACTGCAGTTTTGTCATCAGTATTTAGCACCGCGTGTGGACGTAAGTGACAATGCAGGTTCTAACGGGTGTTATATATCTTGTCAAGGTCAGGTAACCTTTACCTGATTCAGAGTACTTACTTACGTGCTAAAATTTCTTATTTTGGTTGTTACCATTTAAGTCACTGTTTAGTCAGTCCTGAATTCCCATTTACAAAATTGTGTATTCAAATTGAACGTTCAAATTGAGAACACAAAGAATATAGTGTGATGTACATATAATCTAGGATTGATTTTACTACTACAGGTTATAATAATTTTGCTCATTTTTTTATGGCTTAGTAATAATAGTTTGTTACAAGGACGCAATGTGACACTGAACACATATCACACGGCCTTAAATTTATTTTTTAATATACTTTTTCATATGTATTTAAGAGGGTATAGAGCGATAGTGGCGCCCTCATTCGCTTTTTTCTACATTTCTTCGCAATTATACAGTAATATCAAAAACCAAGCCGGGCTTTGTGTTGTCATTACTGGTCGATTGTTTGCAGTAACTATCTATAAAATAGTTAAAAGTGACCACTTTACGCGGTTCGTTTTATAATAACTACACAGAATCTAAACATGAATCCATAATGTATCGATAAACCGTAAACCAGCAATGACTAAAAAAAGTTCGGCTTGGTTTTTGAAATTATTGTGTAATTGCAGAGAAATGTAGAAAACAGCGAATGACAGCAACTGTCGCTCTATGGCCTCTTAAAAGAAGCGATAGTTGCGTGTATTTCGCCTTTTCTTCTTTTATTTACAGAACGCGTTGAAAATTAGCTACTGGCTAAAGATACAGCTTTGAATTAATATCTGAGACTTAATAATTATATTTGCAGCTTACAATTAATAGCACGGTAATCGTGTCACGTGGCAAACTGCTTTCGCTACGGCCTGCTTCCTAACTAGGCCAAGTATCACTGACCCACCCACTCAGTAAACATAGACGGAACAAGTAGTCTGTTTCGTTCTCATTGATGCTTCTGTTTGTACGATTTTTCGGGTGCAACTAGTCGAAGCAGCAGTGTATGGTTTGGTTATGAAGTGAACTGTTTTGGAATTCTTTTTTTGAAACACAGAATTTGGTGCTTTGTTTTATAAACGGTAATTTTTGAGTTTCTACTATAACGGTACTATTTAGATGTTTAATATTAATGTATGTTGTGACTAATTTATTTTGTCTCCGTTCAATATTTAATTCATAATTTTGGAACTTGTGCTCTCTTATAGACCACCATGTTGAAATTTCCATTGGAGTTGGTTATAATTTACTGTGACTGGCAGCACAGGTCATAGCAGAAAGGTTTGGACATATTTTGTCACTTAGTCGCGACCAATAAAGCAATTTTAAAAAGTCATGAGTTACTCGTTTTGAGGCCACGCCCGTCCGACAATACCCATTGCTCAACATCCTCCTTTGTTAGTTAAAAAATGTAGTTTTGACCAAAAATACACAATACAAACAAGGCCCATCATGGGCGCATCTACTCGTTTCCTCTGTCCACCTGTCGACCCACCCAAACCGGTTAAAAATAACATGTTTTACTACAACGTTGAATCGTTTTGGGGTCCGATGTAAGATAAATTTAATTGAGAAGTTTGTACGGCGCAGGACCTTGGTAATTGCAATTGAAAGTAATTTTGTAAACAGTTGGTTCAAGGTCTGTGGGCCAAAGTGAGGCTATTGAAAGTATATATTTATGAAGCCTTTCCTTTATCTGACATATACAGATGTTTGTGCGTTGTACACAAATCATTTACAAAATATAATTTTATATCCAACGCATGGTGACCAGTTTCGCGAGTGTTTCTCTACCTTCAATACGGGGTATGAAATTGAGAAAACTATGAAAAGTAAAAACGTATAATGATTAAAACATAGTCTTACTTTAAAACACTATACTATCCAAAAAATTCTGACGGAGCACAAATTAACCGTGTTGAGCATATGCCAAATAACGTGTTATTATTAAAGGAGAAAAGGTGTGGACACTTGGACAGTAACTACTTCAAGTCATCAGTCAAGTATTTTAGAGCATGCTGCTTTTAATAGGTTAAACATTTAAATTAGAATAATATATGGGTTATGAATATGAATGAAAAATGTTATAATTGTTAGTAGGTGCCAAATTAGATTAATTAAAGTCATATAAAGATAGGATAAATATTCAGAAGCATATACATAATTTCAATAAAACATATTATAATTTCGCGCGCGTTGATGTCTTTCATATCGGCTTCTAGCCTTGTACTTTATACATTTTCTCAGCTTACCTCTCCCGACATATATTAATGACTCGTGTTTAAAACTCCTTCCTAAATCTCTATCAAGGAGTTGGCTGTTAGACTGGCCGTGGACTGACCGTGTCAAGAAAACTGAGCGGTTCACTAAATAATTTGATTACCACCTTAATTTTATAAACCATTATTACATCATTTAAATCTTAACAAATCTGAAAATAAATTAAAACATATTTTGATTGATAAGAAGGCCAAGTGTAATTGCACTGTCATTTAAAAGCACCTAATCAGGATTAAATATTTTTGAAATTTATCCTCGCGCATAATTTTGTGATCAAAATGAATACTCTTCAGCGTCTGCGCTCTAGGAAACCAGTCTCGAATGTAAATTCCCTTATGAGAACCTGATCTGTTCACATTGCTATGTAGAAATCGCTAGTGGAATAAAAATGGGCAAAGCGCGCCAGCGATTGGTCATTTGCTGTCGTGACTGAGATGCGCGGAATACTAACGTGGATCCAGTTTAATGCGCACACGATTGCGTTCGATGTTTCCTGACACATCCACTTTAATGCTCAGATTTATGTGGCAACCAGATAAATTTAAATATAGTAATAAGTTATACGGGGGCATTGGTAAACTTTTCATTAGCTAAACTTTGATCTCGAAAGAAAATTGTACGTCAAATGTCTTGTAAGGGCGCGTGACGTGACCTGATACTAGACCGACTTATTACCAATTGGTAGAAAGCTTAGGATCTAAATTTTGTTTCCTTTGTCCGCTCTTTAGTAGTAATGTTTTGGTAGCAACCCTTGTAATTTGAGTAGGGTATTTCACACTCATTTAGTTTGTGTGCTACAGTACTGCACGAAGTGTTTGGTTTCTTATTTGAATATGTGCATTGCTAAACTTTTTTTTTTACGAGCGCTACAATCTGGATGTCGTGATAATCAGAGTGAATTGAATAGGCATCTTCTAAGTATGCTTCACTTCATTTCCAGTATTAGCTGAACTCGCGTTGTAACATATCTACATTCAATGTGAGGTCAGCTTATGTTGGACATTTAGCTAGATATGTAGTCGTGCATACGATTTTTGACTATATCATTATTATCAACTGATGAGTCCACTGTTGAACATGAGCCTCCCTCATAGTTCACCACTTTCTATGAAGTTGAAGTCTGTTGTTATAGGTAGATGCTGCTGTCCTCCTCCTGAATATTTTTCCTTTAGTCGTCTTTTACGACAATCGCGAGATAACATGGGGTTGTCCTATTCTAAAGCCAAGACTTTTTCATAACACAAATAAAAAAATTGTCAGTTTTTCTATACTAAGGTCAAATGTCGTGATATCTGCACACATCAAACGGGTGAAGTTTGTATACACGCGCATGTGTGAGTAGTCCGCGTGCGCTATACGTACTCAGCCTGACGCAACTTAGTTCCAAATTAGTTCACGACAAATTGTTTGGAACATGTCAAAACATCAAAGGCGCTACTAGCGCATTGTTGGTGCCACTGTCTCTGCATTATGTATGGCAGAGAATAGATGTTGATTTTGCTCCGTTTGAGATTTGGTAGGATTATTTTCGCTGTATGGAGTCCCGTCTCATTTAGTACTCTTTACTGTCAGTCTCTTGCGGGGGAAGTGAGGTATCGCCGATCGGCGGGAGGCGGTGATTGCCCGTTCTGTACGTAATACTAGATTAATTATGTGGTCTCACTAAGAAATTAGTGATTCGCACACCATCCACGAATACAAACATTACAATGCGTTCAGCAAATACTAAGCTCTCAAACAAAGTTACGTGGAGAGAAGCAAACAAGTTAGCGAGGATGTTTGCCTGGTACCTACATACTTGAACTACTTACTATTCTCTCTATTCTAGGGTCATATTCGTACAAGGTCATTATTTCAGATGAGATAGTTCGTGGTGCTAGTCGATTATCACAAAATCACACTCAAACTATTAAAAAGTATTCAAATCTCATCATACTCGTATGTATAAAGGAATATGACTTTTGAGTTAGAGAGTGTGTTGTAGACAGTAGAACAACAGTTTTCCACAAACTGTCCGATAGTATTAATCCCGTGTCAACAAACTATCCTTCATGGAAGGTAGCCAGTCATAAAGATATTACGACGTAAAACACAAAACCATATAAATGTATGAGTTGGGAACAAAGAACGAATAATATATTTAAATACTTTTACTACTTTCAAAGCAATTGCGCGGTAAAACTTTTGATGGGAACATATAACTATGAAACCACGGAAATCTAAATAAAGGGATATAGTAATAGATGTTCCGCCTCATGTTTTTTGTCGCCCCTGTGCAGTCTAGTTGCCAGTAGTTTATTCTTA
Source organism: Carcina quercana (assembly GCA_910589575.2). Taxonomy (NCBI): domain Eukaryota; kingdom Metazoa; phylum Arthropoda; class Insecta; order Lepidoptera; family Depressariidae; genus Carcina; species Carcina quercana. Next base: position 4,822,780 of record OU342446.1, on the reverse strand, counting down.
TCAGGAATGTAGAATCCAGGTCTCGTATCACTCCATCTAGTTCACCATGAATTTTTAAATATTTTACAAAATATTTGTCATGAAACCTGACTGCTCGAATACAAAGCCATAGTGAATGATTAGATATCTTTGTTTATTTGTACATTTTCGAAGAGGGTTGTCACATGTCTTTCTTCTTTAATAAAGTTGAGACAAGTGCGTCATCTTATAGACATTACAAATAAAAACTACTATTTATGTTCCTAGCTATTTTACAATAGGCAGTGGCAACATCTGAACTGTCATACAGTTTTAGTTCCTGCAGCAGCATCTACCATAATGATAATGAAATGCCCTAACAGTCCGATGTTAATCTGTGAGGGAGGCACATGTCCAACAGTGGACTTATGTGGCCGATGATGATGCATTGCCGTCACCTTACTGCGATTGGCAATCGACTGATGACAGGTGATGAGAATTATTTACGACCATTTCGATTGTACTAGTCAATATCTTACATGAAGCATTTCTATTGACGAAATGCACATAATATAAGTAGATTTGCATGCGTTCCTCGGTCTGGCTAAATGTTTGAAGGTAATAAAGAACAGGAAGAGCAATTGAATATCCAAAACTACTATCAGTTGCTCATAAATATTCCTCGGCACTCGCCTATGTGAGAGCACTGTCTGATTTTTCTCAGTCACGGTCTCATGGTTTATTCGTAGGTTTCATTGTTACTTTCATATGGATATTTTAATCAACGAATATGTTTCGCATATGTAAAACAATCTTTCTAATACAGTCGAGGTTACCGCGATCCGATCAATGCATATTCTCTAACCGCCGTAGCAGATGTGAAAAACTTCTGGTGACTGTACATTATCGTAAAGATCTTGCCTTGTTCTTCTAAATTGAAGCATTTTATTCCAATATTATTTTCTTAAGTAACCCATAGACAATTTATTATTTTGTTATTCAATAGAGGTAATATAAACCTTGTCTATTCCTTGGAATTTGCTTCGAGTAAGTATCCAACATTCCTTCCAGACTTATAAGCCGTTTTGTTGACAGCAACCTTACAAGTTACAACTTATGTCGGTAAGTCGGAAATCCAACTATAGGGAGAAATGTCACCTCTCTGTATCGCTTCTAGGTTTCGAGATTTAAACCACCAAAAGTACACAAATTCGTAATACATTTTTTGGTAAAATACCCTCCACCCAGCCTAAATACGTTTCATGAAATTCACGTTTAAAAGTCATAATTTATGACTTGCTATGTGAAAAATAAAGTTTAGCGTATAGGTACTATCGACAAAGTTCCCGCCTGACCACCATGAGGGCTAGTTTCGCATACAGTCGTGGTTCAGGTTGCTCCGCCTTGCTAATTTTTTGGGATAGATCATAAAACTATAAAAAACAAGAAAGCATTGTTGTATTTGTGAAAGTCCCGCAAGTTGGCCGCCACAATGATGCATTATAAAATGACCCTAAACTGTAACTAACCACTACAATAAACCCTAAAAAGTCATAAAAACTCACAAACAAAAGCGTTTTCGTCTCTCCTTGTTGAACAAAAGAAAAGGCGGGTTTAGCTAAGATCGCCACATGCAAGCAACTTGGTTTTGAAACTGATCAGGCGGGAGCTATGTCGATATTACATATATTAGTCTGTGTTTAGCGTGACGTGACAAAGATTTATATTTTTAACATTTTAAAGTCACCAAATTACCACACTCAGCATTGAGACAAAAAATCTGAGAAAATCTCATGAAAACTTTTATGAGAAAATAAAGTTCTTTAACCACAAAATCTCCACTTTGAGCAGCTGTTTGACAGGCTGCGACTTGACAAACGAGACCGAGGTTGAGATAAGGTATGAATTAGTGTTTATTAATTAGTGAGCTATCTCTACGCTCTACTTGAGCAGCGTTTCTTAACACGAATCTAAATTAATCATGTGAGTTGATCGCATTGTATGCAGTAGATTGCTTCGATACAAAGTCTTTGAAATCATTTACATTTACACGTACATTTTACACAGAGTATAAAACGTTACAATGGTGAAGTAACATTACGTGTGTGTTACCACAGAGTTGTTACTATAATGACTGCGATCCGAGATTCAAAGTTTCTCCTTGAAACACTTGCGTTGCGAAACTTTAATGGACGCGACACTTGCTGTATAGAACACATAAGTGTCAGTTTGACACAGTTCGTGTTAAGTACTATTTTTGTATCATTTTCAATAGGATATTTTTGATCACCTTCAAGCATTTACCTGTGATTCCACTGTATTAACAAGAGGCGCATTAGCCATCATTAAACCTATATACCTACTTTATGCACCTACCTATATATCTACTTATATCTAACCTATATATTTTCAGAATATAATCATTAAGATTTATCATTTGATACCAAATATTTTTTATTTGTTGTTAGCACTTAATTAAGTTTTGCAGGCCATTTTTAGATTTTATGTGAAGTCATATAGTCCATATAAATTCATAAAAAGGTTGCTAAAATCATAGCCCTCCTTTTGCCTTCGCTGTAGTCGGGTAAAACAGACCTGAATAACCGACTTCATTTCCCCACGAAGCCTATTCCTGATGCTAAACGATATGCGCGTGAGACTAGTTATGTAATCCAGTATCGCCACATCAAAGCGCCATATGTAGCTGTCGCAGTTGATTTGCCTAACAACCTGTTTTTCATAACCACTAGAAGTTTTACTAAACGTTCAATTGAGAGTCTCGTCCTTTTTGGAAGTAGAATAAAAACAAAATTTGAATTAGGAAAATTTTCAACATGTTTTTTTTTTTAAATTTTGCAGGCATGGCGACCAATGGCGCAGGTTCCGTTCAAAGGTTCAGCGGCCAATTCTACAGCCTCAGACCGTGAAGAAGTACGTGGCACCCATCGAGATGGTCACCGAGGACTTCATCTCATATATGGAGAACGCGAGGGATGAGGCAGGGGATCTCCCGCATGAGTTCGACAACGACATTCACCGGTGGTCGCTTGAATGTAAGTCAACCAATCTAATTCTTATTTGCAATAAATATGCCGCTTAACCTACTAATTATCTCAAACAGCACGAATTTTTTTAAAAATCAAAACCTTATAATCTGGTAGTTAAAGTCAAATTTCATCGTGTAGGTTGTAAAGTAGATGACTGATCTCACACACCCTATTCAGAGTTGTTGAGACGTTATTTCAGCCTAACCAACCTGCGGAAAGTGTCACAAAGTGCTTTTTGACAATGTTTCCACCGGGAAATGAACCTGGGACCTGAGTCGAATGCTCACACAAGCAAATTCAATACAATGTATAGTGTGCATGTGATTTGCCTGATTATGGTGACACTAAAAAGGAGGGCTATTAATTTTAGCAAGCGGTATTTAGCATGCGGTAAGCACCTATTCGAATTTTTAAAATTATGATCAAAGTAATAAATAGCCGCCTCCGTGTCCGGTTACAAGGACTCGCAATCCAAAGGTCTCGGGTTCGATTCCTAGCGGTACCAATTCGTACTCAGTTTGGTTGCCACCAGAGTTATTAGCACTACTGTCTTCCGGTATTAAAGATAGCAAAGGCAGTGCTTTATTTGCTCAGTCCTCTTTGTCACTTACCAGCAAGTGAAATGAAGGACATGTGTAAAACTGTTATGTGCCTCCCTTTGTATCAAAGGCATCTTACTGCGATCACTATTCCGTCTGCCAAGCGTAGTGATAATGGCAAATCATTTTCTTATCTTTATATTTTCTGTTAGCAATGTTTTATTCTAATCTAAAGGTAAAATAACAATTTCATTTAATGTTATTTAATCGCAGAATAATTTGAAATTACTAACTTAAAAAACTTAAGACTAATCAAAATGCTATCGTACATTTTTCACCATCTCAAATAGAAAAGTCATCCTTCCTACTAATATTATAAGTGTGAAAGTTTGGATGTTTAGATGTTTGGATGTTTGTGACGCTTTCACGGAAAAACTACTGAATGGATTTGAATGAAACTTTACAATAACATAGCTTATACATCAGAATACCATATAGGCTATAATTTATAAAGACATATTGTGTAAATTGTCCAAAATCACACTTATAATATTAGTGGGATTACATGCGCAATTTTGGCATAACAAAAACGCGTTGCCTAGCAACCGACCATAGAATATGTAAATTTGTATATGCAAACTTTCGCGTTTATAATATTGGTGTGAAGACTATTTGAATGTACTACGTCAGATATTGACATTTATTTAGTTTCTTTAAATTATTAGACTACGTAACAGAATAAACACTATTTTGTACCTTATGCTGTATAATAATTTGTCATATACGTCACCTGTGCCTATCGAACAAGTATAATACATCCTGAAATACACGCGGACAAAGTCGCGGGCGGAAGCTAGTGATCTATAAATCCTACTTCCTACTAATATTATAAGTGTGAAAGTTTGGATGTTTGTGACGCTTTCACGGAAAAACTACTGAATGGATTTGAATGAAACTTTACAATAATATAGCTTATACATCAGAATAACATATAGGCTATAATTTATAAAGACATATTGTGTAAATTGTACAAAATCACACTTATAATATTAGTGGGATTACATGGGCAATTTGGGCATAACAAAAACGCGTTGCCTAGCAACCGGCCATAGAATATGTAATTCGTATATACAAACTTTCGCGTTTATAATATTAGTGTGAAGACTATTTGAATGTACTACGTCAGATATTGAAATTTCTTTTGTTTCTTTAAACTATTAGCCTACGTAACAGAATAAACACTATTTTGTACCTTATGCTGGAAATGGAGATAGATGCCTTCTATGCCTATCGAACAAGTATAATAAATCCTGAAGTACACGCGGACAAAGTCGCGGGCGGAAGCTAGTACATTATAAATCTGAGAAATGAATATCTCAAACTATTAAAAAATGTATGATGGCTTTGCACTTGGCCTTCATCTCACCTGATGGTAAGTGACGATAAGGCCGATTGATGGTAAGCGAGCGCACCCAGATGTCTCAGCCTCAAACTAATGAGGCGATGGATCTGCTAGCTTTCATACCAGAACGCAACCTGACACAACAGTGCTATTAACACTGCTGTTTGGCGGTAGACTTAGGTAACATGGTGGTAGCTAGTCAGACGGACATAGGAAATGCCCAACCACCAACCAAACCGAGTACCGATAGATAACCCCACTGGGAATTTAGCTATTAGGTCACGGAGGCGGTAGAAAAACTTCAATGAAAGGTTTATTCAATAATTAGAAACTTTGATTCTTTATTTTATTAATATTTCACTGTTCTAACCTTCTCCGTAGCCTAATGGCTACATGCTTGGTCTTAAAATCCGGGTATTCAGTTTGGTTGGTGGTATGGCATTTTCTATGTCAGCCAATGATAGCTACCACCATGATACCTAAGTATGTGGTGTTCCGGTACGAAAGGTAGCAGAGCATTAGCTTCAGGCCTTATCGTCAATTATGTACCATCATATGAGAACTAAAAACTATATTGCCTTATTGCCCATTTTCATATAGCTACGAAGCAAATACAACTACCATATTTAAAAAAACGACGACATAATACTGTCTGTTTTGTTCTGTAAAAACAATTTCGATTTTCAGATATAGAAGTTGTGTACTATACTTAAAAGCTACCATAAACAGACTTCCTCATCAAATGTATGACGGAGATACGACTAGTTTTTATATAACATTAACTTTTGTACATAAATCTCATAAAAGTAATGAGTAATTAATTATCTGCTAATAATAACTATACCATTACATGATTTATAATTTACGAGTATATATGTACTTATGGTAAGGGAGAGACAATAAACTACACTACTAAAGACAGGTAGAACGGAAACAAACAAATTGTGTGAAGAAAGTGCCTCATTATGACACTAGGCAAACGTAGTTTAGGACGTCCCTCAGCTAGGCGGAAAGACGACTTACGTAGGGTAGCCGGACGTGAATGGATGCGGAGAGCAGAGAACCGAATCGAGTGGCGCACTCTGAGAGCACTATGTCCAGCAGTGGGCTAATGCATACTCATCGGTATAGGCCAGTGCTCCAGTTCTAAACGTGAGCCAGTAGGCGATATGCTTCCAATGCTTGTTCCCAAACTGGAATGACTAGTGGCTTCGTACAATGGTACAGTAGATGCATTATTGGATCTATGAGGCATTGCGTATTGAATCTTTTCCCAGAACCACTGGTCGCCCCAACGCACGTAGGTCCTACTTGTGACATAGTCTTTCAGATCAGTGTCCAGCTTTTCATCGTTGACCACGTCATCCAATACTACCAGTATTATACGCGACCGTCCCTCTTGCATGGAGTTCATATAAGCCATGCGGAATTCCAACATACCCCAGACTGATTCCAAGAAGTTTTTAGAAAGCACGATGATAACCCGCCTGGACAAAGAAACTGATCGAGCGATCTGTGAAGGTATCAGCTCTCCCGCTATCCAATCACGGAAGTGGACGCATATTTTGTACGGCTGAGGCGTCTTCTCCAGTCCAGGGAGCAGGTTTTTTAAGACGAACTCTTCGTCTTTGTGCGAGAACGACAGGAATGCATCGTAAGGTCGGTCGGAATCGATCTCTTCTTCGTGAAGGCAGCTTAGACAATAGCCTCGCGTGTACAGGAACATTTTGATCGACTGGTCGTATCGCCGGTATAATACAAACATGATGAGCACTAGGAATACGAAAGCACCGCTCACTAACGCTGTGACCAGTACCATGCGTTCATTGTCTGCTTTACAGAGGGCATCCACTTCTACTTCTTTTATCGGGAGACCTGATCCTACGCAAGTCACGTTGTCATAGTCTTCCACCTGAAAAAAAGATTCACTTGATTATGAGGGTATGCTGGTGTCAAAGCGCCCATACAAACGTAGTCCAGTCATATTTTGAGTATTAAGCTATGAAAATCTATGAAATTTTCAAGACACAATCTAGAAACAAATATCTGTGTCGGTGGTGAGTCAGATTTTCGTTTAAATATATACTTCCAGAGTTACAGGGCGTCAAAGTATTGCATTTTTCGGTAATAAAAAGCCCCAACTTTGAACCTGATTTACAAAAGTATGAATCGATTTAGGACAATTTGGAAAAACCACCGACATCTGAAATTTCATTAGTATACTGTATTAAAAATGGTTACATAATATACTGTATCCTTCAAATGATCCATGGACTACGAAACATCCAAATAACGGGTGGATAACTTCGCGTAGTGTATGCTGTCTCACCGTACGCGCTCGGGTAGGATAGGGCTCGGATAGGGACAGCTACAAAACAATGCGACCTTGAACGCGGCCACGTGGTCTTACCAACATAGCCTCTTAAAACCACGCCACTAAAGTGATCACATTTAAAGGCTTGCAAGTTTTCCTACTGTGCCGTGTGCTGCAAGGAAAATAGTTTGAATCTTATTGAGTTGGTGACTCAAACGAAACATTTATGATAATTTATGAGTAAGGCACATCTACAGAAATTTTCGGTTGACAAAATCACCAGACGAGAAACGTCCATGCTGGACATAGGATTCCTCCATGGTATGTTGAACTCTACTCCCGAACTTCTTAGAGCGATGTAGCCTACCCATTATCACTTCATTTAACTGACTCATAGATCTATGTTGGTGAACTACGTGCGTCTGCGAATTTCCTCATTTCAGATTTTATAACGTAGAATAATTCCGAGTATAGCTCGTTCCATTGCTCGCTTAGTGATTTTGAGCTTGATTATTCGGTCTACAGTAAAGGAGCACGTTTCGGTTCCGTATGTCATCACTGGCAAAATGCACAGATTAGACTATAGTCTTTAGCGTTAAAGAGTTGAGGATGTGAGACAAATGGAGCAAGATTAATATCATTACATTGATTCACTCACTACTATTACATTGAGTATTAGAGATGATTTAAGTAGTGGCTGAACATGAGATGATATGAGACATAGAAATACACAAGATGCTTCAGTAGTAAGATAGACAGATGACAATACCTGATCACTGTGCGCCTGCAGCTCGTATATAAGTGGTTTGTTTTTGCAATCACAAGCAAAAGGGTTCGCAGCAAACTTGATGCGACGCTCCTTGACCCTGAAGAAGGCTACCGCTGTCTCAGCATTAACCCGAGATAGATGGTTATCACGAAGATCCAGTTCCTGTAACATGTACACAGGTAATTTACGATTTATGTGTCAAAGCATGAGATACAAAAGTGTTTATTGACGCAATTTCATGTAATTTAGTAACGTGGTAGATGGCCCTGTATTTGATAATGACTAAACCGATTTATGTACGTAATAGGTCAGACGCTGCCTACATTTTTAATCCTGTGATACAAAGATTAGCGTGATTTAGTAATTTCTTGCACTATGGAGAAGGACTTGATATTTAAATAATATTTATTGGGATGTATGGACACAGAGAACAGACAATAAGATTTTTATGCGAATAACAAGCGAATAATGACAACGATGATCTGATATGAATTGTAAATTTCTCAAAAAGAAAAAGTACATTAATTGAAAGAACACTCGAAAAAAATATATGTATCCACTTTTGAACCATGTCACATTCACTCTAGCTTGTTCCTACGCACGTGTTGAAGGAAATGTCAATTAAAGGTGAATGTGACATGGTTAAAAAGATGATACATATACAGAACAGTTCAAATGATACAAGGCGATGGTACTTACAAGAAGAGAATCAGGCAAATCCGCAGCATCAATATTTTCAATGAAGTTTCCTGGTGCTTGAAGGGTGCGTAAATTGTTTACACGTGGTACATGTCTCAATTCAGCACCGTGACAATCCACGTCTGTCGCATTGGTGTTCCATGAAGTGCGACAAACGCAACCAGATGCACAATGCGTTTTGTCGCACTCTAAAAGCGCGCTCGGAACGTTCCTTAATTCTGCGCCGGAGATACAGTCAGCGCCTTCGACTTTTAATTGTGGCGTGTCTCTGAGCACGCGGGCGAACCATGCATGTTGGCAGTCACAGTCTAGACTTAGATCCACCTGGACGGTAGTGTTCGCAGCCTGAAAACCAATTTAATAGCATTTTGGTTGGTGGTAGAGCATTTTTTATGTCCGCCTGGCAAGTGGGAAGCTATCTAATGTTACTTAAGTCTGTTGTGTTCCGGTATGAAACGTAGCACAGCCAGCGCCCCATTAGCTTGAAGCTTTTGGATACGCATCTTACCACCTAACGGCCTTAACGTCACTTACCATCAGGTGAGATGAAGGCCTACAGCAAATCCATCCTACATAAAAAAAATTGAAAAAATATATTTTTAGTTTACTAAATAGTTATCAAGCTAAATATTTAGGAAATTGGGAAATAGCCTAAACGATAATCATGACTCAGTGCATATTTGCAAGAAAGATAAATACGAGTAAGATAAGTAGTTGACAGTAATACTGCTAATTAAAAATTTGCTGTGAATTTATTATCAGTGAAGGTTTGTAAATATTTATTCTGCAATAACTAAATAAACTAAATTTTTTGTATATGTTACTGTTAATCACGAGTTCAATGAATAGTTAGAAATACTTTTTTTAAAAATTATTAAGCTTTTACCTGTTCAAACTTAGATTTTATAATGTTGTAATCCTCAACAGAGCCAGGAAATTTACTCAGTGGATTGCGTCGCAGGTCTATAATCACAGAATGCTTCTGAGGACTGGGCAGCCTGTTGAACTGGAATATAAACATAAATATATATTTTAACTAAAACAAAATAGGCTTGAACACGGATTTATAAAGAATATACGGATTCCACCTCGCCTAATCATGCGTAAGGTAAAAAAAAATACAGACACACGTGTAACTGACACTGCCCTGCTCTGAATATTCACGTCTGAGTGTCTGATTTCATACGGAACACGGAGTCTAGATGTTCTGATGTCTGTGGGCTTAAATTCATTTGACCGTCCTAAGCTTCCACCCGCAATATCGTTTGTGTGGACCTCAGAAAATATTCAACGGGACATTTCATCGGTATAAAAATAAGTATCTGTCCTTTTTCTTGATATAGGCTACTTGCGTAGTTTATTTCACCATGATATGTTTAGCCTTTTAGTCACAGAAATGAAACAAACAGACGTGAATAAAGTTTCTTCAGCATAATTGGTAAATAAAGACAGTGGTGGAGGAGTATGGACAGGACCGTATGAGAGCTTCAAAGACCTTGCCAAACTTCTTAAAGTTGTATTTAATTAAAACTTGATACAAAGTAAACATTGAATGAGTTATAATATTAATTCAATCCTTATTATTTAGACCTTGGATTTATAATTAACGTACCTTAAGTTCCGTGATGTGACAATCAGAAAGATCTAAGTTTTTCAGCGTCACCCAATTTTCGAAGCAAAGCCTGGATAAATTTGTTCCGTGGAGTGAGAACTCTTCTAGATTGGCATTTGGTAATGGCTTTCCGTCATCGTGATCTGGAATATAAATCATTCGTCTATATTAGCTACATGTATTCTTTACAGAAGGGCATTCAATTTCGTTATTTCTTGAAATATTTGGAAGGACGACCCAGAGACATGAATCCAACTATCGGCACTATTTGGGGCATCGGACCATCGGAGGGAATTTTTGATTGTCCACTAGCCAAGTTTCACCATGCCATCAAAATCTGTCGCTTGACAACAGTCAATAGCACTGTTGTTGTCATCAAAGATAATAGTAGATTAAATTGAGACTAATCCTTTGTGTAATCCAAATTTGAGAGCGTCGAGAGAAACAAAATCTTACTTCTTTTCAATAAATCCGAAGTAATAGGCCCATCGCAAAACCTTTGCATATTATTATGCGCCAGTATTAGAGTCTTTAGTTTGCTCAGATTATGCAGTATATCACGCAGTTTCCACCATTCGTCGAGCAGGTTGTGGGACAGGTCCAAGTACGTCAGTTCTGTTGCAGATACGAAGGAGTCTCTGGAAACGAATAATACACTATAATCTACAAAATGTACATTATATTTCGGTTCTGTGTCAGTGACTTCATGTGTCATATTTATGGAGTTATTATTCTGTGCAGAAGATTTAGTGACGGCTAAAATATTTTTCAGATAATTTCGAGATCATTTCATATTATTTACATTTATCGATGTTAAAAAGTAATTTAAACATATTCAAAAGTACTACCTCTCAATGTCATTAATCTTGCTTTTGATCAAGGTTAATTCTGTCAATAGTTTAGCATCAGACAGTAGTTCACCAGACAGTATACTTAGGTTACAATCGTCTATCAACAGCGTCTTAATTGATTTCGCGCCTAGAAGTGCCCGACGAACCGAATGAACTGATAACTTCTGCAGTTCGAGTCTTTCCAGACTTGAGCAATTCTTTAACCAACCGTAGCCTTGTATTTCTAGAAGAGGCGGTACGTCCCACTGAATCAGTACCATTTCCTGTATCTTTGAACAGCCCCCAATAAGGTCAACTGACATACCATGCCACAAAATTGCTTTTTGAAGTTGCATTCTTTCTGGTAATGGAGGTAACATGACGTGTCTCAAATACATTTTTGTTAAATTTACAAGTGGTTCAAACTCCTCTGTGTCAGGTTTTAAAACACTTCTAACGTCTAAGGCGTGAAGGACGAGATAATCAAGGTTGAGTCCTTTAAAGAGTTCTACATGTAAAGGTGCATCGGCAGTCACATCAAAAAGTTGTAGTTCTTTTATTGAACTATGGTCTACACCAAGTCTCTGCAAATCTTCTGCGTACGAAACTCTAGGCGCAGAACATTTGTTTATTTCCACTTCTTTTACCCGAACGTTTTGGTCAGGCAACACTCGAGGGATGTTGATCATTTTGTCTTCAGTTGCATAGCAGTTTATATCTAATTGATTACCGGTTGACAGGTTCATATTTTCTGTAACCATTAAACACAGATTGAGCTCGTGATAATTAATTATTAACAATGAAAATAAAACCTGCTGATAATATATTTTTTGCATTTCAGAGATATCGTGCAAAAACCTTTAAAACTTAATACCTTTATAAATAAAACAAGTAAGAATCGCAATTTAATGACAACAAATGAATGTGTAAAAAGATGTAGGATGTATGAACAGTTTTATAGTTTTTACAAAATTGACACATACCGGTAAAATTGACGACTATTTTATAGTTGGTGATCTCATCATTATTTTGTTTCTTGCGACTAATATTGATATTTTCCACTTCAAGACCAACAAAATGTACCTCTTTCAATGGCTCCTCAGTCGTATTAACAATTTTCAGGTTTTTAACTGTAGTGCCTATTCTCATGGCAGCTAGAACTTCAGCATACGATTTCTGTGGTAGTGGACACTCAGTTATAATCAAGTTGTTGAGGTACAAAGTATGATCAAATAACGGTGATAATTGATCTTCGAGTGGTTTTCTATTGCAGAATATATCAACTGTACCGCCGTAAGTTAGATTCACTGCCCCTGGAAAGGATGTCGTTATCTTAATTATTTTGATTTCGATTACTGCTAGGACATATATATATATATATATTACATATATTGTGATCCTTTTTGTAAATTCGCATTTTCATTTTTTCTAATGAGTTAAGCATAGTTGGTGTCGCGTTTTCAAAATTTTTTTTTTTTGTGTGCTGAGATTAAGTTTATGTACATCAAGTGGCTTACCAGTTTCATTATTTAAAGCTGAATGTTGATTGATATGCAGAATAGAATGTCCTCTAGATATTTCTACAGACGCCGTTAAATCTTCAAAATGTTCATTCCGTAATATTGTATTTGTAGGTACATTCGCAATGTACAGCCATCTAAGACCACGGATGTTTACACCCAATTTTCTCAGAGTTCGTGCATATGAACCAGTTTTTGGAGGTGGACATCCTTCAGTAGCTATTTTAAAAACGTTACCTTCAAAGCGAGGCATATCTATGTCTTCTAATGTTCCATTTTCTTCACATGTGATGACAAAGATATCATTTTCTAATTTGTCTCGTTCAACTATGACCTTTCCTGTAAATAGGACGAAGTTAAGGATCAAAACTAACCACTTTGCAAAAGATATGAATTTATTCTGCTTTACTGACCATATTATTTGCATAATACTGTATTGGAACGTAGCTGTGTTTTTCTGTCTTTATGTAGTAATACACATATGAAACAAGTAGAAAGGCTTACAATCACAAGATAGATTTAAAGTAACGGTTCTTGACAGACATACAAAAACTACTAATCATCTTCAACCAAGCATATGTGTAGTTATTGAAACCAATTTAGTTGGTACGACTTGTGAATAAATCGTCAAAAGTAAACAGGTTTTGAGAACTAGGTATAATTTATTATCGCGTCTTGGTGAATGTATGTTGTTATAATATCCGAGGTTTTAATCTGAATGTTAAATAAATTCATAAAGGCAATTCCAAATAAAGTAAAAACAACGTACCTTCACTTTGCATCCATATGTATGCTAAAAATGTCAATAACAACAGTAGCTTTATCATCGTGTAACACGTTTTTATGCACTTCCTATATTGTACTTATGTTCTTTTGATTCTTTTATGAAACTTGGTATTAATCAAAGACTACATCGTAATTGTTCACATAGTAAGATTTCATACGAGCTAGAATCTGCAACACTGATTTTATAACCCAATACATAAGAAACAAAACTTGTCGGTCACTTCTACACTGAATTTACTTGGAATTTTTAATAACTTTATTGCTTTCTTTAATGTTGTTTGCTGCACACGTGCGGTAAGCGGGACCGATGAATACCAAATAAACATAACAGAAACATGGCAACATCTTTGCTGCAGGCGGTTTTCCTTATTCGCGCTGTACCTAAGAAACCAGTCAGATTGGTCCTTGAACTTGACTCCATACTTATGCGTGGTCATTTTGGTCTTTACTCATCCGTTATGAATCGTCTTTTATATTTCCTTGATTATTGGTTGCGAGCGTGTAGGGACTTTTCTTGCCAAGTATGCGGTTAATGAGTTAATTGACTTGAATTAAATTTAGATTGTAAGACATTAGACTAAAACTTTAATTGGTACGGCATTAGGTATGGTAGATTAATCTGGTTCTTTGTTCAATTTGGTTTTGTTCGTTATTTTTTGATACAAGAGGCTTCCTGGTATATTTGACAATCGTACGGTATTTCACTTAAGCTGTGTGGTCACAAGTGACACGACGGCAGCTAGAGGTTGTTGCTTGTTTAGCACCCTTCCCATGGGACACACACAAGCAGGGTATTGACAGCAGATTCTGTGAACGTGAAGAATATAAACACTGCGTACGTTGCAGTGTGATAGATTTCACACTTCTCTTAATTTGTGATCGAGATAATCCAAGTCTACTCACGATATTTTGATGTATTCCTCATGATTCTTCTGCCCCAAGGTTGCCTAGAAGATATCGCTCTTAGCGATAAGGCTGTCTTCATTGTACGTTTTCTATTCTGTTTATTGTGTGTGTGCAATAAAGTTTATTTGAATTTTTGTTAAAAGCCAACAATGATTTTAGCAATAAAATTAACAAATTCAGACTTTGAAGATTCCAAGGATTCCAGGGCTGATGCTCTACCTAAGCTACCATCGCATAAAGGCACTTTTAGTGATATAATGTTAAGTTAGAGCGATTTAGAATGAATCAATGTTGCTTTAATGGAGTCAACGGCCCGCGTTAAGTTTCTAAAACTACTTTCCACATTTAAATACGCTGCTATCTATGGCGGTAATTAAAAACCTACTTACTAGTTCCTGCAACTAGTTTCTGAACGTGTCTTTATTAGATTAGACCTGTGACTAAACATAAAAGGCTTCCCTATCTGATTGACATGTCAGCCTAGATTAAGCCGCTTCAGCTAGCAAATTCGGAACATCAACCCCCTTCGTAGCCTAATGGCTACAGGTTTGGATTAACAATCTGTTGGACCCGGGTTTTATTTCCAGTGGTATGCCGCTAAAGAACAGTGATGTTTTCTGGTATAAAATTTAGAAGAGCCAGCATCTCATTATCTTAGGCTTCTAGGAAGGAATGCTGTCCATACAGTGGCCAGACAGTCATAAAAAGCCTGAAAAGTTTTTTTTATAACGCTACCGCGATCTAGAACTTAAACATTTGAAACATAGATCTGTTTTAGTATGTAGACCTGTCAAAGTTTATGCAAAGTATTTTTTACAAATACTTTTGACGTCAATGAATATACAACGGCTCCGTTATCCCCTTTGATGAACTTCTAACAGCAGACTCCAACAAATAGGGTCTAGTGTTGGTTGGAGGGTCAGACGGCAGGCGCTTCCGTAAAAGCTACTGACTGACCCTGCACTTGCACGCCTGCATTACACGTGTGGGTTCGATCCCCTCATCGTTGCCAATGCAGAATATCTATAGTTTAGGGAATTAGTAACGGTGCGTCCGTTCGTCAAGATCGTATCATCATCATCATCAGCCGGGAAACGTCCACTGCTGGACATAGGCCTCCCTCATGGTACGCCACATCGACCGGTCCCGAGCCACCTGCATCCAGCGACTCCCCGCGACTCTAACCAGGTCGTCGGTCCATCTAGTAAGGGGACGGCCTGGTAGACGTTTCCCGGTACGTGGTCGCCACTCGAGAACCTTTACTCCCCACCGGTTATCGGTTCTTCGAGCGATGGTTCTTATCGATCTTCAAGATCGTATATTCCAGACCAAAAGATGACATGAACAGAGAGACTACCTACATAACAATTGGGAAACAGGAGAAGGTTAGAGGAATGACATCGCGGAGAATGTGTGCAGAGCTCAAGTCTCAGAGACAGCGTCCAAGCGTTCATGCCACAAATGTAACCAATGTATTGTACTTCCTCAGGTATTGGTCGCGTGGCTCTCGACGTGAGACTTGGCTGCCTCTCTCCGGTCAGCACCAACTCCGAGCCGCAGCGCATCATCGACGCAGCCAAGTTCGCCTTGAGGAACGTCGCAGTGCTGGAGCTGAAGGCACCGTACTGGAGATACGTGCCCACTCCCCTCTGGACTAAATACGTTAGCAACATGAACTTCTTTGTCGAGTGAGTAACATAGAAACTTATAATCATTTTAATTGTTCCGCACTCAAATATCGCTGTTTATTTTCGTCGTTTTTAGTTTGATCTTGTGTTAAAGATTGTACTGTGGTACGGAAATCTTCGTTTGCGACTGGCACGTGGACGGTTTTTACTTTCATCGTAACCGAACGGTGATTTTTGTGTGCCTTGTGCCTGTGCTCAGCAGTGGGACCGTACAGGTTAATAAAATAATAATAGTAAATGGAACTAACAGCTTGGCTTAGAAATTAAAAAAACCATATGTCTCCATGTGAGCATTATAGGATACCGGGCATTTTTTGAGATAGTTAAAGAGATACATAATAAAATAATTGAACCTTTGAATTTTATTTTATTCTGGCTCAGAAGGCTTAAAACTGTGCACAGATGGACATACGAATATGGCAACTCAAGGGCTTCTTGATGTCTACTGAACTATAAAGAGCAATAATCTGAGTAAAATGTGCTATAAATGCTAAATCGAGGAACAAGGATATTAAATACTTACGTCATTTATGTCATACTAATTTATGAGTATGGTTTCCCTACTTCGTTTTGTCGAAGGCGTCAACGCAAATATAAAAAAAACATGTTATTTTATTCTCCGTCGGAATACCTAGACTCTGACGATACACGTGACGTGAGGGGCAACCTTTACTATCTAGATGACAAGAATATATTCATACGAGGAAAATTTGAAACAGCAGCTTCAAATTAAATATATTTTCATTCAAGTGTTCTTCAATTTAGAATCCAGTTTCACCATCGTAGTATCCTTGTTATGCATATTGTTCCATTCAACGGCCGTATCATCACTTACCATCAGGCGAGACGAACGCCAAGTGCAAATCCAATACAATCAAGAAAATAATAATGACGAATTAGTAATGATGTATTAATAATGATGAATTAATAATGATGAACGGGATTTGCATGGGTCAATATACTGATACGAGCTTCCAAGCTCCGTGACCTACAGACCTACAGATAATTTTCTGTCCCGAATCACTTGCATCCAGCAGCTCCCCGCGACCATTACTGGTTCGTTCTTTTCTGTTAAGATTATGTATTCATACTCACCTATAAGGTCTCATATAAATAATTTTATGTTCAGGTTATGCACTCGCTACATCAACGAAGCTCTCGAAAGACTGAAGACGAAGAAGGTGACGTCTGAAGATGACCTATCCTTGCTGGAGCGAGTTCTAAGAAGCGAAGGCGACCCCAAGATAGCAACCATTATGGCTTTGGATCTGATCCTTGTCGGAATCGATACGGTATTTGTCCTCTTTGAAATTCATGATTTAGTGTTTTTGAAAGATTTATTCACACTGGTATACGGTGGAAAAAGTTTTATGACGTCACAAAAATACCCTGACTTATGCATAAGGAATAAGTGATCACATATAAGATTATAAATTAGAAAACTCCGGTCTATGCTAATTTTAGACAATAAATATGTCGGTAATCGAAAATTTGCTTCTCTTCTTGGCCTATAGCTCCACGCCTGGACTATTAAGCCGAAGATCGCGGGTTCAATTTCCAGTGGGATTACCTAGCGGTACTAGTTTATTTAATGTTAGGGCTATTTGATATTTTTATATGATTTATATGTCTAAAAACGTATGATGGATTTGCACTAGTCCTTCATCTCACCTGATGGTAAGTGACGGTAAGGCTGTTGGATGGTAAGCGTGCGCACCCAGAAGCCTCAACCTAATGATGCAACCTTTTATACCGGAGTACAACAGTGCTATTAACATTGATTTACATAAATTAATACATAAGAGAAAACTATAATACTCCCCTATTCAATATGTTATTACATGATTATTAATATATTTATGGCAATTTAATAACTTGTAGCGAAGCGTCGGTGGCGCAATGGATAAGGCGTGGGCTCTCAATCTGAGGTTTCCGGGTTCGAATCCAGCCGTGTACCTATAAGTTGTTTTTCAATTTAAGTACATTATTCGATTGCTTAACGGTGAAGGAAAACATCGTGAGGGAACCTGCTTGTCTTCAACAGGCATGTGAAGTCCGCCAATCCGCACTGGTCGCGCGTGGTGGACTATGACCCATACACTCTCTGTAGGAGAGTAGGTCTGAGCCCCTACAGTGGAGACGTGTATATAGGCTGTGTTGATGATTCATGATGATGAATGACTTGAATCAATCACTCTTGAATGGGTATACTTATTACTAGGTATAGGCACGTACTACAGGGTGAATAAAATATATAAATATTGGTTCAGTGTTTCTAATGTAAAACACACTTCATTTTAAATTAAGTGGTTAAGGCTGCTTGATGAATGGAAGCGGGCTCATCTAAAGATAATAACGAACTGAAATTGTAAGAAACCCCAAAATCGAGGATATGTCTCTGAGATATCTTTCTTAGATGTCCCTTGAGAAAATAGCCAACTAACTATGCAACAGTTTAACGAGATATTAAAAATGACAACTTATATGTTTACTTCAGTGAATATGTTCCGGTTATTTACAAAGGTTTCGCGTAGAATAATATATTTCACCAAGATTCCACCCATTCCACCGTATGAGCAAACCTACAAACCAGTCCTTTATGATTACGATTATCTTAAACTTGGGTTAAACAAGTGATAAGTTGATCCTGCACAAGTTGTTCACTAAGTGCTCCTTGGAATGTGGATCCGAAGCCGCAGCGCTTCCACTCTTTAAGCTTTTGCATAAAACTATCATTATGAAGCAGCCCGAACAGCCTGCGCTAGAAACTTTAAATTTAGAACTTTGATCCCTCTGATGACGTAGTGTACCATAACGAATGAATTTTTTCGAAATTCAACTTCAACAATGAAAGAGGGCGAAAAGTTTTCTATGGGCAAGCCATTTGAGCTAGAACCTTGAGGTTTTAAACAAGTCCGTGGCCTAATGGCTGGACTACTAAGCTAAGACTAAGCTTGGACTTAAAATCGGGAGGTCCAGGGTTTGATTCCCAGTGGTACGATCCGTACTCGACTTGGTTGGTGGTAGGGCATTATATAAGTCTGATGTAACTGACCCAGCACCTCATTGCATTGGCTTGAAGCTTCTGTATGCGCGCACTTACCATCCAATTGTCACTACACTACTTCCCATCAGGTGATATGAAGTCCTAGTGCAAACCCATTATACATTATAAAAAACAATAAGAGTAACCTTTGTATTTGTGATAAGATCCGGTAGGTCTGGGACGGGGCTAAGCAACCAAAAAAGACTGTCGCATTTTTTTTATAGCGATTGTAGTGATTCTTGCTATGTTTCAGATCTCAATGGCCGTATGCTCTATCCTGTACCAAGCGGCAACGAGAGTGAAGCAGCAGGAGAAAATGGCCGAAGAGATCCAGCGAGTGCTGCCGGACCCAAGCAAGCCCCTGAGCTACGCAGATTTGGATAAGCTGCATTACACCAAGGCTTTCGTCAGAGAAGTATTTAGGTAAGTCTTGCAGAAGTACTATAGGGAACTGTAGTATGTAGACATTGCTAAAAAAATTGTACCACATTATAACTGGCTATTAAACTTAGTTATCTTGATAGAGAAAATATGTTTTAGTACTTGGGTACGTTTTGAATGAATTAGGATAGCTCTTATTCCGAATTTCTGTAAAAAAAGTTGGACGTTCTCAATTCGCCACGTATGTTTTTTTTGTATGTATGTTACGCGATAACTCCCCCAATAGTGAACAGATTTTGATAAATATTTTGTTTGGTAGAGCATACTTCAGAGGTGGTCCCATATAAATGTTATCGAAATTGATTGATCAATCTTTGAGAAAATCGACAAAAACCAAATTTTTAAGGCAATTGAAGTGGGTTTTTAGTACTTTTTGCACGCGTTAATTATACCAACTACGAATGAGACGTGCTGTTCGTCTGAGCAAAGGCCTGGGGAAATGCCGTAGAGAAGTAGTAGAACTAGTTTTTGTTGGAATTTCAAAATGCCAAAGCGTGGGTGCGTAGGGTAGGTTTTCAAGACCTGTTTCAGTTTATTTTTGTAGTTCACTAATATGAATTGTTTTTGATGACCAAATAATTGCAGATTGAAAACAAAAATGTGTTATCAAAAAGTATTCAAAATACATTTACCCAATAAGCAAACTAATGAAGTGTTAGAAAAGATGAGTTGATGACAATAAGTACTATTCAATGTAAGTTTTTGGCCGCAACTTTGTCAACATGGTCATATGTTAGCTGTGTAGACCCAACCGACGTACAAAGCCGCTTTCACATTTATAATTTAAGGGTGGCTAGCTTTGCTGCGTGTACAACAATAAAAGGACAAAATGGCTTATTGAACTTACGAGTATCAAAACGCAAAACTTTTTTCTACTAACTCCAGCTGACATGAATTTTGTTTCCTCATATGATTATCCCCTTAAATATTCTAACCACATGATTCAGATCATCACGACGCAATTTGCAATGTCATCGTGAATACTTGTAAACAATACCTACACTTGGACATTATCAATGACTGAGTATTTGACTGGATATCAAATCAGCATTTTGGATAATGAAACACACACAGTGGAATTATGTTCTGTTCGGGAAATAACTTTTCCGAATAAAAATGATGATGACAAAAACTAGTATAACTCTTACTCCGAGATTTAACTTCGAAATACTCTAGACTAGAGTAAATATAGTTTATGTTACCGACTACTTATACAAGAAATAGAACCCTGTGTTAGAGAAAATTCTTATTCAGTCAATTTACACGGTACAGCTAAGCGGCTACAAAACAGCTGGTTGATTAGTTATAGCTACTTTAGACTAATAATACACTACAAAGTTGAACTGTCACAGGATTGCAAGACAAGCTAAAAGAAACCATGTAGATTTTTTATAGTTAGTTTGCCATTGAATAACAATACCGCGCATTAGAGTAGGTTGGAAAACGCCAATCAAATTATCCAAGAATAAATTCAAATAATATTTTTTTACAGGTCCGAATCCACCCTGACTCTTTTATGCGTCATCAATTTCGTTCAACTCATGTTTCAGAATGTATTCGACAGTCATTGGTAACGGCCGGACTCTACAAGAAGATGACGTCATCTGTGGATACCATATACCTAAGGGCGTGAGTAGATTTTGCTTATTGCGTCTTCATATTTAAATAAATTTCATATTTAAATTAATTAAAGTAAATATACAATCCATTTATAAAAGAAGCTATTATGTCCAGTCCAGTTAGTAAAGTTCTTTCGCTTATATAGTGCCTAATTCACCTTCGAACTGGGGTCACCGACATAGCTCGACGAATCAGTGAGCTAAAGTGGCAATGGGCAGGCCACATCGCTCGAAGAACCGATAACCGGTGGGGAGTAAAAGTTGTCGAGTGGCGACCACGTACCGGGCCGTCCCCCTACTACATGGATCGAAGAGCTGGTCCAGATCACGGGAAATTGTTAGATACAAGTGGCATACCATGGTGGAGGCGTATGTCAAGCAATGAACTTTTCTCGGCTGATCATGATGACACTATCTAACTAAGCTAAAAGTTAATGGCTCATACATTATTTGTTGCAACATTGAAAATGAAATGAAAATATGAAAATGAAAATATATTTATTTCATAAACTTAAATTATCTTATTATACTTTACGCTGAAGTTTCCTGATAAGTATATAAATACGTGTAGTAGGAAGCCCTGCTCCTCCACATTAGACATATATTATTTATTCAAATTTATGAAAATTACAATATATATTATTAAAAGAGTATGTATATTTGGGTAAGTAGGTGTGAAGAAGTGAGGATGTGTGTAAGAGTGAGTGGACGTGCAATTATTATGTAGATTCGTTACGAACTAAGTTACAAACTCTAAGAAGCAATATTGAATCAGTCAGGTTTGATTTGAATGAAGTCTTTCACCAAACTACCACTACCAAAAGTAACGTCGCCGAGACAGAGGTCAAGATTGTCTTTGGTGTTAAAAATCTTATTTGATTGATGAACGACTACTCAGTAAGATAGCCATCTTTAGATAGGTCTCGGCATTACAATCCATGTCATCCTTAGGATATATCCAGAAGCCTATGTAACTATACAACATTTTACTGCGATCACCAATACGCCTGCTACTTATGGTTATTATAGCAAATGCCCTCATAGAAAGCCCAATGTCGATCTATGAGGAAGGCTCATGTCCAGCGTAAATTATTCCACTTGTGGTCGAGTTCTTGGATGACATCCAAACAGGGTTCTTAGACATTGATTTATAGTAAGCATGAACCTTAGATGTGGTTTTACTGATAAAGAGTCATCACTACAATCATAAAGCCTCACGTACCTTTATCCTTATTTAACTTAATAGTGTGTAGATGCTAATAAGTTAGACTTTGTATTTTGATGGAGTAAGACTGATATTTTACGGGGACAGATTTATGGAAAGATTTATCATCATCAGCCAGAAAATGTCCACTGTTGGACATAGGCTTCTTCCATGGTATGCCATAATGACCTTCCGGGCATAGGCTTCTTCCATGGCATGCCATAATGACCTTCCGGATATAGGCTTCTTCCATGGTATGCCATAATGACCTTCCGGACATAGGCTTCTTCCATGGCATGCCATAATGACCTTCCGGACATAGGCTTCTTCCATGGCATGCCATAATGACCTTCCAGACATAGAGTTCTTCCATGGCATGCCATAATGACCTTTTCCTAGCCACTTGCATCTATCGACTCCTCGCGACCTTTACTAGATCGTTGGTCCATCAAGTAGGCTCGGCTCGTTACACGTTTCCTGGTACGTGGTCTCTACTTGAGAACTCTTATTCCGCATAGGTTATGCCTTCTTCGAGCGATAGGACCTGCTTATTATGATTGCAGCTCACTGACTCGTCGAGACCGACATTATCTTAGTTCGTCCACGGATTGCTGATTCCGTAGATGCCACGTATAGACGAAATTGCGAAGAAATACTAGTAGATATAGATGTATATTAAAATCAACTGATTGATTGTATTTCCAGGTTCAAGTGGTATTCCCCACGATAGTGACGGGCAACATGGAACAGTTCGTGTCCAACCCTGAAGAGTTCAGGCCGGAGAGGTGGATGGAGTCAGATGGTCGACTCCATCCCTTCGCTTCCCTCCCCTACGGCTTTGGAGCCAGGATCTGCTTGGGGAGACGGTTCGCCGACCTCGAAATTCAAATTCTTTTGGCTAAAGTACGTATATAATACCATGGAACACAATAAAATTGAGGGCATAGCCAAAGCTACATTAGCATGGCAAAATTTTAAATTTTCATGCGTTACCGCTAAAATTACAACCTGGAAATTTTCAAATGCATAGTAAATAGGTACCTTCTAGACCAACACGTAACATCGTCGACCTCATCGTCACTTAACATCAGGGTAGATTGAGGTCAAGCGTTGATCCAGCTTTGATAAGCCTAGAGATGAAGGCCAAGGTCGAATTGATTGTGCATTTTCATTCTGGATATGATCCTCCCTCATAGAATGTCATGTTGTACTTTTTGCGATGGGATTTTTAGATTAATGATCGCAGTAAGATTTTATTACCTAGGTAGCTGCTACTGCCCAGCTCCTGAATCCCTTAATAGACTTTTACGGCAGATGCCATATATATATACATAAAAAAGACGGGTTATACAAAATTTATAATTCCAAAACGTCTGCACAGATTTTTATGATCTTTGATTTTTTAAATTTGCCTCCGCTTCAAATAGCAGAATAACTATTAAAACATGGTATAAATTCGCTTTTAAATATTCATTTTCTAATTCATTAACGTCGTAACGGGATGTCAGAACGACTTGATTTTATGTAGAAAGATAGTTGAATGACCAAAGCCAGGTTACTCTTTATATCCCGATCGAATGAGTAGTACCCGTGGGAAATCCTAAAGTCTGCACGGGCGAAGCCGCGGGCAGAAGCTTGTCAAGTATATAATAATTAATTAAATGTGTACGATAATATGAATACTAACAACTGCGAACTGTTTCCAGCTCTTGCGTCGGTACCGGCTGGAATACCACCACGAGCCCCTCGACTACGCGGTGACGTTCATGTACGCGCCGGACGGACCCCTGCGCCTGCGCATGATAGAACGATAAGCTTCCACCTTTATTTAGCTCTCTTTGTACCCGACTGCGGCAAAGCCCAAAAGGAGGGTTATGTGTTTGACCTGTATGTATGTTCTCTATGTTCCTTCGTGACTACTGAACGGCTAAAACGATTTTAATAAATTGTACGTGGTTAGATTCGTCTTCACCACTAATAAGTATAATAATGGGCTAAAATTATTGGAAATCAAAATGGCAGATTTTTGTCACCAAATTGCGCGGCATAAAAATTATTTTCTTTTCGAGTGGGGTATCAAAACAAAGTGTTTTATGAATGGCTTACAAAAACTTATGCAAATTTATGCAGTCGAATTTTTTAAATGTACTGGTTGCTTTGCTTAAATTATTGATGACAAACTTAAGTATGAATTAAGCTAGTGTCAAAATTTTTTAACAATTCCCAAGATGGAACATTACAACAATTAAAATTTACAGACGTTGTAAAAAACTGTATACAAACTTTATATTCTAGAAGATATGTCAGTTTATTCAATAAATGAGGAAGTTTTACAAATTATAGCAAATGCGACATTGCCGAATCATATTTTTGTTTTCAATTCTAACATCATTTCTGTAATTTACTCCAATACCGATAGGTACCTATAGTTCGTGTAAAATACATCTTATAGTTAGATATATAATAGTCATATTGGTGTATCTAGTACTAGTAAATCTTAGTAGTGCGTTCTATATATCTATTTTTGTACGTTTTGTGTAGAAAGAGGGACATAAGAAAAAAGGAAGGACTTTTCGTACGTTAGTCTTTGTTGTTATTTTTTTCATTTTCTTCCAATAGTATCAGCATTTGTAATGATGTTATTTTCGGCTCAATATGCGATAAACTATAGTAACCGTCGTAGATATTATCCGTTAAAATAAATTAATACTTAATGCAAATTTAGGACTTATATGGCTTTCTCATGGATGTCATTGTCAGAACTGGACCAAATTGAAATGGGACCACACGGGAAGCACTAGCTTTCAAATAAAAGAAAGAATCATTAAAATCGGTTCTCCCAGTCGAAAGTTCTGAGATAACAAACGTAAAACAGCCTTTTTTGAAGTTGGTTTTACAATATAATGCATGTTGGATTAATTTGTAAAGAAATAGCATAGAATATTTTTAATTGCAATTGTTGACGGTGGAGCCGGGACCAGGGCAATTGCAAGCAAACGAGTTTAATTTAAATGAAAACGTTTATTTCTAAGAATATATACAACAACAACAATGAATCAAATCAATTTACCACACAAGCAGAGCCAGAGAAAAATTATAAAACAAAAGAAACATCAAAATACTTATTCTAAAAATATTTGAAATATTTACAAGTGGCCAGCGAGCAAGAAGGCGGAACCACATCTGTAATATGGTGGGCCCCGGTGTGCAACACCAATGGTAAGTAAGGCCTTCTTACACGCTGGCTCATCGAGAAGCTACGATGTGATCAGAGGGCAGAGTTTGCGTACAGGTCGACGGAGTACACCACTTTTTGTTTGTACGTCTACCACTCTGACCACACCGTCCCTCCCAGGCCAAAGTTTATTGACGCGCCCCCTCGGCCAAACCGCTCGCGGCAAATTTCCGTCTGCGATCAATACCAAGTCTCCAACAGATGGTTGGATATCCTTCTCTGCTGGCGTCCTCCGACGTGGAACAAGGTCGGGCAGGTACTCGTTTACCCACCGCCGCCAGAAGTAATCCGCCAGACGCATACTTTTCCGCCACTGCGCGCGACCGATCATATCTCCATCTTCTAGTTCTCTGGTAGGCTGGTCGTTAGATGACGTTCCCAGTAGGAAGTGAAATGGGGTAATTGGCGTAGGATGAGAGGCCTTTACGCTATTTGACTTAGAATTTTGACTTCGTACTAAAAGCATCCGAAAAGTTTTTACCGCCACGTGTACTCGAGCCGTGGCGCGGACTAAACGGTTCCAACGATTAACGCGCGCGCAATCTGCGACCAAAGGAGAAGGTAGAGTGTGGTCTCTGTCAACTATTAACCCCACAATTTCAGGTTTACGTTTTAACTCTTTCTCCTCTGAGGCAGTCGGAAAATTGTCTGTTGGCTCGCTAGGCCATTCTGTACAAGGGAGTTTTAAAAAAGAAGGTCCAGTGAGCCAACGACAATTTGTGTCAAATTTGGAGTCTCGGGTGGCATCGTCTGCGATGTTGAGTCTTGTTGGAACGTAATGCCAAGCAGAAACGTCGGTTGTCTCACTAATTTCGCCAATTCTATTGGCGACAAAGGTCTTAAAAGTTCGAGTATCACAACGAAGCCACCTGAGTACGGTCATTGAGTCTGTCCAATAATATATGCGATCGGGTTTGTGCTTATGTGCTTCAACTATGTAAGCCGCAAGCCTGGCCGCTATCAAGGCTGCTTGTAATTCCAGCCTAGGAATAGTAGTCAGCTTAACGGGTGCCACACGTCCTTTTCCAGCAATTAAAGAAAGTTTTACGCTACCATCAGGGTACACGAAGCGCCAGTAGGCTACGCACGCGTACGCACGCTCACTGGCGTCAGCGAATAAGTGAAGCTCCCTTTCGCAAGGTACACTATTGTCCATTGTGTGTTGGTAGTGACGAGGGATCAAACCACCTGCTACTTTTAATACATCGTGAAACCAGTTAGTCCAGTTTATCGCGGACTCCAATGATAGCTCGTCATCCCAGCTCAAAATGGATCTCCACGTCTCTTGAAAAAGGATGCGACCGCGCATGACTAACGGCAATGCTAAACCAAGGGGATCGTAAATTCTCATCAATATTGATAGTACAGTACGTTTGGTTAATTTTGCAGGAAGCTGCTGAGGTACCGCAATTAAAAATCGTAAAGAGTCTCTCGAGAGATCCCAAGACAAACCTAACACGCGAACGCAGTCATTTGTAGAAGGGCCCAAACTAACCTCAGCAGTCTTATTCGCGCACAATTCTAACGGTAGCGATTTTAAAGCATCGGCGTCATTGCTAACCCACGATACCATTTCGAGACAAGCAGCGCTGTGAATCATCACTGCTTCCTTAGCAATTTGTGACGCCGCTGCGACGTCATCAACACTACCCAGGTAGTCGTCCATGTAGTGGTTGCGAACGATAGCCTCAACGGCGTTAGGGTAGCGAGCACTGAACTCTAACGCATTTTTGTTTTTTAGAAAGATCGCAGTACATGGGCTAGACGTTGCTCCGAAAATCATAGAGCTCATGCGATACTCTTTGATAGGTAAGTTGGGTGAATCGCGCCAAAAGAATCTTTGTGCATCCCTATCTTTCGTACGAATTTTTGTTTGTGGGAACATCTCACGTATGTCAGCGTTTAAACCTATCTTTCCTTCACGAAAACGCATTAGTATCGCGAGTAGTGGTTGAAGTAAGTCGGGACCGGGTAACAGCATAGAATTCAGGCTCGTCCCGGCAATTTCAGCTGCAGCGTCGTGAACTATGCGTAGTTTATTTTTATGTGCGTGCATAACCCCGAAGTGCGGGAGGTACCACGTAATACCGTCAGGGTCAGGAGGGGTGCTACACTCCTCCGCGTAACCTTTATCAATTATAGCTTTCATATTTTGACGATACAGAGCTCCATAAACAGGGTCTTTGGCCATTTTCGTCTCAAGACTGTGGAATCGAGAGAGGGCAAGATTTTTATTATTAGGTGCTGTATGAACACCAGGTCGCCATAAGAGTCCAGTCAGGGAGTCTACAAGTTGTGTTCTCTAGAGTTTTGATAGCGTGATCTTCGTCTTTTGTATGATGATGTACGGAGATGCCAATGGAATCAATTTTATAATGTTGTTTAAGTAGGTCGTCTAATACGGGTTCGTGTACGTAATTATGATTGATACACTCATTTATGAAATTTATAGGCCTAGTCTTTGACGATGTGAAACCGAAAAGAACCCACCCGAGCAAAGTTAATACAGCTACGGGCTGCGAGCGGGTCCCGCTCCGAGTTGACCGGGCAACTATGAGCTCCCAGTTATCTGCCCCTATTAAAATCATCGGCTTACCATCATCGTAAGTTAAATCGTCACGAATCTCGTCTAAATAGCGATACTCGGAGATGTCTGTTGGAGGCACTGACTGCGAATGAAGGCCTAGATTGGGAATAGCGCGTGCATCAAGGTCATAATTTTGCTCACAGTGTCGACCTTTAATACTGACGCGCACTAGCATTGCCTCTGTTTCAGTCGACATTCCTCCTACGCAATCCATCCGCATACTTGACATAGGGCCTTCGGCTCCTACAGCTTTTACAAGCTCGAGATCTATAAGGGTTGCAGTAGAGCCGTCATCGAGTAAAGCGTAGGTGTCTACAGACTTCGTAGGTCCGGATACGGTCACAGGTATTACCTTTAATAACGGACGTGGTCTACGATTTTCAGGGGTAGACGAACTGTGGGCGATTAAAACCGGATCTTTTTCGATAATAGTGTGTGCTGACTGTTTCTCAGTTTCTGGTGAATAAGGTACATCCGTGACACCAGTGGCGTGCGATACCACCTCTGAAACACGGTGCAGTAGAGGGTGATGGAGTTTACGTTTGCAGCTTTCGACTGTACAGCGAGCTTTACATGTACGATATCTATGTGACCCCTTTTTAAAGCATTTACAGCAAACTTTATTCTCTTTCACCCATCGCCACTTATCATCAAGAGAAAGCTTTAAGAACTGTGCACAACTATCAACTCTATGTTTATTTGACCGACAGTATTTACACTTATCCATATAGGCCTCTTCCGAGTTAATTTGTTTGACTTCGGGAGAGTAGTTAACATTTTCAGCATTGCGCACATGACATTCAGTGACATGTACAATTTCTTTCTTACTTACGTCACGACGTATGTCACGTTTGGTATAAACGTCTGGGGCCGGAATCAGGTTATAACGGATTCGAATATTAGCTTCGTGATTTAAAAATTCGCACAAAATTTCTAATCTCGACTCCAGACCTGCAACTCGATTGCTGGCGAAATATCCCCACTGCGTACGTAGGGATGGAGTTAGTTTAACCAGAATAGCACTAAAAAGCTCTGGGGAAGACAAATACTCACGTCGGTTTAGTAGCTTCACCGTGGCGATGCAGTTGTTCACGCTACACGCGAAGTGGCTGATTTCATGGGTAGATTCTAAGAAGCTAATCCTAGGTAGAGCTCGTAGCTTTTCAAGCTCTGCTATCACGATCTGTTCGCATTGACCGAACCTTATGTGAAGGGCCTCTATCACCTGTTCGGGATCCCTGCAGACCAACAACAGACTGCTCACCGCCTCGCGGGCCAGCCCCCGCACCGCTTGATTGAGGCGCGCTAGGTTCTCCGAGGCAGTAAATGAACCTTTAGTGTCCTCATACATTCGATGAAAGACAAGCCAGTCGACCGCCCGTCCATCAAAAACTGGTAAATTAATGTCACTCACCTGGGGACGTTTTGAAAGACTGGTAATGGCGCGAGCGAGCTCTTGAATTGCGCCGTTTGTCTGTGCAGTCTGATTATTATCAATGTTAGCTGTGTTAAGGCAATAACTTTCTTTCTTTAAAGTGTTCATCTGCGGATTAAACGGTTTTTTAAACATCAGTGACGTGCTAGCGTTGGTGGTTGCTAAGTTCCCGTGCTGATATCCCAAGCCTGTAAGGGCGGCAGGTTCTGCCGGTAAAGGGCGAGGGGCAATGAACTGAGAGGCCTCGGGTTGAGGGGCCACTATCGGCTCCGCGATAGACACGGGGGGTAAGCCGAGCGACACGCCCGCGGTCTCCGTCCATGTGGTAGTACACGGTTGCTGTAAGCACTTAAAATTCGACTGAGCACGTTCACGACAGGCGCCCATCGACTCTGATGGGGCGCGGGGAAGGGAAGAAAATGTATGTGCACATTTTGATATATATTCTCGCTCATCGGGTCCCACTTGTGGTCTCGAGCCTAGGTCCGGGCCTGTAGGGGCTGAGACTGTGGGTTTCTGTGGCAATTCATCATCATCGTTGTCTATATTAATATTCGCCAACCAGTTGGTTACAGAGCTGTATGATGACCTACGGCTACTTACCTGAGATTGCGCCTCAATCTCTGCTAGGCTAGCTTGCAGTTGTAGCTCTAGTACCTCACGCTCGATGTCAGCGAGGCGGCGCGCATGCTGCGCCTGAAGAGCTAGCTTTTGAGCTGCTTTCGCCGACGTGGAAGAACGACGCGATGAGGAAGCAGCAGATGGCCGCGGCGGACGCTCGGACTGAGCGGACGTCGACGGCGCCGGCGCGGGCTGGGCTGAGGTGGCCCCCGACGGGGCACTGATCTCACTCTGAACACCTTTACTAGAGGCGGCCTGCGCCCTGGTTTCCACCATAATTAAAATAGACTGTGAAATTTTGAATTTAGTAGGTACACTATCACTAGTTCACAAACGAAGGACCAAAAATGTTGACGGTGGAGCCGGGACCAGGGCAATTTCAAGGCAAACGAGTTCAATTTAAATGAAAACGTTTAATTCTAAGAATATATACAACAACAACAATGAATCAAATCAATTTACCACACAAGAGCAGGAGAAAAATTATAAAACAAAAGAAACATCAAAATACTTATTCTAAAAATATTTGAAATATTTACAAGTGGCCAGCGAGCAAGAAGGCGGAACCACATCTGTAATAGCAATATTACATGTTTACTGCAATACGTAAAACCTGTGACGAAATAAACAGTGATCCTTCCGAAGATTTATAAGAAAACTGGATCAACTTGTTGATAAAATTAATGAATTTAAAACTCTCCTCACATATCACATCACACATAGAGTCATGTCAATTTCTCGATTTTGTAAATAATGTTCAAAGTATATTATTTATGTACGCAAATATTTGAATTCTTATGATGTATGTATATCAAAATTCTAGTATTTACCCGGCAAACCTCCACTGCTGGTCAAAGGCGGGGCCTTTGAAAGTATTGATAAATAAATCGATTTACTTTACATCGTAGTTTTCTTTCTAATCCAGTTTGATTTAATTTATAATAAGTGTATATAAGGTTGTTTGAATACTCTTTATTCATTCATATGTCAACTTAAATAATTACATTTAAAAAACAATAACAAAAGTTGAATTGGCGGACTTATCCCTATATAGGGATCTCTTCCAGTCAACCAGGGCGAGGAGAAAGATAAAAGGGTGGTGTGCGGAGACATATACAATATCATAATATAGGATATACAAACAAAGAGATTTGAAAAGGAAATAATTAGAACAACATATACTTATATAAATATAATACATAGATATAATATATATACATATATAAATAAATATATAATATATACACATATATATAAGGATACTAAACTAACTCATTGTAAAATGCTGAGAATATTAGGCTTTCTGAGGCCTGTTTTAAATGTAGTAGCAGACGGTGACATCCTGACATCAACCGGAAGCAGATTCCAAAGCCTCGCTGCCTTCACCGTAAAAGAGTTGGTGTACGTGTGCGTGCTGTGAGTTGGTATCTCCAGGGTGAGGTTGCTGCTGGATCGTAGACGACCATCTTCTGCGCCCAGATAATGGAACCTTTCTCGGAGATACCCTGGCGACAGTGGATTGCGAAGGACATTATAAAGCAGGCAAAGAACATGAATTTTCCTACGAAGTCTAATTGGGAGCCATTTCAATTGATCTCGGAAAAGGGAGACATGGTCAAACTTACGAAGACCAAAGACGTATCGTATACATGTGTTTTGAATACGTTCTAGTTTGTTGACGAGTTCTTCGTTTGGATCGAGGAAAACCACATCACCGTAGTCCAGAAGGGGAAGAAAAGTGACTGTGCTAACATAATTTTAGTATTAACGGGGAGGAAATTTTGAAGTCGTTTTAGTGAATGCAGGGAAGCGTACACTTTTCTACTAATTTCATTCACATGATCTGCCCAAGAAAGAGACCGATCCATAATGACACCGAGATTTTTAACATTTGAAGAGTAAGGGATTATGGTGCCATTAAACAATATTTTGGGTATGTTATTATCTAGACGAGATAGGAAAAAGGGGCTGCCAATAATTATAGCTTGCGATTTTTTTGCATTAACAAGGTTGTTTGATGATTCACCCAGAAACTCATGTTAATGAGGCGCTAGCTGTTACCTACATTAATCAGAACACAACTGTGCTTTATCAATGCTTTTGGTCAGACTTCAGGAACG
Organism: Carcina quercana; assembly: GCA_910589575.2. NCBI lineage: Eukaryota > Metazoa > Arthropoda > Insecta > Lepidoptera > Depressariidae > Carcina > Carcina quercana. Next base: position 4,790,402 of record OU342446.1, on the reverse strand, counting down.
TAGGTGTAGCTAGCCGCTGGAAATAGGAAAATGCCACACCACCAAGCAACTATGTGGACAGCTACTACACAAGCACCATGCAACTAACCAAACATCTAAATTTGTGTGAAATAAACAAGTAAGTACCCATATTCAAGGACTGTCGGACTAGGAAGCCTTTGTTGGTGCGGGCACAACTCGTTAGGCACAATCGGTAGAAGGAATAGCACAGGTCCAAAATTAATCTTCAAAATCACAAAAGAGTGTGTCCCTGTCTCACTGGGTCCAAGTCTTTTGCTCTGAGTCCGTCCCTGGATTCTAGGTACACAGTCCTTTGGCACTATTGACGCCGATCTGTGGCTACTGGCACCACGTGACACACTAACACTTTTCCACCTCCACTGTACTTTCGGTCTACAATTTCTTCCGGTTTCCGTTTCTTCACTTTAAATCGCTGTTTACTTAGAACTGAACTCAACTGTCGTCAAAGCTTGGCTCGCCCCTATATATATAAAGAAAGAAAGAAATATTTATTTGCTAGAATACACATTTAAAAAGATCTTAATATGAATATAAAGTAATCGTATTCTGTCGAACATGTCGACGTACAAATGTTAAGTCTAGTTACATTGTAGTCTGTTTAAATATTCCGAAACCTTTTATGAACGCTGTTCCTGCAACCATGATGACAATTCTGATTTAAATTCTGTACCATTTCTCAATTCGACTCATCTCGAAGGAAATCATACAATTCAATATTTCAAAAATCCTAATCTAAATATGCATCGATCTCACCAACATCAACAAATATAATTATAACTGGTCAAATTCATTCAAGGAATAAAAAGAGTACCGAGTAAAAAGAATATCCGGTATTGTTTCTAGATTTAGATCTAGATTCGAGAGCCTTCCACGCTTTCTTTTGTTTGCTATTCGACGCGAAGGAGATATATGGATTGGTCTCCCTTTCGTACTTGACAATCCTTGTGTAATTTATTCGAGAGCTTTCCACGCTATCTTTTGTTGCTGTAACGGTCCCAACTTACCCTAGCAAAATATTACATTTATCGAAATACAGATCATGATTACATATAATCTCTTTAAAATAAATTAATGCAAATTTTTTGGAGGAATTGCCCGAAAACACTGGCAATGACGTTTGAGTTGAGAATAGATAATTTTAGGTTTTGAAAAAGGACTAGAAAAGAAAATGTCAGAAAGAAAAGTCACGAAATTTATTGAAATTATTTTAATTATAATATTTTGATAAAAGATTTGGAGAAAATAATTGAAACGATATTACGCATGGTGTAGTAATGGTGGCCACCATACGAGCAGTGAGCGGCGCTTTGAACGAGCGATAGAATGGCCAACTCTGTCCTGGAACAATGTCTGATGATGAAGATGAGAGATGACCTTGGCAAACTGGATAATGGCTGGGAAGTGCTTTTGATTTCTATTACCACACGACAGACTAGACCGACGAGACAGTTGTTCGTATTGAGTAGATGATTATCTGGTACGGAATGGTCCGTACATACGTACGTACGTATTTATCTGATGGTTTCACGTTCGCGGCGTAATCGGATTAAATTCCAGTTCGACAAATTTCATATAAAATTTTGGTACAAAAATAAGGGTTGCTACACACGGGCGATTTTGGGAAGAAATATTTTATTGTGAACAAAGTTGCAACTTTGATATAAATAACTGCTAAACCGTTTTAAATGCTCTACATTGTTTAAAAACAACCTAAATAAATAAAAATTATTGACGTCATAAAAATAATTCTTTAGTAAAAACTGTTGAGTAATGCTTCTAGAGCTTCTCTACCTATTGGCCGTCGATCTGCAAGCAAGTTTGTCATGTCAAAACCTTAAACCCAAGAAGTAGTTTTAGTAGTTTTAACTCATTGTTAGTAGTTTGCTGCATATTGAGTTTGATGGTTGATAATGACTTGTCGAAGGTACTAATTTGATGAATTGAATCCTAGTTGATCTCCTTATTTAATTTATTTGTGTACCAATTGTGAAGAAAATAATATTTTCTTTAATTTTACTTGAACAATGCTATAAAACTGATTTAATACTTTAACTTGCCGATATTTGATTCGAATGAACATGACTCAATGCGGTTTCTGGTTCTTATAATTTATAAATAATTATTAAGGATTATAAACTAATTGAGGCTTTGTTTATATCTCACGCTCCATCTACAGAACTATTCCTTTAATCATCCTCACGTTCATCTTCACCCCCTTTTGGCTTTCACTACCGGTATGGTTCGGACGTAGGAAACAAGCCCCTAAATACGTTGCTCTTTTGCTATGTGAAACATATTTTAAGAGCATCGAGAACCTTCACGTTTGAATTGATTTAGTTCAGTTCAATCCTTATTCACTGATGTCGTCATTCTATCCTGCTGTTTACAAAAACAATTATATTGGGCATTCCGATACATACCCTGTCTCTTTGCTAAAGCGGGCTGGTTTAGGTAGTCTATGGATGAACCAGACGAGGAAAGCTTGGTTCCTTGTCCCTTCTCCCTTTTGGAAGACCTTCTGTCTTTATTAGAGTCACGCGCCGGGTGTTTTGAGAACACAAAGCTCTGGAACTGCTGAGTTACGCACCTTGCACTTTTTCCTTGGGTCTAAGACCGCCAAAGAAGTGTAGTGACATGGAGGTACCGTTTTGGCATCAAGTTCTGGAGGCGATCGTTTTAGCTTCAAATTTATAGGCATGACGAAACCGTCCAATGCCCCCTTTAAGATTAGGAAGGGAAAGAGATAATGCGCTGGGTAGAGCGGAGGCGGAGCTCTGTTCCTGTATCCCCTCAAAATAACACTTAGATATGAATAAAATCCTTGTTTTCCTTGTTTTATGTAAATTTAGTGTTCAAGTTTTATATTATTGTTCTATTACCTCTTGTTCCGATTGTTTTAGCGAATGACCTTCAACTAGTTGTTACCTAACATTAATGTTCAGTATGTATTGTATTTTGAACTCTAATTTCTATTTCCTTAGGTATCCTGTAGTCACTAAACTTCTCCTAGAAAACTTGCATTCTCTTAAAAGAATCTGGAATGGTTACTACGCTGGGTCCTAATAAACTACTAGACATCACGAGCCAATAATATTAAAACTTTCAAGTATTTCGAAGATCCTTAGAACTTCTTTAACGTCGGTTTGAGACAATGTCTAATATGATGATTTTAAGCGTTTTATTACGTTCACGGGTCGGATCGTTACAATTTGGTGCCGTGACCAGGATCAGAATTATGTGGGTAGCAAAAGGTGTTTGAATGAAAGTTTGAAGAGTAAGTAGGGAAGTAGGCCAATGGCCTACAATTTGTTGCCGTGGAATGGAAAGAGATCAAGTTTTAGAAGGAGAAGTTGGCTGGGTACACGATTTAAAAACTGTATGGTTAAACAAAGTTAATAAATTCCATATAATAATAACGTTTTGCTTTTCACGACCAAAATAGAAGCATAATAAAAATGATAATTGAAGATAATGCTTAAGCTAAACGGATTAAATATTTTAACTTAACACAGTTTGGTTCTGGCACTCGCTGGTCGTTACCGCGGCACACTCACTTGCCCAATTTATGTATCTTTATCATATGAGTATAAAGGTTCTGGCTTATGTAAAGTTACAAGCAATGAAATAATGAAGTCAAATAGCCTCGATATAGTGAGAAATACTTTTGACTGCGGTTTTGACTACGTTTTTGCCGGGACTTTCCATTTGATACCAAACACGAGGTATTTGTTGTTAGACCGTGCGTCGCCTACAAACCACCATGTGTTGAATTTTATGTGACGTCATATAGATTGAAGACTGCATAGGAGCACGAGGTTTCTAGTGATTTCTCATTTATCAAGATACAACGAGTGGTTTGAGAGATAATGACCACCTCCGTGATTACATACTTGGATACAGTCGGGAGGTTCAAGATTCGATTATCCATGGCATTACTAGCCAACGGCCTTATCGTCACATGTTACAGGACAGATGAACGTCAAGTGCAAATGCAGTAACAAAAAAAAAGGGTGACATGTAAACGTATACAATACATATTCGTACGTGTGTAGGGCGCCTTATTTGTATCATTGAACGAAAACAAAACAGTCTGACACATAAAAGTACTATCGAGGAACAATTTACTTCAACAAATAAAATTTATTATGTCATTACGGTATGATGGTATAGTATGATGATAAGGAAATATATCATTTATTTTTAAAAACAGAAGATGTTTCACATTTTCGCCGTGTTCGTCGTGTGCGTCGTGTTCATCGTGGTGTGTCGTGAGCGTCGTGTGCGCCGTGTTCATCATGTGCGTCGTGTTCTTCGTGGTGCGTCGTGAGCGTCGTGTGCGCCGTGTTCGTCATGTGCGTCGTGTTTTTCGTGGTGCGTCGTGAGCGTCGTGTGCGCCGTGTTCGTCGTGTGCGCCGTGTTCGTCGTGTCCGTCGTGTTCATCGTGTGCGCCGTGTGCGCCGTGTTCGTCGTGTGCGCCGTGTTCGTCGTGTGCGCCGCGCCGTGTTCGTCGTGTGCGCCGTGTACGTCGTGTGCGCCGTGTTCGTCGTACCCGTCGTGTTCGTCGTGTCCGTCGTGTACGCCGTGTTCGTCGTGGTGCGTCGTGTGCGTCGAATACTCCGAAAGCGACAATGCTCGGAATGCTCAGTATGCTCGGAATGCAGTGTACATCATTGTTCAGCATTGTGCAGCATTGTTCAGCAGTGTGCAGCCGTGTACAGCCGTGTACCGAAGTGTACAGAAGAGTACGGAAGGGTATGGGAGAGTACCGAAGTGTACGGGGGTGCACGGAAATGTAACGGAGTGTACCGATTATTAGCGAAGTCCAACGAAGTCCATCGAAGTCCGTCGAAGTCCGTCGAAGTCCGTCGAAGTCCGTCGAAGTCCGTCGAAGTCCGTCGAAGTCTATCCAAGTCTATCCAAGTCTATCCAAGTCTATCCAAGTCTATCCAAGTCTATCCAAGTCTATCCAAGTCTATCCAAGTCTACGCAAGTCTACGCAAGTCTACGCAAGTCTACGCAAGTCTACGCAAGTCTACGCAAGTCTACGCAAGTCTACGCAAGTCTACGCAAGTCTACGCAAGTCTACGCAAGTCTACGCAAGTCTACGCAAGTCTACGCAAGTCTACGCAAGTCTACGCAAGTCTACGCAAGTCTACGCAAGTCTACGCAAGTCTACGCAAGTCTACGCAAGTCTACGCAAGTCTACGCAAGTCTACGCAAGTCTACGCAAGTCTACGCAAGTCTACGCAAGTCTACGCAAGTCTACGCAAGTCTACGCAAGTCTACGCAAGTCTACGCAAGTCTACGCAAGTCTACGCAAGTCTACGCAAGTCTACGCAAGTCTACGCAAGTCTACGCAAGTCTACGCAAGTCTACGCAAGTCTACGCAAGTCTACGCAAGTCTACGCAAGTCTACGCAAGTCTACGCAAGTCTACGCAAGTCTACGCAAGTCTACGCAAGTCTACCCAAGTCTACCCAAGTCTACCCAAGTCTACCCAAGTCTACCCAAGTCTACCCAAGTCTACCCAAGTCTACCCAAGTCTACCCAAGTCTACCCAAGTCTACCCAAGTCTACCCAAGTCTACCCAAGTCTACCCAAGTCTACCCAAGTCTACCCAAGTCTACCCAAGTCTACCCAAGTCTACCCAAGTCTACCCAAGTCTACCCAAGTCTACCCAAGTCTACCCAAGTCTACCCAAGTCTACCCAAGTCTACCCAAGTCTACCCAAGTCTACCCAAGTCTACCCAAGTCTACCCAAGTCTACCCAAGTCTACCCAAGTCTACCCAAGTCTACCCAAGTCTACCCAAGTCTACCCAAGTCTACCCAAGTCTACCCAAGTCTACCCAAGTGTACCCAAGTCTTTTCAAGTCTTTTCATGTCTATCCTAGTCTCTTCGAAGATTATTTAAGTTTATTGAGATGGTTTGTGATGGATCGAAGTTGAGTTACCTCAAGCGGTACTCAAACAGTTATGCTTATATAAACAACCGACTGCTATTTACGTGTATAAGTGAGAAATTGGAACTTGGATCTACAATAGGAGGGATTCTGTTGGGTCAGCAGTTACATGAGAGAAGAATATTTTACTTAAAAATTCTGATCGAAAGGGATCATCAAGGTGTCTGTTATATGGATTATGATACATCTGAGATACCGGAGGATTGTTCTATAGGGACAATAATTCCTGAAAGGAACAATGGGGTCTACAGAGACTTAAATAATGTTAGCCAGTGAGAGAAAATTACCAAAACTAATTCTTAGAAAAATCAAATAAACAGATAATAAACTTGATCGGAAAGGAAGTAATTTAAATTAACTGAAGTCGAGTTAGTTAAATTAGAGTCAGCGTTTGAAGACGTCGGTTTATATGCAAAGATGTTAGTGGACTAGTGGCATCATGTGTGTCAGTAGTCACGAGCCTGTGTCAGCGACGTCAAAGGACTCTGTGAGTGGGGGACCCTGATCAGTACTCTGTGTGGACAGGGAAGCAAACTGTCAAGGAGGTTGCGATGTTGGCTTTTTCTCTGGTCAATATACTCTTGAGTTTGAACGTTTATTTCTTTCAACCCTGTGACTTCAACTTGATGCAATACAATGGAATATTGGAGTTTATGTGATACGTCTGCTTCATGACAAACTAGACGGATTCGGATTCCTTTTGCAGTTTTGAATTAGGAAGAGTCGATAAGGTGCTTCGAAGAATAAGAATCGTGGGGGTGGGAAGAAGAGTTGGAGTTTTACGTTACAGCAGGGTTGCTTGACTACTGCAGAACTTTTCAATTTATGAATAAATTGGGTTAATCCATATGGAGACCTAGATGGTTTCAGAAGGCAAAGCGCTCCTAAAGGATCCTAGAGTTGTAGATGATTTGGGTTGAACTAAGGTTCAATAAATAACGGTGATTATGGGATATACTCGTACTAATATTCTGAAGGCGTATAAATATTTAAAAGAAATGAATATTTAGTTACTTATATTGTTAACGCTGGCGATACTTAACTTACTAAAGTTATAAATGAACGCTTGGGTTGAAGAAAGAAGTGCAAGCAGCATTGAAAGATTTTAGAAGAAACATTTAGTTTATTCAACTAAATGAGAGCGTATTTTAGTAATTTTCTTTATGTGATAAGATTGCATAAAAACTAATCACGATATTAAAAGGTACCGGTTGCTAATAATAACTATTCGGATGGAGGTAATTTTGTTGCGGTTTTATATTTCGATAAAGTGGAACTTTTGCTAATAATTTATTAAATTTTAATGGTAATTAGATAAATTTTTATTCCATTGCAATATATAAAAATTTAGGGGGTGATTGTAACGGTCCCAACTTACCCTAGCAAAATATTACATTTATCGAAATACAGATCATGATTACATATAATCTCTTTAAAATAAATTAATGCAAATTTTTTGGAGGAATTGCCCGAAAACACTGGCAATGACGTTTGAGTTGAGAATAGATAATTTTAGGTTTTGAAAAAGGACTAGAAAAGAAAATGTCAGAAAGAAAAGTCACGAAATTTATTGAAATTATTTTAATTATAATATTTTGATAAAAGATTTGGAGAAAATAATTGAAACGATATTACGCATGGTGTAGTAATGGTGGCCACCATACGAGCAGTGAGCGGCGCTTTGAACGAGCGATAGAATGGCCAACTCTGTCCTGGAACAATGTCTGATGATGAAGATGAGAGATGACCTTGGCAAACTGGATAATGGCTGGGAAGTGCTTTTGATTTCTATTACCACACGACAGACTAGACCGACGAGACAGTTGTTCGTATTGAGTAGATGATTATCTGGTACGGAATGGTCCGTACATACGTACGTACGTATTTATCTGATGGTTTCACGTTCGCGGCGTAATCGGATTAAATTCCAGTTCGACAAATTTCATATAAAATTTTGGTACAAAAATAAGGGTTGCTACACACGGGCGATTTTGGGAAGAAATATTTTATTGTGAACAAAGTTGCAACTTTGATATAAATAACTGCTAAACCGTTTTAAATGCTCTACATTGTTTAAAAACAACCTAAATAAATAAAAATTATTGACGTCATAAAAATAATTCTTTAGTAAAAACTGTTGAGTAATGCTTCTAGAGCTTCTCTACCTATTGGCCGTCGATCTGCAAGCAAGTTTGTCATGTCAAAACCTTAAACCCAAGAAGTAGTTTTAGTAGTTTTAACTCATTGTTAGTAGTTTGCTGCATATTGAGTTTGATGGTTGATAATGACTTGTCGAAGGTACTAATTTGATGAATTGAATCCTAGTTGATCTCCTTATTTACGAGGGGCATACCGAAATGATCGGGAATATAAAACAATACATACAGGAAATAACTAAATTTATTTTTATTGCTTTTCGAAGTATTCTCCGTTGCAGTTAATGCACTTTTGCATTCGTTCGAACCAATTATTATAGCAGCAATTCCAGTCCGAAGTTGACATGGTCAAAATCGTCGATTTGTATGCTTCCACTGCTTCTTCTGGACCTTGAAACCGCTGACCACGCAATAAATCTTTGATTCTAGGGAATGTAAAATAATCATTGGGACTCAGATCAGGGCTGTATGGAGGATGATCCATTAATTCAACGTTTTCCTGCTTCAAAAACTCGCTTGTTTTCTGAGCGGTGTGAGAGCTCGCATTATCGTGATGGAGGATTATGCGTCGTTTCGGGTTACCTCTACGGAGTTCGGATATCATCTGTGGCAAACAAACCGTTGTATACCAATCAGCGGTAACCGTTCTCCGTTCCTCTAAGGGAACTGTGACTACATGTCCTGTTTTCGCGACAAACGAAGCGACCATTTTCTTCGATACGCTGCGAGAGCGGACAACTTTTGTTGGCTTGATCTCACCTGCGAAGACCCAGACAGCCGACTGATGCTTTCTTTCTGGCTCATATGAATAGATCCATGATTCATCACCAGAGACAATGTTATAAACTGCTTTTGACTTTCCTCCGTTGAAGCGTTGCAGAGTAGACCGGCACCAATTGACACGAGCCGCCTTTTGCTCTTCGGACAAATTATGGGGCACCCAGCGGGAAACTAGCTTTCTCACTCCCAGTTCACCATGTAAAACAGTTTGTATCGCAGTCATACCTATCCCTAAAGTAGCCCGAATCTGCTCATATGTAATATGTCGGTCATCCTGTATCATTCGGCGCACAACAGCGACATTTTCTGGTGTAACCGCTGTTTTTGGCCGGCCTGTGGAAGGTACGGTGCCAAGAGAAGCACGTCCACGCCGGAATTCAGAATACCAGCGATATATTGTCGTCTGGCTAGGCGCTTCACTCTTGTATATAGATATAAGCTCAGCGAGACATTGTCCCTGAGATAATCCTCGTCGAAAGTTGTAAAAAATTATGGCACGGAAACTTTCTCTTGTAAGCTCCATTTTTTTATCGACCTATCAATTTCAAACTGATATTGTTCTTTAAAAAAAATTTTTTTTAAATTCTGTCAATTGTATTCGATTTTCAACTAACCAGTGTTTATTCATCAAAAAGAGTTTTTAATCTAATTAAATCGAAAGTACTCGATTACCGATCTTTTCGGTATGCCCCTCGTAATTTATTTGTGTACCAATTGTGAAGAAAATAATATTTTCTTTAATTTTACTTGAACAATGCTATAAAACTGATTTAATACTTTAACTTGCCGATATTTGATTCGAATGAACATGACTCAATGCGGTTTCTGGTTCTTATAATTTATAAATAATTATTAAGGATTATAAACTAATTGAGGCTTTGTTTATATCTCACGCTCCATCTACAGAACTATTCCTTTAATCATCCTCACGTTCATCTTCACCCCCTTTTGGCTTTCACTACCGGTATGGTTCGGACGTAGGAAACAAGCCCCTAAATACGTTGCTCTTTTGCTATGTGAAACATATTTTAAGAGCATCGAGAACCTTCACGTTTGAATTGATTTAGTTCAGTTCAATCCTTATTCACTGATGTCGTCATTCTATCCTGCTGTTTACAAAAACAATTATATTGGGCATTCCGATACATACCCTGTCTCTTTGCTAAAGCGGGCTGGTTTAGGTAGTCTATGGATGAACCAGACGAGGAAAGCTTGGTTCCTTGTCCCTTCTCCCTTTTGGAAGACCTTCTGTCTTTATTAGAGTCACGCGCCGGGTGTTTTGAGAACACAAAGCTCTGGAACTGCTGAGTTACGCACCTTGCACTTTTTCCTTGGGTCTAAGACCGCCAAAGAAGTGTAGTGACATGGAGGTACCGTTTTGGCATCAAGTTCTGGAGGCGATCGTTTTAGCTTCAAATTTATAGGCATGACGAAACCGTCCAATGCCCCCTTTAAGATTAGGAAGGGAAAGAGATAATGCGCTGGGTAGAGCGGAGGCGGAGCTCTGTTCCTGTATCCCCTCAAAATAACACTTAGATATGAATAAAATCCTTGTTTTCCTTGTTTTATGTAAATTTAGTGTTCAAGTTTTATATTATTGTTCTATTACCTCTTGTTCCGATTGTTTTAGCGAATGACCTTCAACTAGTTGTTACCTAACATTAATGTTCAGTATGTATTGTATTTTGAACTCTAATTTCTATTTCCTTAGGTATCCTGTAGTCACTAAACTTCTCCTAGAAAACTTGCATTCTCTTAAAAGAATCTGGAATGGTTACTACGCTGGGTCCTAATAAACTACTAGACATCACGAGCCAATAATATTAAAACTTTCAAGTATTTCGAAGATCCTTAGAACTTCTTTAACGTCGGTTTGAGACAATGTCTAATATGATGATTTTAAGCGTTTTATTACGTTCACGGGTCGGATCGTTACATTGCCACCCGACACGGAGGGGATAGATGGACCGCCTCTCTCTTTCATACTCGTTCGAGAAGTTTCCGCGCTACTCACAAGAAGGAGATAGGAGATCCACCTCTATTTTCATTATCTCTAGACTGTTCGAGAAGCTCCGTGACAGTACGTAACTCGAAACAGTTGTAGTACATACAGACTAATATATGTGGAGGTACATAGGAATTTTAAATATGTTATCATCGATGGTCAAAATTCTGCTGATTCTGAACATTTACCTTACCTTAATAAAAAATCACTTTCAATATATGTTCAGCTATGACTTTGTTTGTAGAAAGAAATCAACAATTTTATAAATGTATTTGTTGATTTATGTACATTACAAATGAGCTATTAAATAATCTGTTTAACCATTTGCTCTTTAAACATGTGTTGACAGAACAAAGGAACAAACATGGCATGTAGCCTGCAAATATTGTTACAGCAAATATTTAAGAAGGCGAAGTTACATTATTCTAGGCGCTCTGTAAACATTAGAGTTGGTTTTAAGGGTAAGGCGTGTATTCGGAACCAATTAAGGTATGTTAGAAGACCCGACTACTCGTAAATTTTCGATGAAAAAACGATTAAAAAAAACAAATCAAGCAAGGAGGACCCATAAATACTTCTAATATTATCATCGATTCCTATAATGGTATACTCGAGTACAAAAATATGTATCCAGTTTCGAACCATGTCACATTCAGTCTTGCTTGTTCCTATATAGTGTGTTGGAGGAAATGTCAATTAAACGTGAATGTGACAAGGTTTAAAAGTGGATACATATTTTTGTACTCGAGTGTATCATTTCATTCTAATAAAACATGCAAATAGTGTCCCGGTAAAACGACGACATATTGTGAAGGAAAAATCGTGAGGAAAACTCCATGCCTACTCCAAAGAAGTCAAACAATCTGTACAATAATGTTCACCATGGAATGACTTTCCTTCGCTTTCACTCCAATGAAAACATTTCTTGTCTTGTTTTTCTTGAAAACAATCTTGGATTGAGATTCTAGTTTCATTTAGTTTGTGTCAATTCCTGTACAAATTCACTACTGAGACTGCGTGTCTATCACATTGGTCTCCAAAACTAAACAAGATGGCCATATTTCATTTACATATTACGTTTAAGAGCTAGTTTTAATCTATATTTTACACGCTTTATATTAGGTTCTCTTGTTTGTAAACAAAACTAGCAAGTCAATTTGTGGTTAAAGAACTTTATTTTTCTCATAAAGAAATTTGTTTTCACTTACATGAGAAATTATACATATTATACTTATTCAACTAGGGTATCTTAGAAGTAAAGTAAGACCTAAAGCTACTTCAAAACGTTGTAGCGATTTGAAACTTTGCAATTATATGTAATTCGGATGAAATTACAGTAACTTGGCACCATTGAGCTGATCTGACCCTAGAATCAGGAGTTGGATGGAGAAATTCTACCTTAGGGTCCGATTCTTGGCGCGAACTTGAATAATGATGGTTGATTGCAATTTTTCGTAATTCGTTAATAATACTGTTATGTGTGTGTTTTTTGTGTTATAATGGTGTGATATAGTGCAAAAAGTGTCATGGACGGTGTTATAGTATCAATTACGCAAAATTGCGAGGGTTTCGACGCGATCGAAAGGGTTTACCATGTCGAGTACATTCGGCATATGGATTCTTTCGAATTATGTTGAAACCAATGCTGACCTTTGAAGTTCTCGTCAAGAATCGTCAAAACAAGCGATAGAATGTACACATTAAACATTTTATTGAGAAAACTGAAGAAAATATATATTCAGAGTAGGCTGTATGGCTTTGTTCCTTTGCCTTCCCATTCGGGAGAATTAAACTACTACTACCACCTTAGGTTCCTCGATTTTTTTCTCGAAATTAGAACGGTTGTCTTTTGTTTAAAATCCAGACTTCGACGATAGTTTGATTGACAGTTCTTGGGACGACGTCGCTGTCACTCGTGTATTTTGCGTGTATTTGTCAAACGAGGAAAAAATAACCTACAAATTTACAAGTAACATATTTATTGATAAAATAAATATTTGTTTTCAAACAAACTAGGTAAAAACTAGAACCGCTTAAAGTACACTAAGCGCTTGACCTAGTGTCACGGGAACATCAGTGAAACCGCCACACTCAGCTGACCGTCTCACCACGAAATTTTAAAATAAAAAGCTGCTATTTGCGGAATTATTATATTATATTGCGGAGAAAGCAATTAATACATGGAAACAATTTCTAGTTGAGGCCTGCAGGTCCGTCCTCCATCTCTACAATAAAGCATGTGTGAGTAATAAATACGTACTCGTATAAAAGTTGTTTTAGGATTAAAAAGCTTTTAAGAGGCTATGTTGGTAAGACCACGTGGTCTGTTTCAAGGTTGCATTGTTTTGTAGCTGTCCCTCTCCGAGCCCTATCCTACCCGAGCGCGTACGGTGAGACAGCATACATTACGCGATGTTATCCACCCGTTATTTGGATGTTTCGTAGTCCAGGGATCATTTGAAGGATACAGTATATTATGTAACCATTTTTTTAATACAGTATACTAATGAAATTTCAGATGTCGGTGGTTTTCCAAATTGTCCTAAATTGATTCATACTCTTGTAAATCAGGTTCAAAGTTGGGGCTTTTTACTACTGAAAAATAAAATACTTTGACGCCCTGTAACTCTGGAAGTATATATTTAAACGAAAATCTGACTCACCACCGACACAGATATTTGTTTCTAGATTGTGTCTTGAAAATTTCATAGATTTTCATAGCTTAATACTCAAAATATGACTGGACTACGTTTGTATGGGCGCTTTGACAACAGCATACCCTCTTAATTACGAGATTAGTAAAGCGTGTTTTAGTTTTTTAAACTATAATTTATTGAACATCAAGTCCCAAATTAACAAGCAAGCAATCAAAGATAAAGCGTCAGAAATACAACCCTCTTTAGTCCGTAGTTAGTTGAGGGAACAACTCAAGTTCAATGACACTCCATTCAAGCGTCTGTCGCAACGCACCTACTCCGTACAATAAAGCGATACATTTACGAGTACGGAGCCCGATTCTACTATTTTAAAAAAGCTTTAGTTCTATATTCGTTTCGTAGCAATTAGGTATACGTTACGTTTATATTGTTCTAGAAAACCGTATTCTACTAACCTGTAATACCGAACGTAAACGAAACGAAAGCCGAACGGTAGCTGTAAGCCCACCTAGCAAACAACTTATTCTCGATTACGAATAATCGTAGTATAATCGAGTCGACTCGTTAAAAAATTTGGGTACTCTGTGGTTGATACATTTTTCGGGTTGCCAACATAGTGATTCTACCCCTAAATTCAAGGAAGAATTTAGATTTTGGGGGCCGAAATATTTTTAAACTAATTCTATATTATTTAGCATTTACCATATAATAGCTTTTGTCCTTAACTTAATCTGCGTGGATTTTTTCTATGCAATAAATCAAGTCATTCTAACTCTCCGGTACGTCGTCAAGGATGGACAAATAAACAAAATCTTTTGCAATTACAATATTAATATTAATTAAGTGTGGGTTCATGTTATATTAGTCATCACATTCATTTCAAATTTCTGAGGTTCTATTATTAATATATTTGAGTATTAATTATTTTGACTAGTTTTTAAGGGTAAACCTCTTTTGAGAGTTGGCAATTATATTAAGTTCATACATACGGAAAATTATGTAAAATTGTTTAAAAACATAGAAATATCTACATACTAAAGTAGAACTGAAGTCTCAAGAACTTGCCCTCACTTTAGCTCACTATGCTGCGTTGGGGTGCACAAAAAGGAGCACTAAAGATAACAAAAATGAATCCTAACCTAACCAACAATTGTTTACAAACAACGTCGTACTTCAATATAATTAAATTATCTTTCATGCAGAGATTTCCTTTGGGATTGTAGATGCTTTCTGGGGCAGTGGTGGCACCGTCCCTCAGCGTCTTTCAGTGCAGTGAACTGTGTTCAAGGTACACAACAAGATGTGGGTTTTACAATTATGGTCCAATGCAGACTGACTGGATGCCTGCCAAGACCGGACTGGGACCAAAAATCGGCCCGGGCATTATAGAGATAATCGGCCCTTTCCGTTTCCAAGCTAATAATAAAACTACAATAGACTTTTTTTAATGGAATGGAAATTGATGTCTGAATCACCATGAAGCATCCTTTATTGATAGAGATAAAAGGGCAAACTGCTTTTCGTTTGTGTTCGAGGCTTTGTAGTTTTTTTGCGACGACAGTCTACTAGTTCAGAACACCCCACAAGTAAATACAGCTAACCCAGTGGTGATAGAGGTACTGTAAACACGATCAAACAAAGGTGATTCATCGGCGCAGACTGCTCCATGACTCGGGAACCGACCAGCCTACTGGCCCACCAGGGGATCGGCCCATCGGGCATTTGCCTGATCTGCCCTGGGGCCAGTCCGGACCTGATGCCCACACTGTGTTAAACCTACATGAAGTCAGCGATCAAGAGTAAAGAATGATGAATTATTACCCTTGTAGAGCGAGAAATCCATCAATTCTATAAAAATAATAGACTAACCTAACTGCCCGATCCACACTTAAAAAATAAATACTTTATCAGTGTATCAAATAAGTGCTACTAAATACTTCATGGAACCATTAGGAATATTCACTTTTTTATTATATAAAATCAATATCCACGTTGGTTCTAAATCTCTGCTGGTAAAATAACTTTCATAGTTCCTAGAACCTGCTCAAGTGCTCACATTCTGTATAATATGAAGTAACTTCATATTCCATCTTATAGCTCTAATTACAAACAAAAATACATTTATGAGACAATCCTGTCATCATTAGATTAGAGGTATTGATGTATGTACTAGTTTTTATCGAAGTGACTGCCATCGATCCTATTTTTGGGTAAGGCTTTTGTTGAGTTCAACTTAACTGTTAGACGTTCATCAATCTTATAAAAAGAAATGTAGCATTAACTTCCTTCTAGCAAAACAATATGCAATAATAAAAAAACACTGTAAATGAGTTCAACATTTAAATATTATAGTTTTAATAGGTTAAGGTTGTGCATTTCCTTGTGCATTTTAATTACATTTACTAGTAATAAGTAATGAATTGAAGTATATTTGTATATCTTTTTTGTATGATATGTGACTGTGACTGTTTCTTCTTTAATAAATACAATTACCTATGTAAAAATAAAATGTGTAAATAATAAAATATAGTTTTTACTTGTGTATTTCTTTATAAATCCACATGATAAATGATTTTTTAAATGTATTATGGGTTTACTTGGCCTTCTACTTACCTGATAATTAAGTGATGTTAAGGCCGTTGGGTGGTAAGAGTGCACACCCAGAAGCCCCTCAAAGCTAATAAGGCACTGGCTCTGCTACCTTTCATACTTGAACACAACAGAGCTATTAACATTGCTGTTTGGCGGCAGACTTGGGTAACATTGTCGGGAGCTAACCAGGCAAACATACAATGCCCTACCTCCAGCTAAACCGAGTGTAGGTAGGTAGGCCCAATAGGAATCGAACCCTGGACCTCTGGATTGTGAGTCCAAGAAGTAGCCATTAGGCCACGGAGGCAGAAAATCCTCCCCCTATACTGCTATAATAAATGCAAAACTGGTGTCAATGAAAGAGAACTAGCATCTAAGTTACAGGCTCGGCCTAGTTTAGATGCTAGTGTAGATTGTATTGATTGTGCAAGGCCATTGTAAACATTTTTGTGGCAATAAACACTTTAATAATTTATTATTATTTATTTGTCTTTAATTAATGTAAGGGTATGAGACCCAGAATGACTACATTTGATGTATTGGAATATTTGAAGGATAGGAAAAAACATGATCTACATTATCTGATTGCTTAACGGTGAAGGAAAACATTGTGAGGAAACCTGCATGTCTTGAACAATCATTTGAAGTCTACCAATCCTCACTGGGCCCGCGTGGTGGACTATGTGCCATACACTCTCTGTAGGAGAGTAAGCCTGAGTCCCTGCAGTGGGGACGTATATATAGGCTGTTGATGATGATCAATACTAAAGTCCACAGACGAAGTTGAATGACATTGTGACCACAGTATGATGAGAGTGGTACACATTATCACAGTTGGCGTGGACTTTCCACGAGGCGTTGTTGTTGTTACATAGGTAGACACTGCTGCCCATCTCTTGAATATTTTTTCCCTTATTCACATTTTATTACACCCATGGAGTTGTCTTAGTCTCACGCCGAGAGTACACGGTGGTTTATATTTACAGAATATATAAATCCTGGGCACAATCCATCCTCTTAGAATTTCATTTCAACCAAAAATAAACAAACGTAGGACATCGATCGTGAAAAAGTACCTCTGAGCTAACTTATTCCGCATTGTTAATTGTGACGTCTGGGACCCCGTGTTCTCGTAGGGGTTTCGTTAGAATAGAAGTCAAATTGTTAGTGGAATACGATTTTAAGCTCTCAGCGAAATGGCGATCGAACCGCTACGTCAGCCGAACAGTTACGTCGTTTAGGCTTTAGTAGAATACCAATGACGTCATTTCGTGTAGTTTACGTTACGTTTTCGTTTACGTTTCTTTACAATAACTTAGTAGAATCGGGCCCCAGTTGTTACTAGAAAAGAAATCGAAAGTGGAAGCTCGTACTCAACAAAAACAAAACCATTTACGATACGCGGCCATTCAACGTATCATGACGCTTATAGAACTTGTCTTTTAATAGGTATAAAAAGTAGCCTGTTTCTTTTGAGTGCCAAATTTCATCGATGTCGATTCAGCCGAGTAGTCGTGAAAAGGCAGACAAACATACAGATCCACGTGATGACAGGGTTACTTTTAAATTAGAATTTTAATGTACTCTGAGGGTGATAATGAAATAAGGTAGATGCTTCTGCCATCTCTTGAATATTGGTCCTTGGTTGAGCTTCCGAGCGCGGGGGTGGATACGGAGTGGTCTTATTTTAAAGCCTAGCACGTGGCATAGTTCACATAACTGTCAAATAAATCTGGTATCACTATTTTTGCAAATGAAACAGTCATAAGGTTAAGAGGCTATGCTGTTGTCAAAGCGCCCATACAAACGTAGTCCAGTCATATTTTGAGTATTAAGCTATGAAAATCTATGAAATTTTCAAGACACAATCTAGAAACAAATATCTGTGTCGGTGGTCAGTCAGATTTTCGTTTAAATATATACTTCCAGAGTTACAGGGCGTCAAAGTATTGTATTTTTCGGTAGTAAAAAGCCCCAACTTTGAACCTGATTTACAAGAGTATGAATCAATTTAGAACAATTTGGAAAAACCACCGACATCTGAAATTTCATTAGTATACTGTATTAAAAAAATGGTTACATAATATACTGTATCCTTCAAATGATCCCTGGACTACGAAACATCCAAATAACGGGTAGATAACATCGCATAATGTATGCTGTCTCACCGTACGCGCTCGGGTAGGATAGGGCTCGGAGAGGGACAGCTACAAAACAATTTAACCTTGAAACCGACCACGTGGTCTTACCAACATAGCCTCTTAATATGTTGTGTGGAAGGAAATCGAACTGCACGATTAGAATTGCCTTTCGCCTGGTATGTGTTTATTGATATTTCTTAGTACAAGTATAATGTATACTTTAATTAATAACTCTCAATTCATAAATAATCGATATAGTCGCTCAAATAAACAGTAATTATTGGTAACAGCGAAAACTGACACCTAAGAATATTTTCACGACACATGGCGTGTCGATATATATACAGTAATGGCTGTCTGTCAACATTAACATTTCATGAAACTATCTGACGGGAATTGCGACCATTGCATGAGCTTGAAAAAGTGGAAAACGTCAACTGGGTATACTGTTATTGTTTGGTTTGTTGGTGGTAGGGCATTTTATATGTCGGCCTGGCTAGCTACCACCATGTTACCTAAGTCTGCCGCCAACAGCAGTGTTAATAGCACTGTTGTGTTCCGGTATGAAAGGTAGCAGAGACAGGGCCTCATTATCTTGAGGGTTCTGGGTTCGAACGATTATCATCCAACGGCCTTATCGTAACTTACCATCAGGTGTGACGAAAGCCAAGTGCAAATCCATCACACATAAAAAAATCTTCAGACATTCACAAAAATACACGTGGTGCTGTCCATCCCTACCGCTAAATGACGACGTACTGAGTAAAGTATGACTAAATCCGTAGACGAACTAAGGCCACTGACATAGCTCGACGAGTCAGTGAGCTGAAGTGGCAATGGGCAGGCCACATAACTTGAAGAACGGATAACTGATGGAGAGTCTCGAGAGGCGATCACATACCGGGAAACGTGTACTGGGCCGTACCCTTACTGGGTGGACCGAGGACCTAGTAAAGGTCATGGGGGGAGTTGCTGGATGGAAGTGTCTCGAGACCTGTCAATCTGGCATACCATGGGAGAGGCCTATGTTGATGATGATGATGAACCTGTGTTCTATTATTTTTATCAACCAATAGAACTATATAAGAGGACCTATTATAACTAGCACTATGCAGACATCCAAAATAAATGATGATGATGACTGTGGACTTCTCCCAGCTGATTATGATGATATCATATATCTACAAAACACATGACTATGAGATTGTGTGCAGAGCTTGAGTCGACGTAATAACTAACTGTGCTTGACCCACACAAGGTTCATATGGGTACAAATTCGAAAATTTTATTTCCAAATTATCTCAAATGGAATTGTCGAGTACCTCCGAGTTGGACCCTATCACGACCGCGGCATTGTTTGTTTGTACCCAAGAGTTTCACCTGTGCCAGCTCTGTCATTAGCTTATTACTATCACTGAACGTAAGGGCCATATTTTAAAGACACTCGACTTTAAAAATGAATTTAATAACGCGTTCAAAAAAAATAGGAATCGACTTCATCTGCCCTAAAACTTAAAAGTCTATAGCATTCATCCCGTAAAATGTTCACACTTTAAGGTACAATTATCTGGGTACATATTTGATTTTTGTTTATTGTGTCAAAAAGCGCTGATTCAAATTCGATTAAATTTCTGTGAGACCACCTCTAAAATATGCTATGTGAAACAAAAAACTGACTCTCATTTTACTGTTGACCATCTACAGTGACAACTTAAACAGACTGAAAATATTAATCAAGCACTCGTATAATAGACGACAACAATGAAGCGAGTGGTTCATTGATTGACGCTCCAAGCACTTTCGATTTCGTTCATCTAATGTGTAGCGAGTTTGCCTCAGTTACGGCAACGCGTTTTCATTATACAACGAGAAACGTCCAAGAATAGTGAAATAATCTTGGAAAATGCTACATCGAAAATGTGACCGCGCGGTGAAATGTTGTATTTACACAGGTAGGGGCTGCTGCTTTTCTCCTGAAATAGTTTTCACTTATTCATCTTTTACGAAACCTGCGGGATGATATGTTCTTTTTCTAATACCGAAACCACACGGCAACTCTTCAGGTATGGAATACTAAAAACTTAAATATATCAAATACAGTAAGTATTTAAAAAAACAGTCAATTGCGAGACAGGCTCGCACACTGAGGGTTCCGTACAGAGTGTGAATAATTAACATACTGAAAATAATATTTTAATAGAACAAGTGCCTGGCGAAAAATCACGAGCAATTGTTAATTTACACATTAAAATACAAATAACGCTGGCGCTGGACCAGTTTATAATCTACTAGCTTCTGCCCGCGGCTTCGCCCGCGTGGACTTAATTTTTCGCATTAAAAAGTAGCCTATGTCCTGTCTAAGGGTCTAAATATTGTCTGTGCCAAATTTCATCAAAATCGGTTGAGAGGTTTAAGCGGGAAAGCGTAACAGACAGAGTTACTTTCGCATTTATAATATAGGGATGTGATTTTAATGGTACATAATTAAAAATTGTACAGTTCAGTTTTATTCTTATACCTGTGCTGTAAGATCTTGCCAAATTCCATGACTCTAGGTCAATGTGAAGTAACATATAGGTTTTGATTTCTTTTCGTTGAAATATGTGGCATAATTGACTGTATCTTTTTGTTACCGTTGACTTAGCAGCTCAATTTTTTCACAGGTATAAAGGACTGCACACTTGATTTCAACTGATACCTCCACGTTCCTGTGAAAAAGGGTCTTGACAGACAGACATACGGACAACAAAGTGATTCTATAAGGGTTCCTTTATCTTTTGAGGTACAGAGCCCTAACACGAGCGTATATTTCACCGTCAATCTTAAACAATGGCCTCTGGCTCTAAATTAAAATCATGAATCCACTCTCGCATAAGACACTGGGACAATATGCGTTCGTGATATCGTGACGGTAGTCAATGCGCTCGCGCACCCATAAAGCCGTCGCCGCGTGTTTCCCGCGCGTTCAGTCGCTTCGCGGCCGTCGCACGCGCAGTCAAGGGACTGATGGTAATTAGAGCAGTTCATGTTTGTTTACAATTTTTTTTCTTCAAGTGTGGAAGTTGAAATAAAGAAACAAGTGGCTTAGAGTGATGTCAAATAGTGAATGATAACATATGTTAAAAGGTAATTGTTTAAAAAAATCCTAACCTATAAACCACCTCGGTGAAAATAATATTAATGTGATTTTAATTTTTTTGCAGCAAAGTAAAAATAATATTTACATAATGCAATAAAAATAATATTTAAAATGAAATAAAACAAAGTCTACATACTTAAAAATATTACTTTTCTTCTTCTTTGCCTGGCCCTTTCCCATTTTATTTGGGGTCGGCCCTCCGTATCATGCGTCTCCAGGCAGCGCGGTCCTAAACAATTGTTTTCCTTCAAAATGCTGATTAGGCATGATACTAATCATAAACTGTCACAGTGTCATCTCCTGTCCATTGGGATATTAGCCATAATCGCCTAACTCGAACGGCAAGCGGGTTAGAAATCGAGGTACAAACAAGGGCTAACAAGTGATAATTTCCAAACCAACTTTAATCTAACGACATTTGACAATCGTTTCACTGCCCTGTGATAAGAGTACATTCTTTAGGGTCATAAAACTTTATATTTCGGTCATAAATAGTTTAAAACTGTCCAAAATGTAGAACTTAATGTTTCCGTTCTTTAAAAACGGGTTCTAAATACTCTTTGTCGAAAATGTTTTCTTCAGAGATGACGTACGGTCGAGGAATTAATTTTAGAAGATACGTGAAACTAAGGAAGAAGTGATATTTTACGTGTGACATAACTGATTTGACAGAAAAATTGATTTTTTTTCTTCTTCAACCATACATGTTAATGAAGACCATTTCAATTTTGACACGCATTGATACAACGTTGACATTTAAAAAAATGGACTGAAAAGTTTTTTGCGCTTGACTCAAAATCACCAAATGGATTTTTAAAAAATGGCGCAGACTGTAGTATCTGACTTTAGTATCGAATAAATAAATAGGCAACACTTAACCAACGAATAAAGATGAAATAACATTTGATGACACTTAGCACAAAAAAAGAATGATTCTTTACATGAAAAATACTGTAAAAATGGTATTCTAGTATTTTTAATAATAATATATATAATTAATAATAATTATATTGTACAAAGTGCAGGCTATATACCAGTATATAAAATACTTTTAAAAATTTTTATGGAATGGATATAATACATTTTATTAATTCCAAGCAATTTATATCTGGCATAAAATTGTAATAAAATCGATATCGTATTAGAAAAATAATTGTAGTGAGAAATAAACAGAAGGTCCAGATATTTTTAACAATGGCAACACTGTAAAACCGTTGAGTGAAACATACACAAACATGTTCCCAAATATTGCCAAAACTGGTTTTGATCTGGTTTCTTGTCTAAAGGTGCGTATTTTCAAGGTGACACGGAAGCAGGCAGGTCAAAACTTTGCCAAGCAAAAATAATTTATCCAACATTACCTAACCAATGTCATAAAACCCCTTTTTTGTTTGTCATCATCAGCCGGGAATCATTTCACTGCTAAATTCATTGCCGACCTTGCTAAGTTCATGAAATTTAATTTTTTAGATTAAACTTTTCCACAAATAATACTTTTGGTAAACGATACCTAAAGAATACACC
Organism: Carcina quercana; assembly: GCA_910589575.2. Lineage (NCBI taxonomy): Eukaryota > Metazoa > Arthropoda > Insecta > Lepidoptera > Depressariidae > Carcina > Carcina quercana. Next base: position 4,767,427 of record OU342446.1, on the reverse strand, counting down.
GGTCCGATCGGTTTTTGGAACAGATCGCCAAAGCTTCTCATCCGTTTACAAGAACTAAACAAGAACCTAGCTTTTGCACTGAGGAATATAAAAACAACAACTAATTAGCTTGAGTTAGGCCACCTTTTTATTTCTCTCCCAAAACGGGGTTCTAGTTGTAGTATATACGACTACCTTAGTTATCATTAGAAAAGCTCCGGCGTGCTTTAGTGCTTTTATAATGAGTATTGCGTCGCAAAATCTTAATGAGTTAATATTAATGTATTTCAATAATTATCGATATGCGTAAAACTTCAAGCTAAAAGCACATTCGTAACTTCTTCATATTACCAAAGAGAACAACTTATTCATGTCATAATGTTGTCGTAACTTGATGAGATGAGACATGTTTCATGGCTTTTAGTTAGATATGATGAGGATGGACTTGCGCTGAAAAACGTGTTTTTATAGTTGTAAAAAAAGATTATTGCAATGTTCATAATCGGCTGTATACGTCCACTGTTGAACAAGATCCTCTCTCATATAACGCCAAGTTGGATATATGTAAGCTCAAATAGTACATGAATGCAATTAAATTAAACGATTCTATTTGAAACTGTAACAGAAAGAAATAACCATTATACAACAATTTAAAATTAGAATATGCTCACACTCGTGCAAAAGTAGTGCAATTATAAATAAGCTAACAGCTTTCTTTGAGAATCATGCGCTGATTAAATACACATAAGTATATGTATAAATGATATGATATTACTATGTTATAAGACTACTTTCGCTCAGCAGCGCAGTATAGCTACGTATGAAGTTCAGGGTTATAGAGGTCAGCAAGATCGTGTTTTGAGTGGATCACGTCACTATAAATCAATTATGGATCATATGTATGATCAATCGATATCAATTTGCAGCCAGTTTGTGATTGTATCCAATTAGCAGATTTGTTAATATTTTTTAACTTACAACTGCATGGTTATATAAACTGTTCTATTATCTTGAACATAATACAAATAAAAGATTTTATTATTATTCAACTGTCTTAATTTATTATGATTTTAGCCTCGTTATTGGCTTACAGCCAACTTTTTTAGGTTTTAATTTTAGTTTTCAGGTCAGTAACATGGCGTCAGTGTAAGTAAGTACATTCGCTGTACTGATTTGAAATCAATGTCCACTATTGAAGTACCGGGTACTCGAATTCATTTGCCAGAAAATTTGCGTTTCGGGGACCTGTAGATTTGGTAGTAGAGAAGTGGGCAATAAATCGGAAAACGGGTAGGTAAATCAAATGGTTAAAACGTAGTTTTTACGAAACGCAGCCTTGCCACTTTGCAGTGCCCCTACAGAGTCACTTTTTTGACACAGAGTCGCAGAACATAAACCTAGATGACTTTAATTAACATTATTGCTTGCTGTGACAAATTGAATAATTCCAGAAAAACAACAACTAATTTTGCTATGCATTTTATACACATTTTATTTGAAATGGAAGCATTTGGTCGCGGTTGCACTAGAAAGTTGAACTTACTTTCTATAATAATAACAACTAAAACATTGTGTTTTACTTTTATGGTATGAATAATGTGATTATAATGCGTTCATAATGCCATGCATAAAATAAGCATTTACCTACATCGCACACACAATTATCGTTAGGTTTTATGAGTGGCTTTATGGATAGAATGCAAAAACTGAAAATTATAATTCATCTTGAAGGCATTAATAAGATATGCCTCAGTGTGTGAAGGCTTTCCAATTAAGATAAAGTTAGGTTTATCGTAGAAGTATGAAATGTTTGTTGGTTGTGCCTCGAATTCACATAATCTTCATTAATGAAATTGTTATGTGACGAATATGTTTGAAAAACATATTGATCAGTTGCATGCATTGAACGAATGTATTTGCACAATCACTGCAAGCGATGCATTTAATCCCTGACCTCTGCTTTCTCGCGGAACCTTTGTTAAAACTCGTTGCATTTACGTGTCCGAATTTTTTGCGGTACCGTTAACCGATTTTTGGGAAAAGAGGTCCGTCCAGTGTCCTGTGTTTTTTATAAACAACTTTCAGTGCAGGTTTTCTTAAGACATACAATATGTGTCGAGATGATTACTTTGTGTATTTTAACCGACTTCAAAAAAGGAAGAGGATATCAAAAGGTATTTAAAAAAATGTTTGTTACCTCAGAACTGTTGACTTGGTAGACCGATTTGGATAATTCTTTTTTTATTCGAAGAGTGGTGCTGCCCGTTTAGTCTCATTTGGTCCAGTTCTGACAACGGCATCCACGAGAAAATTATATAAATCTTAAATTTGCCTTAGTAAAAGTAGACTTTTAGGGCAATTGAAGTCGGTTTTTGAAGGCATTTATTGTTTGAATTAGTTTTCGCTTGTTTGCCCAGCTGCAACAGTAATGGCAGATAATAATAGCTTCAGCTACAACTTAATTACATATAAATCCAAACGTTTAGACGCGTGAGGTTTTTGTTGATGATTCGAAGTACAATTCATAAAGAAGCACATGACCTTTCAAATACATTTTGCATTTTTTCATTCCTATTTTAAAAATATTTTTACTGTAGGGATTCAACACTTTAATTACATTATGCTTTCAGAAAAGGTGCTATTTTTGAAGAAAATGCGGAACCGCTTAATCCAAGCGAAATGGCCGTTGAAGAACTGTGCCCGTAAAATATCGACGTCTACACTAAACTTGCAAGTGTCTGAAGGAGGGTTTGAAATAGGTAATTAATATTACATTTATTTTTTTCTGCGACTTAATCGACTAAGAATTTATCCCACAGCGGGATACAAGTAGACTCTTCTATATATACTAGGGAATCTTCAAAAGAAGAGTAAATAGGCACCTTCTAGACCAACACGTAACATCTTCGACCTCATCGTCACTTACCATCAGGTGAGATTGAGGTCAAGAGTTGGTCTATCTTCAATAAAAAATAAAAAAAGACTATGACCATACATAAGCTGCGTGTCTTACGAATTTCATTACTATTTTTTATTAAATATCTTTACTTTCTCAGCCAGTGGCAGAAATGATTGTTAGTTTCAGTTTGGTACTCTAGTGTATGTGCCATAGCATACACACTGTCTCCTGTGTCTATGGGTTGGTTTTCTAACAGTCAGTGTTAAAAATTCTACGACGGGCAGTGTCACAAGAGCCGTAGGCGAGTGTAGAAGGTAAGTAAACCATTACCAAGCCAGTGAAATAGACAACGTCATAGGGACAATATCGTTCGTCGTTGCTATCCTACTTATAAACAAACATAATGATAGAGACAAAACTATAGATCCGTCTAGCACTTTTTTCGATGTGACGAGTTTACGAATGACGAAAAGTCCAGCTGAGCGCTAATAGAATTGCGTCTGACCCTTTAGACTGAGTTGGTTGGCTAAGTACTAGCCATGCATGTGTTTTACTTTTCAGACACATTAAAATGGCCAAGTGCGAGTCAGGCTTTCATACAAATGATTCCGTACCATCGTACACTATGTTGAACAAAATATAGAAAATAGAAAATGATGAAAAATCACGCTTCGATGATTTATAGTTTTTATCTTGTTTATTTTTATTATTTGTAGTTATGATTGCTTAAACATGTATTTTAAAAATATGACGGACAGACTGTATGCTAGGATCCATACAAAAATGCAACATGAACTTTAAAAGTAACAAGTTTAATAATTAATAGCACATTTATGAACTATTTTTATATTTAAGTAATATTGTAGTATAGTATGATGACCGAGATCATCCGAAACCCTTTAAAACGCTTACGCGAAAGTCTTGAAGCTATGGCATTGTTAAAAGATTAGACGGTTTCACTTTTGTCACCTTTTCAGTATACCTTTATTGCCGTAGTAGTATTTGAAGGCAGTGAAAGTGGAAATACTTTGTTTACAATATGGCTGTCATAGACAACTACACACAGTTTTCAATATTGAATTATGAGGTTTTATCATCTTGGTTTGGTCGGTGGCAGTGCATGTTTTATGTCCGTCTGCTTAGCTACCACCATGTTAGTTAGCTCGTACGTCCCCATACAAAATGTTGCTTCAATCTTAATAGGTCTTGTTAAAAACGTAAATAATAAGAAATGTAATCGAAACACTTCAAAATGCATGTAGAGTGCAATAGGAAGTAAATCATATCACTTTAATATTTTAACTTTTTTAAAAAAAATGGTAATAAATAAATAATTTTTGCCAAAAAAAAAATCAAACAAAAACAGTTTTTTACTTTCAGTAGGTGCTTTAACAGAGACCCTTGCAAGCAGATACATTCACCACTAACTCACTACTAACCTTTGCTAAATTACCCTAAGTGCATACCTGGTTGTTTCGTAGTGACCCCATGGCTTATTATGCGCACGATTACCACCCCATGGCTTTATCCTCACTTACCATCAGGAGCAAAACCCATCATTCTTTTTTCAAAAAAATATTTAGTTATTCGAAACTTACCTTATCCAGGTGAAGTGTCTGGTGTGATCAAGCTAGAATTGAATTATATTTAAGTAAAAACAATCTTTCGTCTCTTTACAAAAGCGTAGGAGTTTGTCCATACGTTTTGCCATTACTGCTCTGGCAATGGCCTACGTCCACACTGTCCCACAACTCTCATTACACTGTCAGCAACTGATACTGACATTTAGCAAACCAACACACTGACATACGAGACAGTGTGTGTATGCTATAGCGCATACACTATATACATTTATAATTTATACGGTTTAAAACCAAGTTCCTATTTCTTCCTAATCAAAACTTTCTTGTCGATCGTATAAAGAGTCATAAAACTTTTATTATCGCATCGGCTAAGGCTGTAAATAAAAGTGAAATTCGTAGACAAACGTGAAAACTATTAAATGAAGGATGATCAATAAATTTTAAAAGCGGAACCGGCTCGAGATGTACCATTGGAATTGTCGTACGCCAGTTAGCATAGCTTTTTTATATTTGTACAGTACTTACAAGTTCAATGCTAAATGAAATGAAAGCATTTGGTATGCTAAATGAAATATTACAAGCTATCATGATGTGACAATTTTTTTTCACTCAAAGTGTACGTAATGATGTAATTTAGGGGAAAAAAATATGTTTTTTGGTGTGGTAAAAATCATGGTGAAAATTATTATACTTAGTCGTATGTCGTCATCAGCCGCTGAAGTCCAGTGCTGAATATGAGGTTTCATAGATTGACATATAGACCGATAAGTCCCATGTCGCTCGAAGAACCGGTAACCGGTGGGGAGTAAAGATTCTCGAGTGGCGACCACGTACCGGGAAACGTCTACCAGGCCGTCCCCCCACTAGATGGACCGACGACCTGGTTAGAGTCGCAGGGAGTCGCTGGATGCAGGTGGCTCGGGACCGGTCGATGTGGCGTACCATGAGGGAGGCCTATGTCCAGCAGTGGACGTTTCCCGGCTGATGATGATGATGAAGTCCCATGTCTATGAGGGGATTTGGTATCTTCACACTTGGCAGCGAATAGTCTTCGTATTCTGTGGTCTTACCTTCACTTTACTTCACCGCACAGGTGGTAAGCTATCTCCACGGACATGTCCAGCCCACAGCCAGCGATCCCGGTCTACCCACGCGGCTCTGGACACTTCAGCCTTCGAGACCGTCTCCCACGTGAAGACCTGGGAGCAAGTGCCTGGGCCCAAGCCGCTGCCGTTCATAGGAAACACTTGGAGATTCGCACCTTACATAGGTAAGTGAAAAGTTTATAACAACAACCTTTGTGTGTGTTGAATACATAGTATTCGATTCCATTAAAATTTGGTAATCAATCAAATAGTTAATATAGAACAAAAGCTGTTAAAACATTTGATAATGACTCAGTATCGAAGCTAGGTCTGTGGTTTTCAAATTGATTGTAAAATTTGTACTTCTCTCTTTGTGATTGCTAAACATTTTTTTGTAGCTTTGAACTACCTACGTGTAATATAGACACATACGTTTATTACGCGTATTACAAATTTGTTAAAAATATTTGTTTCTAGTCTAGAAAATGTATATGTCTAAAAACATTTCATTAACGGCGCTCAGAATGCTTCCATACAAAATTTCTTTTGCCTTAATCTTTTAATGTAGAAGCTTTGATAAGTAATAAAAATAGAAGATCGGATTATAGTGGCGTACAACTTTATTGTCAGCTTCAATAGCCGGTTCGCAGCCAATGGCCCCCTAGATGGTGTTTTTAACAATAAAAAAAAATTGTGTGTAAAAATGATAATTGAATTTCACTGTGAATTGTTATGCTAATGAGACATATTTCGCAACAATTTCGCAACTTCACAATCCGATGTCCTATTTTTAGATAATTTCTGCACAAAGCCAGCAATCCTATTTTAAAAGATTGTGGAAGAAAGCTAGGAAGCTTTTCTCTACACTTTTTTAAAGTTATAAGCAAGTGATTTAATATAAGAGTACTATACCAACTTATTTTAAGTTCAACATAAAGAGTAGGTACTACACAATTGCAGCACATGTCAAATTGTTTATTATCTCTTGTTAAACTGTGACGGAAATTACGTCACGTGTTGTTTCCCGGCACCTCAGTAAATATGACAAAGCAATTGCCTTCTACGGCCATGGGAAATCCTAAACACTGAATAACGTTGACACAACCAAAACATTTCAAACTTATCATTTCAGATCTTTATCAGTAGCTCGATTTTGAGCAGACGTTCTGCAGAAAAATGCAGAGAGTAAAGGTCAAAATGAAACCTAGTACAAACCTATTAACACACGATTAAAGACCACTTTGTGTGTGAGACAGTACTCAGAAAGCAAAAGCGTTGTTGCTCCTTGATCTACATCATAAAGCGCCCTAAGTGGAGCCCAAGCGAGCGCCCTAGACTTAGTACCAATTTAAAATCTCATAAGGGTCCTGTTTCATAAAGCGACAATAGAGAATATGCAACCAAATTAGATTGGGTTGAATTGAATTTTAGAGCATAACATACATTAAAAGAAATCCCACCAAAATAAAAATACGTAATAATTTTTATTTTTTATTTGGATTTTGCAAGGACGAAATGTCTCAAAAATTTAGTTCATCGATTTAGTTTTCTAATTGCATTTTGAAAATTTTATTTATTATATTTTATAACACATAAAAAACATTATTTTACGAGATAACTCAAAATATCGAACAAGCTCCATACATTTTAACGCTCTAAAAACAGGTGTGACGTCACAATTAAGTCACCCGATTTATATGAAGCGTTTTAGCACCGCGTGACTAGAATTACTTTTTCGCGGGTTGAACTAAAAAATAAACTTTTTACATGGACTATCGATTTAGACAAAAAGTATTTTCCATGTATCTTCCCCATTCGTCTAAACTGACAGACACATGTTATTACATTTTCGCCCGTTGTGCCCGTTGATTATGAAAGAATTTCTGAGTTATACATCGCCTTAATAGAAATTTCCCTTAACACACTGCATACAAACAAGAATGGGTGAATGGTACAAAATTGGGAACATATTTTTGCACTCGAGCGTACCTACTATGAAATCAATTTTTTGAAAATAATACTATAGTGATTTATTCGCCATAAACGAGGCAACCGTCTGCTCCAAGTAAAATTCAGACAGGTTAACCGAGTTAAAAATATGCGGACGTAGAAATCAAAAAACATTCAAAAGTAACGAAGTGGGTGCCGGTCCAAGGCTAACCGGATTTTGAGTTTCGCGAGCCATTTTAACAGGTGTTTGAATGGGCAGCGGCCATGTTAATTTTGTTTTAGGGTTCCTTACCCGCTGGTCTCATTACTCTCTGGTGATGTCATATCTGAAAGCTTCACGAGTAGATAGCACGCTTCCGACCTTCCATGTGCTAAACTACCTGTCTGAAAGATAGAAAGAGAGAAAAAATTTATTTGCCAAGTACATAGGTTTTTTACACGGTGTTAAGATAGTAATTTCAATTAGTTCGATGTGCTTAACCTGTCCACAGGTGTGGAAATATTATAAACATATCTAATGATTTGTTTACATTACATGTCAATGTTAATAATTTTGTCATTAAATAATTCACAAGTCATCTCTTTAGTTTATGTCAAACTTTAACTACAGGTATATTGAAAATGATAAATGTTTATAATTCAAATATTCAGAAAAGCTATAAATGCGGTTTTCAAGAAGCCAATCCATAATTTTTTTCTTAAAATCTATGCCGTTTTCTAATTGTAAAACCCTGTAAAAAGCATTAGGGACGTTAAAAATCCGTCCATACTTAAATTATAAATGCGAAAATGAGTTTGTATGTTCATGTGAAAGTGAGTTCGTATGTTCATTTCTTTGTTTGTCCATTCTTTACGTCGTATCGGAGAGTCAGAATGACTTGATTTGTTGAAGTCCAGTAAAGGACTAATTTTTATCCCGATTGCACAAGTAATCTCGTGTGATAATTTCTGACGTCCAGGCGGACGAGGTAGCGCGCAATAGTTAGTAATATTAAAAGCTCAGTTATTATCAACCTAAAAAGATGAACACCAGTAGCACCTTTATTACAATAATACAAACTCACTCACTTCTTTTATTTTAAATGTAAAACTATTAAAAAAACTATTTTTAAGACTAGATAATATTCAGACTATCATATTTCTTGTTACTTTAAAAAACACATGTCCGGTGGTGGACAGCTGGTTCCTGTAGTGCAGGGGATCCTAGTACAGGAGCCAGTCTTCACAAAGTCACGAAACCATAGAATAAAAAAATAATCAATCATATCATCATGACATACTAGTCTTTTGTCTGAGATTTCATCCGTGTGGAATCCACAAACTATTCCACGGGAGATACTTATTGTATCGGGTTAATTAGTAGGCTATGTCCTTTTGGGCTCTTTCTACTATCCCTATACCAAAAAATTCTAGTAATTATGAATGTCCGTTATGACGTAAAGGACAAACAGATAAATTAACTTTCGAATTTATAATATTAATATGGATATGTCACTAAACTGCATTTACGGTATGCTTAGATAATGATTTTAAAAAGGTAAGAATTATTTTTACGCAACCGCGCCAGAAGGAGGGTTATGTTTTACGAGAGTATGTATGTATAATTGTTTGGCACGTTCTGCGGCCTGAACGGCTCCATGGATTTTAGCTTGAGAGGTGTCGTTAGATTCGTATTTACTGTGAGAGTGACACTGGGTGTATCAAAATCATAATAAGTTACAAACTTTTATGCAGTCGGTTTTTGTTCACAAAAATACATTTATTTATTTACGATTACAAACTTACATTTGCAGTGGAAACCATATGTCAAACTTTATGTACACTTAGTACAAAAATATGTATCCACTTACCATTCACATTTGATTGACATTTCTTTTTTCATGGGAACAAGAAAGGGTAAATATGACATGGTATTTTTGTACTCGAGTGTACATAGACCGATTTATGTGAGAACATTATTTTACTACGAAAATGAGTATGTCCTTCCTCCTTTGTGTCAGACTTATATTTTCGTTAGTTAGAGCAATCGGTACTTATTTGTGAATTTATATAAATTAATTATCATACAATGTGGCAGTACAGAACTCTGGGTGTGCGAATAGAACCACACTTGGTAGGTTTAAAAAATATGTCCAACTGTATGGTCGTACGGTGGACCACGTGAAATGCGAATGACTCTAACACTCGTCGTTATCTATTAAATCACTCATTTAAAATTCAAATTAGCGAGAGATAAACCAGAAGTATAAAAATACACTATTGTTTTGAGTGGTGTCAGATTTTTCATTAACGTAAAAGCTAGCCCGATGATACCTAAAAGAAATCATTTTCTACGATTGGGAAAATCTTGAGTTTCGGGAGTTTATGTATTCTAATTTTAACAGTGGCATACCAATTTCTTACTATAAATTGTCTGGCAAGTCCCAACTGTACACACGGCTAAACATCAAGCTGTTTTTCCAGTATACCCTGACGTCACATTGAATGGACTTCCACACGATGCTAGATCATTTTATACTGGAATTGTATAGTTTGATCTGTAGCCGTTCGTACTAGCTATCAGATTTTTATTATGATTTTTGAAAGATATCATTAAAATCGTGTACCAAGCTTAGATGGACCAACGACCTAGAAAAGGTCGCCGGGAGTCGCTGGATGCAAGTGGCTCGGGACCGGGGCCTCTGTCCAGCAGTGGAAGTTTCCTGGCTGATGATGAATATTAAAATATATATCTAAGACAGGATAATACAGTTTTGAGCATCGATTATGTTAAATTAGAACAAGGAAACATCAGTTTAACGTTGTATAAGCATGGGAAATACGTTTTTTATTAATAATCAAACTAAAACCGAAAATTACACTTATGACATTTTTCTGATGTTCTTTTGTTTAATCTTGTCTTTTGCTAGAAGACAATATAAATGTCATCTTCTTAGTGTACACTTCACAGAATAAAATGTGTAGGTATTCCATGAACCCGACCAAAAACGGAATGGGTTTTATTTGATACATCAAACCCAAATATTACTTTGATTTTAGTCGTAGGGAACATATTTTAGAGTGGACATTTTTATCCGACTAAAGCGAAGCCCAAGGAGTTTCTATTTTATAGCAAAGCGATACATAGGTTGTGTATTTTAGGACATAACTTATTTTAGTGCGCACGGCTACGACATTTAGCTATTCATTTGCAGTATTGGACCTTAGGAACATATAACTAGCATTAAAATGCCTTTGAAATTTTTATTTGCATTGAAAATTTTTGATTTCTTGACACACGATTGGTGACGACTATCCTTGCAAAATATTTTGTCGGCCAGAGCGCGAAAATTCTTTAAATGTTACTTGTTGATGCGGCAGTTACGTTATCTCATAACGTCATCCGACACGCTCCTACCCAAATAAATTACGAGACATAAAACAATAAATTGCTCTCAAAATCTGTGGTTCTCAAGTTTCCACAAAATATTTTCACGTATTATATACATTATACATGTAGGGATGGGGCTGGCAGATTAACACTCGTGACTCTTTTTTAAACCTTTATTTTCAACACTTTTATTTTACTTTATATATTTCTCGTATTTCTTACGCACGTCTTTCGTTCATCGTCCGTCGTTCTCTCTTGTTTTTTCCTGCCATTTGTCTTCTCTTTCACTCTTATCAATTCAACCACATCGTGTTCTATTTCAGAACTTCAGAAATTATCCCAGTTTATCCCTCCTGCTTTGGACTTTAACCGAAACCACCTCTCATAATAAAATTAGTAATTCTGTCTCTCTGTTACGACCGTTGCTATAGTGTATATTTTCAGTTAAAATCCTACTAATCTATGAACAACTAGCAGGTGCCTTATCATCATCATCAACCGGAAAGTAGCCACTGTTGAAATGTGTATGCCAACGAAACCAATTTTTATGTTCGACAGCATTTGCAAGTCGAAAATGTCTATATTATACGACCACAAGGTTAGGTTTTAGAACCATTTCTGATAAAACAAACAATGTGGGCAGATATACATAAAGAATAATTATGGACCTTGAGAGTAGAGGGCTCGGCCCCGCGACCTTTACGACACTGTGTCGTCATATATGTGGTCGTAAAGAATACTAATCTGACCATTACAGGTTTATTATATGGCGTTCGTAGACTACGTGAAAATACAGAACTGGTCTGAGATGACCAGTCAAAAACATGTATGAAGAGTTTGTACTTTGCTTCATCTGACATGAAGGTGTGACGCTGAGGCCATATAATGGTAAGCGTTCACTCCTAGAAGCCTCAAGCTGATGAGGACTGGCTCTGTTATTTTTTTACCGGAATAAATCGACTTGGGTAACACGGTCGAAGCTGGCCAGGAAGACATAGAAAATGCCCTGCCACCAACCAAATCCTGTATCGATAGGTGAGGTATACCTACCACTAGTAATCGAACCCGGGACCTCCAGTTTGTAAGTCCAAACGTGTAATAATTAGGCCATCGAAGCAGTTAAAACTTTATGACACAGTGGCAACATTTTTCATATTCTATATCGATAATGTTCGTAATAAATTATGCAAAAACTGTGTAGGGATAAAAGTTTGCTAATCTATATAAAATATTTTTATCCTGTTGATACTTCCCACTAAGATTGACGCCAAAATGCTAAGTTAATCTTACTAAGATTCACTCCAAAAGTTTACTTTTATTTATTTGTTGAATTTTCTTGTGAATCATCACTAAAACCCAACTCATACAATATTTGAAAAAACTCGTATTCAAATGATTATGTCAAAAACTCGACTTAATTTTGTTGTGAATATGAATTTATTGAAACTAATATATAATTATATTCATTCACATAATTAAGTAAATTTTTCACGAACACATTTGAATGTTTTACGCATGTTTTAGTTTTCGACACGCAGGCCTTTATTAGTGTGCTAATTAATGACGAAATGATGATACGAATGTTCATTGGTTATTCGTGCATAACGATAGACTTTTTCCAAATGTATAATGGGTTTGCACTTGACCTCCTTCCTTTCATCTGATCAGATCCTTTGATCTGATAAGACTCTACGCTAGAATATTGTACCTTATAGTAACAAGAAATGCGAAAATGATTTTGTTGGGGTTTTCTTTCTATTACATCGTAACGAAGAGTCAAAGTGACTTGATTTTTAGAGTTCCGTACCCAGAGGGTAAAAAACGGGACCCTATTACTAAGACTTGGCTGTCCGTCCGTCCGTCAGCAGGCTGTATCTCATGAACCGTGATAGTTAGAAAGTTGAACTTTTTACAGATGATGTATATATCTGTTGCCGCTGTAACAACAAATACTAAAAACACAGAATTTTTTAAGGGGGCTCCCATACAACAGACATGATTTTTGCCGTTTTTTAACACGCTTTTATTAGCTTCACCTGAAAATGGTACGGAACCCTTCGTGCGCGAGACCGACTTGAACTTGGCCGGTTTTATTTACGCTCCTTGGGTTATGTCTTTTCAGTGTATCTGCATACTGTGTGCGTGTGTGTATTTCTTTGGCACGCAATGTAGCCTAAACGTCTTGACGTATTTTAGTTGAAGAGGTGTCGTTAGATTCAAGAGAAATAAAATTTTGAGAAAAATTATAAATAATCAAAATAGCCGACTTTTTGTACCAAATTATATGTCTTAAAATTTAACAATAAAGGATTTTATAACCGATTTAAATATAATTTAAGCAGTTGGTTTTTTAAAATTATTTTTCATTAACATTTTGCTAAGAGGAGGCTACTTTTATTTCCACGGAACAAATAGGATAGGTTCCGCAGTTTACGCAGATGTTGCGCTTGCGAGCAAAAATACTATAATAGAATAAAATAAATTACGCCATTGTCTCTGAGCTGAAGCTCACAAGAAGACAGAGTGATCCTATCCTAAAGCCACACAATCAAAATAAACTACTACAGTTATTAAGGAACCGACCACAACCTAAATTAACATACAGTACATGTTGACAGAATACGAATTCGGCATCGACGTAATTGACGCATTGTTACAAGACATCAAATCGAGGACAAGGCTGTAATTTGGACGCGACAAATGATGACCAAATGATGACTCTAAGGATGTGCTTATGTTACACCATTCGTCAAATGTCGTTTGTGAAAAATCACAAATTATCAACCAACTTCAAAAATAAAACAGGCTATCGATTCGAATGTACTGTATGGTTTTGTGTGTCTCTATATACGAGTATTCGCCAATTTTGATTACTTTGATTGAATAGGCTTTATACGTCAAGGATGGATTTAAATGTGATGCAAATTTTCCACCGCTATCAGTGAAAGATTAGGGGAATTAATGTTGTTAATTACAATTTCATTCACTTTCTGTTAACTGTACTGTCAAGTGAAGAAATTTCTGTAGTTCTTTTACAATTGCATAAGTCAATCACTGAAAATTTACCTCTACATTACGAAATTTGATAATCGCAGGTACATAATTGTAAGGTCGGACTATGACATATTTTTTGATATATTTTTAGAAGTATTAAGCGTATACAATCCTTACCCAACGCATACAGATAGATGGTCAAAGCTTGTTTTCTTATGAAGTAAAATTTTGTTCTTTAACCTTTATGTCTGGACTTAACAACACGTCAAGACCAAAGGTAATTCAAGTGATTAAAAAAACGTGAAGGAATAATAAAATACAACGAAGTTTATTTTAGCTTGACATTGAGAAAAATGAAAGGATTTTTGAGATGGATAGATTAATCCGGAAGGTAAAGCTGTTCCAGTTCCACTTGACTTTTTGTTAAGCTGCTATGTACATTCGAATTTAATATTTTGTATTGAATATAGTTAAATGGTGAATAGGGACGGGACATTAATTGATTCACTCAATAATTCAGAAATAACATGGACTAACATTTATTTGATAATTCAAAAATACTTATTAAGTAGCTGATTTATAGCTGATATGTATAAGCTGAAATTGAATATATTAGCTTTTCTCCGAGACTTCCTAATGTATCCCACGGGATCTACGCGATCGATCGGGACAAAATGTATCCTATGTCCGTCTCTTCAACTATCCCTATAGAAAAAATTAAGTAATTCTGAGCCTCCGTAACGATGAGAAAGAAGGGCAAACAAACAAGATCACTCTGGCTTTAGCGTGAGGCTTCTGGGTGAGCGCGTTTACCATCCAACGGCCTTATCGTCACTTACCATCAGGTGAGATGAAGGCCAAGTGCAAAGCCATCATACATTTAAAAAAAACATAATGGACAAAATTGGTCAAAGCAATCAAAATCAAATTCACGTCTCTTTTTTGTTGATACAAAATTTACTACTAAATTTAAATTTGTGTATTGACAACAAACAGCATATACACCTATATAGGTGCAGTGCGACCAACTAGGATAAGAAGTTGCTTAATTTAGGATTAATTATACCTATTTCCTTGCAAAGTTTGAAGTCATTAGATCTATTACTTCATACTGTCTGATTATTTTTTGCACGCAACGCGGCTACATTTCCGTGATGCAATTACTACTGCAAGAGTTGTAATGTACGTACTCGTCGACGGCACATATATGCAGCAACATTGAACTCGCTAGGGTGACAATGTTTCCTTGTATCGCGTTTTTTTTATCGAGATGACCGCGATTCAAATTCTCTCGGGAATGCGTGAATGTGACAAGGCTGAATGAATTAAGGTTTCACGCACAATAATCAGTATTACACCCGCGCGAGGTCTGTTCAAAAATGACGTGTCAAACCTTTTCACTATTTACACCAAATCAAATTGGGGTTAAATTGTATTTTAAAACATAAAGGGCATTATACGTAAAACTCCAAAATATCTAATTGTATTTCATTGTTTTCTTGACTTTTACAGCTTATAAATCCCGCAAAAATAAAATAAAAAACTAATTTTTTATTTTGCTTTGTAATGACATTGTGAAGATTTTTTTAGTAAAGGGGTTGGCACATAAAAACATTATTTTACGAGATAACTCAAATACAGTCAACTCAACTCAAGTTTCATACATTATCTACATCAATGCAGACGTGACGTCACTCCTGGGTACCGATTTGTATGGAGCGTTTTTGCACCACTTTACTCGATATAATCATTTTCCGACGGGTTAGGTTAGGAAAACTATAAGTCGTATCGAAAAATCTTTAACAAGGCTATTTATTTTTTCACTCGGTCTCTCGAATGAGGGAGTAATTTTTTTAGTAATCATCCCTATTACAGTATTAGTGTGATCACGTATTTTAAGAAAGCTAACTGTTGGATATACAATGGGTCAAATAGAACGTATACTTAAAGAAGATAGATGCGTACAGTACATATCGACTAATTACTACTTATATTATTAAATATGTGTTGAACTTCGTAAGTGTACAGTTAGTAAATATTTATGTCACAATGTCACCTCAATTCTGTGACAATGCACGGAATTTGTGTAAAACAAGCATCCAATAAGCTATTGTTTTTGAGACCATTGTATTTTATCTCTTCATTCAAAATGTTACATAGTCGTACTGCGACGAAAGCCTTTCAAAAGTTCGCTTGACAATGGAAAATGTACGGTGATTGAAAGTACTTTAGAGACATATCAAAACATCTCGTATCTTAGTTGTTTCAGCAAATAAATATACAATAATGAATAAGTACATACAATAATGAGGAAGTCAAGAAACACATTTCATCCATCACTTCGACCGCAGTGGGCAATGACAACCTATGTTCCCTTATGATATCCCTAATCCTTTCCGAAATTCTTCCGGTTATGACCCACATTTTTAATTTCTCCCTTTCCTCAAATTTCCCCACTCCCTGGAAACAGGCGAACATTATTACACTGCCCAAAACTTCTAATCCCACATGCTTCTCTCAGTTTCGACCGATTTCCATTCTTCCATTCCTCTCCAAAGTCCTTGAGCACATTGTCCACAAGCAGCTAGCGAACTACCTTACTTCAAATAGTTTACTTTCTCCTTTCCAATCTGGTTTTCGTCCTGGTCATAGTACTGTCACTGCTCTTCTCAAAGTCACTGATGACATCCGTTTTGCGATGGAAAACAGATCGCTAACGGTGCTCATACTTCTCGACTTCAGCAGCGCTTTTAACTCTGTTGACTTTGATGTTCTCCTCGCTATTCTGCGTTCTCTCAACGTTTCCTCTTCGGTAACCAACTGGTTTAGTTCATATCTCCGTGGTCGCTCGCAACGTGTTCGCACTGAGGAGTCTGTCTCCGATTGGTGTGACCTAACTGCCCCAAGGTGGTGTTCTCTCTCCTCTTCTATTTTCAATCTTCATAAACACGGTAACTCCGTTGCTTTCCTCTAACTTCCATCTCTACGCTGATGATTTGCAACTTTATCGCCATTTCACTGTTTCTGATTACGTCAACACAATCGCTGAAATAAATGCCGATTTGCTAAGAATTAGTTCCTGGGCCGAATCTCACGGGCTATTAGTTAATCCAAATAAGTCACAAGCCATGATTATCGGGAGTAGATACATGTGCAACTCACTTGACCTATCCCTTGTCCCCCCTGTGCTGTATAACGATACTCCAATTGCTTTCACTCAGACAGCGAAAAATCTAGGTGTCTTCCTTAGCTGCAATCTTTCTTAGGTGGAGCATGTCAATGAGATTAGCAAGAAAATTCACTTTGCTGTTCACTCTCTCAAGCGCTTTCAATGGTTCCTACCATTGAAAACTAAGATTTCTCTAGCCCAAACATTATTGCTCCCTATTCTTGACTATGCTGATTCTTGCTTCTTGGACGTCACCGAAGAGCTATTAAACAAACTTGAGCGACTTCAGAATCTTTGCTTACGCTTCATCTTCAGGTTGCGAAAATATGACCACGTGTCAGTTTTTCGCGCTCAGCTCAAGTGGCTCCCTATCCGCCTTCGTAGAAATGCTCATATCCTTTCCCTTCTGTACAATATCCTAAATAACCCTTCTTATCCTAGCTACCTAAGTGAGCGATTTACATACTCGCATCCTATTGACCAACCTTGTCGAGCTCACATTAGGACAATCCTATCCATCCCTTCCCATCACTCCGATTTCTTTTCCTACTCATTCACGGTTCATGCAGCCAGATTGTGGAACTCGTTGCCTCACACTGTACGCGACAGCAAAACTGTTTCCACCTTTAAGAAAAACGTCAAGGAACATTTTCTATCACTATAAGATTATATATATTTATAGTATGTAAAGTATGTATGTATTATTATTGATATATTTGTATATATATATCTTTTGAATTTGAATTTGAATTTGATATATATTAGTTTGTTTTGTATCTCGTATTTATGTAATTGTTTATTATGGTTTATTATATCGTACACGCCTAACTGCCCTCCTTTCTTCAATATTTCTCCTTAACCTAGGACTGCTGGAAGAAATTTCTTTTAGAAATAAGCTGTTCCATTTGTATATATTTTTTCTGTTTTTGTGTTATGTAAATATTTTCCGTGAACAATAAACTGTTTAAATAAAAATAAAATAAAAAATTTAACCTAATTAAGATTTGCAACTTTTTTGAAAACACGAAAATTGCGATTAAGGCGTGCGTGATTAGCTCTTTCGGATGTTCTTTACTTGAATCGATTTCAGCTACGAAATCGACATACGATATAAAAGCATTTTTTAACCGACTTCAAAAAAGGAGGAGGTTTTCAATTCGATGGGTATGATTTTTTAAATGTTTGTTACCTCAGAACTTGTGACATGGTGAAGCGATTTGGATGATTCTTTTTTATTTGAAAGCTGGTGCTTCCCGTGTGGTCCCATTTCAATTTTGTCTAGTTCTGACAACGGCATTCATGAAAAAACGATATAAATCTTAAATTTGCCTTAGTAAAAGCAGACTTTTAGGGCAATTGAAGTCGGTTTCCAGTTCTTTTTGAACGCATTTACTTGTTATAAATGCCTAGAGATCAGATTGCAGTTTAACTGCCTAGAGATCAGATCGCACCAGTTTCCCTTCTACAGTACACTTAGTGGCACACACACACAAAAAATATTATGTAAGGTGTGTTGACGATACGCATCCGCAGTTAAGTCACACGCTTCGGATAACAATCATTTGATTGTTCGTAATTGTGATGTAAATTGTACATTTTACGCGAGTCCCAGGATTTACCTAATATGTGGACACAACACATGCACATTTCGCGGCATGCATCGTTGGTTTTCCATTCACTTAGGATATTGGATGCGAATCATTTCCGGGAAACCGTACAGTATGGATTTTATTTATTTATATAAAACAAGGACGATTTTGTGAAACTTCAATTCAATATGACTTTATTATACACCAATACAAGCTTAAGTTAAAAAAAATAAAAAATAAAAATGTACAACAGGCGGTCTTATCGCTAACAGCGATCTCTACCAGACAACCTTTGGGTAGAGGAAATAAGTAACAATATTTGGGTGGAGGTGTGACAGATATTGCTAGATTATAATTAAATACTTGAATAAACACATATGTATACTTACTTACTGAAACTTCGTACTGAAAAATTAAAACAAAAGTGGGCATCGTTTGATGTTTTACTGTTTGTATGTTTAACATGGGCTCTCGTGGTCAAATAAAGACAAGCGGCTCGCGGCAGCACAGTTCAGCATGAGACGAGTAAGAGTAGAGAGTAAACTTCAAGACGCCAATTAGTTTGACGTTTCGATGAGACATATTTCACTCTTACCCATCTCATATTACTCTTGCAAAGGTAAAAAAATATGTTTCAAAAAAAGATATATGTGTATATTATAAGTGATTATAATATTATTGAATAGATAAATTAATATTATACATCATTTGTGACAACCTATTAAAAGGATATGGTCCCTTTACTAAGACATATCGAGCAGTCATTTACGTGGGTGTGTAAAAGGAACCTAAGGGTAAATTGTACCTACCTACATTATATATCTTTGAGGTAAATAATCAAGAGATGAAATCTAGAGTTAAGAATATTGGAGTAATTGTGTTTTGTATATCTAAATTTTATAATTTTAAACCATAACCAAATAATACGTGATAAAATTCAAGTGAAATGGCCTCAAAACATTAAATGGGATGTATGCTATGGAATAATCTGGTTCTTCGCCAGGGGTTTAGTAAGGGAATTCTGTAACCTGCGCGTGCGATGCTGTGAGCATCAGCTAGTGTATAGATTTTCCCTTGTGTCTGACCTCTCGAGAAAGCCTCTTTCTCAACTAACCTTTCTATAAAACAACCATTCGCAACGGAATGTAAATTATCATGACGAAAGTCGAGAGCGGCTTGTCGTGACATCCCAGTCATTTGTTATATGTAAGTGCTTGTAAAAAAACTTATATTTGATAACTGTTATCTTTTTACGACTACACTGCGAAGCCGATCTTGATGAAATTTGGCATGCACGCAGCCATATTACTTTCGACCCCGACAAAGAGTCCAAGTGAGAAGAATTTTCTAAAACAGCAAAAACATTTTACCGTTCTTTTAGTATTCCAAAGAAGAATGTGTACAACTCGCTTCATCTTCAAATGTGGATTTATGAAGGGAAAGGTCATTTTATAAGTGCTTAAAGTACACTCATTCATCACTCTAACTTCAATCTTAATTGCTTCATGCCCACAATCTCCACCAAATATTATTTTAATGTAACGTGAGTGAGAGATAGCAAACGATGTTTATGCTTAAGCTGACTCACAACTATACCCAGATATACCATCAAAGAGCAGCTATATATAGTACTCGCACAATAAGTTTGCCCCTCTGAAGTTAGTCACAAAAGACCGGGAAGGAGGCAAGGCAAGTTAGCGGGTGGAAAGAAATGTCCTAGTGTTTTATGTTATCTAGGGATAGTTATTATCGAAAATAAATACACACACATTCCGTCTATACATGTTTGAAATTGCGGAGAGCTAACTTCAGAGGGGCAAACTTATTGTGCGAGTACTATAAAGTCGACGCCAGAATTTTATGGACCAGTTTGACATAAGCGTGTCTAGGAAAGTGTATATTACTCGCACATTATGTTTGTTCGCTATAAAATATATTCCGACTGTACGTGCGCGAAATTCCGAAGATCTAACTTCCGATGGGTAAACATAGCGTGCGAGTACTGTACCGATGACAATATTTCATTAAATTAGGCTTAGTAAATAAATGACACGTTCCGCGAATGTATGGCGCCAAGGCCTTATAATATAATATTAAAAGGCCATTATTAAATAAAAGTGATTTACTTACCATTTTTGTATATTTTGGTGTAGTTTATTTGTACAAAAACATATAAGTTCATAACAGAGTGACATATGTCTCACTCGTATGTCTTCTAGTGATATGAAATCTGTTGGAGCTAGATGTAACTTACTTAACGTAAGTTGTCAGTTAGTTAAAGTTTGCAACAAGCCGTTCCATTAACACAATCTTTCCTGGAAACCTGTTCTGCAAGCTTCATCACGTCAAGAAAGTTTTTTCTCCGGTATTTTCACTTTCCAGACGGTCTTATTGGATGGATTTCCATGTTCCTAGAATTTGCACTACCTGACAGACATGCCTTTTTATAGAAAAATGTAGGAAACAGTGTTAAAGAAACTTATTGTAACTCAAACACTACATTGTGATAAAATCGATTTCAGAGTTTTTACCAGTGTGCAAGTGGTAGCAGACCAAATCATTTACACAAGCGAAATGGTACCAAATTTTACTTACGTGGCGAAGCCTTTTTAGTGGTTATCTCAGTCGTCGGACGGATTGATGCTTCAGAAGGTTTCTACTCAATTCAATTCAATTCTTGATATTTATGGCAACTACCAACTTCATGGTAATTCTGCCAAAATCTGGTGTCCAAAGAGGCAACGTGTAATAGGAAATAATCGGTTAGCCAGACACGCGATACACTTTGAGAGGACTACAACAAAAAGGAGAAAACACACGACACGAAACATAGTTCAGTTACTGGAGGGATTACAACTGTATATTGTTGGAATGAATAAAATTAGAAAGAGTATAAACAAAACGAGAGTAGACATAAGAAAGAAGAGATTTGAGATTAGAAGGACGGGGGATATAATCGGGGAGAAAATTGTAAAGTGACGATTTATTATTAGGGCAAAGGTTTCTACTCGTAGTTCAATAATTTTCTCATAAAAAAACTTTTTCCTTTGCAAACGTCAATCAGATTTTTCAAAGGTCAAACTGTTTTTCCATTTAGATAAGTGTTTTAAATAGACATAATTACCATGAAGTTGGTAGTTGCCATAAATATCAAGAATTTAATTGAAAGTAGTATATACATAGTGATCTGTGGACATAATGATCTAGGAGCATATATATTGAATGTGTTGGAAAATTGGGTGTTACGTGTAAAAATGTTAGAATAGGACACGTTATTATGATATGGAGATGCTAGAGAAAGACGGTTTCAGTGCGAAACCTCGTAGGATTTTGTAGCACTTAGTTAACTTTCCAATAATTTCAAGCAATCGGTAGTACAATGCCAAGTTTATGGAACCTTCATAATTATATAACATCGCACTATGCTATGGTATTAGAATCGTGACCGTACACGCGGACACGCGGTCACGCCTTCAGTGGGGGTTTGGTACGTGAAGTCGCTCTGCAATAGGATAGTTGACTAAATTTGAAAACTTGGCTAATTATATACTTTAATATCTATTTTATCCCAAAAAACTATATTTTAAAGAAAAATCAATATTTACATTACGTATTTTGTATTTTAAAAAAGCCATTTAGATTTCCCTCGAAAACGCTGAATAGTGTCATGGCGTCTTGAATGACGTCACAGCTCGCGAAATAACCTGCTCTGTGATATGAAAACGTCAACAACAACAATGATGTTTTGCGAGGCGTGACGTCACACTTTCTTGCGCCGCGTTCTTCGTGTTCGTTGTCACGTGACCTAATGCCTATTTTTTTCGAATTCATTTTCTAAAAATATTAATAATCTTTAACTTTTTTGAGAAATATACTAGTTTTTTCTTATCTTCGTCTCCTCATTTATAATTAGGAACCAAGCAATTTGTTATTAGTGGAAACAGGCCTATTGATACACTAATCAAACACAGAGATTCGGTTTGGTTATCATTAAAATTCATTCAAAATAAATTCGCTTTCATTTTAGGATGTTCACACATTCAAACGTCTAATACATACATTTAAAAAATCTGGTAAAAAAATTTAAAATCACAAAAGTATATGGAGCCCAAATAAATAAGGCCTCTCACTTAAGGCGATCCACCACCATCCGAGATTCATACTAAATTTCTGTTGTCTTTTAAAATAGAATAGCTGGATTTGTGTAGTAACTATCTAAAAATAGGACATCAGATTGTGATGTCGCGAAATGTGTATCATTAACATACAACTTCACAGTGAATCACAATTTTCATTTTAAACACATTTTTTTCGATTACTGTTCAAAGCGCCATCCGAGTTGTGATCAATTATGATGACGAAGGAGGTGTCTAAACAATGTCGTGTTTCACATCAGGGGGGTATTCCGTGGAGCACGTGGACCGAGTGTGTTTGTCTCTGCGTGCGCAGTACGGCGCATGCGTCAAGATGGCGGGCCTGCTCGGGAGACCGGACATGCTGTTTGTGTTCGACGCGGCAGAGGTGGAGCGAGTCTTCCGGGCCGAGGACTCTGCCCCGCACAGGTACTCGTGTTTCGAGAATACCCGATTTAAAAGCGGGCCTTTTATTTCATACCAATCTGACAGAACTTTAATCTATGGTTATTTTGATTGGGGTCTGATTGGCACACTCTGATTGGAGATTGGTACGCAATTGGCTGATAGAAGAACTTTTAGGCAAAATGATGTATAGCAAAGGATCAGGAAGAACGCTAGTAGTTAAGTAATAAAGGGTGACTGATGGAACAATTCCGTAGACGAACGAAGGTCACCGACATAGCTCGACGAGTCAGTGAGCTGAAGTGGCAATGGGCAGGCCACATCGCTCGAAGAACCGATAACCGGTGGGGAGTAAAGGTTCTCGAGTGGCAACCACGTACCGGGAAACGTCTACCAGGCCGTCCCCCCACTAGATGGACCGACGACCTGGTTAGAGTCGCAGGGAGTCGCTGGATGCAGGTGGCTCGGGACCGGTCGATGTGGCGTACCATGAGGGAGGCCTATGTCCAGCTGTGGACGTTTCCCGGCTGATGATGATAATGGAACAATTCAATGGATAGCAGCATACAACTGTATGCTGCCCATCGTGGTGATTATGGCTAATCCCGAAGGCAGTTTCTCGTAAAATACGAGTGAGGATCATGGAAGCGAATGAAAGAAAACCCTTAAGACTTAGAGACCAGACTCTGAGATTTTGGAATGGCAATAGTAATTATAGGTTTGACTCTTCTGACGGAGCAAGTTTTCTATCTAACTGTCTTATCTTTACTTACGAGTACTACTAGTTGAGATGACCAAGTTTAAACACATTCTACATAATATTTAAAACGTTCAAAAAGAACTAAAAAAACCGACTTCAACTGCCTAAAAATGTTCAAACTTAGAGGTAGAATTATCTGGGTACATGTTTGGTTTTTGTCAATTTTATCAAAAAGCGCTAAATCAATTTCGATAAAATTTATATGAGACCACCTCTAAAGTATGCTCTAAAAAACAAAAAAGAATCATCAAAATCGGTTCCTAAGTGATGGAGTTTGGGCGGAGTTATCACGTAACCATGGATTAGTAACATTCATTAAAAAAATACAGTCGAATTGAGAACCTGCTCCTTTTTTTAAGTCGTTTGAAAACTTCTTATGTTTTGCAGATGATTATGATGTATGAGTTGAGACTTTGCATCATTGTGTGGTATACGTTGCAACTCAGATGCAGCAGCGGTACGCAACTAGTTTTGATTCATTGTTGTTCTTTATGACAGGCCCTCGATGCCGTCCCTAAACTACTACAAACATGTTCTGAGGAAGGATTTCTTCGGAGCTGAAGATGATTGCGCAGGAGTTATTGCAGTGTAAGTCAATGTATTACTTATTCATTTTTTTAAACTTTCAAATATATTCGGCGCTTCGGAGAAAACTCCAAATTATGGTGGATTTCCACCATCTCAAACCCCTCGGGTGTCCCTCTATCGCCATGTTTGTCGAGTCCCGGACACATGCGATTCTTCTGCGATTCAGCTGGTAACCGCGTCCGTCTTTTCTCTGGCACAGTCTTCTCCCTGGCCATCCAGCGTGGCAATGCTGCCAGCGTCATGGGTATGTTTGAATCGGGCAGTAAATCCGGGTTTCTAGATTAATTAATTTAAAAAAAAAAGGTTTAAGTATAAAGGATTATTGTACTATATGTGTTATACAATTGTCAATCAATTTTAAGCAAATTATTTAGTATCTTAACAGCCATATTTGCAGTCGTTTTTGAGGAACGATGTAGTTGATCGCACTTGAAACCCAAGCAAAGGCTCAGCAAAGCTACGGCAACTGTTGTCCTAGTGTGACGGGGTGGAAAAATCTTGTCAACAAATAAAAGTGTTGCTTCCCTTTAGTTTTCTTCTACTTCGTTTCCAGGCACGGTGATTCTTGGGCAGCTTTCAGGACCAAGGTTTCAAAGGTGGCGCTGAGTTCTGGGGCCGCTGCTCAATACCAGGAGCCTGTAGCTGATGTAGCTGATGCTTTTGTCGAGAGGTATAAATCCAAAACAAAATTGCCCAGAAACAGTCAGAGAGACAAGACGTTAAGTCTACAAAACAACACAACGACATGATTTCCAACTACAGCTTTATTACTTACAGTCTTACGTACTTAAAACAATTTTTTTTATGTACATGAACTAAAATTCAAATATCTAAAATAGTTTGACTTACTTGATTCGTGTCACTGTACCATATTCGACACAAGATCGAAAAAACCCATGTTTCTTGTATTAGCTTTTTACCCCCATAATTTTAGCAATGCGACAGACGGATGGATGGACTAAAGCTTAGTAATGGGTCACCGCTGGGCATCCATTTGGTACGGAGCCCTAAAAATATTAGTTCGCAGATTTTGAGAGTTTTTTTATCAAGAAATTATTTATTGTACTATTTTATCTGGATACGAAAAAACTATCACAAAATACGAATAAAGATGCAAAATTATCTATCGCTATTATGAAACACAATAGCGAATTTGGGCGGAGGAAAGTACTCGTAAGCTTAATAATAGCAATAACAGCAATAAAACAGTCCAAAATAGCTCCAGCATGGATATGTAACTAAATTTCTAGTGATCCATCTGCTTCTTACCCGAAATAATGTTATGCCAAAAATCGTTCCAGGATACGGGGCATACGAGATCAAAACTTGGAGACTCCAGGCGACTTTTTGAATGAAGTCCACAAGTGGTCCTTAGAATGTAAGTAGATATATCTAAATATACAATCTCTTGTAACATTAAATAAAGCCTGAGCAGCTATAGTTAGAATAAGAATAGAATAAGAATAAGAATAAGAATAAATTTATTTATAAAAATGTACAAAATGTTTTCTTAAATCTAATTGGCTAGAATATTTTATTGAAAACGAAAGCCTCTGCAGCTAAACTAAGTTTTGAAAAACTTGTATTTTAGCATACAGTGCATCCCTCATAAAAGCAGACGGAACGTCTAGCCGCCATTATAAAACAGATCCATTTATATTTATTAAGCAAAATCACTTATTCTAGGTTCCACAGCACTGTGGAAGTGAGTCCTCTCTGTGTGTAAGGTGAAATTGTGAGTGTATGGTGTGAGAGGGTGTGTAACAGTAGTAGGTTTTAATTGATTATGTCAAACACAAGGTAAGAGTTAAATTTTTAACAAAGGCCTTTAACTAACAATATGCAAAAGTTCTTCAGTTTTATCATAACTTAATGATTTCAACCATAGAGAAAGTTTCTCTTTGCAAAGCTTGTTGTTTAGGGGGAAAATGTCAAGTATATTATTAATTTTATTGTACAGGAAGGGGCCCAAGAAACTATAAAAACGACGGATAAAAGTAGTTTTAGTTCTATTTGATCGATCGCACACGTCAGTCAGTCAGTTACCGCTACATGTTGGGGAATTTCGTTAGTACTAATTTTTAGCACTAGTGATTTGATTTATGTCATTCTTTTACAGTAGCTCCCTCATGACATCTTTATTCCGTTAGTCGTCTTTAAGACATCCGCGAGATGAAATGGATAGGCCTATTCTGTAGCCGAGACCACACAGCAACCAAAACCAAAGGGCAATCATATTCCTACAGCTTAGCTATTTCTATTCGATATATATCTTTTATTTCCATATTTCATATAGCATATTTCCAGCTCTAGGTCTGGTAGCCCTGGACACAAGACTGGGCTGTTTCGAAGCCCTCGAGGGCTCTGAGAGTCAGCGTCTCATCGATGCAGTCAACACCTTCTTCCTGTGCGTTGGACAGCTAGAGCTCAAAGCCCCATGGTGGAGGATCTACCCCACCAACATGTTCAAGAGATACGTGGCAGCACTTGACACTATACTCAGGTAAATCCAGTATTTAAGAATAGAGAACATACGTCTTCCCTTATTTAAAGGCACTCAGCGAGCAATGGAACGAGATATGCTGGGAATTTTCTTACGTGATACAATTCGGAATGAAGAAATCCGTAGGCGAACTGGGGTCACAGACATAGCTCAACGAGTCAGTGAGCTGAAGTGGAAATGGGTAGGGGAGTGGCGACCCCGTACCGGGAAGCGTCTACCAGGCTATCCGGGCCGACTATTTTATAAACCTACGACCTAGTTATCCGACCGGCCAATATGGCATATTGTGGAGGAGGCCTATGTCCAGCAGTAGACGTTTCATGGCTGATGATGATGACATATGTCTTAACGTCGACATAAGTGGCTTTCATGTTTAGCCAGAACATTGACGATATTCAAAATAATCAGCTGCACAAGTCTTCTGTTAGACATGCCCTTTACGCTTCTAGATCGCCACATCTTTACATGAGGGATGTACTACGCTTGGCAGGCGGGTGGGTGATCACAGTGAGATGTTGATACGTAGGTAGACACTGCTGCCTATTCCAAGATTTTGTCCCATAGTCGCCTTATATGACACGATACGGGGTAGGTCCTATCCTAAAGCCGATACCACATTGATTAGTTACTTTAGTCCGCGATACCTCATCTCTCTCCCCCCCAAAAAATGTCGACGCTTTGCTTTTTATTTCTTTGTACAAATGGTAGGATCGCATGCTATCTCACTCGCACGTCACCGTCATCTGTTCGAGGGATGAATAAAAGTACCGATATTGCGACATCTCCGATTTCTTCATCACAAAGCGATAGCTCAAAGCCGGGGTCGAGTCCGAGTAGGCGCCCTTTGGCTAGTCGCTCGTAAAACCTTATCCGGCTGAGCGCTATCCGAGTTCCATATTTGTCCGGGTGAAGCTGTAGTGGTCGCAGGAACAACAGCATCTAGTCCATTCGAGAAAAAAACTTTGCAATGTTAGGTGTGTGCTGAAACTATATTTTTTTCTGATGTTTCCAGTGTAACTCTGAGCCACGTAGAGAGGGCGCTGAAGGAGTGCCAAGACAGCGGTGGCAGTAAATCCCTTCTGCAGGACCTGGTGACCGCCGCAGGTTCCAGAGTAGCGGCTGTTGCCGCTCTTGACATGTTCCTAGTGGGAATAGACACGGTATCTTGAAATCTTTTATGAGCTTCGGAATGAGAATCGAAAAAATATATTGGAATCGTTTAGAATCCCCATAGGATTGAAGGTGCTATATAAATGTTGGAAAAACGTTAGAAAATTTCGAACCCATGACTATGGGACCTATAAAGATGTAAAATTATGCTGTATTATACAGATTTTAGGTAAGGGATTCAAGTGGCAGGGTGACCCCTTTATCTCCTCCTACCTCCCTTCTTTGATTTTTTTTTCTGTATCCGCCACTGACTGCGGTCGTGTGACTACATGTAGACTTTTGTGTACGGTGAATGAGAAATGTACGCCAGTTTGTAAAATAACGCATCATAAAATTTTCATTATAATAATTTATTTTTATGGCGCGCCTTTAGGAATATTAGGAGCAAAAATGTAGCTACACCCGTTTTGTATGGCTAACTTTTCAGACTTCAAATGCCGTGGCATCGACTTTATACCAACTCTCGCTTCGGCCTCAAGTGCAAGAGAGATTGCATGAAGAAATAAGTGGAGTCTTGCAAGGGAGGCAGATGAAGCCAGGAGATGTGAACCAGATGCCGTATTTAAAAGCTTGCATAAAAGAAGTGTTAAGGTATGTTTATAATTTGATTTTTTTTAAAAAGGAAGTGATGCATAATGTCTCATTATTGTGATGATTGTGTTATGTATATTATGTAATGATTTATTTACATACATATGTACGCTAGTCAAATGGAATCCTAACCAATTTTGACAAACGAAATAACCTTCCTATACAATGCCATAAGTTGATGGTTTATCTTCTTCATGACCCGGAATAGTTCAGAATTTGACATCGAAACGACCAATGAGCTATTTAGGGGATTAGTCATTATCACCACCCTTTTCAGGCGGGTTGGTGATCGCAGTAATGCAGTGGTATTATTCTGGGACGACTCTATTTCAATTAAATTCATTTATTGTGAAGCACAGGTACATTTGGATGTTATAATTATTAACCAGATCTCTGTGATCAACTCGTAGGTGGACATTATACAATGCATGGTATATTACAAAAATATATACAATTTTATGAAAATTTATCGCTATATAAGTTAAAAATTTTAACCATGTAAAAATTCCTTAACAGTGTAAAATGTTTTGTCAACCAACTGCTTGAGACAATAAGGGTGGTTTTATTTTAAGGCTAAAGTTTCTTTCGATATATACTTCTCAGAAAAATCGAAACATCTTGCAAGTTTATGTTTTGTAAGGATTATCAGAAAAACCTATGAAAATTTAATTTGAATTTAGAACATTAACATTAAGATTTGAAAACCTCATATTATTCATTATTAAACGAGATTTGACATATATTCCTAATTATACAAATTTTTTCTGACGAGAAGTATATTTTGTTCTAATTTTACCCAAAAACGTTTACGAGCTGTTGTTATAATAATAATCAGATACTTAATTTTGTTTGTTTACTTTCTTTACAGATTATATCCAGTTGTAATTGGTAATGGCAGACAACTAACCAAAGATACTATTATTTGTGGTTACAATATACCGAAAGGAGTAAGTAGTCTGTTTCTGTGACATCTAATAAATAGTTAAAACTCTTTTCCTGTTTGGTGTAGAAATGTCGCTCCGGGTTTGTAATTTTTCTTCTTCTTTATTCCATAACCAAAACATATCACATGTTTCAGACCCAGGTGATATTCCAACACTACGTGATGGGGAACACTGAGGACTTCTTCACGAATGCGTCAGAGTTCCAACCGGAGAGATGGATCAAACGCTCGCCATTGGAGAAGCACCATCCATTCGCTTCTCTGCCTTTTGGCTTCGGCAAGAGAATGTGCTTGGGAAGAAGATTTGCTGAGCTGGAAATACACACTGTTATATGCAAGGTATTGTCATTGTTTTAAGGTTTCCATAATTTGGAAGTTACGGATTCGATTTCCATTTCGCACTAGCTGGTCCGCCTGGGTATGTTTCATATTATCTGATTCTGACGCCAAACAATAGTATCAAAAGCACTTTTGTGTTCCGATAATGAGAGATAACATAGCCAGCGTCTCATTTTACTGTGTCCATGATTACCAGGCAACGGCCTTCATGGTCACTTACCATCACGCGAGATAAAGGCCAAGTGCCTCATTGTGCAAATTACGACAAAATTTGGCTTTTACCGTGATTGGGGCCTCAGAATAAAACCAACTCGTATTTCGACATGATTTGCTTAGAACCTGATAGCGAAATATGAAAATTCTAAGGTGGACAGGACATGAAAAATAATTGGGTGTGGCAATCTATGAAGATGCACATGATTAAAATGTGAGGAGACATTATGATTAGCATTGGACTTTTCAAGCTAACAACAATTAAATTAAATAAAAAAATATATTTAAAAACCATACGCAATAATCATACGAAAAATATTCATTTCAAGCCGAAAATGATATCAGCTGTTCTGAATCAATTTCTTTCCAAATAAAGCTACCAATAAGAACCACCGTAAGGAAACTTGCTTTCACGTAGAAATACCGAATCAAAATCGGTCCATCCGTACGAGAGCTACGATGCCACAGACAAACTCACAGACATTGGCGTCAAATTTATAACACCTATCTTTTTGCGTCGCGGGTTATAAACTATTTTTCTTCATTATGAGCATATAATTAAAGAACCTATTCATTGCATTTCAGATGATCCAAGCCTTCAAGTTGGAGTATCATCACAAGCCGCTGGAGTATCACGTGCATCCCATGTATACACCTGACGGACCTATCCGTTTGAAGCTTATTGAACGATAACCTTTAGTGTGAGATAGTTAAGCATGCAGTGATACGGTTTTGAACTAGGCTTAAAAAATTATGTCGAGACATCGATAAACTCTTCTACTACTTCTATTTTCGTGTATGTATGTTACTCCATAATGTAGTGATATTTCAATTGTAATATTTTGATTGGATGTGCTTTTTTTCAATGATGGTCCTGTTTAAATTTAAAGGAACTATTCCATTTTAAACGGAGGAAAATTACGGGAAAATCAAATTAAAAATTTCATCAATTTTCTGTCAATCAAATATCAGAAATCTTGCAAGTAGGTTGAATAGAAAATGACGGTGCTATCATAACTATAGCAGTACGGGAACGGTGATAACATTCGGCGCCTCTTCGCAAAATTATGTCGTTCTGTGTTGACAGTGGGGTCACACTGTCGGCCTTGTTACATATACATCAGCAATTGTTTATATGACTTTGTGAACAACTGAAGTAAGTTGATCTGATAGATGCACTGAGTTCTGTTGTCATGGCGACATAATGCCACAAGAGAATTCTACGTCCAGCTGTGAACTGCAGCTTCGTTGGACCTTATTGGATGATAATTTTATTACCTTGATATTGAAATAGGAGATGAACACGGAAATTATGTAAAAAACGAACAAATTGGAAGTTACCGTTGTTAAAAATGACAAAAAATAAAATATTTTTTACTATTTATTTACAGTATCTGATGATATCAGTAAAATTTTAGATATTTCGTTTGTGTAACTCCGACGGTGAGCAAATTGGAGTTTTTTTTAAATATAGGACAACTTCATCCTGAAAATGTGTTTTATTCATGTAAAAATCCATATATTTATTTAAAAAGCAGATCTTATTCTGGATGTAATACAGGATCCTAAGAAAACAGCGTCTGATGCTAAATAGAGTTAAAAGAAGCACTTAAAGCATTCTGAGGGTGATTGCTGGTAGATATGATCTTATTAACATTACTAAATCTGTAGTAGAATATAAATACTAACATAGCAAATAGGATATTGCTAACAAAAATAGATCATAGTTGTCTGAAAATTTAATAAATAATTTTTATTTATTGTGTAGATTGCAAGGTTGATTACTGACCTCACAATTCCTAGTGTCAGTAACCGCCTCCGTGGTAGGACATTTTCTTATGTCCACCTGGCTAGCTACCACCATGTTACCGAAGTCTGCCGCCAAACATCAGCGTTAGTAGCACTGCTGTGTTCCGGTATGAAATGTAGCAGGGCTAGCGCCTCATTATGTTGAGTCCTCTGGGTGCGCACGCTTACCATCGGTTTTATTATCACTTACCATCAGGTGAGATGAAGGCCAAGTGCAAACCCATCATACATTTAAAAAATATATTATTTAGGATATTAACAAGATATCAAACAAACCTTTCACGTTGTTGATACTCTTCCCTGTCAAACATTTAAATTCACAAATGTACGAGTATGATAGCTTTGGACACCAGATTTTGGCAGAATTACCATGAAGTTGGTAGTTGCCATAAATATCAAGAATTGAATTGAATTGAGTATGATAGCAAGGAAGGGGGATCAATGTAAGTCGTATAAGAGCAAAGAGATTTTATTATAGCAGTACACTACATATAAGACTTTGTAGTGTTTCTGCCGGTTTTCGTTTTCCACCGCTAGATGGCGATTACGGCGACCAGTATGTGACGTATGACGTTCGGCGTCTGACAGTCGCGGCTACTCGCGGCGGCACATTCTTGATTAAATGCTCCTAGACATTCTTTGCATAAAACGTGATTATAGCTCCTAGATTCTTTGGGCGGCAAGCGACGGTCGGTTACATTATAAAACTATGTAATACTAACCCGCCCAACTGCAGTGAACTATTAGTGAGATAACAACGGTGAAATATGTGAACTATAAGGAACTATATCAATCTCTGGAGCAGAGCCAGCCCGACGCTGCGGAGCATCGGTCAAGGTAGGTGTTGTTGTGTGTATGTGTGTCCATATCAGCTGAAATCCCTAGACCAGCCTCTGAGCCACTGGATGTTGGAGTTCTCCACAACAACGAGACACTTTTCATCATTTTCTCAAGCTGTGAACGCAATTTTTGTCAATTTTAGATTATTTGTTTGTGGTACTTGTGACTATATATATATACAATATTTACAATACAATTATTTGTGATAAATATATAGCGTTAATATTTTTGACTTTGTACCTTTGGTAAGTAAATGTATCTACATGTGATTACTTACTCAGTGCATATGTAGTTCATTCTTACCAATAGTATTGTTCGCAGTAAGATGCTGAGGCGCAGGTACAAAGCGCAGGTAGAATTTTCTGCGCTGTTTTTCCCTCAGTCGCCTTTTACGACTCCCACACAGTGACACGACGATTGTTTTGAATTCGAAATTCGGAAATTCCTTAAACAGTGCCTTGACTTTGATAGGACCCCCATGTCATCTTGTGGATGTCGAGATCACAGATCACTATAGGTGATATGATATGTATTGTCAAGATCCAGATTGGATCCAAAGATATTGACATAGCTATAAACAAAAATTTCTATTGTATTAATGACATATTTAAATATTGATATAATGAAACTACAGCATTATTTGCATTGTAAACTAAATATTGATGACATAAATATCGTAACATTCAATTAATATTTACACTTCCACCTATTTTATATGTATTTGCATGCCTTATGGTAAAATATGAGAGCTTCAGGTAAACTTGTAACATCTTGTTAAACCATATTTTAAGCAAATAAAGTATTATTTCATTTCAAGAAAATCGATTAAGGGAAAAATATTCAGGAGATGGGCAGCAGCATCTAAAGATGACCAACCTCCTCATGGGATTCGGAGGTGGCGATCCATGAGGGGGAATCATTCAGGCTTATGCAGCTGATTACAAACTGACCATGTGTTTATGTTATGAGGGAAAGGATGTTATAAATGAAACAAAACCAATACATTCATAGAATGTTTTACTTTGATTGACTTGCAAAGCAATCATACGAAAATTTCATTTATGGTTAAGATTTGTTTGCTTAATATTATACATTCTGCGTTGTGTGGAATAACAAAAGTATTTAACACTGCGTCGAATACATTTTAAAATGGCGTGATTTGGAAAATAATGCAGAATACAAAACATAACTTTGTTTCAATATCATAGCTCTGCGAATATATATGTTAAAACTGTTGGTATTTTACTTAAATTCCAGATCACACCTTTTAGCAGCTTAAAATTATACATAAGTAATAAAATAAAAATAATAAGTAATACGTCACTTACAATACAGAATGTACACAAGTCATTTTCAGCGTATTAACTAATGAATGGCCACTATTAATAAACTGGCAATAATTATTTACATTACAAAAATATCACAATCAATATATTCGAGTATTGCGTTAAGAATTATATATGAAATTATATGTACACATATAATACATAGGTAAGTACATAAACAATTAAAGAACAAGAATTTAAATACAATAAGAATTATTGTAATATTTGACTAGGAATACTAAATAAATATATAGGCATAATATACAAGTGAAAAGAGTTGAGAAGTGAAAATATATGGCACTATTTTATATATAATAAAATAAAATAGGCATCCTTATGGTTAGCCTGGAATTATAAAGCTAAAAGGGCAGTGATAGCTACATCAATATTTTACAGTTACTTACAGTTTCTTACGCAGCCATTAACATAATATTTCATGGTACAACAAAAAAATATGACGAAAATATATCACAATACTGTACCACAAGCGTATTTCTCAGAATAAGCAAATATGTGATATTATAAAATAATATTTAAAATTTCACGTACACTCATTAATAGTAAATTGACAAATTAACAAGGATTTTGCTTTACATTCGCATGTATTTGAATAGTTCTTTGCCTTAGTCTTCTACTGCTCCTGTACAAGTAAATGGCAAGTGAAACTGAAAGAACCATGAAGGCAACAGATGCTACAGCAATGTACACTGTGGCTGATCCACTGCTTGTTTCTTCTACAATGCCTTCAGCAACGCTGCTCACATCTCTCGCCTTCCTAGACCTCGGTTTTGTTCTTGAAAACTCGAAGTTGTCTGAAAATAGGAAAAAATTAGGAATGGCCAATATTGGAATATTTCATCAATGATCATCATTTCAATAGACACCTGCGTCAGACTGTGTTTCGTCATCATAATCTATGCTCTTCGACTGTCTGCTTCCGCTATAAGGCTTTACTTCATTCTCAGCTGGGAATGGAGGTAAGTAGGTTGAAGGTGGATTGGTGCTACTAGGTCTGAAAGGTTGCGGACATTTTGGATCAGGTGAACCAGGGTAACATGAGCTCGGAGTAGGCGAAGGCTCAGGGGTATCTTGGGCGCATCTTGGATCTGGTGACCCTGGGTAGCACCTAGGCTGTGAAGTCGTAGGCTTGGGACATCTAGGGTCAGTAGATCCTGGATAGCATCGAGGAGGTTGAGGAGTGGTCTGAGGGCATCTAGGGTCTGTTGTTCCGGGGAAACATCTAGGCTGTTCAGGTGTAGAAGGTCTTGGGCATCTAGGGTCTCTGCTACCAGGGAAGCAGTTAGGACCTGAAGGTGTAGTTGGCCGTGGACATCTCGGATCAGAGCTTCCAGGGAAGCACTGAGGTCTCTCAGTTGTTGTTGGTTGTGGACACCTTAGATCTGTGCTACCAGGGAAGCAGTTAGGACCTGAAGGTGTAGTTGTTTTAGGACATCTTGGGTCAGAGCTTCCTGGGTAGCACCTAGGTGGAGCTGTAGTTGTGGGTTTAGGACAACGAGGGTCAGTTGAACCAGGGTAGCACTTAGGGCCAAGAGTTGAAGGTGGTAAGTAAGTAGGAGGATTTAGTGTAGTAGGTTGAGATGGTTGAGGACACTTCGGGTCCGGAGAGCCTGGGTAACATACAGGTTTCGGTGGCGTAGTAGGCTGAGGACATCTTGGGTCGGTTGATCCAGGATAGCATTTAGGTTCCTGTGTTGGAGTGGGTTTAGGGCATCTCGGATCATTGGAACCAGGATAGCATCGTGGTTGCTGTGTTGTCGGTTGAGGTGTTGAAGGTCTAGGGCAGCGAGGATCTGTAGATCCTGGGAAGCATCGAGGTTGTTCAGGTGTTGTGGGCTTAGGACATCTAGGGTCATTGTTTCCAGGGTAGCAATCAGGTGGTGCAGGAGTGGTTGGTCTGGGACAGCGTGCGTCATTACTACCAGGGTAGCAGCTAGGAGGAGCAGGGGTCGTTGGTCTTGGACATCTAGGATCCGTTGATCCCGGGAAGCAGCGTGGTGGTTCCGGTGATGTTGGTTTAGGGCATCTTGGATCGTTATTACCAGGATAGCAATTGGGCGGAGCTGGTGTACTTGGTCGTGGACAACGCGGGTCATTACTGCCAGGGTAGCAATTAGGAGGGGCAGGGGTTGTTGGATTTGGACATCTTGGGTCTGTTGAGCCAGGGAAACATTTTTGACCGGAGGTGGATGGAGGTAAATATGTCGGCGGATACAACGTCGTAGGACGAGAAGGTTGCGGACAGTTAGGATCTGGAGAGCCAGGGTAGCAAACTGGTTTAGGTGTTGTTGTGGGCTGTGGACATCTAGGATCTTTTGATCCAGGGTAGCAATTAGGTGGTGCCGATGTAGTTGGCTTGGGACAACGTGGATCGGTGCTTCCTGGGTAGCAATTAGGAGGTGCCGATGTAGTTGGCTTGGGACAACGTGGATCAGTGCTTCCTGGGTAGCAATTAGGAGGTGCCGGTGTAGTTGGCTTGGGACAACGTGGATCGGTGCTTCCTGGGTAGCAATTAGGAGGTGCCGGTGTAGTTGGCTTGGGACATCGTGAATCGGTGCTACCTGGGTGGCAATTAGGTGGTGCTGGTGTCGTTGGCTTGGGACAGCGTGGATCGCTAGAACCTGGGTAACATTGTGGTCTGGTGGTCGAAGGTGGTAAATACGTAGGTGGATTCAGTGTAGTGGGCCTAGAAGGCTGTGGACAGTTAGGATCGGGAGATCCAGGGTAGCATACTGGTTTTGTTGTTGTAGTAGGTTGTGGGCATCGAGGGTCAGTGGATCCAGGATAACATCTAGGTTGCGATGTGGTCGTTGGTTTAGGACATCTAGGATCTGTAGAGCCTGGGTAGCATCTAGGTGGTGCGGGTGTCGTAGGTTTAGGGCAACGAGGGTCAGAGCTACCAGGGTAACAGTTCGGAGGTGCTGGTGTAGTTGGTTTAGGACAACGAGGGTCATTGCTTCCTGGGTAGCAATTCGGAGGTGCCGGTGTGGTCGGTTTAGGACAACGAGGGTCGTTGCTTCCTGGGTAGCAATTAAGGGGAGCAGGTGTGGTTGGTTTAGGACATCTAGGATCTGTAGAGCCTGGGTAGCATCTAAGTGGTGCCTGTGTCGTTGGTTTGGGGCAACGAGGGTCAGAGCTACCAGGGTAACAGTTAAGAGGTGCTGGTGTAGTTGGCTTGGGACAACGTGGATCAGTGCTTCCTGGGTAGCAGTTAGGGGGAGCAGGTGTGGTCGGTTTAGGACAACGAGGGTCGTTGCTTCCTGGGTAGCAGTTAGGAGGTGCCGGTGTAGTTGGCTTGGGACAACGAGGGTCGTTGCTTCCTGGGTAGCAATTAGGTGGTGCTGGTGTCGTTGGCTTGGGACAGCGTGGATCGCTAGAACCTGGGTAACATTGTGGTCTGGTGGTTGAAGGTGGTAAATACGTAGGTGGATTCAGTGTAGTGGGTCTAGAAGGCTGTGGACAGTTAGGATCGGGAGATCCAGGGTAGCATACTGGTTTTGTTGTTGTAGTAGGTTGTGGGCATCGAGAGTCAGTGGATCCAGGATAACATCTAGGTTGCGATGTGGTCGTTGGTTTTGGACAACGTGGATCGGAGGATCCTGGATAACAATTCGGGGGTGCTGGAGTAGTTGGTTTAGGACATCTAGGATCTGTAGAGCCTGGGTAGCATCTAGGTGGTGCCTGTGTCGTAGGTTTGGGGCAACGAGGGTCAGAGCTACCAGGGTAACAGTTAGGAGGTGCCGGTGTAGTTGGCTTGGGACAACGTGGATCGTTGCTTCCTGGGTAGCAGTTAGGGGGAGCAGGTGTGGTAGGTTTAGGACAACGAGGGTCGTTGCTTCCTGGGTAGCAATTAGGAGGTGCCGGTGTAGTTGGCTTGGGACATCGTGAATCGGTGCTACCTGGGTAGCAATTAGGTGGTGCTGGTGTCGTTGGCTTGGGACAGCGTGGATCGCTAGAACCTGGGTAACATTGTGGTCTGGTGGTGGTTGAAGGTGGTAAATACGTAGGTGGATTCAGTGTAGTGGGTCTAGAAGGCTGTGGACAGTTAGGATCGGGAGATCCAGGGTAGCATACTGGTTTTGTTGTTGTAGTAGGTTGTGGGCATCGAGGGTCAGTGGATCCAGGATAACATCTAGGTTGCGATGTGGTCGTTGGTTTAGGACAACGTGGATCGGAGGATCCTGGATAACAATTCGGGGGTGCTGGAGTAGTTGGTTTAGGACATCTAGGATCTGTAGAGCCTGGGTAGCATCTAGGTGGTGCCGGTGTCGTTGGTTTGGGGCAACGAGGGTCAGAGCTACCAGGGTAACAGTTAGGAGGTGCTGGTGTTGTCGGTTTAGGACAACGAGGGTCGTTGCTTCCTGGGTAGCAATTAGGAGGTGCCGGTGTAGTTGGCTTGGGACAACGTGGATCAGTGCTACCAGAGTAACAGTTAGGAGGTGCTGGTGTGGTCGGTTTAGGACAACGAGGGTCGTTGCTTCCTGGGTAGCAATTAGGAGGTGCCGGTGTAGTTGGCTTGGGACAACGTGGATCGGTGCTACCTGGGTAGCAATTAGGTGGTGCCGGTGTCGTTGGCTTGGGACAGCGTGGATCGCTAGAACCTGGGTAACATTGTGGTCTGGTGGTTGAAGGTGGTAAATACGTAGGTGGATTCAGTGTAGTGGGTCTAGAAGGCTGTGGACAGTTAGGATCGGGAGATCCAGGGTAGCATACTGGTTTTGTTGTTGTAGTAGGTTGGGGGCATCGAGAGTCAGTGGATCCAGGATAACATCTAGGTTGCGATGTGGTCGTTGGTTTTGGACAACGTGGATCGGAGGATCCTGGATAACAATTCGGGGGTGCTGGGGTAGTTGGTTTAGGACATCTAGGATCTGTAGAGCCTGGGTAGCATCTAGGTGGTGCCTGGGTCGTAGGTTTGGGGCAACGAGGGTCAGAGCTACCAGGGTAACAGTTAGGAGGTGCCGGTGTAGTTGGCTTGGGACAACGTGGATCGGTGCTTCCTGGGTAGCAGTTAGGGGGAGCAGGTGTGGTCGGTTTAGGACAACGAGGGTCGTTGCTTCCTGGGTAGCAATTAGGTGGTGCCGGTGTCGTTGGCTTGGGACAGCGTGGATCGCTAGAACCTGGGTAACATTGTGGTCTGGTGGTTGAAGGTGGTAAATACGTAGGTGGATTCAGTGTAGTGGGTCTAGAAGGCTGTGGACAGTTAGGATCGGGAGATCCAGGGTAGCATATTGGTTTTGTTGTTGTAGTAGGTTGTGGGCATCGAGGGTCAGTGGATCCAGGATAACATCTAGGTTGCGATGTGGTCGTTGGTTTTGGACAACGTGGATCGGAGGATCCTGGATAACAATTCGGGGGTGCTGGAGTAGTTGGTTTAGGACATCTAGGATCTGTAGAGCCTGGGTAGCATCTAGGTGGTGCCGGTGTCGTTGGTTTGGGGCAACGTGGATCGGTGCTACCTGGGTAGCAATTAGGAGGTGCTGGTGTGGTCGGTTTAGGACAACGAGGGTCGTTGCTTCCTGGGTAGCAATTAGGAGGTGCCGGTGTAGTTGGCTTGGGACAGCGTGGATCAGTGCTACCAGGGTAACAGTTAGGAGGTGCTGTTGTGGTCGGTTTAGGACAACGAGGGTCGTTGCTTCCTGGGTAGCAATTAGGTGGTGCTGGTGTCGTTGGCTTGGGACAGCGTGGATCGCTAGAACCTGGGTAACATTGTGGTCTGGTGGTTGAAGGTGGTAAATACGTAGGTGGATTCAGTGTAGTGGGTCTAGAAGGCTGTGGACAGTTAGGATCGGGAGATCCAGGGTAGCATACTGGTTTTGTTGTTGTAGTAGGTTGTGGGCATCGAGAGTCAGTGGATCCAGGGTAACATCTAGGTTGCGATGTGGTCGTTGGTTTTGGACAACGTGGATCGGAGGATCCTGGATAACAATTCGGGGGTGCTGGAGTAGTTGGTTTAGGACATCTAGGATCTGTAGAGCCTGGGTAGCATCTAGGTGGTGCCTGTGTCGTAGGTTTGGGGCAACGAGGGTCAGAGCTACCAGGGTAACAGTTAGGAGGTGCCGGTGTAGTTGGCTTGGGACAACGTGGATCGGTGCTTCCTGGGTAGCAGTTAGGGGGAGCAGGTGTGGTCGGTTTAGGACAACGAGGGTCGTTGCTTCCTGGGTAGCAGTTAGGAGGTGCCGGTGTAGTTGGCTTGGGACAACGTGGATCGGTGCTACCTGGGTAGCAATTAGGTGGTGCCGGTGTCGTTGGCTTGGGACAGCGTGGATCGCTAGAACCTGGGTAACATTGTGGTCTGGTGGTGGTTGAAGGTGGTAAATACGTAGGTGGATTCAGTGTAGTGGGTCTAGAAGGCTGTGGACAGTTAGGATCGGGAGATCCAGGGTAGCATACTGGTTTTGTTGTTGTAGTAGGTTGTGGGCATCGAGAGTCAGTGGATCCAGGGTAACATCTAGGTTGCGATGTGGTCGTTGGTTTTGGACAACGTGGATCGGAGGATCCTGGATAACAATTCGGGGGTGCTGGAGTAGTTGGTTTAGGACATCTAGGATCTGTAGAGCCTGGGTAGCATCTAGGTGGTGCCTGTGTCGTAGGTTTGGGGCAACGAGGGTCAGAGCTACCAGGGTAACAGTTAGGAGGTGCCGGTGTAGTTGGCTTGGGACAACGTGGATCGGTGCTTCCTGGGTAGCAGTTAGGGGGAGCAGGTGTGGTCGGTTTAGGACAACGAGGGTCGTTGCTTCCTGGGTAGCAGTTAGGAGGTGCCGGTGTAGTTGGCTTGGGACAACGTGGATCGGTGCTACCTGGGTAGCAATTAGGTGGTGCCGGTGTCGTTGGCTTGGGACAGCGTGGATCGCTAGAACCTGGGTAACATTGTGGTCTGGTGGTGGTTGAAGGTGGTAAATACGTAGGTGGATTCAGTGTAGTGGGTCTAGAAGGCTGTGGACAGTTAGGATCGGGAGATCCAGGGTAGCATACTGGTTTTGTTGTTGTAGTAGGTTGTGGGCATCGAGGGTCAGTGGATCCAGGATAACATCTAGGTTGCGATGTGGTCGTTGGTTTAGGACATCTAGGATCTGTAGAGCCTGGGTAGCATCTAGGTGGTGCGGGTGTCGTAGGTTTAGGGCAACGAGGGTCAGAGCTACCAGGGTAACAGTTAGGAGGTGCCGGTGTAGTTGGCTTGGGACAACGTGGATCGGTGCTTCCTGGGTAGCAGTTAGGGGGAGCAGGTGTGGTCGGTTTAGGACAACGAGGGTCGTTGCTTCCTGGGTAGCAATTAGGAGGTGCCGGTGTAGTTGGCTTGGGACAACGTGGATCGGTGCTTCCTGGGTAGCAATTAGGTGGTGCCGGTGTCGTTGGCTTGGGACAGCGTGGATCGCTAGAACCTGGGTAACATTGTGGTCTGGTGGTTGAAGGTGGTAAATACGTAGGTGGATTCAGTGTAGTAGGTCTAGAAGGCTGTGGACAGTTAGGATCGGGAGATCCAGGGTAGCATACTGGTTTTGTTGTTGTAGTAGGTTGTGGGCATCGAGGGTCAGTGGATCCAGGATAACATCTAGGTTGCGATGTGGTTGTTGGTTTAGGACAACGTGGATCGGAGGATCCTGGATAACAATTCGGGGGTGCTGGAGTAGTTGGTTTAGGACATCTAGGATCTGTAGAGCCTGGGTAGCATCTAGGTGGTGCCGGTGTCGTTGGTTTGGGGCAACGAGGGTCAGAGCTACCAGGGTAACAGTTAGGAGGTGCTGGTGTTGTCGGTTTAGGACAACGAGGGTCGTTGCTTCCTGGGTAGCAATTAGGAGGTGCCGGTGTAGTTGGCTTGGGACAACGTGGATCAGTGCTACCAGAGTAACAGTTAGGAGGTGCTGGTGTGGTCGGTTTAGGACAACGAGGGTCGTTGCTTCCTGGGTAGCAATTAGGAGGTGCCGGTGTAGTTGGCTTGGGACAACGAGAATCTGTTGAACCTGGATAGCATTTAATTTGTGATGTTGACGGTGGAAGGTAGGTGGGTGGATTTATTGTTGTTGGACGAGTTGGCTGGGGACAGTTAGGATCCCGTGAACCCGGGTAACATACAGGCTTTGGAGACGTAGGTTTAGGACAGCGTGGGTCAGTGCTACCTGGATAGCAATTAGGTGGAGCTGGAGTCGATGGTTTGGGGCAACGTGGGTCAGAGCTACCTGGGTAGCAATTAGGTGGAGCAGGGGAAGTCGGTCTCGGGCAACGTGGGTCAGTGCTACCTGGATAGCAATTTGGTGGTGAAGGGGTAGTTGGACTGGGGCAACGTGGATCCGTACTTCCTGGATAGCAAGTAGGCGGTGCCGGGGTGGTTGGTTTAGGGCATCGTGAGTCAGTGGAACCTGGATAGCAGTTAGGTAGTGCTGGTGTTGATGGTTTTGGACAACGTGGGTCATTACTGCCAGGGAAACAGTTAGGTGATGATTGGGTAGTTGGTCGCGGGCAACGTGGGTCTGTGCTGCCTGGATAGCAATTTGGTTTTGCTTGTGTTGTAGGTTTTGGGCAACGTGGATCATTACTGCCGGGGTAGCAGTTAGGTGGTGCTGGTGAAGTTGGCTTGGGGCATCGTGGATCTGTGCTACCTGGGAAACAATTAGGAGGTGCAGATGTAGTTGGTTTTGGACAACGTGGATCTGTTGACCCTGAAAAACAATTGAGGCTTGTCGTAGACGGTGGTAAATAGGTCGGAGGATTTATTGTTGTAGGCCGCGATGGTTGAGGGCAACTTGGGTCTGGTGATCCGGGATAGCAAACAGGTTTGGGACTTGTTGGTTTCGGACATTTTGGATCTGAGCTTCCTGGATAGCATTGTGGGCTTTGAGTGGATGGGGGAAGGTACGTTGGAGGCTGTTTAGTTGTAGGCTCCTCTGATTGCGGACAACTTGGATCGGGTGAGCCGGGATAGCAAACAGGTTTGGTTGGCGTTGGTTTGTAGCATTGAGGATCACTGCTACCAGGGAAACAATTTGGTTGAGGAGTTGGAGGTTTAGGACAGCGTGGGTCTGAGCTTCCAGGGAAGCACTTTGGTTGAGGTGGCGTGGTTGGTCTCGGACATCTTGAGTCTGTGCTACCGGGGTAGCAATTTGGTTGAGAAGGTGTCGTTGGTTTTGGGCAGCGTGGATCTGTGCTTCCAGGGAAGCAGTTTGGTTGAGCTGGGGTACTTGGTCTTGGACATCTCGAGTCTGTGCTACCGGGGTAGCAATTTGGTTGAGAAGGTGTCGTTGGTTTTGGGCAACGTGGATCTGTGCTTCCAGGG
The DNA here is from genome assembly GCA_910589575.2 of Carcina quercana. Classification (NCBI taxonomy): domain Eukaryota; kingdom Metazoa; phylum Arthropoda; class Insecta; order Lepidoptera; family Depressariidae; genus Carcina; species Carcina quercana. The sequence goes on along the minus strand of OU342446.1, from coordinate 4,723,901 downwards.
AAGCAGTTTGGTTGAGCTGGGGTACTTGGTCTTGGACATCTTGAGTCTGTACTACCGGGGTAGCAGTTTGGTTGAGAAGGTGTCGTTGGTTTTGAGCAACGTGGATCGGTGCTTCCAGGGAAGCAGTTTGGTTGAGCTGGGGTACTTGGTCTTGGACATCTCGAGTCTGTACTACCGGGGTAGCAGTTTGGTTGAGAAGGTGTCGTTGGTTTTGGGCAACGTGGATCTGTGCTACCAGGATAACAATTTGGTTGAGCTGTCAAAGGTGGTAAATATGTAGGTGGCGCTTCGGTTGCTGGCTCCTGAGGTCCCGGACACCGTGGGTCTTTGCTGCCAGGGTAACAGTTCGGTTGGTACGGTGTTGTTGGCGTTGGGCAACGAGGGTCATTTGAGCCCGGATAACACTTCACTTGTGGTGGGGCTGTTACTTGTTGACATCTGGGATCAGGTGAACCAGGGTAGCATTGTTGTGGGCGAATTGTCGTCGTTATTTCTGTTATTCCACTGCAGCTAGAGTCGCAGTTATTTGTGCACAACTGAAATTAAGAAGTGTGGGAACGTATATTAACTCGTATTTAAGAGTCGTTATTATTAGAATTCGATTACAAGAATAAGTAATTGTGAGTTTACGTACCTCAACGTTACACGTCAAATAAACTTGATCAGTTTCGGGAAAGCGGAATGCGCTAACTTTGCTGTAGGCAATTAAAGTTGCTCCGCTTTTTCCTGTATTCGTTGATTTCTGCCACAAGTCAATCAGCTTTCTTTTTCTGTAGAGGCAAAAGGGTTGCTTTTTACTTTAAGGCTGGACATATGACAAGAAACACTCTCACACACTCTCTGTTCGACAGTAGGCCTGGGCCCCTGCAGTGGGGATAGGCTGATGATGATAATGTGACAAAACACGTAAATATAATGCACTTACTTGGGACATCCGTCTTTATCCGTAAGCTGAATTTTGTTTGTTTTTGGGCCATCGTAGCTTTCGCTGTCATAAGCCCAGCAATCGTGAATCTTCAAGTCAAACTGTTTTCTTACATCTTTCAAGTATACGAGTATGGTTAGGTACTCGCCGATCTTAATCGAATCCTTAAGAGGAGTAGTCTGAAAATTATAAATATTTTATTAGCATAAAATGGCAATCGACTATATAAATAAAAACCAGATAAACTTTATATTAAATTAAACGTTTTTTGGTAGTATTTTTTAAAAAGTTATCAAGTCGACAAGGTCTTGCATCTCCTTCTTTTATAATTTGGGTTGGTTTATTATCCTGGAATATATAAGTCATCAGGTAGATCATCAGCATGTTAGACACTTATTAGGATTCAGTCAGTGATGAATGAAGAGACAGCTTTTGCTGTATTCTTGGTAGGCGCACGTTTATGCTTATATACCATTTAAAAATTGCATAAGACAATTCGAAAACTAGATTCACTGCATACAGTGGCTGCTTGGCCACGAGGCAGATTATAGACTGTGTAGTATTATTTGGTTGGAAAGAACTTACATTAGGGAATACTCCCTTCTGTATATCCATCCAACATTCGACGCCTCCAGCTGGGCCTTGTACAGCCACTACATCGAGCATGTCCACCATGAAAGGTTTCAACTTCAACGTGTGCGTCTCTTCCTTGTATCCAGTGCTTGACGATACTTCCAGAGATGTGCGAGCGCACGACACCTGGAATCGATAAATATTAAAAATTAAAAATATATTTAACTAGCTTCTGCCCGCGGCTTCGCCCGCGTGGACTTTATTTTTCGCATTAAAAAGTAGTTTATGTCCTTTCTCAGGGTCTAAAGATTGTCTGTGCCAAATTTCATCAAAATCGGTTGAGAGGTTTAGGCGGGAAAGCGTAACAGACAGACAGAGTTGTTCTTAGTAGTCTTTTCCGGTCTTACAACTATCGCAGTACAAAAACTAGTCATTATGATTCTCTGTTACGTCGTGAAGGAAGAACAAACAAACAAATGGACAGATAAACTCACATTCAGATATTATATAAGTATGGACTGCCATTGCGCTTGTACTTCACATCCATCTCAACGGATGGTAAGTGACGACATGGACAAACGCTTATACAGAAAGACGCGCCATTGCGACACTATGTTGTATTTCACTACAACAACATACAGTGCTAACATTGTGGCGGCAGACTTAGATGATGGTAACTCGCTAGGCGGGGATCGAAAAGAGCATTAATACCAAATAAAGCAAGTGAAAATAGTCTGCTTAGAAATCAAACCGCGATCTGACAATTTTGAGTCCAACTTTGTCGATACTGTGCCACAGAATTAATATAGTACTATCGTATATACTCGTAACATACGTTCTCCGCTTCTACCCGCGGTACCTCACCTCTCTCCGCAAGAAAGGGGTCCCCTCATGCAACGTTTGTCAGGGTACACTTCACTCACACATCACGTATACAAACGTCATGTACGTCATATCGATATCACGAAATTACTTTGCAGTGTCCGGGGTGTGACTGTGCACCCCCTGAAGGACGTTTAGTAGTTCGATTCTAAACCTGACTTGCAAGGAAAAACTACCACTAAACACCCAGCAAAGGATCTAATTTTGTATTACTAACATGTCATTACAAACACCAATACTCCCGGAAAGGTATACTCCTTATGGTCAGCACGTCCTATGTTTTATGCTGAGTCTTCCCAAAGTTTGCCAGCGTATAGCTATGATGATTACGTAGCGTCAGACGAGAGGAAAAGCTTGACTAAAAAGCGGGGTTGCATTTCATCAATTCCCAGTTGGAGGGAAGCTTATACTGAATGAAGGAGTTTTGCAGTGACCCTATGCCGTACGCATACGTGGGTAGACATTACGTTCAGGGTCAATTGAATTGAATCATAGCATACCTTCCTGGCAAAGTCCAGAGGGCCTTGCACAAAATCATCTTGCTGGAAAACTAGTACATTGTCGATGGTGCCACAAGCATTGCACAAGGGTCTGGATCCGCAGCTATTCAACGGCACTCGGAACGAGTACCGCGACTGGCTGCCACCCAGTGTCACATACCTGAGAACAATGAGGGTCTGAATGAAGTAACAATAGAACGGAAAGGAATTTCAACCTTCAATGACGGACAGTTATGCAGTTCCTCACTGTTTTACGCATATGGTAAAGAGTAGAAATTTCATTGATAACTATCATGCAGATGGTGTTGAAAAGCATTTTTATATTGCATTCAAATTTTCTCATGAACTTGAAATACCATTAAACTTGGTTTAAGTTATTCAAAACATGTCTACCGGCAGTGTCTAGAGGTTAATAACCTTCTTCTGATGATTATTAATGAACCAAGAAAATATAATTGTGCACATTTATAAATTACAATTTAATTTAACGTGCAAAGTTTCTAATTCTTTTAGTGCTATCAGCCATAAATCAGCAATAAAACACATGAAATAAGAACAGAAGCCGTTGTATATAAACGTAATACAATAATACTACATGCTTCCTGTTGAAACTGTATTGAGAGAGTGAACGCAAGGGAATACTTGACAGCAAAAGTCAAAATAGAACGCACACAAAAATGATTGCGTTCATAAATTACGCAGGCGCTTTTTTAATACTAAGCTTAAACTAATCATTACGTCTTCAACAGCTGTTAACGATAGTTGGTCGAAAGTTTAGCCACAAGACCAAGAATAATAAATAATACATGTGATCAGAAGTGTGGTCTGGTCACGTCTATTATTTCCGCAGCCATACCATCAGGTAGTTACAATTGTATTCAAAGTACTATGATAGCGTTAATTTGAATCGTCCTCTGTTCCTGTGAGTACGTAGAACCTAGGCTCTAGCAGAATTACGCTGAAAATTATGCTGAGTTACGGCTTTTTGCTAGCATGATACATTGCAGAAAACGATGCTGTTACGAGGGGCATACCGAAAAGATCGGTAATCGAGTACTTTCGATTTAATTAGATTAAAAACTCTTTTTGATGAATAAACACTGGTTAGTTGAAAATCGAATACAATTGACAGAATTAAAAAAAATTTTTTTTTAAAGAACAATATCAGTTTGAAATTGATAGGTCGATAAAAAAATGGAGCTTACAAGAGAAAGTTTCCGTGCCATAATTTTTTACAACTTTCGACGAGGATTATCTCAGGGACAATGTCTCGCTGAGCTTATATCTATATTCAAGAGTGAAGCGCCTAGCCAGACGACAATATATCGCTGGTATTCTGAATTCCGGCGTGGACGTGCTTCTCTTGGCACCGTACCTTCCACAGGCCGGCCAAAAACAGCGGTTACACCAGAAAATGTCGCTGTTGTGCGCCGAATGATACAGGATGACCGACATATTACATATGAGCAGATTCGGGCTACTTTAGGGATAGGTATGACTGCGATACAAACTGTTTTACATGGTGAACTGGGAGTGAGAAAGCTAGTTTCCCGCTGGGTGCCCCATAATTTGTCCGAAGAGCAAAAGGCGGCTCGTGTCAATTGGTGCCGGTCTACTCTGCAACGCTTCAACGGAGGAAAGTCAAAAGCAGTTTATAACATTGTCTCTGGTGATGAATCATGGATCTATTCATATGAGCCAGAAAGAAAGCATCAGTCGGCTGTCTGGGTCTTCGCAGGTGAGATCAAGCCAACAAAAGTTGTCCGCTCTCGCAGCGTATCGAAGAAAATGGTCGCTTCGTTTGTCGCGAAAACAGGACATGTAGTCACAGTTCCCTTAGAGGAACGGAGAACGGTTACCGCTGATTGGTATACAACGGTTTGTTTGCCACAGATGATATCCGAACTCCGTAGAGGTAACCCGAAACGACGCATAATCCTCCATCACGATAATGCGAGCTCTCACACCGCTCAGAAAACAAGCGAGTTTTTGAAGCAGGAAAACGTTGAATTAATGGATCATCCTCCATACAGCCCTGATCTGAGTCCCAATGATTACTTTACATTCCCTAGAATCAAAGATTTATTGCGTGGTCAGCGGTTTCAAGGTCCAGAAGAAGCAGTGGAAGCATACAAATCGACGATTTTGACCATGTCAACTTCGGACTGGAATTGCTGCTATAATAATTGGTTCGAACGAATGCAAAAGTGCATTAACTGCAACGGAGAATACTTCGAAAAGCAATAAAAATAAATTTAGTTATTTCCTGTATGTATTGTTTTATATTCCCGATCATTTCGGTATGCCCCTCGTACTTCTGTCTGACTTGTATTGTGTGTTCTTCTCCTTGTATGTGTTTTTTCTTCTTCTTTGTATTACGCTGGCAAATAAAATTATTATCTATCTATCTATCTTACTTATCTCCAATGTGTAAAATCGTATAATTACTAATAAATAATTTATGCTCGTTCCCTACAAACCACGTTTTACGTACTGCATTTTTCCCGAAATACACTGTCTTCTTAACAGCACGTTGTGTAGGTTTTACAGTCACAAAATGAATCAGGGTAAGATAATGAAACGTTAAAGCTACTTACTTGCATTGAGGATCATTCAGATATCCCTTGCTGTAAATAACACCATCGAAGACATCAGGGAATTCGACTGTGACATCGATATAGTCTCCGGCACATTGTACATCTATATCAGGGGAGAGAGGTGAGTCGGCTGCTCTGGACCCTCTTATAAAGTTGACCCCGGTTTCTTCAGAGCTGGCCTCGTAGAACGGAGACAGGGCATTGTCGCCTGCCAGCTGGAGGTTCAGCTCCGCCGCTGTGAGGGTTCCAATCGCGTCATCTGAAACAGCTGTAGCGAGCGACAGCTACAGCGTTAAAAAGGTATTAATATTCTGACAAGATTTTTGCCCGAAACTTCAAAAATGAACCCAAGTTTTGTTGGAATCAAAATTAGTCCTTCTACATATCATAGGCTATGGGCATGGCACCTTGGGAAAATCCAACAAACAGACAGATGAGAGAGAGAGAGGCGTACAGAGTGACTTTCTTTTAGGTATTATTAGTGTTATATAGCTTCAATTTTTGTTTATCAGTTGTAAGTATTTTTGTTTTTGTTTAATTAGTTTTGTTTTTGTTTTTTGTAGTTTTGTTTTAATAGATTTCTTAATGTGTTTTTTCTATGTGTATTGTGTTCTTAAATAAAGTTGTGTCTATGTCTAATATTTAATACCGTCTGCAATTTCTTTGGATCCTAACTTGGTTTTATGAAAACATCAAGTGACTGGATTCAACAAAACCTTGCGTCTGTGATGCATTTTTGGGTTACTTGTTGAAATTACAGTGTTTTACTAGATTTCAGCATGGATTGATATTCTACCTAAATTTCGCTGAGAAAGTTGATGAATGCCAAAAATTAGAAGTAACAATTAATAATATATTTTAACTATCGGTAAATGGAGAACCAGCAACGAGTACATATTTTCTGTCATGGTTTCTATAAATATTGTAAAATTAACAAGAAATTATCAAACAAGATTAGGAGCCCTAGTCCAGGCTTAATCAGCCAATTATAGCCATGATCAGTCAATTAGCAAAAATATGATTGGACTCACAATACGAATGTAGCAACAACATTGCTAGGGACCGAGCGAGGCAACGAGCTTATCTCTCTATCTGTATAACATTGTTGTAAACATTACAATAGTTAATTTTTTTTTCTCTCACGTCCATATTTCATACTTAAACCATTGAATCTTGTGAAAAATTGAAACCGCGCTCTATATTGTTCTGCGACAATGTTGCGTTTTTAGAATGTGCCTGTTTCTGAATGTTGTCTTTGGTTTAGAATTAAGTTGTTTTGGAGACGAGCATGAATTCGTCTTTATTGTTTCGGCACGTTCAATTGTTTAAAGCTTATTGATGTAACTTCGATTTGTCTCGGTTGAGATTTGTAATGCTAGGATTACACATTTTACAAGGCGTGACTGTAAAATTTATTTAGGAAAACTTTTAGGTTTAGATTTGTGTTTCATCAACAGCTTATATACGTCCCCACTGCAGGGGCTCAGGCCTACCCTCATACAGAGAGTGTATGGGCCGTAGTACACCACGCGGGCCCAGTGCGGATCGGCGGACTTCACATGCCTGTTCAAGAGATGCAGGTTTTCTCACGATGTTTTCCTTCACCGTTAAGCAATCGGATAATGTACTTGAATTGAAAAACAACTCATAGGTACACGGCTGGAATCGAACCCGGAACCCTAAGATTGAGAGTCCGCGCCTTATCCAATGCGCCACCGACGCCATTCTTGAGTCGCCGTCGACTTGTGTTTACCGTGGAGTAATAATAGAAACCATCTATTTTTTCAATTTTTAAAATGAATCCTTACTTGACTTGAATCAAACGTGGTAAGAGGCAGTTAAAATAAAATTTCTCAGGAGGTATACCTACATCTTATTGCGATCATCAATCCGCCTGTCATGCATGGTGATTGCTGATGGTCAGCTGATGGTAAACCCCCTCATGTGGTGAGGGTTGATTATGAAGGTGTCTCATGTTCATCAGTGGACTCATGCAATGATTACGATGATAGCTAATTTAGCTGTGTCAAGTCAAAATTTTATTTTGAAGATATTCCCCTAGAATCAAAACACGGATCGCCACCCAGGTGGGCAACGCAATGAATCACTCAAGTGATTTACATAACAATATTCAAGTACTTGAGGTGTCCGCATAGCTATTACAAAATGGTATGGACCCGTACGGAGATAGTACACTTTTGACCTCTAGTTACTGATGTGTTACATCATATTATGCAAAATAATATTATTAATCATGCTTCAAGTATTGTGATAGTAAAGATGAGAAGAGTATGTCCTAGAGGGGCCCATGTCGTACAAACATTAATTTTGGCACTTGTCATTTGACCAAAATGTATTACAATTGGTTTTAGATATTTTTTAATGTCTAAAGGGTTTGCACTTGAACTTCTTCTCACCTTATGGTAAGTTACGATAAGGCCGACGGAAGGCAAACTAACAAGGCCCTGGGTCTGACATCTTTCATACCGGAACACAAAGTGCTAGTCACACTGCTTTTTGACGGCCGACTTAGGTCACATGCTGCACGCTGGCCACCAACCAAAATGGGTACCGATAAGTATCACTGGGAGATGAACCCAGTACCCATTAGGCCACGAAGGCGAATAGAACGAGAAACCAATATTTTTATCTGTCCTTTTTCCAGTCGTTCAAAAATAATATAATGGTGATAGGAATAGACAGGTACGTCAGTATTTCAATAACCAGTGTTATTTTTGGCGTATTCTAGTAGTATAAAATTGCTAGTAGTTTTGTATAATTCACTCAGCGATAAACAGCGATCACTTAGACACAGTTATCTGTTGCGAATCATTAAGATACCACATGTATGTATCAGTCTACCAAAGATTGCTTTAGGAAAAAAAATGGAGCATGCTATTAAAAAAATACTTTTTTAAAAGAAACGTTTTTCAAAGTTGCAAGATTTTTTAAAGTTTTGAATTATATGTAAAGAGTTGGCTCATTGCAATGTGCAACAAATTCATTCTACATTTGTTTTACCAGCCTCAAATAGTACTGTAGTAATTGGAGCGATGAACGGCCCCTCTGCTACACCAACTCATTGACCAAGTGAATGCCAAGCAATAGGAAGGAAGGCCCAACATTGCATTCAATGATAGGCTTTTACAATATTACATATTGGCTAATCATAATTGTTTACTTTGTCGAGTAAATGTCACTAGGTGAGTCACTTAAATATCTTCGAGCCATGTGATTAGTTCGGATTGCTTTGTACACTTTGCGAAACTTCAGACGGCGATTTAATTATAAAATAAACTTAAATGCTATTACAAATTGAGAGTGTTTACATTGGTGTCATAAGTATGAATGCCGCAGCATTGTAATGGTGCCAAAACTTCCCGTGGGTGTTGTGATACAACAAAGCAAATGGATTCATCTCGGTCACGGGAACATGCGATTCTTCCGCGACTCTGCTGGCAACTCCATCCGTCTCTTTTCTGTACATACATATCTCGTATTTATCTTTCCAAATCCAACCAAACTCTACCCAAACCCCTTGCGAACCTATCCAAACCTACTAAAAGCTTATCCAAATGCACGGGTGACACCGGGCCAATTCCGTTGCGGTATTTGTGTTAAAGCGTCGGTGGCGCATTGGATAAGGCGCGGACTCTCAATCTGAGGGTTCCGCGTTCGAATCCAGCCGTGTACCTACGAGTTGTTTTTCAATTCAAGTACATTATCCGATTGCTTAACGGTGAAGGAAAACATCGTGAGGAAACCTGCATGTCTTTGAACAGGCATGTGAAGTCCGCCACTGGGCCCGAGTAGTGGACTATGGCCCATACACTCTCTGAGGACGTATATAGGCTGTTGATGATGATTGATGATTTGTGTTACTAACTCAATATGTCAAGATTCGAGTGGCAATCACGTACCGGTAAAAGTGTACAGACCCAACCGACCACTAGATAGACCGACGACCTGGTAAAGGTGGCCGTGGACGTTACCGGCTGCTGATATTAATATTTTGCTTACCTGCACGAGTGCAATCAGTGCCGCTATGCGCATGACAGCCGCTTCATGGGGCCCTGGAATTAAAAAGAAAACATGTTTATTCATAGCATAGCGTAAATTATACCTTACTTAGATTTTAGATGAATCTGCTACATTAAAAAGACAATGGGTCTTAATTAAAAACACTTTCATACATAAAGCTGTTAATTAAATTAACATTAGTGAGAGCGGAAGTGCGGGGGCAAAAAAAGAATCCCGTATCGATGACGAATGGATAAATTGACCTACATCACGGCCAGGTCGGCCAGCCAACTGGTAAACTTGAAATTTGGAATAACTATTTTAGATTCCTAACGATGCCTGTGGTTGCTTGTCGTGGCGATATATTAAGGGGGTTCGTGATAATCATTCAATTTTTCCGGACGACAAAAAAATTCACAGAAATTATTAACCTTGAAAGAATTTTAGAGTAAAAATCATGTGGTAAAAGTGTTTCTTTTAAAGATTTAGTTTAGTTATTCATATGATGATCTCAGTCTCTCAGTCTCACATTCCACTTGTGGTAAATTTAAATTGTAAAACATTTTAACAATATTGTTTATGTAAACATTATTATTAACAAAATTGAACATATTATGTTAACAACCGACTTCTAGTCTAGAGTATTATTTGTCACTTTCTAGTACATATGTTACAAATATAATGCTAGAACTATCTCAACTGCTTTTCAGGAACTTAATGAAAGCTTTTTTAAAATGAGCAATCACGAAATTAATGCTTGAGATGTTTTATCGACAGTTGCATAATTTTAGTTGTGAGTTTTTATTAAATTGAATTACGACTCGCTTTCCGTTAGCAAAACCAGCGATTGGTATTTAGAATTTCATGAATGGACATAGTGTAAACAATGATAAAAAGTGAACTGCGAAAAACACACAATTTGAAAGAAGCCAAAGTCAAAGGCCACGTCTTAAAATTGAGAATAAACACATCGCGAAATGCAATATTTGCGAACTTAGTGGCTATTTACATAATAGGTTATCGACCGTAACTGTAGGCGATAAAATTGTTTTTTATCCTTAGACTAAACTTAGTTACAGACATGTGTCTTATATGCCTAGTCTGTCTATTTGTTCCCATATCTATGAAGAGTTATGACGGAGCCAGAGTATCAAACCATGAATTTGGTTTCTTATCACCTTATGCCGATGGTACCCTTGATTGCACATTTTATGCCACCAACCAAACCGAGTACCGATTGCTACCCCTAATGGGAATCAAACCCGAGACCTCAGAGTTGTAAGTCCTAACGTGTAGCCATAAGGCCACGGAGGCGGTTTCTTTTTATATCTGCCTCAAAAATTAAACGTTTAACGTTAATATTTTATAAAAATATTTTTTTTCTCTTCACAATGGTGACAATATGAATTCCTTTACATTGGATACATATACACAGATACATAATATCTGAAAGAGTCAACAGAATATTTATTATTGTATTATTTGATGATATTTATTACATGACGAGTCCATATATTTTTTTCAGTCGCTGAGTTGTCTGAAATAATAATTTAGCACAATAGATGTCAAGCTTTGTGTGGCAACTCTCTATTGCACTCAACAAACACAGATGTCATTTATTTTAGCGTCTAGTCTAGAATGAGTATGACCTACATGACCTAAAGGGGCTTAAATGTCAGCGCAAATTAAAAAGGACAGAAACGGAAAATCCATCAAACATTTACGAGTGTTAAGCAATGTTTTAAACGCGATACAACAAATGTTTTGACAAATTTCGTGTTTTGTATGTTTGCTTGTTATTACGAGGGGCATACCGAAATGATCGGGAATATAAAACAATACATACAGGAAATAACTAAATTTATTTTTATTGCTTTTCGAAGTATTCTCCGTTGCAGTTAATGCACTTTTGCATTCGTTCGAACCAATTATTATAGCAGCAATTCCAGTCCGAAGTTGACATGGTCAAAATCGTCGATTTGTATGCTTCCACTGCTTCTTCTGGACCTTGAAACCGCTGACCACGCAATAAATCTTTGATTCTAGGGAATGTAAAGTAATCATTGGGACTCAGATCAGGGCTGTATGGAGGATGATCCATTAATTCAACGTTTTCCTGCTTCAAAAACTCGCTTGTTTTCTGAGCGGTGTGAGAGCTCGCATTATCGTGATGGAGGATTATGCGTCGTTTCGGGTTACCTCTACGGAGTTCGGATATCATCTGTGGCAAACAAACCGTTGTATACCAATCAGCGGTAACCGTTCTCCGTTCCTCTAAGGGAACTGTGACTACATGTCCTGTTTTCGCGACAAACGAAGCGACCATTTTCTTCGATACGCTGCGAGAGCGGACAACTTTTGTTGGCTTGATCTCACCTGCGAAGACCCAGACAGCCGACTGATGCTTTCTTTCTGGCTCATATGAATAGATCCATGATTCATCACCAGAGACAATGTTATAAACTGCTTTTGACTTTCCTCCGTTGAAGCGTTGCAGAGTAGACCGGCACCAATTGACACGAGCCGCCTTTTGCTCTTCGGACAAATTATGGGGCACCCAGCGGGAAACTAGCTTTCTCACTCCCAGTTCACCATGTAAAACAGTTTGTATCGCAGTCATACCTATCCCTAAAGTAGCCCGAATCTGCTCATATGTAATATGTCGGTCATCCTGTATCATTCGGCGCACAACAGCGACATTTTCTGGTGTAACCGCTGTTTTTGGCCGGCCTGTGGAAGGTACGGTGCCAAGAGAAGCACGTTCACGCCGGAATTCAGAATACCAGGGATATATTGTCGTCTGGCTAGGCGCTTCACTCTTGAATATAGATATAAGCTCAGCGAGACATTGTCCCTGAGATAATCCTCGTCGAAAGTTGTAAAAAATTATGGCACGGAAACTTTCTCTTGTAAGCTCCATTTTGTTATCGACCTATCAATTTCAAACTGATATTGTTCTTTAAAAAAATTTTTTTTTTAATTCTGTCAATTGTATTCGATTTTCAACTAACCAGTGTTTATTCATCAAAAAGAGTTTTTAATCTAATTAAATCGAAAGTACTCGATTACCGATCTTTTCGGTATGCCCCTCGTACATACAGTAAATAAATATTTCTGGGTGAGCATATAACTTTACTAGCAGTTGAGGCAATATTTCTTTAAAAAAAGGTATCATGTGCCTTTTGTATATATCTTATTTGCCGAATGTTATTCAACTGAATTTGTGTTTGTTTGTCACCTCCTGTCGAATCTATGTCACAATTAATCGTGTTAAAATTTGGAACGCACGCAGCCTTAGGCATGATATTTTGCCTGTAAGTAAGTAAGTTATTCTAGAGTTATTCCTGTAAGTTTATTCTTGAGAAGGAACGACTTGTTTTATTAAAGTCTTGAAGTAGAGCCACATTCCCTGCGGGCTGCGCTCGTACTCGGCAGACAGACCGGCGCGGGCGACAGACTGACACCTCGTCGGTAAAGCTTAGTTAAAATTGATTCGCTCCCACGACCTGTGTCGGCGCTTTGAAAAGGTCTGCTGTGCAAACTATCGAGCGTTGGCAAAATGTGTGACGGGTAAATGAAGAACATTTACTGTTTAATACAATTTAGTAATATAATAATTCGAAGCATTTCTACACGTGATACTCATCATCAATACAATCGAAAAAATCATCACCTTTGTCCTATTTCACGCCCATCGATTGTTCCTTTATTAGAACTAGTCATACGTATTCCCCAATATATATTGACTTCCAACGTGTGCACGATCTCTGTGGGATACTCCTGCCCAAAACATTGGTGCCGTTGCCGCGCAAAATGTGTTTATTGTACAGAAAATATTTACAAAAATACAAATTATATACAAAAGGAACAGCTTATAGTTTCGCTCTGTCCTGAAATTTTGTCCTCAAATTGAAAGCTCAGCAGGGCTCCACCAATATGTCGTTGACATTCCTATGGCTCGCATTAAGCGCTTTGCTTCTAATTTTATCATGCGTACAGCCAGGGAGTGGAACGCGCTGCCGGCGTCTGTATTCCCTGAAAACTATAACTTGGGTGTCTTCAAGTCGAGGGTAAACAGGCACCTTCTAGACCAACGCGCACCATCGTAGGCCACATCGTCCCTTACCATCAGGTGAGATCATTTACTGATCAGAGCCAAGCGTTGATGTAAAAAAAATTCTTACAGCAGTCCTGTGCCAAGCAAGAAATAGTGAAGAGAGGAGAGTACATTTGAGAATATGTATAATATGCGATTACACAGGATTACATAAATACGACATTATATTGCCTCTTTTCAGTTGGAAAGTTTAAAAGCATTAAAAACTCTGACATTAAAAATTTAAAGTCAAGAATTCATTTTTCCCCGTCTAATTAAAATTACAAAGACAACAAATCAAAAGCTTTTAGCCAATGACAAAGAAACAACTAATTTACATGAAGAGGCACACTCTCAGCATTGAAGCGATAATCGCACGTAACTTTATGGCTTTATTGTAAATTAACAACATCATTAAAAACGATTTTACCAAAGATACGAGTACGAGTGGCTGTGAAGAAATCGTTCAGTACCATATTATAGACAATTTCGCAACTCGCGGAAACACTACCTCCTGACCCGGGTTCACGCGGTCTAACCTCACGAACTATACACAATTAGCTTCTTCGTGACCTGCCGTTTATAGGTTATTAAGACGCTAATAAATTTATAAGAATTTTAATTTTTTACGCCCGCGCTCCTTTCTGGGAGTATAGGATTTGGCATTGGTTCACGTAAGTAGACCTTCTGTTGAATCGTGCGTTTGATATGGATATTAAAAAAAAATTAAGTGTGCGCAAGTTGGAAATAAATTGATTTTACAAACCTTTTTAAAATGACTTTCCAACTGCAATTCCTTCCTGACTTCCAATTTTCATGGGGTCAGAATTTGATAAATGAAAAAGCAGCCAAGTGCGTGTGTGCCCACGCGCAGTGTAGGGTTTCATAGTTGCCACAGGACGATGTACAGTAATTTTGAATGACATTTGTACGAAATTTACAACCCGTTACCCGTACCCAATTACAGCTTTTTAGTATTAAGAGTTATGAGCGAAGCCGTGGCCAGGCGGACAGAGCGAAACTATAAAGGTTTCTTGATTGACTGTGGAACCCTAAAAAAATAAAGCAGGCAATGAACTAACCGGAAACATCTACTTTTCAAATACTTTTCATTTATTACGATAATCTGGCCAGTTTTCTTCATATGGATAATTTCGGTAGGGATTTTTACATCTTATATAACTCTACACACAGACAGCTCTATCGATTTGATCTTGGCATTGACTATCTACTTAATTAAACCTTCGAATGATCGTGCATCAAACACACAAATTTTATTGATGAAGATTATTTTTAAATTAATGTAATCATAACTACTGATAAATAACTCTTGACCTATTATTACCAAGGCTTTATTCAAACTTAAATAAACCTTTTAGTCAGTACCGTTACCCGGCTTCCGGTTGATATGTCATACAACCTAAGTCCGACTCCAAATAACCGTATTAATAGCACTGTGCAGCAGTAACAGCACAACAGAAATAGAGTCTCATTAGGTTGAGGCTTTTGGGTAAGCGTGCTTTCAATCCAACGGCCTTATCATCACTTACCATCAGATGAGATGAAAGCCAAATGTATAGCCATTTTAAATTTTAAAAAACAACAACGGCCAAGTGCGAATTTGACTCGCACACCGAGGGTTCCGTACAGAATATGAATAATTAACATTCTGAAAATCATAAATAATAGGTACGGTAATATGCACCCAATAATGCTCTACTGGAAATGTGAGTCCGGTTGAAAAACCAACTTTACTTTGCAGCTAAATTATATACCTGATGTATAGCTTTCAACTACAAAGTCTACATTTGAATGTATGTCAATCTAACACGCAAAAACTAGTAAACGGATTTGGCTATTTGGCGTATAGTTTGGCGTGGTAGGAGTTTATATGTGCACATCGTGAATCATTGCGTTAGGTAGAGCTTCACGTGTTTGGTGGTAGCATTTGCTAACAACCAGTAACAACGCTTCATGGCCCTTTTTTCTGTGTGAGTTTTTAAATTAGGTACACTATAGGCATTCTAATAATGGGCTGGTCGTTTTAAGTCCTCACGCATGACTAGACGTGCCAAAGACATTAATGAGTTCCCGAGTAACAATAATGCAGCCATAGGTTTCTTTTCCCAAGTTTTTTGTTCTCAACGCTCATTTGTTTACATTCCTATAGGCGTATTGTTGCGCAGACGCAGCTGTCGTTGATCAACTGATAGCCAATCAAGTAATTATCGATTTTTGCAATCGAATGGACACTAGGATAGACATTCTTTGTGGTATTGACTGTTGAATACAAATACATGATAATTAACATTTTCGTGTCATCAAAGTCTCTGGTACTCTGGTACTCTAAAAACTCTGGTAGTTTAAAATTTAATTATTTTTGTGTAATATTAGATTGTCTTGTATTATTTGAACCACAGTTTTCATTGTTGTTATTATGTAAGATACCCACAAAGTTCATGAGTAACCCTCGACCAAGAAATAATTATAAGATCCTTGAACTTATGTTAACCTAACAACGTAATGAAGATGGTGATTATTGGTTTAATTAATACAGTGATTTATCTTTGACCTTATCTAGTGTTGTTACATTAATAATAATGTTACTTTAGTTCTTATTAAATATTACATATTGAAGACGAATAATCCCTGTATATAAAACGTTTTAGAATATCAGATCGGCCGCAGCCCTAATCATTTCAAAAAGAACTTGAAATTTGAGACATCGTTTATAAGAGGTGAGATCGAGGTCAAGAGTTGGTCTATCTTCAATATAAAAAAAAGAGTTCATTTAAGTAGGGTTAGCAGTTTGTTCGGAACACGTCAGTTTTTTAAAAGCCCCTGGTATATTGGTGATAGGGAATAGTGAAAGAAACATTAATAAATTAAATTTACAAGATGTCTATCCTCTATTATTTCACAAAGCGATGCTTTTAGGTGGTAGCCAGGTAGGCTTATAAAAGTCCCCTACCTCATGTGTGTGCCTACCACCAACCAAACCGAGTATCACACAAGTAAGCTGGAATCAAACCCACAACTTCCGGACCATCATTCCGATTGAGCAACTAGGCCAACGGAGGCGGTTAAAATATTGCCTCATATTAAAAAGACGGACGTGCATGCGTGATGTAGGCTCCAAACTTGATTGTAAGCTCATTAAGTGATGAGATGAATTTCCAATAGCTTGGAGAGATAGATAGTTGAAACTGTAAACCAGCTATAAGTACAAAAAGTCCAGCTTGATTTTTGAATTTATTGTATCGTATAATTGCGGAAAAATGTAGAAAAAAGCGAAAGAAGGCGCCATTGTCGCTCCAGCCTTTTAACAGTATTTTCTGGGGATTTTAGGGTTCCATACCCAAAGGGTAACCAACGGGACCCTATTACTAAGACTTTGCTATCCGTCCGTCTTTCAACAGACTGTATCTCATGAACCGTGATTTGAGAGAGGTGAAATTTTCACAGATGATGTATTTCTGCAGTCACGTAACAAAAAAACAAAAACAAAATGACGCTTGTGTAAAAAATATTTAAAAAGAACATAATTTAATGACTCTGAAGGACCCTACCTAAAGAGGTAAACTTAAAGCTCGCGGCCGAATAAAAACTGATTTAATTCCACAAATCGCACGCGCATTGTCAACGCTACTGTAACCAGGTCAGGGTCGTGCTGGCATCAGGTCGTGAGCCCTCAGGACCGGTCTGACAGGCCACGAGCTGTCTGAAGATCCGCCCAACGTTGCATAACGTTACGTGCGATAAATTGTGAATGGGTTAAAAGATGCAATGGTTAACCGGGGCTTTGTTTGGTTCAAATCAAATTAAGGCTTCTGGGTAAGCCTAATTCTTCGCCTTCGTCGGTGCAGTGTGAAATTAAATAAAAAGTGTCCAATGTTTAATGCTCCGGAAGTTACGGGTTCGATCCCCAGTGGGAGTACCTATCATTTCAAGCTATAATCAATCGAGCCGTTGAGGCCTCAGAGTGTGCCAAACAATTATACAAACATACATACTCTCGAAAAACATATTCCTCTTTTTGGCGCATGTAGTCGAGTAAAAATAAAAATGTAAGTTACACGACAGTATAATTAATTCAATATACATTAGACAGAGCTTCCGCCTTTGAATATCCGGCTTAATCAGTACATCTGCACTCTAAAGTCAATTCAATAATAAACCTACCTCGCATCGATTACAAAGTTAGCCAACCGTAGTTTACGAAATCACTACGAAAATTATGTATTCGCTCATCGTTTACTCCCAATGCGAGCTATCTTCACTTAAATTAATCGATTCCAATAAATATCGATCATTTCTCGCATCAACACTATGTAATTACGATTTCACGATTCCCAATAATTTAACGTGTGATGTTGTGATTTAACTGGACGGATATCGAGATACATTATGCAATTTGAACTTTAACTTTGATGGTTCAAAGTTGGCAATCTTGAGTTGCATATTTATTTATGCGTTTGGCATTAATGAAATCATCCTAGGAAGCACCAACGCACATACCAAATTATAAAGGGTGGCTTTAAAACATTTACTATTTGAAGTTTATTACGTTGCTTTTGACTTTCCAATAATTTTTCTGAGAATGTCCTATAGCGCATGTAAGGCAAAATTTCTAGGGGCTAGAGCAATGTCTGTGTACTACCGACTATTTAGTCATCATTATCTGTCCCCGCTGTAGGGTCTCAGGCCTACTCTCCTACAGAGAGTGTATGGGTCATAGTCCACCACGCCACCACCATCTTTGAATTTCTTCTAAGGTGTGGGCAGGTTTCCTCACGATGTTTTCCTTCACCAAAAAGCCAATGGTAATGATTTTTATCATTCGTGCATAAATCCCAAATAACAAATTGGAAGTCATTGGTACGAGCCAGGATCGAACCCAGACCTGGATTGTTCAAGGACGGACGCTCTACGCAATTTTGCTACCATAGTTTTTAATGATTTTGATTGAATTAGCGACCAAACAAATGCTTTACTGTCGTGCCAATCCATGAGGGAGGCTCGTATGTATTTAATGATACTTCTGTGTCTGGCAAAGAAATGAAAAGAAAGAATTACATAATCTGTAAGTCTTTTTAAGTGCCATTTCGTCATCACAAAAGCTTTTACTTTCCCCGTCGAGCTGAAGGTCAAGCGCAAGCTTTTAATTGTTTAAAATACATTGTTATTGAAGTCTGTCTGGGGCACACTTGCGGTTTCTATGCAGACAAGTTCCGCGAAATAAATAAAAATTTGAGGTTAGGTCGAGGTTTTAGCAGACGAATTGCTCTTGATTTATTGTTAATTTCAGGCAAAAGCTTTATCCAAAAGTGTAAAATATTTTGACGCGGACTTGATGTTTTTGTTTCAAGTTTTCACCGCGGTGGGTGCAGCGATAAAATTTAACAGAATAGAACTACTGATTGTGAGCGTTAAAAAGCCTAAGCTTGGGGACTTGCTGTTCTGATCTGCCTAGAATGTCCTAGACCGGGCTTTCTTGATTTGAGCAACTGCAGATGCACTGATGCAAATCTCTCTCTCTCTCAGATATATGGAGTTTGTATGTTCGCGCCTCTTTCTGACCGTCTAGCACGTTTTCCGGGAATGATCTCCGGTCGCTTGCTGACCGGGCGTGCTTGACGGTGCGGGTACACAGGTGTGTCCCGATCGGTACATTATGTATGACATTATAGCCTTCTGGATTCCGGATGATCTGGGTAGATCAGAACAGCAAAGACAGGTGTGTCCCCACGCTAAGGATGCATGAGTGTACATAGTCCAGGTGCCTTAATTTGATGTGACATGTTCTAAGATATACATATATGCAGAGGAGTGTGTATATGCCAACAAACGTGTCTGAATAAATCTTCATATTTTAACAAAGCCATATACTTATTGCCGCGGGTAAAATACTAGTGCAACAATCAATTACTGTAAATATTATTATTATACAATGTTTATTGAAAATATTAAAGGCACATCATTACATGTTCATTCAGCTCCAACAAAAGGTCATTTGGCATGGCAAATGAATAATAGCTGCCTCTGCAAGTGGCTTAGACTCGAAAAGTTCAAGATTCCTCAATAGTTTTTCGTAACACATGTGCTGTACAGGGATGTACTCAGGACAAAGCGTAAGGTTTAAAGTTAATAAAGTACTCAACAACAAAAAAGCTAATAGTAAAATAATGGAATCACTACATAGTGTGTCATTCAGGGCAAAATCTTTCAAAGACATTCGGCGCTTGGGGGCCAATACATAAAACCGGCCAAGTGAGAGTCGGACTCGCGCACGAAGGGTTCCGTACCATTCTGTATAAAAACGGCAAAAAATCACGTTTGATGTATGGGAAAATAAATATTTGTTTTATTTTAATTATTTATTTTTCAAGAGAATATATAACTAAATATTCTGTGAACATTTCAAGCGTCTACATGGTTACCGTTATCAATATCGAGCAAAAAATCACGTTTGTTGTATGGGAGACCTCATAAATATTTATTTTATTCTGGTTTTTAGTATTTGTTGTTATATCGGCAACAGAAATACATCATCTGTGAAAATTTCAACTGTCTAACTATCACGGTGCATGAGATAAATCCTGGTGACAGACGGACAGCGAAGTCTTAGTAATAGGGTCCCGTTTTTACCCTTTGTGTACGGAACCCTAAAAATGAAGGTGGATAGTTCCTGAGTTAACAAATCAATTTTTATGTTTTTGATGTCTTCTTTAAATTTAAGATATAGACATTAAACCGACGTTGGAGTGATTCGCAAGTTTATGATAAATATTTTATCTTGAAATGTTTTTCAATTTAAAAACTTATGCATAGATATGTTACAAGTGTACCTAGATGATTCCCGCAGGAGAGACACAACGTAAGCTATTGTTTATTTAGAAGCAGCAGCTGTATAAGAAGTTCTAGTATTTATAACAAAATATAATCAAATAATACGGTAAGTTGAAAAACAATTGTTGTTTCGAGTATTAAAACGTACATTTTAATATAAATTACCGAATTTAATACAAATCCATCTAGATTTTTCATCTCATTGATCTTTTTATGATTACTTTTTTAATAATATCTGCATGTATATAGTAAAATTATAACATGTTATGTATTTTTGTCATCGGTGTATCGGTGGGTCATGCATGATTGATCTTCTCACTGACTCCGCCCCGTGCACACACTGTGAACTCTTGCGCAGAAACAAATCGTCAGTCACCGGGTTTAGAGTACCCATTTATAACCCGTTGAAGAATAGCATACATTGTAGGTAAATACTATTTATTTTAAACACTTCAAGGCGTAGCGTAGCACGGATGACTTCACTTGAGTAAGTATCCAATCTGTCAGTAGCTTTAGCACCACTAAGCGTTCAAGTTCTAGGGAGTTTATATGTATATGTTACTACCGACTCACCGCGACTTCGCACGGGCAGTTGAACATAGTCTATAAGTCCTATAAGAAGATTTATCCATACCGTCCTTATATAGCCTTTTTGTAATTAGTTAAATACGTCATTGGAAGAATCTAGCATTCAAGACACAGGCTCGGCCTAGTTTGAATGCTAGTGTTACCTAGGTTAAGACAGAGATAAGTTTAATTGCCAACAAAGCTGTTTTTATTATTATTTATTATTATATTCCTATGTCTACAGGGTTTTAATAAAAAGCTAATAAAATACAGACGTGTTTAAATGAAATTTACGCAGTAATTACTTTTTATTACTTGTTATGTAGGTAAATTTTATACGTTTATAACATACACTTTCATATTTCAACTATTGCTAAGGACTTATTCTTATGCCATCAGACAGAATAATGGGATAATTATGGGCAATGTTTTTGTGTAATATTTTATTTTGACATTGCATCCCAGTTTTACTACCGATTTTTTAAAGGAATAGTTGAAGGGTCGAAAAGGATACTTACGCACTTAAACAGTCAGTTCCCGTGGAATAACTTGTAAATGCACACGGATGAAGTCACAGGAAACAGCTAAAAATTAAATATCGTTTGGTAAGCTCAAACAGAAGCGGTCATTGGATCACGTTCTGAAAGGAATCTTTCTTTCCTTTTACAACAGTTTTCTAGCAATTTTTCCTCGTGACCTGATCATAAAGCATTGCGCAAGTTAGCGAACGAGCAATGAATCACAGCCTCCCTTAATTACAACGTGTCCGGACAGAACCTTCATTCGAAGAGGCAATTTGACTCAGGCGGTTGCGTAAAACTTAAGGGCAATGATGTGCACTGCAAATTATCGTCAATAAGTTTGTCTATGTAAATAGGGCTGTGAACGTGTGGTCACACGTTTAGAATGCCCGTGCGGTCCCTTTGGTATGCTTGGTTTAAGCTTGGTGTTGAATCGTCAATCAGTCAATCATCGAACCCTTTTATATGTATGAAAATTTACGTCAGACGATTAGAAGTTTATTCAACTTTCTACCGTAATAACAAATCACCATAAGACTGATTTAAAGGGTTTTATGTATAATCTACTTGCACTGCTTGTGCGTATTGCGTGATGGTAAGTGACAAGGCCGTTGGATGCTAAGCAAGCTCACCCAGAAGCCTAAAGCAAATGAGGCATTGTCTCTGCTGCTTTTTATGGCAAAAAACTAAAATTTCTCAAATTGCATCGAGACTTAATAAGTTTAATTCGTAGCTATTTTTGTTCCAAAAACTGACTTTTCACACCTCCCGATCGACTCATTCATAAGAACGATATATTATTACGAACTTATGACAGTCGTATAGCCCTTAAGGGCAAAGCCCAGTCTAGTATTAGTTTAATGAGATGGGTTTAAATGGAGTCTCGTTGACTAATCAGTTCCTTGGTAACTTTCGTTGTCACAATAATCTTTTTGCATAATAAATTGTGTGAATGTTTTTCATGAAAAAAACTAAATTTGTTTTGACCCTATTTCAAATACCCCATACAAAAAGTTTGTCAATCTTTTTTAATATTATAACTACTAACTATTCCAAATTTCTTTGCGACAGCCTTGGCAGTTGCTAAGATAATCAACTGTCACATGAGACAGAAAGGCAAGGTTACGTTTGACCATAGGACACACGGAACCCTAAAAGCTCTTGTTCTATCAGCTTAGGGGATTGAGTAACACACGAGAATATCTTCACAATCAACATTCTGTACTACAAAATGATAAGCATGGGAACCAGAATGAACGACGCGGCATATTTAATCTGCCTAATCTGTTTGGTAACGCTTATATCTCAATCAGCGTGGCGCCAGAGCCGAGAAATAAATCAGTAGCTCTATAATTTGTATCTGAAAAAAAAATGTGCATGTGTAATTGGTTTTATAGAGCATTATTTCGTTTATTTAATTGTATGGAAGTTCATCCTTGGATTGCTTAACATTGGATTGGTCAACGTCACTTAAGATGGCACTGTCATTATTTTTATTTCCTAATTCTAATTTCCATGACCGATTAGTCATAATAGCTACCATGGAGAATTTCATTTCAATCGGCCTTTTTGGCAGACATTCGTTTGTCCGCAGTACCACCTGATATCGAGTGATGGATTGGTGTAGGATGGTACTCGCCTGCCTAGGAATATACTATTCACTATGGCCTTGAATCCAGGTTCTAACGCTTGGGAAACAGACGAAGGCAGGCGATGTCATTCCTTAGCAGTATGCATAATGAAATAGTCTGTCCTCTGAATTGTTTTTACCCGCGACGGAACGGAGACAGTGTATGCGTTTAGGGTGAGAGGATGTTTGTTTGTTTGTGTGTTTGTTTGTTTGTGTGTACATACAAACCAATGTTGCCACTTATCTCCAGAACGGTTTGACCGATTTACATGCGGTTTTTTGTAAAGGGTTGCTGATACGTCAGCGATGGTTCTTAGATAGGTGGTATGGCGCTAGCTCACCAGGGGCGCTGCAATCAAGATTTTAACTCATTAAAATGAGGGACAGAGAACGTTGCGAAGGCTTATAGCTACTAGGCCGTGTTTGGGCTCTTTTGAAAGTGTTTGGTGAGCAGAACCTGCACATAAATTTTTGAGGGTCTGATGATGGATCAGAACGACGTTGAAGGGAATCTTGCGAAGGCAAATACCTAGTCAGCCGAGTTTGGGCTCTTTTGAGAGTGTTTGGTGAGCAGAACCTGCACATGTACTTTTGAGGGTCTGATGATGGATCAGAACGATGTTGAAGGGAACCTTGCGAAGGCAAATACCTAGTAACCCGTGTTTGGGTTCTTTTGGGAGTGTTTGATGAGCAGAACCTGCACATAAACTTTTGAGGGTCTGATGATTGAGCAGAATAACTTTGAGGGGAACTTTGTGAAGGAACATGGCGAATAAACTATGCCTGAGCTCTTTATCGAGTGTTTGGTGATTAGCATCTGTACATGAACTCCTGATAATCCAAATTATACATTTAAAAAAACTCCGTCAGATAGGGAAACCTTTGATTTTTAATACAATTGCACATATTGTTTGTCATGACATGATACTTCACACGTCACGATATTTAGACTTCAACATATAAATTCTCTAAAAAGCTTAAAATTAAAAATAAAATTAAAAATTTTGAAAATACCCGCGACAAATGTAAATGTTGTAATGGGAAAAGGGTTAAATAATTTTTTGAGAAACCCTCGACTAAATGGAAGTAAGTAACGAGATAAATAGAAGCTTACATATTATTACAATAATAAGTCCGAAAAAATCCGTCGGGGGCTGCCATTGCCTAATCTGTTATCGTTTCCAATTAAAATGTAGGAGTAATAAAATATTTTTTTATCTCGTATAGATGCAGTCATTTTTTAAATGTATGATGGGTTTGCACTTGGCCTTCATTTCATTCATTGGATGGTAAGTGTGCGCACCCAGAATCCTCAATGTAATGAGGCGCTAGCTATGTTACCTTTCATACCGGAACACAACAGTGCTATTAACACTGCTGTTGGTCGGCAGACTTAAGTAACATGGTGATAGCTAGCCAGGCAGACATAGAAAATGCCACCTATACCTATACCACCAACTAAACCGAGTGCCGAGAGATACTGGGAATCGAATCCAGTTCCTACATATTGTAAGTCCGGTTTAGTCCGTTAAGTCCAAGTGTGTAGCCATTAGAAAATGGAGATGGTTAATAAGGCGGTATCAATTCAAGACTACATAAAAAATTAGGTACCCAACGTAATTTCAACTAGTGACATATTTATAAATCTGCAAATCTTAGTTCCTTCAGGAACGGGAATGGCAGCCCCCGACGGATTTTTTCGGACTTATTATTGTAATAATATGTAAGCTTCTATTTATCTCGTTACTTACTTCCATTTAGTCGAGGGTTTCTCAAAAAATTATTTAACCCTTTTCCCATTACAACATTTACATTTGTCGCGGGTATTTTCAAATTATTTTTTATCATTAGTAGCCTTTACAGCCACGGGAAGACCAGTGGTTCTGTTATATAGACGAATCCAAAATGGACTACGGAACATTTTTTTCTTTTCGATCTCAACTTAAGTCAATGAGACGCTGTTATACTTGTTTATTTAATCGTAATTATTATTAACACTGGTGTTGTTTACTGTTATTAATGGAGAGTAATCTATATTTGACCCAAAAATCAATTATCGTTATATTATAAATACGAAAGGAACTAACACTCTGCCTTTCTGATTGCTCCCTTTTCATGACTAAACGTTCCAAACAATCTCGGTGAAATTTGGCACTCACGTAGCACATAGCACGGAGAAGGACATGAACTACTACTATTGATCCAAAACGTTTATTTATAACGAAGATAATTTCTGGTCTACGCGAAAACTTGAGCTAAATAAGCTTGAAAGAAAAAAATCATGCCAAAAACCGTTAATCTTAATATATCCATTCATTTCTAGATGGCGTTGATATCATTTTAAGCAAGCTAATTATGCTCGCCACTACATTTTTAATCATACAGACTTATTACTACATACATTCAGTAATCATATCAAATAATAAGATTGATGGCCAAACATTTCACAATACAGTAGCTTTACCATTGCTCGCAATGGGGCACCTCTATTGAAATGTTTGCATCAATGCCCACTGATGATAGATTGCATTTTAATAGATTAATATTTCATAGCGTTCGCTGATTTGTAGCTATTTAGCAGTAATTTATTGGATATACATTGTAAGTTCACTGATTAAAGTTGGTAATAGTAAGTAGAATAAATATAAAATTTATTACACCTTTACTCGTCCAGGGTCGACTTAATGCGGCTTGTTTCCAACCTGTCAATTTCCCAACAGCCATGAGCTTCTATTGAACATTTATATGTAGACAACCTGCTCTGGGCTGTTACCATGAAAAACGAACGATCGAAATCCGTTTAAAATTCAAATTTAGGATTCCAAATCCGAAAGAATTCCGGAACAAAACCACATTCGTGGTATGGGCCGCGAAGTCCCAAAAGATTATACTATTTTTAAATTGTCATGCATAACATTGGAAAAACATTTTTACGTTGCGTTTCTCCATGATACTTGAGATATGGTGCTTTGTACAGGCGCTATGAGATATAGCTTCGTATGTAACAGTATTTTTCTGTTAGATAATTAAAATACAATATACATACTAAATCGAATTCTTAATCCCGCTACGGCACTCTTACAACTTTGGATTTTCTCAAAAGAATGCTCCTTACCTGAAACAATAAAGAAAAAAATTAGGAAAAATGTCTCAAACATCCCTAATATGGTATGAATTTTCATTTCCCATCGCTCATTTAGCCCTGAAAATGTTGAGAGTTGGGATGATTTTATGCCTTTGGTATATCAGTAGTAATTACACAACCCTGAGCACAGCCAATAGCAGTATTTCAAATGCCAAATTAAAATAACAAATGATGTACCGACAGTATGATAATTAACAAAATAACAGATGCAGCCGAAACGGTCATAAAAGGGACATAGCAGTCACGAAACAGAATTGTACATCATACATTACCGCTTTTGTTTGACATTGATATTCGTAATGATTGTTAGACTCGTGATCGAAGCTGTACATTTGTTTGTTATTGATTTGTAATGAATATATAATGAAGATGTACACTTCCTATATATGCAGTTGCTTGCAGTTTAACATACTCGAAGATGACTCAATTCAAGCTTTTAAAAAGGTAAAATGTTTTTACTGTGTGGTTTCGGCTTTGTAATAGAACAATCCCACGTCATTCCGTGGGTGTCTTAAAAGATAAGTCACCTTCATCAACCGGGAAATGTCCACTGCTGGACATATGTCTCCTCCATGCCATGGTATAACCGATTCCGAGCCACTTGCACCCAGCGAGTCCCATGACTTCACTAGGTCGTCGGTCCGTCTAGTAGGGGGACGGCCCGTACGCGTTTCCCGGTACTTGGTCGTATTTTTCTTTCCAACGGCTATTCGTTCTTCGAGCAATGTGACGAACAAGTAAATGCGTTCAAAAAGAACTGGAAACCGACTTCAATTGCCCTAAAAGTCTACTTTTACTAAGGCAAATTTAAGATTTATATCGTTTTGAATGCTATTGTCAGAACTGGACCTAATTGAAATGATACCACATGGGAAGCACCACATTTCAAGTAAAGAAAGAATCATCCAAATCGGTTCACCCAGTCAAAAGTTCTGAGGTAACAAACCTAAAAAACATAGCGTTAAAAATACGACTAAGGGAGAAAATTAAGCAGTTGTGTGTGCATACAAATAGTGACGTGACGCCTCATGGAGGCTCATGTCCAACAGTGAAGACAATTATAATAAATGACGACTTTTTTTACGTCATCAAATCTACTTAATGGTCACGAACACACCACAACACTATTAGTAATTTCTTGCTGAAATAGAGTAACAATACTGAAAAATACATAGCGTTAATATATACAATGTTGATACGTCATTTTGGACATTGTTTAATTACCCCGTTTATTTCAATACTAGATTTTGCCCGCGACTCCATAATGTATCCCACGGGAACTACTAACTCGATCGGGGTGAAGAGTAGTCTATGACATTTTTGGCCCTTCAACTACCATTATACTAAAAATCAAGTAATACTGACCCTCCGTAAGGTAGGAAGGACAAAAGGAACTTTCGCATTTATAATATTAAAGTACGGATTAACATTTTAAACATGTATCTAGCATACTATAATCATTATATAATCAACGATAGAATCCTTAGATCTTTGGTCAGTTTATATAATTTTAATAGCTTGTATCTAAAATGATAATTTCTTAAATTTTACAACTCTTACGTGCTGAGTCACTTCACGCTGATCAGACATACGAGTATCCATAAAACGATATACATAACATCAAAACAACAAATCATCTTTACACACCATTGCCTTATTGGACCAATAAATCAGTTATGAACCAACACAGTTCTAAAAATGCATTGTTATTTCATTGTTACGAGCATAATGGGCAGGTATCATCATAGTCAATTGGCGATAATCATTTAGAACGGACGGTAACCTTTACACCGCGATGCGCACACGCGGGTCACGAAGCAACCGACCAGGTAAAAGATCATCGGGTATGTCCGTTCACTTTGAACTAGTAAGTACATACATAATATGTACTATAATAATAGCATGGGTAACCGTAAACCGGTAAATGACAGAGTCTTGATAAACAGTAATAATAGTTATTTGTTCAATTAGTGAGCAAAGTTGTTTTTGGTGAGAGTGCTGATCTTGAATCCCGAGACATAAAATTAAATAAATAAATCCCTAAAACTGAATCACGAGCGTAGCGAGTGACTAGTATAGACTACAGAACACAGCGATGGATTTAAAGGCATGAGACTGGCAGCTTTTCATCGAAATTCGTTTTTGAAACAACCTCCAAATTCAAATTTGTTCTATGCGACACATCTGCGTGACACTGGCAGATAACAAATAGGTAAGTAGATAGCATACAGTACGAATCATTTAATACTACATAACAATAATAATAAAAAACAATTTATTCCGGCACAGAGCAAGATTTACAAAAAATAATTTACAATATGATATAAACTTAAGACTAGATTACGTGATAGGCGCGTGGTAATTCCGCCACACTTCCATGATAGGGCTTCGCGGCCAATCGGCGACGCTTTGTAAATCATGGCCTAATTTAGTAAATCAAACTAGCATATAGGTAACAGGATTACTGTTCACAAAATAATACTTGAATCATGTTTTTTTTCTTCAAAAATTACGTAGGTAGTCCAAAAGTAAATAAAGCTCACAGAATCAAATGATCAATTAGATTTATGCTATTATTAGTAACTAAACATAAATCAAACCAAATAACCGAACAGCCATTAATCGTAAAATTCCCAAGTGACAACGATGATCTGAGCTGTTACTTCTGCAGCAGGTTGTTATTACCAAACTTGTGTTTCCCACGATCGTTCATTAGTGAACGCTTCTTTAAAACACCCTGTAGTGTCTATTACTGGTATTAGTTCGAGGCCGCTTCCAAGTTTGTGGCAATTTACTGCAATCGCTTGTGATTGGAGGTGAAGATATGCTATTGAAATTTGGAGTGGTAGTTACCCTTTAGATTTGCACTACTGAAGAGCTGGTTACAAAATGTGTAATTGAAGTACCTACTCGTACTGATAAGTCAGATATTCTTGTATAGCTAATCGTACTTTGGTCTTGGTTATTTGAATAATTATTAAGTCGAAACCGACTTCAACTGCCATAAAAGTCTACAACAATTATCACCTAAAATAAATTAATAATTAATGCAAATTTAAGACTGATATGGTTTTCTCATGGTTGCTCAGAACTGGCCCAAATTGAAAAGGGACCACACTGAAAGCACCAGCTTTCAAATAAAAAATAAACATCAAAATCGGTTCAGGCGAAAGTTCTGAGGTAACAAACATTTAAAAACAGTCGAATTGATAACCTCTTTCTTTTTTGAAGTGGGTTCATAAAATGTAAAGAGGTTCCACTACTTGCATTATTTGAATTTGGATAGCGAAATATTTGAATATGTTTTTACGGAATAATGATTTTAACCGTTCTGTGGTCTAATGGCAAATTTTTGGTCTAACAATCCAGAGGTCCCGGGTTCGATTCCCAATACTTGGTTTATTTGGTGGTAGGACATGTTATATGTCCGCCTGGCTAGCTACTACCATGTTATCTAAGTCTGCCACCAGTGTTAATAGCACTGTTGTGCTCTGGTATGAAAGGTTGACCAGGAGGATTTAAAAGGGAGACATGTAACTATACTGGATTGGTATATAATAATAATATTATTTATTTCAGGTCAAAAATATCATCAACAGCCTATATATGTCCCCACTGGAGGGGCTCAGACCTACTCTCTTACAGAGAGTGTATGGGCCATAGTCCACCACGCGGGCCCAGTGCGGATCGGCGGACTTCACATGCCTGTTCAAGACATGCAGGTTTCCTCACGATGTTTTCCTTCACCGTTAAGCAATCGGAAAAACATATTAATAAAATATTATTATATATATATTTAAAAAATTACATATTATAAAATATATTAAAAAAATAAGTCAAAAATATGATTAAGTAAAATATTACAAGAATAAAGAAAAATATTTATGTACACATCAATATTTTCCGTTCTCGCATCGGTGCAGAGCCGACCAATGCTTATAAAAGTTATTGGTATAGTCCACACCGATAGCAGCCAAAATTTTGTTTTTACTTGTCTGTAGCCGGTTACAAAAATCTGCAGTCCGACATCTAAGAATGGCGAAGAAGTCGGGGACTCTTGCGTCTGCAAACATGTCTTTTGCACTGCAATAACGAGGCAGTTTCATTAGGATTCGAAACGCATCGCTATACTGCACCCTCAGGACGTTTATGCTCGCTTCCTAAAGTTAGTCCACAGTTGACATGTGTAAAAACTCTGGCAAAATGCTCGAAACAGAGTGACTTATATGTTGTTGTTAATAATTTTTTAGTTGGATAAATGTTGCCAATGATTAGGGAAGGACTGCAATTAATTAACATTTTCTGTCTTATCCCTTATCAATGCAATCACTAAACAACATTTTCTCACAAGAACTCGTCCACGTAGAGTATCAATTTTAAACACCTGTATTAACAATGTTAGCAGATCCAAGGGCATGTGCTAACTTATAGCCAGCCGAGTCAAAACAATAGCTAACGTTAGTTGAGAAACTCGGTGTCATTTCATAAAATTCGCCTTGGACAATAGAAGCTGCTTCTGTTCTCACAGAGTCGCTAAAAAGTAAAAACCGCGTTGTGCAACTGTTTGCCCCGAGATATCTTGTCCTAAATTTTTGTTTTGTGTTCTGTGTTAGGATCCACCCATTTAAGGCCACGGTAAGGTCGCAGTTCAAATCTTCGTTAAAGATAAAGACATTTTGGCAAGAATAGCGTCAGATGAATGAAGTACTTTTAGTATTGTTACTCCGTTGCAGTGGCCATGTAAAAATGTTTGCAGCTTCTCTTTAATCTGCCCGCCCTAGCGTAGCTGACGTGCTTTTTGTCTGACATCTGAAAATGGATTTGAACTTGGCCTTCATCTCACCTGTAAGTAACGTGAAGGCTGTTCGATGGAAAGCATTCTCAGAAGCCTGAACCTAATGATGCATTAGCGCTGTTACGTATCGCAGTGAAACATAGCAGTGCTATTGACACTGCTGTTTGGCGGCAGATTTGACGCCATAAAATAAATAGGAACAAAGAATCACACAAAACAGTCTCTTCCGAATTTTTTGTCTAAGTAACATGATCGATTTATTAGCATACATTAACCACTATTAATTTAACAATAACCTTAAAATATCTACATTTTAGATCAATGTGATTGATTATTTTAGAGAAATTTTAGATATATATTTAAATGATTGATAGTGATAACCAGTGAATGATTTGTTTTTATTTCTAACTTTATATTTGGCAGCAACTTTGTCTTGCACTTTAGAATTTATCTCACGGGATCCACAAAATATACCGCAGTATAAGTTGCCTGTTTTTTTCCCATGTCACAGGCTACTTATGGGATCCACAAACTGAACAAGGGAGGGAGGGACTACAAGTTTTCTGTCTTTTTCCATGCCATAGGTCACGTACATGACGATTGTTTGTGACTTATGAGCTAATTTACAACAAACATCGCATTTATTTTAGTGGTATGATTATGAAGAATATACTATTAATTTTGAAACAATAATGAGCCAAACCAAGCTTGGCATAGATATCCAACACTGTTGTCCTATACTTATCCCTTGTAAGGCTTGCATCACATTATACCTAACCTGAGATGCTTAACTCCGATACGTGTGAAATTATTTGACCTATGCCCTTTAGTAGGGCATCGATGCTTACAATGTTCTTAAGCAGTGCTTAATTCTAAGTGAGATGGTAAAGGTTTCTTACCTATGTTAATTGGTTTCTTATTAATCTGATGCATGTTAATTGAATGTTATTACAGTTCAATAAATTTTGTTTACAAATTTTTATTCGTTGACATTTTGACGTTCGGGACATTTTGTTAAGAGTTTGGCATACCCAAGGCATGCTCTTCTATCTTGAGTAAGCGTCGGTGGCCCAGTGGGGCGGACTCTCAATCTGAGTGTACCGGGTTCGAATCCAGCCGTGTACTTATGAGATGTTTTTCAATTCAAGTACATTATCCGATTGCTTAACAGCGAGGGAAAACATCGTGAGGAAACCTGCATGTCTTGAACAGACATGTGAAGTCCGCCGATCTGCACTGGGCCCGCGTGGTGGACTGTCCCATACACTCTCTGCAGGAGAGTAGGCTTGAGCCCCTGCAGTGGGGACGTATATAGGCTGTTGATGAATGATGATGAAAGCTTTAATTATTCGATCAAAATAATCCTTATATGGACGAAATGACGTAAACTAAACATCCTCATTTGTAATTTATTATATTGATTATGATCTTTTTATTAATGATTCTAATCTGCCACCAAATAATAATGTTTATAGCACTATTGTGTTCCAAAAAAGCTATGCAGACAGTTGTAAATTAGATGGTCGCTTTTGCACGCTTTCATATTACGCGCTAGTTGCACCCTATTATTTTTCTCACCTGTTAGAAAATTGTTGAGAACGTACAGTCAAGTGCAAAAATATGTACCTACTTTTCACTTACCTTTAGCTACCTAACATTTTCCTTAGCACATTGCATAGGAACAAGTAAGGGTGAATCAGACATGGTACAAAAGTGGCTATATTGTTGTTCACTTGATTGTACGTGCAGGCCAGTATAATCTATGTGTAGATAGTCATAATTATTATAATAATAAATAATTAACAAAGCTTATACCTATAAGTTGAACTTCATCTAGGGTATAACGATAGATATTATGGATGCAAATCTAATATAGCGGTTGTCTTTTATAATTAAACGCCCAATTAAGTAAGCGGCAAGATTTAAAATATAAAATTTCGTCACATCCTTATATGTCCTGTTACATTTCGTGAATGAATTAATTTAAATAATTTAATATTTGAGTTATGTGTCTAGTGCAGCAACAAGTTTTTTTAAACTGACTATCATATAATATGCATATCACCCTAACATCATCGATGTTATATCATATTTAATAGAAATATAGTACTTTTTACCATGTCATATTCACCATTAATGTATATGTACCTATTTTCCTCAACACACTAGAGTGTTAGGGTACATTCACTTAGTACAAAAGTGGGTATATATTTTTGCGCTTATCTGTACCAGAAAGCAGATAGTTTTCAGAATTCCAAATTTAAATTTTCACTTACCTTGTGCCTTATCGTATCCTGTGAGAAGGCGTACAAATGTTATCGTTACGCATAATAAAATTAGAACCGAATAAAAAAAAACTAAGATTGATAGATAGCTAATAAATATCTCGTCGCGACATTTCAACTGTGTTTTTTCTTCTCATAACCTTTGACACACCTTCAATACAATCCGGTTTTTAGAGCTATAAACTTTAGCGTGTTGTTTAGGTTGATATTTATTTTTTTACTCGCAACAGGTATTTTATCCTTGACATTTTCACTAGAATCATCTTTTTTAGATTATTGTAATAATATATTGTGAAGCACAAGAATTCGGAATTTAGGTAATAAATATATGAAAGCGGCATGTTTTTTTGCTTCGTTTTTATGGTTCCCTCGTCAACAAGGAACCTTTATAATTTTGCCATATCCGTCTTTCCGCTGTTTTATTCTAGAGACTCTTGGTACTAAAGACCGGAACTTTGGCATGGTTATATGTCCTGTTTTCTTCTCTTTCCTTCTCCTCCCAAACAAACCAGGGGGTTGACTTCTTCTTACTCGTTCTATTGTGTGGCGTGGCGTCCGATAGGCGTTTGAAAATTTTTTTGGGGATGTGAAGAACATTTTTCAATTCAGAGATCTGTTATATTAAGCTCTACGAAATATTAAGCTCTGAAGTGACCTTCCTTTCCCCTACCAACTGGTAGGTTTATAAGCTGTTGTTTTTGGATATGCGAAAAAACATTATGACGCGAAACTACGGAGCCCTAGCAAATCGCGTGACGCGACACTCACTCACAAACCATTTTTTTCTTTAGTAAATGGTAATGTTTTTATTGTTTATTTTATCGGTTGCTAGCGGCATGGTTTTACTACCTTATCTTGGAAGCAATTTACATATTGACAACTGAAAACCTGCGACATTAAAATATTGTATTTATCTTATTTTTTGAGCAACATGTTTCTTTATTTGGGTGATTTTTTATGGGTAGTAATCGAAAGTCTATCAGAGCAGAATTCTTATTCCAAAATAGAATCACTTTTAGAAGCCTCGGGTTTGATTCCCAATCGGTGTACATATCAGTATTGGTTTGATTAGTGGTAGGGTATTTTTTGGGTCCTCCAGTTTATTTACCACCACGCTATCTAAGTCTGCCGCTCAAAAAGTTCTGGGTGCGCACGCTTACCATAAAGCGGCCTTATCGTCACGGGCCATGTGCAGACCCATCACACACTAAACAAAATATCTCAAGTCCAATTTATATTTAATAAAAATGCACTAATGTGTGTGTAATCTTCAACAACATGTTTTTTTCTCGACCTCTGCTCTCGTTGGTTTGGTCAACAAGAGCTACTCGTAGTTACCTCAGCTAACCTTTTCGTGTGTAGTAATAACCATGTTTTAATGCCACGATGTACGCAGACACTATGTGATTATGCTTTTGTTTTAGAATTCAAATTAGAGGAGACATAATTATGAAAAATTATGAAAATCCTTAAAAATGCTTATCAATATTTTTAAAAAATCATTTATTGTGTGTGGTCCCCCTTCATCTTCTACTTTTTTATAGCTGATGGTAAATGACGATTAGGCCATTAGATAGTAAGCGTGCGCTTTGGCGGCAGACTTAGGTAATATTGTAGTAGCAAGACAGGCTGATATAGAAAATACTAACAACCGAATACGGATAGGGGGTACCTATCCTGGGAATCGAACCGAGGACCTTCGGATTTTTACTTTAATATACAGTGAGGGCTTAGCAATAGGGTCCAGTTGGACTCAAAGGTGATAAAATAGTAAACGGGATCAGCCATATTGTACATGTGATGACGTGCCCGTGACGATACTGAAACGAATCTAAAGTAACTTCACTGAACTTCATTGAGCAGATATTTATATGAAGATACGTATATCCACATAGAAAGTATAAAAAATCATTAATTGCAGCCAAGTTATTTCTATACCGAAATAATAAAATGATATTTTGGTATAACGATAGATATGCGTACGTAACGAATCAGTTAAACGCTTTCCTTCGTGAGTTCTTTTTATATATTAACCGTTCATAATAGGGCAATTATATACTCGGAAAATTGGCTTAGTCAGATCATAAAATATAGTCGAGCATGAAGTCGCAGCTCTAGAATCTTATTGGTTTACTAAGAGAGAGCAGAAGAACAGCAGAAATAATCTATCCATATTAACAACATCTTTTATATTATTTATGATGATGATGATTTATGATGACCAATTCATGTGGCAGTCATGGTGGTGGCGGCTCATTGAAAATACCATTTCCGTGGCGATCTAAGTGGGAGGCTCTTGTCCAACAGTGGGCCTATGCTGTTGACTGCAAAGACCTATTACACAGTAAAGCCATAAAGTTATTATACTTGGAGAATATAGGGTCCCTTGTTTATCGCATCAAAAAAAGTGACATGTTCATTCTATTTTCTATTTAAATTTCTTATTTCTGTTTAATTGGTATTGTATATAATATAATATAATGTAATTTAATTGTAATTTTTAATTCTTAATAGTCAACTGTAAATTGTATCTGCTCTCCACGACACAGGCTCAGCCTAGTGTGGAGGCCGCAGTGTATCAAAACGACTTTTTTTAAAATGAGATAATAAATTATTTGTATTATTTATTTGTATTTGTATTCAAGTTTACGTCATTTACATATGATAATTCATCAACAATTTACGTAACACGTAATATATGTTAAAATAATGCGTTATTCAGAAAATAGATTCCATTCCAATTTACTCTTTAAATATATTTCTAAGTAATTATATAATTGAGAGCAATGGAACGAGCTATGCTCAGAATTTCTCTGCGTAATAAAAGCCGGATTGAAGATATCCGTAGACGAACCTAGGGTTATCAACAAAGCTCGACGAGTCAGCTCGTCAGTCAACAAGCGACGATCTGAAGTGGAAATGAGCATACCACATCGCTCTAAAAACCAATAAGAAAACTATAAAAATTCCCGACTGGTGACCATGTACTGGGAGACGTGTATTTTTTCTCACTGAACATAATATTTATGATTGACAGGCAAGTCGCTTTGTATTTTTTACAGAATTAGGCAAATGTATTAAATTCTGATCATCAAATGTAATAAAACAAAACATTGATGTCTAATGCCATAAATTCCCACGTTCATAAACATTGTAATAACGATAAAAGTTAACACAAAATTATCAGTATTACAACATAGTTCACTGGTAATATTAACATAAGGTAATTTAGGCATGATGAGCATTGAAAAATCCGTACAGTGCAATCTGTCAGAGGTCAGCTCATGAAAGGAACATCATCGAATACATAAATAGTGTTTAAATATCAAAGCACTTAAATCTACTGTAGAAATCATAATATGCCTTATTATCTTTTCATATATGATTTGATTACACTCATAAGTTAAGTTGTAATTATTTAGATTTAAAATGAAGAAAAAAAAACGAATAATGTTTAGACATCGAGCGAGCTAAGATATTTGGTTACATTCATTTTTGATTACAAAAATGAATACAGGGGTATTCATTTTTGATTACTTTTCGTATTCGTTGTACGTATCTCCTGAACTTGACTGGATATTGATCAGTGATGGCAAGAATATGGCAGTAAAAGTTGGCTAGAAATGTCACTTATTATGTTAATTTATTTTTTAAATTATGTTAAATTATTTATTAAGATATAAATTAACGTTTTGTTTTACTTGTCATTCACCAGTGCTTGTGATTTTTCAATTTGGTAAATTGGCACTTAACGATTTTCTGGTTGACTATTAGACACCGAATTACAAAATGGTGTCCAAATGAGTCTCTAAACTAAATCAGGACGAATATAAAATTCCATGGACGCTACGGTTATCAAAAACAAGTTAGATGAAATTCCGTAATATTTCAGACCATTAGAAAACATCATCCTTTATCATGCATTTAAGTATTTTCAGACATTTGCAGTCTTTAACGACTTAAAGCTTATTCATGCTGATTTTATTGCCTATGCATACCAGTGCTTCTCAAACTTTTGTCCATTTTCGATTTCGGGTATCAGATGCTGCAGGTGCAAAAGCATGGTAAACAAGTAAGGGAGAACAAAATATTGTATTATCATCACCCGGGAATCGATTAGAAAAAATATTTGAAAATTAATCTGTCACCATCCGGAAATGATATGAGTTTTCATATTGTCTCATTCTGTAACCCTTGATATAGGTAAAATAGACTTTAGAGGTTATCTTTTATAATATGATTGATTTGTTGGCAGTGTAGATGATTTGACGAGCCCCCAAAAAAGGTCTTGCCAGCCAAAAAAGCACTTTCAATTTGAATTGACATTGTAATTTATTACCCTACTGCGTGACGTAGAGGAGAGGTAATGTGTTTATTAGCCTATGTATGTATGTTCCTTCCTTTGAGAACAAACGCGTTCGCGAATTTTGATGATTCTTACGTCAATTGACTTAATAAAGAGTAAAAAAATAACAAACTTCAGTTTCTAAATGAGTGAGTTACAAATCTTTTTTGGCTTGACGAATCTATACAGCTTTTTTCGGAAAGGCGTCTTTCCTGAAGTAGTAGCAATAAGTTATAAGGTAGGACAAACAAATGATGATTTACAAATGTCAAGTCATGTAATATCAAGTGTTTACCTAATACATCACTGCCTAAAACCACCCACCCAGAGCCGTCTTATCACGACATTTGAGGAACACTGTCTCACACTTGGATAAAGCGATGTCGCAACCCTACCTGCGTATGCATCAAAGCTTTGTCATTTATTAGAATGGAAAGTTACAACTGTACATATGTAACAGGCAATATGAATTTGCGGCTTAATGTGATCTGATGGCAATTGATGTAACTAGATGCACGGCTGGAATGAGAATGAGCAAGTTTGATTTATTGTAACACTTGCTGAATGGAAAGTGATCGTGTTGTGCGACATTATGCATGGAATAATGTCGTCTAGACTTCAATGTGCTATAGAGTTGTTTAGTGCCTTTATATGTTGCTAAAGGTATATGGCTCTACGTGATAAGGTCCGGAATGAGGAAATCCGTAGACGAACGAAGGTCACCGACATAGCTCGACGAGTCATTGAGCTGAAGTGGCAATGGGCAGGCCACATCGCTCGAAGAACCAATAACCGGTGGGGAGTAAAGGTTCTCGAGTGGCGACCACGTACTAGATGGTCCGAAGACCTGGTTAAAGTCGCAAGGAGTCGCTGGACGCAGGTGGCTCGGGACCGGTCGATGTGGCGTACCATGAGGGAGGCCTATGTCCAGCAGTGGACGTTTCCCGGCTGATGATGATGATGAAAGGTATATGCCTTTATATATTGCTATATCATACATTGCTAAACGCTTAGTCAGCATAAACGCTGTAACTTCTCAGAACGAAATTATCATCTGGCACAGATAAGGGATTCTTGTCGCTGTGAGATTGTGCGAAACCGTTTGAAATTAAATTAGTCGAACATCGACCAGTTCACTTCATCATGTAAAGTCTGCGGTGGTCCATTGCTCTCCTAGGGAGTGCCACTCATTAACCTCCGGCTACTCTACGTAAGTCATCTTTCTACCTAGCCAGGGGACTTCCTACACTACGTTTGTCTAGGCGTAGTATCTGCTCAAGAACTCGTCTGCTCCAGCGATTGTCGGTCCTTTAGCAAATATAACCCGCCCCCAGCCTTTTCAGCTTGCTAATACGGTGAGCTGTTGGTCACCTTGGTTCTCTGACGGTTCACTTCGCTTCGTATGACCTGACTTTGACCACTTTCTTTAGCGACCACCACACACTGTTTAGTCTAACGAATTTAAGAGTCTGACAACTAATTAGCAATTGACCGAAACTTTTAACTTTAGCGACTGCTTTCGCATTCTAATGACTAATCTAAGTGTAAAGATGAAAGTGTGAAATTGTTGAATAGTATAATATAAAAGTACTTGTAACTTATTTTTTCCAACTGTACTTTGAACAAAATTTGTAAAACTTGTAAAACAAAAAATGGCAAGTAAACTGAGTTAGCTTGAGATCGTAATACCTTCAACAGTGGACATGAGTATTCCATTGGTTTTGGATTTTCAGTTTAACAGTTTAAAACAAAAAAGACTTTGTCATAATTCTTGGAATTACTTCAAATTTATGTATGAATGATAAAGATCATTACCATTAGCTTATCGGAGAAGGAAAACATCGTGAGGAAACCTGCACACTCCTGAGAAGAAGGTGCATGTGAAGTCTAGCAATCCGCACTGGGTCCGCGTGGTGGACTATAGCCCATACACTCTCTGTACGCGAGTAGGCCTGAGTCCCTGCCATGGGGACAAATATGTATAGGATGTATAGGCACTTTCTATACACTCACGGGGTCGCTTAGGGTGATTCTAAATGCTAAAGCCGATATGACTTGAATATATGACGCATAATTTGCATTATTAAACATTTTCTTGGTTGCATTGAAACACAGCAATATAAAATTAAAACTGAACAAAGCCCCTTTAAAATATGATTGACAGCAACTCATTCAACTCTGCTAATTACCCGAAATATCTTGAAGATTTCAACTTATCGACCCCGCGTGGGATTCGCCTAAATGTCAAAATGGAAAGTTTGATTCTCATATGGCAACACTGGCAATACGATCGGAGAATTCCCATTGTCAGGTCATTCATTCATTGAACGCTTATGTAATGTTATCACAGGGCTATTGTGTATCTAAACCTGGTACGTAATTATAGTGTCTGTCTTTGCGTCTTTCTGATAAAATATATTATTATATACATATCCTGGGGTTAGTATAGAATTATATACCCTACTACCCCAATCCGGGTAGTATCCTACTTGTGTTATACTCGTAATTAGAAAAGTTTGTGATTTTTTAACACATAATTGGCTGAACGCACTGGAACGAATAGCATACAGATGACTTTGAATAAAACTACCTGTGTGATACTTTTCATCTCAGTAAAACGGTTTCCACGCGGACGAAGTCGGGGGCGTAAGCAAGTAATTTATATAAATGCGAAAGGTTTGTTTGTGTATGTTTGTTAGTTATACACAATGTAATAGCTTGATGGATTTGAATAAAATTTGGTAGGAAACCGAAGCTTTGGTAGAAATAATCACGTTCAATAGTCAGCGAGCGATGGAGAGGGCTATGCTTGGTATATCCTTGCGCGACAAACTCAGGAATGATGAAATCCGCCGACGTACAAAGGTGACTGACATAGTTACTCGAATAAGTAAGCTAAAGTGGCAATGGGCAGGCCACATTTGTTCATGAACAGACAAGCGATGGAGCAGAACGATTCTCGAGTGAAGACCTCGGACCGGGAGACGCGGGGTGGGACGGCATCCAGCCCGCTGGTCTGACGACCTCAAGAGGATAGTGGGAAGCGAGTGGATGAGGACGACGGAGGACTGGAAGGAGTGGCGCACGTTGGGAGAGGCCCATCTTCAGCAGTAGAGAGACACGGGCTAATAAGTAAGTAATCACGTTAACTGCAGGTCTAAAGCATAATTGAGTCTGTTTCTGAGTTATGGGAGCGGTATGGGCGTGTATACGGAACGTTAAAAGACGCATAGGTTCAGTTGGGCGGCACGCGCCACGCCACTTTTCACCTCTCCGGTAGCGCTCCCATACCTCAGGAAGAGACTCAAAACCTGTACTGCAAACCGCAGTAGGTCACACAGACGAAGCCACGTGCAAAAGCAACTGTTAACCTAGTCTATTGTTAATGATATAATCTGCCAGTTAACCGTGTCTGCCTTCAAACTATCATTATATTGTTTAAACCGGTCAAACACGTCCGCTACTGACTTTTGGGTGGAGCAATATTACCATAAAATATTGATATGAGAAATTCGATTATAATCGGTTTCGCTTTGTAGCTACGTGCCTCCCACGCCATCATCAATATAATATATTCGAGTACTACCGACATGTTTCGATAGATTATAATTTTAAAAAGGTCGCCAAATATGTCATTCGCTATTTTCTGACACGGAAGTTGGCTAAGATAGAAGAATAAAACGTAGTTGTTTTTAAAACACAATTTGTTAAAGTAATCTTTTATATGCATATTATGTATGCTTATATTTAACCTCCGTCGTGGCCTAATGGCTACGCTTCTATTAAAAATCCGGAGGTCCCGGCTTCGATTCCCATTGGTGGGATTGTCCTAAGAATTGCACCTGATCCGAGACCGAGACTATGACCGAGACCACATCTTGAGTATGAGGTAGCTTATTGCCAACCATATAAAATAAATGACGAAAACGATTACAATCAAATAGTTTATAACCAATCATCAAAATGCTTCCATACTAAGTTTCTGTTGCGATACTCTTTTAAAATAGAGTAGCTGGCTTGGATAAGTAATTACTTGAAAATAGAAGATATTAACGTACAACTTTATTGTTATCTACAATAGCCGTTACGAAGCTAATGGTCGCCAGATAACGTTTTGAACACTAATCGAAAAATAGTGTTTTAAAATGAAAATTGTGATTCACTATAAAGTTAATGATACTCATTTCACGACTTTACTCGTACAATCCGATGTCCTATTTTTAGACAAATACTGCAAAAAGAGAGCTTTCCTATTTTAAAAGAATATGGTAAAATAAATTTAGAATGAAACTTTTATCGAGCGAACGACCCTTCCACCCTTTCAAGAGGAAGCCGTCAATCTGAAAGCAAGAATCTTATCACTACAAAAGTTATCTACACGCAAATACGTTCACAAATACATATCCCACAAGTAAACAACCGTTACCACATACTGCATAACCGAACATCAATGCAGCAAGTTCAAAAGTCGTCACCGAACAATGGGCCATCTGCGCCGGCGCAGTTATTACTGCTATTTCCCACAATGACTGTGTACTTTCTCTTTCTCTCTAGCGATCGACTGTTTTGGAACTCGATCGAATGGTAGAGATGACATTAAAAAATAGCTTCCGTTTTGTTTTTTACTTTGTGAATTTGAATGTTTAATAAATTTGTGCTTTTTGAAATTTAACTGCATGCACATTACTTGATCTACGGAACGGTGAACTAAGTTCATCGACATAGCTCGACGAGTCAATGAGCTGAAGTGGGATACTATACTGCGAAACGTGTACTGATCCGTCTATCTACTAGATGGACCTAGTAAAGGTCGCGGGGAGTCCCTGGATGCAAGTAGGACTCGTCATTATGTCATACCTTGGAGTAAGACAATGTCCACAGTTGTGACGACTAGCTAACTAAAATGTTATATATATATAATTACCTGATATCTTACAAGACGGCTAAGGGAATCGCTAGTATCTATAACATTTTCTAACTTCGAATTAAGCGCTGAAATTTCTAGAATAGCGTCATTGGTGTTAGGAAGAAACACTGATTTTGAGAGATCGTGAAAAACTATTTTTCTCAGTAACGGTAACAGATGGAGGCTTGATATCTTGCAAGGAATAGCACAACCAGAAACACGATCTGTGAAAATTTTCTCGATAGATTTATTTTTCAAAGTCTGCTCTTCTAAAGCACTTAAATAGTTTGTTTTAGGAATCTACGTAAGATTATCAGCTTATTTTTATACAATTATGAAGGAAATTATGGTTACTAAGTCTAGCACAAAAGATTTTTTAATTGATCTTCTAGTTTTCAAGCAATAATGTTTTGTCGCTTACGTTGATTTTCTTGAGACAATGTGATAGTATGCATATCTCTTTCTGCCGACAAGGAAATAAGTATCGCTATTGCTCTCTCGCGAGCCAACGAGAAAATAATCGTCTTAAACAAATTTAATTTACTAAAATTCATTACATTAAAATCTCAGAGGTATATACTATTCTATTAAATGCTATTGTACTCTATTAGCATTCAAATTAATTCAATCATCATTTATAACATCATCAAAGACTCTTCTCTAATAATGCTAAATGAAATCCATTTTCGTCTTCACATACTAACGATAATGGCCATAAAAAGGTCAAATTTGTCCTCATTTATTGATTATAGCCTCATGTCAAATGTCAGAGGAACAATAAATTATATTATGGCACTTTATTTTATTTTAAGACTAAATCTTTATGGAAAATTTAACGGCCGTGTCAAGGTGCAAAGTAAAAACTTTCGGCTCAATTAATCAGAAATTTTTGTATGTTTCGTAAGTGATGATTAGTTGGTGTTTATTTACAAATGCTTGTCTAAGAAGATATACGACCTTTTGTTTCTTAAATGCACTTGTGTGTGAAATTTGGGCAAGGACAAAATGGATACACATATTAGGCAATTCAATGTCTTGGCTGTCATTTTGAGTGACATAATAATCAGGAAAAGCGAAGCCTTTTGTTTATTGTGAATATTTATGAGGGAGCCTTTTCCCGGGGCTGCGATTCACTAAAGAAAAATACTCTTACAACCTCACGGCTCACGGATTTATTTGCCGATCATATCTCTAGTTTCCTCGGCAACAAAGATCAATATCGAATGACGCCAGCTAAGATATCCATGAGCGTTAATGAATTGCACTCTAGCAGTGTAGTGAGCTAAAATTAATTTAAAATAATTATATCAATTTCAAGCATAACTAATATGCTATAAGATGCTTTCTAAAATCTAAAGGCTGTTTAACATGTGTATAAATTACCCATATATTTCTACATAAAATTAATAACCTTTGCAGTGGTTCTCAACATTGAGTAGACTACTAAGTTACTCACATTACTTTAGATGTGATAGAAAAGAGCGAGTTTTTGTGTAGTATATCCTGAGATACGGACCTAAGTTCAAAATTCAACTCCGACCTCAAGAAACATTACAACAAATAAATCAATAATAAATACATCATGTCCATGAGAACATCAAACACATCTTTAAATCAATCACAACAATCTCCACAAGATAAAATCTAGATAAACAAAAAACAACGATACTTAACTCATCAATTTTTCTTTAAGCCACTTCCTGCTTAGGTAAGCACAACTTTTATAAACCGTGACCTTGGCTTACCGGATAAAATATGACCATGGATTTTTATTTATTCTTATATTGCATTTAGCGCCTCTAGAACTTAACATAATAATCGAGCCATCCGTCTAAGTTTACCTTAAGTTGACTCTAAGTCAAGGCGGTTTGTGGTTAAGTTAACCTGCAATACTTAACGGATGTGCTATGCGGCCGGACGGTCGAACAACTGCTCACTAGGGTGACCATGAGTTTGATGGTAAAGTGTTTTTTTACACATAGGGACTTTTATATAATCAGGTATTTTAAATCATACATTCTTTTTACCTAACAATGTGGAAGAAGATAAAAATACACGAAAATTAAAAATATATCACAAAAAGTAAACAATAAAGAAAAACATGGGCCCAATACCTAGCAAGTATGAGCATAAA
The DNA here is from genome assembly GCA_910589575.2 of Carcina quercana. NCBI lineage: Eukaryota > Metazoa > Arthropoda > Insecta > Lepidoptera > Depressariidae > Carcina > Carcina quercana. The sequence continues at coordinate 4,679,131 of OU342446.1, read as the reverse complement.
ATTGATTTTGGCGTATTAGCTACATATGGTTGTTTTAGCATGGACACTGACATATACAGTCTTACCACAAAAAATATTTTAACTCATCAGTTAAATACCAGTTTAGTTAGACAGTATTAAAAAGATAATCACTGCATAGTCACACATACACTTCTTTTACACATATATTTAATGCCTTACATACTATATAGGGCTTTTCTGAAAACCAGCGCTATGGCTACTGCCATAGCAGATGCTGAGATTAGTTTCTGTTTCTGTTTTCTGTTTCATAGACAATTGTTTAATTTTGTTTACCACAAAACCATATCCAACGTTTGTTTACTTAGGCACGATTTATCTTGACGTATCTTTATTTTATGTTGACACCTCTAGAAAACGTTTCATTGAAAGCATTTTTTTAAATTTAACATAATTTTTATTTATCAAATTGATTTGATTCAGTAATTTCTACATTATAAAAATATACGAAATATATACTTTATGTAATATATAAACGCACGCTTGCTTTTGTTGCCGTACATTTGGTGGATTGACAATGCTAAACTTTTTTAAATAAACAATTTTATACATCCAATGGAACGTGATTTTCACTGACATGAGGTCAGTGTCAGGTGTCAGGTTAATTTTATTCTCTCAATCGAATCTGTGAATCGAATATTAAAATTGAGCTATAGTTTATGCTATCGTGAGGAATATCGTCCTTAATTATATCAACGATTATTCGTCTCGAGTCATGCGTGGTTTCGTGTGGACGTGACTACGTTTATTTTATTATAAATTGCGAAGCGTGGCGCTAGCCGCTGCGACGTCAGCGTCATGGGCGAGGAAAAACTCGTGGCGAACTCCTCGTGTTCCTGCAACAGAAGCTGGATGTGATGGACGAAGTCAGAGCGTTGCAGATATGTAAGTCAAGCTTCAGCGAGGCTGACATAGCTGCGGCGAGGAAGCTGCAGTACGCGGCTCTCAATAAGAGCGACCAGATGATGTCACACAGACGTGAAGGGACACCGAAGAGCCTGCAGGATATCATCACTGTGCTTAAAGAGACCGATCCTGACGACGTGCCTACGTTTGTAGCGAAGGAGTTGCACAAGCTGCCTCCCGTCACCGTGACCATGTCGACGTCACCAGCCTCCTCAGCCTCCAGTGAAACAGCTTGCTGCTGGACACAAAGAAGCTGAATCACCGCGACGTGATTTTGCTTCAGTGGTTTTCGTCGCTAACAAACGAACTGTTCAAGCCCAGCAGCCGGTGTTACCGAAGGCGCAGACGACCACGAGCCAGCAGCGGACGCGCGTCCGATTTGATGACACGGACGAGGATGTATTTCAGAAAGTCAAGACGAAAAAGGCGTACCGTAAACGAGTGACTCGGAACCGCTGCGGAACCGCACCCACAGGGCCCAACTACCTGCTGCGCGCTGAAGTTCCAACCACGGCCACGTATCTGTCACGCCTACATTTCATCACCACCATGCAGGACGTCACAGAATATATATAGCAGAGGTCCAACTAGACCGTGAGGATGGCGCAGCTGGAGTCACGCCACAGTACATCATTCAAGTCGTTCGTGGTTCGAGTCCCGACCTGCAAGCTGACCCGTCGCTTCAGAGGAAAGATAGCGACCAACACCACCAGAGCGGCACCAACGTGCCATAGTAAATAAGTGTGCAGAATATTTTTGTAGTGTGTAGTAGTTTAACTTAATGTATTTTATTGTATTGTATATATCCTTATGGGTCATTGTTACCTGAAATAAATGAATAATAATAATAATTTCCCCGAAAGTTTTACTAAATCTGTAGCGTTTTCGAAAGTTGCGCTCGTTGTAATGTTCAAATGTATTTATTCGCACTGTTAAAACGGTCACGATAGTTGTCCATTAATTCCACGTCTTCAAAATCATTAAAATCAACAAAGTCTACGAAATCTATTGCGAATTCCGGCAGAGAATGTTATGACAGGCTACAATTCAAATTAAAGTTTTATGTTAAGAGGCTATCTTGGTAAGACCACGTGGCCGCGTTCAAGGTTGCATTGTTTTGTAGCTGTCCCTCTCCGAGCCCTATCCTACCCGAGCTCGTACGGTGAGACAGCATACACTACGCGAAGTTATCAACCCGTTATTTGGATGTTTCGTAGTCCAGTGATCATTTGAAGGATACAGTATATTATGTAGCCATTTTTTCAATACAGTATATTAATAAAATTTCAGATGTCGGTGTTTTTTCCAAATTGTTCTAAATTAATTCATACTCTTGTAAAACAGGTTCAAAGTTGGGGCTTTTTATTACCGAAAAATACAATACTTTGACGCCCTGTAACTCTGGAAGTATATATTTAAACGAAAATCTGACTCACCACCGACACAGATATTTGTTTCTAGATTGTGCCTTGAAAATTTCATAGATTTTCATAGCTTAATACTCAAAATATGACTGGACTACGTTTGTATGGGCGCTTTGACAACAGCATACCCTCTTTTAAGCAGTGTCTAAGCTGACATCGGCTAAACATGCATTTGTGGTAACATTTTTTCAAAACGTGTGTCTAAAGCTTGTTTATCTTTTTTGTGGTAAGACTGTTAAAGTTTAGTTTCATTACATCTCACGTACTTTTCACCTCAACGAAAGCCAGGAGAGGCAAATCGAAAACATGTATTTATAAATTATAATATTCTTAATGAACCAAAAACAAAATTTAACTATAATCGAATATTTTAGTAATTGTATTTCATAATATAACTCAGTGTGGAAAAACTTCAAAAAAAACTAAATGCTATTAACATTTAGAAAATATTAATTAGAATTTGCCTGAAATTACATCTACAATGCAATTAGAACACTATATGTATTGAGATAATAAGTATGATTGTGTTAAATGACTACAATATTTTACATTTCTGTATTTGTGTGCTAAATTTAATGTTAGTCTGTTTAGCCGTACATAGGTCGATAACTCATTAATCTATAAGCTTTCACATTTATAATGTAAGCAAGATAATGTGACATATCCCACAAAGACCGTAAAACATGGTCACACTATGGTTACAGGTGTTATATGGAAGGTTAATCGTGATGTTTAGTCGGTAAATGACATTAACGTATGTTCGACTCACTTGACCGTGAAAATTTAAATTTTTCAATTTTCATTCTTAAATACAACTTATTAAATTACGTCACGAAAACATTGTGTATAACGATGTACTTTAAACGAGCGAATTCACATTGACCTTTTCTCACATTATGTTATTTTATATTTTTGCATAAGCTGATGTAAGATAAGGGCTGGTCCATTTATATTTTTGGCAACATTTTTCATGGCTTTATTTTTGACATGATCCCATCAAGTTACAAGTATCCAAGTTTTGTGTCAAAATCCATGTATTTATCATCAACATCATCATCAGCCGGGAAACATACACATCTGGACATAGGCCTCCTCCATTATATGTCGATTTGACCGGTCCCGAGCCATTTGTGTAGTCACATACATATATTATGTCATATCGATCACCTGGTAGTTTTATATTCATCAAAGTATATAAATTATACTAATTATATACCAAAGTCAAGGTCTGGCCACAGAAATGTATAATTTTGCGCTTTCTGTGAATATACATTTAAATATTCGTTCTCGTGTTGAATGTGAAAAAATAATCAGTTTTCTTTGAAACGTAGCGTTAAATGAATGGTTGCGTGTTTTATAGATGCTATAAAGAATAAAAACTGGAATTTTAGTGGTTTTGTTATATGTTTGATGTCGTGTGCTACTAGCTTTAGAATATGATCATCTGGTTTGGACGAAAACGTCGAATAAGGATATCCAGGGAAGCAGCGTATCAACATGTTAATGCGATCACACCTTCCAATCGTGTGCGTCATAACGCTTGTGGTCTGATGACTCTGATAATGATAATTTTAAACCTCACAAAAGTGCTATTAACACTGTCGTTTTACTGCAGATTTAGGTAACATATTAGCTAGCAAAGTTGTCAGAAAAATATTCTACCGCTAATCACAACGTACCGTTGGAAGTTTAAGGTAGTTCGACATAAACATCGAAGGAGCCAAAAGCAATAAACACATGATAATGAAAGTATGATTTTATAATCATAGTTCATGGTGTCCCTTGGGATCCCGTGCATTTATGATCTAAACTTTTAAAGAACTATTAAAGTGGTTCACCAATGTAAAATATTCCTAAAGACGACTTGGGTTGAATCGATTTGAGAATGTATTTTTGCATCTTGATGTTTAACATTAGCAATAGTTTCCAAGATTTCTACCGCTTCTGAAAGCACACACAAAGCACACCATGGCCATAATTGACATTGTGCAGATACCGACTTTTGCAAGTGTCTACCGAATGGTGTAACGCTCTATTGACAAGTCAAATAGAGATAATCTCAGTAAATATTGAGTAAAAGATTCGTTGCCAGTCGAACGTTTAGTAGAATAATATGACGTGTGGCAACGTTTGAGTCAGATCTAAAATGGTTCAAAGCGTTTTCTTTTTAAGATTTTTGGGTTCAAATACAATGTTGTTTTTAATCGAAAATCGATCGGTTTTTTAAATAAGAAAAGATTATTTATTGACCTAATTTAATGCTCTTCTAATTAAATATTACTTTAAAATAAAATATTTGAAACAATGATAATGATAAATTTGAGTTAGGTGTTTGTGTGAGAAATTTTTGTATATTTAAAAAAGAAAAGAATGTATCTACGTAATGAAAAGTATTTTAAAGCTGAAAGTTTTGGCACAAAAAAATTATGAAAAAATGTTAATGTTCCCTCAGACCTATCGATACCTATTTTAAGTCCATAAAAGTTGCAACAAATAAACGCGTATAATACTGTTATTATTAATTAATTAGTAATTACTATTTGTCGAAGGATTTTTCAAATTTTCTATAAAGATTTAATCAGTCCGAGGAGAAATTAACAATTTCAGTAAACCAAACTATTAAATTGGGATCGACTTTAAAAGATTTCTCAGCTGTTAATAATATGAACATGTATGTTATATAGTAAAAACATTAACTGACCAATTTTACAGCGACAATAGAAGAATATATAAATTTTACTATTGACATTACTATTTTCAGCTGTCCGGATGAAACTGTAAAGGTCACAGGACCAACAGCATCAAGACAATTCGAGGAAAAATAACCTAACCATCAATGGGTGGACAATGGACATAAGCAAAGATTATAATACAATTTATGGACGTAAGCTTTAAAGCGTTGCTATGGTGACTATGTAGAACATTAAATTAACATAACAAATAAATTATGCAAAATGATAGCGAAACCAACTTGGAATTTCTTAGTATATTTTAAGAGAAAACCGAGACACATGAATTTAAAAATCAGGTTATAGGTTACAAAAGCCAGATCAGATGACCTTTTGTAGTTTTTTGTTCGTCTAATTAGCACCAAAGTGCTTTTTTCTAAAATTAATAGTGTGTTTTTCAAACTGATTCAAGGACTGCGACCTCTAATGGATAAGGAAAAAAGTTCTCATAAAAATGTTTCGGTTTTATAGTTTTAAAAAATACATAAAAAATGAAGTTTGTTCTATTTTCTTTAAACTACTTTATGACTTTATCTTTATGAGATGATATTGACCGGGCAAAGGTCAAGGAGACACATTGAATGCAAACCACTTTTTGCAAGATTGTTAATGAGTTTACGTAAACCACAAATAAATGTAAAAGTTCGGATTTATGTAAGTTCGGATAAATCTATAAGTACTCGTAACATAGTTATGTTTTTTGTTGCGCTAAGATATATCCGTAGGGTATTGTATGAAATACACGGGGACGAAGTCGCAGGCAAACAGTCGATGGAATCGAACCATTTGTAGTTGTTTTTACGACAGCCACGAATACACGTTTTGACTTGACTTGGCTTTCATCTCACCTGACGATACGACCGTGGGATAGAAGTAAGCTCACCCCAAAGCCTCACATGGATTAGACGCTCTAGCTATGTTATCTATTATTATACAAAAATGATATTAACACTGCAGTAAGCTAGCCAGGCGGACACAGAAAACGACACGGAGTATCAGATAAATACTGCATCTGGAATCAAACCTTATTGTACAAACGTGTAGCCTCGGCCTCGGCAATAAAAAGTGTGTAATATTGTCAAGCCAAAATCACACGTACAATAAAATCTAATTAAAAATCAATAATTGAATCTGTGTAACACCTGTCGCCCGTGAACCACAGGTTAAGTACAACTGTTATAGACTAGTTTAGTAAGAACCATGTTATTTTTGGAAACATGACGTAAAATTATGAGTCTATTAGAGCTTACTATAAGATGCCAATAAAATCAATCGAAACCAATATCTTCGAAATATTGACGTACGTCAGAGGACTATAACATAGATTTATGGTTAAAACCTAAGCTTTTGATTTAGACAAATAGTTTGGCCGAGCTTTTAACGAGGAATCACTCATTGTAACGTTAAACAATAGCTTGCGAAACAGATATCGTTACAACAGTTAAATTTTTATTGATTTTCTGTTGAGAAACACTAACGAGTGAGTAGAACTTTTGCCTGCATCGCGTTGCGATCGATAAAGATATGTATAGTGTCTTTCATTCAACTTTTTCATGCAAATATTTCGTTCAATTGTTTATACAAATAGTTCATTTTTAATTTCATTTACCTCTAGTTTTTGATTTCCATTGTTTACTTCAATAGCCCCGATATTATTTTATTAAATACTTCCCGAAGTCCGTCGCGTAGCCTCGGATTTAGAATACATCCAAAAGACATCCCGTGGGTGCCGTAAAAAAAAGTTATACAAAATGTTCAGCAAAAACTGACATATAAGCGAGACTAGTTTGTCGGTGGACTTATTGTTAGAAACAAAGTTTTGTTAGAGCATCCAAAATTCATTAGTATTTCGTTTTTATCAACTTTGCAAGTCCGCTTTCGTCTTGAGTCACACCGTGTCTAATGCAGCTAACGTGAAAACCGCATGTTGCACCTGACTGCATTGTTAAGTTTCATCATCCAACCGCGCTGTTGTTACTGCATGTGCAAACGTCCTTCTTCGTTGTTTAAGATTATAATTAATTGCTTTATTAACGAGTTACGGAGACGAGTTTAGTGCACAGTCTACGAACTGAACATGGTCGTATGTTGTTAATTAATTATGGGATGAGATTTGAAAATTATTGCTTAATCCAACGAAAGAGTTTGTTTTGTTTTAAAGATAGACAGACAGTGTTTTTATACAGAAAGGGCTGATACATTTCTCTCTATAGTATTTTTTATTATTATTATTTGCTCTTTTGGAAACATTTTGGAAGACATTCCCAATCTATTTTTAACCGACTTCAAAAAATAAGGTTATCAATTCAAATTGTATGTATGTAATATTTCCAGAACTGTCCAGTTTTCGCATATGTTAGTCTATATCAGCTTCTAAACAAGTGTGCCAAATTTCAAAAATATATTCTGGTTAACCGACGAAGAAAAAGCTATAATATTGGTACTTTTGTCATTGTCCAATTAAAGATATTGACCTATAGCAGGTATTTTGGTCATTAACTTAACATCAACTTTGTATCCTAGCAAGTATGCATAAGTTACATGTAAGTAACTCGCTAAGTGACTGGTAACATGTTCGAAAAGATGTTAAAACATGCGCTAGAGGGTGAATTACGTGATACTTTCGCTTTTACTATCGCCAAGCGACGAGACTAATCGTCAGTTTGTCCGTACAATGTAACATTTTGTTTGTTGAGTTGAGAACGTGCTAAGTATGACGTGGACGTTGCGTCTGAGTCGATTTATTGAGAAATCACTGATTAGTGTCCTTTTGACACTGTTTTGTTTCCGGTTCGATTACATGTTTTTGTCAAAGGCTCTCGAGCCTAGTGGCCTTTGAAATGGAATACAGTTGCGATTTGTGACCCCTTATATTATAATAGCAGGCTAATGTTGTGTTGTGAACGATTTATCGCATTGAACGATATAAGTGACTTCTGACGCCAGCTGACATTACGCTTTCTTTCATGAAGCAGAAATGAACACCGTTTAAATGGAATATGTAATTTAGCCTAACTGTTACAATCGCGTGATTTATTTTTGAAAAAGTATACGTCAACCTTTATCAGCAATAATGCGAACTTTTTATTTTATTTTAGAATTGTGACATGTGTGTATTGTTTGTGTTTACTTAATGTATTGAGCACTATTTACCTGTTCCAAATTAGCTATTCTACCTTAAACCCGCATTGAAAATATCGCTCTCAGCGACAAGACCGTCTTTCTGTTCCAATTTGTTACATATTTAGCTTTTTGTGTTGATAAATTTCTTCGTACAATAAAGAGTATTTTAATTGTTTCGTCACACATGTTCCATCGAAAATTTAGACCACGACCGATCGTAAGCAACCCGTGCCCAGTAATGCTATAGCGACGGCAAAAGTACTAACAATCTTTTCAGATATTTAAATATCTAAATATCATTTTGTAATTCACGTATTCCAAGCTGCACGTGTCCGTTGTTTACATTAAACTACATCCTCCAGTCTTGTCCAACAGAATACGTGTGCAATCATACACTCGTAGAAAGCTGTTCGATCTTCAAACAAAACCATGTCATAATGTTTACCAACATACCCCCCGGGTGATGAGTAAATTACGATTAATAAAGATCGCGTGACGTTTCAATTGTTGTGTACGCATAGACCGATTAAATTATTTGAAATTGAATACATCTGATGCGAAAAGCGATCCGCATAGCGAAAGATAGGATAGAGTGGAAATCCTTAGAGGAGGCCTATGTCGAAAGACAAGCTGAAATGTAGGAACGACCGGTTACTGATACTTAATTTATATAAAAAGAGTAAGTAACGTATAAATTAAGCATATTTTTAAGAAAATTGTAACAAAATATTAGTTCAGCAATAAAGGCTATTTTATTTTATTTATTTATTTTACATCTGATGACAGTTTAAATGTATACAGGATTCAATGGAAGCCTCTCAGAGCAACATACGCGGAAGGTCCAGTGTTCGATTCCCGGACGGAACGTTGTCGAAAAATCTATTTATGAGAATTTCCTCAGTTTGGTTAGGACATGCAGGGTGAATCACCTGGTTATCTGGAAAGTAAGATGCCATGTTTCGGAAGGTACGATAAGCCGTTGTGAGCCATGTCAGAGGACTATCTCTCAACAACTCTGACACTAGGGTTTGTGAGGTCGATCATCGACCTTACCACCTATTGGATAGCAAGAAGAATGGACTTGCGCTTGGCCTTCATCCTACTCGGCGACAAGTCTATTAGTAGCGCGCTAGCCCAGATTCTTTTGCCGGAACCAACTTTGTTGGCAAATGGCAACTTGGTGGTTTTTGTGGCGAATGAATTTAGAACAATATATTATTTTATCATACGCAATGACACTAATATTATACATTTGAAAGTAAACTCTGTCCCCTGTCCATTTGTTACATTTTCGTCGTTTATTGATTCAGACCTTACTATATTTATAAGCCTTGGGTCATCCTTTATTTGCAAGCGTCAATTAATTCTTGCAAAATTAAAATGCTGTGACGAAAAGTGAGCAAAAGGTATACACTGGAATGGAAAGCGTGCTTATCTAGAACCGTAAACTTAATGGACACCGGTTCGTACTGCTGTTTGGTGGCATATTGTACTTCAAATTGTAAAGTTTATGCAATCGTGCTAATACTGCTCCGATAATATTTAACAAATATTTAACATATAACTTTATAGCTTAGATTTTATAACGTTATATCCTCAACATGTGAATTCTGCTAATTATTATTTATTACGCATATAATGAATATTACTTAAATATTAAACTTTAATGTTGGTCATTAATTTCAAAGTTTGCGTGGTTTATGGTGGCACTCTCTACGATGGCTAAATAAACAAATTGACATTGAATATTTTATAGTTTGTTTACAAAAAATATGTGGAAGTCCAACAGTGGACTTATGCAGCTAATGATGATATGTGAAAACGTTGTGATAAATAAAACAAGTATAGTCATATTTTTACTTCATACTTACATAACTATATACATATCATAAAATTATTTTATTCATTAAGTCATTTCATATTTACGAGTGTATTGACTTTTGGAATAGTATATGGTCTACCTGGTACGTTCTAGATATGAATGGTTGCAGGTTCGGTTCCCGACGGGACACTTATCTAATACTTTTTCGATACTCGATTGGCTAGTTACCAATCTTAATCTGTCGACAAAGAACAGTGTCAATAGCACTATTAGTCTCTCATTCAATTGTAGCCTAAATGTATGCACGCTGTCTTCTTTCACACTTACCGTCACTTACCACCAGATGACATGCCGTCATATTACACACTCACTATCTATAGATAAGAGCAAGTTCAAAGATATTCAAGAGCCAATACTTTACCATTGTTGTTAATACATATTTTAATTCGGATTCTAACATTTATAAAACTTATTAATCCGCCAAATCATCTCAATAATAATGCAAATCTTTCAATAAATACATATTCCCACAAACATTACGAACAAATCACAAATCATTTACTAAAATTTCATACAAATGTCAAGGCAAAAGCAAATCCATCGGCGTCCATTGGCCTACTAAATATGTGGACATGCCAGTATATAGAGGTACATTACAGAACGAGTGAGCTACTATATTTTACTACTTCTAAAACATTCGGATATACTATGTAGTAGTGGTATATCAGTTGACGTCAAAAAATACTTCAAGTTTACTTGATTTTTTAGATACACATACAATCAAACATTATTTTCAAAATAAATTTTAATGGTTTATTATATTTCCTCAATACTTATTTCGTCGAATTCGTACTACTTTTGAAAAGCTGTCTTGCAGACAACAAAGATACTTATACTACAGGTCTAATGCATAACTGAGTCTGTTTTTGAGGGTACGGGCGATACGGGAGGGTGCTTACAGATACTCGTAGTCAAATGCCGCTAGTATATATTCGAATGTCATTTGACGTTCCATAAACATACCCTCCCGTACCACTCCTATACCTCAGGAATGGACGCAGTTATGCGTTAGAACTATCGCATTTTTAATAAAGACAGTTACAGCTATAGCTATACCTGATAGTTAAGTCCATAAAATTCAATGCTAAAATTGGCTATCAAACAGGAAGAAATGTGTTATTGGTAATAATAATAAGTTATTACAACTTACTTATTTAGTTAATTTTGTTCATCAATAAAACACTTTTTTCTTTACAAAAATCTGTTCATCTAGATCGTGGTTGCACAAAGGGACGCAATTTTGATATCCGCTTATCTGGTGTTTAGCATATTGATATAGTTTGTAAGTCAATGGCCGCTCACGTCCGCTAGCTGGCTAGCTTGCATCGGAATCGAGTAGTCGTGTAATCGAATTATCGATTTCTAAATCGAATCAACGATCGATTATTAAATTGCAGAGTTTATGGGGATTTGACGGTTATTATAATGTCATTGGGTCGCAATTACCGTGATTTAGATGACAGGCGGAGCCATCTTTAATCAATGAGGTTTTTGAAATTTGTTATTGAACTTTTCGCAAAAATTGGGATGAACTTTAGTTTAATTTTTATGCAAAATTGGCGTTCATATCACTAGTGACGATAATTCAGTTCGATGGAAAACTTGCTCACCCAAATGCCGTTAGCTTATTTAGGTTACTGTATAAGTTATATTTATTACCGGAACACAACAATGCTACTAAAACGGATGTTTTCGGATCGAAACGGATCGGAAGACGCCTGTAGTACGAGGCCTAAAAGTGCGTTACCACTGGGAATGGAACCCGGAATCATATCGCCAGACTACGTAACAACCACCTATGGAGGCGTGTAAGATTTTAAAAACTATGTCACTTTTATGTTATATGCAAAAATTGAAGACTATTAGCAGCAACATCTTTTAAAGAAAAAGTGTAATGGGGTTGCACATAGCCATTACCTCTTCTTATAGTGAGTTTATTGATCACTAACCTAAAGGATAAATGCGTGATATGAATGAAGCACGGAGAATCGACGAGGTTGCCAGCCGGGACATGGAAGAATAGAAAATCACACGTCCTCAGGACTCGGCAAACATGGCAAGACAACGGACGGATTTTAGCTGGCGTTATTCCAGCATAAGAATACATCGTTCTCCTTCGCAGAAATGTCTCATGACCACTGTTGGACTTTTGTAGCGTAAAATAAAATAGCACTTTCTGAAGGACGTACACGCAACAGAAGGCTGTGGTTATTATTTTATTGTTGGAAGTTATGCAAAGCTTCATCTCACCGCAGTCAATGTGCGTATTGAAAACTTGCCTGATGTGTCGTAAAGATGCATCGCTAAACACAATTTCAGCTTTGTTTTATGGTGTAAGTTGATTTTTAGGGTTCCGTAGTCAAACAAGGTACCCTAATAGTTTCGCTCTGTCCTTCCGCGGTTAAGCTCTCTCAGATACTCTCACTACTATAATGCTGTAATTTGGTACAGATATACATTTTAATCACGTCGACAAAGTGATATAATAAAATTTAAAAAAATAATTCTGCACGTCTCCCATACACTTAGGGATGAAGTATTTTTTCGCGTGTCTGGCATCGTAAATTTTATGTACATGTAAAGTATATGTACTACATTTAAAAGGAAAACTTTACAGGTTACCGAGTAACAGTCAACCAAATGATAAAATATACTTGCAGATGTCAAAATGAAAACTTACGAATTCCATTTAAAATTACTTTTCATAGGACGTTTAAACTTATTGTGACGGGCAACTACGGAACCCTACACTGCACGATGTCCGACACGCATTTAAATTAAGTTTTTTCTTTCTTTCTTTCACTTGGATGCTATTTTTTTTGGTATCCAAGTAAAAATATACCCTTATAATTTATACTTGTAGGTGCGCTAAAGTAATTGAATTTAATATGACCCTAGTATATACCTAAACATAATCGAGTGAAAATATGATGGTAATTAAAAGCACTAGAATTTCAATTAAATTAAAACATCATCACAGCGAATCACAATTTTAATTTAAACACTTTTTGATTATTGTTCAAAGCGCCATCTGTGAACCATTAGCTGCGTAACGGCTATTGTAGCTAACTATAAGGTTGTAAATTAATGTCATTTATTTCGCGACACTATAATTTCATCTCCTATTTTTAGGTAATTACTTATCAAAGCCAGCTATTCAATTTTAAATGATTATGACGACAGAAATTTAGTATAGAATCATTAGGAGAGGGATAACGTTAACGCCATCTTTATGTTCCGGTTAACAAATTAACAAAAACATGAAATTTTTTATATTTCAACGAGGTCAAATAGTTAAAATCTAGATAATTTTGGAACCACAAATACAAAATTATCAAGCAGATTTATAATTAGGTACGAGTATGCTCGAAGTACAATCGTGGAATATATAGAGGTTGAAACAGCAACGCGCATGCGTGAGACCATACTAATTCACTAATAACGAGCATTGCTCCACAGCCGCGCAAGTATTCGTGAAAAGGAGATAGATCATTCTAAAATGCACCAAATGTCAAATGCTTGTTAATATCGCATTTGTGCGATTGTAATTTTGAGGTTTTGTTATACACTTAGAGAATAACAGGCCAATCACATTGGTTGTGTAATGGTAAAAGTTAAACGTGTAGAAAGATGGATTTGATGAGTCAGGTCGGTTCGTGATCGCCCATTAAGATTGTTAGTTGATTTTAACTGTTACAGATCGGTAAGGTATAATTAATAGAACTCGCTATAAAAGGGACGTTAATCAATGATTACATAATTGTTACATTTATGCTACATTTGACGAATTACTGTCAGTATAAGAAAGTGAAAGATGTTATTACAGTATTTATATATCTGTAATTATATATTTATATATTTGGCATCCATATTTTGTTTGTTGTTCTTCCTTCACGTCGTAATAGGGAGAAAAGGAAAGAAGGAAGAAAAAGCTACTTTTCATCCCGATTGAATTAGTAGTTCTCGTGGGATAATTTTTGAAATCGAACCCAACGAAGTGGCAGGCAATAGCAAAGTATTTCAATAAAGGTCTGTTTTGGATTTCCATTTCAAGAATTCATTGACTAACCTACTTTATCTAATCATTACATATTTGCTTTTACATTTAAACTTATCGAATCTATGACTTTGACGCTATCTGTTTGTGCCCTCTTCACGAATAAAAGTCTTAATCAATATTGATGAAATTCGGCAAACCCCTAGCCTAAGGGATGGTAAGGGACATAGCTTACTTTTTAATCCGATTGAATTGTTCGTCAACGCAAAGCAACGCAAGCTGTCTGTCTTGCTTCAGCAAAAAGTTTCTTTAACTTAATTCTCATACAGTTTTTAAAATGTTAAATTTAATATTGTCAATTTGCGAATACCTATTCCAACACAAACTGAACATTATTTTAGGACATTACATGAAGGTTATTTAAAAAATATATTCTTACGTACTTAAAATACGGTACAAAATCTATAATCAATAAAAGCAGTTAAAATTGACTGTCAACATCTCTCAGGTCCAACAATGAAAATTCAAAGAAAAGTCCAAATGGCACATTAGCGCAACTGTACTACTATTACGTAAAGCAAAACAGTTTATTTTTTAGTCCAAGTTTATTTACGTTTGAGCGAAATTTCCCTTTCGGAGGTCATTCTTCTATCTTTACAAGGCATTGTGTGGCGTGATTGTTCTCACGGAAGATGCTTTCCGACACAGTTACCCAGTTCGTAGATGTATAATATTGTAGGCTATGTTGTATATATGCACGTAGGAATCAGAGAAATATCTGCGGTGCAATTCATTAAGGGTAAACATTTTTAAAACCTCACAGTTCACGAATGTATTTTCTGGCGATATCTCTAGTTTCAGTTAGTAATCAGAAAATATATCCCTAAGCCGTGAGGTTGTGAGGATGTTTGCCCTTAGTGAATTGCACACCAGTTCAAATGTCTCTGTTACTACCACGTCGATAATAAGAACAGATGGCAACGTCGTAGCAGAATATGTCAAATGTATATTTTCTCGGATGAATTCAAAGCAAGGAGTTTATATGCTAAATTCCTTTAGCTTTTACGCTATTACGACCTATACCTATTGTCAGACACCGAACAAAGTGAATATACCTTCTGTCCAAACAAATCTGTCAAATTTTAGTACCATGATGTTTTATGACAAACTAGCTTCCGCCCGCGACTTTGTCCGCGTGTACTTCAGGATGTATTCTACTTGTTCGATAGGCACAGGTGACGTTTATGACAAATTATTGTACAGCATAAGGTACAAAATAGTTTTTATTCTGTTACGTAGTCTAATAATTTAAAGAAACAAAATAAATTTCAATATCTGTCGTAGTACATTCAAATAGTTTTCACACCAATATTATAAACGCGAAAGTTTGCATATACGAATTTACATTTTCTATGGTCGGTTGCTAAGCAACGTGTTTTTGTTATGCCAAAATTGCCCATGTAATCCCACTTATATTATAAGTGTGATTTTGGACAATTTACACAATATGTCTTTAGAAATTATAGCCTATATGTTATTCTGATGTATAAGCTATATTATTGTAAAGTTTCATTCAAATCCATTCAGTAGTTTTTCCATGAAAGCGTCACAAACATCCAAACATCTAAACATCCAAACTTTCACACTTATAATATTAGTAGGATTAATTTCTACCTCTTACACGCTAGTTACACGCCGTGACAGACATCACTAAAAACACCTACTTTGTTGGAAATCCAAATAATTAAATAAAAATAAAATAATTACTAAATAAAACAGTACTTTCCTACCTAAATTTAATAAGACTCGCTATGCCTCGTTACTGGTTTAGGTTCCAATAGCACACACTTTTTTTCTCGATTATTGTTCAAAGCGCCATCTATGAACCATTAGCTGCGTAACGGCTATTGTAGCTACTCGTGACTATAAAGTTGTAAATTAATGATATTTATTTCGCGACACTATAATTTCGTCTCCTATTTTTAGGTAATTACGTATCAAAGCCAGCTGTTCTATTTTAAACGATTATGGCAACAGAAATTTAGTATGGAAGCATTAGGAGAGGGAGAACGTTAATAAACTTTAGTAATCGTCTTGAATTTCAAATATTTCGTATTTTTAACGTTTGTGTTCAATTGATATTGAACAATTAATTCGTCTGTGTTTTATAATTGCTATTGTGCTAATGCAGTAATTTCGGCGATGTTCAAAACGTGAATAAAGATTCATGGAATTGAGTAATAGTTAAAAATCAATAACCCAAAAATTTTCAAGTAGAGCTTCTTAAATTTTAATTGAAATTACATTAACACTGGTTTAGCACTTGACCTTCATCTCGCGTGGTGGTTAGTGATAATAAAGATGTGTGTAATCTTTTCAGTATTTATTACATTATATTATAAGGTCTTATAACAGGACCCCCGTGTCATTTCTTGGGTGTCATAAAAAGCGACTAAGACAGAGATAAATATTCAGGAAATGGGCAGCAGCACTTTATCTATGTAAGAACAATATACTGCGATTTACCTTCCATCTTTCAAGGGAGTGTCAATTCACCACATGGTAAGTGAAACGTGCCGATCTGTGACGGCGACTCATGTCCAGGTGGGCTTATGTAGCCGTTACTATTGTCAAATAATGCTCAACACAAAAGATGCATTGAGTTCAGTAGGTGTCAGTTCGACAAAAACAATACAATATGTATCTCAATATCCATAACAATAGCAATATAAAGTAATTTTTATATCGATGTTTATAGTGTCTGATGCTAGTTAATATTGTGTGGAATTATTTTTAACCGACTTCTAAAAAGGAGAAGATCCAATTTTGTTACGTACATATTTGTATGTATTTTAATTATACATATATTCCTATATGAGTATTGGTCAATCAATCCACCTGCAAGACCACCATATGTGAATGCTTAATTATCTCTGAATGGCATTTGACGCTTGGCATTATTTGAATACACTTTCCTAAATAAACAGATTAGGCGCGCCGTAATTTATCTTCTTTTCTAAACTGAATTCAAGTGACATGCGTATACGCAGGTACGGACTGCAAGCACGGTTGTTCCATGTTGTGACTAAAATAAGCCGTATATTTTCTACACACTGTTTATTTTGGCGCGGCACAACATTTATATGTCCGCCTGTCTAAGTCTGCCGCCCAACAGTCGTGTTAATAGCACTGTATGATGGGCTTGCACTTGGCCTTTATCTCACGTAATAGTAAGTGACGATACAGCCATTGTATGTAAGCGTGCTCTAACATCAACGAAATCGTACCGGCAGGTACTCTCCACTGGGAATGGAACCTGGGACCTCTGGATGGTTCGTCCGAATGTGCCATGCCACGGAGGTGGCGGTTATTTAATATTTCCTCAATATTTTTGACTAAGATATATGTAGAACCTAGATCCACCTCTGGTACACTCAGCCAGCCATAAAAAACACATAGCCCATCACACCATAAATCACAAACTAAGAACAGCGGAGGAGCATTGCGCGCGTTGCCCCTGCGCGCGCGCCGGCTCCACGCACCGGATAGTTAATGTCAGAGGTCGTAACGGCGAAAGTCGAACTATCTACGGAGATGTTACGTGACGTGACGATGATATTACGTCACGTTACTAACATGGTGTATTGATTACCCCTTCGACGGGTCACTGGGTAAACTTACATGTGATAGATCGAATTGTCTGTGCCATCAATCTTTGTTGAAATTTATAGTTTGTGTCTGTAATGGGTTTGGACTTGACCTTCATCTTACCTGATAGTTAGTGACGATAATAAAGTCGTTGGATGTTAGGCGTGCTCACCCAGAAGTAAAAAGCTAATAAGGCACTTACTCTGCTTGGTTTGTTACGGGAACAGTGCTGTTTATATTGCTGTTTGCTGGCAGACTTGGTAAAATAGTGGTAGCTAGCCTGGACATAGAAAATCCCTTCACTACTATTAACTAAATTGGGTACTAATAGATACCCTCGCTGAGAAGAGAACTCGGAACTTTCGGTTTGTGATTCCAGCAGTAGGACATGTAGATGGTTGATAAGAATGTAGTCACTAAGAGACACGTTATTTAAATAGAATATATATCATTCGAACCATGTACAAGATATCTCTGGCCGGCTTATGATATCTCTCTCCACACCATCAAGGACACTTAACTAGTGGGCATGCCAACAGAACAATACAGTTCTGGAAAGCTACACCTGCCCAAAATCACTCTAAGGCGCTTCTAAATGGCTACAGCACATCGTACACAAACGAAGCGCTTTCGTTCAACAGGAACCAACTACAGATCCTGAGATGGACCCTAACAGGGCACTGCAATTTAAACAAGCACCTCATCCACATGGGCCTCAGTGACAGTAAAGTTTGCAGCTTCTGTGAGGAGGATGAGGAAATGCAAAAAATTAATGTTGAAACAAGAAGACGTTAAGTGTTTGCTTGGATTAAAAAGTAATCTTTCAAAAAGAAACCACAGAAAATTTGAGACAGAGACCTACTTAAAATTATAAATATTTATTCACTGTTGTTTATTTGTGACTTGAATTAAATAATAATAATAATATAGTACGTCCTAATGTACTGTATAAGCCCGTGTACAGGTTTAGCTATTTTATCAACGCTCACATTAAAACTCACGTAGATTTGACTGACAGATGGCCACGGAGATAATTTAACTACAAGTATGCTAAACTTTGAACATCACATAAAATAAGCAATTTCATAACTCTAGTTGAAGTTGCGACATATCGACCGTGAACCGAGCAAGTGAGTCTTAACTTAAACTTAGATGGACCGTTACTTATTTATTACTAGTAACTTACCTCTAGAATTAAGCTCAAGGACTGAGGAAAAAATTGGTCAAGTCCGTGATCCGTACAGAATATGGATAGTTAACACACGGAAAACTAATCTAAAGAATGCGCCTCGATTTTCGTTATCAATTCAGTTTTGCAGTAGCATTAGTAGACGAGTACGACACTAGATGGCGCTAGTTGTATGTTACATTGCAACGTCTCCCAAAAAATCACGATTGTTGTATGGGAGCCCCTTAAATATTTATTTTATTCTAATTTTTAGTATTTGCTGTTATAGTTGCAACAAAAATGCATCATCTGTGAAAATTTCAACTGTCTATCACGAGTCATGAGATACAGCCAGGTGACAGACGGATGGACGAACGGACGGACAGCGAAGTGTCAGTAATAGGGTCCCGTTTTTACACATACAAGCAACTACAGTTTTCTGTAATATTCTAAAGCTACTTTTGTATAGCCGTGTGGTCTCCGCTTAAGAAGAGAACCGGTGGATATCGTCAAAGGCAACTAAGCGAAAACTATTTAGGAGATTGGCATCAGCATCAGATTGAATCATTAACATATTACTGCTATCATAAGTGGGGTGATTAATGATTATGGCAAATCACCTAAAGGAAATATGGCGATCTATAAAAGAGGCTCATGTCGTAACGAAATACAGACCCCAATACAATTTGTCAATACAAACATAAGGCACATCGCTGGAGTAAAAAAATTGAAATATAGATTCTTTTAATAATGTATTCATCCAAGGAAACCGATAACAGTGAACTTGTATTAAAAGAGAATAAAGTCCTTTTTTATATCTCATACGACGTCAGTCAGAAAATTTTAGCAATCATCATCATTCCAACTTTAAATGGATGCAAATATTCGAAACGGTTAAAATTTTACCAATACGGCTTATGATCCAGTATCAATGGCTCGTATATGACACATGTGACTCTGCCTGTATACGCTTGCGACGATCATTCATGATGCGCTGACGCAACGTCTAGAGGTCAACTCGAGCTTCAGGCTACTGGGTCGTGTGAACATCCCAAAAACTATAATTAAAAGTGTAGAAGTTTTCTTGGCAAGTTTCAATTTGATATTTTTGTAGCAATATGTGATTATATTGACATAGGTTTTCAGATATTTATAACACAAATATGATTTGCTCTACAGTTAGATTTATAAGTCATTTGATACACTCTTTAAAATTTCGGGTAGTCGGTTTAAAAATATGTCTGGATAAAGAAGAATATGAAGACAGTTGCACATTTTAAGATCTGATATTGCGGGTAGTATCTTTAATACAGTATTATATAGTCGCGGACAAAAACACTAGTCATTTAATATAATTAAATACACACAGTTTAACGTTTAATAAATAACTCCATAAGTATTTACTACATGAAGGTAAAAAGATTATGGCCCGCCCTAAACAGCGACACTTTTAACTGATGAATCGCTTTTCGATTGTTTTTCGAAAGAAATACATCAAAAGCTAAAAAGATGTTACTGTGCCGCCCGCCCCGGCGCTAATCTTTTTACCTTCATGGTCAAAAGATTAAATCCCAAATAAACAAACAAGCATGTGCTGTCATAACTTCTCCTAGGAGTCTTAGGGTTAAAGGCAAATTCACCTTTTTGTAAATTAATTAATACCCTATTTCGTTCATAATTCCCACTAAACTTTTTTCTTCAATTAAACGGATTAGGTTAATTTATACTTTACCGTGATATGCATTAGGCAGGGTAGGTAAATTACTTAAAATAGTACTCAATTTCTGTGTTCCTAAGTTTCTTTAAAGTCTCCCTTCCATAACTTACGCTAACAGGATTACCCTAAGGCCATCTAATGTAGACATCTACGCGTCAACAAGACGAATATATAATAATAGCTCATGTATAAGCCTAAGGGAAAACGTGTTTCCTATATGCGGTGGAGCATGAACTATTGGAAAACCATTTGTTTTACTTCCTGAGTGATCAGTAAGATAATGATATGATTCCATAGATGCTTTACTTTACGTATTCGGGTAGATACACAAAAGATAGGTTGGCAAGGAAAAATTTGATAAAGGATTGATGTTGTTATGTTTGAATTTTAAAAATAGAATCGCAATTATTTAAAAAAAAATTGGTGCCGTTCGCGTGATCTTTTTTATCTTATTTTCGTGTAAAGAAGTTTTATTTAAATTGAGGCAAAAATTTAGAAATGTATAAAAATTACTTTTTTTGCTTCTATTCAGTTTAAAATTTGAATCCTGGATTGTAGATGGATGAGCTGCTCTAACCGATCCATTTACAACTAATTGCATCACAAATGATTCGATATTTAAATAAGTTCTAAATAAAGAAGAACAGAATTATCATATCGAACAGATCAGCGCGCACGACTTGCGATACTTGTTATAGTTGACTTACATAAAATTTCGATATGCCTTTTTGGACTGAATTGCCAGCAATTTACTCAATTTTTGTTTGTCTATTGCTGAGCTGTGTAAATCACTAATAAACATCTTTCTCATTAGTCTAAGCAAATCAAAAAAGTTTTAAATTACGTTTCAGATATTCTATCTAACATAGCAAAATCGTGTCAAATTTCTTTTAAAATAGAATAGCTGGCTTTGTGCAGCGCAGCTATTATCTAAAAATAATAATGTGTAAGTAATGTGTAAAATAATTTAATGTCGCGGAAAGATTATTTTTTATTTACATACAACTTCATAACGTATTACAATTCTCATTTTTACACTCGCCATCAACATTCTATTCAAAACGCCATCTAGGGACCATTAGCTGCATAATGGCTATTAATGACATTCATTGGGCTCTAATTAAATCTCGTATTTTTAATTTTATTAAATTTAAATTAGATTGAGAAGCAACTTATTCATAGTTTAATACGTTGTCTTTTACTTATATGTTATCATTAGCATCCATAGTTGTCTGGAAGACATGTTGCCTACAGATAATACCGTCTGTAGTATACTCTCTGCTTTAGCTTATTTCTAGCGTAATTTTTTTGTTGTTTAATAAAGCTACATTGTAACGTAAATGAATGATATATTTTATGGCATGTCTGTTTTTGTAAGCCAGTGCTCGTTACTACGCGGTGCGTGCTTCATTGCCTCAGATGTGCGATAGGCCCTCGGGGACGTAACAATAGCCCAGTGCAGTAGCAGCTCATCAGACAGGAAGATGAATTGTTATAAATGTTAGGTAGTTAGTTCGTTGTGAAGTTTCGTTGTTGCTTTTCAAGGTTTTTATTTTATTTACTGTGTTTAATTGAGCTGAACGTTTAGAGTTCGAATCACTAAGTTTAGGGTCTCCCTTTAGAAACTAAAAGCTACAGTTTTTGTACGTTAATTATTTCATTACATACATGTATATTTATAAAGCTTATATTTGATTGTATAATAAACAAGCTCAAAGTCACTCAGCGAGCAATAGAACGAGCTATGCTCGGAATTTCTCTACGTGATAAGGTCCGGAATGAGGACCACGGCGAAAGGCGACCACGTACCGGGAAACGTCTACCAGGCCGTCCTCCTACTAGATGGACCGAAGACCTGGTTAGAGTCGCGGGGAGTCGCTGGATGCAGGTGGCTCGGGACCGGTCGATGTGGCGTACCATGAGGGAGGTCTATGTCCAGCAGTGGACGTTTCCCGGCTGATGATGATGATGATGATGATGATGAAATACAGGTTTATAATCATTTATTTTTAGGGTACCAACCATCTGATGAAACAATTTAAACCTAATGATTCCACTCTGTCTGTCTGTCCGTCTAAAAGGTATCCCAGAAGTAAAGAGACATTTCTTAAAATCAATCTAGCCACGAAAAAAGTGTTCAAAGATAAATAAATGATTGTCATGGTGACCATAGATGACATATATGTCGTATTACGTACATTCATTTGCATACCAAATTTATCTGCTATCGGATTATTTTCAGTAAAATATTGTCAAGATTATTTTGTCTCTTCTGGGACACCCCAGTATCATAGCTGATTATCTTAGCAACTACCAATGCTATCGACTGGAAATTTGGAATAGTTATGAGAAATGATAATCCACAGGTACCTCAAGATCAAATAGCTTTCCTCTACCTCCGAAGATTCCAAAGTGAAAAATCAAAAGATAGGATTTTGTGTAAACATTACAGGAAAACTTAAGCGAGGTCTCTTTCTTGTGTAGTTTTCCAGAAATCATCAAAAAACTGTGACAAACAAACTTAGTTATGCGGTTGTGAAAATGAGGTATTTTATGTCCGTATCTGTACGTTTCTTTTAATTTCAGAACCCTTGGTGCATGAGTCCAACTCGCACTTGACCTTTATCTCACAGAGCTTTAACGTGTTAGGTAAACTATAGGTAAATTGCTGGCATACGACATTTCTCCTAGCACTGGCATTGTGTGTATAATATACAATCTATTATTATGGATATGCTACCCAAATCTACTATTATCGATAGCTACCTCACTGAGATTCAAACCCGTGACCTGATTCCAATACTGATTAGACATTTCAAACGGTTGATATAATAATAATTTTAATTGGATTTTAACTTACTTGACATTGGCAAAATCAACGCTAAGATGGATGAGAATGATTAAAAAACCAGATCTGACGTGAATTGGCATAATCTCAATGTTACCTTGTTAACTGACTTCCGAAAGCCGTTACAAGCTCAAAATTAATAAAATAATAACCTTTTAAATATCGAATGAGATGCACTCTGGCTCAAGTCGAGGTTTATCGATATGGGAGGGAAACTGCGTTCTGCTCATCCGAACAGGCTCCACAAGTTTTAAAGGTCATGGATGAAGACCCACGTTAGATCTCTAAATTCTAGAAATAGTTACACGTTTTGTTTGTCTCTTAGGTTGGGTTCTAATTAATCTGAATTATTTCACGATCGATCGTGTGCGCTGGTTTTTGTATTTCTTTCACTGTTTTTGTTTTCCTATCACAGTCTGAATTTTGTTTCTGACAGCGAAGAAAATGATGTTGTTGTTGGTATTTGTAGAATAAACGAGTTGTTTTTCGTTTCACTCGTATTTCTGAGACTTCCAATCTATATTGATTTTAATATTTTAAAAATGGAACTAATGCATGTATAACTGTAATATGAACGAAACATAATATTGTTGACCGATCAAGTAACGCTGGCAGCTTAACCAGACCCCTTTTTTTTCGAGGGGGAAATCTTCTGAAGATACCCGACTCCTTAGGAGAGAAGCCGGGTTATCTGAAATTTTTATCCACTAAAACCCCCTCGGTGGTCGTCCTCCGCGCAAGTCGAGCCCTGGGATCTCCTAGGAACACACCAGAACTCCTCTAGCGCTTCGCAATCAGCCCTTCCCTTGGCCAGTGAGCCATGACGAACAGATATTTTTTCAATGTAAAAAGTTTAAAATCTTGCAAATGTTGCTGTGTATTGTGCTTGCCTTTGTTTAAGGATTGGGCTAACCTAAATAGGTCCTTTCGATGAATTTCACTACTAACTTTCAACGCACAGTAGTAGATTTTAATTTACAAAATTCCGTGCAGCGCCTTCTTAAGTCGAACATTTGAATTCTCAGTTACATTATTTATCTAAGCACCCACCTAAATTAACATTCTAATACCAATATTAATTAACCTTCGTAAAAGCAAATAATGAACTTTGGAAAATCCAAATTCGGCACGTTTCATTCGCTGCGTATTTTGAAACTCCTGTGTAAATCAACTATTAAATTAAACTATAGGTGCTGAGATGCAATAGGATTTGTCATTGAGTATGTACATTTTATGAGCAAATAATGTCGCAAAGTGCCTATAGCGTCATAGGCCGTGACATCTTACTATTGACATTGTGTAAGATCACTGAGAGCAATGTATTTTCTCGTTGCAAATCAAATTACAAAAAAAAGATTTCCTTTTCATCCAGTATTTCTTTTGGGGGGCCATTACTCAAACTAAATTCATTATTGCTTTTCACACATTTCCGTCGCTACCTTAGTCTACCACGAAATAGCAGTGTTACTGTTGTCTGTACCAGTATTTTGAGAGTTTTAGGTGAGCACGCTTCCATCCTCATCATAGCGTAACATTGAGACCAAATACGATTCAATACCATTTCAAAAATATAGCAAAATGGTGCTCGAAATGTCAACTTATAGACTAGATTTAGTCCGTGACTAAGTAATGTTCACGGAAACTACATGCTCGATGGGGATGTACTCGTAAGTAGCCCTTGTCCTTTTTTGCCCTTCAAATAACCCTATACAATAAATCTAGTCATTCTAAAAGGTAAGATGGACAAACAAAGAAACGAACTCACTTTCGCATTTGTAACATTAGTATGGATTACGGGGTCATTTTCAATAATGCTGTATTGTTAAGAGAACCGTCTATCAGTCCGTCCGTTGGTCTCAATTGCAACGAAATTTCTATAAGAACATGTAGCTAAAAGTACCGTCGAGAAGGGAATTTGTATCGACTTAAGGATGTACTTAAAATCTTCATTATCGAAAACTGAACTTAAAAACATCGATTTCATTACTACCACTAAATTTCAAGGCCTCAAACCTTCGTGACTTTAAGATATATGGTAGATAAAGAAAAAGCTTTAGAAGCAAACAAGTTCATCGTCTACAAGTTAATGAAGCTAGTGTTACGTTTCGTTATGTAATTTCATAAAGGAGAAGTATATGTCTGTTAAATACCAACAAAAAATGTGATAGTGGCTATACGTACAAAAACACAGACGCTATAATTAATGTGGAATAAACTCTGCACACATTAATTTTAGACGCTGCAGACGTTTTTATCAGCTTCTCTCCTCTTCTATACAGACCCGCTAGTAACAAATAGATTCAATGTGGTAGAAATGCCAATTGTCGGTAGATTTGGTTTTTATATTTTACATATGCAGTTGTATTTTTTTTTGACCTTTTGACTGGGTAAACCGATTTGGAAGATTTTATTATTATTTGAAAGGTGGTGCTTTTCGTGTAGTTTCATTTCAATTTGGTACAGTTCTGACAATGGCGTCCACGAGAAAACGATATAAATCTTAAATTTGCCCTATTAAAAGTAGACTTTTAGGGAAATTGAAGTAGGTTTCCAGTTTTTTTGAACACATTTACTTGTTTTGAGTAATGAGGTATTTTTTAGGATTTTTGGAACGTCAAATATATCCATCATGGCGGATTGTAAAGGGACAATAAAATGAACAATATAAAGATCGTGTTTGGTATCAAATGAAAGATACATTCCGAAAATATACGTGTTTCATGTCAGTATATCTATCTGAAGAAACTCTGTATAGTAATGCATATATTGTGGCTAATACTATTCTTGTCGTAGTCGGATTTTACTCTCTGTAGGAGAGTACGCCTGAGTCCCGTGCATTGGTCTCATAATGATTATGACGAGTCAGATTTTGGCTATCTCAACTTTCTCCTTGTTTTTTATTCTTTAAGGATAATTTTTGAGTATCTTTTATTAATTCTATTTTTCAATATCTTACAAAACGTGAAACACTTTTTTTTCTTAATGTACCTTAGTTGATTATCAATAGGGTAAACTGAGCTTGAAAAAGCTTTGAAGTTTTCCAATAAAACATGTAGATTGTAGAATTAAACAATAATTCACAGACAATCACCTGTTTAATATTCATCTCACGTCTTAAGGTATGTAACAGATACCAAAAGGTCGAGCTTGTAACATCAGCAATAATAATATCCATGGCAACATTAATGTTCAGATGTGAACATCAAACGTTGAGTCAAAAGTTCATTTGAGACTTAAATTGTAAATGGTTTCATTCACAGCTTTTGCTCGTTACTCGTAATTCACAAGAAGTTTATATATAAATATATATATATATATATATATATGTACATAAACTATATATATATATAGTTTATGTACAGCTGTACTGTTTACTCAAATACGTTGAGTCAAAGGAATTTTTGATCCACTTTGACAAAATAATTTTTTTAAGATGACTTCTACATTAGTTGTTTAGTTTGTCAAAGCGGGTTAGGATTTCATGAGGCCGAGTGTTACTTAGACAAATAAGTTGTTAAATAGTTTAGATTTCTGTTAATAATGACATTTTTTATATGTTAAATAAAATGTACATACATCTACGTCAGATCAAAAACAAACTGTCAATCCTTCTATCTGAAGGCTGACAAGATTGTGGTCAAATGTATGTCTAGTGCCAGTATAAACATGAAATTAAAGAAGGTTTTGGCTCTAGATTTGCAGATTTGCAAGACTTTCGGAAAAGTTTCAAATTAATGGGCAGTTTTGGGGTAAGCTGACACATAATGCAAAATATACCTCTGTGGTTCTATGTCATGAGATAGCATAAATCCAAGCAAGTACTAACAAGTGTCCATAGACAGAAAGGTTTAAACCCAATTAAGTAAATGTAAAAAATGAGTCCAGTCCAAAATCAGCGACCACTTTACGATTTCCTCAACAATTTATAGAATAGACTTGAGAAGCTATCTAAATGAAACTTTTTTGTAACTATTATATAACAAATACATGCCTAGCATTTACGGTGACTTATTACATCATTACAGATAATATTCTTAGCAATCTCTGCCTGTCATAAAGTAATTGTTGACTTGTCTTCTATCGGACAACTGCCTTGCGACCTAGTAGCATAAGTATAAATCACAATTGCAAGACTTTTTATATCAAAATGTCACTTGAATTGAAGTTTTGATGACATTAGAGGTACATTCTGTAAGTTGAGATATGAGTATTAAATGCTAATACGTACATTACGCATGCTTTATATTTAACCGGTATCCTTAGTTAAAATAAGTCAACGTAGGTTACAAAAACTCTGTTGATCAAATGATGAGGGGATTGTTCCATTGATCGTGTCAAGCTTTGATATCAATACTTTTTTTATTACATAAAATTCTCAAATTGGGAATTATAGTTTGTCTTTTAATTTAACTTAGTAACTACTGCGTACGCAAACTACACGACATCTCTGTTAGAGGCTTTCAAACTTCGCCTTAACGTCGAAATAACATCTATTCATACCCCTTGATCTCTTTCCGGTCTGATGAAGAGACATTTCCTGTTCTTTTTCTCTCAAACTTATTGATTGATACTCGTTTATAAAAGACTGTCTCAATTTATTTTGAAGGTCAATAAATTTGATATATGTTTGACAATGCATTAGAGCACATTTCATGGTTTAGTACTACACATAAAGTACACTACATCTTCAGGTTTTATAGGTACAGTGGAAAATTCTGACGATTGTCTTAGGAATCGGATTGATGAAACCCACTCACTTGCCCGGTGACCCAGTGCGTGGGTTACGTTCGCAAGTATCGCGGTGAGTTGACACGCACCCATTATACGCTGATGCGTTTTTGATGCGCGTGCGTCGATCCGGTAGGTACAGTTGGACTGAGTTTTATGTAGAGTGGACGGATGATGCTTATGGTAATTGTGTCACTTAGAATTTATGATGATTTGGGGCAATGTCGGTTTAATGAGTTGTTAAATAATTGAAAATAAATTGAGGATTACATATTTACGGTACATTTTTGCATACGATATAAATAGTTATTCTTGTTAATTTATTTTGCATTATATTACATTTACAATCGTAAACATGAGTATAAAGTGAAAATGTATTCATTTAAATTTTTGTAACATATTTTTAATAGAAAAAATCGACTGAACGTAATAAATATAATATTCATAATAATTTAAATTATGCAATCAATGTTGATTTATCTTTAAAACAAAATTGCCAATAAAATTTAATACCAAAGTTATTGGACTGACTGTACAGGAAATTTGGTTTATAGGAATGAGGGCAAGATCATTACTATCCACTGTTTTGTTTTAGAGCAAACAATAAAAGGAATTAACTAAACAAGATGTTAAGTTTTTTGCGAAACTCCAAAACCCGTGTCAGCGCGTTGATGTCTTTTGTATGGCAGATTCTGTCTGCCACAACACGGGTTGTTTTGACGCATCTATGTTTTGCGTCAAATTTATTAAATATTTGTAATAATAATTAAGTGCATATATTAATTTATTAAATGGCCATATTTCAATGTCCTTCGATTATTAGTTATTTATATTTCATAAAAAATTATATTAATTATTTTTTATTATTTAAAATTATTTTACTTAATCATGCATATCCGTAAAAAAATTCATGCTAATTTTATCTGTCAAAATAAATTAAGTACCATATAAAAATATTGTTAAAGAAAAATTGAGCTTACCTTGCACACAAGAAAAAGCACGACACAACGTCACACACACTTTTTTAATTCAGAAAAATATTAAATATTTTGTACTGCGTATGTACGTCCGTTTGTCGCGGCGGTCGGGGTCAGAGTGCGCGCGGTCGCGGTCTCATCCCGCTACTCGTGCGCACGCGCAGTGAAAGTGTTTATATAGCCTCTGGGATGCATCTTGCACGCTGTGACGTCACACGTACCAGATGCAACAGATTTATGGGCCGTTGGACGTTTTCTGGGTTGTTCCTAGCGCCTAGATCTCAAAAAGTTGTGTAATTTTTGAATTTTTTCATATGTAGGTTAATTTTCTTTCATGAAACAGAATACTTGACCTTTGACCAGAACTATATCTTTATATTACTCCTTTGTATATTGTGATTGTAAATGTGACTTATAATTTTTATTTTCCACTTTAAATCAATAGATTTAACGGTCAGGAAAATATAGTACAACATACACAGCTGAAGAAAGGCCGCCCTTCGTCTGTCCAGCAAGGGGAATCCCACTTCACGATTACTATATTAATGTCTGGTATAAATAGTAAGCTGCTATTATTTATTACAGAGCAAAGTTTTCTGCAAACTTTTAAAGATTTCCAGATTAAATTTTTGTAATTAAAACGTAATAGAATGCTGAGGGCGAGTTTAAAATTACCCCGCAGGAATTATTTGCTCGATCGGAATAATAGTAGTCAAGTCATTTTCCAACCCTTCAACTATCCCTGTATAAAAAAACACGTCGTCACTCTCGGCTATGACGGCAGGACACACAAATTAACTTTTGGAGTTACAATATTAGTATGGGCGTACGATAAAGACTTAAAAAATTTTACTGCGCCTAAGCAGTACATATAAAAAAATTTAAAATATAAAAAGCGTGTATCTCTAACAATATGAATCTAGCCTAAAATTTGACTGTTGTTCGATTACAATCAATGTTCGATAGATGTCGCTAACGCGCTATCTGGTGGTTATTATAATGGTGATATACAACCGGTAGCTTAACTTTAACTGACAAAAGAAGATCGTTATACTAGTAATAATAATTTTCAGTCCCTTGACGGATTTGTATGATAGTTTTTCAGACGTAAGCATTTAGCAACAAAGATTTAGTTTTATTTCCGTTTTATTACAATAAACACAATTAACACAATAAAGGTATGAATAATTTAAACAAATTGAAAAATATAATGACTTTTTTAATAACGTGTCACCGTACGGTACAGTTAAAATGCAATCCTCAATTGCGTTGCTGTATAATGATCGATGGTCGTCCCTTGACTTTCAGTGCGTTGTATAATATAGATCGTATTGTTCAGATTCTAGAACAATAGCTTGATCATCAAAAACTATGTCAGTTTGGTCGTTGACCTCTTCGGGTGTGATGTCCCGCGGTTTCGTTGCTTTACACTGAAGTTTTAACTGAGGACAGAAGAGCGCACATCGCTTACATTACGGCTAATGGTGACACATAGTTTTTCATTCGAATAAAATAAATGTTAAACTTATTTTTTGTGGGGATAGGCATTGGCATGAGATAACAATGAAATGAAAGTCATCTCGTTGTAATCAACCATGGTGGAATTTAAATATGGGAAATAAAGTCTTCCCTTTAATAAATTTATAAGCCAAAGAAAGGTTACGCTTGGTTTTTGTTTGCAAGCGTAACGATCACTTAACTTGGTAGACAAGATTTCAGTGTGACGTGCCTGGGACATGGATACTAGGTATTGTAGTTTAGCAGATTTTCCAAATGTCGACAGATTAAAATTGACGGTCCTGTTCATTCATCCATTTTCATCCATTGATTACGAGCGCTCTCAGTCGTATTCAAGAGCTTTTTAGAACGGTAATTCAAAGATCTCAGATTTGGTCTTTCCTGGAGAATGTCTGGTAGCTAAATTAGTCAGGATTTTTATACGTCTACCTGTGGAGCTACTATGATGCTTAAATGTGCTGTCAAACAAATACTATTAATACTGTTATGTTCTGGTAATCAAAGTTAGTATTGACAGTGTGATATAAAAATGAAGGCTCTGTTTGATTAATCTTGTATGATCAAAAAAGGAAACTAAGCCATTCGGCCGTCACCGCAACCAGTTGCAAAGGAAGAAAGGAAACTAAAATGTTGTGTTCAAACTAGTTGATTGCTGGCGGCTTTTCCCGCATGGAAATTCATACCTAATTCTTCAAAGGTATCGGTGTGCCCAATTTCAAGTTTATTGCTGACGTGGTTTGGATTGAATGTTGATATATCAATCAATCAGTCATTGAAGCTTTTTATGTACGAGTATATAGATGCGTGAAGCTACATCATGAAAATAGCATTTCTATTAGCGAACTTTAAGTTTCTGTGGTGCAATATTTCATGTTAAAATTTGATGATTGCGTTTTTATTGATGATTGTTTCATTTGGCAGATGTTCCGCAAGACGTATGAAGTCGAATGCAACCTGGAATTGGAATAATGTTGATGATAAGGTATTCTATGTAATAAATAATTTATTTAAAGAAAATAACAGTGATTTTATTCGTTCAATCGAGTAACAGTTACATAATATATCACCAGGAATCACTGTTCAACCTTGTTGTGATAAACCGAACACAGACGTAGAACATATATGTCCCTCTCTTTTCTAATCGTTTTGAAACCGCCTTCAATCAACGAAGGACGAATAATAATAATCAAGTGGAAGGGTGGAAAATGAGGGTTGAAATGCCAGAGGAATGCCACAAGAGATTTGCCATAATCATCGCATTTAGCAGTCGAATTGAAAACACGTTCGTGTAGACAAAAAGTAACGTACATTGTGACACCTCATCGGTCATATATCAGTTTACAATAATAAAATTTTATGTAACGCTCAACAAAACCATTATAATTTTATAACATTGTTTGAAAACATCGCATTTTACAAAACACTTTTACAACAACCGCGTCAGATGTCAAAGGATGTTAGTGAATTAATTTATTGGAATCACGCGAAAAGATACATTATGAAGTACTCTACCTGATTCCGTGTTCCCTGGAGATAACTTGGGAGTTTTCAAATAAAGACTCACTAGGCAACGACTGTTTTCGACTGAAAGCTACTTTGACTGCTCTGCAGGGACCATAAGGTTCAATAATCATATTGTTAATCTGAAAAGAAACCTTAATAACCAATTTTCAGGTATTTGTTTTTATAACATTTTTGTTATAATATAAAATTAGTTCAAGATTCACGTTCAAGTTCACCACATTTCATTCAACACGCATTACTTTTAATTAATTCTATTTATTGGCAACTCTTTTAAATAAGTTATTACATGATCCTCTTGGCTGTCACGTACCACAGCTTGGGAACCACTGTTCTAGATCAACGTGTAACATCTGCGACAATTATCATAATTGGCTTCATAAGTGCTCTAACAGACAAGAGCTTCCCTCACCGATTGCCACGTCATAAATTCCATGAGCGGAATTGCTATAAATACACGATTGACACATGCACTGATGATCGCAGTAAGATGTATTTGTTTCATGGGCAGATCTTTCTGTTTCTGCCAATATCCTGACGATGCGATACGGCCACTCCATGTTACCCTATCCCAAAGCCAAGACCACTCGTATGGTCATATTACGGCATAATCGACGACTAAAAAACCTTTTGGTACAAGATACACGTTGAGCATCTATCATATTATAGACAGAGAGATTTAAATATAGTAATAGGTTATAGAGCGGTCATTGGGAAACGTTTCATATAAACATTTTGATCTCAAAAGTCAATGGTATGTCAAATGTCTTGTACGGCCATGTGACGTGTTGTGACACTAGATTGAGTAACTTATTACCAATTGGTAATAAACTTATTACCAATTGGTATAATTGGTAATAAGTTTAGGATCAAAATGTTTGTTTGCTTTGTCCGGTCTATTAATATTGAATGTCTTTGATTATAGATTTATTTTATTTTGACATTGAAATTACTGTTTGACATTTATATTAATATATTTTTGACGTTCATTGTACACTCTGACATTTTTATAAATTTTTTTGTAATCTTGTAATTGGTACTATGAAATAAATAATCTAATCTAATTGACACTATTCAAAATGGTGCCCAGTTCCTGCTATTTCAAAAATAACACTGAATTGTGTGTGCGATTTAATATTGAACTTATTTCTTAATCTTCTAAAGAATCAAATACGAATATAATGACAGTTTACGTACAATTTCCATTAATTTTTATCTCCACGGGTTTAACAATAATTTTATTACAAGCCATCAAGTATAGCCAATAATAGTCATCCTTACAATTTGGCAAAATGATATGCTATCCGAGATATGAATACCAGGCTTTGCGAAATACTTACGAGTCTCAAACGGAGATCCATTCAAATGTCAAAACCTAAAAACAATTAATTTTGACAATAACGATATCTTCAACGTTCAGGCAACAAATGATTGTTTGAACGATTGCTGATAATTAAATACTTGATAATGGCTGATTTTAAGAAAAAAACTATCAGTAATTATGATTGACCAACTTAAGACCACCCATTGTGATTTTTCAGGAATAATTTTTCGAATTTGAAATTCTCACTTATTTTCTCACAATTTGAAATTCACACTCACATTCATTATTACAAATTATCCTTCTGAACATTGTTAGATACTATATAAATATTGTTATGAATAATAATGTCATAAGCCTGAAGTTTGTTTGTTAGATTTAAAAATACATAACAAATCGTAGAGAATATAAATTCTTGCGAGTATTTAAATTCACATTATTTATTAGCCCAATGTCAATGCTAAAAAATCCAACTCATGCGCCGACAATCGTTCTGATGTTCATATCAATAAGATCTATGAATGGATATAATTTTACCATTGATAAAAATAACAAATCGCTATTTAAACATATTATTACGCTGTCCGGAAAAATATTGAGGAAGTGCGAAACAAAAGCCGGTATCATTAATCATGATTTTTCCCCAACACGTGTACAAATATCTATGTACGCAGGTACACTGCGTATACTACATTTGTATAAATTTACGAACTATTAGTAGGTCACCTTTGAAATTGTATAAATATGCGAACTAATATTGGTTGTTCACCTTTGAAATTGTATAAATATACGAACTAGTATTATTTGCTCACCTATGAAATTGTAGAAATATATGAACTATAGTATTCGATGCTACCTTTGAAATTGTATAAATATATGAACTAGTATTGGTTGCTCACCTATGAAATTGTAGAAATATATGAACTATAATATTCGATGCTACCTATGAAACTGTATAAATATACGAGCTAGTATTATTTGCTCACCTATGAAATTGTAGAAATATGTGAACTATAGTATTCGATGCTACCTTTGAAATTGTATAAATATATGAACTATAGTATTTGATGCTACCTTTGAAATTGTATAAATATACGAACTAGTATTGGTTCCTCACCTATGAGATTATATAAATTTACGATACTTGCCATCAAGTAGTTTCGTCCATAAGCAAGTTGTCCTTAAACACCACAGCTTATGGTGGATTAGTATAATATTGTTGGACCCGCATTATCGAGGTCTGACACTAGTTTGGTAAATGTACTGCGCAGACGCAAAAACGTGTAGGTTATCGAAGCTCGTGCGCACAAGCGGAACTAGCTGATACCCCGAGATGCGCGTGAGGTGACGCGTGCGTTATGCACGAATAAATTATGTTATTATAGGTATTATGTTATAATTACTGGAAGTGATATTTGATTTTATTAGTGTCCATGGAGACTTCGATGCAAAATTGGCATGTGCCTATTTTTATTCGTCATTCGACAGCTAGATAGCTGCAATATCATTTCGAATAACTGTTGTTTTTGGGCAAAAAATATGAAAGAAAGAATCAAAAAAAATATCCAGTAAATTTGTTACATAAGCGCAGTATCTACTATCTAATTACAATACTTGTTTTAGGTAGGTCTCATCTAACACATACAAACAAAAACTAAAATTCAAAGTGACGAAAAAATTAATTAACCTACTTTTAAATTAATAGCATACATTAATGTAATACGAATAAACAAAAAGGAAAAAGAAAATTACACTAAAAATCACAACGAAGAATAATAATTAAATTTTTTTTACGCAGTAGTAGTATAATCGAGCCAACCAATGACATGAGATACAAACGAAAATATATACATTCAATGGCTCAACATGTAAAAGGCATGGTTCAACGATTGCCACTTCTATCGTCTCTACATCGTTAGAAGTGATACCGGTCGTATCCCCAGGGGGCCGACTATTAGCTCATAACAAGCTTATTAACGCATCGTTCGCAATGACGGGCAATTGTCAATCATATTGTTAACAATTATTAGCTATGGCGGTCAATACGCCTCAGATTTACGTGGGAATTCAGGTTTTTGAAAAATCTGTCAAATATCCTGAAAACAAATCTCTGGTGGTGGCATAAATAAAATTGAATACGTACATGTCATACAAAATGTGAGATAATTTTTTAAGAATTCATGCCAAGTTAGGACAAAAATTAAAATGTCTAAACTCTGTCTGATACCCTCATCTCATAGCGACAGCCCTTAGCTGAGGCCGAGCGCAAAGCGGGTGCTCTTAGCGCACCTTCCGCGCTCGACAATTGTTCAGGTGAAGCTGCAATGATCGCTGAGCCAAGAGCATCGTCAATTCGAAAAAAAAGGTGTCAAAATAAACTTTTTATGGATCATCTCTTTTCATTTATTTCTTCTAGGATCTGTAGTTTAATGATTCTTAGCTGTGTTCAGCCCAATGATGATGATGGTAGGCCGAATCGCTCGAAGAACTGATAACCAAAGGGAGTAAGAGTTCTCGAGTGGCGACCTCGTACCTGGAAGAGTGCACCGGGCGGCCGCCTTACTAGATGGACCGATGACCTAGATAAGGTCGCGGGGAGTCGCTGGATGCAAGTGGCTCGGGACCAGTCAATGTGGCATATCACGGAGGAGGACTTTGTTTCCCGGCTGATGATGTTGATGGTGATTTTTATGCCAATCTCATTGTACTGGTTTTTTGTTTTGCCTGAGACTTCGTAGCGTATATAGTTTATAGAAAAAGTAGCATATGACAGTGAAAATTTTTAAATTTCAACTGCCTCTGTAGCTTACGTTAGTTGCTAAACAGCTGGACACAATCCGCAGATACCGGATTAGATTCACAGCCGGGTTAGGGCACTAGGGTTAGTGGAAAGGTACGAGTAGTTTTATATGCCCCAGATGGGCAGCTAACATTATAAGGCATGAGATTTCAACCTTATCTTCGCAACCATCTGGAAGGAATAAGGAAGTTTTTAAAAGAATTGTTTCAGAGAATGTTTGTGATGCAGCCTTATTCGAAGCAACTCAAAGACAGATTAAGCGTCAATTAAAATGAAGTAACTGAACAAAGCTATCGGTTTCATTTTGCAATTTATTTAAGGATGTTAATACCTTAACATTTCAAAAGTTCAAACATATTGATAGCTTGTTTTACCAATGTTAAACGAGCAACCAAAAGCGCCAGATCTTCATTGTAAAGCGATTTGTAAGCACAACTGCCTATTTCCGACACAAATCGTTCTATAACAATAAAATTATACTTTAGCTAACCAGCGGCTATTGTGCAATATTTTTTCGGCAGAGATACCATCTCAAACAGCCTCCGTTCGGCCAATGCGTTTTCAATTATCGTACTAGCGTTAAAACAGCGGCTTCCAACCTGGAGATTCAATACCCCTAAAAGCCTATGTAACCACATAGTTCATAAGTATATATTATCTAATATTTGTTGCCGCTCGTATTGAGGTGAAGTTTGTAAGTAGGATGTAAGAGAGTGTAAACAATAATCATTTCACCAATACGTATAAAGTTTTTTCAGGATGAACAATGGACATCCATACTGATCTATAAATGTGAAGGTGAATTTGTCTGTCCTTCCTTTACATCATAAAGGAGAGACATAATGACTTGATTATTTTCGGATAAGGATTGTAGGGCTGGAAAAGGGCATAGGCTTTATGCAGGCTTTATACAGATTGAAGTAGTGCCCGTGTGATAATTTTTCCGAAGTCGCGCTTTAAAAATAATTGGTTATTTATATCTCGGGCATCAGCTAGTAATAAATACACATCGACTAAAGTGTTTTATTTTTGTGTGAACTCTATACATAACCACGGCTAAAATAGTTTTGTTAATTTTATTAATAAAATGGAACATACTCAAATTCATACCAAAAATAGTCCCATCTTAATTCATAAACAATACATTTAATTGTATATACTAACACCTGTCTATTTTTGAAAATAATTTCCTACTAGTTTAGTTGTTCACCTCAGATTTTTTACATTTTTTTTATTTATTTATTTCAAAAAAGCACGATATAATTAACACAAAACAACAAAGCAACTTTATAAGTACTGCCAAATAAAGTACCTTAATATATGTTTAATGTCTAAAATTTTGTCATTTATTTTTATTCGTCTATCAATAAAACGCTCTTTCGGATATCCAATAAGTAGTTCGTATTTTTATGTTAAGTTAGTAGAGTAGAGATAGAGTTTTTGTTGTTATGAATTGTCTACTTTAAAGTTTGGGAAACGCTGCACTAAAGAATTGTTTCTAAACAATGAAAATGGCGCTGTCACTTGTTTTGTAATGAATTTACAAGTGTACGCGAGTTCGAGCAAATTGAATGACATAAAAAGTAGGTGAATAAAACAATTAGCTTTATAAGAAACTGAATTGGTTGCTAATTAAGTGAAGGAATAAATATTTTGAGATCGATATGCAGTTCCGATGTTTATTAAAATTTTAAAAAAGTAAATGCGTTCAAAAAGAACTGGAAACCGACTCGAATTGCCCTAAAAGTCTACTTTTACTTAGGCAAATTTAAGATTTATATCGTTTTATCATGGATGCCCCTGTCAGAACTGAACCAAATTGGGACCACACGGGAATCGCCACCTTTCAAATAAAAAATAATCAACCAAATCGGTTTACCCAATCAAAAGTTCTGAGGTAACAAACAATAAAAAATAAAATTTAAAATACATACGCGTTGAATTGAGAACCTCCTCCTTTTTGAAGTTGGTTAAAAACAACGAGATTATTAAGGGTACTTAATTTTACAATTACAATTGTTATTCATTTTTACATATATATAAAAATCCTAAACATACTGAAAGTCCCTTCAATTTAATGACAGTCATATAAATAATATTTCTAATTACAAATTAATGAAGTGATCAATAACATTTTACGACATAATAAAATGTTAATTTTTATTTCTCGTTATTGCATGCCTTGAATCGTATGTCCTCTTTTAGAATATTAAACTATGTGCAACATAATATTTTACTCTGATATAGATTATGTTTATATGATTTGTATGAGGTTTTAGTTGCATTTGTACTGTGTATGGCGCATTTGTTTAAATTATATTCGTGTTTGTATCTCAGCTGTTCTTCTCTCTATTTCTCGCATCCTTGTACTATGTTTATAAACGGCCAAGTGCAATATTTATGTACAAAGGGCAAAGAAAACTAAACAGTTTTATCGAGTAAACATTAAGACGAAAACATGATTGGATATTTTTTTGTTTCAAATGTTTCAAATCACATCTTCTAAAACACTTTTTTTATCACATCACCGTACTGTAAAGCGATTTACGTTTACATTTTATATTAACTTGTAGGTAAACTCAGTACCTAGCAAAGATTCAAATGATTTTCTCCTTCACGAAATCGTTTTTTAATAATTTCACTATTTGTGTTTTGTCGCTTACGTTCTTTTACTCCTGGCAGCATTGCACTACACCTTTCCTACTTCTGCATTGAGAACGGATGAAGTGCTATCACTGTCTTGCATATGTGGCTTACGGTTCGATGTTTCTTAGTCGTACCTCGTCTTAATCTTGCTAATTAAACCAATAAATACTGTTGCTATGTACAAATCGTTACCATACAAACTATTTGTCAACCGACGAATTGGACGTCGGAAATGATTCCGCGGTGAAGTATTTAGGACGCGTGCGCAGGCGCATCGTCGCAGGCGCGGCTTGCGACCATTCCGTGACGTCATTGTCACCTTCAGCCGCGAAGGTTGGCCATGGAAACGGTGTTAAATGACATTCATTAATAACGGTTTTGTTGTTTATCGAAGACAATAAAAACGTCTTTAATTTGTAATTTATTTATCTGCTTGTAAAATTTAAATAAATTAATATAAAAAAAATTTCATAAAGAAGCTTTTATTTAAATGCTCTAAAAAGAAGAAAATAAACTTTAAATTAAATCAAACCCATCAATTGATTACATTGAACAATTTATATGCTATAAAAGCTTGTCGCGTGATTTTAATTGTATTGATGTCGATGTGGCGTACCATGAAGGAGGCCTATGTGTCGATGAACTAGAATACAAGAATTATGTAAACTGATCTAGAGAAAAAGTATGTATTGTATAAAATAGATAAATCTACATACATCTACACTAGTAAATCACGCGACAAGCTTTTATAGCATATAAATTGTTCAATGTAATCAATTGATGGGTTTGATTTAATTTAAAGTTTATTTTCTTCTTTTTAGAGCATTTAAATAAAAGCTTCTTTATGAAATTTTTTTTATATTAATTTATTTTTTATTTTTTAGTTATCGACGTGTTTCTTAAGACTAAAAAAGTCTAGTTAAGTTACTGAATCTATTTCAATTTTAAAAAGCATTGAAGTGCAAGTTAGGCCCACCCAGGACGATGTAAAGTAATTTTGATTGGAATTTGTACGGAACTTTCATTATGGCACCTCGAAGTCTATTTTATAATTTAGTCGACTATTACCCATTCACCTGCAAAGCCAGCTTAGTCTTGATAGTTTTTCTTTTAAGTTCAGTGTACATACTATTGTGAAGTATTCAGATTTTTAAAAGCAATAGTTTAAAAGATATACGGGGGGAAACGCGAAACTAGTTTCGAACGTCATTTTTTAATAATACATTTGCAAAAAAATATAACAATAGTAAAATTATGATGAAGATGATTGTGTTCCGGTTAGCACAGAAAGCATAGCTAGCAACCTAAGTAACGTTTCTAGGTGAGAACGCTTCCATTTGTTGTTTAATCACTTAACATCGGTTGATATGAAGACAAAAGTACCAGGACCTCATACCTAAGATGGAGTCTAACTACAACTTCAAAGAGAGAAAAATAGATATATAATACCTTGGCATAAGGTCTCTGTCATCCCCATAAAATTAAATGAAATCATTATCAACATTCGAATTTAAATATGTATATTTAAAAAGCGAAGGCCCGCGTTCTT
Organism: Carcina quercana; assembly: GCA_910589575.2. NCBI lineage: Eukaryota > Metazoa > Arthropoda > Insecta > Lepidoptera > Depressariidae > Carcina > Carcina quercana. The sequence goes on along the minus strand of OU342446.1, from coordinate 4,638,611 downwards.
TTTTCAAAAACACTCGAACTGAAGCCAATCCTCTTGGAGCATGTGAATGCAGCAAAAAGTATCTAATTAAACAGACCCCGATCTTTTTTCGGAGGTTAGTGCGGAACAGTTGTCTTACACGCTCTCTGACACTTATGTCAACCTGGTAGTCTATTATTGAGATTGTGGCCAAGAGTGTGTTGCAAATACTGCCCAGTGACTCGGCAAAAATACTAGTATTGATTTTTGAATGAAAAACATTCCTTCAGTTAATAAGAAAAAAAAGTACTAGTGCTTTTGGCTTTATAACTAGTTAATAAGAAAAACGCACGTTTGCCTAGCGTTTTTAAGACAAGCTTCTGAAATCACGAACTTTTAGCACGCCAAACAGCTACAAAACGTATCACTTTCTGAGCACAAGTATTAGAAAAGCTATATATATTATTCCCAAGTTACGTGTATGGGAGCCACCCTTAAAAATATGTTTTGCAAGATTTTATTCTACTACTTTGTCGGCGTGATTAATATGTATACCCGTACTAAATTACACCTTTCTAGTAGTAAGGGTCTCTAAGCAAAGCCGCGGACTGACAGACGGACCGACTAACAGAGCGAAATTAAAAGGGTTCGTAGTTTTACTGCGGAACCCTAAAAACAGAAGTGACAGAAGTTGAGCGTTCTCATTTCAAAATATAAGTTTTACTCAAACCCGCGCGGAATATGTCATTAACTTCTTCTGGTTCTGATAACCTGGTAGTTCAAATGATTTTTCAATAGTTTGGTAGGAAATTAACCTGCGCTACAAAAACGATATTGCACGCTCCGGTGCACTTATGTCAACGTGGTATTAAGATGAGCCCGTATTTGAGGGACCATTGAAAAGTTCTTCTTTATTTCTCCTGGCTCCAGCATCAGACCAGGACCGATGACCTAGTTAAGCTCGCGAGTAGTCACTGGATGCAAGTGGCTCGGCCCTATCACCGTGCATGTGTGGGCGCGCCATAACAGGGAGACTCATGTCCAACAGTGGACTTCTGCAGCCGATGATTATTGCATACGCTGCCTTGTCCAGCCTCAATTGAGTGACACTATCTTGTCTTAAATTTATTTAGAAAACCATTGCCAAACTAACATAAACACACGCTTTTTAGCTGTATTTTTGGCATTTATGCATGACATTCAGCATTTACACAGAGGATATAATCACAGACTTTGCACAGACTAGGTACTGATATAATGCACAATCACGACTTGTTTTGATTATGTGGTTACTCTTTCATTCCCTTGGGCCAAAAAGAGACAAATAGCATTTTGAATCTAAAACACTTCAACTAAAGTCTAAAGTTAATGAATCTATTTAGATTTATAAAAAAAAGAAGTGACAGAAGCTACGCGTTCTCTTTAGTAGAATAAACCGCGCGTAATATGTCATGTGAGCTAAATCAAAACTACTTCTGTTTCTGCTAACCTGGTACTTCAAATGATTTTAAGTAGTTTGTTAGGAATTAACCTGCGCTACGATACGATATAGCACGCTCCCTTGCACTTATGTCAGCCTGGTATTCTGATTTTGAGATGAGCCCGAATTCGAGGGGCCTATTGAAGAGTTTCTCTTTATTCCTCCTGACTCCAGCATCAGACCAGCTCGCTGGTACCAGAAAAACGCATTGTCATCGGAACTGAACCAACGTGCAAAATTTCAACTCCCTAGGATAAGAGGAAGTGCTTCTAATTCAGCTTGCAAGATTTGACCCGAACATACATACATACATACATACATACTTACATACATACATACATACAAACATTGCAAGTTAAATAAAAGCTATTAACAAATAAAGCTTAATTTAACGAAGTTTGAACTCCATACTCTGCTGTGTGGTCTAGACTTTAGAATAAGACCACCCCAATCATCCCCTTTCTTAGAAAAAACGCTTTTCCAAAATGGTTATAGATTCATTGACGTCAAAAAGATTTTTTTAACATTGAATAAGTATCTTGAATAAATAGATATATCTCTGTATTCCAATTTGAATAACACATAGGGTGAAAAATAACAGGAAGATCAAGACTTCTAGTTGGCCTACACTTGGCCTTCATTTAACCCACTTATATTAACGGATTTTATTAAACATTTAATTAATCCATTTGAATATATGGAGATCGGTAATGTACAATAACGTAACATACTCGTAATTTTGAAAATAGAATGTTTCCACCATGTTTATGTAAATACATTTCTTTCTTTGTTTAATACAAAACCTAAATGCTATAAGAATGCATGTCATGATACATTGCATATTTCCTTCAGGGAAACTAAATATCACTGGAACCACTAGTTGATCACGAACGGGTACCAAGTAGAAGAACGAGGGGAAAAATTATTTACGCTCCGCATAGCACCGCCTTTAGAAAAATAGAATTCCTTCGTTCGATACACATCGCATGTCCTTTTGTGAAACAAAGGCAGATTCTATGCCAAAGTGGGCTGAGTGACCACTGTAAGTGTGGCCTTAGGAATCATAGAAAAATTCTGTAGAAGAATTGGTGACAATAACGTCTTGTAAACATTTGTTTCCTATTAAAAGATAAAGGGGGTGGTGGTATTTCCAAATTAGAGACACTAGATCGAGTAGGGTATTATTATATAAAATGCATTCGTTTGTACACTCTAAAATATATTATTATTTAATGTTAAAGACAGTAAATAAATCATAGACTCATACCCGTTCCAACGACAGGAGTGAGTGCTATATTTAATTTTGCGCAACGCCCGGTGTGGCACGGCACTCTGTGGTGGCACATGGCTAGTATTTGTCAACCGACTTCAAAAAAGGAGGAGGTTCACAATTCTACTGTATGTTTTTTAGTTATTTTTATGTATGTTACGCGATGATAACTCCGCCAATTGTGAACCGATTTTGATGATTATTTTTTTGTTTACTAGAAAATACTTCAGAAATGGTCCCATATAAATTTTATCGAAATTGATTGAGCGCTTTTTTTTAGAAAATCAAAACAAACCAAATATGTACCCAGATCATTATACCTCTAAGGGGGAAAATTTTTAAGGCAACTGAAGTCAGTTTTTAGTTTTTTTTTTGAAAGCGTTAATTATTTTACATTTAGTAAATATGTCGCGGCTCCAAACATTATGTGGTTGCGTTAAAGATGCATTATGCATCCCTACTTATGAAGGATGACACGCCATAATGGGCTCATTGTAAGAACCATAGACCTATAATAACACTGCCACGGGTGATGTAGCCGTTACGGAATCCAATAATTGGTTTCATATTGATACCGATACTAAAATACCTATGATTTATTCGCTACCGGGATTTTTTATATATATTAAAGATAGACCAACGCTTGACTTCAATCTCACCTGATGTTAAGTGACGATGCGACGAAAATCGCGACAGTAACGATATTTTTATTATTAAAATAGTAAATTTAAATTCTGAAATGTAACACAGAACATCATCTATCAACTGACTCGCTTTTTTTTTTTCGAATTGACTTGATGCTGTTGGTCCTGCGACCTCTACAGCTTCACCCGAACAATGGCGAGCGCGGAAGGCGCTCAACCGAACTGACTCGCTAAATGACAAGTGGTCTTCTCTACAAACTCGACGACAAATTTTCGTATTTAGCTGTGGATGAATCAATTAGCTAACTTCAAAATTATTTTAACAATCGTTCGGCCGATATCCTGCGCTTTAAAATTTTAAACATATCTTTAAGTTCTTTCATCCCGCCAACAAATCGTCGGACTGGCACTGTTGGCTGCCGGGCACCACCATCGCACGCCGCCGACTCCTTGCGCCGGGCGCATGGAGTTGCGGAGGTGGTAGTTGCAGCGGTCAACCCCAGTCCGGATCCGGTTGGGTCACCCAGTTCGTTCGGCTGGCCTTGACGCCAGAGAGAAGGGATGCTGGATCCCGGATTAGGCTACGCGCTGAGCACTGCTGGGACAGCAGTCCGTCCGCCATGATGGTCAGATATCGGTGGATTGCACGATGGCAGGCGGGCTGGGATGTTCCTGTCAAGAGTCGAGAGAGCTGGATGATTGTCGTTTTCATCCATTCGGCTGACGCGTATACTTTATAATGATGTGACGCTGTGTACTAGACCTACTTCAGCTGCAACAGAAAGCCCAAGAGCTTATTAATAATAAATAATAATAAAATAGTTTATTTTTCATTATAGGACAATAATTTATACAATACTTTCAGGGCCTCCTCATAAGTACTGGTGACTTGTGTTAGGAGGCCCTGCTATTCCTAGTGTTACTTTAAATACAGACCTTATATTAAAAGAAAAAATTATTAGTGTTGTTGAATGTTTCTTGCAGCAGGTTGTGAGCGCGAGGTGCACACTAGCAGTTGGTTCCTTTAATCGCCGTGTCTTCTGGCACAGTATTGTATATACCATGAAGTAACATCTTTTGTAGCTTCATGGTATATAAATTTTGTATGCGCTTTAAGAAACGGCTTACATGTATCGATACGCTGGAAGAGCCAAGCAAAGATTTTGGATGTCATCCTCGTCCATCCTCACGTTATGATCTATTAAAGATAAGGGCCTATATGCTTTGTTCCAATGCAAACGAAATAATCGGTAAACAATAGAAACCTCATTTTTTCGTGACAAAAACAAAACCCAGCGCCAAAGTCTGACTCCCTTTTAGTCTTCAAAGAAATCTTTACTTTGTCATTATCAAAGCTTTACAGTGCATAAATATGTATTATACGGCCTTGATTCCGTGTTTGTCTCAAATTATTTATATTTGATTGAACTGACTTTTATATGCCTATTTGTATAAAGTTTTTATCCTGACTGATGATGCCAAATAAGTAGGAAATAGCCCAGAATGATATGATATAAAAGTATTCAGTTAAATGTAGTTAAAAACTAAAGTCCATTGTAACACAATGATATTCCTTCAGTTGAGTATTGTAAACAAAAAATATGATGATCTAAGGTGTGATTTTTTAAGACATATAAGTTTACGGATATAAAGTTATCATGTTATGTTATTAACATAAAGGAAATGAGGAAGGTACAATCGCATCGAAAATAGATAATTAAATACTCGCTATACATCATCATTAATAACAAAAGCTGCTGTAATAAGTCCACTGTTGGACATTAGTCACCCCGAACTATCGCCACGTCAGACTTTCCATAAGAGGATTTGCCATGATCACTATTGGCGATCGCAGTAAGATGTTGCTGTGAGATAAGCATATGCTGCTGCTAAGGGAGGAATTCGGCTGTCTGGAGTAGCCACCACCACTTCCATCCCCCCACGCACAATGGCCACTACCTGTCTGAGTGCGGGAACCGCCCTAGAAAAAAAAAAGCATATGCTGCAGCCCATCTAATGAATAATTTTCTCTTAGTCGACTTTAACATGCATTTTACAATGTCCATTCCAGGTCCATCAAACCATTAAATATACTTGTAGTATAGCTCATAATTAAGCTCTATTTATGACTAACAATAAGAAAATGACAGTCAGTCTGCTCGAACAATAATGGTTTAGTAAAACTAAAACATAAAAAAAATTAACCTTGTATAATTCGTGTCGCCTGCATTCACATAAATCGCTCGGGGCTATGTTGCATCGCTTAGCCGTTTAGACCAGGCCCGTATTAAACTTTTAATTTAAAATATTAAAGATGTATTTTGCGCTTTTATCTACTGGAGAGGCGAGAATGCTATACGGTAACGAAGCGGCAGCAGTGCGGTACCGGCGCGGAAGCGATGCGGTACCGGCGGAATAAAACTTTAGAATGAATGTCTGCTTACATCTCTATTGCTCTACAGCTACAGAAGCGAGTGTTCATAAAGTTTAACAGAGGACTGTCGATCAATTTTACGAACGATTTAAAATCTTTCATGGTAATATGTTGAAACGATTGAACACATAAATTCACTTTCATATTTATATCACGTGGTAGTTATTGAATATGTACCTATTTGAAAAGCAATGCAATGAATGAAATGAAATATTTCGAACCTGTTTTTCTGTTTACTCAGCGTTTTAATAAATTTTGGGTTCTATGTGAGCCGGCTTTTATTCTTCAGCCTTAACATCACTGCCATCAGAGATTCAAGCCAAGTGCTAGTAAAGGTAGTGAATATGACATAGGTGGTCATGATTTAAGTTTGGAAAAATGTCAAATTTATATCTAATGGAGAAGTCCGTCACTGTCTTTGACCTACCTACATTAACCTATTAAACATCTCACCTTTTTCAGATATTCTGACCTAGCAACGTAATAAAACCTGCCAAGTGCGAGTCGGATTCTCACACAAAGAACTCTGTACCATTGTAAATATAATAATTAACAGAAGACCAAAAAAGGCCGGAAAAAATGCGTCAATTTTACGAAGTACTCTTTTAATAATATTAATCATTTATGTGCCTTGTAGTTTATGCGCCATAGCACACTTACACTGTCTCGTGTGTCTATGGGTTGGCTAGGTAAACGTCAGTGTCAAAGGTCAATGACTGACAGGTCACGAGGGCTATGGGCGAGTGCGGAAGTCTAGTAGAAACAAACAGTCAAGTGGTAGCCAACGTCGTAGGGACCAACTCCTACAGTTTAAACATGTTTTATTTAATAAGTTTTTGTTATAGAAGCCATAGCAATAGTAAATCTAAGTAAAATTTTACGTATCTACGAATTAAAGTTCAAAAGTTACGGCTTACGGTCCCGATGGCTCTCTTCGGGTAAGGAACCCTAAAAATAAAATAACTTTATACGGTAAAATTGACGTAATGAAGGCTATAACCTAGAACCGGCTAAACTTTAAAGTAAAGCCAAGAAATGATTAGAGAAGTCAGTAATCCTCGACTACAACCGAGGTCCTAGCGTTGTCTTAATCATGCCTGAAATTTGAATAGCCATAGGTGTAATAAAAATGTCAGTCTCGGGGTCAAAGCATGATCAACTCTTCATTGGATTGTTCAAACATTGGAAGCAGGGTGTTGTTTGTTATGAAAGAAAGTTAATAAAAGAACACACGAAATAAATAGCTGACCTTCGTTAGAGTAAATTCTTGGGAAACTTGGAAATATTTTTCTGAAATATTGAAATTTCTAGAATAAAGTCTTTGTAGAATAAAGAATTTGTCTGTGTTTATGTGTATAAAATCTATTTTTATAGCGTACTTGCAGTAGTATATATTATATCATGGCTCTATGAAGCTTCATCACAGAACAAATCGGCTGTGATTCATTAAGGTTGATTAATCGACCTCAAAAAAATCTTTGTTGTCACAGAGTTGAGACAGTGAACTGCCATAGACCTGTGGTGGCTACGTAGCTATGTAGGTACTACCTGTCGTAGATACTAACCGGTAACAACGGCTTGACGTGCCTTCTGAACCACGGAATCCATCTTACTAGTTAGACTCTCTGCAACGATCTGACCAATTTTTTTCAAATTCGCCACTGGGAATCGAACCTGGGAGGAACCTCGTGTGAGTTTAACGCTCGGACAACTGAGCCATGGAGACCAAGGTCATGTCATTATTGATGAATCTCGTAATAAAATGGTACTGAGGTATAATATCTGGTCCACGGAAATAAAATGGCGAACAATAATTAATTTAAAAAAATTCTACTTGTAACGCTTTTCTTATAAACTGTCCGCTCGTGTTGTTTAAGAAGCATTCTGAATGACTTTGATCCTCTAATTAAACCGAAGTTATTCTTCATATGATATCAACACCTTTTTACAATAAATTCGGGTTACTAAAAACTTAGAGTCGTGACTTATTTCTTAATATATATTTAATTTTATATGAATGTAAACATACCGCTGGGCAATGGGCATTACCTCAACATTTTAACGCTTCGTTGCGGCTTAAGAACCTTATAACTTAAGTATTTGTTCCGCAAACAATTTTTATAATTTTCTTAGAATGTGTTTTTATCAATGAGCCTCTTAGTATTTGCTATTGTAAAATGTTTGAGGTACATTTGATTGCAGAAGTCTACTTAATACCTAGTACCTAATATTTAATATTAGTACCTAATATGTACCTACACTTAAAATAAGTCAAGTAAAAGGCCTAAACCACTTGAATTTTTTAATAAGCCCTTGTACATAACTATTAGTTTAACATGTTTTTGTTTTGCTAAACAGCTGGACAATGTCTAGCTGGGTTGTCATTGCGATACATTATACAATAGAGCTAACCATGTTTAGGCGTTTTGCAGAATGGATTATGTGTAATCACAACATCCGTTTGGACATTTTCCTGAGTGTAGAGTACGAACTACTTTCTGTTTGTGACACAAAAGGCAAATTCTATGCTTTACATGATTAGAAACGCGTTGTTCATCAAAATTTACAAAACTTACATTCGGCCGTTATTGGAATATGCCTTCCAGATATGGAGTCCATATTTCAAGAAATGCATTGGCATTTTAGAAAGGGTCCAAAGGAGAGCAAAAAAATGGTTGCATCTCTTAGAAACAAATCTTACGAAGAGCGCCTATTTCATCTTAATCTGACAACACTGGAAGAGCGAAGGAAACGAGGTGACCTAATTGAAACTTATAAAATACTCAACGGACACTACAATGTGAGCAACATCAGAACCTTGTCCACTATGAGCCAGAACAGTCAATTGAGCGCTCAATGAAGCTCACCAAGCCTCTATGTAGGAGCAACCCTAGGAAACACTTCTTGCCTAACCGTGTAGTGCATTCTTGGAACGCTCTCCCTGAAAGTGTAATAATTGCTACTTCAGTGAATTGTTTTAAAAACAGACTAGACAAACATTTATAAACATTAAAACAAGTGCAGTGATATACGCGCATCAGCTCGAAGAGCTGCTAGTGTATCAATCTAATAATAATAGTAATAAAATGACAAAATTTAAAACTACAATTTTTCAGTCTGACGTTTAATTGCAAGCTGTTGATTGACCCGCTGCCTTGATTAATTTTGCTAAACGTCATTGAGCTGTTTTACACATCGGAAATGTTTAATAAAACAGCTAGAGATTATTTAGGAATCCAACGTCGACATATATAAATGAGTCTTATGTGTGAGTCGAAACAATACCTGAGGTGTTGGATTTTCGATAGACTACCACCGTGTTATCGATGGATATTTCTCAACAACGGGTAAAATTCATCAACGGAAAGTTATAAAACGATATCGATAAAGCTCGCCTATTTCGTTAAGGTGTGGCGAATTTCTAGACAACGAGGCGGATGCGGTCAGGCGGCCTTAACATTTGAACTTTACAACGGATGAGCCTAGCTTGGAATAAATAGTGTATGCCTACTACCTGCCAACTTTGATGACATTTTATTGGTGATTTATATCTAACTACCGCTCGGCTTCGCACGGGTGCATTGTAGATACTAATATGGAGCAGTGTGGAGTGATAAATCATATTATGATTAGTCTAAACCACTGGATATCTTTGTATACAATATATGTGTGTTATAAGCACACGGTACCAGCACACCCCGTGCCCACCGACCGCTTAAAACCGCGACGAACCGTACGGCCCGCTAGACGCTACCTCTGCTTTTTAAATCTCTGATATCTTCTAAAATATAAATTTTAATGAAATGCTGTTAAGGTCTGTTTTTATCTACATGAAATTTACAACGTATGTAATGTATTTAATTAGATAATGAATAACACTGTATTGTATAAAATAGCTTGGAAATTAACAGTTTTTTTTGGTAATATGTAAAAGATATAATGGTTGCTGTTGGTTATACTTAGGAGATAAATATATACCATCATGGACTACATTAATTTGATCTATCTCGTAAGGTTTAGCCAGCGTTTGCGATTTAAACGCACATAAAATATTTCTCAGCTTTTTTAGACCATTGATTTTCAAAACGTGGGGCGCGCCCTCCTATGGATGCGTGAAGACAGGGGACGCGAGCACAATGGTTATCACTCCAGTCGCCCGCGCATACCTATCTAACCATTTTTATAACAAGTGTGTGAAAGTAATCTATTTTTTGTAATAAAACACCTGTAAAAATGTATTTTGTACCCTTATTTTATTTTACAATTGCTTGGCGTGAGGGGAGGCGAGATACATATAAGTTTGGGAACCCCTGTTCTAGACTATATTATGTCTGTATTATAACATATAAACCTTCCTCTTGAATCAATTCATCTATTGCTGAAAATTGCATTAATATCCGTTGAGTAGTTGAAAAGATCTAAGTGAACAGACAGCGGAAGCGACTTCATTTTATACTTTGTAAAGATAAAGACGAAGAAGATAAAGATAAAGAAGATACGTTCCTATCTATTTTACCTATTAAACATACAGCTCTATCAACATAAGTATAACGTACATTATCCTTCGGAACATTAATATTCAAGCCCATTAAGTGCAATTGAAACAACATAATGGAGATAGTTTATTATTTACACTCGCAGTCACAATAGCTATATTGGAGTTACAAAAATCCAGGCCGTAAGGTCAGAGGTCCGAGTCATAATATGTCGTGATACCCATCGACACTACATCACGACTATTGTTAGCTTTTGTGATTTTTCGTTGCAACACCGTATCGTGCTTTGGGACAGCGCCTGTCAAATTAATTGATAATCACCCTCAGATTTAGAAAGTCCAATAGATAAAACCTTCCGAACTGACAGGTATTACCTTAAACGGTAATTGACCTGAACTTTCATTTCTTTTTCATTCTCTGAAACTCATTTTACCTGGACCCTTACAATATTGGTTCCATTTTTGATTTCTTTCGGATTTGATGCAATTTGTCTGTATCCGAATTTCGAAATTTGAGATGATTTCAATCGGTCGTTTTTTGTTGTAGGTGCCTTGAGATTACCGCAGTATTTAGGTATTAAGAGAAACGAGGTTGAAATAGAGAAGTACTCATGAAAATGTTGCAGCCTCGTTTTTTCATACGGAGGATTACGTGTGCGAAAGCGGGATAGATTTACAGACGCAGGTTTATGCTAAATTAGATCTTATCTATAACTGAGCGTAGTTAATTAGTCTATGTAATCATTTATATGTAGTTTACAGATTTATCAGTCAATATTTGTGACGTCTGTCCTCTAAATATATAATGATAATAAATAATAAGTGAATGAAAAGTAAATTTTAAAAAACCCGAGTGCTTAAATTTTTTAACTTTTTTTTGATTTTGATATACCCAGTGTAACTCTCACAGTAAATACGAATCTAAAAACACCCTCAAGATAAAATCCATCGAGCCGAACGGCCGCAGAACGTGACAAAATATTACACATACATACATACTATAGAAAAACATAACTCTGATACTATAGCTGATACTGTGAATCCAATTTGTGTAATGAAGCTTGAATAAAGCGTTCATAATTACTTAATAGCATAATCATAAGCAAATCATCGTCACTAGCTAGGATACGTCCACGGCTGAACATACGCATCGCAACGCCCCCCGTAACCTTTATCAGGTCGCCGGTCCATCTCGCTTTGGTCGGCCAACTACACGTACGTTATTGCTTTATCTGACTCTCATCCGACAACACTGACTACGGAATTCGTATTATAGGATACAAATATTTATAAACGAACATTTTCAATAAATTAAAAACTGTGACAATAAATTGAAGACTAGTAGCTTTCGGAATATGTGCTATGAACTGATCTTGAATTTAATTTGATTCGTATGTGTACTGTCTAGTTGAATTAAAGAGAGACAAGTGGTGCCACCTGTTTTTATAAACTTAATATAATTTGCCTTTCTGACTATCTATTCCATGGTTAGCACAGTATCTGAAAGCGCGTTCGCTAGCGACAGTCTTCCACAGTTTGAGAGCCACTTTTGCAGACGAATACGTCGCTACCCCGTGATATCAATCTCTAAGTCCCAGCGTTATTTGGTTAAGACATCGCTCGACAATGATGAAGACACCTATAAGATCAAGCTCAATTTGATCCCAATAGCTGACTTGTACAATGGATGTCTCAATCATAAAGGTTCAAATTATTATGTGGATCTTGTTACGTGAGCGATTCTACTTATTACAAGTCTGACGTATAAATGAGTCTGTTCCTTAAGTATGGGAGCGGTACGAGAGGGTGTGTTTACAGAACGTCCAACGACGCATAACTTCAGTCGGGCGTCTCGCGAGACGTGTCTTGTCCCCCTCCCATACCGCTCCCGTACCTCAGAAACAGACATAGTTATGCGTTAGATTTGTAGTAATTTTACTATAGGAACGGAACCCTAAATACAATATTAATTTTAATTTATCTGTACATATACAGTTAAAAGTTTAGGGCTCAGCATGTTTAGTTGATTAAGGATGTGGTCTCAGATTTAGAATAATACCAGATCATTCAGGGGGTGGACATCAGCTTCTAGTATCTTACTGGGATTTTGGCAAATCCCTTCATAAAAAGTCGTGGCGTGGTGACGTGGCAATGGACGTGGGAGGCTTTTCACTATGGATCAACATTGTTGCAACCCCATGGCTTGCGGGTGGCTCTGCTAACGTCATTCGATATTCATCCTTGTTGCCTAGGAAACCAGAGATATCGTGAGCAAAGACATCCGTGAATTACACCTATGTTTTTTAAATATGTCAATGAATATCCACTCTAATGGATTTTTGGTAAGATTACAGAACAGGATTATTTTTAGTCACAGCTAATTTGTGTCAGGTACAAAATCTTAGTCACGATTCTTTTTCTACGATTCAACTAATTTTTATTTAAAAAAAACTAATTTCTTACAATAAAACATAAACTCGTCGGCTAAAAAAATGGATAATATCGACAGTCACATGAATTATAAAAACCGGCCAAGTGCGCCACATCGCTCGAAGAACCGATAACCGGTGGGGAGTAAAGGTTCTCGAGTGGCGACCTATCGGGAAACGTCTACCAGTCCGTCCCCCTACTAGATGGACCGACGACCTTGTTAGAGTCGCAGGGAGTCGCTGGATGCAAGTGGCTCGGGACCGGTCGATATGGCGTACCATGAAGGAGGCCTATGTCCAGCAGCGGACGTTTGACGCTGATGATGATGATAACTAAATACTCGTAGTCTGTGTATATTTCAAGCGTCTGCCTGCGGTGTAGCTTCTGGCAGGTCATCTTCCTTGGATTCCTTGGATTTTTTTATTAAAAGTAAAAGGAAGAATAATTAAAATAGATATAATTAAAGCAATAACTCCTCCTAATTTATTAGGAATTGATCGAAGAATGGCATAAGCAAATAAGAAATATCATTCGGGTTGAATGTGAAAATACTTGCTTTCAGTCATCTAATGATGAATAGTTATTAATTCAATTAATAAAATTTTTAATTGAAATTCTTTCGATTTGCAACCTTTAATAAAAATTTTACAACCACCAAACCTTGTACCAATGTATCACTAATGAGTCAAGAATCGAACAAGGCACTGCTGGGTGGTGATACCACTAAGCCACGTGGGCGGTTCAAATAGACTTAAAGGTGACCTTTCATCTGTGGCCAGCTGTTTGTACACTGTTTTAAAATAAATGTAAAAATATGGGAATTACTTTAAAAATGGTAATGATCAGATTATATGGATAATTTCCGTGTACAAAATACTTTCTTTTTCTAGGTTAATTTCACGTTCATTTTTAAATGACACATTGAGGACAGCTTCGACTACTTAGCATTTTGCGTTATCACAGATTCGTTCAGAAATTGTTATTAGCACGAGTAAATATATAAAACATCTGTTGTTTAAACAATGAATTTTCAATTATTACATGTTTAGTTTATTTCTAAAGCAGAGGTAGATAATTAATTACTATTATATTTATGATTAAGAGCTATTAAAAATTGCGTCTTTATAGATCTTATCTATGGTATAGATCAAGATCAAAGCTTCGTCCGCATGGACTCCCGAAATTATCCCATGGGAATAACTTGCTATATCTCTGGTCTCTCAACTTTCCCATACAAAAAGATAAGTTATTAAATTACAATAAGTCAGTCACTCTCGATTGCGGCAACGTAAAGGAAGGTCAAATAAACAAACAAACTCTCTTTCGCAATTATGACGGATGTCCTCGACTTCCATCTGTTTTGGCAGAATAACTGCATTCATATGTGATTAATATTGATCCATATGCATGTATGTTTTAGAGAAGGTACAAGCAAACAATATCAACATCGAGATAGGCAGACATATATTCGTTGTGAAAATACAACACACATAATAACTAACAGTTTCATCATCAACAGCCTATATACGTCCCCACTGCTGGGGCTCAGGCCTACTCTCCTACAGAGGAGTGTATGGGACATAGCCCACCACGCAAGCCCAGTGCGGATCGGTGGACTTCACATGCCTGTTCAAGACATGCAGGTGTCCTCTCGATGTTTTCCTTCACAGTTAAGCAATCGGATAATGTACTTGAATTGAAAAACAACTCATAGGTACACGGCTGGATTCGAACCCGGAACTCTCAGGTTGAGAGTCCGCGCCTTATCCACTGCGCCACCGACGCTTTTATTAACTAGCTAACAGTTTAATAGTACACAAATGTATACACTTTTAAACCGTATCACATTCACCTTTAATAAAGATTTACATTCAACTTACTATGTAAGAACAAGCGAGGTTGAATGTGATATGGTACAACAGTGGATACATAGTTTTGTACTCGAGTGTACATACATTATATATATATACATATATGTAATGGCGGAAAATAAATAGCCTTTACGAACAATAAAAAAGTGTGTAAAAATGAAATTTATTACTTTTGAAACTTTTATCGACGACCTCTTCCTTCAAAGTTACATACTAAAATTATGTTGCCATAATCGTTAAAATATAATTATTTTGGAATAAAATATCGTGATTAAAGCGATCCACCTTCATCAAAGTTTCATACTAAATTTCTGTGGTCATAATCTTTTAAAGTATAATAGCTGGATTTGTGTAGTACTATCTAAAATAGGACATCAGATTGTGATGTCGCGAAATAAGTATCATTAACATACAACTTCACAGCTAATCACAATTTTCATTTTAAACACTTTTTTTCGATTATTGTTGAAAGCGCCATCTATGAACCATCAGCAGCGTAACGGCTATTGTGGCTAACAATAAAGTTGTAAATTGATAATATTTTATTTGCGACACTATAATATCATCTCCTATTTTTAGGTAATTACTTATCCAAGCCAGTTATTCTATTTTAAAAGATTATAGCAACAGAAATTTAGTATGGAAGCATTAGGAGAGGGATAACGTTAACAGGGAATTAATTTTCCACCTCAAGTTCAATAATCGATAAAAAAATTCTTTTTGAAAGTCATTAAAAAAATAGGAATCACATTCTCGCAAATAAACAACTTCCCTAGTAATATTTGTAGCTTATTAATTACCATAACACAAAACAATCCAGCTTACCAAACGCACATACTCGTACTCTTGAACTTTAGATCCAGCAACCTCTGCCGTCATCCCCGACATTTTGACAAGATATAAACTGTGGTATAAATCTCCACATAGAACAGCTAACAGGAAATTAAAAGTCATATTTATAGATATAAGGATATATGTTTCAATCTTCAAAAGATCCGCCATTGTGTCCAACCTTTACGCAATCCGATAATTTTTCATTTTGCTGTGGAACGTCTTTTTAAAAACAATGTCACTGATGTTGTATATGGCGGGGTTTTAGTGTTTAAGTATTTAAAAACCATTGTGTCCAGCTACGTTACTACCCGGTAGCCCTGTTACAAACGAGAATTGTTCTTCAGATGTTTATGCAATTTTATAGGTACATTTATTTTATTATTATTGATTGAAACTACCATAAACCTTCCGTAGGCCTCGGACTGCCTTAGGGCGTTGCTTTGTTGAATTTTGTCAGATTTTGTTTACTTATGATGAACGCATAGGCTAAGCATTTATTTAACTTATAAATGGAAAGTTTCATCTGTTAGAGATCATTTAGAAAATTGAAATTTTGATATACATATAAGAGAAAATGTAAAGTGTTCTAGATAACAATTTGTAAAAATATTCGAGACGGGTGTACGTTATCTTCGACAAATAACAAGATACATTGAACCTCTCGTGTTACTATTGAAAAGCATAAACAAATTTCGGTCAATTATAATACGTAACTTCACATTGTTTTCGATTAGGGACCGGAGACAATCTGAGTGGAGTAGCTTGCTGTAAAACCATCGATTGATCTCAAAAGAACAGCGAAATTGGTGTGGCCCCTTTCTGGTTCAGAATTCCTCACGATATTGCGTACTGGCCACGAAGAGTGCGTGCGTAGTGACCCCGCAGTAGCCTACCAAATGCGATTTTTAGCTTTCACGAGTAATTTTATCCTCAAAGTCAAATAATGCGTGGTTAATAGAAGCAAAATATTTTTTACATGGAATGTGTACTACAACTTCATATTACACAAAAGATGGGAAAATATTTCACAGGTATAAAATTTTACTGAACAAAATGTTCTAATTTTTTATATTGTCTCTTTCTGATACACTGATATGTAATTGGCTTTGTCACTTACCTCGCCTACCACCGTACATCGGTGAGTTTTCGCATTCACGCTCTCTCCATTCATAGTCCGACATGCATGACGCGAGGGGCACAGACTCTAGAGGGTTCTTTTGGAGGTCCCGGACCTGTCCGGTATGCACGGCGTATGTCCACCGAAAGGGTTGAATGGGTAAGAATCCAACATATCCAAGCTTTTCTCCTAGAGACTGCCATCTTATAGGTATAAAAATGTTGTTTTGGATTACAAATTCACACCGTAGAGGAGAATATTTATAGAACCTGTCAAAATATTCACCATATCTATTGTGGAATCAACTTTAAATCGTGGCCTTATGGCCTTAACCTCTGGGCATAGCCGGATGGACCGAGCACAATGTAAACTTGAGCGTGATTGCAATTGGCATTTATTGATTGCCTCAAATTTTCATTGAGCCCCTCTAATTATGCGGTTGAAATTATGGAGTCATGTATCATTGATTTAGGGGCAAGAACAAAAATGTAATTGTAAGTTTTTAAATTTAGAATCAGGGACGTGTAGTCCTAGATTTATAATAATGGGTCTATCCCAGCTTGCTTCACGATTTCGACCCATTCTCATTCACGACACTAATAAAAATTGGCCAAGTGCGAATTGGACTCGCGCACCGAGGTTTCCGTACAGAATATACATAATTAAAATACGGAAAAGCGTAAATAATTTGCAGCGAACAATTCTCTAACGAATGCGCCTAAATACCATTTAGTTTTGCTACTCGTCACTAGATGGTATTACTAATACTTTAAAAATCTGTTTTTAGTATTGGTTGTTATAGCGGCATTAGAAAAACATAATCTGTAAAAATTCCAACTGTCTAACTATCACGGTTCATGAGATACAGCCTCGTGACAGACGGATGGACGGACAGCGGAGTCTTAGTAATAGGGTCCCGTTGGATACCCTTTGAGTAAAATGTATACGATTTTTTTCCACCATTTATTTTCCAATTGCTGAAAAAGGTACAGTCAATATGGAACAAGTATTTTGAAGATAATATA
Organism: Carcina quercana; assembly: GCA_910589575.2. Classification (NCBI taxonomy): domain Eukaryota; kingdom Metazoa; phylum Arthropoda; class Insecta; order Lepidoptera; family Depressariidae; genus Carcina; species Carcina quercana. The sequence continues at coordinate 4,621,053 of OU342446.1, read as the reverse complement.
GAATTTATTGACCAGAATAAATTGTATTTGTTATATGTTTGTCATTACGTCAGTTTACTGAAATATACGATCGACAATATTTTTTCGCTTGTTCATTTTTGAAATAATTTTTTCAAGTTTAAAAGTTAGCGTAGATTTTTTTTAAATTCAAAAACTGAGTGTTAAAGTGTAAGTAAAACCTTAATTCCTTACGGTGTCAATGTCGTTTTATTTTTTATTCAAACTATTATTGGGCTTAGACCTCAAAACATCAGAACGTAAACGAATTTTTTAAATACTTCTCCGTATAAAGTCAATACTTTTCTCGTATTTGTTTTTGCTAGTTTCACACATTGTTAATCGTCGAGAAAAGACACCTTTTAGACTAAATCAACGCGTAACATCGTCGACCTCATCGTCACCTGACATCACGTGAGATTTTTAGCAAGCTTTGATCTATCTTGAAGCCGAGTTATGTCACATTACGTAGAACATTGCACCCGTGCGAAGGTCCATTGAATAGGTCAAATAAAAAACACTTTCTAATTCAGGAAAAAATATATTTTATTTCACACAATATCCTATAGTTATTTTAACATTACATCCTATTATGTCCCGAAAACAAAAATATTTGTCTGTAAAATTTAGGCTACTGACAAATGTTCATTTTCACGGTTCTAGCCTAGTTATAGACTAATATCTGGGAAGACTGGCTGGGGCGGGCGGAGTGTCGTAAATGTATCAGTATTTAAGATCTAATACATTTATTTTTCTACGCAAATCTATTACTAACAATAAATAAACTACAAAAACAACTTGCTTAAACTAAACATTTCATTTTCTGTTAAAGTAAAAACTTGCTTGTTGGTTTACCCTATCAAAATGTTGCACTGATATGCATTTGATATAAACGGATATTTTTGTGCACAGTAGCATGCAAATAATACACTCTATAATGGATTTATGATGACATCATCACTTCATACGAATCTATTGGCACCTCATTAGTTAAAAGCATCATAAAGGTAATAAAGTTAAATTACACGACGCACATACTACATTATACTTTTGGTTTCAGCTCAGACCGACAAAAAACTTCCATCTTTATCCGGTAGTTAATTATTTCTTGCTTATTCTAAATTATGATTGAAAGCGTTTATACCTAACGTGACCATATCTATCCCATTTTCATAGTATTGTATATCAGTTGTACAGTTCCAAACGAACAAGAAATGTTCAATTAGTCATCACAAGGCTTGGCGAAGGTAATTATATCAAGACAAAACACAGCTAAAATATTGTAGTAACACAGGCCCACTTCATTTTCTAAGGTAAAATTACTACCAAAATACGTGTCCGCAGCAAAGTTGTACCACTGTTGAAATTAGTTTACTCGTAGTTGTAGAAGTGGTATAAGCGGGATTTTAAATCAGTGTAATAATGTTATTAACGATAATTATGTTCTGATACAAAACTGGTCACGCTAAGATATCTTTGTCACACTAAAAATACTCATTCACGTCAAAGAGACCTCTAGAGCTCCAAACATCTCTTCTAAAACCTTGCCTTCTCTGCTATCAAAGACGCCATCAAGTCCAAACGCTCTTTCGAAGTCTTTAATGCTACAGCAGTAAGTGTAGCCATTGGTGACATCACGCCAAGAACTACTCCTTATCCACTTCACTTTGTAACAGATGTCCGTACACCGCATGTAGCTGTATGCTTGTGCAAACGTCAAGTCCGGGACGTTGACATGGATGATCGCTAAGGAGGCCTTCGAGATCTGGTCTTGAACCACCTGTCAATAAATATAATTCAGCTTAAGTCGTTGACATTTGCTATGTGAGCTGTAGACCTCACGAGTATGTATTTGCGTAGCTTAAAATTGAATGAATTTTCACCGCGCACCTCATAAGAAAATATATTTTTTATTATAATTTTGGAATGTTTACCGAAATGGATGAAATATGATTTTTACGTTTCCAAACCGCATATCTCCGCCACTTAAAAAAAATCCGAAAATTTGCATTGATAAAAATTACATATTTATTATAGAACCTGCTCATAAATTTCACAAGAATCGGCTGAGAAATAGAAAGAAAAATAAATTTATTGCTGGGTTAGAAATAACAGAGATTTATAAACTATTATTGACGGAGAATTATGTTAGAACTATTGTATGCCAGATGGTAGACCACGGAGTACTATTTTTTAAATTTTAACATCATGTATTTATAACCTGTGTGTCACACTAAAATTTTGAATTTGAAATATATACTAAAGCAAAAGGCCTATCTTAGCTTATGCTGCAACCACAGAGTGATTGCGACGCTGGTTTTCAGTTAAATGAGACCTGTATAGGAAAACCAGCTGGACATCCGTCGTAGGACTTACGAAAGCATTTTTGCCCAACCTGAAACGAGAAGCTTCGCTCGCGATGCGAATTCGCTCTGTCAGTAAAATAAACCTTTGGACATGAGCCTTTTTCATCGCCACGTTATATGTGGCTTTATTTAAGGACACTTGCTCTCATCACCGCTTTGTTCAGACTGATTATTATAAGAAGTTTCTCTTTCCTTTAACGAAAACCAGATGTTATAGGGTTGTTCTTTTCTAAAACCGGGACCACAAGATCAAAAATAAATAACTTAAAGAAGAAGTTTTCATACTAACAGTATGTGTAGAAGCGATTGGCAAGGCACATATCATGTATAGATTTAACCGTCTCCCTAGCCTAGCCCATAACCTGTTTGAGTTTGATTATTAATTAATGGCTTAGTGGACTTCAGAAATTATCCCAGGGAAACTACTTGCTCAATCGGGATTAAAATTTCAATTAAAAAATCGGGATTTTCGTACATATAAGAACAATCATTTCAAAACATCATTATAGTTTTTGAACGATTTGATAAGGCACTTTATCTTTCTGCAGTTTATTGTTTTAACAAAGCCACTTACCTTCCAAATAAACTCAGGTACAGCCTGTTGTTTGCTGAACATGTCGCTCAGGTATATGTCAGGGTTGGACGAGGTCCCTTTCAGTTTCAGTTGACCCGACGTGCCGGTCCAAACGGTCAGAGAATCCGAAGATTTGGCCAACTTCCGTACTTTGCGCTCCACTTTGTCCCAGTTCTGGAAGAACGTTGGAGCTCTTAAAACATATATTGTAGATAATTAACAAATAATACAAAACGTCAAAAGTCGTACTCTACAGTAAGAAATAAACAACAGAATGTAAATATATCATCCTACGACAGCTGCATCAGATAGATAGCTAACTAACTGGTACAATCAACGCTACTATTCCGCAAATTATTTGTACTGAAAGCAGGATCCCTTTTTCATAGATTATGTGTACAGCTAAGGAGTGGAATGGCCTGCCGGCTTCTGTTTCCCGAACGCCACAACCTCGATATAAGCCAGAGTGAATATGCTATTTCTAGACAACCGTGAACCGTCACTTAACATCAGATGAGACTGTGGTGCAACGCAACGATCAATTGAATCTATATAAACCAGTGGTGGTACCTTTATATATTCGATGTACTAAAATATAACTCACTCTTGAATTACAGGTACTCCATAGAGGAACGACGTTGAGATTACTATACGTAGCCGACTGCGCTAGACCAACGGCCACATCCCTCGGATTCACCAACTGCTTCTTCGAGAAACAGCATTTGTCATCGCTATGGAACCATCTTCCCAGTAAAGAATATATTGTGTTAATTTGTAATTTGCAATCGTATAGTGTGTTAAAATCAAATGGAGCCAATTTATGGTTAAACCATCTGGGGCTGCCCAATTCTGCGTCAGCAGACGAGTGTCGAATAATTTGCTTAGCGAAAAGCGGCACATTCTTCGCTTTATCGTAGCAAATGTCATAAACGCCTAGAATATTATCTTTAATTTCATACCCAATCTTTAATACTTCAGTGTTATCACCTGAGCAAGTTTTGTTCGTTTCCTTAACTACTGGTTTCACTTCTTCGTTACATTGGAAATCGGAGAATTTGAAAGTGTTGCCAGCGTAGTCGAAATTAGTATTGTCTTGACAAGTAGCCACAATTTCAGTTGCGCGAAAGTTTTGGAATTGTTTAGGGCATGTTAGGGTGATGCTTTTCTTGGTTGGAATGCGTACGTATCCATCTTCATTAGAGAAGGTGGGCCAGTCGAAGTAAACCGATGTCATTATTGGTTGTTTCCTTTTGAAATCTTCTTCGATATTCAGTATGCATTCTGGAATCATAGAACAGATGTTAGTGTCGCTCTTAGTCGTATGAATTTTATGTTTCAACTGTAACATTTTTGCTTTGGTTGGTGAATGCGCCGCAGTAAGAATGGCAAATCTATGACCCACTATAGCACATTGTCTGCGGTATTGATCTCGATTAAAATTATTTTTATGATCATCTTTTGCAGTCTGGATTACTTTGTCTTTTTGTTGGCATAAATTGACTATGTTAAATATTATTCTACAGACATTGGCACGTCGTTGTGATCATGTATATCTTCCCTTCACTACACAGTAGCGACTAAACCGTAAAATTTATAGTTTTTTTTACATATTATACATCCGAATAGAAATTCACTACCAATTCAATTCAGTCCCAATATGAAAGGCTGAATCAGTCGACCGACACTTTGTACCTTTCTGGCTTAATCAAAATAGATTACTTTTCCAAACTTATACACAAAATTATTGATATTTTCATCAGCGCGAGCAAGTCAATTAATTTTACTAACAGAGCCGTCATACTCATCATGATACTAAAACATGACATAACTGTATTTAATATCACAGAGACATAAAATAATCCCTTTGTCAGAACTAGATAAACATGCTCACAGGTAAGTGAGCGATCGCCAATGACAACTCAGTTGACTTTTGACAAGTTGACAAGTTGACAGTTTACAAGCTTATCAACTTCATTAGACACAGAGCGGGGAATAACATATCTACCTCAGATAAGCTTTTCAACTATTTTAAACATACGCTTTAATATAGAGGTACAAAAACGTAAATATGCGAATGACAATTTGTAACGATATAAAAATGACAAATTCAAACATAATTCTGTTTCAAACCACACCTACGAAAATAACTCTACTAGTTTTATTAAACGGATAATCATACAGTGATAAACCTTTAAATTCATATTTGAAGGCTAAAATTACCAAATTCAGGTATTAAGTATTCGATTGACAAATATCTAACCTTTAGAAGAAATTTCAAAGGAGCGCATAATATATCCGAAGTCGTTTTGCACCAAGCAATAGTACGTTCCTCTATTGTCCATTTTCATTTCGAAAACGTGAACGTCATCGGTTTCATTAATTTCTGCACCATCTCGCCACCATGACACCTGTAACAAAGGATCAGTTAGATTTGAATTGTGGCTTTGCAATAAAGACTCTATAATCATCTTCTCCAAGGTACTCTTGCACTCAACAGCTTAACCAAGGCATCGGCACATCAGTAAGACCCTGTTTATTATCAACTCCTGCATATGCACACAGTTGCATATTAACCTCTCTTATTGTCTCAGTCGGTTAAGCAGTGTAGTCTGCGTTCTATGCTCCAGCACTGTCGCAATTTTTAGAGATCTTCAAAAAACAAATATCCTTTATCCAAACTTGTCAGATTCATACGGGCATTTGCGACGTCGCGAAGTGCCTCAGCTATTGTTTTTAGTACCTTGAAGGGATTTTATATGATCTTATGATTTGAGAGATGGACCAACGAACTAGCGTGGCTAAGGACCGGTCAATGTGGCATACCATAGAGGAGGCCTATGTCCAGCAGTAGACGTTTCCCGGCTGCTGCTGATGATATGCTGGTGAACATAATAGGTAGCAGGATCTCCAAAAATTTCACCTTGGTCTGCTTTTACGACACCCTCAACACAAAATGTGGTGGTTCTGATCAAAATCCAAAATCATAAGGAATCGTGAAATATGTGGATCAAACCTGGGCCATTGGCTCAGCATCAGCAGTACAGTCCATCACAGCATAAGCTCCCTCCTCGTACCCTATACTGCTGTCTTCTTTGCTCACAAATCTGGGTTTGTACCCGACGGTGACTTCGACATGACCAGTCTTTGCTTCGTAGAAGTTGCTCACTCGACAAGAATAGACCCCCGCATCGCTGACTTGGATATTTTTTAGTTCCAGTTCTCCAGTGGCTATTAGCTTTTCGTCCTGGTATAAGAATATAACGAGTATTACGATTTATGAAACAGATACTTTATCCAGAATCTTAATTAGTCACTCGATATACCAATGAAACACCTCATGTACTGAAATTCTGTCACGCATTTGAGATTCAAGATAAACGCAGACATACCATATCTTACATATGTAAGTATGTCAGGTGTACTTAGATTCAAGATACACTTTATTGACCTAGTAATATGAACATTACACTCAGAACGTCAAAATATTACATATATGCATATTAAAACTATACTTAATTAGCCTAGTTATATAAACCTAAAAGTTTAACTAGAAATGAACATATCATTGGTCAGACGTAATTATATGAATTCGTTAATAGAATAGAAGGGACTGATTTCGAAAAATGATTTTAGTTTTAATGTACCTATATAAAATACTTACTCGGATATATACACACACAAAGAATGCAATTGAAATATATATCAAATAGTAATAAAAATTAGCCGTGGTAGCTCAGTTGTGTAGAGCGTCAATCCTTGAAAAATCGAAGTCTGGGTTCGATCATGGCTCGTACCAATGATTACCAATTTGTTATTTTGAATTTATGTACGAATGATAAAATTCATTACTATTGGCTTTTCGGCGTAAGAAAACATCGTGAGGAAACCTGCACACTCCCGAGAACAAATACAAACGTATATAGGTATGTCAGTCTACGAATGCGCACTGGGCCTGCTTGGTGGACTCTCTGTAGGAGAGTAGGCATGTACCCCGCAGTGGGGACATATATAGGCTGTAGATGATGATGAATGAAAATTACGTACCTTGAACCATTTCAACTGGTCAACTTTCGTATGTGGTACAGTACAGTCGACGACAGTGGAGTTACCTTCAAGTACTGGTATAGTTGAAGATACTGGACCCAAGTCAGGGAAAGCTGAAAAGACACAAATGTGACGTATGCAGCTTATTTTTTTATTATATCACAAAATAGCTTTTGTTTGCGACACGACTTTGGACTTCAAAAATTCTCATACAAAATCATTTTATTGCGGCGGGGTCATTTAATGATTTTAACCCTGGAATGTGAGTCTGCGTGCGAAGAGTGAACCAAGTAAAACTAAACCATTCTGGCTCAGTTTGCTCGTCAGTGGTCAAGGTTGTGTCTTAGTGATTTTGGATCTTTCATTCAAAATTAAGTACTTTGGGTATATTATAAATGTGACAGTGAGTTTGTTTGTCTCATTTATTTGCTTTGTCCTTCCTTGCCGATAACGGAAGGTCAGAATGACTTAATTTTTAGTATAGAGATAGTTGAAGGGCCGGAAGAAGACCTGGGCCATTATCCCGATCAAGCATGCAGTTTCCGTGGAATAGTTTCCGAAATCCATGCAGACGAAGTCGCGGGAAAAAGCTATTGAGTTTATATTCTAAAGTTGGGACTACAATCTGCACAAATACTTACATTTAACAAGAACTTCGTAAGTTTCGTTGTCGAAGCCAATTCTGTTTCTGGCGTAGCACACGTACCAGCCAGCTGACGATTTGTCAAGATTCTTTATGATCAACGTTCCATCTCTTTCAATGTCGTACCATTCAGTGCCTGTAAACAGAATAAGCTCTTGCCTAGTAGCTACATGCTTCGACTAACAACCAGTAGGTCCTAGATTCGATTCCGAGCCAATTCGTACTCGGTTCGGTAGGGTATTTTATGGCTGCCTGGCAAGCATGCTACCTAATTCTGGCATCAAACAGAAGTGTTAATGGCACTGTTGTGTTCCGGTATGAAAGACATCAGAAGACACAGAAGCCTCATTAGATTGAAGCTTCTGTGTGCAGCAGTTTCCCACCCAACTTCACTCCAGTTCCACGCAGACACATTTATGTACCATAGGCAACGTTTGTTCCTAATTTCATCAAGATCGGTAGAGTCGTGTAGCCGTGAAAAGGTTTCAAACTGACATCTAAACAGAAAAAGGAGTCAGATACTTTCGAATTGAATACATTACTGTAAAATTCAAATTACCTGATCCTATATTATCGGTACCATCTTTGACCCACGTGATAGCGGGCTCTGGATTGCCTGTAGCTCTGCATGGCACTCTGAGCACCAAGTCTCCAAGCACTGCTGTATATTCTTTTTTCGCACTCTTCGATATAACTGGAGGATCTGTAAAATTTAAAACTCAAAATGAAATCGTCTCGTTGTTAAAACTGGTCAAGTGCGAGTGAGACTCGCGCACCAAGGGTTCCGTATAGAATATGAATAATTAACACACTGGAAATCATATATTATAAGAATAATCGTCTGGCGAAAAATCAAGAGCTATAAAAGTTATTATGGCATATATTGACTATCGCAACTAGCACGTAATGTACAGAGCACTGTACGTAGTTGCCGCGACCTCTCACCGCGCCGCGCTGGCGCCACCGTCACGCACGCGACCGATCCGACCGTGCCGCGCTGTGATTAGTCCACGCAGGAATTCTGCTGATTCTTTATATTCGCTATGTGCGACAGTAGGAAGTGTATTTCAAGATATCAATAAGTTTTGTTTTAATAAACAACTGGTAAACTATAAAAGTTTATGTTAACATAATCTTTTAAAGTAGTATAGCAATAACAAACATGAACTCACAGTGAACAATGACCTGGAATGTGATGTTGGTAGAGCCGCCAGCGTTAGATGCCACACATCTATAGAGCCCCTGTTTGTCTCGTTGTATTCGCGTTAGCCTCAAAACACTGACGCCGTCATACTTTCTGGAATAGTCAAGTTCATTAAGTCAAGTAGATATTTGGAATATGGTAGTAAAGTTTGTGGTATTATTATAGAACATCAAGTACAGATTATCAGGTTTCAATGTACCTAATTTTTAAGGTTGCGTACCCAAAGGGTAACCAACGGGACCCTATTACGAAGACTTGGCTGTCCGTCTGTCTGTCTGTCCGTCCGTCACCAGGCTGTATATCATGAACCGTGATAGACAGTTGAAATTTTCACAGATGATGTATTGTTGCCGCTATAACGAAAACTAACTGTACTAAAAACAGAATAAAATAAATATCTAAGGGGGCTCTCCCATACAACAAACGTGATATTTTTGCTCGTTTTTACTCGATAATGATAACGGCAACAGGTAGATACTTGAAATATTCACAGAATATTTATTTTTATATTCACATTGAAAATAAATAATTAAAATACATGATTTTTTGGCCGTTTTTATAGTATGGTACGGAACCCTTCGTGCGCGAGTCCGACTCGGTCGGTTTTGTAAATATATAATGAGTTGGCTCTTGGCCTTGGACTATTTCTAGACAGTTAGGGAGATAATGGCAATTTAAAGTGTAGGAGACGGCGACATGTTTTGTCACATGCGAGTGCCCTCATGTATTATCGTTGTCGGGTTCCGTGTTTCCGGTGCTCTCATCATCTCCTTGTCCTTATCCCACTCAAAGCAGGGTCAGCACAACATGTTCCATTCATCTCTTTCTACCCTAGAGCATAATCAATAAGATGTAGCTCTTGTGACACAGAATTTGTATTTGAAGATGAATTTTACTATGTACCAGTGTGCAAAGTGCACAAAATACTTAATTATAAAACAATAAACACAATGACTCAACAGAAATGAGACGAGCTATAACTCGACAGAAATGAGACGAGCTATAAATACATACGTGAGCGGTAGTTCTGCGGTGCTGTTGCCGATGAAGGTCCAGTGTACCTGCGGTACCGGGTAGCCGTCAGCTCTGCAGGGTAATGTGAGGAAACCGCCTACGTTAACCTCCAACGTAGTGTTTGAGGGTATTTCTAAAGTGGGTGGTGCTGTAAACAACACATATTACATTTATTTATTTGTTTGAACAGTTTATCGCACACGAAAAATATTTACATAAGAAAAAAACAGAAAAATATACACAAAAGGAACAGCTTATTTCTAAAAGAAATTTCTTACAGAAGCCCTAGGTCAAGGAGAAATAGTAAAGAGAGGAGGGCAGCCAGGCGTGTACGATATAATAAACGATTACATAAATACGAGATACAAAAAACAAACTAATATGTATCAATAATAATAATACATACTTTACATACAATTATTAATGTAATGCATATTAACTTTATACATATTACTTAAGAACATACATTCTGATCTGTCGAGCTAGTGTTTTCAAGACAGTTATTAGTGTTATAATGGTGTCAAATATTCATTACGTATACTTTATCTATATATTAATACGTGAATCAAAGACTTTGTACCGCTTTTTACAAAAATTGCTGAAGAATGCTAAAATATTTTTTAAAATTTTTCAATTAATTATGATCGTATTTCGACAACTGGGTGACCACTAATTTTATTTATTTCGCACCATTTAATTTGTTTCTAAATTCAGTTATCAGAACGAGATCAATTTTAGCGATAAGGCCACATATCTGTACCATGTCATTTCTTATTTATGTAGTGTCTTCTGTTTGTTTCTTTTGGTGCACAATTAAAGAGTATTTGTAGAACAAACGTCAGATATTCTTACCTACAACATTCAAATTAGTCGCTTTGACTGCACTTCCAAATTCGTTCTTCGCCTCGCACACGTAGATTCCAATGTCGTCTAAGGTTGCCTGAAAACTGTAAAAGAACATGATAATAAATCATTTATAACATATTATATATATATTACGTTTTACGTACGTTTTACGGTCAAAATTTAGAGATCGGATTAGACACAGATTTTATTTATTTACTAGGCAGACATTAATAATGTTAATATAAGAAATTGATATGAAAAATAAATATAACAAATAGGCAAAGCAAGCTGATACATTTAAAAAAGCTACCCAAACATATTTAGTTACACCTACAAACCAAATATTATTCAGCACCATTGGAGTCAACAGTTTTGGTAAAGATAAATTACATTTCTAGACAATCCATAGCTATAAGCAGTATACCTGAGGCTATAGCTGTAGATGTTTATCTGATGCTTCCTCGAGTTTCGGATTTCAACGCCATTGACAAGCCACCTGACCCTCGGGGCAGGTTCACCACCTACGTCACATGGTATCTTCACACGCTCCCCGTTAACAACTGTCAACGATGCGACGTCTTCCTTTATCGTTGGACCAGCTACAAATGTAAAACACCGGTGTTTACTTACTTCGATGTCATGGCAACACAAACAGGATAAGGAACACCAGAAGGTGTCCTAAAACACAAAAGTACTGTTGTTACACCTAAAATAAACTATGTAAAGCTGAATACTTATACACCAAGAATCAAACTAATGATAACAGTTTTTTTTTACAAAGCAACAAACAAATAATGAGTGCTGTATTTCATTTACGGTGTCATCATCTAGCCAATGACCACCGAAGCAGTAAGGCAAATACTTATTGAAATTTATTGAAATATAACCGATTGGGTGTTGGGTGGTATAAAAATCTCACAAATACAATTAGCGCCTTAGAAACATAACCCTGCTTTTGTGACTACAGTTGGTTTAAATCTGGAAAATAATAGAAATACTCGTAAGGTAGCTTCGGTGGCGCAGTGCATAAAGCGCGGACTCTCAATCTGAGGGTTCCGGGTTCGAATCCAGCCGTGTACCAGTTGTTTTTCAATTCAAGTACATTATCCGGTTGCTTAACGGCAAAGGAAAACATCGCTAGGAAACCTGCATGTCTTGAACAGGCATGTTAAGTCCACCAATCCGAACTGGGTTCGCGTGGTGGGCTATGGACCATACACTCTCTGTAGGTGAGTAGGCCTGAGCCCCTGCAGTGGGGACGTATAGAGGCTGGTGATGATCAAAAGAGGAAGTTAATTTTTGAATATGAAATACATCATCAGCAACATATGAATATATCGTCAAAACACATATTTTCAACAAGTATACATCTCCAGTCTACAAAACAACACTCACATTCTACAATCAAATCCGTGTAATAATTGTCATTGGCAACGACGTTGTGAGCTCCGCATCTATATGTGCCAGCATTTTCATTGCTAACATTATCAATGTGCAAAGTTTCTCCTGCGCCAATTTCCTCACTATCCTCGGAATTTTTGGGTCGGAAGAACCACTTGAGTACAGGCCTTGGTTTACCATTCAACAAACTGTCAAAAGAGAATGTTATTTGTTTTCAATCTAGGTCTCTTTCAATATTTAGAAAATTATAATGAATAAGAGTGAATGTGACAAGAATACACAATGATTTACTTCTGAAATGCTAAATTGTTATGAATTTATGATTGACTAGCAGCCCGTCCCGGCTTCGCACGGGGTAGACAATTATTTATTTTTGGAAATTTGGATATAAAACACTTTTTTTCACAAATATTTTTATTTATTAAAAAATTATTATTTATTAATTATATATTTTAAAAAAATTATTTCAGTGCCCCCTCCACCCCGCCCGCCGCGATGCCCGGCGCGCTTTTCAGACTGCATCGCAAACAACGGCCACGGCGCTATGGCGGTTTTGTTTACTGTTTGAATTTTTTAATTCGTAATATCTTTTGAATGGAAAGTCCAATTTAAATAATTTAAAAACTTAAAGTTAAACGTAAAAAGTTAAATGGTCTTGACCATAAAATAATTTATTTGGATAAGGATTAATATAAACACATAAATAGCAAGGTTTGAATTTGGTTAGCATTTTCATTAATGTTTAAAATGAAAAAAGTTGTTGTAGTGACATAACTACAATAGTTGGACATATGCTACCGCGGAGTTTTTTGTAGACATTATGATGTTCTTCAATATTGTTGTACATTATTTTGTTCTATCGCTAATGGTTTCGGCAGCGCATTCGACGAAAGACATTTTAAGACTCATTTTTCTACACCTTCGGTTACATTGTTCAAATTTTACCAAGGATCCCTAATTTTTTTCAAAATGAAATGTAGCCTATGTTAAATTGGAAGAATTTAGCATTCTATTGGTGAAAGAATTTTTTAAATCGGCCCAGTACTTTTTGAGCCTATTCATTACAAACATACAAAAATAGGTACAAATCTTTCCTCTTTATAATATTAGTGTAGATTTAGCACCAATTCCATTACACTTCATTTCAATCCAATATAAATAACTTTATACAAAAATTATCCCAGAAACACATACAAACTCCACAACATTAACTAGCTTATAGTTTTCAAATTCTTTTGCACTCAGCTTTATAGTTTTGCTGTCGTGTATGTTTACATTGTCATATATATTGATTTGAAATGAACTATAAATAGTTTTTCGCCTAAGTCATTTTTTTTTGTTATATTAATAAGCGGCTTTAATAGGTTTTGTTATATTTATCTGATTTTCGGTATAAATCAATTTGATAATGATAAAAGTGGATAAGATTTACAATAGGAATAATAAATCCTTGGGGTACAAGGGTAAAAAAACAAGATATGGAACTGACAAAAATGAAATAACAATAATAGATTCAAACTCACCTGCAGTTCAAAACGACGTTGGAGCCTTTTGCTACTCTAACTTCAGTGATAGTTTTGTTCAGCGCTGGTGGTTCTAAAAAGACAAATATTTTAGTACATGAAGAGTAGTTTTCATTTAATACTACTAATATTAAGTTTTATTTACAACATTGCTTACCCACGCCACTAATGCCGACTTTAAATCTAAAAATCTTTTTGCTGTCATCGTTTTTAGCTTCACAAGCGTAACTGCCTTTAAGTTTCGGTCGCATGTGTTTAATCGTGAGTATAGATCCGTCTGGAGATATCTCTATATTTTTACCAGGTTTTAAGGTTCTACCATTCAAGTACCAAGTCACTGTGGCAGTTGGGAAAGCGAGCGTCTTACAAACAAATCTTCCATGCGTATTGTATTCTAAAACTGCGTCTGTAATTTTACATGGAGTATTAATGTTGTATTTATTTACTAGGGATTTGAGACTGGCCTTCATAACACTTAATGGGAATTCACTGAGAATGCTTCCATACAAAAATTTGTTTGAATCTTCTAAAATAGAATAGGATTTGATAAGTGTAGCTAAAGATAGAAAAGCGGATTCTAATGTTACGAAATGAATATCATTAACGTAAAACTTTATTATCAGCTAAAATAGCCGTTACGCAGCTAATGGTTCCTAGGTGTCGTTTTGAACATCTACTAAATGAAGTCTAAGATAGATATCACACTTCAAACTCCATAGGTTACCATAATCTTACACAAAAAATATTTCAAATTGTTCAAAACGCCGCCTACGGAATATTAGCTGCGTAACGGCAAATGTAGCTGACAATAACGAGTAAAAAATATGTATCCACTATGTAGCGTGTTGAAGGAAATATCAATCAAGAGTGAATGTGACAAGGTTCAAAAGTGGATACATATTTATGTACTCGAGTGTACGATATTGGTATTCTATTCATTCGTGTCCTGACATAATAATAATTGGATTTTATATTTTTTGGTAATCACTAATCAAAGACTTTTAAAGTTTTGTTTGTAGCCAAACGATTAAACTGAGGAAAGTAGAAACATCAAGCTGATAAGCTATCAATTTCATAAGCACTCTCCTATCAAAAGCAGGTTTATTTCCTTTTTTTGCTGTAAATAAGTTTAGTGTCATGTACTCTTTATAGCTTTATTATTTTTACTCACCTCTTGGATATTCAAGAACGTTGAAGTATCTGTTTCTTTTTGTTACAACTTCAATGTCTTGAGCGTTTTCGCCATAGGCGTTAGTTGCTCTGCAGGTATATGTTGAATTGCTGTTAACTCTTTCAATTTTAAGAATGCTGATGTAGTCAAATGGATAGTCTATCAAGGACGTCTAAAAATTAAAATTAAATACGTTAGGTTGATAAACAAAGGTTCGGTGGCCAAGTCTCAGCAAAAAATTTAAAATATTTTTTAAATAACAAATGATATCGCTAAGTGGAAGTCATACTCGTGCACCGAGGGTTCCGTACATAATATGAATAAATATTATATTGAAAATCATAATTAAATGAAAATACTTTGCAACGGTTGGCGCTAACAGTTTGTAATCGAAAAGATGCGATTTCAGTGTGATATAATTAATTTGTTTTGTTATAACGGCAACAGATATACACTTTCTATGTAAATTGAAACTATCTAGCTATTTTGGATCCACTTAAAGATAAGTGCCCTTCTGGTAAGAAACCCTAAAAACAATGAAGGTAAAAAATATTTTTAGCTTCATGCAGAAAAATAAACACCTTTAAACCAGTAAACTACGAGTATAAAGAAGTCGCTTATCATCGTACTCACAGAAGAAGGCCATAGTCTTCCACTTTTGTCAGTCCAAACTACGTCAGGCTTAGGATATGCACTTATTTTACACTTCAGTTCTAAAGGGTCGTCATATTCGGCTTTGATTTTGGATTTTAGAGCAGTTACTTCTGGTGCTTTATTTTTAGAGACTGTTTCAGCTGTAAATATAGAAAAAAACATTGATTGCACTTCATAATGCGTTCCCTAAAATTATGCTGAAAAAATAACCGCCAGTTCACAAAACGCTTAGCACTTACTAGAAGAAGTTATCCAATAGAAAGTGCACAATTTTACTTCAACTTAACAAGCTCCAATACAAAACAACATATGGATATGGAGTGTTTCTATTGTAAATTTGAGGCACTATCAAAATTCATATGAAACGCTAATAGGTATAATACTTACCAGTCACTACTTGTGGCTCAACTGGTGTCATACTCATTCTCGTTATTGTCGTTTTGCTCACTTCATCAAATCCTTTTATCTAAAACGTTTTAATGGTTCATCAACACTTTTGTTCTTGTTAAATATATAAAACGAGTTCGTGTCACTAACAAATTTTAATTGTTAGTTGGTCACTATCAAATTAGATGAAGGTAAAATACAAATTCAGTTAATATTAAAACTAGGATCTTCAATGAACCAATTCTCTTGCGAAAATGGAAAAACAGAAGAGTTATCTTAATTTAACATATACAAACAGGAGAATATAACAAAAATGATAATACAAGTAACATTAAAAAAAATAAGATTACTAGCAACTAAAAATAAATATTAAAAGAACACTAAACAATAACACAACAGAAGTACAACAGAAGATGTTGCTCACTGAGCTCGCAGGTATATTGAAAAGTAAATACTTTTCGATGATAGCCAAAAGAAACGTATTCAATTCACGCATACTGCCATGCCTCACATATGAGTGCTAAACTTGTTCTTTAACACAAAACACCTCCTAAAACTCAGAACCTGCCAGAAGAGGATCAAAAGAAGTATGATAGGCGTCACATTAAGAAACCCAAAAAGAAGATGAAGAAATAATACGAGTACTTACCACAAAGGTGTAAGACATAATAAAGACAATTAGAAAGTTGAAATAGCGCTGGGCAGGAGACTTGACAATATAAATTATAAAAAAATTCACACAAATCATAACATAATGCAACAAGAACAGGAAGACAAGTTAAAAGATCTACAGATGATATCAATAATATAAGGGGGAGCAATTTGGTCAAGTCAAGTGAAGAACAGAAAGGAATGGAAGCAGTAAGAAGAGGCCTATGTGTCACTGATCAGTGATCACTAAAACGGGAAATCAGATGTGTTAATTAAAAATACAAGATGTTTTATGTTAATGATTGAAGGTTAAGTAAAAAAATAAGCTCCCAAAAATTGAGATGAATTTGCATGAGCGTACGGTGGATTGACTAATTAAGATTACGTATGTACTTCTACCTACCGCAACTTTGAATATTGTATCGGGAGGCATAAAACGAGCAACTGTGACATAAAATTTATCCTCCTCTCTAACTATTTCCAACGGCTGCTCTGCAAGCACATTGTCGTCTAGGTCGAGAAGCTGCACTGATTGCAGCTCCACATTGCCTTGGTCTTTGTATAGCTTAATGGACAGGTAAGATGGTTCACCTGGAAGTTAAATGTGTTTTTAATCAATACACAATCTTTTAAAGCAAATAACGTCAGTGGAATATGATTTATCCCGAGAAACTGCCAAAATGGGCTAGATATTATCGGAATAGATGAATGTTGCACTGAGGTGAAATATGCGTCAAATCTTTTTCAACTTATATGACACCCATGAAAATATACGTGGTAATTCTGTACCAAGCCCAGCTTTAAAATCAAACATTTTGGTAATGGTAAACTGCGAACTTAATCCTTAATGTGTTACATCCCATATGACTAAATTGTATTGTTTATACTTGCTTCCAACACAGTTTACATACCAGAGATAGGTCTAGTAGATGTTTCTTCGATAGACGTGGGTTTCATGGTAGAGAAACCATGCCGGAAGTGGATAGAGCTGGAACCGGAGACTACAACCCTCGACGAGGTATCAGTGGTGACTTGAGCAGTGTACAGACCTGGAGACACTTCGGGGACTTTGACTACCTATAATTTAAAAGATAAATTTAACCATAATCAGTATCCCAAACACCTTTTAAGTAATTTCCTAGAAGAGCGTCATCATAATTGGCTTCGTGAGTTCATTATTGCCAGCCTTCTTCGTATATCCTTGAACAATCGAGGTCTGTGTTCGATCCTACCATAGTGAGGAAACCGGCATACTCCTGAGTAGAAATTAAAAGGTGTGTTTGAAGTCTACCAATCCACACTGGGCCCGCGTGGTGAACTATGGACTATACATTCTCTCTAGGAGAGTGGACTGAGCTCCTCCAGTGGTATGTCCCCACTGGAAGAGCTCAGCTCAGTATGTATAGGCTGTTGATGTGAAACAAGAAAGTCTCACAAACACTGCACAAACACTTACTGCTATCCGAGAAGTTCTAACTATATCCTCTGTGGCCACCGAAGCTCCGTGAGGGTCTGTCACTTTTACGTCAGGGTTCAGTCCTGATACAGATATTATCAGTTCTTTCATATCACCGTCAACATTTAACTGGAAAAACATGTTTAATATCAGTCAGACAACTTTGAAACAGGAAGACAATTCAAGACTCAGAAGAAGAAGGTATTTATATCAAGTCAACAATATCGATTCTTGCAAACTTTTGTAAAGGTCATCGATAACGTTCTTCCTTCATTACTAAATAGCGAATCACACTACAGGAAGTTTTATAAATTATAGACTACTAGGTACTGTAACTATACGCTGAATTTGTTAAATACATTGAAAGGACTTATTTAGGTAGGTCTGTTACTTGAATAAAGACACGCTCTTGTTGAAATTTTGCTATGTCGGTGAGCTTAGTTCGTCTGCGGATTGCCTCATTCCGGACACAAATTATAATTTACCCTATACCATATTATTATTTCCTGTTCAAAACAATAGAAAAATACGAGGGATAGAATAGATAGTATTGCGTCATAGGTAATGCTATAGTAATATGGCACCAACCTCCATGCTGTGAGTTCCTGATGGAAAGTTTTTCTCCTTTATGATAGTTTTCCTACCATCCACGCTCTTCTTCACATAATTTAACAACTGCAACAAAGCCCAAACAAAACTTTACATTAAGCTGAATCTACCCACATATAAGTGAGTAGGCTTTTAAGGAGCACTAGAAACCTGTGGAACATGTAATGGAGCGGGTCAGGAAAATATTACAATCCACCGTAAATAATTTTCATTTGTGACAAGATAATTAATTTTTCAATGCAGGAACTCATATTTACTATTTATAGCTAACTTGATTCCCTGAGTTTAATATACCAAATACTAATTACTACTGTTATTTTTAACCGACTTCAAAAAAGGAGGAGATTATCAATTCAACGGGTATGTTCTTTTAAAAAAAAATTTACCTCAGAACTTTTGACTGGGTGTACCGATTTGTATGATTCTACATATGATGACACTATAATATCGTCACCTATTTTTAGGTAATTACTTAACAAAGCCAACTATTCTATTTTAAAAGATTATGGCAACAGAAATTTAGTATGGAAGCATTAGGAGAGGGATAACGGTAATATACAAAATTTCGTGCAGTACCTTCTTAAATAGTATTTTGTATATTCTATGGCTTATGTCGAATGATTACCTCAGAAACTTCATTCTTATGTAGATTGAACACCTGTCCATTTGTTTCTGTCGCTAACTTCTCATACACCTCATCGTTTTTGTATGTACATACATCAGACAATACAAATACAATCTGCAATTTGAAATACATCACATATAACAGTATTGAATATTTGGGCAATGTAAACAAGTCGTCAACTCGATACTAGAGCATAGCGTATTATCTATTGATTTGGAGATCAAAGTTCGCAAGTGTCAGGCATTCACACAAGGCTATTGACAAATAACAGCTGGTTTTACTCGTAACTAAGATTAAGTGTTGAAATAACAAATGAGGAAATTAAATCAACAAATATTCCATATCATGGAATGGAGAAAGAACATTTCCGAGCCTTCAAAATCAAGGCGTTCCGTCTCGCCGTTATGACGTACAGGATAAAGAAACAAGCTATGTTTCGCATTTATAATATTAGTATTGATGCTATAGGTATATACGAGTATAAAAGCTGTAATTAAATGTATGACTTTCTAATACTGACAGTAATTCACAAATACAGTATTAATGTATAACACGTATAATAATATATAATAGTTTATTTCAGAACAAAATTATGTAATCGTTGAATAACGTCTTTTTAGGGTTCCGTAGTCAAACAAGGAACCCTTATAGTTTCACTCTTTCCGTCTGTCCGTCCGCGGCTTAGCGTAGTGACCCTTACTACTAGAAAAGTGTAATTTGATACTAGTATACATATTATCAAACCTATAAAGTGGTAGAATAAATACTTTTTTGAGGGTGGCTCACATACTCGTAACTTGGAGATGAAATATTTTGTTCGAATCTAACCCATTGTGAGGGGTACAATTAAATAGGTCTATTAAAACAATTATTAATATTTATTAAGCCTTAAAGTGATAAGGCACCCTCTACCTGCTAAACTATTGCTTTTAAAAATCATAAAAAGTTCACAGTAGTAGTTTGAACGAATTATGTTTTACTTGATTGGAATGTATAGGTACATACCTGACATTGCTTTTTCAGCGCCAGTCTCTTGACTGACTCGTATTTGGTACCATCCTTGGCATCAGCGTCCGTAAAAACGTATATATAGGACCCGAGTCTAGTCGTTTCTAGAGCTCGTTCTATTCCTGTCATTGACAGTTCTGCGCAATCGCCACCTCCATCTACTTCTATAGAGTCCAATACTGCTCTGAATCCATTTGGATCTCGGGTTCGGATGAGGAACTTTGCAGCTGATTCGTCTAATCCAGAAATGACATCTGGGCATTTTTCATATGAAATGAAATCACCTTAAAACGATGAAGAAAAAATTATATGAATGAAATTAAATTAAATGAAAAAATATATTTTAAGGTTTAAGTATCTGTATCAATATATAATTAGTACTACTAATGGATTATTTGATCCTGTTTGGTGTAAAAATAATAAGTGAATTATAGTTATTATAATAATAATAAATAGGAAAAGGAAATGAAAAGTATAAAATCGGGTTAAAGTGGCGTTATCTACTGCAAATCCTCCTCAAATTCAATTTACTAATGTAGTTCCTAAGTAGGGAATTGCAGATAAAAGATTAGTACTACTGAAGGCAAATCCTGTCGCAGGAACACAAGTATCAGCGTGTTTAGGACAGTGAATATCACCTTTTCAACCGACTTCAAAAAAGGAGGATGCTCTCAATTCGACTGAATGTTTTTTTGATGTGTGCTGCGTGACAACTCCGCCAATTGTGAACCGACTTCGGTGATTCTTTTTTTGTTTGGTAGAACATTCATATAAGTGGTCCCATATAACTTTTTTAGAAAATCAACAAGAAACAAATATGTACCCAGATAATTCTACCTCTAAGGGTGGAAATTTTAAAGCAGTTGAAGTCGGTTTTTAGTTCTTTTTGAACGCGTTAGTTATACTTTGCCATTTCTATCATCGTTAGCTGTAAAGAAGAATGGTGGACATGTACCTTCTTTTTGGATCACCAGCTCGGACCTTCCATTAGAGGATTTGACATAATCACCGCTAGTCAGGCAGATTGGTAAGATGTTATTGGCACATGGTCAGATGATATTTATCATTTCCTGAACTTTATGATATTAAAATTGATATGGCAAATTAAAAAAATCGACAAAGTGTTTTCGAAAATTGCTAATATTCGCGCGGTCCGACTAGTCGGACTAAACAGTCGGACCACGTGGTCTCTGGAAAATTTTATGGTTCTATGTATCCTAAAAATTCATAAAAATGCGCATTTATAGGTATAGTACTGTCAACACTCAGACTGATGGTGATGATGGGTTTGCACTTGGCCTTCATCTCACCTGATTACGTGAAGTCTCAAGCTAACGAGGCGCTAGCTCTGCTAACTTTCATATCGGAACATAAAAATGCTTTATTATAACTACTATTTGGTGGCAGATTTAGGTACCATAGTGGCAGATAGACAGGCGACATAGAAAACGCCCTGCCACCAACCATACCAACTACCAAAAGGTAATCGAACCCGGTACCCCCGGATCGTGAGTCCAGGGGTGTAGCCATAAGGCCACGGATGCGGTTAGATCGTGAAAGCACCCTGCAGTAGATGGTGTAAGGGTAAATATTTAAGTGAGTAACATATATTCATTATGTAAACCGATATGTGTAATTGAAATTACTATTTAAAACACCATGTAAAAAACCATGTGTATGGCAAATAAATTTTTTCTTTCTTTCTGTCTATCGTATACTTAGATAAAGGACTTACATGGATCGTTGTAGGTATATAACACAAAGTCTTCAATTTGTGACGAATTCGATTTCAAAACAATATTAAATATATCTTTTATATTGTCTTTGACTCCTCGTATATCGTCGGCCATGGATCCAGTATCATCGATAACAAACACGAAATCGCTTTTCATGTCATTTTGACTGCGGACAGTACAGAAAACACAAAAAATAGTCAAAGGAAACAAAAATATTTTTTGTTTCATTTTCAGAGAACTGGGAGACACTTGTGTTCAAAGCAAAAAATTGTTGACAACTGATTGGACAGTATTGCTGAGATTTTATACAACATTATATGTATGTATATACAATTAGTCATCTAGTATCATATGACCCGTCGATAATGCAGGTTAAGCAATTCTCTCGATTCACTAGGTGATTCCCCCTAGCAAAAACACAAAGTAGTTTGTGCATTACATAAGGAAATTTCAGATCACAAGTTTATTTCAGATGAAACTTTCATTCTTTTTTTAGCAAAGCCCCTTGGTTTTGTTGGTTTAACGGAATAACGGAAGGCACCCGTTTCGAAAACAGACCTGACCTTGTTTTGTTTCCAGCAATCAGAGATAACTTATCCGTATCCTACTGTGTACTCGATATTTCTACGAAATTCGCTTCATTCTAGAATTTTATGAAACGCTCGTTGTGACAAGAAATGTCGTTATATGACGTATGTTACGACATTATATTATCCTCGTTATTATACTAATAATAACTGAATGTAGTAATGGCGTGAACACAGCGAATACGTTCGTATATGTGGAATATATGTTATTGTAGTAGTATCTCATTATTTAAACGATCATCCTTCATTTTATATACTAGCTTTTGCCCGCAGCTTCACTCACGTGGACTTATCACATGTGTACTACTTGTCCGATCGGGATAAAAGGAGCGAGTCCTTTCTTGACCTTTTAACTATCCCAATACAAAAAATCTAGGAATTTGTACTTTTTATTTTTTAGGTCGTGAACTTATGAGAAAATGAATATTTTTTGTGTGAATTTATCTCATGTTTTAATAATTATTCTGCTATTCGGGGCGGAGACAAATTTTAAAAATCGAAGATCTGAAAAATCGGCTCGGCCATTCTTGAGTGGTGTTAACTAACCCGACTTTGTTATTTTTTATGTATTATTATAATATTTCTAATATATGACTTTTACCCGCAACTTCGTCTGTGTGCGCTTCAGACATTTTCCTCCGGGAAATACTTGTTTGATCAGGTTAGCCTGTAAAAGTAGTATGTCTTTTTTCAACACTTTGACAATTTAAAACAAATTAAGTCTGTCTAACCCTCAGTTACTTCGTAAACGAAGGACTTACAAACAAACACACTTTCGTATTAATAAGTGAAATTTACTTACTAAATGAAGCGACTCTTTAAAAACCAGTACAAATTCATCTTACTATCATCATCTTCAGACGGTCCATTGCTGGACATAAGCCTCCTCTAAATCGTCATATAATTTTTTTTAAATTTTGGAATAAGTTTGAAGGCTCTACGATGTATACTTTCAAAAAAATTTGAAATCTCAAACAATAACAAAATATTTTTGAATTGTAAATAAAATGAGGAAAGCTTCACCTAAAATATACTAAATTACACTATTTTTACACATGAAGAAAAGTACACATTTTTGAGGGTAAGTATAACACTATTGGACAACTTTTCGCAGGGTACGAGAACTACAAAGTGTGCCGCCACATATTTTGTTAATTTTCTAACTACCCTGGAAGGTACCTAAATTTCTCAATGAAGTACAAAATAGTACATTCTTTTACAAAGTTTTCAAGTGCCTTAAAATTTTAAAAGCCGCTGTGGCGGTGCCACGAAGTATCACAATTCCATTTCCTTCATATAAACTAAGCAACTGTTCACACGACAGTCTGAGTCCTAAACGTCCTTATTGCTTAGCGCATATAATGTAGGTATATATATATATAATGCACAGGGCAAAATGTTATCAAACAAAATGCTACTCATTCGTATTTCAATACATTTTACTTAAGGCTATAAACATAGATTCCTAAATGTTATTTTTAAATAAGTAAATCGAATCGGGACTTTGCGTTGGGATTTTTGCGTCGATAAATAAGTAAAAACATACGATACGGGCCCGCACTGATAATGTAATCACCCTATGTAAAATGCGAACGTTGGTGTCGTTAAAAGCTACTAACGTTAAAATATTCAGGAGATGGACAGCACCATCTGCCTATGCATATTACTGAAACTAACGGAGTAGAATAACCAGTGGAGGGTGCATGCGGCTTACACGAGGAATTTTATCATCAAAGTGAAAATATGAGTTATTATTAAAAGAAAAATGCAAAATTAAATGTCGTGGAATGTGTACAACTTTAAGTTACACGAAGGCGGGTAATATTTCCACTCTAATTTTTTTATTTGTCAGACACGCGCATTTATGTCTTTCATGTTGTCCCTTTCTGATACACTGATATGAACATTAGCATTGTCGCAGCTTATCTCGCCTCCCACCGTAAATCGGTGAATTTTGTTGTGAAGTCAGAACAAAAACGTATTCACACTTTCTCTAGCCTAGTCTAACGTAGTGATTACGGCAAATCTCCTCTTTGAAAGTCTAACGTGGCATTCTGAGAAGGATGCTCTGGTCAAACAGTGAACTTTTGTAAAAACTTACAAAAGTTCCAACTGTGAGCTTATGGTATATGAAATGATGCTTTACTTCTACCGAACGACGACGCGTTATGGTTGTAACGGATTGTTTTTCCAGATCTTTATTTTGAAATATAAGTATTGATTAGGTATTGATCGTCTTATAATAGCTAAGTAGCCATTTACGAGTACATCAAGCCATACCGTATGCCTGTAGTAGTTGGGAACACTACCATAGAAGTAGACGAATATGTATACCTGGGACAGATCGTTCAACTAGGTAGGTCCAACTTTGACAAAGAGGTCACCCGAAGAATCCAACTCGGTTGGGTAGGGTTCGGGAAATTACGGCATATCTTCTCGTCCAAAATACCTCGGCGTCTAATGACAAAAGTCTTTAAATCAGTGCGTGTTACCAGTGATGACATACGGAATCGAAACGTGGTCCTTTATTGTAGTCCAAATAAACAAGCTCAAAGTCACTCAGCGAGCAATGGAACGAGCTATGCTTGGAATTGCTCTACGTGATAAAATCAAGAATGAGGAAATCCATAGACGAACGAAGGTCACCGACATAGCTCTACGAGTCACTGAGCTGAAGTGGCAATGGGCAGGCCACATCGCTCGAAGAACCGATAACCGATGGGGAGTAAAGGTTCTCGAGTGGCGACCACGCACCGGGAATCGTCTACCGGACCGTCCTCCTACTAGATGGACTGTCCTCCTGGTTAGAGTCGCAGGGAGTCGCTGGATGCAGGTGGCTCGGGACCGGTCGATGTGGCGTACCATGAAGGAGGACTATGTCCAGCAGTGGACCTTTCCTGGCTGATGATTATATCGTATTTCGAATCACCGCTTAGTCTTCCCGTTAGGGTAAATAATAATGGAACACTAGGGCACGAATGCTGCTGCCCTAGTACTCGTAATTGTATTTAGTCTTGTTCACATATCTACCACCGAAGTTTTGAATGATTTCAGCGATTATGCCCCAAAAGAAAGGTCTTGCGTCCCTAGGGTGTATAAGTCTAGTCCTTAATACTATTCTATAATTATCTACAATGTTATATGATAACAACTTTGAAACGATGCACGATAACATGCATTCAAACAGAGTTTGTCTACTGGTCTGTTCCTTCGTTGTTCAATTATATTATTTAACATGTATTTGTTGAAAATATTCTTCCAAATATATTTAGCGTGCTGCATGGTGTCGGCTAGAAACAGTTTGACTATTTTGTTGGATACGACGAGGTCCATGCAAGAAGAGATTGACATTATCAAGAGTAATATAGGAGATGTGGTTTATGCTGATTCGTCCGACATTAAAGACTTTGTTCTGGTTACTTTTAATGATCCAGGTGAGTGCAAAAGTTACTAGCTTTAATGTCACTTTTTGAATCTGGGGGCACGGGAGTGCCCCCGCCAAGACGAGCCAAACGGAGCGCAAGGGCACTACCTACCTTTTCTCGAAACGTTTCGTAGTTTTTGAACTCTCATAACTTTGGTTTGGATGATCCTAGATAGTTAAAAATTTCATTTTATTTCACACGCCTATGAAATGTTCGTAGCGGTAGCAAAACGGCCAAGCATCACGTTTTGACTAAAATGTAGAGTATGTGAAGCTAGGCCTGGTAAAGTAAGGTCATAGCGCATAGATCAAGAATCTTGGCTCTACATGAGATCTGACCATTTTTTCAAAGATTTTAATTAAGGTGTAGTGTTATGTAGAGCTTGTAGGTTTAGAGCGTGTAGTCTTTAGAGCTTGGCTTTATACGAGATCTGATAACTTTTTCACATGGTAAGCTACGTAGACTAGTCTTGGCAACATTTTTACATAAAAAATTTTTGGTGGGATGTATTTGTTCGTAAATAAGTCGAAAAGTTTACGAAACAACAGATATTTAGTTATAAATTTACTATACATTATTAATAATTATTACCGTTTTATTAATATAACTCACTAATATAATATAATCTATAAATACCCTGATATATTCAAATCACGTTATTGACATCCACCAGTAGCAAAAGGGTATCTCTATTCAGGACCTCGTGACCAGTTAGAACTATTTGATGAGGTGACGAATCGAAACCAATTTTCTGTGTGACCAATAGCTACAAAGACGTGATTAATCCGACGAAATATGACGAATCAAAACAAAATAATGTTATGACGAGTTACAACAAATTATCGATATGTCCAATTATCGTAAAAGCTGCCAAGCGTATGGTAATTATAGCAAAAGTCCGACGATACATGAGGGAGCTCATGTCCAAAATCCATCTCCATGACTCAAAATGTGTGGGTTTTTTTCATCCTTCCTTACGTCGTAAAGGAGAGTCAGAATAGCTAGATTTTGTGTATAGCGATAGTTGAAGAGACGGAAAGGGTATACTGCTTTTTATCCCAACCAAGTATTTCCCGTGGGAAAATTTCCGAATGCCATGCGAAAGAAGTCGCGGGCAAAACCCTAGTAACAATCAATTTCAATTATAAAACATCGATGCAATAACTTGCTTGGTGCCAGTAATTTGTATCTGGTAAGAATGTCAGCAATCTACGAGTGGCATCCCTTTCTTGACACTGAAATAAGAGAAGGACAATACCGTCTTAGCCTTACAAGTAAAACCTAGAATGACTTGCTGACATGTACAATAAAAATATAGCTTCTTTAGGTACTGAAAACTAATCTTACTATAGTATCATTACAATATTACAATATTATTCGGATCTATATACATGAACCCTGTCAGGGCACAGCAAAATAAATAAGTCAAATTTTATACAAAAATAATAATAAATGTCAAATTTTATACAATAATAGTTCAATATCAAGTTTTATACAATAATAATTCCATGTCAAATTTTATACTACAATCCAAAATAAGGATAGTCAAACTTTATACATTTGTATCATCATATCATTGTCAGTCAAAGATTGCATGTTGGTGACTTATTCACGCACAACGGACTGAACTGGTTCATCCTCTAAGCAGCATCTACATGCTGGAACATGTGTACTGAAGAAGCCTGAAAATTTAGAGAAGAGACATATCATCATCAGCCGGGAAACGTCCACTGCTGGACACAGGCCTCTTTCGTGGTGCGCTACATTGACCAGTCCCGAGCTACCTGCATCCAGCGACTCCTCGCAACCTTAACCAGGTCGTCGGTCCATATAGTAGAGGGACAGCCCGGTACACGCTTTCCGGTACGGAGTTGCCACTCGAGAACTTTTACTCTCCACCGGTTATTGGTTCTTCGAGCATGGTGGCCTGCCCATTTCCAATTCAGCTCACTGACTCGTCAAGCTATGTGCGTCTACAGATTTCCTCATTTGGATCTTATCACGTAGCGAAATTCCGAGCATAGCTCGTTCCATTGCTCGCTGAGTGACTTTGAGCTTGTTTATTCGGCCCACAGTAAGGGACCACGTTTCGGTTCCATATGAAACTTGAGAATAGACATATAATAGGAATATTTAAATAACGATCGCAAACTATCTTGCTAAATTCAACGTAGTACATACAAAAAAATTATAAAATTGTTACCTAGAAAATGTATTTACTTGTAGTACTTTAACGAACAAAACGTATATTTTTACATTTATTGACCTCACTTTATTGACCTACGAATTCGGTACTTCCCTGCTGAACTATGTCTATGCTATTCAATTACATTCATAAATATGTATGTACTAGCTTCCGCCCGCGACTTTGTCCGCGTGTGCTTCAGGATGTATTCTACTTGTTCGATAGGCATAGAAGGCATCTATCTCCATTTCCAGAATAAGGTACAAAATAGTGTTTATTCTGTTACGTAGGCTAATAGTTTAAAGAAACAAAAGAAATTTCAAAATCTGACGTAGTACATTCAAATAGTCTTCACATTAATATTATAAACGCGAAAGTTTGTATATACGAATTACATATTCTATGGTCGGTTGCTAGGCAAGGCAACGCGTTTTTGTTATGCCAAAATTGCCCATGTAATCCCACTCATATTATAAGTGTGATTTTGTACAATTTACACAATATGTCTTTATAAACTATAGCCTATATGTTATTCTGATGTATAAGCTATATTATTGTATAGTTTCATTCAAATCTATTCAGTAGTTTAATAGTATAATATTAGTAGGATAGATCGCGTGAAAATAAAATAGCACATAATATAATGCATGTTTATAAAATAGATGTAAGTATGTCCAGCTGTGGAAAAGCGACTAAATGACCACAATAGTAATTGGTTATGTCGCTGATCAGATCTGTTAGACGGCTTCCGCTGAATCGTTTTCTCGCGCATTTCTTTTTTTCTTCAACTTTCAGTATTCGCATTTGTCCACGATCTCGTTGTTTCAACAACTTACTCAGGCTTTTATGTACCTAAAATCTGTATAGAACATACTCACTGACAAAGATTCGCTCGTAGAGGCCAAACGCCAGTCTCAAAACAGTGCCAAAGAGTCTTGCCTATTTATATTCAAAAGAATACGCTTTAGAGAGTGCACGCAAGAAAGCTACTCTTGTTGATTCATTCAAGCAGACGAACAGCAGGGCTCTACAATCTAGTCTCGACAAACACATATCAGTACAAGATCTTTCTGATACTATACGGTAGGTCATTTTTCGCCTGGCTCGCTAAGTCTGCTGCCAAGCACCACTTTAACACCACTGTTGTTCTAATAATTAAAGATAACATAGCCAGACCTTCATTAATCTGAGGCTCCTGTGTGTGTACACTTCTATCCATATTTTTTTATTGCAGGAGTCAGTGAACCAGCTATATTTCAAACCCCCGAAGCTCTGATATCTTCATTGAATTCATTAAGAGTAAGCGGCGGGAACGAGTGTCCTGAGAACTCTTTGGCTGGCATAGAAAAGGCACTGGAAGCAAGCAACCCCGGGTCCTATATATTCGTGTTTACGGACGCCTTCGCAAAAGATCATAGCAGAGTCACTGTTGAGACTCTGTGCAAAAACACTTTCAGTAAGGTACAGTATAAAACCAGTCAAATTGCATAGACTTTCAACGTGTAAATATAAAATACTAGCGTTTTCTACTCGACTTCATTCGCGTGAACTTCAGAAACACGGACCTGTAAAGAATATACGGATTCCACCTCGTCTAATCATGCATCAGATCAACAAAACTACACACACAATGACGTGCGCTGCATATCGCTAAGAGGGAAAAACTCACCTTCGCATACTTTTGGAAATGACACGTCCCGCGAATGTATGGCTCCAAGGCCTGGTCTTGTACACTTATAATTTTAAAGGGATATTATCAAGGAACTGTGATTTCGTTACCATTTTTGTATATTTTGGCTTAGTTTATTTGTACAAAAACATATAAAACGCTTGATACCGGTAGGACTTGACATTAAAACAAATATGGCGTGAATAAAATGACATTTGTAGCTTGTAGTCACTTATTACAAAAAGATTGTGATGTATGATTTTGTAAAATTAAAATATATGCAAAAATGTAATTATAGTATTTTTCTATACATATTTAGATTATTACTTATTTTTTAAATAGGTAACAATACAGTGCAGGCCGAAGTTGAAACAACTCTTTTCCACTGATATTTTAATGCGATGATCATCGCGACTGGCAACACTGGCAAGGCAAGTGTGGCGGTGCAATGGCCGACGATAAATTAAAAATACAGTGACTAATTTTTAGGGAAATTACAGTTTTAAGGTGCTAAACTTAACAGCAATGAACGTGACATTAGTTTCAAAAATATTCGTCTAAAATATTATTTGGGATGAAGACATTTTTACACACATTTCGTCAACTAGCGGTAACGAGTCGTTAGCTTAAAGGTACCTTGTCATAGATTATTATTAATTCGTTTTACATTTACAAGTTCTCATTTACTATTGTGTTTCCGTTTTTGTACCTACGGAATCTTTTACAACAGGTATTCATATTCCTAAGCGGCAGATGTCCGTCGGTGGAATCGAAGGATGTTGGAAGCATAGATGTTTACTATGACATCGCGAAAATGTGCTCCGGCGCATTCTTGCGGTTCGAGCCTACGAATTTCAGACAGGTGAATATCAGCTCACAATCTCAAATGTCCAACTGAGATTTGTTTTGCAATTGTCCCTCATATCACCTAGAAGGGTATTATGATCGCGGGGCGATGACATAGCCGACCCTATGGCTCTAATATTAGAGTTCCAGATTCTCACACAAGCCACGCCCATTAGATGCGGTAGACTTAGGGAAATGCTAGACAGGCGAACATAGAAAATGTTCTACCACCAACCAAACCGAGTACCATTTGGAATCGAACCCGGAACCACCGTATTTTGAGTCCAACATTTAATTTAGTATGTGTACTGAGACTGCTAGTATTTTTATTCTAGTAAATGATATTTTCTACGTTCCAGGCCTTCACTTTCATGAAGGAAATATTAAAAGTGGATTGGAATGACGTCATCACGTATAACACCGTAAAGGGCTGCAAAACACTGTCAGTAAGTTCAACCAAAGTTTACTAACTAAACGACATAATGAATTACAAGCCACAAAAGTGGCTGTCAATAGCTACTATTTTAGCAGCCTACCATTTTAGTAAAGTGTATATCAACACCTAAACGGTAGATATAGTCATGCCATGTCATATTAACTTCATGTCCTTAACTCTGTACCTGACACACTGCATTCAGAGTGACTGATGTCATTGATGAAACATGATGCTGCCTGTACAAGTCAGGATTTCTGAAAATCGTCAATAAAACCATTGGTAGTTTTTCAAATAATTTTTGGCAACACTGAATGCACTGTCAGTTCTGAAAAGCCGTTTAGGGAAAGATAAAGGGCGAATACCAAGCGAATACTGTCGAATACACACATAACTTTCCGCTTCTTAAAAGATACAAAACACAAGCCAATGTTCAATAGTTCATAGGTATATGTGATGCTGGCAGAGTGGTCTCTGCTTTAGAATATGACCACCCCGTATCATCCCGCGGATGTCGTAAAAGGTGACTAAGGGAATATTATTCAAGAGTTGGGCTTTCATCATCATAGTAAAAACAGAATAGTAGGTATTACCTACTTCCTTAGGGCTGAACATTTTTGTAGTTCGCGCGGCACGAGCGATGTTTGATACAGATAAACTTATCTTTATATTTATCGATCATCACCAATCTGCCTGCTGAGCGTAATGGCTGTGGCAAATCTCTTCACAGGAAATCTAACGTGAATATTTAAGTGCACTCATTCAGCCAATTATGATGATTTTAAGCCGCGAAATTTATTGAACAGTTTTCAGTGGACGCATTCACAACGAACGTTGTCCTAGCCGTGTTCGGAGACAGTCCGAAAGTTCAGGTGTCAGGGCCGGGGCAGTCGAGGATCAACAAAATAATGGATATACCACATGCTTTTGTAAGTACAATCAGTTCATTCTATTATACTTGTTTATTTGTACGAAATGGTCATATCGCACCCATCACAGATTGTTGTTTCTAGCGTTCTAATGTATGAGGTTGAGGACAACTGTAACGACAATGTGATTTTGACAAATGACAAAAAATTAAATTTTTCAATTAATTTTATAAAATATTCCCTCGGAGTGGTAAAATTCTTAAAGTGTCTAAGTCTTCAAGGTAATCTGTTTGTGTTGGACACATGTTGGGCGTTGATTTTTCAATAAGTCAGTCTGGAAAACTTTATTTTCTTAATTAGTATCTAATTTTATTGAAATTTGTAAATATTTATACTCAATCATATAAATATTAGCATTAAAAGATTGATTGAATTGAAGCTATAGAAAAATGATGGTCCAAAAGAGTCCACAACTGTCTGAATCATACTCGTATTACGTTCAGAACATTATGTTCAGAACTTTTTTTAAACTTTTTAAAGCGTCATTATCAAATGAAAGTGTTTTTAGTACTTCCGAATATTTAGGGCTAGTTTTTTTATAGTAAAAATATATATTTAAAATGCATAAAATATAAATAAAACACCAAAAAAAAGATCATTTCCGTGAAATATAATTTAGCGTTTCCCGGTTAGTACAAAAATTAATGTTTTTTGCATACTAACAACATACTTCAGAATTTTTAAACACTACAAATATTTACTAGATTTTTAAATAAGTGTACAAGTACAGGTTGGATTTAATACGTAATCTTTTACAGGTAACCCAAATAGTAGACCCTGAAGTTGGTAACTACACCGTGCGCGTGACCAGTACCGGATCTTCATCAGCGTCAATCTTTAAAAGGCTTGGTCTTCCATTCCAATTCGGGTTTTCATCAAGACCCCCTAAAAGCTTGAGAGAAACCAGTCGAAAACCAATACCAGGTATAAAATAAAGTATTAACGTGAAGAGAAGAAAAAAACCGCACATGCTGAGCTCGGGTACCGCTTCACAAGTGCAATACAACACAATATAAGTTATCCTATTTTTAATTTTGTTTTTGTTTTAATGTTTCGTTTAGGTGTAAATTTTTGTTTTTGAATATATATTAATACAAAAATCTGCCTACCTAATCTTACTTCGAAATCACACAATATTGTTTAAAGATAGGTGGATTTTTTGTTCATAGGACGAACAAACTACTTAACGATACAAGTATCAGAAGATTCGAACATTGAAGTGGATTCTGTCGAAATTGACTTTCTAGATGGCAATAAGAGAAAAGTACTTACAATAGACAAAAAAGAACGCACAGAAGATAACAACATAAAATACATTTGCGAAGCATTTTTTGATCCGGAGAAAAGTTTTCGAATTTTCGTAAGTTTCAAGTTTAATTAATTCACATTTGGGAATGATTTGTGAGAAACATGGTACTAAATTGCTTTTCTTTTGTAGATAATTGGACGAGAAATCTCAACTCATCGTGACTTTACAAGATCAACCAAAGCTTTGACGCCTCATAAATCCAGTGGTAAGAGATGATTGGCATAAATAACTAATTTTTAGACTTAATAGATTATTTGGACAATAGGGACTTTGAAAAAATATTATTGACGCAAACCAGCTTGATTAAACTAACACTCCACTAAACAAACAAACAAAACATTGTTACAGATAAAGAACCAAAATGGATAGAGCCTACAGTTGAAATGATTGACTCTAGTATTAGGATAGAGTTTGGGAGCAACAATACAGCAGCTTGCAAAGTTATTAGCTATCCAAACCCAAGAATTTGGTGGGAAGACGAAGCGGGGAGAAGGTACTCTTCTGAGGCAAGTTATTTTCTTCCAGAATAGCTAGTCTTAAACTAATTATTTATCAATAGTAACAAGAAGGATGGTCAAAAACTAAAACCCAACTGCTGCAAGACACGTAAAAGCCGCAGTATAAAAATAAAAATTATTTTTCTGTGATGTTTGTATGACTGTATAATATGTACACTCGAGTAATATGTACCGATCTTGTACTATCTTATAATCACCTTTAATTGATACTTCCTGGGAACATGATACAAAAATTTTTTACATATTTTTTGTAGCTTGAATTTTTTCGGAATGTCAAGACCTTTCATTTGATATAAGACACTATATTTCTTTGTAGCACTTTATGTTCTGTTAAGTCCGCCATATTGGATGTTATATCACATAGCATATAACACGCAGACAAACATGGCACCTCCAATGATACTTTCTTTGTCATAAAGATAAACATACTTACACACATTACATTACATACAAAGCTTGCTAAACTCATAACCCTCCTATTGGCTTATAATATGAAACCGCTATAATAAACTATTTTATTTCTAGGATGTCTTACTTGAAATACCTAATGTTCATATGAGCTATGTCACACTTGAAAATTTAACTAGCAGCGGAAAACTTTATTGCAAAGCTAGGAATTACAACGGTACAGATTCTCAGGAGATGAATGTGTTGGTGGAAAGAAAGGTATTTTTCGATGTAATAGTGGCACCTAAAGGTAAATAATAATAATAGTTTCGTATAACATACAAGATTTCAGATCAGTAAGTAATATTGATACTTAATTGACATTTCTAGATCAAACTATTGAGTATGGTGCAGATGCGAAATTATATTGCGAGGTTAATGCTTATCCCGAGATCACGACAAAATGGTACCATAATAATACGTTTATTAGCGATTATGACACAAAAATCGAAATAATTCCCTATGAAAAAGCAATTCTTATAAGAAATATGACATTGGAGGAAACTGGAAAATACACGTGTGAAGTTTCAAACGACAATGAGAGAAGGGAACTGAATGCCGAAATCAGTATTTCAGGATTAGGTTTGTATCTGTAGAATTTAAATCCTTTTAAAGTAATTCAGTTCGCTCTTTATTAATGTATACACAACTATAATTTTCAGAATCACCAGAAATAGAATTATCACAAAATGAAATAGTACTTGCTCCGGGAGATTGGTTGGAAATCAAATGCAAGTAAGTTACAAATCTAAGCTATTCGTTCCTATAAGAAATTAACTTAGATAACGTCGATTGTAAATATAAATTGATCTGTTTATATCCAGACATAGCATAATAATGCTAATTCAATCCCTACTTACATGGATAATTTTTTGGAGATTTCAGATCTCCACTTTGTCAAATTTTCATAGATCTGCTAGAATTGAATATTAAGAGGGAACAGCAGATAAAAAATTTCATATGAAATTAAGGGTTTGGGATATAGCTGTTTTCTCAACGAAACGTTAGCCAAATTCAATCATTTTGATCTTATTCTCTTTATCAAAGAATAATCTAGGCCCGTTGGTTTTGCTTTTTTCAATATTTTGTCTACAATTAGAATTATGGGCATCTCAAAACTCAAAATTTCAGAAAAAATTTCTTTCAACTTATGGTACTCATTATTTAGAGTAAACGTAACATTTTCAGAAAAAGCAAAACCAACGGGCCTAGATTATTCTTTGATAAAGAGAATAAGATCAAAATGATTGAATTTGGCTAACGTTTCGTTGAGAAAACAGCTATATCCCAAACCCTTAATTTCACGGCAAAACTAGGCAAATACCAAAAAAAGCTTCAACTGTCCTTCTCGCACAGTTCGGTTCGGGAGGCAGGGTACACTATATCACAACTATATACTGTGTATTATATGTATAAAAATAAAGTAAGCATGCATTAGTGATGTCAATAAGCTTTATCGATTTTTTCGACTAATAGTGGTGGGAAAAATATATCGATAGATACCCTTTCTCGAGCTATAATGGTTTTACCTGTTAGTTTTAATGTTTAGATTGATCTAAATAAACAAATATAAAGACAAATAATTCTAAGGAAATTTATTTTATCTCTAGAACAGAACATTTTCCCTGAAATTCTTAGTTGTTGTTACGTTTTGTTACGTGTAAATAATTAAATATGATTTATGAATAAGTGACTTATGTTTCAAATATTTTTTTAATGTTAAAGTTCGAGTCGGACTCGCATACAAAGGGTTCCGTACCACTGTAAAATATCTAAACAGAAAAAAAAACACAGAAAAAACATAACATTTATTGCATGGACATCCGTTTATTTATAACTTTTTTAAAAGCTTTTTTATATTATTTTTTGTTAATTATTATTATTGAAAGTCTTGAGAGAGAACGAGAAGTTATATGGACATCGCATGTACAAATTGCTACGGAGACTATATGACCCGACACTTTACTGAAGATATCCCGGAGATCAGCCAGCAAGAGCTTGAAATGGCTCTCCAACAACTCAAAAACCGGTCAAGTGCAAGTCGGACTCGTGCACCGAGGATTCCGTACAGAATATGAATTAATGACATACTGAAAATCATAAATAATAGGTACGGTAATATGCACCCAACAATGCTCTACCGAAAATGAAATTCTAAGCTAAATTACATATTACGAAGTTAAGTTTGTAAACATTAAAAAATCAATTTTACTGTGTTACAATTAAAAAATTCAGATTTATTCCTATGGTTGTGCTGTAAAACCTTTCTTCTTGCCAAATTTCAAGACATTAGGTCAACGGGAAATACCGTATAGATTTTGGGTTCATTGCATTTTGTACGGAAATGGTCTAAAATACAGCTATATCTTTTTATTGCGTTGACCTATAAGTTTCATTATTTGACAGATCTAAGGGACAGCAGACTGGAGTATTCGATATCACAGTGATCCTATAAGGATTCCTTTTTTCCTTTTGAGGTACTTAAAATATAATAGTATAATATGAAGTATGACAGTAGGAAATACGATAGATTTCGACGATATTATTATTCATGTCGACAAATAAAAACTTGAAATATTTTTTCCCAGTTATACATCTCATACACTTAAGACGGGATTTTTAACTCGTCTATTCTATTGTGTGAGGTGTCGTGAAATTACAGTTTTTTAACCGACTTCAAAAAAAGAGGTTATCAATGCGACCTGTATGTATGTAATATTTCCAGAACTGCCCAGTTTTCATATATGTTAGTCTATACCAGCTTCTAAAGAAGTGTGCCAAATTTCTAAAGTGTATGTTTATTTGTCCTCGCATATATCCGGAACACACACACAAAAGAAAAACACACATAGGGTTCGTGGATTTCAACAAAGCATTCGACACACTCGAACATAGATTTATCTGGGACGCACTGGAAAAACAAGGCGTACATGCAAAATACATAAGAATACTGAAAAACATATACACAAAAAGCACCGCACAAGTGAAGCTAGAATCTACAGGCGAAGAATTTTCGATTGAGAGAGGGGTACGCCAGGGAGACCCAATTTTACCAAAAATATTTTCAGCTATCCTGGAAATGATATTCACAAATCTGGATAGGACGAATAAAGGACTAAATATAAATGGCAAAAAGCTGAGTCACCTACGCTTTGCAGACAACCTGATCTTACTTTCGGAAAACCCGAAAACCCTACAGACAATGTTCCAACAGTTAGCGGAAGAGAGCGAGAAAGCAGGCCTGTCAACGAACTTAACGAAAACAAAAGTAATGTCAAATTCCTCACAAACAGAGCCCATAACAGTAAATAATGGAGAAATAGAGTATGTAGAAATGGACAAGACTAATAACTGAATGGCAACCACGAGATAGCAAAAGAAAAAGAGGCAGACAGACTAGAAGATGGGAGGACGACATCAGACAAGTGGCGGGTCCAACATGGACCCGCATAGCGAAAGATAGAATAGAGTGGAAATCCTTAGAGGAGGCCTATGTCGAAAGACAAGCTGAAATGTAGGAACGACCGGTTACTGATACTTAATATTAAAAGATAAGTAACGTATAAAGTAAGCATATTTTAAAGAAAATTGTAACAAAAAATTAGTTCAGCAATAAAGGCTATTTTATTTAATTTATTTTTTATATATCCGGAACTACAAGTTCGATTTAAATAATCCCTTTTTTGTTTACCTAGGTATTGTAAAACTTAGGGAAGACTGCAAGTTTCATCAAAATCGGTTCAGTAGTTTTTGAGACTGGGAATGTTAAGTGTGTATTTCGGCGTTGCAGTGCAGCAGAGCAAATTTAAAATTAATGTTTTAACTGTACTGTAATCTGTATGCCGAATAAATTATTTCTATTCTATTCTATTAGTTAAATGTTTGTTACCTCAGAGCTTTTCACTGGGTGAACCGATTTGGATGATTCTTTATTATTTGAAAGCTGATGCTTTCCATGTGGTCCCATTTCAATTTGGTCCGGTTCTTAGAATGGAATCCATGAGAAAACAATATACATCTTAAATTTTCCTTAATAAAAGTAGACTTTTAGGGCAGTTGAAGTCGGTTTCTAGTTCTTTTTGAACGCTTTAACTTGTTAGTCCTTAGACTATAGCACTCTAGGTACTAAAACACCTCTAGGTCACCTAAAGTATCGTTGGAAGACGAACGTTCGGATATGGTGAAACTAAAAGGTTTCTTTGTTGACCGTAGAACCCTAAAATAGCAACGCCATAATTTATATTGTATTTATATGTGATAGGTACTTACTAGTCAATTATATCAAATACAACCACAGTATGTCGAGACTAAACCAATATGCGAACAATAATTTCTCAAAACGTAAAACAAGGGTTGACGCACGCTCACGTCAAGTTTATTATAATTTTGAAAAATACACTCTAGCCCAGGCGGAGGGGTAGCGTCTATGCGCGTCGCGGCAGGGGCCTCTTTGGGATGTTATGCAGCGTTATTTGTGTGAGTGAAAGCATGTGAAAGGCTGTATGTGTGCGTACCGAATCGCGACAGCAATAACATATTCAAATACCTACTATTCTACGGAGACTTTGCTTCATATCCCTCTTAAGGTTAGATTTGTATAATTTTACGCACGCACACTAATTATTATACTCATTTTTTACTTCAAAGTCTACCAAGAAACCCTTATTTTCGACCAGTCGATCTATGACAGTCACACGATGTCCAAAATACATACAGCTTTAAGCTCACATTGTATTATGTCTTGGACATTTCATATATGTTCCTATTGCATTAATGTTTGTAATTGACTTTTTTAAAGCATCATCAAAGGAAAACCAGAGCCTGTCATAACGTGGAAATATAAAAGTGATGACGCAAGTGAATTGATTGATATCCCTGAAGGAGTTTACAGTTATGAAAGCAAGTTGAAAATATCGTCGGCCAAGCCAGACCATCGCGGAATATATAGATGTGAAGCTGCTAACATTATGGGGCAAGATTACTGTGATGCTAGTTTGAAAGTCCAATGTAAGTCCGGAAAGAAAAGGAAAATATTTATAAAACACTATAATGATTGTAGGTAGCAATGACTTTGTCAATCAACCAACCAGTAAGGAAGGCTGTTTGAATATAGAGATTGAAAATGATATCAATGCTTTCCACCGATCCATAATCTATCTAGTAGAGCACCCGTGCCAACAAAATGTAACCAAACTTTTTTCTGTAGACGGCGCGTGGTTTCGATGGTTACCAAAAAGTGTGCCAATGTTGAGGTCTAAAGTCGCCTTATCTCTTTTTTCTTAATGACTTAAACCCATATGTAACGTTTTTTGGTCTTGGCGCTTAAATTTTTTACGATGTGTGTGGGAGCCAGTGCGGCTTCCGGTATCATCATTAGCTACATAAGTCCAGTTTGGTCCAATGTTGGACATAACATAATCACCAAGCTTGGCAGGCGAATTGGTGATCCCAGTATGCTAATGTTGATACATAGGTAGACGCTACTGTCTATCTCCTGAAATCTACTATTCCCCTCTTAAGAGGCTATGCTGGTAAGACCACGTGGTCGCGTTCAAATTTGGATTGTTTTGTAGCTGTCCCTATCTGAGCCCTATCCTACCCGAGCGCGTACAGTGAGACAGCATACACTACGCGAAGTTATCCACCCGTTATTTGGATGTTTCGTAGTCCAGGGATCATTTCAAGGATACAGTATATTATGTAACCATTTTTTTAATACAGTATACTAATGAAATTTCTGATGTCGGTGCTTTTTCCAAATTGTTCTAAATTGATTCATACTCTTGTAAATCAGGTTCAAAGTTGGGGCTTTTTATTACCGTAAAATACAATTCTTTGACGCCCTGTAACTCTGGAAGTATATATTTAAACGAAAATCTGACTCACCACCGACACAGATATTTGTTTCTAGATTGTGTCTTGAAAATTTCATAGATTTTCATAGCTTGATACTCAAAATATGACTGGACTACGTTTGTATGGGCGCTTTGACACCAGCATACCCTCTTAAGACAGCCACCGGATTCCATGGGTTCACGTCAGGACCACACGGGATTATCTATATCAAAAGGTTGTTCCAGAATGTTATCGATAGTTGAATCAGTCACGTGTACCTAATAGTATTTTTAAAATTATAGATGCTCCAATAATATCTAACGGACAAACAGAACACATCACAGTGAAGGAAGGTGACCAAGTTGAACTGGCTTGTGAAGTAGACGCCATACCGACTGCAAGAGTGCGTTGGGAGATATCACAAGGTGATGTCATAGCAACATTTGATGATAGACATTCAACTGACCACAGAAATACACACAGGTAAGATTTTGATCTAAGAACGAATATATAAATCCGTTGAAGTTACTTTAAAAGTGGATCAATAATTTTACTATGGCAAAGACAGTAACTTATATCATTGCATCATCTGATGGCTTTGTATCGAATTTTATCACGAAAATGTTTATTTACAGATTTGAAGCTCTTTGGAAAGATTCCGGAAACTATCATTGCATAGCGGAAAATAATATAGGCAGAGCTGAGAAGACTGTGACCGTCAACGTTTTGGGTACGAGTGTTTAGAACACTAAAGATAGTGGTTTGAATTGCTTGTAAGCTCTTTTATTTGCTTCGGTGTGTCATAAATATATTTTTATTCCAGTGGGACCTTACATTCAAGCACCTGAATCCAAGTTGGTGACTTTGAGACCTGGTGAAACGCTATCACTGAATTGCAACGTTCTTTTTGGGAATCCTGAGCCCTCTACGAAATGGGAGTTCGTTGCTTCTGATTCAACTGTCAATGTCTTATCTAGGTCAGTTGCTGACTATTTTATTTAGTTAATATATCTCTGAATTGGCCTAATTTGGTACTTTAGATTTCTTGTTTGGCAATTATAATAAAAGGATTTCACATACATATCAAAATGACTAAATTATTAAACTCATAAACAATAGTGGTTTAAATTACTAGGTATAAAAAACTTATAATATTTCAGAGGTAAATCGCCGAACACTTTACTGCTTTCCAAAATATCAAGATACAATCAAGGAAACTACATATGCAGAGCAGAGAATGAAGTCGGCTTCGACAAGATTAAGATAGAATTGAAAGTACTTGAATAAATGAAACCATATTGTTGTCAAAAATTAATATACCTACTCATACCAAATATATTGTAATTAATGTGTTCATTGATATTTGATTTATTTACACCATAAGAATGGTGCAACCATTACAAGTGGTTAGGGATCGATCATTGCAGCCTACAATGAAAACGGCTTATGTCCAGCAGTGAACGCTTCCTGACTGATGATGGTGAAAAAGGTCAAAAATTTCTGTTTTCTTTCTTCCCCTTGCTGCTGCCGGCGCCCATGTAGACAAACAAACACACGTGACGGGAGGATTTGTCTTACAAATATGTAATGAAAGTGAGATTTTCGGAATGTAGGTACTCATAAATTTTTCGTCGCACTTTATGCCACCTATAAGCTGCCAAGTTTGCCAAA
The DNA here is from genome assembly GCA_910589575.2 of Carcina quercana. Taxonomy (NCBI): domain Eukaryota; kingdom Metazoa; phylum Arthropoda; class Insecta; order Lepidoptera; family Depressariidae; genus Carcina; species Carcina quercana. The sequence continues at coordinate 4,579,290 of OU342446.1, read as the reverse complement.
ATGTATGATGGGTTTGCAGTTGGCCTCCATCTTACCTGATGGTAAGTGACAATAAGGCCGTTGGATGTTAAGCGTGCACACCCAGAAGCCTCAACATAATGCGGCGCTGTCTATGCTACCCTTCATACAGGAACACAATCGTGCTATTAATACTGCTATTTGACGGCAGGTTTAGATAACACATGGTGGTAGCTAGCCAGGCTATTACCAACCAAACCGAGTATCGATAGATACCCCGACTGGGAATCAAATCCGGGACCTCCAGATTGTGAATCCAGGCCACTGTGGTGGTTACCATAGTAATATAGTTTATTGCTTTCCTATCCTGTAACCCGCACATAAGCACGTTGCTTCCAATGATACCTCATATTTCAAAATTCTGATGAGTGATTTCGTAGATATGACGGAACAGATGAGCGGAGGAAATGAACATACATACATACAAAGGTTGCGAAAATTATAACCCTCCTTTTAGCTTCGCTGTAGTTGGGTAAATACATAAATGCACTAGTTTCGTATTGTGTTAACACTTTTTTACCTATCAGTATAGATAGACCATAGCTGTAACTGCTGGTAACATTGCATTAACGTCAAAGTCAGTTAAATCAGTCAGCTGACAGCTGTCATGTCAGTCAAAATTGGTTGTCGCTGTATAGACAGCCTTTGGACGAAAATATTCACAATTTATTGAATAAAATTGTAATATGTGCTTTTAAATCATGTCTCAATGTAAGCTACCCCCTTATATATTGCAAGAATTACCGGACATCACCGAAAACATATATTATCCATTGAAAAATGTTCAACGTATAAAGGTTAGTCTCCATTAGCTTTTGTTTTGGCATTTAGTCAAGAACTGGATGAATCAAGCTTTTTCTAAATATAGAGATACATATTTATTGCTCTATTACAATGTTTATCTAGCTAGCCTATTATGCTGAGTTAATATATCCATGGCCACAGTGAACTTAATTGATAATTCTGCCATATTCTAGTTCTTGGGTGGAGCAAATGCAATGACAATTGGAAATGTTACATTAATTTGAATAAATTATAAAATTTTAGCTGAATTTTGGTAAAAGTGCTGTAATTGAATTTCATTTAACAAAAAGCATGATTTTGTAATGTTAAATGAAAATCTAAATACATTTTTGATGTTCTTATTTGTTAATTTTCAATTAAATTAAAATAAAAAATATTATGAAACATTGGAAGAAATATAAATTAGTGCCCACCCCAAGTGGCATAGAAACTTGGAACTTTGATACCAAATAAAAATGTTATGAAAATCTTTTCAATGCAGGTAAAGCTGGATAGGCTAATCAGATCACACTTCTTAATTGTCTTTTTGTCTCTCTGTCTGTTTGTTGCCTTTTCACAACTAAACATTGGAACCAGTCTTGGTGAAATTGTTTCCTTAAGATATGTTTTGAAGTTAAATTTCATATACATGATGGGTTCACACTTTCCTAATGGAACACAACAGTGCTATTAACACTGCTATTATTGGCGGCAGACTTAGGTAACATGGTGGTAACTAGCCAGACAGACATGGAAAAAGCACAATGAAATCGAGCAACCAACAGTGGGAATCGAACCCAGGACTTCAGTTTGTAAGTCCAAGTATGTAATCATCAGGCTACAGAGGCTGCTAAAACTCAAACAGTGTCATGTGGAAAAGGTTGTAATCCTTCCTACTAATAATATAATTGTGAAAGTTTAAAATGGAAGAAAGAAATTAAGTACATGGATAAAATATGTTCCTTATTAGCATGTAGGATAATTTTTTTTCAGGATTTCAAGCGATGAAGTCAATCAAAAGTTTTGATACTATGGTAGCCGAACTTCCGATATCTTGAAAATTTTGAAATGGTGGTCTCATACTCATTGTGGATAATTTTTTTGTTCATTCACCACTATCAATGACTTTAATGTTGAATCATATTAACATTTGATTCACATACAGTGATTATTTAAAATAAATAAAAAAACTCTGGCCATCTTTGACTGGTAACTTATGATTAAAAATTATTACAGAACCTTAAAATTTTTCTCGTAATAAATTAAACATTTATCCCTTTCAGTACACATGTTTTGATGTATCAAAATCATTGATAGCATTCGGTGCAACCAGTGGCGGCATCTATGTGTTCAACAGGAGTCCCTGCGAATTTACACAGCTAATTCCAAATAAGGTTTGTAATTTGTATTTTTTTAACTTGATTTGCAAATGGTCCCTTAGCAACTAGACCGAACAGTAAAATGGTACAGAACTCAGATTGTGGTAGGTACTAAATCTGTTCGGGTTTTCTACTACAATCATATAGATACAAGTATGTTGCAGTTGGCTTGCTTAATGAATGAAAAAAGTTAATTCAATTCCGCGTGTTAGTTCAGATACTATGGAAAACTGCTTAATGTCGTCCAGCTTTTTTACATAACGGGACTGTTTAGTAAAACAGCTAATACTCAAGGAGAAAACTGTCCCCAGAAATACTTAAAAACTAAACTTTACTAAAATGTACCTCATACCAGGAATACAGCACGAGAACTGTTACTACAGTGTTTGAAAAATATTGTACGTACCAAAATACATTATATGAGGATTTTACTATGGTTCAGTTTTAATGAGTTTCTGATATTTTAGTGCTGTTAAAAGCACCATGATCAAGCACCAAAATATTGGGTCTTGTTACTGTGCCTACCTACCAACAATCAGAAATGTACTCGTAGATGCATGAACTGCACATTACACATTATTTATGTGCTAACCTTGCTGGCATGGAAAGTTTGTTAAGAATGAAATTATTATGCTTCTTAAGTACATAATTCTAGACAAGCAAGCAACTGCAAATTGGCAATCATTAATTATAACAAGTTATTTCCAGCAGCATCGAAACAGGACACACTCTGGTTTATTTATTTATAAAAACACAATTTATTTTGCACTTGGCCTTCTCTCACCTGATGGCAACTGATGATAAGGCAGTGTACTTACCCAGAAGCCTTAAGTTTGTAAGTCTGTTTATCTTTCAACATAACACTGCTGCTTGGTGGCTGCCTTAGATATCATAGCAGTACCTAGCCAGACAGAGATAGAATGGTATCGTAGATTGTAACCGCCTCTATGTCCTAATGGATACACACTTGGACTAACAACCCGGAAGTCCCTGGTTCGGTTCCCAGTGGGGATACTAGGGTTGTTATATGTCTGCTACCTATGCTATCTAAGCCTGTAACCATTAGGCCATAGAGGCTTAATGAATATGCTTATATGAAAAGAGTAGTTTTAACTTCGGCCTGCACTTGTACACTATTTGAAAAATCTAGTAATAGTATAAAATACTATAATTACATTTTTGCATATATTTTAATTGTTCAAAATCATTCTTTTTGTACTAAGTGACCGCTACAAATGTCATTTTATTGACGCCATCTTTTTTTTCAACGTCAAGTCCTACCGATATATATGTTTTTGTACAAACAAACTAAGCCAAAATATACAAAAATGGTAACTAAATCACTTTGCTTTGATAATGTCTTTTTAAAATTATAAGTGTACAAGACCAGGCCTAGGCGCCATACATTCGCGGAACGTGTCATTTAAAAATTCATTCCAGTTCTGAGCTTGTATTAGTTTTTGTTTTAAATATATGAACATAAACATTTCAGGATGGCGCAATTACGCGTGTGGCAATATCAGTGGATGAGAAACACATCGCGTTTGCGAACGGTCGTGGTCAAGTGACCGTCACCAAATGCGACCAGTCCCTGAGTGGTGGTCACTCAACAGTGGTCAACAAAGAACACCAGGGCAATGAGGTGACAGCCCTAGTGTGGAGCGGAAACATGCTGTTTACAGGAGATGATGTTGGAAAGATATCAGTTTTACAGTTCAACAGTTTTATTGTAAGTATTAATAATAATTCAATTAAATATACCTTTATTGTACACCAAACACAATAAAAATCGAACATTTTTAAAATAAATGTACAAAAGGCGGTATTATCACTAACAGCAATCTCTTTTTAATTTAATTTTTTTTAAATTGTTGTCAGAAGTCAATCTGGTTTAATGTCAAAATATTCACATGTGAAATACAGATTGCTTGATTTCGTAGTTGAACTAGTTTTATAAAATACTTACTTTAATATGTAAATTAATATTATGCCATTGGTGATATTAGAAGCTTATTTACAATTACAAACTTATACTAATAATAATAAAAATACAATAATAATAATAAAAAACAAAAATGATTGCTTGATTTAATTTAACTAAATTTTATATTAAATTCGCAAATATTGTACGCTTTTGGCTGAGAAATAAAGATCCAATGTATCACTCCCAACACTATTGTAGTGAAACCACGATATTTTACAATAAGATATTCTGATTCCACCGTTAAATATGTATTCCTTAAATTCCATCGACAGTTGCTAAGTACATTGGAGATTGCTAAGTACATAGGAGATTGCTAAGTACATTGGACATAATATAAGCCTATTGACCACCGTAGTCGATCTTTGCAAGAGGCTTAGGCGATCACAGTAAGTTGTTATTTGTACACAGGAAAACATTAAAAAATCCCTTGATCACTTTTTACGACACCTACACGCTGATATAGGATGACTCCATTCTAAAGCCGACACCACATGGTGTCGGCTTTAGAATGGAGATACGGTGATACATTACTTCAATTTCACATATTATTCTTCAAACACAATTTCTATCATATTCCTAACCCTTAATGTTTGTATTATGTTTGTACCTAGAAAATCAAATTTAAAGAACCGTCAGTCATTTGTCATTATGTGATTATGCTTGGAACAAGTCTACCTTCTATTGCCAAACTTACCTTGTAGATTGGGATGTTTAACGACTTTAACGCCCACAAAAGTTTCATGCTAAATTAATTTGCCATACCATAAATTATACCATAATCTTTTAAAACAGGATATCTGGCTTTGTGCAGTAATTATATAAAAATAGGACATCAGATTGTCTGTAATGTCGCGAAATGAGTCAAATTATCATTTTTACACGACTATTGTAGCTGATGTTAAAGTTCTACAGTAATAATAGGGAAGATGCAACCAAATTAGATTGGGTTGAATTGTATTTTATAGCATAACGGACATTAATCTCACCAAAATACGTAATAAGTTTTATTTTTTATTTGGATTTTGCAAGGACTAAATGTTTTAAAAATTAAGTTCCTCGAATAGTAAAATGCTTATTAGATTTAGTTATCTCATTGCATTTTGAACAGTTTATTATAGGAATATACACATGAAAACATTTTACGAGATAACTCAAAATATCGAACAAGCTCCATACATTTTAACGCTCTAAAACACGCGTGACGTCACAACAGTCACCCGATTTATATGGAGCGTCTTAGCACCGCGTGACTAGAATTACTTTTTGGCGGGTTGTACGAAAAAATAAGATAGAGGTACCTTTTTACATGGACTATCGAATGAGAGAGAAAAAAATCCATGCACCTCCCCCATTTTCATTTCGCGACATTATAATCCTATTCGATTATATCGATTTCCTATTTTTGTCTTTTTTTCCTTATCATGGCGTTGTATTTTAATTTTTTTGGGATAGGAGCATTCTGGCTTAATTACCGTTTAATAAATTCCGTAATGTATAGAAATTGATTCTATACAACTTGGAAGGATATCAAAATTCATCATTGTAACTTGATGGTGAATTCTTAATAATGTTAATTTGTAACGAGTTCTGTTTCCTCTACGTTCTTGTTGACTGTCTCAATTAGAATCCATTGTTATGCTAACAAGTTCCTGTTGAACTGAATTAATTCTGTATTGTTCAGCTAAGCAAATATATTGTAGCTAGTCAATTTAACAGCTTCATTTGCTACATGCTTTAACCTGGTATGAATCAGCAACTCATTATTTTATTTTGTGTTTCAAATTCTCTATCCTAAACACCTCCTAATGTCTAAATGTTAGAACATCTGGTGGTCTAGGGTTCGGTTCACAGTGAAGGTACCTACTGGTACGCACGGCTACAGGTCAAGCTATACATTTCCAGTATAAGCTGAACTAGCGTCGTGCGGGAGTTCATTCAATGTGAGGAAAAGGTATAGCTTGATGTGTAGCCGTGTGTACTCGGTTTGATTAGTGGTAAGGCATTTTCAATGTCCGACTGGCTAGTTACCACCATGTTACCTAAGTCTGCCGCCAAACACCAATGCTACTATCACTGTTGTGTTTGGTATGAAAGGTCAGCGCCAGCGCCTCATTAGATTGAGGCTTCTGGGTGCGCACGCTTACCATCCAATGGCCTTACCGTCACTTACCATCACGTGAGATGAAGGCCAAGTACAAACCATACATGAAAAAACCTTGTTGGTAATATGTACAGTCAGCATCATATGTACCTATGCAACTTTGTATCGTGTCACACTCACTGACTGGATATTATTAAGAGTTTAAAGAGAAATTACATTTAAAAGTTTATATGACAAGGTACAAATGAAGCTGACTGTACAAAATCAAACAGGAATTTCTATATGATACACCAACGATAACACACATACATTCGATACATTTTATCTACCAGCGCACATGGCCATACTTATATTGAAACATTGAATTTCAGGCAAAAACAATGTTCCAAAGTTCATCGCAAACAATCATGAGTCTGGACAGTCGCATATGCCAAATCGACGTTAAAGACTGTATGCTACTGGTCTCAACTCTGACGCGATGTTACATATGCGACACATCTCAGGAACAATACAGACAGATTGGACAAAAACTGAGGGATGGGGAATTCGGAGCTTGTTTCGTTAACACTGCGAAAAATCTTCACAATGGCACTGACAATGTTAACGTTAAAGATATCACTGAAGTGAAAAAGTATGCGATAGTTGACGACGGCTCGAGATTCGCTGTGTGCAAAGACCTTGAGAATACATTGATTTATTGCGCAAGACCCTCTTCCAGACTATGGGAATCGAATATAGACGGTACTGTTAGAAGAACTCACCAGTTCAAACAGGTATTAGGTAGGAAACCTATGAAAGTAGTTACGCTAGAATGCTATGACAAGGAAATTTGTAATATCGAAGTTTTGAATACTGACAACGACGGACAATCGGTTAATTTTACAAAGATTTTTAGTCTGAAGGGTGCCATATTCTCGTTCAAAAGAGATTCGCTGTATCTCTTGAATGTTATCAATGATGATGACACAGTTTGGTTCGATTATTTTAAGGATATTGTTGACTGCAAGATGTATCAAGATTATTTATATTTATGGCTGGGCAACGGTTCTATAATCAACTTGAGATTGATGAAAATTGACAAGTTCCTACTAAAATCCTACTTGGATGAGAAATACGTATTATGTGCTCAACTTTGTGCCTTGTATTGTGACTATTTACTCTCTAACAATGTCTCAAGTAAACTCCATATCTTAGTCGGACTAAAAGAAAAAATACAAGACGCTGATCTATTACAAAATATCGAAGAACTGTTACAAAAGTTCGATAGTTTAAAAAGTGACGCGACTCAAATGAAATCTGGAATATATGTCGTGGATAACACATATAACGCGCAATCATGTCTCTCTGATGAAGATAGTGAAACAAAACATGTCCACGGAGATCATTTGTTCGGACCTTTGTCACCGGAAGCGATACAAACGTTAAAAGGTATTAGTGTCACGGTTTCCGATACAATAAACTCTAGCAAAAAGATGTTAAAAGAGAAATGGGACGGCTTTGAAGGAAAAATGAAGAATCTTAGTACAGAAAAGAGCCCAGAAGTCGTTCTAGCTACAGCCGTATCTCAAGAATCTAATGGCGTTAAGTTGGAAGGAAGCGAAGATGTTACAACGAATATTAATAATTCAGTAGAAGACACTGCTGAACAAATTATACAGGAAGTTGATGAGCCTAAAGACCAAACACCAATTGTTTATAGCAATGATATTAACAAGGAATCTAGTCAAAAAGCCATAGAAATAGACAGTGTTGCTTTAGAAAGGGATAGAGTGTGCAAATCGCTGTTTCAACACTTTAGAATAAGCGTAGTCGATAAGGATGCAGAACAATCGAATTTAATTTATTTAATAGAATGTTACGCCTGTGATATTAATGAGATCTACAAACTTATGTTGCAACTAGAAGAATATTGTTTGTCCATCAATGCACTGGACGAGTCTAAATTCGTGCCGAATCACATCTTTTTGAATTACTTGAATCTTTGCGCCCGAAAGGATGTTTTATTAGACGCTGTGATTGAAAATGAAACACTCTATAAATACTTTGTGAATTCATGTGTAATTGTAAATTTGAAAACACAGAAACTGTCGAACATGGGCTGTGAATGTGGCTTCCCGCTACCCTACACGCAAACGAAGCAAACCCCAGTTTTCTCCGAATTAATAGACAGATTCATAGAAAAACAATGGTTGAGTCAAACTAGAGACCAATGTTACGAGATTTGCAAGAAAATGCCGTATTTGTGGAAGAAAATGTTGTACTTGAGGCGGAATGAAGACCTGATGAATGTCTTAAGGATTCTGCTGCAAATGCTCGATGAAAATCTAATCCATTCTTTCTTGCCCCAGTTCACGTTGGATATTTGGCATAGGACTATTCAACTATACGCAACATTGCACGCAAACATATGCTTAAATTGTGGGAAGAAGTTTGAACATATATCCGTGAAAGAAACGTTAAGTTGGGACGATATAGGTGCTCTAATGATAAAATCTGTTGGCGGGAAGACTGCTGTTAGAGTTATGGAGAAGCACGCCAGTTTGATAGACCCCGGGGAACTGTCTATCAAGTTCTACCACACTTGCCTGTTGGCAGCTTTGTTTGAGAAGTATGATGCCAGTATAACGAGCCAATTGGTGGATGCGCTGTATTCTGCATACGACTTTGAGGATTCGAGAAAAGAGGTATGTCATATTTTCAATGGAATTCAAAAACAGAAGGAGGTTGTCAATTTGACTGTTTATGTTTGTTACCTCATAACTTTCGTTTGGGTGGACCGATTTTGATGATTATTTTTTATTTGAAAGGTTTTGCTTCCCGTGTGGTCCCATTTTAATTTGGTCCAGTTCTGCCAATGGCATCCATGAGTAAACATTATTAAATTTGCATTAAATATTAATTTATTTTAGGGGATGAATGCTGTAGACTTTAAGACAGTTGAAGTCGGTTTCTACTTCTTTTTTGAACGCTTTAATTATTTTGTAAGTGGTCCCGCGTATGACTACTCGCCTAGAAGAAATGCATTTTCTCCACCTAGAAGCCTCATGATAACTTCATAACGGAACATAACTGTGCTATTAACACAGCTGCTATGTTTTTGGTCAGGTGGACGTACATTTACTTACCACCAACCAAACCAAGGCGCAGTGGATAAGGCGCGGACTCTCAATCTGAGGGTACCGGGTTCGAATCCAGCCGTGTATCTATCTATCTATGAGTTGTTTTTCAATTCAAGTACATTATCCGATTGCTTCACGGTGAAGGAAAACATCGTGAGGAAACCTGCATGTCTTGAACAGGCATGTGAAGTCCGCCGATCCGCACTGGGCCCGCGTGGTGGACTATGGCCCATACACTCTCTGTAGGAGAGTAGGCCTGAGCCCCTCCAGTGGGGACATATATAGGCTGTTGAAAAAAAAAACCAAACCGATACCGATAAGGCCCTACTGAGAATCGAACCCGGATCTACGAATTGTAGTACAATCGTGGAGCCCTAAAGCCGACGCCAAAATAGCATGGACTACTTTGGCAGTTCATCTGACACGAATGCTGCCACAGTTCATCCAGTGTGGTTCAACTATTGTATTACTAAGCCTAAATGACACGTTCCGCGAATGAATGGAGCCAAGGCCTGGTCTTGTACACTTATAATTTTAAAAGGCCATTATCAAATAAAAGTGATTTAGTTAGCATTTTTGTATATTTCGGTTTAGTTTATTTGTACAAAAACATATAAAAAGCATTAATGTTGAAAACAAAGATGGCGTCAATAAAATGACATTTGACGCTGTCACTTAGTACAAAAAGATCGATTTTTACAACTAAAATAAATGCAAAAATGTAATTCTAGTATTTTTCTATACATCTTTAGATTATTACATTGAAACATCTCTTTTCATGGAGGATATTCATCGATACGTCACTGTTTAAAATTTACCAATTAAACACTTTTCTACACATCGAAACTAGTCAGTGAAATTCTGACGTCGACTTTAAGCAGGGAGGCGGTTACGTTCTTACGACTCTTTTTTCAGTTATGTTGTCTATGTTTAATTTAATTTATTATTATTATTATTACTACTAACTATAATTGCTAATAATTCCAGATCTGCAATCTACTTCGGAACACCTTGACGAATCAGTTGAAAAATACAGCGTTGCCTTTAATAACAGCAGCTAAAACAATACATTGGGGTCTAAAACCATTCTCAGAAAAAATACTTCTAAAAGACGGCGAAGAACAGAGAGAAAAGATTTTAATCCAAGATAAAACCGTCACCGATATCATAGACAATATAGAAAAAGTGAACAATGGTGTGACAGACTGTTTACTCTGTGGGTTGCCATTGCAAAATGAAGTGTTGATTAGGGATGGTGGTTTATGGGTTTTTAAATGTGGTCACACTTTCCATGGACCGTGTTTGGACATTAACAAAATTAAGTTGTGCCCGTCGTGTTCACTTAGTTAAATAATAATTTATGTATTTAATGGTATTACTATTTAACTCGATGTTTATACTGTCATAGACATAACGTTTAGAGTTATAATTTTTATCGATCATAGAACGATTCTCAGATATATGTTTTTCAAAGAGTGAAATAGTCGCGTCATTTTTACTATAAGTTGCGTTAGTCCACTGTTGGACATAATCCATATACGCGTCTTACTATTTAGGGAAATAATTTACTAGTATTTTCTCACAATTTAAAAATTAAAGAAAAATCATTGATAAGAAAATCTTGTCTTCGAAATTTTTCGTCTGCCACATGAAGCTTATGGAATTCTCCTGACCTTCATTACGTTTACAATCTATCTTACAAACCCACTCACTACAGGAGTGTACAAGATTACATCAAATATATTTGACATGGGGCCATATATATCACTCATCCAATATATTTGACAAAGATTCATAATTTGACAAAATGGCAGATACTGAAGTAACTGTATATAATTTTAATAGACATCACAAAATGGCGCTGACCCAGTCTTATTGTTATTGAATTAGTATCTAGATTATGTATTGAATAAAATTATGTTCTTGTTTTTATGGAAGCAAGCCAAGCAAGCGTCTTAACAATTGAGTGTGGTTTTATATGGCCTAGTTCGTTCCTAGTCGCCAGCGTCTAAATACTAAAAAATTTCGAACGTTGTTTTATTATCAAATAAGTTTGGAGTCTACTGCATATCTTTCGGGTTCCGTAGTGAAATTACAAACCCACATAATTTCTAATAATAATTTTAAAATGACAGTATCTGTAATAAATGAATGTTACAATACAATAGAAGAACATAGCAAATATTGTACGTTACTAGACGTTTTCCCTTCACCTTTGATATATCCTTGTATACGTTATTATTCTAAGATAGTAGAGGTGCCTATAGCTCACATTCTTATTACGCACAAATGTCCCAAATTTTTAAGGGAATGTAAATTATACATGTTAATTGTCGCGATTCTTGAATAACAGTCTTTGTACATAATTTTAAAGTAGACTGAATTAGACAACAGTGAAAATTCTGATAGTATTTGAAGTAAATTAGTAAAATATTTTACATACAATTCCGATATTACTTTCAAAGCATTTGAATCTCATAATAGTGCTTATGATCAAGTAAATAAATGGACGAGGCAAATATTGATAATATTGGACAGGACTACGGAACCCTGGTTATTGTATGTTCCGGCACACACATGTCTTATTTTATATTACTTTTTACCATGTAAGGTAGCTAGAATCAAATTTGTGTTGTTTAGGGCAATAAACTCATACTGTTTATTATTAGCTAATATTGTCAATTTTATGAATATTTTGTTGTTTGTTAACCTAATGCTATTTAAAATCACTAGGCAGCTGTTTATTTTTTTAGCTTTAATAATTTCTAGCTTTTATGATGTTATACTTATGTTTCTTGAAAACTTTTAATTATTTCTACACGGGTAACTTTGTTAATATCTTCTTCATATCTTCTCGTCTCGAGAAGTGTGTGCGTGTTGCCAGTGATGGCATACGGAACCGAAACGTGATCCTTTACTGTGGGCCGAGTAAACAAGCTCAATTAGCTCGGAATTTATCTACGTGATAAAATCCGTAATAAGAAAATCCGTATCCGACGAATTAAGGTCACCAACACAGCTCGACAAGTCAGTGAGCTGAAGTGGCAATGGGCAGGCCACATCGCTCGAAGAACCGATAACCGGTGGGGAGTAAAGGTTCTCAAGTGGCGACCACGTGCCGGGAAACGTCTACCAGGCGGTACCCCTACTAGGTGGACCGACGACCTGGTTCAGGTCGCGGGGAGTTGCTGGAGGCAGGTGGCTCGGGACCGGTCGATGTGGCGTGCTATGAAGAAGGCTTATGTCCAGCAGTGGACTTTGTTAAAGTGATACTAACCAGTTTTTATACAAAATTACTAGTACCATAATATTTATGGATCACTGCCTTTGTACAGTAATTATCTACTCATCGTACATTCGATTACAATGCCGGGAAATGTAATTTATACATTTTACATTAGTGGAATACAGTTACCGCCTTTACAATCCGATGTCCTATTTTTAGGTACATAAATACTTAAGAACGGTAAAATAAATTTTGTATGGAAGCATTCTGAGCGTTAATAACTAATGGTGCTGTATATTACAGTGTTTTCACACTCCATGTAAGCCGACTAAAGTATGTATGTCCATAACACGACACCAGTCCAATGTATTTGATCAATTTCTTTGACAGAGATTCCATCAAATATATTTGACAGGCGCCCTTCTCACCTCCAATATATTTGACAAAGATTTCATTTATGTTTCGAGAAAATAGGGGAATGTGGAGTAACTTTTTGTCATTTTAATGTATTTCATAAATCTGAAATGTCCGAAATATATGATCAAATTTAGCTAGCATATTTCATGAAAGTCAATTTTCTTTTTATAAGGGACCCTAGCGACCACGCCCTACGCAGTAGTTCTTGAACGATATTGGTTTGCAGTTTAGTTTGTTGTCACAAGTTTTATATTTAAAAGCTTTTTTATTTTATTGTTATTTATGCCTCAGGCAGGCACTAAATCAGACCGTCAAAAAGATTTTCTGCAGGAATTAATTTAGTACACAAATACAGTTGTTTCTACCGACTTCAAAAAAGGAGGAGGTTCTCTATTCGACTGTTTGTTTTTTATATGTTACGCGTTAACTCCGCCAATTATGAATCGATTTTGATGTTTTTTTGGTGGGTCATACATTAGAGGTACTATATAAATTTTATCGAAATTGATTTAGCTCTTTTTGAGAAAATCAACTAAAACAAAATATATACCTAGATAATTCTACCTCTAAGGGTAAATATTTTAGGGCATAAATTCTATAGACTTTTGGGTCAGTTGAAGTGGTTTTCTTAGTACTTTTTCAACGCGTTAATTATTGAAAGAAATAGTTTTGAAAAATTAGTGTCTATAATATACATTATATGGCTAAAGTCTGAGACAATTATATTAGTGATATGCATTAATTTTGTATTTATTCGTTAAATGCCATAGAATGGAAATTATATGTTAAATACAAGGAAACTCAGTAGGAAACTTTGCAAGTAATTAATTACACTTGATTTATTTTTATATTACGAGTTATTAACATTAAAATTTGGTCAACGCACGTCATGTTTTGTTTAAATTGAATAAAAATAACATGAAACGAATCGAGTGATGTGTATATGAAACAATGTATGTAAAAAATAACCAGAAAATGTACTATAAATGTTCAATATTTTCGTACTCTTGAATGTGTAAATCGGATATATATATATATGCAATTTAAAAGAGTAAGTATTGTATTTTAACGTAACTGCGAATATCGGTACATACACAATGAAATTTTTGGAAATAACAAAATATATTCACCAACATGCTGTTTCATTTCATCTGACAGGATTCCAGTGCCACGATATTTTTTGACAGTTTTCTAGATACGAGGGGCATACCGAAATGATCGGGAATATAAAACAATACATACAGGAAATAACTAAATTTATTTTTATTGCTTTTCGAAGTATTCTCCGTTGCAGTTAATGCACTTTTGCATTCGTTCGAACCAATTATTATAGCAGCAATTCCAGTCCGAAGTTGACATGGTCAAAATCGTCGATTTGTATGCTTCCACTGCTTCTTCTGGACCTTGAAACCGCTGACCACGCAATAAATCTTTGATTCTAGGGAATGTAAAGTAATCATTGGGACTCAGATCAGGGCTGTATGGAGGATGATCCATTAATTCAACGTTTTCCTGCTTCAAAAACTCGCTTGTTTTCTGAGCGGTGTGAGAGCTCGCATTATCGTGATGGAGGATTATGCGTCGTTTCGGGTTACCTCTACGGAGTTCGGATATCATCTGTGGCAAACAAACCGTTGTATACCAATCAGCGGTAACCGTTCTCCGTTCCTCTAAGGGAACTGTGACTACATGTCCTGTTTTCGCGACAAACGAAGCGACCATTTTCTTCGATACGCTGCGAGAGCGGACAACTTTTGTTGGCTTGATCTCACCTGCGAAGACCCAGACAGCCGACTGATGCTTTCTTTCTGGCTCATATGAATAGATCCATGATTCATCACCAGAGACAATGTTATAAACTGCTTTTGACTTTCCTCCGTTGAAGCGTTGCAGAGTAGACCGGCACCAATTGACACGAGCCGCCTTTTGCTCTTCGGACAAATTATGGGGCACCCAGCGGGAAACTAGCTTTCTCACTCCCAGTTCACCATGTAAAACAGTTTGTATCGCAGTCATACCTATCCCTAAAGTAGCCCGAATCTGCTCATATGTAATATTGTCGGTCATCCTGTATCATTCGGCGCACAACAGCGACATTTTCTGGTGTAACCGCTGTTTTTGGCCGGCCTGTGGAAGGTACGGTGCCAAGAGAAGCACGTCCACGCCGGAATTCAGAATACCAGCGATATATTGTCGTCTGGCTAGGCGCTTCACTCTTGAATATAGATATAAGCTCAGCGAGACATTGTCCCTGAGATAATCCTCGTCGAAAGTTGTAAAAAATTATGGCACGGAAACTTTCTCTTGTAAGCTCCATTTTTTTATCGACCTATCAATTTCAAACTGATATTGTTCTTTAAAAAAAAAATTTTTTTAATTCTGTCAATTGTATTCGATTTTCAACTAACCAGTGTTTATTCATCAAAAAGAGTTTTTAATCTAATTAAATCGAAAGTACTCGATTACCGATCTTTTCGGTATGCCCCTCGTATACTCTTGAGAAAATTTTGGATTCTAGGTATTTTAAGGTTAAAAAACGGTCAAGTGCGATTCACACTCGCGCACCGAGAGTTCCGTATAGAATATGAATAATCTATATCTATAAAACCGTAGAATCGACGTGACATATATGTCATATATAAATTGTTTGTCAAAAACTGATTGAGTGTGATGCAGGGAATATAACAGAATACAATAAGACCATTTAAAATAATTGTCTGACTGTCTGTCTGTTTGAACATGCCGTCTTGAGACCGCATTATTAAGCCAGTATCTCGGTATCTCACGTTCTGTATTAGGAGTACTACTGGCGCCATCTAGTGACACGGAGCAAAATTAAAGCGAAAATGTTAAGCATTTAGGCGCATTTGTTGGTGCATATTATTTATGATTTTCAGTATGTTAATTATCCATATTCTGTACGGAACCCTCGGTGCGCCAGTATGGCTCGCACTTGGCCGAGTTTTTTTTTAATATTAAAATTTAAATGTGTGGGTCGTCAGCTTCCTCATAGAGCTAGGGGAATTCTACGCATGCCAAATTTTGAGGCAATTTAGGAGCAATCAAACTTTTGCATTCATAATTTAGCAGCAACCATAACTCAGTTACAGCGAGTTGTTTTTAGTGTGAGTGTGAGACACATGCCAGGAAGGCAAACCAATGAGGTTAGGGCTTTAGACTATAGTCAGGCATTTAAATGACAATTACAGCAATGAGAGCCAAAAAAATTAACGATCACATTGATAAACTGTTGGATCTACGAACGAAATCTTCATTACTAAACTAAATCTTGATTCCCTATTAGTCTAATTAGTAGATTTGAATTATGCACCAACGGTGAAGGGTTAGATTCTCACTTGACCTAAAATTTGGTGAAGGTCGTTCGTAGTCTCTCTATAAAGTTAATCGGTAGTATACCATTGCTTATTTCAGTCGGCTCCTGGTCTAACACGCTCAATATACCAATTGAATAAATACGAAAGTGTAGGTTAAAATGAATTTTAAAACAATCACGGCTAAGTTGAAACTCTATTGTAATAGCGTAGCGCACGGAACGGCAACGGCCCGCTCAGCGGCGTCCGTGCGATTATTTTGAATTTTTTGGCGGGAAAATAGTTTTTGGCTTATAACTTTGAATCTAAACAGCCTGGTGATTTGAAATTTTGACTCGTGAAAGCTCCTATTGTATGGTCTTATTTGATCTTTAAAACGAAGTTCTCACTTATGTAGTTTCAGAGATACAACATGGTGACCCGTGTCACCAGCTTACACACACATTTTGGCTCGTAGCTCAAACAGTTTTAGCACTAGAGATTCGAAAATTTTGAAGCCTGGCGCTCCATTTCACCCTTAAAATATGAGGTACAATACATAATCGTAACTTGAATAATTACGAAGATACAGATGTGTAAGCTGGTGACACGGGTCGCCAGCTTACACACGGTATTTCGTTCGTAGATCCAACAGTTTATCAATGTGATCGTTAATTTTTTTGACTCTCATTGCTGTAATTGTCCTTAAAATGCCTGACTATAGTCTAAAGCCCTAACCTCATTGATTTGCCTTCCTGGAAACTAAAAACAACTCGCTGTAACTGAGTTATGGTTGCTGCTAAATTATGAATGCTAAAGTTTGATTGCTCCTAAATTGCCTTAAAATTTGGCATGCGTAGAATTCCCCTAGCTCTATGAGGAAGCTGACGACCCACACATGCATGTGTATATGTCGCAGTTGAATTGCTTAAAAGGCTGTTTTACATAGCCGCTAGCTGTAACACTAAACAGTACTGTTGTGAATGGGTTCAATAGCAGTACAATGGTAATTTTAAAATTGTTGGTCTTCAGTAAGTCATAACACGTAAACGGTGCGTCCTAGGCCAAAAATAACCAAATTTTCAAGCCCCCCTTGACGAGCACCCCCCGCCGCTTAAATTTTTATTTCGAATGAACCCATAATCATCATCATCAAATATCATCACTAGAAAGTGAATGGGTTCAATAGCAGTACAATGGTAATTTTAAAATTAATTAGAAACGTACTAACAACTGTAATTTTAAAATTGTTGGTCTTCAGTAAGTCATAACTCGTAAACGGTGCGTCCTAGGCCAAAAATAACCAAATTTTCAAGCCCCCCTTGACGAACACCCCCCGCCGCTTAAATTTTTCTGTCGAATGAACCCATAATCATCATCATCAAATATCATCACTAGAAAGTGAATGGGTTCAATAGCAGTACAATGGTAATTTTAAAATTGTTGGTCTTCAGTAAGTCATAACTCGTAAACGGTGCGTCCTAGGCCAAAAATAACCAAATTTTCAAGCCCCCATTGACGAACACCCCCTGCCGCTTAAATTTTTCTGTCGAATGAACCCATAATCATCATCATCAAATATCATCACTAGAAAGTGAATGGGTTCAATAGCAGTACAATGGTAATTTTAAAATTGTTGGTCTTCAGTAAGTCATAACTCGTAAACGGTGCGTCCTAGGCCAAAAATAACCAAATTTTCAGGCCCCCCTTGACGAACACCCCCCCGCCGCTTAAATTTTTCTGTCCAATGAACCCATAATCATCATCATCAAATATCATCACTAGAAAGTGAATGGGTTCAATAGCAGTACAATGGTAATTTTAAAATTGTTGGTCTTCAGTAAGTCATAACTCGTAAACGGTGCGTCCTAGGCCAAAAATAACCAACTTTTCAGGCCCCCCTTGATGAACACCCCCCGTCGCTTAAATTTTTCTGTCGAATGAACCCATAATCATCATCATCAAATATCATCACTAGAAAGTGAATGGGTTCAATAGCAGTACAATGGTAATTTTAAAATTGTTGGTCTTCAGTAAGTCATAACTCGTAAACGGTGCGTCCTAGGCCAAAAATAACCAAATTTTCAAGCCCCCCTTGACGAACACCCCCCGCCGCTTAAATTTTTCTGTCGAATGAACCCATAATTATCATCATCAAATATCATCACTAGAAAGTGAATGGGTTCAATAGCAGTACAATGGTAATTTTAAAATTGTTGGTCTTCAGTAAGTCATAACTCGTAAACGGTGCGTCCTAGGCCAAAAATAACCAAATTTTCAAGCCCCCCTTGACGAACACCCCCCGCCGCTTAAATTTTTCTGTCGAATGAACCCATAATCATCATCATCAAATATCATCACTAGAAAGTGAATGGGTTCAATAGCAGTACAATGGTAATTTTAAAATTGTTGGTCTTCAGTAAGTCATAACTCGTAAACGGTGCGTCCTAGGCCAAAAATAACCAAATTTTCAAGCCCCCCTTGACGAACACCCCCCCGCCGCTTAAATTTTTCTGTCGAATGAACCCATAATCATCATCATCAAATATCATCACTAGAAAGTGAATGGGTTCAATAGCAGTACAATGGTAATTTTAAAATTGTTGGTCTTCAGTAAGTCATAACTCGTAAACGGTGCGTCCTAGGCCAAAAATAACCAAATTTTCAGGCTCCCCTTGACGAACACCCCCCGTCGCTTAAATTTTTCTGTCGAATGAACCCATAATCATCATCATCAAATATCATCACTAGAAAGTGAATGGGTTCAATAGCAGTACAATGGTAATTTTAAAATTGTTGGTCTTCAGTAAGTCATAACTCGTAAACGGTGCGTCCTAGGCCAAAAATAACCAAATTTTCAAGCCCCCCTTGACGAACACCCCCCGCCGCTTAAATTTTTCTGTCGAATGAACCCATAATCATCATCATCAAATATCATCACTAGAAAGTGAATGGGTTCAATAGCAGTACAATGGTAATTTTAAAATTGTTGGTCTTCAGTAAGTCATAACTCGTAAACGGTGCGTCCTAGGCCAAAAATAACCAAATTTTCAAGCCCCCCTTGACGAACACCCCCCCGCCGCTTAAATTTTTCTGTCGAATGAACCCATAATCATCATCATCAAATATCATCACTAGAAAGTGAATGAGTTCAATAGCAGTACAATGGTAATTTTAAAATTGTTGGTCTTCAGTAAGTCATAACTCGTAAACGGTGCGTCCTAGGCCAAAAATAACCAAATTTTCAGGCTCCCCTTGACGAACACCCCCCGTCGCTTAAATTTTTCTGTCGAATGAACCCATAATCATCATCATCAAATATCATCACTAGAAAGTGAATGGGTTCAATAGCAGTACAATGGTAATTTTAAAATTGTTGGTCTTCAGTAAGTCATAACTCGTAAACGGTGCGTCCTAGGCCAAAAATAACCAAATTTTCAAGCCCCCCTTGACGAATACCCCCCGCCGCTTAAATTTTTCTGTCGAATGAACCCATAATTATCATCATCAAATATCATCACTAGAAAGTGAATGGGTTCAGTAGCAGTACAATGGTAATTTTAAAATTGTTGGTCTTCAGTAAGTCATAACTCGTAAACGGTGCGTCCTAGGCCAAAAATAACCAAATTTTCAAGCCCCCCTTGACGAACACCCCCCGCCGCTTAAATTTTTCTGTCGAATGAACCCATAATCATCATCATCAAATATCATCACTAGAAAGTGAATGGGTTCAATAGCAGTACAATGGTAATTTTAAAATTGTTGGTCTTCAGTAAGTCATAACTCGTAAACGGTGCGTCCTAGGCCAAAAATAACCAAATTTTCAAGCCCCCCTTGACGAACACCCCCCGCCGCTTAAATTTTTCTGTTGAATGAACCTATAATCATCATCATCAAATATCATCACTAGAAAGTGAATGGGTTCAATAGCAGTACAATGGTAATTTTAAAATTGTTGGTCTTCAGTAAGTCATAACTCGTAAACGGTGCGTCATAGGCCAAAAATAACCAAATTTTCAGGCCCCCCTTGACGAACACCCCCCGCCGCTTAAATATTTCTGTCGAATGAACCCATAATCATCATCATCAAATATCATCACTAGAAAGTGAATGGGTTCAATAGCAGTACAATGGTAATTTTAAAATTGTTGGTCTTCAGTAAGTCATAACTCGTAAACGGTGCGTCCTAGGCCAAAAATAACCAAATTTTCAAGCCCCCCTTGACGAACACCCCCCGCCGCTTAAATTTTTCTGTCGAATTAACCCATAATCATCATCATCAAATATCATCACTAGAAAGTGAATGGGTTCAATAGCAGTACAATGGTAATTTTAAAATTGTTGGTCTTCAGTAAGTCATAACTCGTAAACGGTGCGTCCTAGGCCAAAAATAACCAAATTTTCAGGCCCCCCTTGACGAACACCCCCCCCCGCCGCTTAAATTTTTCTGTCGAATGAACCCATAATCATCATCATCAAATATCATCACTAGAAAGTGAATGGGTTCAATAGCAGTACAATGGTAATTTTAAAATTGTTGGTCTTCAGTAAGTCATAACTCGTAAACGGTGCGTCCTAGGCCAAAAATAACCAAATTTTCAGGCCCCCCTTGACGAATACCCCCCGCCGCTTAAATTTTTCTGTCGAATGAACCCATTATCATCATCATCAAATATCATCACTAGAAAGTGAATGGGTTCAATAGCAGTACAATGGTAATTTTAAAATTGTTGGTCTTCAGTAAGTCATAACTCGTAAACGGTGCGTCCTAGGCCAAAAATAACCAAATTTTCAGGCCCCCCTTGACGAACACCCCCCCCGCCGCTTAAATTTTTCTGTCGAATGAACCCATAATCATCATCATCAAATATCATCACTAGAAAGTGAATGGGTTCAATAGCAGTACAATGGTAATTTTAAAATTGTTGGTCTTCAGTAAGTCATAACTCGTAAACGGTGCGTCCTAGGCCAAAAATAACCAAATTTTCAAGCCCCCCTTGACGAACACCCCCCGCCGCTTAAATTTTTCTGTCGAATGAACCCATAATCATCATCATCAAATATCATCACTAGAAAGTGAATGGGTTCAATAGCAGTACAATGGTAATTTTAAAATTGTTGGTCTTCAGTAAGTCATAACTCGTAAACGGTGCGTCCTAGGCCAAAAATAACCAAATTTTCAAGCCCCCATTGACGAACACCCCCCGCCGCTTAAATTTTTCTGTCGAATGAACCCATAATCATCATCATCAAATATCATCACTAGAAAGTGAATGGGTTCAATAGCAGTACAATGGTAATTTTAAAATTGTTGGTCTTCAGTAAGTCATAACTCGTAAACGGTGCGTCCTAGGCCAAAAATAACCAACTTTTCAGGCCCCCCTTGATGAACACCCCCCGTCGCTTAAATTTTTCTGTCGAATGAACCCATAATCATCATCATCAAATATCATCACTAGAAAGTGAATGGGTTCAATAGCAGTACAATGGTAATTTTAAAATTGTTGGTCTTCAGTAAGTCATAACTCGTAAACGGTGCGTCCTAGGCCAAAAATAACCAAATTTTCAAGCCCCCCTTGACGAACACCCCCCGCCGCTTAAATTTTTCTGTCGAATGAACCCATAATTATCATCATCAAATATCATCACTAGAAAGTGAATGGGTTCAATAGCAGTACAATGGTAATTTTAAAATTGTTGGTCTTCAGTAAGTCATAACTCGTAAACGGTGCGTCCTAGGCCAAAAATAACCAAATTTTCAAGCCCCCCTTGACGAACACCCCCCGCCGCTTAAATTTTTCTGTCGAATGAACCCATAATCATCATCATCAAATATCATCACTAGAAAGTGAATGGGTTCAATAGCAGTACAATGGTAATTTTAAAATTGTTGGTCTTCAGTAAGTCATAACTCGTAAACGGTGCGTCCTAGGCCAAAAATAACCAAATTTTCAAGCCCCCCTTGACGAACACCCCCCCGCCGCTTAAATTTTTCTGTCGAATGAACCCATAATCATCATCATCAAATATCATCACTAGAAAGTGAATGAGTTCAATAGCAGTACAATGGTAATTTTAAAATTGTTGGTCTTCAGTAAGTCATAACTCGTAAACGGTGCGTCCTAGGCCAAAAATAACCAAATTTTCAGGCTCCCCTTGACGAACACCCCCCGTCGCTTAAATTTTTCTGTCGAATGAACCCATAATCATCATCATCAAATATCATCACTAGAAAGTGAATGGGTTCAATAGCAGTACAATGGTAATTTTAAAATTGTTGGTCTTCAGTAAGTCATAACTCGTAAACGGTGCGTCCTAGGCCAAAAATAACCAAATTTTCAAGCCCCCCTTGACGAACACCCCCCGCCGCTTAAATTTTTCTGTCGAATGAACCCATAATCATCATCATCAAATATCATCACTAGAAAGTGAATGGGTTCAATAGCAGTACAATGGTAATTTTAAAATTGTTGGTCTTCAGTAAGTCATAACTCGTAAACGGTGCGTCCTAGGCCAAAAATAACCAAATTTTCAAGCCCCCCTTGACGAACACCCCCCCGCCGCTTAAATTTTTCTGTCGAATGAACCCATAATCATCATCATCAAATATCATCACTAGAAAGTGAATGAGTTCAATAGCAGTACAATGGTAATTTTAAAATTGTTGGTCTTCAGTAAGTCATAACTCGTAAACGGTGCGTCCTAGGCCAAAAATAACCAAATTTTCAGGCTCCCCTTGACGAACACCCCCCGTCGCTTAAATTTTTCTGTCGAATGAACCCATAATCATCATCATCAAATATCATCACTAGAAAGTGAATGGGTTCAATAGCAGTACAATGGTAATTTTAAAATTGTTGGTCTTCAGTAAGTCATAACTCGTAAACGGTGCGTCCTAGGCCAAAAATAACCAAATTTTCAAGCCCCCCTTGACGAATACCCCCCGCCGCTTAAATTTTTCTGTCGAATGAACCCATTATCATCATCATCAAATATCATCACTAGAAAGTGAATGGGTTCAATAGCAGTACAATGGTAATTTTAAAATTGTTGGTCTTCAGTAAGTCATAACTCGTAAACGGTGCGTCCTAGGCCAAAAATAACCAAATTTTCAACCCCCCGTCGCTTAAATTTTACTGGCGAATGAACTCATAAGTTCATTGAAATGAAATGTTCATTGAGATGATAAACAGCTCGCTGTAACTGAGTTATGGTTGCTGCTAAATTATGAATGCTTAAGTTTGATTGCTCCTAAATTGCCTTAAAATTTGGCATGCGTAGAATTCCCCTAGCTCTATGAGGAAGCTGGCGTTTATATACATATAGAATTTAATGTGAATAGAATTTAATGTGAGAATAGTGTAGCCACAGCTTTGTGTAGTTGCGTTGTGGTACCGACAAAGTATGGATCAGGGTGTGGTTGTGTTGTCGCTGGTAGTTGCGATGTGCAGACAGACAGTTCGACAACTGCTTTCGTAGAGGTGTCGGTGCGTTTACGCAACGTTGTCTGCGATGTGGACAAGACGGGCGATCGGTAAAGCCTTGGCAGTAAAAGCCTGGGGCCTGTTTCATAAAGCGACAATTCGTAATAAACTGACAAATATCATGTAATTTTCGCCCATAGTGCCTGACATTTGAGGGGTCTAAAAGCAAAGACGCCACTGTCCATTTTTAACAAAAACTTAACTATGAATGCCATCTAGTAGAGCTCGTTAAAACTAATTTACTACACAAAAACATTTGAATGCAATGTTCCCATTGTCCCATAGAAAATCGTGTTTAAAAACTGAGGTGAGAAGCAAAAATACCACTGTCCCAAACAAACCAGGTGCAGACGCGCCATTGTCCATTTTATCCAATCACAGACCGTTAAAACCAGCATGTTCAAGATGGCCGCAGTTGGCATTTCTATTGCATTTCCTACTATTAGTGTGCCACTATTTTCGTGTTTTTAAATAGATTTCTAGTGTGAAACTATAAAAATAATGGAAGAAAACGTAGTGGAAGTTACTCCAGAACGCGCTCGTAAAAGAAAAAGAGACCCTGAGAAGTGGAAAAGGGCTATAGCAAAGGTTGCAAGGTAAGCATTTTTAGGTTACAATAACATGCGTTTGTACCATCAGCACGTAAGTGATTAATATATTTTGGGATTTTGTCAGATTATTGCAAGATTTTTTTGTTGAGCCCGCGATAATATTTTTTTGATCGGATTATCAGAATCTAACTGACCCAACCTCTCAACCGACTTATTTCTAGAAATACGGTGCTAATCAGTGAAAAAACGGAACCAATATAAAATTTGTGTTCTGCCTGTCTTTCTATTTTCTCCGTGTAGATATTTTATGGAACGGTTCTAGTGGTGATACATAATGATGACTTTTGACTATAAATGAAGGCTATTTCAGACTTTTCATATTTCTTTTTTCAGGTACTCTGCAAATCGGCCACCAGGTGTTCCACAATGTAATCATGGTCCTGAAAATAAACAGTTTAAATGCCGCAAACTGACTTTGCTCGACATTCAAAGCTTTCACCAACAATTTTATAAATCAAAAAATAAAAAGTACCAAGACGCGTTTATATTGAAGCACTGCAAAGTGGCAAGGGTGAAAAGACGCCGGCCGAGAGTTGGTCAGCGCCAAGCAACACAAAACATAACACAATTATTTGTTCGAAAGAGAGATTCAGTGAAGTTAATAAGAATTTGCCAAAAATCTTTCATAAATATTTTGGGGATTACTGAACACAGGGTAAGAAAAGTATCTCGAACGTTTGTCAGCACAGGATGCGTAGTTCAAGAAAGAAGAGGTGGAGATCATTCATCGGCCAAAAATATACAAAAATTAAGAGAAGTTAAGAAATTTATAGAATCATTTCAGTGCCTAGAGTCTCACTATTGCAGATCTACTGTTTCGAGAAAATATTTGCCATCTACTTTAAATATTCGTAAAATGTGGAAAATGTATAATCAAAGCAACGAAGTCCAAGTACGTGAATGTTACTTTAGATCTATTTTCAACAGATGCTACAATTTAGGTTTCGGAAGCCCACGTACAGATACTTGTTCCAAGTGCAATGAGCTAACTGAACGTATAAAAAGAACAACAGATGTAGAAGTAAAATCAAGATTAATGATAGAGAAAAGAGTACACATGCTAAAGGCCCAAGCATTTTATCGACTTTTAAAAGAAAAAAGGGACGATTTAATTGTGTTTTCTTTCGATTGTCAAAAAAATCAAGTTTTGCCGAAAATTTCTGACCAGGCAGCATATTACAGTCGCCAATTATACATTTATAATTTTGGAGTCGTAAAGTCGGTGCCAGAAAATACTTTAAACAAGGACAACGTAACGCTGTTTACCTGGACTGAAGACGAACACCGTAAAGGTGCAAATGAAATAGCGTCGGCCGTCTATAGCATACTTTTAAATACAGTGTACGATGAAAACATCAAAACTGTTCGACTGGTGGCAGATGGATGCGGCGCCCAGAATAAAAACAGCATAATGATCGGTATGTGCAGTAATTGGTTGACTAGAGCACCGTGCCATATTAAGACAGTTGAACTTGTTTTTCCCATTCCCGGTCACTCATTTATTCCACCTGACAGGGTTTTTGGGCTTATTGAGAAGGAAATAAAACGCATGGAAACCATTTTAAAACCTGAAGAATACAGAGAGGTTTTCAAAAAATATGGGTCTGTTGTGTTATTGGACAATGTAAAAGATTGGAAAACTGCTCTCGGAAATATAATACGTCCACCAGGAAACTGGCACTTCCAATTTAACCAGTGCAAGAGATTTTTCTTAAGGCGAAACAGAAGCAATAATGTGTATGTGAGAGGAGAGCCTAATTACTCTGCTGATGTCGGATGTTACAAATCAATTTTAAAAAGAGGGAAAACGTTTATGGACCTTAGCCCAAATTCGATTGAAAAATACAAATTGGTAGTGAAGAAAGACAAAATAAAAGATGTCGACTCTCTACTAAACAAACACTTTGGCGAGGATTGGAAGTCAAGACTAAGTGAAGATTTAGAGTTCTACCAACAAGTTATGCTACGGGCCGAAACAAACAACGACACAATTGAAACTGACGATGAAGAAGTCTGCGAAATTGCAGTGCCTGATTCAGACTTAAGAGTCTAATTAAACCTAATTTGTTTATTAAAAATAAAGTGATAAAATACGAAAATTAAATCTACCTTGTTTTTTTGACGGTACTAAATACACTTAGAAGCAAATGTGCTACTGTCCTTCCCTTCCCTTGGACGCATACTCACCACTGTCCAATGTCAGTTAGACGCAAATTCACCACTGTCCAAAGAGAGATGCAAAGTCACCACTGTCATTTTGTTTTATTGATTTTATCGATTGGTTAAAATGATTTGGAATAAAATGCATATTGATTTCATTTTAAAATATCTCCCAAAGCATTAAAAATAATCATTGTCATAAAAAATATAACAAAATGTTACTTTGCTAAAGTTTCTTTAAAATGAGTTGGATAAGATTCATGGACAATGGCGTCTTTGCTTTTAGACCCCTCATTTGTCAGTTTATTACGAATTGTCTTCTTATGAAGCAGGCCCCTGGTTGCTAGCTAACACGACCTAAAGGTTGTATCGGTGGTTCGATAAAACGTTTTTGGGGAATTGAAATACGTAAGTTTTGAGAAATATAAATACTTATTGATAATGATTGTTGGTGGAAATTATTAAGATTCACTTTTATCATAAATGAAACAAACAAGAAATATTTTAATTCGTTTTTAATATACTTTTGGGTTTTGGCACAATTTTTAAATAATGTGTCCTGGTTTAAACACTAGGTATTAAAACCTAAGTACCTACTACTTATACATTTGAAAGGTTCGAATGCTAAGTTATTTATTATGCTGTGTAAAAATCAACAAATTAAATCGAAGAATAAAAGTTTTTAAAACTATTTAAAAAATTAACAACTTTCAAAAAAAATTGTAAGTACATTTTGATGCTAAGAGTATAAATATTTTAGATCCATTCTAATTTAAAAAATACTACAACAAAACCACACGCATTTTTTTACATTTTACCAAAAATTTAATATTTTGAAAAATTGTACACATAATGAATGTAAATATGAAATAATATAAAATTCGCCTGTGATTTTGTTATAATATATTGGACGAATAGATCAACAGATATTATAAGTACTCTGAACTAATTATGGCAAGATTGATCATACCTATTAATTAAGAAGATCATAAAACCTGAATAAATTAATAATAAATCAGTATGAAAATGTACCGAGATCTACACACTTATGAAGTCACAGGTTAAGTATCTTTTATTTAAATAACCACAAAATACTAACGTTACAATCAAAATATCGCGTATTTACAATTAATTTCAACATAAAAATAAATAATTTAACGGCACTGATCTAAATTCTTACACTTCTCGCTAAAATACACTACTTTTTAAATTACACTTACACATTTCTTAGACTAAAGCTAATCAAGTCGATTATTACTGGCATACAATACAACTTACAAAGAAGAAGGAAGTAAACAAAACAAAATATAATTAGAAAAATAAATAACAAATGGCAATCAACGACGACGTTACGAAACGAGCACGCTTTAAAACTAATAATTTACAAAATGTTACTAAAGTACAGCACTGTAGATCATGACAAAAATTTTCAAACATCTATATAACTTTGTCAAATTAGCTGCCTTAGTGTATAAAAGTTGAAATTTTGACACAGAGTCCTTGTGACAACATAGTGGATTGCATGATATATTTTAGATGTAATTTCCAAATGAAACTTCAATTAACATATTTTTACGGTTATTGAAATGTTTAAATAGCAATTTCAATATTCATAAAAACACATGCTTCTTTAAAAATTAAATCTTTCTAACTTTAATAATGGAACTGCCTAAATGCAGATATTTGCATTTTACACACATTTGACGAAGCTGTCAATATTGTGACATTTGCTTACAAATTATTTTATATTGTTACATTAAACTTGTACAGACTATTAGCAGATAGCTTATTTTCTATTTTATCTACGATATAGATTGCACGATTCGATAGAGAATATTTTTAATACAAATTTTAATGAATTATCCACAAAACTCGGTGGTTTTTATATAATATAAAATGTATTGACCAATTCTGAATTGACCATTTCGTCACTGGGTAAATATGTCGTTCGGAAACAGCGACTGAAGTTATGTTTGTTATTCTGTGCACATGACACTTCTGTCAAATTGTCGCAGATTGTCGCCTTCATGTGACTGAATAGAGTATACTTACCAATATTATCCAGCTAAATAATTTAATACATTGTTTTTTCTAAACACCTCTACTATGTCTACGTTTAATTTATTTTATTAATAATCATTATGCTTTAGATCTCACTGGACTCTAACAAAACAAGTCTCGTGTTCAAAACACTTAAAATTTTCAAGCATTGCGCTTCAAATTTTTGGTTTCATACATTTTAGTCACTTAAACCTAAGAGCTTCTACTAAAAATTACACAAACACTAACGTTTTTACATGGCCACATAGGTAGTAGTCAAGATTCGAAGTAGTTACCTAATGATCTATAAACTATTTTAATCTTAGACAAAATAACCTTTAGCCATTTTTGAACTAGTCGATAGATATCTACAGAGAAATTGTACTTATTTACATTACAACACTGGACATGACCAGTTCTAAGTTGACGTGAATTAAGACGATGTTTCTATTTATGTACATTTTGTCTAATTTTCTACTTGTTGGCTTAATACTTTTGGCACTATTATGCTTTAAAGAGAACAGACGTGCCAAAGTCACTACGACATCCGCGAACACTTGTTCCGGATCGGATACTCCATCATTCATTTATTACTCGTATGTTTACTTTCATTTGAACACAAAGCAAGTATGTTATGTTAACAGTTTCATTGAATGACTTTTATTCAACAACATATTGAAAATATAAGGAGACTTACGTCTATATGATTTTCAATAAAATAATTTCCAAAAGTTTAAATACAAAGTTTACATTATTCTTTCGAAAATTACATATTAACACGTATTAGTAGTGAAATTTCGAGATGATAGACAGCTTACACTGACAAGTCAATCTAAAGAAATTTCTTAATTCACTAATGGAATAATCTCATATTTTTAATAGTAGAGATCCAATTGCGACACTGGCGTTTCGATACAATCATCAGAAGTGGGATAGCAAAAAAGAGCTTGATTGTTTAAATTGGCGACGAAAAAACCAATAAAACAATCAATCTCATGTTTATCTAAATCGCACAATACGACAATACCTAACCTAACCTAGAGTCTTGCAACCGTAATCTCAGAGTTCTCTTTCTAGATGATTCTAGAAGCTACTTGACCTTACCAGGGGTGGTGGGAAGGAGGGAGGGACAAGGGCGCGGCGTGCGGGTATGGCCAGCCGCGCATTGACCCTCAATCTTCCTCTCCTGGAGATAAAGGGGGAGAGAACGCGGGGTTGTAGCTTCCTCCATTGGGAGGCGGTGAAGAGTTGGAAGGACCCGGAGAAGAGAGCGAGGGGAGGAATCCCATCTCGCCACCGCCGTCCCGGCACCACAGCTGTCTCATTTCTTGTCTGCGCGCACGCATCAGATTCTTGTACTCTGATATTCGCATCTTCTTGCCGTCGACTATGCACGTTCTTTTCGGTCTTGGACGGTACCTGGAAATTGTGAAGGAAAGGATTTAGCGAGTGAACTTAAATAATTATTTTAAACATGAGTTGGTTTGCATCACTTTTACACTGCAATTGTTTAGCATTTCAGATGAAGTTTTGTATGTTTGTTTAAAACTTGACTAATTTATGTTTTCCGTGAGTGTGGGGTTGCTTGGTGAGTGAGTGGTGACCAAGGGAAGTTCAAAAAGATCGACAGGAGGGTTTACCTATGTTTGAACAACATATCAAATTCCTTACAATCATGTAAAGTTCGTTATTTAAACTGGTGACAAACGGTGGATTCATCCAGCTAAATGCAGCTGATGTGTGGATTGGTAGGCAAGCACACACAAACTTCAAATTCTTATGAGGGTGCAGGTTTCCTCACAAGATCCCATTTACCTGTATTAATTTGTCTAATATATAGATTGACCCCTGCATCTTACTGGGATTACCAATCTTCCTCGGAGCGATAACTATCGCAAAACCCTAAACCCCTCAAGAATATTCTCGTACGCCTGTCCCTTCTATTCTAAACCTCGGAAGACAAGAAAAATTGTAGAAACTCACCTGTAATCAGGGTGTTTCTCCATATGTAACTTGGACAGTCTCGACTGCTCTTCATAGTAGGGCTGTTTCTCAGCGTTGGACATGGATTTCCACCTCGCCCCCAATATCTTGGATATGTTTGAATTGTGCATGTCAGGACATGCCTTCAGTATCTTGCGACGTTCGTCTTTAGCCCAGACCATGAAGGCGTTCATAGGCCGTTTGATATGCGGCTTGCCGGCTTCGTCGCGTTTCGATTGTCGCACCAGCTTGGCTTTCTCAGCTTCGTCTTGCGGTGATTGGGCCCAGGATGATGCTGGAATGAGACAAACATAGTATTAAGAACTGTAAATATGTCTGCCGAGTGGCTTGAGGATAGGACAACCCCCTGTCATCCCGTCGGTATCATAAAAAGACTAAAAATAACCAGAAGATGGGGAGCACCATCCTCTTATGTCATAAGTTAATCGCACTGCGATCACTAGTTCGCCTACCAAGCTTGGTAATTTTAGTAAAAACCCATGGAAAGCTTGACGTTGTGATCTTACCGGGAGGCTTACGAACAGATAGTTTGACGCTACCAAAATTATTTCATAATTTGCATAGTCATTTTTTTGAAATTAGCCTTACATAGATAAACAGATAATGTCAAAATAATCGTATACTACTATAACGTCATTGCCAGATTTTGTTATTTAGAACCGAAAGGCGTCTTGAATACATAAACAAAACGAGTGTTTGAAACATATCTTAGAAAGCGAACTCTCTCACAACATTCGGATAAAGCTTTTAATGTTTCTAAATCCTGTTTGATACTCATTTGTCTAAATAAAAAGATTTCTCAGAAACAACCGAACTTGTCCACGCGGAAGGGGCCCAGTGCGGTGAAACGAAATTGTTAAATCACGAATTCTAAGATTTCTAAGAAACATTCGTAGAATGTTACTTTCTGTCAAAACTAAACCGAGTGAGGACTCAATCGAGTACGTTCGGAAGCCACTAATCTGATCTATAAATTATCGGCAACAGTGAGAGCGGCAGTAAAACGTACATTCAAACGGAACGTGTCCAAACAAATTACGATCGAATTCCGAAGATTACGAAAAGTATTCGTTTTTATGTGGAGTTCGCATTTGATGAATATCGTACGAGAGTGGGAGAATGCCTTTATTCGTCTTCGGCTCGGGTGGTCGAAGGTCGAAATAAACAAAGTTATCTGCAACAACAGCTACAACTCTATAAAAATGTAAAATGGCGTACGGTGTCGGCCATCTTGCATCTACTTACATCTATCCATATATGATAGGGAGGAAATGAAAATCTCACTTGCCTACATATAGGTAGGCAAAAACATAGAAACGAACTAAAAACATAACACTGCCTTGTCTTTGTTGACGGGTAATCCATACTATTTGTTTGTTTGTCTTTCCTTCACGTCATAAGGTAACAGTTGCAGGGTTGGAATATAGGCTTTTTATCCCGATTTGAGTAATAGTTCCCGTAGGATAATTTTTGGATACCACATAGACGAAGTCGCAGGGAATCGCATGGCGGGCAATCTTAAATATATTATGAATAATAGGGCTTGGACAATGTATTCCATATTTAACTTCATTGTTAAAAAGAAAACCGAATTGAAAAGTAGGTACGTATTATTAAATTCTAGGCAAACCCTAAAATGCCAATTCAAGTTTCAACACGCGAAATTGACATCAATGAACAGTTAATTAAGAGTTTATGAAAACATTGCTACAGCCTTATTCAAAGGTCTCAGCTTTAAACGTTTCCTGTCCGACCTCTAAAACTATTTAACTTCAGTGCCCGAAGTACTTTAGTCCTTAACTGGACCTTAGTTATTCACAAGGCGATTGAATAAAATCTTCCTGGGGCCATATTATAGCTAATTTTTTTATCAGGCCAGGCCATAAATCATACTGGGACCGTCTGCAAAGACATCAAAAATATGCCGGGGTAAAAAGTAGCCTAAAACATATAACTTCATCTTTTTTTGAAGTCGGTTAAACAGTACTACTTGTCATCAAGGTAGATTCAGCTGTGTAGTTGTCAAAAAAGCGACATGCTGACAGAGATTACTGCTATTGAATTTAACAGGTCTATTTTACGTTTTGACAAACGTTTGAAGGCCGCTAAAGCGACGCGGCGGAACGAAGAAGTGTTTTTATGGCGTCGATTTTATTAGAAAACACTTTAAATCAAGGGCCCCAAGTCCGTTTTGTTAATTAGACGCGCTCGTTTTATAGTAGCCAGTTATTTGTTACTTTTCACGGCATACCGAGGTTTATTAGTCATCCTCATCAACATAATTCATTGTAATTCTGTCTCATTTCCTGTATATTTTATGTTAAAGTGATTTTATTTCGATCAATTAAATTGTCAAACGTAGCATACTCGTTGCCACAGTGGAATAGCTTGTGATGATCCAATCGAATATATTCACAACTAGTACCTACTACTACATCCTGTTGAAATATTGGAATTTTTAGTATAACATTTGCTAGCACCTTTTCGCGTGGAAATAATAAAAAGGATATGTGAAAGAACTGATACACAATCTTGCCAAAACTCATCAAAATCAGTACTCAAGGTATATGAAGACACTAGCAGAAGTTTTATTGTTCTATTACATTAGAAAGTCTATTAACAAAGCTGTAACTAGTATGCACTATAAATTAATTTCCTGAGTTAATAGCTCTCGTGGATGCACCCCAGTGAAGTATCCAGGTCATCTGGAGCTGGGGACCACATCCGCTAGTTGACGGATTCGCCACCAAGTGTCCGCGCGATTAATAACATTCGGATACATACACTGAACTTAGTGATGGGCTGGTGATTCGGTTTCGGTATTAGGGAAATATTAGAGACTTTTCGAGTTTGAAAAATTCAGTTTATACAGATTCCAAACTTACAAGAATTAAAGATATGAGATATATTAGAATCTAACATTAAACTTGTCCCCATGGATACGACTGGAATTTATTTAAAAAGCATTGATTAATAGAGAGCACGATTTTTAAGAATAAAACCAAATTTATCATTTATCCCAATCCTCTTCCCAAGGATTGAGATAAATGATAAAATAAATTTTCTCAAAAAGCGCTCAATCAATTTCGATAAAATTTATATGGGACCATCTATGAAGTATTTTTTACCAAACAAAAAAAGAATAATCAAAATCGGTTCACAATTGTCGGAGTTATCGCGAAACAAACATAAAAAAACATACAGTCAAATTGAGAACTTCCTCCTTTTTTGAAGTCGGTTAAAATATATAAATAGATTTTCAAGTAATTAAAAATTTCAAAATATTTATTGTTAAGTTAATAGTCAAATTAGGGTGATATTCGAGGGTTTAAAATGATTTCTTATGATACGATTTTCTATGCAAGTATGAATTTAACTTATGTTCGAAAACTGTCTGTACCCTATTTTTATAAGTAGAAACAAAAAGTTCTTATCACATAGCCTTATTTTCCAGTTGTTTCTTATAGATAAAAAAAACATCGTATGCCAGGAAAGTATATACCGGGTTCTTTCAACTCGAATTACTTTGTTCATTGTATTCAACCCTTTAGGAGATACTTTTAGACACGATCGATCCAAATAGAATTTTCGGATACAATACGTATTGTATCCGCATCAAATACAAATTGTACAATTACAATCCGAACCGAAACAACTCTTGTAGTAAGGCAGGGACCAGGCATCACTCGGAAGCCGAAAGTTCAACAAATAAAGAAGCTCGTCCACTAACGCGAATGTAGCTGGTCATTCCTCGAATTAATTTGACACGCTGTTAGATAATTTATAACATCCTACGGCGGCGGTAGATTCGCGCGCGATACATCTCGCAGCGCAGCGCGTATAGTTGCGCGCGGAATTCTTTTGGCAATTATTTTTATATCATTATCTACATCAAAGCTGTTATTCTCGCTTTCATCTTGTGGCTGTGGGAGTCGAATTCTGGAGTAACCTTTATTGAATTGTGGTCATGGTTTAGAATTAAAAAAGTTAAGTGTGAGACGTGCGTGAAACTGTCCTTCGTGGAGTGTGTTTAGTTTAATATGTTCAATTTCGTTAAGGTACCGGTGCCAATGTGCTTTTTACATGCGTTATAATATTTAGGTTCACATGTGTAATAACTAAATCTTGCAAGTTAATTTTAACCTACTTGTAATTGTCGTATTGCATTGAAACTTTGCGATTGTATGTAAGGCGGTTGACAATACAATAATATTGCACCATAGAGCTGATCTGACTCTGGAGTCAGGAGGCGGATAGAAGAACTGGTTAATGTGTACTGGCAATTGAATTTGGACTCATTTAGCTTGGTTTGACGAGTTTAGTCCGTCAATAGTGGTACACAGTACACACACTTGGTTATAAGGGTCTGATGATGAAGCCAGGAAGTAGAAAGTGGAACTCATCAAGGGATAATAGTAAATACCTCGAGTTTGGGCTTATTTGGTTTGGTTTGGCAAGTCCAAATATTAGATTAGAAGTAGAATGTGACGCGTGAATTTCCGAATTTGTTGGAATAAAAAATTGTGCCAAATTATATTATGACACTGGCAGAAGCCAATGTTATCATGTGATGCCATTAATGAAATGTCATTTCTGTTTTCATTTTCTGAACTGAAGAAGAAAATGCATTTATTTTAAAAGCGTAATCACTTGTGTCGTCGAGTGTACACAAGCATCGAGCGGAAGTGTGCGTCTCCAGCGCCATCTATTTCACATTTCATGCAATTCTCTTGTTTTAAAGGAAGCGACGCGGCACTCGCGATTTTGTAACCATTCCGGATTGGGACGTCGCCAATTATTTTAAGTCATTCATGTTACATTGGTTGGTAAAGTATTCTTATTAGGAGCCTATAGAGTAGCGGATCTCCCTACATTTAGAGAAGTAATTACTACTTATAGTAGATAAAGTTTACTAAATAATTTGGGGGCGTTTCCGAAGAACTAGCAGACTTTTAAGTGTGCAATAAAAGAATCCATACTTAATGTTATAAATGCCAAAGTTAGTTTGGTTGTTTGTCCTCCGTCGTCATAACGGCGAGTCGAAATGACTGATAGTTGGATGACCTTTTTGATGAACAAGAAGTTCCCGTGGGATAATTACTGAAAACCACGAGGACGATGTTGCAGGCAAAAGCTAGTAAGAAACGTAAATAACGTGAATCGAAACCAAGTAGACTTTCTTGTAAATCTTTTAAAGTAGTATAGCTTACCACCTAAGTCAAGTAGACACCTGTAAGTGTGACGTCCCCCACTCACGGGCAGGGTGTCACAGATTGCATACTGAGTTGTTTTACACAGCCTCTACTGTTTAACTGAATTGTACGTTAATCATATTTATTTCCTACTTAAGTCCTACTTATCCAAGCCAGCATAAGAGAGGGTGGTAAAAGAAAGATGCAAGAAGCTCAGGATCGGTCATTGTGACGTACGATGGAACAGGCTGATGATGAAATCGATAAAAGTTTTTTTATGGAAGCATTCTGGCTAAAATCGGGAACAGTCCACTCTTGAACATAAACCTCTAAATGACCACATCCCCAAATCTTATCACGTAGACATACCATTTTCATTTTGTTATGTCCCTGAGATGTTTCCTAACGAAACTTACGCAAATCTGAAGCAATATTCTCTGTCAACATTGTGCTTAAAGAAATAAATAAAACCAAACAGGTATGCAAAGATGTAATGTTGCAGCTTCATGATTATTATCACACGCAATTAATTCTTACTTAACGCTTACTTAGATTCACTTTATAGTTCTTAATATACCTCTAGATACATAATAACGTTATTATAATTAACGTGATTATAACAACATTCATCTTCAAAATACAGGGAATGGGGAGCAGCTTGTAATTGCTTACCACCGATATCTTACTGTGATCACCAACATCTTACCGTGATCACCAACATATTACTGTGATCACCAACCTGATTGGTGGACTTTATGTGTGTGGAGGATTTTTCCAATTTCCAATCAATTGTCAATTACAGTTATTATTGCACGATAATACTTTCGTATAAATGACACGTTCCGCGAATGTATGGCGCCAAGGCCTGGTGTACAAGACTCTTATAATTTTAAAACACCATTATCAAATAAAAGTGATTCAGTATATACCATTTTTGTATATTTTTGTTTAGATTATTTGTATAAAAACATATAAAACGCACGAAACATGTAAGCGTTGAAAACAAAGATGGCGGCAATAAAATGACACTTAGAACAAAAAGAATGATTTTGTTCAATTAAAATAAATGTAAAAATGTAATTCTAGTATTTTTATATACAATATTTAGATTATTACTTGATTTTTTAAACAGTGTACAAGTGCAGGACGAATTCGAAACAGCTCTTTTATCGCTAAAATCTCGCTAGGTAGTTAGTAGTAGATATTTAATTTTTAGGAACTTTCGTCACTAAAAACCTTGTTAAGGAAAAACCAATCTTTTTGTTCATTTATGTCATCACCATCACTGGGGCAGTATATACTGCTGGACATAGGACACTCCCAGAGTGCGAATCTCAATTCGGTTGGTTGTTCATTAATTTAACGAAACTGACATATTATTTAAAAATATGTAAGTAAGATTGCATTAAAATCATTTATTGAGTAATTTAAAATTATTTTCCTCAATTATTGTACTCGTAATCAAAATTTATAAAATTCCATTCCACCCATAAAAAGCACAACAATGCAGATTGACCACTTTTGTCAGTCCGATTCCAGCTAAAACTGACTCACCTAACAAAGGCCAGAGAAACAATCCACAGTGTGTGATGTGACACACATCTTGAAGATCCTCTAGTCGTCAGATGAATCACGATGACGTCACGCGGACGTAAGAGCTCCCGAAATATTAGAACGGCTGTCCGATCAAATCATTTATTGCCCATACTGATAGGGCTGGCCGATAAATTTAGTAAAAAGTATTTGTTGAAAATCCTTTACCATTTTCTTTTTTTTTTAAATGAAAGAGTTTTCTTCGCGAAGTAATGATCTAACTCTGCTATTCTCAAAGTGTGCTTCGCGGAGACCTGGGTTCTCAGGAAGGGGGCAAATATAAAATAAAATATCTACCTAGAAGATCAAGCTTGCCCAGTTTTTTAAACAGTTGCGCATAATGAGACAGCTTTTAAAATTCTCTCAGGTTAAAATGAAACTAATAACCGAAATTCAATTAAGTAAACAAATCTAATTTTGGTTATAATTTTATTTATGTTTCAAAAAGTTCCGTCGCACAAAAGTTTATATAAGAATATCGGGCATAAAATTATCACTGAAATTAATTTCACTATGATACAACATAGCCGTAACGCAGATAGATCACGCAAGATGGCGTTATTATCAACGAACAATAATAATGTACAAATATTTAAATTGTGAATCACTATCGTTCGTTAATAGCTAACATGAAAGGATCTTCCAAGACCGGCTGTCCTATTTCGATAGATTACGGCGAAATAACTTTGGTATTACATTTGTTTTAAAAACCATTGCGTGACATTGGCTTCTTCCATAGCACGCCACTAAACTTGGGCTCATATTTCCACATCCATTCACGTCTAGCAAGTCATATATCTCAATGGTGGGGGGCGTCCTACATTAAGTTTGCCAAGACGTGGTCTATACTCGAACGAACACACGTTACACCATTCTAATGTCGTTACTCCAGCAATGACCACGTGGTTAAAGACAGTTCGAAACCGACCAAGATTGTAATGATACACGGAATTATTTTTCAAATAA
Organism: Carcina quercana; assembly: GCA_910589575.2. NCBI lineage: Eukaryota > Metazoa > Arthropoda > Insecta > Lepidoptera > Depressariidae > Carcina > Carcina quercana. The sequence continues at coordinate 4,540,902 of OU342446.1, read as the reverse complement.
ACAACACCAGTATTTCTTTAAAAAATAGTGTAATTAAATTGCCAACCCTACTGCAACGCCACGTGAAGATATAACCCTGTCAAATGTAAAAGAACAAGGTTTCTTTATTGGTTAATTTATTTATCACTGCACGCAAATAAACGGTTCAGCAAAATTAATTTTGGCTAAACGGTGTATGTACATTGTACATTGGCTTTAATTTTTAATCTATTACTGAGAGTCGGTAAAAACGGCTGACGCAAGAGAGCCAGTGAGCTGAAGTGGCAATGGGCAGGCCACATCGCGCGAAGAACCGATAACCGATAGGGGGTAGGAGTTCCGAGGGATGACCACGTATTGGGAGAGGTCTACCGGGCCGTCCCCCTACTAGGTGGATCGACGATCTAGTTAAAGTCGCGGGAAATAGCTGCATAGTACCATAGAGGAGGGCTATGTCCAGCAGTGGACGTTTCGTGGCTATGCTATGCCTATGCTGAAAAAAAAATCAATTAAGCTGCAGTTTAATAATATTATTATAGCTTCTCTTTTACCAAAGTCACAAGTTAACTCCTAAAAACCCTACATTTCTTCCAACAAATCTAACTTTAGTTGCTTGCTTGCTTTAGCAAGGAAGACGGAATGAATATCAACAGTTTCACGGAGAAATGCTGAGATGAATCAATGTGCCGTGCAGTCGCCAAACATTTTGATGTCTCTCATCTAATTGCTAAATATAATTAATATATCTTGTATACCGAAGTATTTCAGTTCTATCAAAATTGTTATGTAGGTCAGTTGGGACGGTTCTGAGTTGTATTGCTCGCGTTTGCGATGAATTTGTCAAACCTGGAAATATTTTATCATTATTTAAAAAAAAAAACACATTTGATTTTACATAGCCATTTATAACAGCCAGTATTGGATACAACTACTGAAATTTACATTATAATTAAACTTGAATGTTAGCTGGTAAAAGGCGTACCAAAACGGGTACCTCTTTGAGGATAAAAGTCAATGAGAATTTATATTTACGGGATCAAAACAGATAGTTCATCTAGAGCTTCATCAAAAGTACTAACGGGAACTGTAGTTTTGGAAAGCAATACCTAGGCAGTCAAAAGCTACAAAGCGCTTCTAAATGGCTTGAACAATACGCTAACAAAGCTCTTACGCTCAACAGGAGCCAACTAAGGATATTTATGCAGAGCCTAACTAATCACTGAAAGCTAACTTCAATAATCAGGTTTTCAGATTCTCTCGTGAGGATGAATTTCAAAAATCACGCCTATTCCTATCTTCTACTATGACGCCCTGCATTAAAGTAGAAACAGAAACCTCGGAGGCCACCTTCCGCAACCAAATCCGCAACGGACAACATAATTCAAGACCTTCAGACCTAGTTTATGAACGAGATTGGTATTGGGGACGCAGAGAGAAATATACCAATATCTAAATGTCTAGTGGACGCTCCTGTCTCCGGACTGCAGACTGACTACTGGTCCACCTATTTAAAGTCGCTCAGCGGGCTATGCTCGGTGTCTCTCTGATAGACCACATTCGAAACGAAGTGATCCGTCAGAGACCCAGAGTGACCGACATTGCTCACCGTATTAGCAAACTGAAGTGGCAGTGGGCCGGTCATATTTGCTGAAGGAACGACAATCGCTGTACCAGACGACTGGAGTGGAGACCACGCCTAGGCAAACGTAGTGTAGGACGCCCCCCGGCGAGGTGGAAAGACGACTTATTTAGAGTACTCGACCGTGAATGGATGCGGAGAGCAGAGGACAGAGTTGTGTGGCGCACTCTGGGAGAGGCCTATGTCCAGCAGTGGACTGCCGCAGGATGTACGTGAATGAATGAACATGTCTTAGGTTCTATAGACCATGCCATAATTCAATATCAAGTGCTTTCAAAAAATGCTATAAAACTGTACTTACTATTACAACCGCCACTGTAGTCTTCTTCCTTCTGCATGTACTGTCCGCTCTCTTCGATTGGTGGGTAGGGGACGAACCGCGGGAGCATGAGTGGGGGTTGCGCGGGTGACGGCGACCGCTGCTTGCTCAGGTTGAGGGGTATGTCCGGGTCGGGGGGTGGCGGGCTGCGCGCGCTTGCAGTCAGTTGCGCGAGCTGGGCAGTGGCGGGCCATTGGTTGGATTGTACCTGAGGGAGAAGTTATGTTCAAATTAAATATACAATAAACAACGCATTCAAGGCTCTGCTACGGCTGCCTCGCTTCGTGGATGTTTGCCGAGGCTGCGCAAGTGTGCAGCCTCGAGCGCGCGCAGGGTGCGGGCAGCCGCAGCAGTCTACTCGCTGTCGTCGCGCACCGCACCGACGGACCGATGCTGCGACACTGGTTAATAATAATAATAGTATATGACCACCCTATGTCAGGTGTCGTGTGACGAGGTGGGAATCCGCATCTACCTATATAACAACAACGTCTTGCTGCGATCAATAATTCGTCATGGTCACTTTCAATGTGGCAATATATGATTACGACCAACATAGATTCTACAGCTGATCCTCCTTCAGCTGAGAAAAATCCAATTATAACAATACGATATACATATATACGGTTTTTTTTTCGGTAAAAATAACAAACAGGTGGCGTTAATTTTCCCAGTACGACTAGCATTCAAGGCAAATGTTCGAATTCGTATTCCTCCGCTAAATCAATGCTACGAAGTTGTAAGTCAATTAATACAATTAGTCAGAATATTAACATATATCTATTCTATGGTAATATTGCAAGTTATAAGACTAGTGTGACATAAAAAATTTATTGGTTGATCCATAGTTAAGTAAACTATGTTCTTTCGCATTTATTGATTCTTTTATTGTCTGTTTAATTCTTATATTTTATATCTGATTTATTTTATATAGTGATTATTGATTTTTTAAGATTTTTTTTCTCTTTATAGGAATCTTTTATATGTGGTAGCTTATAATTGGCCAAATGCTTTCCGAACAAAATAAAATATAAAATGTTAATTTTCAGTGGAGGTATCAACTACATATTTTGCCTCATTAGGCTTCAACCAACAGGTGAGATGAAAGTCCAGTAAAAAAATGATTGTAAGCTCATATTCGATCGATCCGATATCACAGCCAGTACCGAGCCCATAAAACATCAAAGTAAAAACAAACTTTCCATTCTAGTTCCAAACAACCGAGAATCGGTCACAAACCGTGACATAACAAAGTCCCATCCGTTCGGCCCGGATATTGCGTCAACCATCGACACATCGAGAGACATCAAAAGAAATCTCTTTATAGTCAAAAACTGGATGACGGATGATAAGAATAACTATGTTAATTAATACAACATTTTACATAACGCTCGCTCTAGCGATCGTAATTATAGCAACTTTCGTTTTTTCCGTTTAGTGGTAGTACTTTGGATAATTTTGTTTGGGGACAAAATTGTGCGGCCCTTTTTTTTTCTAAGGGGAAATCTTTTAAAGATGAATATTATGTGGAATTTGCATCCCCTAAAAACTGTGATCATCGTCTGCGCAAGTCGAGGAGCCCTGGGAACTCCACGAACACTCCAGTGCTCCTCTCGCGCCTCGCTCCTCCCATTGGCTTTTACTAGTACCACCTACGTGTGTAGGCATTGCCGAGCCAGTGAAGTGATAGTTAAATGTATGGGGCAACTACTATACAAAGGATAGCTTCAAATCATCCGGTGGGTACTTGAATAAACAACGTACGTATGTGCCTACCAAGCATGGTCATAAAATTGGGATGTATATGAGCATTAGATTATCTTTATATATTTTATGCTACGAGAAAGTATAAACCGTAACAATTAGAGAGTGTTTTGATAGCATGGTTTATTTTTAGCCCCCGACGAAAAAGATGGGTGTTTTAAGTTTGACAACATCTTTGACAACGTCTATCTGTATGTCTGTGGCATAATAGCTGTCAAATGAATGGACCGATTTTGATATGTTTTTTTACGGTAAAGCAAGTTTCCTAGCGGTGGTTCTTAGTTTTATTTGGTAAAAATCAATTCAGCAGTTTGAAGAGAATCGGCAAATGTTAGTTATTTTTGGCAGTACCACTACGTAAGATTTTCTACCCGACTGCGTCAGATGGAGGGTGATGTTTTTCGAGCGTAAGCGTGAACGCAGCTTGGTCTTCTTCTTTCAGTTTCTCATCCCCGCCTGTAGCGGCTTAAAGTATTTAGTTTAACTAATTTGAATATACATACTTGTTATTACTAACTTATTACAAAAGTAATGAAGTGTTTTAAAAAAGCAGTCGGGTTTTTTGTTTTTAAAATAATAATTTATAATTTTTAAAGTTTAATTCACTTATTTTAAATTTAATTTTAAGTTTTTCGTTAAACGACAAAATTAACTTATTTTATTTTTCGATCAAGCATCGACGTCATAACTTCTCCAATATCTAAATTACACAATTCCATTAATATAACGTAAACAGTGGAATAATGGTTACGAACGGACGTTGTCTAACACATCCGATGGCTGCTGCAACTTTTATAAATCAATTTGTTTAACAATCTGTATTGAACTGGTTTTTTACGAAGACAGGAAACCGAGCGTTAAGTATAAAACTTATTTGTTAATAGTTGACAAGTTAATATCGAGTTAAGTAGTCACATTCGCTTATCTGGACAAGGAAATTCTTATTAGTTATACAAGTTGGTGTAATTCATTTAAACATATTTTAGTTTCTCTAGACCAGCTATTGTCAAAGTGAGATCCACAAAGCCCCACAGCCTGGCGCTCTGTACAAAAATCTACCTAAAGATCAAGCACGACAAGTCTTGTCACATAATAACTGAAAGGGGCGCGCAGCTGTTAATTTTATGTGTAATGGGTTTGCACTTGGCCTTCATCTCAACTAATATTAAGGTCTTTGGGTGGAAATCATGCTTACTTAGAAGCCTCAACTTAATGAGGCGCTGTCTTTATTATTTTTCATACTGGAACACAGTGTTATTAACAAGCAGACTTGGGTGACACAGTGTAGCTCTAGCCAAAGGGACGTAGAGAATGCCGAGTACCGATCGATACGTAAACACAGGATCTTTGGATTGAAAGTCGAAGCATGTACGCCACGGAGACTGAGCTTTTTATTCGCTTTTATCTTCCTGTGTTACTCGACCAAATTAGACATAAACGATGGTAAAAATGGAAATAAATTAATCACCAACCTAAAGTTATTCTTATCAAGGGGGGAATTCTGCAAAAAGGGTTCCGTCACAAAAAGTTGAGAACCGCTGCTCTAGACAGCTACTATATCAAATGAGAATTTAGAACCAAAAGTACTGTCGCTGTCTGTTTCATCATATGAGTAAATATGTAGGTAGGCTTCGCTTGTAGAGTACAAAAGTGTGTTGGTTCTTTGTTTGACTACGAACCTCTATTTAAAAAAACTAATTTCCTCAAGGAAAACCAATTAATAACTCGTGTCCTTGACTTATTCAATTACTCGTTTAAAGGTAAAATTATAAGCTGATTAAGTCAACCGCTGAACTATGAACCTCTTCTATAGATTGTCAATTGTTTTACTTGTGTATCTTACTAGATAACAGTGCATTGACGTGATCGTAGTAAGATGTTGTTTCTCTATCTCGGTAACATCGATAGCTTTATTGTTTATTTCGCCCTTTCTTCTCTGCAAATCGATTTTATTGCAGCCAAAAGATTTGAAACAATTTCACTTCTAAGGGTGTTTAGTATCGTGCGGATTGTGGTTGTGTGCAATGGACGACAAACCTCTTGCGTATTCCACGCTTTATAATAAATAAGATACTTGTATGAAAAATACACTTGCGGGTGTCACGTATGCAAAATTACGCACGATATTTAAAAAACTAATGAAGATGTTTTGACTTCATCTGAATCAAAAAATTCATTGATTTGATATGAATGCGGGTTGATATGGGGCAGTCTTATTTTAAAGCTGAGACCGCAAGTGTGTCGGGTAGTAATTGAGCTTACGTTTGTCGGTTGTGTAGGGGGCTGCGGTCTCATCTGCTCCAACAGGGGTAGTAGAGCTAGCGGAGGCCCCGGGTACAGTCCGTGAGGTCCTCTGCGGACCATCTCCTGACGCCGAAGTTGCTCCTGCTGCAGTCGTTGAAGCTCCAGCTCAGCCGTCACGTTGCCGATGTTCTGTAACAACAAGATATTCGTCAGCCTCTAAGTCGACTCAAGCGCCGTAGTACATCTTTTATTACATCTTATAGCGCTCAGACACATCGTAAAGTACTTAAGACGCCAATGAAGCAAAGTCTCCGTAGAATAGTAGGTATTTGAATATGTTATTGCTGTCGCGATTCGGTACGCACACATACAGCCTTTCACATGCTTTCACTCACACAAATAACGCTGCATAACATCCCAAAGAGGCCCCTGCGAGCCGCGCATAGTCGCTACCCCTCCGCCTGGGCTAGAGTGTATTTTTCAAAATTATAATAAACTTGACGTGAGCGTGCGTCAACCCTTGTTTTACGTTTTGAGAAATTATTGTTCGCATATTGGTTTAGTCTCGACATACTGTGGTTGTATTTGATATAATTGACTAGTGGCGTTTGGCGTGGCGTTGACTAAATTATGGCGTTGCTATTTTAGGGTTCTACGGTCAACAAAGAAACCTTTTAGTTTCACCATATCCGAACGTTCGTCTTCCAACGATACTTTAGGTGACCTAGAGGTGTTTTAGTACCTAGAGTGCTAGAGTCTAAGGACTAACAAGTTAAAGCGTTCAAAAAGAACTAGAAACCGACTTCAACTGCCCTAAAAGTCTACTTTTATTAAGGAAAATTTAAGATGTATATTGTTTTCTCATGGATTCCATTCTAAGAACCGGACCAAATTGAAATGGGACCACATGGAAAGCATCAGCTTTCAAATAATAAAGAATCATCCAAATCGGTTCACCCAGTGAAAAGCTCTGAGGTAACAAACATTTAACTAATAGAATAGAATAGAAATAATTTATTCGGCATACAGATTACAGTACAGTTAAAACATTAATTTTAAATTTGCTCTGCTGCACTGCAACGCCGAAATACACACTTAACATTCCCAGTCTCAAAAACTACTGAACCGATTTTGATGAAACTTGCAGTCTTCCCTAAGTTTTACAATACCTAGGTAAACAAAAAAGGGATTATTTAAATCGAACTTGTAGTTCCGGATATATAAAAAATAAATTAAATAAAATAGCCTTTATTGCTGAACTAATTTTTTGTTTTAATTTTCTTAAAAATATGCTTACTTTATACGTTACTTATCTTTTTATATTAAGTATCAGTAACCGGTCGTTCCTACATTTCAGCTTGTCTTTCGACATAGGCCTCCTCTAAGGATTTCCACTCTATTCTATCTTTCGCTATGCGGGTCCATGTTGGACCCGCCACTTGTCTGATGTCGTCCTCCCATCTTCTAGTCTGTCTGCCTCTTTTTCTTTTGCTATCTCGTGGTTGCCATTCAGTTATTAGTCTTGTCCATTTCTACATACTCTATTTCTCCATTATTTACTGTTATGGGCTCTGTTTGTGAGGAATTTGACATTACTTTTGTTTTCGTTAAGTTCGTTGACAGGCCTGCTTTCTCGCTCTCTTCCGCTAACTGTTGGAACATTGTCTGTAGGGTTTTCGGGTTTTCCGAAAGTAAGATCAGGTTGTCTGCAAAGCGTAGGTGACTCAGCTTTTTGCCATTTATATTTAGTCCTTTATTCGTCCAATCCAGATTTGTGAATATCATTTCCAGGATAGCTGAAAATATTTTTGGTAAAATTGGGTCTCCCTGGCGTACCCCTCTCTCAATCGAAAATTCTTCGCCTGTAGATTCTAGCTTCACTTGTGCGGTGCTTTTTGTGTATATGTTTTTCAGTATTCTTATGTATTTTGCATGTACGCCTTGTTTTTCCAGTGCGTCCCAGATAAATCTATGTTCGAGTGTGTCGAATGCTTTGTTGAAATCCACGAACCCTATGTGTGTTTTTCTTTTGTGTGTGTGTTCCGGATATATGCGAGGACAAACAAACATACACTTTAGAAATTTGGCACACTTCTTTAGAAGCTGGTATAGACTAACATATATGAAAACTGGGCAGTTCTGGAAATATTACATACATACAGGTCGCATTGATAACCTCTTTTTTTGAAGTCGGTTAAAAAACTGTAATTTCACGACACCTCACACAATAGAATAGACGAGTTAAAAATCCCGTCTTAAGTGTATGAGATGTATAACTGGGAAAAAATATTTCAAGTTTTTATTTGTCGACATGAATAATAATATCGTCGAAATCTATCGTATTTCCTACTGTCATACTTCATATTATACTATTATATTTTAAGTACCTCAAAAGGAAAAAAGGAATCCTTATAGGATCACTGTGATATCGAATACTCCAGTCTGCTGTCCCTTAGATCTGTCAAATAATGAAACTTATAGGTCAACGCAATAAAAAGATATAGCTGTATTTTAGACCATTTCCGTACAAAATGCAATGAACCCAAAATCTATACGGTATTTCCCGTTGACCTAATGTCTTGAAATTTGGCAAGAAGAAAGGTTTTACAGCACAACCATAGGAATAAATCTGAATTTTTTAATTGTAACACAGTAAAATTGATTTTTTAATGTTTACAAACTTAACTTCGTAATATGTAATTTAGCTTAGAATTTCATTTTCGGTAGAGCATTGTTGGGTGCATATTACCATACCTATTATTTATGATTTTCAGTATGTCATTAATTCATATTCTGTACGGAATCCTCGGTGCACGAGTCCGACTTGCTCTTGACCGGTTTTTGAGTTGTTGGAGAGCCATTTCAAGCTCTTGCTGGCTGATCTCCGGGATATCTGTGTCGGGTCATATAGTCTCCGTAGCGATTTGTACATGCGATGTCCATATAACTTCTCGTTCTCTCTCAAGACTTTCAATAATAATAAATAACAAAAAATAATATAAAAAAGCTTTTAAAAAAGTTATAAATAAACGGATGTCCATGCAATAAATGTTATGTTTTTTCTGTGTTTTTTTTCTGTTTAGATATTTTACAGTGGTACGGAACCCTTTGTATGCGAGTCCGACTCGAACTTTAACATTAAAAAAATATTTGAAACATAAGTCACTTATTCATAAATCATATTTAATTATTTACACGTAACAAAACGTAACAACAACTAAGAATTTCAGGGAAAATGTTCTGTTCTAGAGATAAAATAAATTTCCTTAGAATTATTTGTCTTTATATTTGTTTATTTAGATCAATCTAAACATTAAAACTAACAGGTAAAACCATTATAGCTCGAGAAAGGGTATCTATCGATATATTTTTCCCACCACTATTAGTCGAAAAAATCGATAAAGCTTATTGACATCACTAATGCATGCTTACTTTATTTTTATACATATAATACACAGTATATAGTTGTGATATAGTGTACCCTGCCTCCCGAACCGAACTGTGCGAGAAGGACAGTTGAAGCTTTTTTTGGTATTTGCCTAGTTTTGCCGTGAAATTAAGGGTTTGGGATATAGCTGTTTTCTCAACGAAACGTTAGCCAAATTCAATCATTTTGATCTTATTCTCTTTATCAAAGAATAATCTAGGCCCGTTGGTTTTGCTTTTTCTGAAAATGTTACGTTTACTCTAAATAATGAGTACCATAAGTTGAAAGAAATTTTTTCTGAAATTTTGAGTTTTGAGATGCCCATAATTCTAATTGTAGACAAAATATTGAAAAAAGCAAAACCAACGGGCCTAGATTATTCTTTGATAAAGAGAATAAGATCAAAATGATTGAATTTGGCTAACGTTTCGTTGAGAAAACAGCTATATCCCAAACCCTTAATTTCATATGAAATTTTTTATCTGCTGTTCCCTCTTAAATAAATGGTCTCAATCAATTTTTTTATTGCATAAAGGTGTTATTCATTCAGCGCAAGACCAAAACCGCTACATATGGGTCAAAAGCTAGAAAAAGACAGTTACTCGTATGTCGATTTTGTGAGCTCAACGTTCCCGCGCCTTCTTGGTAACAAATGTTAGCACGGGCGTTCCACTGGATTTGTCCGCTCTTTTGATCGGCTGACTGGTGTAATGATCAAAGTCCAAATGCGTACACTAATTACAATTAAATGGCAAATTGTTGCACTTGGCTTTCACACCAATAGGGTAATAGCCATTAAGGCATTTGTATAGTAAGCGTGCGTACCCAGAAGTTTCAAGCTAGTGAAGAGCTGGCTGCTACCTTTCATGCCGGTACACAGGAGGACACATAAAATAAGTAGGTACCCCCACTGGGAATCGAGACCGGGTTCTCCGGATTGCTAGCCTAACATTTAGCCTTATGACCTTGGAGACGGCTAAAAATAAAATATGATAAAAGAAAAATCTATAAATAGCTCAATTACATTATAAAAAATTGTTTTGATAAACTTAAGCTTAAAGGAAAAACCACCACAGCGGGCGGGCGGCACGCGCTTCAGTGTGATGTCCTCACTCGTAAGTCAATTGATTACAACTTCGCTAGGCCCGACTCCCGCGCACCCCGCTCCGCCCGCTGTCAAAACTAAGACATACAGTTTTATGCGAAGTTCAAGGAATAATGTTGTTGTATTTCTTGCATTTACGAGTATCTCAATAATTAAGAATTCTAATGTGAATATTAATGTAACGGTAAATCATTCATTTTACACGGTCGTAACAATAAAACCGCTCGAAATGGAAAATAATTATCTCATTTAAAACCCAGATGCAAGAAGACAATTCGCTTTGCTTGCAACATTGTAAGAGTCCATTGGCCTAAGTACGAAAACTTAAAAAAATTTTTTTCTCAAAGATAATACCTACTCTTCAATAGACCCCTAATTTAGTCTGTGAATTACGTAATCTACATTGGGAAAGACGTTCCCAAGAACGAACCAAAGTATCATAGTAGTATGCGATAGTGAGTTTGTTAATTATCTCTTAGTGCCTAAAATACACCCTTAATCATAATGAAATTTGGCATGCACGTAGCCTATAACATGGAAAGGGACATAGACTAGTTTTTATCTCGGTCAAATAAGTAGTTTCCATATTATAAATCGCGAAGTCCACGCATACAAAGTCGCAAGCATAAAAGTATAAGATAGTAATACTACTACCAATTTAATATGTAAACGCTTTACGAACAAACATTGTGCCTTTATAAAGAAGGCAGCCATTGGAGCGACACCAAAATGAGACGTATTTAGCGTACTTGTATACAGTTAAATTGTCCTCGCCTCACTGCGCCTGCGCACACAGTAGATTATGAGCTATTTAACAACATAACATGTGATAGTAACCGCGGTTAAAATGGCCAGTTAAAAAGAAAGAATGCTCCCACAAAAACCTGTTCTCGAAATTGCGGTACTTTCAACAATCGCTCTTAACGAGGGTGCTTTCCGCGCAAAATTTGTTGCTCGCAATTGTGCACTCCGATGTTGGTTTAGTTTGTGCTAGTTGTTGGATTCCAGCGACTTGCAACATTGTCCTCATGAAAGTCAAACTAACCAGCCTTTTCCATTGATAATTACATGGAATGTTCCGTTACATGCATTTTACGACATCCACGGAAAGACTTTATAAAGAAAATTGATCAAAATATTGAACATGTTTATTATTTCTTAATTGTTAAATTATTATTCAAAACGGGGTCATAGTTATCCACACCAACTTCTGCAATTTTAAAAACCATAACCAAAAAATGAACCCCAATTTTTTTGGAAAATAGCATCACTAAATTGGAGAGTAAACCTTTTCAATAAGTTTTTTTGTAAAAAAATTCAAGATATCAAGTCTGTTTAGTTGTAATACTGGCACCAGTTTGGCGTTCCAGCAACTGTCTTAATCAATGTACAATTGTACGAGGCCTAAAGCAACATCAATCCTTCGAAGTACAAAGAGTAAGCGCAAACTTGAACAAATCAACCACGCGGGGACGCTCACTAAATCTTCCAGCCCGTAAAGCAAATACCCCAAAAAATAACCCGGATTAATTGCGAAGGGTCCGTGACGAATATCACATTAAACATTTTATCGGCTCTTCATTTATGCAGCATTGAATTGTTAATGGCCGGTGTATAGTAAGACATTATAAGGTGATGAAATTGGAATAACTCGACGATGCGTGTTTCCTGCAAATGTTTTCGAAGCCAATATGAAACGATGTCTGCAAAACTGAAGTGGGAGTCTGACAGCGAAAAATACGAATGGTTTAAGAGGGTTTTCGTGTAAAAAGAAAAATACAACGTATCATATTTAAAACTACAACGGGATGCGTATGGTCAACAGTGGACATTTCCCGGCTGAAGATGATGAAACTACATATGATAAGATCTGGAGATGATAGGTGCTGGTATATAGCTTTGTTTCAGACACATATTACTCCGATCATCAATCTGCCTGCCAGGCGTGGCGGTTGTGTAAATACCCTCTGGCTTTTTTAAAAAATATGTGGTTTTCTAAATAATTTTGACTGTAGACATTTCAGGTTACTTTATCCTACTAAAAATTAAATATATCTAACATTGCCAAGAAATAATGAAAAACATTTTTTTTCTTCAAATTTGACATCATCAACAACAGATGGGACCTGTGACTCTGTCACTGCTTCTTGACTTCATACAATACGTTTTGTATTATTTACTATTTAAATTTAAAATTTGTGTATCAAAAAACCCGATCATTAATGAAAACACTGCTGTTCAGTAGCACATGAATCGGCGACGACGTTGCCAAACCGCCACGCCTTTCCATCTTAAGTGAAAAATGGCCGGCGAAGATAAAAGGAGAAGCGCTAATGGAAGACAAAAGCGAATGCATAAATAACATGACATAATCGTACGAGCGAAAAAAGCGCGTCGAGTGGCTGTAATAGGTCCTTACCAATACAACCCAGGGCCGAAGTTGGTAGGGGCAGTAATTTTGACCCCCCGAAGCTTAGTCAAGTCAATGGTTGTGTTTATTTGTAATTTTGTCGAAAGATAGTTTCTTATTTCATCGTAGTCACTATCTGATGATAGTCATCGTAGACACTATTTTATATTTTTCCATATTGGTTCACAAAAATTTAAAAGTTTACAGCAGAGCATCGAGCTTCTGAGCTAGAATAGTCTGTATAATGTAGAATATATGTAATTTAAAATTATTTTAAAAAAATTAAAAGAAATTGATTACAATGTATTTGGCGTCTCAGATAGAAACTATATTATGATACGTTAGGACATCATGTGGGAAATCATACGAAGGATAAACATTGCACTATGCTACACGTGAATTTAGGAACTCAAAACCATTGTATTTGTTACTTTTAACAAATTATAAGTTTACTCTTAGATTGTAGCTGGTAATATGATTCCATTTGATTGAAAGCCTGGGCTGGACCCCCTGATTGAGAGCACCGATTCGTCCCCGCAGCACCCGCCACTGGTAATCGACCAAGTTTTTCCATCGGCCTGACAAATTGCCGTCATAACCGAACGGATTAAACTTTTTATTAAAAACAACAAACTGAGCATAATGTATGGGCGTAATCGGCAAGGGACACGTGTCCCCAAATAACGCGAGCGATTTATCTAATCTAAAAAGACTTTTATTTAATAGCTCTGCGGATACGTCCTAGCAATTGGCGCTTACATTTTACAGGCGACCGTCGTTTTGGCATTTCGACCGCATTTTGATAGCATTATTAATGTTGGAGATGATATAAAAATGTGATTTTTGATAGAGGAGGCCAGCTGCGCCCAACAAATTATTGTTTCTCCAGTCAGGTGGGTCGCGGTGTCGTAAATATCACGGCAACCGACTGATAAATCTGACTCTGGATGTTTGTTGCTCAATCTTGCGGTAAGGACTGGATGATCCGCTTATAAATGTCAGAGAATCATTTAGGCTAAGCTGCGTGGAGCCTGTGGCTCCGGTTATATAGGGGGATCACACCCAAAAGCCTGAGGGTTGTTCATACACAGTTAGCAGAATTTTCCTATTGCCAAATAAAAATTTTGATACGAAAAGTTGAACGTATGGTTTTGTTTTCATCGCTTATTCTTGGTACTAACAATAAATATGCCATTAAAAATATCCACAAGCACGTTCTTAGTTTTTTTACCTTGTTGTGACCGCAGCGGTCATACCAAGGAGATGTCTGGAGAGTGCGTGCGAGTGGCGTTTGTTCTTATTTCTGAACAAAATTCGCCGATTTACGGTAGGAGCCGAGGTAAGCTGCGACAATGCTAATTTTCATGTCAGTGTCTCCGAAAGGAAGAACATGAGAGATATCAACGCGCGTGTCTGAGAAATGACAAATTAGAATTTATTTTATTGAAATAGACATACCTTGAATTATTGTGAAATATTTATTCATCCACGGCCAGATATTTTATCCGCAAAAAGAAGTATATATTAGTGCTGAAATGCAGCTTATTCAGTGTATAGAAAATTATAAATACATACTCGTATGCATATAGCGTTTACAAAGAAATATAAAATAAGAAACAAAATTCAGTCATTATAAAACTACCATGTCATCGTTATATACTTTTATATATGAACCCACTAAAAGATATCTCATATCTCATAGTTCACGTCAGAATTTCCATGGGGCGATTTTGAGGAGCACGACTGTTCATGGTTGCCTTACCATAATCACCTGGCTTGCCAACTGACTGGTAATCGGGTGTTGTCATCCCTTTTCCCTTAGTCGCCTTTTGCGACACCTACGGCTGTCATAATATATCATGTAACGCCATAATGAATGATTAACGGACCAGATAATCACAACAAAGACAGATTGCCGCCGCGACAATGGCTCCGGTGCCAATAGTAACAGTTGGGCGTGATTTGGCTACGCGGGGTGCGCTTGCGCCGATCTCCGATCAATAAAGATGGCCGCCGATATAAATAAACTGGAGACGTGGGATATCTGTCATTATGTCGGTGACGTTAGAACTGGCATACATTAATGACTGCTTATAATATTATCTAGATGACGAAAGCGACTTTGATTTTGGTTGATTGTAGAGCATTTGACTTCTTGGTAATGAAATATATCAGCCAGCACTCAAGTTTTGACTATATAGAGGTACATATTCGTACTTGAGTTAGTCTTATTGTATTTTTTGTGGGTTTTTATGCCTGTCAATAAAACATTTTTTTAATAATAACTTGAGTGTCTGGTGCTCAACGCTTTACCTATAAAATGCCTTATTGTCACTTTCATGTGAGGCGAAGACAAGAAAAACACATAAATAAAAATGAAATACGAGAATTCTTTGGGATTCAAACTGGGATTGGGATCAAAATTCATAGGGTTTTTAGGTGATTTAAGCTGATTTTGCCGATAGACCTGAACGTCTACTACTAAATTTATTTTACCATAACATTTTAAAAAAATAGTACAGTTGGCTTTGTGCAGTACTTGTCTAAATTGTAATGTCGCAAAATTAGTATCATTAACATACAACTTCATAGTGAATGAAAAATTTTGATTATTGCTCAAGCGTCATCATTAGCTGAATAACGGCTGTTGTACTCTTAAATGACAATAAAGTTGAACGTTACGATTAATACGATCTCCTAATTTAGGTAATTACTTACAAAGCCAGCTGTTCTAAGAGATTACGGTAAAATAAATTTTGTATGGAAGCAATCTGAGATGACTTCCGTTAAGAGATCAAAGGGGTCTGCGCTAGGTAGAGAAAGATCAGTCCGTTTTACACTGATTATATAGGTCTAATAAATAAAGAAAGCTGAAGTGGCAATGAGCAGGCCACATCGCTCGAAGAACCGATAACCGGTGGGGAGTAAAGGTTCTCGAGTGGCGACCACGTACCGGGAAACGTCTACCAGGCCGTCCCCCCACTAGATGGACCGACGACCTGGTTAGAGTCGCGGGGAGTCGCTGGATGCAGGTGTCTCGGGACCGGTCGATGTGGCGCACCATGAGGGAGGCCTATGTCCAGCGTTTACGTTTCCCGGATGATGATGAATGTTGATGAATAAATAAAGGATAATTCTGTAAATAGACATAGGTCAGAAATGGAAGAGATACTGTACATAGTATGATGATGATGATAGGCACCGCATCCGGCCAGGTCAAGCCTGTTTGGGTAAAACCGGCACACCGGAGGATGCAATATTTTTGGGAGATGGATAGGAGGTCCAGCAGCCGCAGCTGGACATAGTTGAACAATCCTACAGCTCATTTCTAGCTGAAAGTAAATCAATTTCTCTAAATCCTTTGAAGGATAAAAATATTAATCTCGGCGAAGACGCCAGCATCACACAGAAATCCGCATTAATCCATTGTCAAAAGAAACCAAACTTACACGGTAAGATTAAGATGTAAGCTTAGAGCTTAATCACATCAAAAAACGGTAAGTATGGAAATAGATAGAATATCATACAAACTGACAAAGAGATTTGAAATGACGACCGGACATACCGTGACATAATTTATATAAAAGCTGGAGGCGATATCAAAATAGAGTAATCTCAATTCAGGGGAAGTTTATACAATACGTCTGGTTGGTTGCAGCGTGCACCAGAAATAAGACAGACATGCGACTCTAGTTGTTTGAAGATTTGTATTCCTTCATCTCTGCTCTTATCAAGCACTTGTTTTATTTATTAATATTCAACATTAGAATTTATACAGGGAAAAGTCCGATAATGCTAAGAATAAGGTAAAAAATGGTACGTATGGTGAACTTTTTTAGCAAATAAGTAGCATATAAATTCGTGACTATGTTGCGAGATAAATTCTTTCATTTGTCCAAAACACATTTAAAAAATACATACACTTCAGAAGAAAATCAACAATGTGCAATATTTTTATAACCAATCTACACGATAAGATAACCAACTAAGGATTGTTGACATAAATGGTTTTGGATAAAATAAAAATGGAGTGAAAATGTTTGCAGTAGGTAAATTTGTAGCGTTGCTCTTTCAAAACTCATTGAGAATTATAACTATCTCTCTCTGACCCGAGAACACGTAATACATAGATACTCCCTTATTGACACCAGACAAACGATAATAACCTTTACATCCAAGTGCTTAAGATTTAAAAATTAACAACTAACATCAAGTAAAGACGTATAATGAAGATGACGTCACATTGACGCAACTGATGCAAGATCTTTGGAATCATAATATTTACTGTCACCGAAGATAGGTGTTCCCGTTTTCTAGACAGATTATTCTAGTCTTGGAATTTAGGTGGGGATTTGACATTAATATCGTGTAATCCAACCTATTTATTAATAACCTGAATGTCTCATTTGCAATTTAATTTATTTGTCAATTTTCATTTTCTTTAAGCGGCTCAATAAAAAGGTGAATCTTTTATGTACCTAGTTGGTTGAATTAAAAAAGATTTGTCAGCCGAACCTCAGAGTCGCAAAAGAGATGGTAAATATAAAACAGTAATATGATATGAAAGGCTAACGAAAACGCTTTGGTAAAGTGTTGGGTGATGGTCTCTACATACACCTATAGTTTCTACCATGTTACAATGTAAATCTGACTGATTTAGAAGTTTAGTTTCGGCAAAATTGAGGCTTTTGAGCGAGCACTCTTCCGTCCAACCACATTGCCACCACGGCCCTCCAGATTTGTAAAGTACAAGTTTTTGTAAAATTTCGTTTTGAAAACTATCAAGTAGGTAAAGATTTACCACAACATTTGAAAAATGAGTTTCTCGGACGAAAATAGAGATTCCTCATAAGTCATAAAGGTTTTTAGTGCATTTATACGTAGTGTTTGAACTTCAATATAACCATATTTTAATTTCTCATTCAGAATAAAATAGTGCTACCGTAGCTGCTGCTTAGCGCAGACTTATTTATTAGAATTGTGATAGCTTGACAGATGACCATATTAAAGTTGTGCCTTTTCCACCAATCTGAACGTCCGGATCCAACTGACCGTCTTTATATGGACTCGGCTAGAAATAAGCCATACTAATAATATGAATGCTAAAGTAATTTTTTGTCTTTCCTTTAAGTCATAACTGGTTGGTATGTTGGCTGGTATGGATAGTTGATAGTCCTGAAAAAAAAAAATTCTCTTTCATTCGAAGAGGTAGTTATAATGTATGAAGTCCACACGAACGAAGTTGCTTGCAAAAGCTAGTAAAAAAATAAACTATTGGTTTCAGAATATTTTTAAAAAAGAGCACACAAAATCTTACAAATCGTGTTAGGATTCACAGGTGATTTGCGAAATATATTAATCTGTAACTATGATACCGTTCATTTGTTAGGGATTCCTCGCGTCCACCGGAGCAAATCGATCAACAAAGCATTACTTTCACTAGAAATGTGACTATCATAATGGACCATATGATTTTGATATATTCGTCTCATACATTCGGCTTGACACGAGAGTAAATTCGTGTCGCTTATTTAATTGGGACATCCTATAATTTTTCAATTTAGAGCACAAAATGTAGTGTGATTGAGTAAGTTTGATACTCAGAAGATAACAGGAAAACTACATTGACTTTGATCTCATTTTTATTTGTACATGTGTCATGTTTCTGTCAAAGTAAGTTAACTAAGTGCTCCACTTTTCTTTATAATTTTTGATTGTTTATTGGTGAAGACCTGTAATTGGCTTTCTGTCAACTAGTTGTTGTGTTATACTTATATTATTAGCTGTTGGTCTTCCGAAACTATGGAAAAAAGGTACAATTCGACTAAATATTTGATATGGAAATATGTATCCACTTTTGGACCATGTCACATTCGGCTTTATAGTCATTTTCCTCAACACACCATATATGAATAACAAAGGATAATTGTGACATGGTACAAAAGTAATCTTTCTGTACTCGGGTGTATATCTGAGAAGCCGAGGCTCTTTTGTAACTGACCATCTTTATGCCATTTGTATAATAAACAATTTTGATTTTTTTAAAATATCATACTCGTGCGCAAATGGATGTAGGATTACATCACTATATATCAGCAAGAAACAGGAAGAAATGCGTGGAAATATGGCGTATAAGTCTGTTGTGTTGACAGAAAGTGTTCACCTTGAATTAGGCGCCTGAACATGTCGGGGATTTTTTTGAAATAACCTTAATTTTTGTTATTATTTTACTATCATCAACTAGAAAACGTTCACTGGTTAACATTGACCATGATGGAGCTTTCCCGTAGCGTTTGTTTTTATCAAATCTACATAAACTATCAAGTATACTCTAATAAAAGAACATATCAGAAACTCGATCGCTAAAAATGACACATTACAATGCACCATTTACGCTGACGTTTTTCAACAACTTATCAACTGCAACCAATCTATAAACGTTTTACAAAAACACACACATATCAAAGACCAAAAAAAAAGACACAGCAAAACAAATTGCACTCCTTCATCAGCTATCGAGATAAAATAGAATATGTATAAGCTTTTTCATCAACTTCAAGTATCAAACATATCAAATCGGACTACACCTAATTTTGACAGTGTCAAAACAAACAAGCATTAACAAGTGCGATCGAATCCCTCACCACTTATAAAACTACAAAGGGTTAGATTGAAGTGTTGATAAACTCATATAATTCATCTAATGCAGTGCAAAAAGGGTTCACAATCGATTACGGCGTCCGCGCGTCCCTGTGCGATGGGCTTTATAAAATGCAATGATGACGTGTCAAAATTATGACCCGTAACAGAGACGGCGTGGAGATATTGAATTATATACATTTTGATTTTTTATATTGTAAAATGCTTTCTGGTACAATTTAGTTCTTACTTCCGTTAATCTCACCTGATGTTAGGCGATGATGAGTTCTAGAATGGTTTAAGGTTGCCTAGAAATAGCCTATTCACTCTGGACATCCAGGTTGTAGAGCTCGGGAAAAATATCAATTATTTTTGGTACTTCACAATCTTTTTCCGGTCTTTGCCTAGTCTGCGAGTACTTCAAAAGGTATCCTAAAGTAGCCTATCTTATTTTCAATGTCAAAAGGTAACGAATTAACTCACTATCACATTTCACTATAGTTGTATTGAATGTAATTGTATCCCTATGCCTTTTTTTTTTTGTTACCTTTTCACGACAAAACAGATGAACCGATCCTGAATAAATTTGGCACGTGTATGTGTCATGGAGAGGGACATAGTCATTTATCCTGATAAAGTATTCTCGTAGATGAATTTGGAAGTGAACGAAAGCCGCGTTCAAAAAGCTTGTTTATTATTTGAATGCGATTGGTGGTTGTATCACAAATATAAAATAACACAGGTAGTCGGTCTGTAAATAAAGTACTTCCACAAGACTTTTCATTTTTAATACCAGTGTCGTTTTAATAAAACACGGCTCATTAAAAACAGTTTAGCTTCTAATCCGCATTTTATACGTTTAATGGTTTCCTTAGCTGTTCAGATTTAGCGACAGTACCCCTTCCTTGACGCAGGTTTATCGTATTTTCGTTGCGCGTGCGTCACTGGAACTACAATTAGGCAGATTCCTGTATAAAAATAAGATCAATGATTTTCTATCTAGATGACCTCCTTGATTCAGTATTATGACGCCTTGAGTGCGGCGCGGTTGTCTCCTTTTATAACCGCTTGGAATTGGGTTAGTGGTTTAATAAGATTGACATTCATGGTGATCCTTGGGCAAGAATTTCTCAAAATATTTGTGAAAAGTCTATTATGAAATCTTTGGAGTTAAAATATTGAAACGGGAGAAAACTCATAAATTTGTTTAAGAAGTGCTCTGTTGCTCCGTATGTCGCAATATATTGTTTTTTTTTTAAATTGTACGCCACCCTCTGTATATTTTGAATTATTGCATTTTATCATTATTATATTTTAAAATATTCATAATTAAATATGATATGGATCCATGATTCAATGGCGAAGTGTTTATTTTTGTAAAGAGAAGCCTCTCTCTAGTATTTTTCTACTAGGGATTTGCCATAATCACTATCCTGGGTGTTTATTTGCGTGACAATATACACACACGGATATTTCGAAATACGTACAATTAAAAATAAATTTTGGGTTATAATTTATAAAAATGATTTTGTTGTTGAAATTGAAGCGTTTCTATACCTTTTTCTGAGCGCAGGCTAAGATGCATTTTAAAGATCGACAACAGACTGCACAATAATGCTGGTGAATTAATTATTACATGTGCTGAGTTGCAGAAACATGACCCGTTTCTTCGCAATCGGTCCAGCGATCGATCCGATGATTTAGATTAGTTTGAAGTAATATGTTATATTATTTATACATAAACGAGATATCCGCTTTATTCTTAGGAGCCAATGGATTTTCCGCCCCGCTTTACAGCGAGATAAAGAACCAAGAATTTTGTTTTGTTAATTGACCCAAAAAAAGTATTTTAAATTTATATTTAGATCATCATCTTATGTAACAATAATATCTTAATGCAGTCATCAATCCGCCTACCAAAAGCGGTGATTATGACAAATCCCCTCATACAGCCCAATGTGGCGGTTTATGAGGTAGACTCATATCCAACAGTGCATCCATGCAGCAAATTATTTTAGTAAAATAAATGTAATTTCCCACCCAAAACGATAATTCATGACACAAATCTGAAAACGATCCCAAATAAAAATAGGAACTATCCCAAAACAAATATTAGAAAGGAAATTGTATCTTATTATCCCAAAAACAATATACCTAAATGAAGTAACCACGATAGCCTCCATTTATTGAATAAACAAACCAAATAACACGTCCGCTAATGAGCTTCTACCGCAAAAAACACCGACGTCGGCCGAAAACTATACCGAGCAAACATTGTGACGACCCCCAATTAAACTGTCAAACCGATCGTGCAAAATGTCGTCAGACCAGTCGACCGACCTGGTCGCCGCGGGGGGCGAACAGTGCTTATCAGGGGGTTTATGTGTGATATGGATTATGGTACTGTTATAGTGATAAGAGCTGAAGTTTGCAACATATTTATTCAACTCTAAACATTGATTTAAGGTCAATCGATGGTTTGTCTCATGTGCTCAACGCACTCGAAAAATGAGCGCCATCTGATACAAGGATGTTTGTTATAATAACTGTTTTATTGATTGGGGTATAACTGAATTCACTTAGGTGAATTGACGTTTCAGAACCCAATATCTACCTGAATTTCGACAGCCATTGGACTGTTACTGTGACTGTTTGAGAACTTGATTCATGAAAATATGTCTTAAAGTCTCAACCTATAGACACAAGCGAGAAAAGAGCTATACTTACTCGTGTCACAGTCCGGACACTTCATATAAATGTCGTGATATCGGTTCCTATTCGCATACATCGAGCGAATGACGTTTGTATACACGCACATGAGTTAGGATGTACGCACGCGCTGTAGTACCGTAGTATTATATTAATACTGTGTGAGTACATATCCTTGAACGGGTCGCTTTATTGCTTGTAGAGGTGAGGTAACGCTGATCGGCGGGGGGCGGTGAACGTCCTCTCTGCATGTAAGGGACATGACATACAAGTTTACCGTTTGTTACCGTTCTTTATCAGGAGTTGGAGTTTCTTCCAGTTAGTTTGAACATTCGTCTCATCTGTCGTTATACCGACGATTTTACCGCTACCGCTGCCGCGCCCTCTCCGCTCACTACTGCGCCCTAAACCTAACTAGTTATTGTGATGCACCATGAATCGCGATTTTTAATGGCCGATGCATTGATCTTATCACCGGCGGCGAGCGGTGCGATGAGCGTGCGCTTCACTAAGAGCGGGTTTTAATGGGAGAACCCTCTGTTTTGGTTATCTTATTGTGTGTGCCTTGTGCAGTAACGAATATGTAATGATTTTGCATGTGCAATGTTTTTTTAAGTCTCCATAGAGCCTCCAATGAAGCGGAACGGCATTCTTAAAAGATCACTCTCATGTAAGTCTGTTACAGCTACTATATCAACAAATGATGATGCTATAGATGTGAAATTTGGGTGTTATTAAAAATTTATGTTGGTTCGTCTGTTTGTTATACTACTAGACATCCTTGAATGGAATTCATTGTCCGTACACATACTTATAGTTATTCGGAAAACTAATTCCATTCAAAGATATCTAGTTGTAAAACATATTACTTGAATATCTTTTACTTAGGTACAGTGTGAATACCGAGAGAAGTCTTTCTTTAGGAATATGCATGTCAATATCGATCAATTTGTGCAATTTATGTTCATTTATGTTTGTCTATATTATATGTGAAATAAACAATATGTTTCAACAACAAAAATATTCAAATATTCGGTAGTATCAGTTTTTGTAAAAAAACAGTTTTACATATTTTAGGGTAGCAAATGCTTTATAGTTCATGTTTAAGAATATAGTTCTGGTAAGTTGGCAAATCTAATAATATTAAACAAATTTAAATGCTTACTTACGAGTATCTTATAACTTATCAACGGAAAGAAAACAAGAGGGCGAAATATAGTCAATGGTGTAGGTGCAGATCACCCCTTGCAAGCGTCAAAAGGTTTGGATTAGTCATTGACGTGGCACGTGCGCACGCGCCGCTCTTCTAATTACACTCTAATGGACAAAACCGCATAGGGGCCGCGGCCTGCGCTGCACATATACGTCATTTCTGTTTTTATAAGTCATTGGCATGATACACGAAGTGGTCAGTTTTACCTGAATCTGCCAACAAGCAACAGTGCTAACAGCACTGTTCTCCTGATATATAGAGGTAATTTAGCATAGCCAACGTAATTAGCTTGAAGGCTCTGGGCAAGGATCCCTTTCATCTAGTGCCCTCATCGTCCAAAACCAACTGTTAAACTCAATATACATAGAAAGGCTACACTGTGAGATCACGACAGGTTTATTTCCTCGCGAATTATTAGTTAATAAGTGTACTGAACTTTTTCCTATGCGCATACGCACTTTTATTAATGCTCGTCGCGAATTTCGCTAGAATATATTCGCGGAATACAGGCAATCCTTTAGAATGACTTCTTACACTTGACATTCGTATTTTGTTGTAAAAAATTGCTACCCAACCAAAGTCGTGGCGCAAAAGTAGTCCAAAACCAGCATTAATGTAGATTTTATAGCTTCCTACCGTCATGGGACAAACAAACTACGCAGTAAATCAACAATTAAGCCAGGGCCACATCAAATAGCGGCTCCTTTACAACTATCGTTTTTTAATAGAAATATAACAAAGCAATTTTTAGACATCCGGAGTTTGACAACGCAGCGGCGCGGGCGGCGGTTTCTTTCAAACATGTTTCTGTATTGTGACGTAGGAACACCAGTAGTCCTGCAAAAAGCTAATTAGAATATGTGCTAGATATATCTAGATTTTATCTGCGTATGAGTCGTTGACCTCGTTATTTGATTTTCGTGGGAAACAGTAACACTAATTTGGGCATCTTTCGCTTGAAGTAATAAATAAATTGAATATTGATGTTGGTTAAAAGATTTCATGTTAAAAGTTTATGACATTTTGTAATATTATTATTATTTCTTTTATTTGAATTTTTTATGTGTCCATTTCTATTATAAAATATTGTGACATTTGAATATATTTATTTCTCTACTCATTGACTTTGTTATTTGTAAATTTTTACTACAAAATGTAGTAAAATGTAAATGTACATTTACAAAATGTAAATGTACATTTACTACATTTGTAATTATTTATTATTCATTATCTTATTATTGACAATTTTTTAAAGTATAATATTGTTATGTTTGTAATTACATCTGAAAAGGTAGGGTTTGGTCTGAACCAAACTCTGTGTGAGTTTTCATTTCATATTTGTTTATCACTTTATTATTTATTCTATACTCAAAGGCCAATAATGTCTCTTACTTAAACGCAAAATGATACTTTAATTGTTCTGGAATGTGTCACATTTCATTAAAAATATAATTCATAAAAAAATATTATATTCTAATTAAAAAATTTAAGTTGAGCGCGTTTATGTCTTTTATACTGTCTGATGTACTACATATTGATATATCTGTTGGCATTTCTATAGAACAGTAGCGACGCCGATCTCTGACGACTTTTAGAGTTTTTAGAGCGTCAGCATCTTTATATAAGTGTAAAATGTTCATTCGAACCTGTTTGTATGTTTGTTCTTAGCCGCCCCTAACTAAACGGATGAACCGAATTGGATGAAATTTAGTGTACATATTTGAATGGGTCTCTGGGTGGTTAAAGATACAACTAAACCTATACACCAACAGTTCCGCTAGTAACTTATTTAGGTACTATACGAACTGTGTCTATTTCTATGTCTAACTGTTTTTTAATAAACAGTTCTTATTCTATATTATATACCCATGGAACATAATACATAGTGGTAGAAATACACTGCTCACGTTCACATATACAAAACTACCATAACGACACAGAGAGGTATATATAGTACAAACAGTTCGCGTTTTTATTTTAATGGCTAAAAATTGTTTCTGTTATCAACCACTTTTGTCCTTAAAATTCCTTACCAGCGTCTCATTTCTATATCTAAGAGTTCCACAAAAATTACAAGTAAACATAAAATATTACGACCACTACCCTTCTTTAAAAAACATTCCACAGAGTATATCAGCGTAAATAACTTGACAGTAAACAAAAGAGATTCCAAATCCAAAGGGACGGCCAACAGCCCGATATCACCCCCAAGTACAGAAGGGGTACCCCCTACCCCACCCATCTTGCCGCCAGTTCTTCCCTACTCCCGGATGCTCGTCCCACTTCAGCTTTTCTTTTATTCCTTGCCTACTCTTATGTTTATTTTTGTTTTCCGTTAGCCGGCGGAAATAATAGCAGTGGATTTGTGTGGATATTCCTGGTGGATATTCATGTTTTCATATTATTCATACGTCTTCATATTACAAGCCATGTAAAATAATGACTTTGGGAAAATGGTCAAAGTCCGTCAAAGCCGAATGAGAAAAAATATGAAATGTGGAGTATCTACGTAACTTGAATATAAATGCTACACTTTATTAACCACCTCCGCGGCCTTATTTGACTCACAGTCCCAGGTTAATCAAAAAATCTAAATCTAATCTAAATCTACACTCGGTTAAGTTGGTGGAGAGGCGTTGGCGTTGGCGAGTTTGGCAGTCTAGCTACCACCATGCTACTTAAGACTGACGCCAAACAACAGTTTAATAGTACTGTTGTATTCAAGTAAATGAAATTTGATTTGAAATGTCTCTATTGATTCTTGGCATTATCCGACAGCTCCCCTGACAGACCTCATACTTATATTATTGGTCAGGCTTATTCAACGTACGTTACGGCCGCTTTCACAAGCATTAGTTTCCACCACATTTCCTTTCATCCTTCAAGAGTCCCACACAACATCTTTGTCCAGGCGAACGGCGATTCCACAAAAGTGCGAAGCCGCTGTAAAGAGAAAAGATTAATAAAGCTTAGCGTACACCGACGCAACACCTGTCCTTTGTCGCTAATGGACGGCGGGCCTAATCCCTCCGGAGACGAGTGGACATGGGGAAAAATAGTGGTTATTTTGGTGAGATGGGGAATTGTAGTCTGAACTAGTGCTACGACCGTGTATTTATTTGTACAGCGCCACATCAATAATATAAATCAGCGCTTATTTTTTGTTCACAATAGATACGATTCAGGTGCACACTTAGAAACGTATTTTGCATTGTAGGAATTAATTAACCGAAGGAAAAGTTTAAAAAGTAAGTTTAACCGCCTCCGTGGCCTCATTAGCCATGAGGTTGCCACGCTTGGATTTACAACCCGCCTTCGATTCCCAGTTGGGAGTCTGAAAGCAGTACTAAATCGATCACACATTTAAAAATGTTTATCCTCTGAATTGTATGCAGAGTATCTTGAAACTCCATAAATGACAAGCATTAAAGCATTGTTCCAATTTTATCAAACATTTTGAACCTATATTTAAGTTTGAAATCCTCTGGCCTTTTGCCAATTATCGGCGTATGAAACTAATATATCTCGTCTCCATTCCCATCTTATAGTTTGCTGTTTGAACACGGTAGCTGCCTACTTAGCAATAAACGGCGAACAATGTTTTAAATCTTTGCTTTTTAAATTTGGAAGGCTCTTTCTGGCAACAAACGTCAGTATTCCTTCTAAGAAGTTTGGTTTTTTAAAATACGAGTACTTTTCAAAACTAGTCTGTTTAAATTTGGAAAAACTGGCCACTTGAAACATTTAAGCAACAAACGGCGAATGAAAACTATCCTCTTTCGTCTACGTTCCCGTCTCATAACCAAGTAGGCGATATTCTGCCTCACCACAAAGCTGACGTCTCAAGTACGCCTGCTCGGTTGCACCCTCGTTACTGCAGCGGCCCCGCATCATGCACTGACTTAAACTATAGACAGGACATGCCACTCCTTAGTTATTAATCCGTATAACTCCTTCTTTCGTTGTCATCCAAAATTTCAGTGACGTCGGAATGAAATCAGAAGTTCACAAAGGCGAAGTGCAAATGTAACTCAATATCCATTCAATAATCGGTACGAATTTGACATGCTTGAAAAATGTGTCGTATGGACTCAGAAATAGAGGGATTGCAAGTCTTTTGTACGAATGTCGTTTTGCATGTTGGCTAATGAAATTTAAAAAAAACAACAGATATTGCTGTTCGAACGTGCAGCAAGAATTTTCTAATGGTAGTTCGTGCTCCAATATCTGTTTCAATCTATTACAGTAATACCACTGTGATGAATATGACTGCAATTATGTAGCCTACCGCTAATGTAAAGAATGTTTCAGCCAAATAGGTTTACAGCGCCTACATCTTGTGACCCAATCGCGCTGAAGGCTAAGGCATATTTACAGTATTTGAGATCAAAGGCAAGTTGCCTTTTTGCCCGGGTAGACCTTTATCCGGATGCCCAATCCGGGTGGTTACCTCGAGTTTCATCCAATTATTTCTAGCTCAAACTGGTTGGAATGCGTCTTGAATTTTTTTAGCTTTTCTGAAAAGTAGCTGAGAGTTGCGAAAGTTCAGTTTCAAGTTAGATCTCTTTACTTTTTTAGCTTGTGCCCAGTGAAATCCCTGTATGAACCATCTCCAATTATCTTTTCATGTGTCAGAGGTTGACTCTGATGTCTAATTGTCTCACACAACAATTTTATCATCATTTTATTGTAGAAAGTGATCCCTGTTGAACATAAGCTTCGTGCTACTAGGTCATAATGATTCTTCTTTCATTTTCTCCTGCCATGCCATTGACCTACAGATTTCAAAAGTTGTAGTAGACTTATTGGCTTAAATCTGTCTCCTCTTACCTGAGTATTCTGGCGGTTACACATTAGGATTCATAATCCATAGGTTGGTCTGAGATTCAATTCTTAGCAATATAACTAGTACTCGATTTGATTAGTTGAAGGGCACTTTTATTACCAAACAGCAGTGCTAATATTACGGTTTTTCGATTCCGGTAATGAACGGTAAGTCAGCCAGTATCTCCCGAAATTTCCTGTTGTTCATCAAAAGCAATGGCATTATTGTCATCTCATAAGATGACATTATGGCCAAGCGTGAATTCATTGTGCAAACACAGAATAACTTGTATTTTACTTGCCGACTATGGATCGACAGATTTCAGAATTTGTAGCGGAAATGTTTCGCGTATACCTACTGAGGTATATAAGTACATTCTTCTAGTTTCCTTCTATCTCTAGATAGGTTGAAATTTCAACGACAGCACTGACGACATCAAACACTAAGAGCAACAATATTAATTGTGTCCATTATATCTGCAACATTTCGTGGAGGCGTCGACAGAGCGCTGTCAGCGTCAATACATTGACAGTCGTCAATCGCGAGCGCATCGTGTGCGCCGAGCTTTATGTTGATGGTTTAGAACAATGTTTATGGTTGTGCTGATGGACGGTTTGACTTTTGTAGCTTTAGGGGATCAGTAGACGTGCAAATGAGTTGGTCAGTTTTTTTCTCTGCGAATAAACAAAATAAAAATTAATTCTATATTACATCTTGTTAACTTAATTCATAAAACGCCTACGTATAAAAGCTAGGTACCATACAATCGTTTCAAACTTGCATCTACGATATAGGGTATAATAGGTTTGCACTTGGCCATCATCTCGCGTGACAAGTTACAGGTTCTGGGTAAGTGTAACAAAATTGATAGAAACACCGATATAACATTCATTTCCATAAATATTCCAAACGTTACTTTTATTGTATTTAAGTTGGCCATAAACTTAAATTAAATAGTATCGAAAAGAACCGAAAGTGTGTAACTTGAAAACTTTGCATTTTACAAAACACTTTTTTTCGTGATATTTACTGCTCCTTATTCCAGATAAAGATCAGGAAAAAGAGCACATTTAAATATGTCGGTGATCATTTAGAAACTAAATGAGCCAGCCAGCCAGTGGAAGCAGCAATTAAAAAAACATATTATCCCACTGTTCGGGTGACAAAAATGGGTTGTCAACGGGTGCACGAAGAAGAAAAACGGTGAAGCAATATATCATGAGAAAATATTCAGAAGTGGGTTTGTCTATAAAATCGCACGGAACTCGCTTGGAAATGGCCCAGGGATGGTGTTATTCAAATTTAGGGGCTGTATTATCGGTTACTTGATGAGCATAGAAGACGAAATTAAACTCCAAAGTGTTTTCGAGTACAAGGTAGAGGCAATTTCACTTTACAGTTTCTCCAGGAATACGTTCATACGTTATCCATACAGAAGTGGATACTTAAACAACTGCGCACAATATCATAATCTCACGAATGTTTACAGCAGCGGAGATGAAAGGGTTCAGTGACAGGCATTTAGATTGCCGTGTTTCGTAGAATAGTATAGCCAGTAGACAGATGTAGATGCATTATAAATGCGTGAAATTAAATTGCGTAACTATGAGATAATCATCTTATTTGAGAAAAAAATCGTTTGAGAGCTTACTATACATAACATGGCTTTTCAGTGCTTTGTTGTGTATCATTATTGTTTCATCATACTCATCCGGAAATAGTCCACTGCCCTTTACCCCATAAGCCCATAATCCCATAACCTGGACCTTTAATAAGTTGTTGGTCCATCTATTAAGGGAACGGACTGGCGCACTTTTCCCGGTACACGGTCACCTCTCGAGAACTTTTACTCCCCATCAGTTATCCCTTCTTCGAGCGATGTGGCCTGGCCATTGCCAATTCAGCTCCCTAATACTGATGTCTTGTTATATTACACCACCCTGTATTCTAAGCTTGGATATTTTAGGACTTATAACAGCATTTTGGTATCTACAGCACACAGTAATAATAATCTGGCGGTCGCAAGTTCGATTCCCTGTGCCATAAACCTAAAGTCGCTAGCCACCTGGTTAGTAGCAAGTGGGCAAATAACAATGTGCAAACTATGTTTGCTTCTCTGAAGTTAGCCACAAAAGACCGCGAAGTATCAATTATTCACGTATAAGTGGGAGGCAAGGCATGTAAGCAGGTGCAAAGAAATGTCCTAGTGTTTTGTTTCATCTAGGGATAGTTATTATCGAAAATGATACACACACATTCCGTCTGTACATGTTCGAAATTGCGGAGAGCTAACTTCAGAGGAGCAAACTTGGTGTGCAAGTACTGTACGAGTAGCATCTCAGTAATTTCAGGGGTTCAGATGAGCTTTCTATACAAGAGCCTTATCGTCATTTACCGTCAGGTGACATGACGAGTGCGAATCCGGTTTCGTTTTTCTTGGAAATCACGGCTTCGTCATGACTGCCTAGACTTTTGTTGCTGGATCTTTCTACAACAGCTTTCTATCACCTTTCAGACTTGTTGACTAGACAAAAGCTCTGTGTTTAGATAGGAAAGAAACTATTTAGATCCGCGCGCCGGTTAACATTGAACAGAGTAGATTGTTTGTTATTTTATTAAGTGCTCCGATCTCGAATACATTTATTGTAATTCCGAGCTTCTATTACAAAGGCCGCTGTTTACATTAAGAGCCCTCTACTGACGAGATGGCAAAGTTTCTAATGCGTTCTTTAGGCTGACTTGTACGAACGACCTGTACGTGCATGTTATTTTTAATTATCAACTTTATAATTGTTAGTATTAGTGGGTAGACATAAGTTTTACTGGTGTTCGCGGCAGTGACCGCCATGTACGTCAGTCGGAATATAGCTGTCGATCCGTTACAAGTGTTTTATTTATCGCGCCTTATTACCATACTTTCTACCGAAATAACAATAATCAAATATTTTGATTGATTGATTGATATATTTGGTCAGTAGTGACAATTTCCCGACTGATCGAAGTGTTAATTTCATTCACAGGAATCTTTTTTTCAGTCGATATGTTTCAGAAGTTCTTAACCGTTAGTACTTTTATCAGAATGTATCATATTTATACATACAATATAAATAGAATTTAACATATATAAAAGTATGGATATACCATTTTCTAGATTTTTCAGAATATCACGATACTTGTCAGGAACGAACCGTACCGTAATACCTAATAAATCATTCAATAAATAAAATAAAAATGATTTTATTCCACAACAAAAAGATATATCAACTGTGGCAAATTTAACGACATAATTATATAACTACCAATACAGTCTACTGTCATTCCATCACGTCATCGAAAGGCATATGCGCATGCTTAAAATTTGGTATTTAGGGGGTTTGGGGGGCGAAAAATCGATCTAGATTAGTCTCGTGTCTGGGAAAACGCGCGTTTTCGAGTTTTAATGTTGTTTGTTTTTAAAGATCTACGAGCAAAGGTCTGTCGCCCAGATATTAATAATAAAAAGTGCAACGATGCCAGCAAGCACGCCCGCCGCGCACTTAACCGCCGCGATCCCAGACCGTGGATTGTACCGCCAAGTGCCACAAAGACCAGCTGTTTACTTTAAAGGCGAGTGGTCGAAGTGTATTAGTAAATCCACCGACTTTTATTCGAGAACTATTCTTGCTTTTAGTATTTCGGGTGGCCGCTCGGTGGGATTGTTTCGTCTAAATATTTACTTTTGACCGCCACGCCAGGTGTAATTGTCGAGGAAAGGTTAATATCTTCGTAAATAAAGGCACGTGGGCAGCGCTGATTGAGGTATATAATATTGTTGATGGTATTCTCAGAATAAAATTGTTGATGGAAAATCACGGAAAACTGTGAAACTGACGACAGAGAACAACGAAAAACTTACAACTCGATCAAATAATACCTACTACATTACCAGAGAGAGAGATTAGAGAGGGTTAGATAAACAGAATCAAGAGTGACGCTAGGGTGTCATTTATGATCACATGTACGCACGCAACCATAAAAAGAAGTTCCATAATAAAGAACATAATACAAAGAGTGAGAAAAAAGGAGAATAACAGGTATTACCGTTCAAATGCTTGAAAAAGTTTGAGCTCAGTCGAAATAATCTGATAGTAATGTTTCGGGCTTATTTAAGACTTGTTTCAGGATCACAGAGTTAATATAGTGAAGTATTGTTGATGACTGGAACTTTATAGGTTCCAAAATAATAGAGACTGCAAATGTCAAATAAATATAGATATCATGCAAGTAATTAATATGCTAATTAATTATAATTCACCCAAAAATAAAATTCCCGAACAAATTGTCCCTTTTCTCTTATCAAATTATTTTATTGTTGCTCCTTATCCAATAAGTATCAATTTGCCGAATTTTATGACCATTAACAAAATTTAAAAATGCGGTAAAAACAATCGACCAAAGAGACTTTTATGCAAAACGGACAATCGCAACTCGACATTCCAAATTTAAAACTCAATAAAACCAAAGATTTGTCGGCCATCTTTAAGAAAACATTGTATCGGTGCAAAATGGCGGGTGTGATTCCAAACGATTTTTAAACTTTTTAAAAGGGATCCCTTTTTCTTCCGCCCGTTCGGCGTTTTAATAACATCTTCGCTTTCTTTATACGTTCTTTTGAAACTTCTTTTAAGCTTTTGTAACTTTATTACTAGTCGGATCAGGAATTTCAATCTCACATCCTGAGTTCGGTCTTTGAAGTAAGCGGTCCTAAACGACACCCGATAATCGATTTTAATTAAGTAAGCGATTAGGTTGTCATTTGAATGGCTGGTACATTTTACCTTCTTCATGGGAACAGTGGGATTGTTTGATTTTAAATGGATTTACATTATAATGGGGCCGGATTGGAGTCTATCAATGAAACCTGTTCAATTGCTGTCTGGTGGAATGGTGGAATAGTCTAGACGATAATTATCTACCTACATAATTTGATACAGAGTAAATACATTCCTTCATTCCTTTAATGCGTTCAATTGCATTATATACTGCCTTTCAGGATCGTTCATTAATATTTATCAACCTGAAATCGACTGAAATACAAAACCTCTAAGATTCCCTTTAAGTCGTCAGTAAACGTTAGCAGAGTTATTATCGCCCTTTTCTATCTGCAGAACGCTGTTCCAAAAGGGTTTTATACAAATTTACTTTGAATAAAAAATCTCCTTTTAACTTTTTTGACATGAGTTGTTTTTCTTCCTAAATCTGAACCGAAACCACACAAAAATAATGACACGCAAAATCCACGCAACTTATATTAATATTCGTGTCATTCATGAAATTTGTATTTCGTTTCATCACTTTGTACGATACATGACAATGTATATAGGTAGAGTATCAAAATGTACACAATGGCGATGCAATGGCTGCGCTGGGAATTCATGGAAGTGGAATTATCGAATGGATGGAGGGACGAATGTATTAGTTATACTGAATCTGGAATTTTATTTTAATATGTCCACGGCCTCTTTTTAAATGTATTGCGCCTTAGATTTTTTTATTTGTTGGAAAATTAACAGCTTACATACAAATATAGAGCACAAAATATAAATAAAATAAAAAATTAATAAAAATACTATTATTTGTTCCTCCTTATTACATGGTATATCAAGCCTTTACAATTTTCTCGAATAGTACAGTTAAGTAGAGCTAGTTTTACGAGTTAAAGATTAAAGTAAATGTAAGGAAAATTCGTATTATTATACTATATTATACATTGTAAGTTATACGTATGAATGGCAATAGTCTCGTTATTCCATTTTATTAACTAAGAAGGTGAAAAAAGAAGATTTAAATCAATTAGTATGTTAAATTATTCCAGGTTAATGCTGCAACTTTATAAAGGTGGCTCATTGTTATTATCATGCACTAAAACGATTTTAAGTGGTTGAACTAGCAACTTTTTTTAAATTTAAAAACTTTAATAATGTTTATAGTTATGATATACGGCAAGCGAATTCTATTTTCTATGGAAATATAAGTTTTAATGTATACCTATTTAAATTAGCCAATGGTGCTAAGTATAATAAGAAATGAAGATAGGTATATTTATTTGCATATTGCTGTATGTAATATACATAAAGAAATAGTAATCAAATCAAACCAGGGCTTCTTAATAAGCATGCCTTCATACTGCGGATGTATCGTTACTTATGGAGAAACAGAGGTATAAAATCATTGTGCATAAACATAAATATAAATTATAATAATTTTCTACAATTATTTCCGTTACTGAGACCTCTACTCCCGGGATTGAATCGGTTGAACATAGTAGGGATAGACACAAAGGGTATTCGAATCCACAGTGCTGGTCCGTCAGACTGGAAAGGGATGCCCTTTTGGGGAGGCTCGATATCCAACCAATAGTAATACAGACAGATAAAGGTAGCCATTTTGTTTTGTTACCTGTCTGTTGCCTGTTATGATAATATTTGTTATTTTTGCTTCTGTAATGTATACTAGGGATCGATGGTCAGAATAAATAGAATTCTCGGGAAAAAATTGTTTAGAAGAGGCGAGTAAGGATTCTTCTGCCCCTTATTTGCCGCTTTTAGCGATGAGGCCGCCTTCATTGTACCTTTTATGTTCTTTTCTTTTCTGTTGTGTGTGTGTGTGTGTTTGAATTTGAGTAAGCAAAAAGAACGAAAAAAACCGGGAGGATACCTTTACCCGTTAGAGAGTCGGAAATAATTAAAATTTTACAATATTACTATTGTGAAAATTTATTTCAATTGTATTTATTATATTTAATACATTATTGGACCTATGACCTGGTAAAAGAAAGAGAGGAACGGCATTTAAACAGCCATTAAAAGTTAAATTATAAAAAATAAAACATCATTTTTTTGAAGCTGTTTAAAAACGACTACATAAGCCGCAAGGAGTCGCTGGATGCAAGCGCCGTGGTCCAGTTCTGCGTCACAATAGGCCTGTTTCCACTAATAACAAATTGCTTGGTTTATAGTTTCTAATTATAAATGAGGAGACGAAGATAAGAAAAAACTAGTATATTTCTCAAAAAAGTTAAAGATTATTAATATTTTTAGAAAATGGATTCGAAAAAAATAGGCATTAGGTCACGTGACAACGAACACGAAGAACGCGGCGCAAGAAAGTGTGACGTCACGCCTCGCAAAACATCATTGTTGTTGTTGACGTTTTCATACCACAGAGCAGGTTATTTCGCGAGCTGTGACGTCATTCAAGACGCCATGACACTATTCAGCGTTTTCGAGGGAAATATAAATTGCTTTTTTTAAATACAAAATACGTAATGTAAATTTTGCTTTTTCTTTAAAATATAGCTTTTTGGGGATATAATATAGATTAAAGTATATAATTAACCAAGTTTTCAAATTTTGTCAACTAGCCTATTACTCAAATCATTTTTTTCTTCTGCAACTTTGTATTTTATTGTTCTGTTGAATAAGTCTATGTCTGTATGTAGGAAGCAGAGTAAATATATATACAACGTGTACAAAAAAGGAGTGATAAAACTTAAGTGCGGTATATGTTAGTTAAGGTTTTACCTTTGGAGCGGTAGTAGACATCTGTAAACCGTACGAATCTGGAGAAAATAGAATTTAAAATATTGACTAAAATTTTTGAATTTCATCCCTATCCTAGTTCTACATGTGTCAATAACCCCTAAAACCAAAGATAAGATCATTCATCATTGACCCCAGTGCTCGCGTTGGTAGACAAACATTTAGGGTTGTCAAAAATTACGACGTTACACCTATGAAAAAAAAATTTAAACTAACCTTTACAACGCGGCTACTTTCACAGTGTATTCTATACAAGGGATATATACCCACCTTTAAGTATTATCACTCCTTTTTTGTACACGTTGTATATACGAAACGGCTTTACATACGATTCGATCGATCGTATGTCCAGCGCGTGAAGACGAAGCGAAGGGACATTCTCGTGGCTTGTTGGTTTTGCTGGCTCTATCACATTGTCCATACAAATCTGACCGTATGTCAATACGCCAGCCTGCCATTCCATTGATCGGGGAATAATGGGCCAGTAAATAACCGTTTTGTAACAGAACTTGCTTGGTTCGTACAGTTTACGTATTGGTTTCGTTAGGGTACAATTGATTTTGTATACAAGTGAATTTGTGTACTTACCTATAAGTTTATTTCAAAATAGACTTTTAATAATGTCTAAAAGGGCGACGATAATCCTTAATCTTACGACGATTTTTCCCGAATAAATGGAAAATTGAAATGACGTCATTATACATCGAAATATGTTGATTTTATTTTCAAAAAGTTCTATTTTTTGATTAAATTATCGGACAGTACATTGTAGCTAAAATTATAGCAACACTAATTTGAGTAAAAGCAAAACATAAATCATATCTCTGGGACTACAATGGGAGCTTGAAGCTTGTAGTGTGTAACACTGCTTCAGGTTCCAATAAATATATCAATGAGTGAAGTAAACTACATCAGCTAGTAATTTTACAACATGAGGGACAAAAAAGTAAAATTGAATGTTCATAAAGCTAATCCGATATCCACAAAATCTAAAAATAATTAAGCCATTGAAAGAAACAAAGACGGGGCTATATTGAAAACCATGCAAATTATTCAATTTTTGATTATAAAAAACATCTCAATAAAGAAAAATTTCAAAGACAAATACTTACGTCGTTATCTTTTCTCGGAGACATCAAAAGAAAGCAGAAAAAATTGTCAATACAGAATGGGCGATCCTCCTTTATAATCAGATTCATAATGGGGCTCTTGGAAAATAAAAAAGAAATATCCAAATTAATATCTTCCATCCCCTTACTTACAAAGGCACGTTTTTGATACTTTGTGAAATTGGAGGCAGCGGTCAGCGGATTCTCTATAGGGAGGGAGTTTCAAATGAAATCAGGTAATGAATAGGACTGTAATACAAACGCTTTTAACCGCCTTCGTAGCGTGGCTACACGCTTGGACTAAAAATTCTGAGGTCAGGGTTCGATTCCCGATCCAAATGGTCGTTAGATGGTAAGCGTGCGCACCCAGAAGCCTCAAGCTAATGACGCGCTAGTTAGAACACAACAGTGCTATTAAAACTGCTGTTTGGTGGCAGACCAAGGTCACATGGTGGTAGCTAGCCAGTGGACTTAGTAAATGCCCTATCACCTACAAAACCGACCGGAATCGAATGCGGGACCTCCGGATTGTAGATCCAAGCGTGTTGCCACTAGACCATGGAGGCAGTTACCCGACTTACTATATGAATACAGATGTTGTGAGCAAATACACTGATTTCAAGTCAAATACATACCTACTATATAGGTCGTAGAAGCAGTATGATATATATAGAAAGCAACGTGCTGAAAAATAGCCATTTCATTAAGAAAAACATGTACTAAGATACGAATAAAAATTAATAAAGAGTATTACAATATCGCTACCTAATTACACCACTGATTGAAAGTATACAGCAATTTGATAGCCTCAATAATGATTGCCTTATATGATTGGATATAACAGAAAATCGAACAAAACAACAGTACTCTTCTTAATTCATATTTGGAACAACTTCAATTAGAATTTAAAATCAATTTAAGAACGTCACACGATCGGTTGACAGATCAAAACGAATCCAACATGGCCGCTCAATTCGCAAAGCTACTTATGAACACAATCAACATCGAACTCCGAACGCCTTTGATTCGAACGATTATGTACAGTGCGCTAATAAAGTCACCGATTTGTGTTGACCTTCCTTGCCTTCCCCTCTCCTTCAAATTGAAGGTAAAGGGGGGTAACCAGGGTTAGCACGATTACGAAGTGTGTAAAATTAACATAAAAATCGATTTTGAGTAATGGTGAAGAGATTTAATCGATAAAAATCACCAAAATTTCTTTATTAGTATTTTGGGGACACATTTGACTAAATTTAATTTAGACAAGTTGCAATATTTTTTTTCATCGAATCAAATAAACATAACCTGGACTGATACAAATATTTTATCAGTAAATAATATAATTCACTAATAATATTTTATCGCTTGAAGCGACAGTTAACATAAACTTTCGAGATTAATACTAAAGCCAGGACCGGAAGATCAAACATATTTTAATTCGCTTTAAGCCAGTAATCACCAATTCATTTTTAGATTATTAAGGTTCCTGAAAAAGGTGGTGGTGACACCCCTAAAAGTAACCAATGAAACATCGGAGGCCTAGCGCAAATGAGCGTCTTTAAATTCAAAACAAGCAGAGAAATGTAAACAGACAATCAGTAACGATTTTAAAGATGGAATTGGGATTCAGAAGCGAAGGCGGGCGAGGGCAGAGAAGGTGATTTAACAAACGCCTTTGAATAGCTTTCCATTTTCGAATTCGTTTGAATATGGAATGAGAACAAAGGTTTGGTAGATTCGTAGATTCGCTTGTAGATGGCGTTAGTATACGGACATTTCTGTGATACCAATTTTGCATAACTGTGCATTAAAAAGTATTTATAGAAATTGCAATGTAATCTTTGATAATTAATTTGACGTTCATGAAGTTGTTAAGAAAGTTACAGAATTTAAAAAAAAATCAAAAAATTGTGTTACAGTACGCTTCTTGAGTCCGTGATTACAACAGCAAAGAATCGGCTACAAACAACGAACCCCAACAGCTTTCAGACTATGTAAAATGTAATCTGTTTTGTTAATTTTGAACATCCTCTGTCGGTGTTTTCCGTTTGTGCCGGGAAAGGAACGACACGGCTTTCTATTTGCATTACCCCGGGATGATCATTGAACGTAGCCGTCTGTGAATTGTGTTTGATAAAGAACCTTTTTTTAATTTTTTAAACTAGCAAAAGAGTTTTGTTTTGCGGCTTAGTTTTATTATAAAATTTAAAATTGGAAAATATACATTTATACGGTACAAGCAGAGCCAATGACAGTGGCTTTCAGAAGGCATTTTTCATAGTAAAATAATGCAGAGCAGCTGACATTTAGCAATTCATAATAGTCTATTTAGACGTCATCATAACTTCCATGTTATCACTCACGTTGCTAATATTAACACATGAAAATACCTTTGACACCCATTAGTTCGGCCAAGCGTGAACTTAATTCATCATATCGTACAAACGCGTCGTGGATACAGTACTCCGAATATTTTACAATAAGAAAAGCAGTGCAGTGGTAATGTGTAAATCAGGTTTTGAAAATATGTTAAGCACGCTTTTTATCGAATAAAAACTCAATTTTAAAAAAAAAACCTTTGAAGGTTTGTGAACCTTCTTCAAACTCTAGTATATGTCTGAAGGTACTAAAATCCAACCTTTCGTCTTAGGACTTCTAACAGAGCAATTTTTAAGTATTTAATGTCAACAAGTGGGTGACTAAGAGAAACTGGAAGGAGGTAGGCAGAAGTATCTACCTGTGCGTCAACAACTATGCACCTGACAAGCGTGAAAATGAAATCATCATAATTTTTTTGACGTGGCTATATTTGAGGAAGTTGGACTTTTGCATCAGTCAATAATGCCGAAAAACTAAGCCACAAACAGGAATGCGCTAAAATACTTATTACTCCCCTATAATTGCTGAATTACAGTTTTATAAATATAGGCCCGGCCCACCTACGGTGAATGTTGTAACAAAATGATGGACAGGGAGAAGTAGCAAGGGTCCCATGTTTGCCTACGGAACCCCAAAAAGCAAGTACAAAGCCACGACGCAACGCTAGCTTATTATAAAGCTGCATTATGTATCTAGGGACGACTTATTTGAATAAGCGCAAATTGTCAAAGAGATTGTTATCTGGTTAAACAAAGATGCTCCTTCTGTTAGCCTTTGCCCTAACACGGGGGTGCCTATTTAATGGGATCGGCTAATACTCTTGATGGGTGCCTCCGATTTTGATAACTCCCTTCGCTAATAATCACCGGGGCTCTTTTGTCTCACTCGCGCTTGCTTTTGTTAGAGTTTAGGTGAAAGAGATGGAGCAGGTGATTAGGAGAGTGAGGTCGGATTTATTTGAGCAGCTTATGATGTTTTTGTGGTTCTGACTATTAAGAGATTTGTATTGTCAGGAAAAGTAGTACAAAAGTAATGCGGTAGTTTTCTTTATTTTTACGTGTGTTTTATATAATAATTACATTTTGACATAAAATTGGTTTGACGATGTTATATTGCCATAGCCTTCGCTATGTTTTTTTATATTTTTTAGCAAAAATAAAACTACATTCAAATCCAATCCCATATTATTCTTGTATTTCGCTCAGTTCTATATATTTAGTGGAACCATCAGGAAAAAGGTTCTCGTATTCCGATAATCGGACCGGAATTGAGATTCTGCGGGGAAAAATCCTCGTGGTCCGATTAGTCGGACTGAGCAGTCGGACCACGCGGTCTTAGGGATTTAAATTAGAAAATAATGTTATGTCAAAATTTGCTGTCTTCTTTTGGTTTTTGTGTGTCGCTGTGTAGCTTTATTTCGTTTTATGTCGTTTTAAAATAGAGAATACAGTCCATTCGTTTTATACTCGTGTTTAACTTACCACCGAGTCGTACTTACCCTGCGTCGTCGTTAACATAGGTCGCTGGTTCAAATCCGGCTCGAAGGACCCTTGTTAACGACGACGCAGGGCAAGTATGACTCGGTGGTAAGTGAAACACGAGTATAAAACGAATGGACTGTATTCTCTATTTTAAAACGACATAAAACGAAAAAAAGCTACACAGCGACACACAAAAACCAAAAGAAGACGACAATTTTGACATAACATTATTTTCTAATAAAAAACAAAAACTGCCAGCAACATCATGCATTTGGCAACTAGCCTTAAAAATTAGAAAAATATATTTAAATATGATTTATTTAATTCGTTCTTTTTATAATTAATAATAAACATAGAATTACTTAGAATATATTATTATTACTAAAAAACTTACTAATTTACAAATTTTGTAAATATTTTAACTGTCAGTACGAGTACTAACTAACGAAACTAACAAACCAGAAACCCCACAAATTGATAGTTAGCCCCCATCGAAAACAAATCAAAACCGCTCCATGCCACCATCAATCCCAATTAAACAACCATTGCCCCGTGAGAAAAATCAAACAAGACCAATCGACACGGGCCCACAAAGGGCCTTTCACGGGGGGCCCCCTTTATATTTTTTAAACAAGCATTTTTGTCTCCTACGTCATCGTGACGAGATAGCGGGAGATTTTTGCGTCATTAGTGTTTCGCAAGTCATCGCAGCACGATTTGTCTATGGTTATCTCGTGATTTTTTTGGCGGGAACGCGTGTCCTATCGGTCGCACACGTACAATATGCGTAAAATTTTTCGCCGGCTAATGTGTTGGAAGAAACTTTGGAAGATAAGCTGTGAAAGCGAACGCTGGCGCGCACAATTTTTTGTTTGGCGGTTCGTTGGAAAAATGTTTTCCCTCGGCCGCCATCTTGAAAGTGTTCGTTTTAACGAAAAATCGTTTTGCGAACAGTTTGAGTTAAATAATATTCCAGTTTTTTTGTAATAATGTTACCCCTACCACTATTTAAAGGATCAAAACACACACAAGCACGAGCCAAACAATTATTTTTGCCGCACAAAGTTCGCTCCGGAACGAAGGGTAAACACGGGCACTAAAAAGCACAAGTGGCGCTTGAAATGCCACGCGTCGCGGACCACAACAAACGTACGCCGCATGAAACGGAACGACAATTGGAATAATTTTAATTAGAGAAAAATTGCCGCTATGAAATGCGCATACGAGGTGGGTACTGACGGATCGAAAAGTTAGTACAGTATTTTAAATAAGAAATTTAAAAAAAATTGCTTGCGTGGGTAGATT
This sequence comes from Carcina quercana, assembly GCA_910589575.2. NCBI lineage: Eukaryota > Metazoa > Arthropoda > Insecta > Lepidoptera > Depressariidae > Carcina > Carcina quercana. The sequence continues at coordinate 4,498,775 of OU342446.1, read as the reverse complement.
TTGCCGTTGGAGAAATGAAATTTACACAAGAGCCTTCTTTTTTGAATGGCATTTGAACAGTTAAATACAAAACGCAACAGAATAACTACTTTTTTCTAAAAGTTTTACAAGAAAAACGCGTATGTACAGTACGTAAATCGCATACAGGTAGATGCAGGTAGAAAAGTAATAACGATATTTTAAATGTCTAAATTGAGCGCGTTTTGGCGAGGTTTTCATTCATCAATCATCCTGTAATGATGTTGTTAATGGCCAACTTTCATTGAGATCTTAATGATATTTTTATTTGGGCTCGTACATACATATGAGTACACCACCTACTGAGCAATACATTAACACCTACTGGGTATGATCGATCGTTAAAACAGCACATACCTTTTACTGCCAAAGTAGGTTAATGCAATTACATATTGGGTGTAAACTATTATCATGGATAAATGAAAAAAGTATACAGGACAATTTTGTTTTGACTTGACTACCCTTCAGCTAAAAAACCCACTCCTAAACTTTGCGAACCCTTTCCGCAAACAATTAGCGCACGAGTGCACTTTAGGAACAACAGCAATACAGCGTCCCTCAAGCGCTTCAGCCGCTTGTAGCCGCTTACAGCTTCCGACTGGCTGAAAACCTTTGCCTTTGCATCCTCGTTTACCGCCCGTGGAGTCAACAGCGCGTGTGTGCGTCGTTCTTTTGTTTTCCAATTGTGCAACGTGCCGTTCCTTTTTCGGAATTCAAATTTTAAACTTTTAAAATAATTTGAATATTATGTTGATCTTTAATAAAATCTTTAACAAAGAGCTGGATATAAACAAGTAAACGTGAAAACGGTATGTCAACTTTTTCAAACATAACAAAACTTTAAAATATATTCCCATAAAACCCGTTCCAGCAAGGTGTAATAACAAAACGTATTTATAACTGTGAGAATTGTTTTAATTAACAATTTTGAGTTTTGTCTCATTTACCAGTTTACGTGTAACGTGATTCTAGGAATTATTATCTCACTAATGTGAGCCTCTAAGCGCTCTCTCGTAAATTGTTAAAGATATGGGCCTCGCATTTAACCAGTATGAAAGACCCGTCTTATCTTTTAAAACGAACTCAAGGAAAGGTCAGGTTACAATGGTTTGAACCTGTTCTTATAAGAAAAAACAGAGTACTTTTGAAATGGCATTCCTTTTTCGAATTTTTATACTGCGTTTATCAATGATAAGTGATCGCGGTCTACTAATTATTCCAGTTCTTACTTTGTCCACTTCCAATGTTTTGGAGTAACATGATACTACATCATTTTTCAACTGATTAAATGATGGTCAGGAATTTGTATTAAGAGAGACAGACATCTTAACAGCTTACGATCACCAGATAACAAAATAATTGTCTTAAGTTTTGATTCCGTGAATAATCTGATTTTGATTTTGACCTTCGCATTTTGTGTCAAAGATTGTAATCTACACTGGCTTGTTTGCGTGTAAAACAACAACACGAAAATAAGTAAAAAAATACAACAATTCAGTGGTTTACCTGGTCGAGATACAGCTCCATAAAAGCTTTTCAGACCTGATAGTACTCTGTATACCAAAAATAAACAAGGCTGAATAACTTTCGATCTTTGCCCAAAAAAACCGCACACGTCAAAACTCCCGCTGAACAAAATAAAACCCTTAAAAACCTCGGCATCGTTCGCACATTGTAATTATTGGTATGAAAGTAACCTGCCTGTATGATAAATGAGGTAAAGACAAGCTTCATTGTTCCACCAATGAAAGACCTTTTGTCTATGGTCCGAGACAAAACGCGTCTCGTTGTCTATGGCCCTCTCGGCGCTCTTTTGTCGCACTGCAGCCTGCATTGTCGAGGCGGAATCGTTAAATGGAACAAAACGCAACTTGCAAAAATAATTTGCGAAATTTCTCACGGCAAGAGAAGGTTTCGTAAACCAGGATGAGAGGATTTTTAGGGTTCCAATATCAAAAGCCAAACGGAACCCTATTATTTAGATATAGGATTTAGAGTTTGCATGGGTTAACTCAATAACAGAATGTATGTGAAGTATGTGAAGAAAATACCATAGGACAAAATTGTGCTATCCCAGAAGCAATAAGTAAAGGAGGCACTGTAAAATATAGGAAAATTAATAGTGTTACTAATTATGCTAAATCGTGTCTCAATTCATACATGCTAAGGGGAAACAAAGAAATTAAATCGCAAAAATCATTCAAAGCTTTTTGTAGTCTAGCACAAAAATACGGGCTCTTTATTTATTTTTTCAATTGTATATAATTTTCCATAATATGCGATTCTAGTTCGCGCTTAGACAGTTATTTTTTAATCTCCGGAAAAGATGTTATATTTAATTTTCTAATTTATATATTAACAGCGCCGTTATATTTAATACAATAATCGATTAAGAAAATTGAACTTAATCAAAACAAGTTTTTTTTTAAAATTACATTGATCAATGATATCAGCAACACGTCTTTGACAGTTGCTGAATTAAAAATTAATGGATTAATACCTATTCCTATACAAATATATTTACATTACGATAGAATTTTTCAATTCGCTGTCAATGTAACGGTTAATGGCATTTAGCGAATATTTTAAACCGTAATTAGGGATTCCGTATGTCGATTTAGCTAATTAATTTGAGAAAGCATCGATTTAACACCACATCGCTTCGGAGCGGATCGATTTTTTGTATTAAAACTGGTTTATTTATTTAATTTATCGTATTATACCTTGGCAATTTTGTTGTTTTTAACGGTGATAAAATATTTATTTAAATATACTACAAGCGTTGCGCTGGGAAACGTCGCATTATTTGTTGTTATCTTTACTAAATTTTAAAAATTAAGTTTCCATATTTTATATTTTAGTACACTCGTACACTTTAGTACAAACTATGTATCCACTTTTGTACCATGTCGCATTCACTCTCCTGTAATGTGTTGAAGGAAATGCCAATTAAAGGTGCATGTTTGCAATGTTTTATATTTCTTGTCATAGTTTCACTATGTATCTTTACAGGTCATAAAATGCTGAGTAAAGTTCATCTTCCACGTATCACCGCGAAGGTACAACAATGTAAGCTTTTCCTTGGACATCTCGACAGTTTTTGACGTTCTTGATACCTATCTTTAGTTTCAAAATAGCTGATGCTCGCGATTCCATTCGCATAGGAACCTAAATGGACCGAATCCAGCCTGAAAGTCAATTTTAAATATAGCGAAGAGAAATTTTGAGTAGTTTTTGAGACTACCTCCTACGTCCAATATTAAAAACGTTACCTCTTTATTATATCAGTGTCGATGTATAATATGTATTTTACTAGTATTTCAATCATTTTTTGATTTCGATGAATCCTACCTCATCATCATCACCAGCCTATATATGTCCCCACTGGAGGGGCTCAGGCCTACTCTCCTACAGAGAGTGTATGGGCCATAGTCCACCACGCGGGCCCAGTGCGGATCGGCGGACTTCTCGGACTTCGGATGAATCCTACCATCACCTACTATTATACCTATATAGGTATTACTATTTCATTAACGAATCGCAAAAAACACTTTCTGTCCAAACATGCACTTAAAATATCCTTAACCAATGGCCGTTCCTCAAATCCATATTAATTAACAAAATAAATAAAAAAGGACACACCACAAAAGGCTGTCTTTAGTTTTAAACAGGAAAACAATGGTAAAAGCGGAATAGCATCGGTTCGTATTGTAGGCTGCGCTGGCGCAAGCACAAAGCGTCATTGTGCGCCCATATGGGAAAATATCGCTTGTTTTGTCATCTCTATTGTTGTTGACAGACGGACGGACAACTGAAAAGACACGGGTTGAATACTTATGTAAGCAGGAAGGCTGGTTTCAATGCGCGCGCGCACTTAGCTTAGTTTCGAGATTATGTAAAGTGTGTACGGATGGCGTTTGTTAATGTTGTACGCCTTGATGCTTTTGTGATTGTTGTTGTAGGGTTGATCGTCATTAACAGACAAGTGTTGATGCCGCGACTGACAGAATATCGTGTAAAATTATAGAATGTACGTGTGGGCACAGGACACTTTAAACAAATATTGTGATAGTCATAGTCGTACAGGCAGTATATTACAAGATTACTGGTACTTAAAATTAAACATAACGTGCATTTAAAATAATATGCTCCAAAAATGAAATATTGGTGGCTGTTGGTGACGATATGTCCAGCCCCATTTTCAGATACTGGCTTGGTGTTCAATATTTCAATTCAATATTCAAGAATTCAATATTAGCATGCTTCTCTTATTTTTTATTTAATAGTATTTTATATTTATATTTTATTTTAATTTTATTGAAATAAAGAATTTATTATTATTATTATAATATTATACAAATTTACAATACAAATATCGGTTCCTATTCCTATACATGAACTGGATGGATGAACGAATTGGATTTTAAGCGTGCGCACCCAAAAGCCTTCAGCTAATGAGGCGCTGGTTCTGCTGACTTTCATACCGGAACACAGAAGTGCTATTAACACTTCTGTTTGGCGGCAGACTTAGGTAATATCGTGGCAGCTAGCCAGGCGGACATATAAATTGTCCTAGCACCAACCAAACCGAGTAAGATTCCACTGGGAATCGAACCCGGGACTCCCGGATTGCTAGTCCAACATTTAGCCATTAGGCCATATCAATAATGGTAGTTCTCTCAAACATTTAGCATTGAAATAGTCTCAAACATTTTATTAAATTAATGTTGTTAAAAAAAGACCTATAAAACATAAGAATAATCAAATAACAATGATTAAAATATGCAAAAAGTGGAGAAGATTTGCACCGTTTCAATGTTCGCCACGTGCGTTTGGTTATACAGTATTCAAATTAACGATGTTTTTTCTTATTCTCTAACTTTTCAATTTAAATCTATTTTTGAATTGTAGTTTTTTAAGAACGTTGTTCATACGACACTCCCGTTCTATTCCTAATCTGATTCCAACACCGCGCACCAGTGTAAACAAACATAAAAACTAAACGAAACGTTAATAAAGCAGTCGAAAGTATTTTATCGTTCAATCTCGTGAATAATCTTTCACCGTCCTCCACATTTTCAGTGGGGAATGCCGAATGGACACTAATACCTCAATTAATCACCGAAGACGCTTAAATATAAACTATTTAACGTTGATTGTAACACCAAAACATTCTTTTTTCTGAACAGCCATTAACTGCATTCAAAGACAGGGTCGGGTTTAGAATCATGAACCTTCCGATCGTGGCACAGCACAATGACTCAACTTCTTATTATAGTACATTTTTTAAAAGTCCATTTAAGAATAATGTGCGTTGCCTCTTGCTACGCGTAGCAAGCTTTAAGCTTTTGTTTTGCACACGCTACGCATCGGAGGGACGAAAGCTTACAAGTAAAATTAGGTGTTAGAAAATTTCTTCCAAACATTTTACTCAAAATCTCATCATTATCAGGCAGGAAACGTCAACTGCGGGACATAGGCCTCCTCCATGGTACGCCACATTGACCAGTCCCGAGCCACTTGCATACAGCGACTCCCCGCAACCTTAACTAGGCCCGACCCATCTAGTAGCGGACGGCCCGGTAGACGTTCCCCAATACGCACCACTCGAAAACTCTTACGTACTCCCCAAGTAAGTAATTCTGTATCAGAAAAATTTTGTGTCTTGTTTTTAAGTGTTATATAATTAATTTAAATTAACACCAAAATTTTCAAATGAAGAGAGGGTTATACAGTTGTATAGTTACAACAGTCAGCCTAAAAATAAATAATGAATACAATAATAATAAAATATGCTTTTTTCCCCTCAACTTAATCCTGCCACCATCTCCGCTTGACCAACTACCGCTCAGCAGCCTGATACCAATCTATTTTCTTCTTATTTTCAAATTAAACGAGTTAGTCGCGACCATTAATAAAAACAGAACACAGTATAATTCATATTTTAATATATACTAGACGCCAGAACACGTTATGACATAAGATTTTTCATATCTAAAACAGTGTAATTAATAGACACTATAAGGTCGTTATAGTTTATGAAGTGGTCTGAGAACAGTGAGGGTTTGTCGCGGGTGTTTCGAAGCGTGGGACTGAACAGCGGTATGGTGTGAACTGCCCATTACCATTATTTATACTTTTTCAATTCTCAATTTGAATATTTTATGACATTCCGATACTGGCCACTTGAATGCGCTCGCGGGTTTGTTTACCTTTTTTCAAATTTCGAATTACGCTGACATAAACTCTCTTTCGCTGTAAAGCGACGTTTCAAATCCAAGATTAAATAAAGATTATAATATGGAAACACTAAAATTGCATTTTCATTAGTGTTTTGTTTGTACAGAATGATTCTTTATGTACTAAGCGGAGAACGTCAACAGTAATTTTATTGACGCTATCTTTAATTTTTGTTAAGTGTTGCCTTTTGTGTGTTCATTGCAATGTTTTGTACAAAAAAAACGAATACAAAATATTCAAAAATTACAATTAAATCACTCTTATTTGATAATAAACTTTTAAAATTAGTAGTGTACGTACAAGTCCATTCGCAGAACGTGTCATTTCTTTAAAAAAATGTTACTTGAAATTAATTTTGAAGAACTGTTCGTCTGAGTACTAAGCACCAAAAAAAAAATATTAATTTTTTAAAATTATTTTGACAGAATCCAGAAATGTAGTCCAAAATATATGTTGGATGTAAATAAAAATCTATCATAGTACCTATTTAGAGCTTAGTCTAAATCACTCAAAGCCTAATTTATATTTATTATTTTTGAATTGAATTAGAGATAAATTAGAAAAAATAATGTACTTTGATCTATTCATTTAGATCCAAAATATTTTTTTGAAAATTCTGAAAATACTCATACATGCAGACGCATAAAATTTGTCTCATTAGATATTTACATAAAAAACAACGCTTAGGATGTTAAACAGCTTTTTCATACCGTTCATCTTTTTACTCGCAGTATAATGGTTTCGTCACACTAGTAGGTCCATTTTATTGTTCGATAAAATATCGATGAATCGCCCTGCGCCTCGTATTCCGTTGTATTTGTTATTAATATGATAATGCCCTTATTTGATATTGATGCATTAAATTTGGAAACTTGTTAACTTATGGAAACTGATGCGTTAAATTGGGAATCTGTTAAACTGAGTATTAAAAATCGAAACTTGAATACTGTCGCTACTCAATTAAACAAATTTTTGTCTATTTATTTGTATAATAGGGTGGTCATTTTATCTTTCTTCGTATCAAATTGAATTTATAATTTTATGTATGAACATTGTATGTAGTTTTTAATCTTGAAGAGGCAGCTATTTAGAATTGAAATTAATTTGTCATCAAGTTTTGAATGGTTTGATGCTTTTTGGTAATATGCATGTTGTATCTGGGACATAATACTAATTTGTATGTTAACTTAACACTGATAAAAATATTATAACTAAAAGCTTCTGCGAACCAATTTTGTGGATATATTAAATGTCTTAATTATTACAAATATAAATTGTAGTAGTAAGCCAACTGAATTTATTACAAGAGTTTCTTTTGGCCGTAGTGTTTTGGTTTTGTAGGATTTCGCGGCGTCCAACCTCCGTGGACGAAATCTGCGTGGTGTGCGAACTCCGTGGCAACAAATGTCATGATTCAAAAGAAAGACAAAAGAACAATTGACTGACGTCAAAATGTATTACGATTTCGAGAATAAAACAAACTTCATTACTGAACTAAATTATTTTACTATTTATTATTTATTCAGTTCAGTTATCGAGTTTGTTTAATAACTATAGTATACCGGCTAGCGCGAGTCGGTAATGAAGGGTTTGGTATCACCCTCGAATATTTAATAGAAGATCCAGCAAAATAGGCCTTTAATTTTTTCTTTTATTATTTTCATTATTGTTGTCATAGTAATACACACTTTTTAAATTTCAAGTATCTCCCTGTTAAATTTCAAAAGATACAACCTTGTGACAGATGGATGTACACACATACAGCAGAGCTTTAGTAATAGAATAGACCCTTTAACCTGGCTGGCCTTATCGTCACTTTTTGTCAGATAAAGGCCAATAAAATTAGACTAACTAATTAGACATAAAAATATACTAAATCGATTGTGTAAATGAGCTATCGTAAGATTTTTTCGCCACAAAAGTGTGAAACGAGTATAGGACGTTTTTATAAAACAGAAAAAAAAGCAATTTAAAAAATTTTACCACGTAAATAACATATATACTTTACGTTGTATATATTTTTGTAAGCTATTTATAAAACCCTTTATTTGATACACCACGAAATAGGTTTTCAAAGGAAAAAACCTGAAGACAAATTGGCGCCAAAAAACCGGACACTCTCAATTTTAAGTAAAATTTTAATGCAACGACACCTCTAAACATAAAATCATAAGGTAAAAAGGATTTTTTTAAAGTAACTATCAACCGGTTTTTTATTATGACAGTATATAATTACTCTTATAATATCATCGCTTGTCACGTTGTCATAAACCACAATGCAATTAGACGTCACTATAAAAATATATAATGTTACTGCCGTCTCAAATGACCCGCTCCATGTGGGAATCACACAAATTAATTACAAGAGTACCACTTCAACTATCTGGTGATCGCAGCAATAAAGAACGTGAACGACTGAAATGGCTGACGACATGTTCGTCAATCGTTTTTATCATAAACTGAATAATATATTTTATAATTAAATACGAGTTGGTAGATAGACAAGGACCTAGTTAGACAAGGATAAAAGGTAGCAGCCTGTATCGTCCATGGCATAAACTACGTGCGTGCCAAATTTCATCCAGATCTGTTCAAACATTTCGTCATGAGAAGGGAAGAAACAGAGACAGACAGAGGGTTGAAAAGACAAAAGAACATAATTGCTTGACAATTTTTAAAATAGAATGAGAACTTACGTGTGCTGAACCGCCATTGTCGTCAATATTCTTTGATTTACGAGTATAAAATCTTACCTGAAATCCTACTAATATTATAAGTGTGAAAGTTTGGTTGTTTGGATGTTTAGATGTTTGTGACGCTTTCACGGAAAAACTACTGAATGGATTTGAATGAAACTTTACAATAATATAGCTTATACATCAGAATAACATATAGGATATAATTTATAAAGACATATTGTGTAAATTGTACAAAATCACACTTATAATATTAGTGGGATTACATGGGCAATTTTGGCATAACAAAAACGAGTTGCCAAGCAACCGACCACAGAATATGGAATTCGTATATACAAACTTTCGCGTTTATAATATTAGTGTGAAGACTTTTTGAATGTACTACGTCAGATATTGAAATTTCTTTTGTTTCTTTAAACTATTAGCCTACGTAACAGAATAAACACTATTTTGTACCTTATGCTGGAAATGGAGATAGATGCCTTCTATGCCTATCGAACAAGTAGAATAAATCCTGAAGTACACGCGGACATAGTCGCGGGCGGAAGCTAGTAAAAAATAAGTTTTTGTTGAAAATGTCATGTGCAATATAAGCTTCTGTGTAGACAGTACTTTATAACTGCATTGTCATCGGATCTACGTAGGACCAATCAAGACAAATCAAACGAGCCCAAACACGAAGGGTTTATAGTTAGGTTAGGAGTTCCTATGACCACCTTTCATCTCTTCCAAAATGAGGTAAGTTATCAGTCCTGTATCAGCCCTTACGGCCACTTAGAAACCTTGAAGAAATTGTCCTCTTGTCTCATCGCCAGTTACAAACGAAGACGTTTCTGTCTGTTTTCGTAGCCATTGTGTTTTCTTACCGGTTACATAAAAATTCCGTTGGTAGAACTAGGAACTAAACCATATCTAAAGTTCCAAAGATATTGTCGATAAAACGGGGTAACTGTCGAGAATAAGTGAAAGGCACTTCCATTATAATTCCCCATATGAGTGGAACATAAAAGCTCACTAATGAGCGGTAATATTCACAATGTGCAGACTGCGAGGTCTTGTTAGGTCCACCACTGCACGGGTGTGACTCAAGGAGGGATTCTATTAAATTTTCACGGTGCGGTTCAGGTTACAAGCGACAACCATATTGCAGACGAAAGAATATGATTAGATATACCTGATATATGTTTGTTGGTTAGATTTTTTTTCACACCAGGCAAAGGCAAATTCAATACAACATACAGACAAGACTTTGATATTCTTATCATTGAATTTTTAGGATATAAACTATGAGGCCGAAGCCATTTCTTCAGTTTTCTCAATAAATTATGCAATTTTTTTCGTTAATTTGGATTAGTTTATTCGATTTCGTTAATTTCCTTAACGAGGACTTCAAGGCCGACACTTGCCGACTGTATACTCGACATAGACAACCATTTCGATCGCAGCGGAACCATCACCATTTTGCGTAATTGATATCATAGCACCGTCCGTGATACTTTTGCATTATATCACACCATTATAACAAAAAAAAACCATAACAGTGTTATTAACGCATTGCTAAAATTGCAGATTAACCCCCATTTTCAAAGTTCGCGCCATTACTCTTGACCTGATATTAATTAAGAACAAACAGTTTGTATTGTATTGTCTCTGGCCAAATGCGGGTATCGTATCGCGGGTGTCGTAAAAGCCAACGAAAGAAAACAAAATCAAATCTATGTAACAACTTTATCTTCAGATTTACATGTAGTGGACGTCTGGTGATTAATGCAAATCCACTCATGGTAAGTCCAACGTTTCGAACTATGAGGCTTATATGATGGACGGTATATGATCTGAGATGAAAGGGAGATAGATACAAATGCGGGATGCATAACGTCAGGCGCCATAAGTTCAGTATTTCAGAATATTTTTTTCCACGGACAACCTCATTTCGTACCAAGCAGTTTGACTTATACACCTGAGTGCCAACACACACTGGCCCAACACCTCAAAGCCAGCATGTGGCCCTCTCAATGCACAAAGACGTATAATAATCAAGGCAGTTCGCAATTAAAAAATTTAAGGCACTTTGTAGAAGCGCAGCTTTGGCGTGTTTCCTTCCGTGCTGCAACTTTTTAAAGCGACGCTCGTGAAAGAGACTTTTTAATTATTACTATGTAAATTCTAGCTTTTTTAATAGTTGAGAATGTGCTTTTATGGGATGCAAAACTGTTTTTTTTTACATTATATTTTTAACAAACTTATACGCTTTAAAAAGTTTTCATATAGCTTCAAATGTTTATTATTTCTAAGGTAATAATAGTCTTGGAATACCTCACGGGTTTATATTATATATCACGGGAAATTGCACGAATTCCGTGGTATAATAACTCGTCTGCCCTGCTTGGTGATTATGGTTAGCTTTTTAGACGAACCTTCCCAGCAATGGACATGAATCTGGTGATGATGAACGAGAATCATACCCCAGGAAGGAGTTAACCTGAGTGAAATCTGAGGGCCCAGTCCAACGGAAAAAAATATTTAGTGAAAATGGATTCGAGTAAAGAAGTTTGATACCTCCACCCAAAGAGTCCTCCACCAAATGTAAATAGGTACTTACGCTGATCTTTGATCTAAGAATTTTGACATTTCAAATCAACGAAATTGATAAAAAAGTGACATAAGGTTATGATCTTATGATACGCCATGCTCCACCATTATCCAAAACTATGAATGAATTCTTTGTCAAAGATATTGGACAGTTGAGTTGAGAATGTCAAATATATTTGGTAATGGCATCTTTGCCAAAGATACGAGGGGCATACCGAAATGATCGGGAATATAAAACAATACATACAGGAAATAACTAAATTTATTTTTATTGCTTTTCGAAGTATTCTCCGTTGCAGTTAATGCACTTTTGCATTCGTTCGAACCAATTATTATAGCAGCAATTCCAGTCCGAAGTTGACATGGTCAAAATCGTCGATTTGTATGCTTCCACTGCTTCTTCTGGACCTTGAAACCGCTGACCACGCAATAAATCTTTGATTCTAGGGAATGTAAAGTAATCATTGGGACTCAGATCAGGGCTGTATGGAGGATGATCCATTAATTCAACGTTTTCCTGCTTCAAAAACTCGCTTGTTTTCTGAGCGGTGTGAGAGCTCGCATTATCGTGATGGAGGATTATGCGTCGTTTCGGGTTACCTCTACGGAGTTCGGATATCATCTGTGGCAAACAAACCGTTGTATACCAATCAGCGGTAACCGTTCTCCGTTCCTCTAAGGCAGGGTTTCTTAAAGTGTGGTCCACGGACCCCTTAGGGGTCCGTAGCATGTGTATCAGGGGTCCGCAGTAGGTCAGTTTGTAAATATATTTGTTAGGAAATTGTGTGATGTGGGGCGCGGGCCCGGACTATGACATGCGACTTGCCTTGTCGAAGACAGTCCCACAATTTAACGTTCTCACTGAGGCCAAACAACAGCACCCTTCTCATTAACTTAGTAATAAGTGCAATGTAAGTACAAATAAAAGTATTTTTTATATACATAAGTAAGGCTTTTTTTATTACAAAATAATTTTTTTGACAGGGGTCCGTGGAATTGTTTAAATTTTGAAAGGGGTCCGTGACTGCAAAAAGTTTAAGAAACCCTGCTCTAAGGGAACTGTGACTACATGTCCTGTTTTCGCGACAAACGAAGCGACCATTTTCTTCGATACGCTGCGAGAGCGGACAACTTTTGTTGGCTTGATCTCACCTGCGAAGACCCAGACAGCCGACTGATGCTTTCTTTCTGGCTCATATGAATAGATCCATGATTCATCACCAGAGACAATGTTATAAACTGCTTTTGACTTTCCTCCGTTGAAGCGTTGCAGAGTAGACCGGCACCAATTGACACGAGCCGCCTTTTGCTCTTCGGACAAATTATGGGGCACCCAGCGGGAAACTAGCTTTCTCACTCCCAGTTCACCATGTAAAACAGTTTGTATCGCAGTCATACCTATCCCTAAAGTAGCCCGAATCTGCTCATATGTAATATGTCGGTCATCCTGTATCATTCGGCGCACAACAGCGACATTTTCTGGTGTAACCGCTGTTTTTGGCCGGCCTGTGGAAGGTACGGTGCCAAGAGAAGCACGTCCACGCCGGAATTCAGAATACCAGCGATATATTGTCGTCTGGCTAGGCGCTTCACTCTTGAATATAGATATAAGCTCAGCGAGACATTGTCCCTGAGATAATCCTCGTCGAAAGTTGTAAAAAATTATGGCACGGAAACTTTCTCTTGTAAGCTCCATTTTTTTATCGACCTATCAATTTCAAACTGATATTGTTCTTTAAAAAATTTTTTTTTTTAATTCTGTCAATTGTATTCGATTTTCAACTAACCAGTGTTTATTCATCAAAAAGAGTTTTTAATCTAATTAAATCGAAAGTACTCGATTACCGATCTTTTCGGTATGCCCCTCGTATTTGATCGGTGGCATATCTCTCTAAGCCTAAGATCTAAACCTAAATATCTAAGGTCCACACTTGCTACGAAATAACGGTACCCAAATCGAAATATACGTCAAAAAATCGTAACCGGCATAAACCTCTCACATCTAAACGTGATAAATAGCGCAGGAAAACAAATATCGCTATTACTTGAAAACTAAAAGCCCTAGAGGGTAATTAACCCTTCAATTCGACAGTCTATCGTTTATGTTGACAATTTACCGTCCGATTGTCGACAAGCAAAATGGCGCACGAGGTGACGCAACGATAATGACCCGCCGTGAGGACGGATTTGTGCGTGCACCTATTTGGGTGACATCGAAAACTGTGTCCGGGCGACAGGTTCATAAAATTTTATTACTTATTTTCCTGAATTATGAGGAATTTTTGGCGCGAAGTTCGTATAGGCTGCTCGTTTTGCTACCAGACACAAGTACCCAATTTTCAAGTTATAACAATATATTATATGTATATTTATACCGGCAAACGAGTATCCGGCCGTTCCCCTATTAGATGAACAGACGACCTAGTAATGTCGCTGGATGCCAGTGGCTCGAGACCGGCCATGGGGGATGCCTATGTCCAGCAGTGGACGTTTTAAGTTCTAAATTTCAAGACAATAGCATTAGTTATGTATAAGATGCTTTGTGACAGACGAACGGACAGACAGAGAGTGCGATTATAAAGGTTCCGTTTTTTCCTCAGATATTTGGAACACAAAAACGAACTATTTTAGGTCTAAGATGAATAAGAAGTATCTCAATCTCAATATGATTCTGATTATTAGATTTGTTGTAGCGATTTCTTTAGAAAGAACCGTCATCTTTTTTAGGGGGGCGCGCTTCCATCCTAAAAATATTATGGTCCTTAACCATTACGTGACATGAACGCCAACTGCAAGCCATCGTCCATAAAACATCAAACATCATGTATGTTAGACTTGCGAACAAAGGGTGGTAGTTTATCTAAATCAAAGTAATGTTACAGCTTCATCTAGATCAAAAAATTATTGTAGAATAGTTAACCACTAAACGACTGCCAAAATACCTTCCTACATTATTTACTTTAAGGCGAACATACATTCAAACAAACAAAACTCGACAGGCGGGAAGATTTTGCGTCAAAAATTCCCACTTGTCGACGAATGTAACGAATTCAAACATTTCATCTGTGGAGTCCGAATCAAAAATGTAGAACAGATAAACAAAGATCAAGAAAGCAGACAACAGAAGTGTCAGTTCGCAGAAACTCTATAGGATAAAGCGATCGCTTTCGCAATAGAGTAGAATACTTGGAAACGCGATTAGCTAGACGGATGTGAGCATCCCTGAGCAGAGATTACGTGAAAATAGTCGACAACGCTGTCAAAAACCGTCTCAAAGTGCTGACATAACTTCCATAAGGCGAAGCTTTTAAATTCGTCTTTTCGTGTATGTAGTTTTTTTTTTAAATAGGCATTTAAATTTTTATAAAATATTTAATTCTACCTCTGATGGTGAAAAATTTCAGGGATGAATTGCTGTTTGTTGAATGACCACCCACTTTCCGTTTAACCATCTTAATTATACTTGTATAAAGTTGAATCTATTCAAAAGACTTTGTAGGCAAATGAAGGCGGTTCGTTGTAGCTATTTTTGAATCCATTAATTGTATTTATAAAGATCGTATGAACATGAACATCATCGTTATTAAAGCCTACAGCAGCATAGTGTAGGCATCGACTAGACATCCCTCGCGGTGCAGTATTGAACTCGCCTCTGCTCTTTTGGTGGACACGACGTGCCGATCATTGCCACCATATACCCGTAAGTAATACCCAACGAAAACCAAATACTCAGTTCACTTCTACGTCAAGCTTTAGAGAATTGTAAAACTGTACAATAAAATCACTCGAATAGACCTATTAACAAAAATTATGTGACCTTATCACCATGATCTATTATTCTTCAGTATGGATTTATGAAAGACTTGATGCTTGATGCTTGAAGACTTGATGAAGAAAGATGCTAGTGTGTAACTTTTGTGAAGAAAACGAAAAAAAAAAACTCTTTTTTCGGTTGGAATTGATTTTGTTGGTCACTACAGCTTCACCCGGACATTTTGGCGAGCGCGGAAGGCGCTCTGCCAGTTTAAGTGATTAAAAAAAATTGTAAACGAAGTTTAAAATCACAGAACAACTATCATATAGTACGATATGGAACCATTGTTAGAATATTTAGTTTACTAGTATTTTATTTTTATCTAGTCGTAGCTCTATAGTTGAGCCAAATCTGTCCGTATGTCTATCTGTCAGAAGCTTCTAAAGCTCCTAAACATAAATAGATACAAACTTGATATTTACATACATTTAAAATATATTTAAAGGGGGATAAACACAAATCATGACGGTAGTATTATCAAGTAAAATTAAGTTTCCGATGAATATATAATATAATATATTAGTTCAGTGCAAGTTATTTTCACTCGAGTCTGCGTTTCAAAGCTAGACGGATGCGAGTCTCTCACTCTTTATTATTCCAATAACAATCCGTAATGAGTGCTCTGGTAAAGTAAACGTAAAGTCTTCATACATTTGATGCAAATGTAAACCTCTGTGTCCATAGCTACTCTGTGGCGTAGGGATGGCAAACGAGAAATTTTTCAAACTTATATATATATATAAGTTTTAAAATATATTGTATATCGGATTAATACAGACTAAATAACATGTCTATTGTGTTGGCCATGTGTCTTTGAATAAGATCACCCATATACGAAGGTATCGTAAAATTCATGAAGGTAAAAATACGAGTATATTCGGTAGACGGCACAGTATAATCTTTATAGCTTATTTTTACAATAAGCTAGATAAGGATAATAAAGATGAAGGTCATACGGTGTGCAGCGGCATTTACTTGTGTATCAAAAATTTTTTTGTGTAAGAATTAACTAATAATATATTTGCATCAGTATGATCTTACTGCGATCACTAGTATACAACTGATTGGGGCACTCATTGAAAGACTTTTCGACGTGGCTTTCAATCAGATACACAGATCCATCAGTGTACTAAAGCAGATGATGATAATGTAGAAAGTAGCCCTTGAATTTGAAAGTCATCATGATTTAAATAAATAATTTTTAAATTATTAATATGAATTTGTTGCGACAAACCAAACCAACCTTCGCTTGTGCTACAACCTACGGCGTAGGAACAACTTAATTATAATATTTTCCCGATTTTCCACTAGAACAAAGTAATTAATTCACAACACAAACGATTAACTAATTAAAGATTTTTGTAAAGAAGCGTTTATAGCCATAAAATTTATTAATGACCAATTGAAAATTAATGAGACGACGTTTTATGAGACGAGAACCAAAAATACTGATTCCATTTATTGATCGTATCGAAATGACCAATTAAGTTTTGTAATAGGTTCACCTAAAATGGAGCCGCCGCTATGACACCGTGGGTGACAAATATATTTTTGAAATCGTACTTTTATCCGCATCATTGCAAATATCCGGTTATATACCGTCGCGTAAGTATTTTAGTAAGTGATCGACATTTTTATTTGGTTTTCCCGTGTGGGAATCCTTTCGTTAGTGGTTTTTTAAATCATCAAATTGATCGAAGTTTTTAAAGTCAAGTTCTAGCTCAAGTGCTCTTTCAATTTTCTTGGGCTGGGCTGGGCTGGGTGTTGATGTCAATCAGGAAAGCATCAATCATCCATGGATTCCTTTGAACCTTTAACATACAAATTATGTTATCAAAAGAGCATAGTCAAGAATGTAACTTTTAATTCTGATTTTTTCCTTCTATGCACCTTGGCAGCCCTGAGTCCCAGCGGTGAGATCAAAGCATCACCTCGCGAGCGAGTTTACATTGTAACCTCTGTTCCACGGAGCATGTTTACTCTGTCACTAAACTACTGACCTTTGAGGTGGCTACACACTGTCTGACAGATACGACTTAATCAAAAACGTTGTGTAAATACATCTGATTATGATTAGAAATCGAGAAGGTTAGTATAAACTGGTTGCAAGTAACCCATTCTTCAAAACATGTAAACATGGGTAAAACTATTTTATAGTAATTAATTTTGTGAATTCGTTTTCAAGTTTAATACTATTTAATTCTTACAGCCATTTAAAGTTTAATATTCGAAAAATACTTTGGAACGTGTAGTGAAATTATTGAGTTAGTATTTACGTGAGACCCTATATATAAACTGAGTTTATTTGGTTTTAATCGACTGCTGCGGGCTAAAGTGTTAAAATTGTGTATATCTGTTTTTGTTACGAATATTTCAAATATGTTTGTTTTTGTATGTTTTATAATTATCGTAATTTTGGTCGTAGGATACAAGAGGCTCACTGAGGGACACATTTTCTACAAGACTGAAGAATTTAATATACAATTTCATATTCAATCTGTCGAATCAATTAGTTTAAGTAGACATTGAATTGAAGAAAAAAAATTGAAAACTGAACTTACTGAGCCGACTTCACAATTTTTATTTCAGTCTATATTGTCACAAAAAATGTCATCCAACACCACGAGACAAGATCGGTTGCGCTGTGTGTATCAACTTTTATAGTCGAGTGTCGACACCGGAAATCGATTGTCTCTTACCACCGACACTTGGCAGGGCCGCGCGAAATGGAGCGGCCGTTTGTTCGTCATTATAGTGACTATGTGTGCATTATAGAATACATAAGATGGGCGTAGGACGGTCTATGATACAAATTTTCTGTGTGATGATGAGAGACATTCGTTTTAGGCTAGTAATGGTATTTCTTTGATTAGTTCTAGTACTGAAGTGGCAATCGGCTCTCTTTGATGATACTCGTTTTTTTTGATGAAAAATATGTAATCACTTTGAGAATAGAATAGCTAAATCAGTAACCCTGTTTGTAAGAGGGCCACGTCCAGCAGTGGGCTGTTGACGGTTTAATGATTATATAATTAGAATGGTCATAAGTTTAGTCATTTAATAAGCCCAGGTTACTTTATAATCAACAATGTTTTGCATATTTCTAGGGTTCCATACCCAACGGGTAACCAAAGGGACCCTATTACTATGCAAGACTCCGCTGTCACCAAGCTGTATCTCATGAACCGTGATAGTAAGGCAGTTGAAATTTTCACAGGTAATATTTTTCTGATGCGGTTATATCAACAAATACTAAAAAAAAAAAAATTTAAGGGAGCTCCCATACAATAAACGCGTCGTTACATACACACATTTTATAGCCATCTATTGGCGAGTTGCAAAACTAAATCGAGGATCATTCATTAGAATATTTATGGTTTTCCGTATTTCAAATATCCATATTCTGTACGGAGCCGGTGCGAGGTTCAACTCGCACTTGGCCGGTTTTTTATCTACTTGGTATCGAAAGCAGTAGACGTGAGTGGTTAACATTATAATGATAAATTCCGTTGATAAATCTTTCAATCGTATTGAACTGTTTTTAAATCCATACTATCAAAATAAAATTCAAGATACCATTTTGGTAATGTTCTACATTTGACGCATATTTGTATTGTATTTATATATATTATATATATTAGAGATCTCGAAATACAATCCTATTACTTTTCTAAATGTAAATCAAAGCAAAGACACATTAGAGCCGAAGCGAAGCCAATACAAACGTTTGCGGTAGAAAATGGAAAACTGTTCGATCCGTCTGTGGAATAACAGTAATTCAAGATCGGCGATTGCTCGCTTGCTTTCATGTTGTTTGTTCGAATTAGAGGAGATTGTGAATAGTAATCATTATTTACAGGTATTTCGGTTTAAAGAATAATTTATTTCTCAAAAGAAAGTGACATTTCACTTATGAGAAATTATGACTATGTATACAATAATTAGTGTGTAAAAACCAACAGTAAAAAAGGCATGCAGAAATTTAGATTATAACTAAATATTTATATTTAAAAAATTCCTTATTGCATTACCTTTTATTTGAATAAGTGCACGATTTGTGTATGAATTTAAGTGGGAAAAAAGCGTTATCCCTCTCATAATGCTTCCATACTAAATTTCTGTTGCCATAATCTTTTAAAATAGAATAGCTGGCTTTGATAAGCAATTACCTAAAAGACGTAATTATAGTGTCGCTAAATAAATCTCATTAATTTACAACTTTATAGTTAACTACAATAGCAGTTACGCAGCTAATGGTTCATAGATGGCGCTTTGAACGATAATGGAAAAAAAATGTTTAAAATGAAAATTTTGATTCACTGTGAAGTTGTATGTCAATGATACTCTATTCGCGACATCACAATCTGATGTCCTATTTTTAGATAGTTACTGCACAAATCCAGCTATTATATTTAAAAGATTATGGCAACAGAAATTCACTAAGAAACCTTGATGAAGGTGGATCGCCTTTTACTACGAGCTTGATATCTTTTTTTTACCTGATATATAACTATCAGTTACAATGAGTTATGAAATATATGTTGAGTTAATTGTGCAAGAATTTTGCGTGGATTTTTTCTTTAACACTATCGCTGAGTAAATGTTTAGTTTTCAATTCATATATTTATTTATCAGTGCTTATATTTAAGAGTTATATTACCTGATGGTTAGTTAAGATCGGGTGTAAGGCCACACATTGCAAAACTTTCATTAATGGCCTTTCAAAATACACCTAAATAAATATATAAATTAAAAACAGTCTGCAGACTCGACATAACAAAAAACAAAAGCTATTATAACACCACCTAGAAAGCTACACAATAATAAAAACTTGTTAAAAATTAACAAGGCACACGGGTTAAATAGACTAATAGTGCTGTCACAAGTTTCATAAAACCGAGCTGTCAACCGGTGCGGTGACAGAATTCGAATAGAGAAACCAGAAATAGCTCGTCCGGGAAAACAAATGAGAAACGGAATATAATAAAATGTTTAGTTCACAATAGCCAAGTTGGACGGTAAATCTGTCCGCCGGCGCAGAATTAAAATCCAGTCGGACGTGAAATTTGGGTAGGAATAAACGCCACGTTGACAGACGAAATTTCGTTGTAATCTTGCGCAAGTTAAGGCGATTTCGCATTGGGTTGCTTTGTATGCCGTTGTATGTGTTTATTCATTACTTAAGTTAAAATGTTATAATTTTACTGGAACTAATCCGAAATGAATCTCTGGAATGGATATGGAACTGAGTTTCATAGAAGGTAAAAAGTAAGTAAAGTTGATTTTAAAGCCTTTTTAAAAAATTCTGAAGCCATAAAAGCTCTTGAGATGTAAGAATGAGATATAAGAATCTGTGTATCACTAAATCGTCAACAGCCAAAATAACTAATTTAAAATTTAGTGTTAAGCACATGCAATTTAGTGCGTTAGCAACCTAGTATCATAACTTTTCAATAATTGAAAATTAGCAATAATAAATCGGTTACACCTTGTCCTTAATATCAGCAAAAAATAATGTGAGATACAAAATAGTGTTAGCATAACGGCCGGTTAGTGATTGCCACCCCTGACATCTATTATATAAATCTGCACAAGCGCCATGAAAATGTTGCCCACCTCTGACGATTGATATAGAGTAGCCGCGTCACATCGGATGTGGTGAAGGTTAGAAAAGGCTAGCGATTTCGGTGAGCAAGTGTACAGCCTGGACAAAATTTACTGCAACTGCTGCTATTGCTATTGACCCAAAAAATGCTAAGCTTTTATTCAATCCTATAACTTTTGAAATTAAATTTATTCCATCGCTATTTACATACAGAAAAAATTGGTTCTAGTGACGGAGATGCAGCGTGCATAAGCTTTCAGTTTTCACGTGGACGATGACGCAACTTTTCACGTCACGTCGATGTGTCGTAAAAACCAAACAAACTGACAAATCCGGAAAACACGGATAAGTTCTGATGCTAATCTTATATCTAAAGCACGGAATACTAAGGAGTACTACAGGAGAATCACTTCGCAAAACGTTCAAACAAATGTCGACTCTTGACACCACACAATACGGCGCAATTCAACTAACACAGCGCTGTGACTCTATGCGGCCTCTCTTTTTATCGCGTAACCCTATCTCTCCTGACGCAGCTTACATCACAGGAAACCACTCCAATGTAGCGTATCGAACCACGCCATCTAGTCTTATATTCCGCTACCTGCTTACAACTGGCACCCGCGGGAAGGGAGTCCGTTGTTTACCGCCAACACAATCATTATTGTCCGACAAGTTTATTTGTCCGGTACGTTATGTCCGAGGATTTATGTCCGGATTTTATGTCGTTCCTATTACACATTTATTAAGACAATAGCCCGTAAATATTATTATTTTATTGTGCCATTTTCACAGCCTATATTTCTTAGTCGCGGAGTGACAGATGGCGTCGTTGTATTTCTTGGAATACGTTTTTGCTTTTTAACGAAAATTCGCGTTGCGTTCAATCTCCAGATATAATTTTATATAATATACATCTCATCAGAAAAATCGAAATACCTTGCAAGTTTATGTTTTGTAAGGATTATCAGAAAAACCTATGAAAATTGAATTTGAATTTATAACATTAACATTAAGATTTGAAAACCTCATATTATTCACTATTAAACGACATTAGACATTATATTCCTAAATATACACATTTTTGTGATAATCCTACTAATATTATAAGTGTGAAAGTTTGGATGTTTGTGACGCTTTCACGGAAAAACTACTGAATGGATTTGAATGAAACTTTACAATAACATAGGTTATACATCAGAATAACATATAGGCTATAATTTATAAAGACATAATTGTGTAAATTGTACAAAATCACACTTATAATATTAGTGGGATTACATGGGCAATTTGGGCATAACAAAAACGCGTTGCCTAGCAACCGACCATAGAATATGTAATTCATATATACAAAATTTCGCGTTTATAATATTACGAGTAGTGTGAAGACTATTTGAATGTCAGATATTGAAATTTCTTTTGTTTCTTTAAACTATTAGCCTACGTAACAGAATAAACACTATTTTGTACCTTATGCGGGAAATGGAGATAGATGCCTTCTATGCCTATCCTGAAGTACACGCGGACAAAGTCGCGGGCGGAAGCTAGTCCTTACTAAACATAAACTTGCAAGGTGTTTCGATTTTTCTGATGAGAAGTATATTTAGTTGTTCAATATATTTTTCCTACATTTTTCTAATCTACATTGATCATCATAGTTTAGTGCGTATAACGAAAAAGCGTAGTACCTTTCACAAAAGCAAAATAATATGTGTACGACAGATTTTCTTCCATCGAGACGTGATATAAATCACACTAAGCCTCCCCAAGATATACTATCCAGCTTTTTAAAATTAAACGAGCACTTATCGAGAAAAAATGCTCCATTTGTTACATCTACAATTTATTGCCTTTTTAGCTCGCGTTAATGTCTCTAAAAAGATATTCAGATCCTATCCGGATAAGCTTAAGTCAACAAACTCGCGTTTATTGAAGATTCCAGCGAACAGCCGACCACCCAACAATGGGCCAGCAATTAATAAAGGTTTTAAAAAAAGAATAAGAGAGAAAAGGAATCCGAAAAAAGCGTCTCCCGCGCATCTCCTGTCAAACGTTGAAACGTACGTTCATCCCGAGACTTCGCACGAGATCACGTTCCGCGCATTATTTTGATGGATTCGAATTTCGAGCGCACCTTACGTTTTTGTTTTTCATTATTTATTCCTTTTTCAAATTTCATTGTTACTTTCAACGATTTCTTTTCTCAAGATTCACAAATTGGATCATCACTGTACAAAAACGTGTACTCTACACTGAACTTCATTCGGGTGCTATTTATATTTAACGGGTTTACATATAACGGAATATTATAAACTAACCAAACTCTATGTTATCTTCTCTATTTTATGTATGTGTGTGTATGCATCAATTTTTATCGTAAAACGAATTTTTACGTAAGGATTAAGGAAATATAATATCATATAAGATTATTGAACTCATTAGCATTGATTGATGATGATGGCATTTGTATTTTTTATTAGCATTTACCTAAATAATTACATTGTGGATCGATGTACAATATCTCGATTGTTGTTGAACGAAAACAATACTGGCCATATTTCGAGAGAGTGCCATTACGAATCCTACCAAAAAGTTTCTTTTAAGAACTTATTTACGAAACGCAGCAAGTTCAGATAAATTCGTTTTTGTGTAACTGTCTTTAACAATACGTTTGATGAAGCCGTTGTTTCAAATATCGGGTTAACACGAGAATTCGTGAGTAATTTTGTGATTAAAACTGTTCCTTTGAGTTAAAAGTGGGACTATTGTAGAGCCATTAGTGCCGGTATAGCAGAAACAATTTGTCTGTAAAACGATAGCAAACAGAATTTGTGGCGACTGTTTTAAACTCATAAGGTGAATATTTTTAAAATTCAATAACGCACATAGAATAATTTTGAAAATGGAACGAGTTCTACATAATTATCCGTCGAAATGAACTATCCAGTATAGAAAATAATAGTGTTGAAATTAATGAGTTGGTAAAAAGTTAAATCAAACTTCGTCCAAAAAAGAGAAAAATACCCTTTTCATAAGATTGAATGGAGACGCCCTTTACGTAAATTCAATTGATGTAGCCAACTTAATGTAAATACATTTTGGATCAATTATAATAATGAAGGCATAGTATGTTTAAAAATATAGTGATGACATAAAATGCCATTTCATTTCATTTAGGAGCATTATGAAATACTGAAACAAAACAAAAAATTTTTTTTCATCACAAATAAAATTCAATTCTGCTTAGTTTAGTACTTTGTGTATTTTTGCGCTTCTATTTATAGGAATTATTTTTCAAATAGGTGCCAAAAAATGCAAAACAAGTAAAAAAAGAAATGTAATGCAAACACAGCAAAAAAAGTAATGTTAAAAGGTAAATCTGACATTAGTTCGGTTTTGTATAGGCACTTTTATGCTTCTTATAAAAGCGCTTTTACAAATGCAAGCAAACAGCAACACAAGAAAAATACAGAAAACTCCAAGAAAATTATCAACCAAGAATGTCACAGAGAAAGGAAAAGCCGTTAGCAAGGCCTCGCTATTCAAAAGCAAAACACAGAAGGCTTTTGTATGAAAAATAAATAAGAAAAGTAAATGTAAAGTCCGATTCATCCCGCCCGCGTTCTATTCAGCAACAACTTATTAAATAAATTAACCACAAGTTTGCGGGGAAGGAAAAACTAAGCGGCTCTCAGCTTTAACCGGACAAAACTGGTAATTCCTTAAAACCCGACGGTATTCTGTTCCGTATTCAGCTTGCGGAGCGAAGAAAGCCCGCAAAAATAATTGGAAAGTGACGGGAACAGGCCTAGTGGCGGGATGACGCGTTGTCGATACAACCGGATAATATATACAATCTTGTAGATCGAAACGTCACTTCGTGGATAAAATAATAATCTGTAGGAGTCAATAGCCGCTACCACTCCCATCCCATTCACACACAATGGCCAACATATGGCAGAGTGCGGAAACCGCCGTGAATTAAAAAAAAGATAGTCACGGCTTTTGCATTTTCTGACAGTTGAAATCTTACAACAGAACAAAAATATCAATACTTACACAAAATACGATTTAAACCCGTTTCACTAATGCATTTTCTTTAATGCATCTTTTGACGTGATCGATGAACGCCGGCTGCACGCACAAAAAAGTGTCATGTTCTGTCTGAGCCGAGCGTGCAAGCGAGAGCGCGGAACAAGCGATAGAGAGGCACGATCGGCGTGCGTACGACTTGTGACGTATCTTTTCTTATGACGTAAAATTATCGTTCGTGAACCGACTTTACAGACAACCAATTTAAAATGAAATAAATTTAAACATGAAAACTACCCTCGGCGCGATAAGTCATCGATATATATAGAACCAAAGACATTTAAGATACTATATTATTATTTAAATATCTCTGTATTGAACCAAATTTCATCGATACGCTGGGCATCCCTAGTCCGCCGGGAGCGCGGCCCACATTCCCAACTTTTCATCACTCTCCTTGCCTTCCCGGCTCATTGTGTCCGTGGGAACCTTTATTGCCCCCATAGAAAGCCATGAAAGCGCCCAAGAAAAGCATTTGTGTACCCGCACTGAATGAAACTGACAAAGAAGTGGGTTTCACATAGTGACGGGGAAATGTCGAGGAAATTTTTATTGGTTTCTTTCTGGTTTTAAACGTTTACATGCTGTATTTTGGTTTGAAAATATTAGATCTATATGCAATAGTATCCATTTTCCGATAAATTAAAAACAATGTACAAAATACTCCATGTTTGTTACTTTTTGGATTAATAAATAATTGAATAATGACGTAGTAAAACGACTAGAAGTTGTTGTTGAAGCTCTGTAAAACCCGATTAACGAAAGCAATTGAGAAACTATAATTAATGCGTTCAAAGAGAACTAAAAACCGACTTCAATTGCGTTAAAAATTTGGTTTTAGTTGATTTTCTCAAACAGCGATCATCCAATTTCTATAAAATTTATATGTGACCACCTCTGAAGTATGTTCTATCAAACAAAAAAAGAATTATTAAAATCAGTTCACTATTGGCGTAGTGATCGTGTAACACACAAACAAAAAATATATTTAAAAAACATACGCGTCGAATAACAAACCTCCTTTTTTTTGAAGTTGGTTGAACAGCAAGCAAACAACACTTAAAACCAAGTTCAAAATGAAGTTAATGAAAGCCTATGTTTTCATACATATTAACTGTTAAATTATACAAACCAGATAATAATGCTAAGCATTTTCACAGGTTCAACATACAGAAAATAACATTTATAAAAGAAATCGTTTACATATAGAGGTATTTTCTAAGATAATTAAAGATCTAAAAATTTTAATCATCATCTGCCGATAGAGACCTCCTTCATGATATGCAACATTGACCACATTGATCAAAAATTAAGATAATAAAAAAAGAAATGTTGACAAAGTTTACGAGCAGACTGGATTCACGAAAAACGAAACCGAACCAAATATCACATCACTATTTCAGTGTTGATTCCGTACTGGTTTCAGGATTCTTTTCACTCGGTATTTTCCGATTGGTCCCTATTGAGGCGGCCTTGTTTTGTATCGGTAAATGAGTTTCGTACTGAGAAAGGTTAATTTACTTTTCGGTACGTTTTTGTTGCCCCCCTTGACGTGAAAGGGTCTTATTTTTCGAGTTCTTGAGTACTTTTAAATAAAGGAAATGAAGTGTTTGCTTTGGATTTGTTTTTAAAAATATAACAAATCGTTTGTGTCTAAGGGCGCGTTTGAAAAATCACAACCTAAAATGAAACTTGATTAATCTTCTAAACCATATCAATGCACTCTCCATCGTCGACTTCCCAAGTGCTGGTGGGTAAAGTTTTACGAAAACATTTTTAACGTAAATGGATACGACAATTTCAAGACATAACTGCAGAAGACATGCGCATTCCAAATTCAAACTGAAACGGCACAACTGACGAATGAAAGAAAATCTTGGCCACAAAGGCGTTACCATTTTCACCGAGCATTGTGCGGGAACGAACCAGTCATATCTCTCTATCCCTTCCTAACTTACCAACTAGCCAGACGAGTAAAGAAGACAGACATAACAATTGTCTATTGTTATCCCTACTCTGTCGCTGCCCTAGAGAAAATTCAACGCTAATTTTATCAGGAAATCTATCTACGGTGCTTGCAATAAGGTTGGTTTTCGTTCGGCAGGAAAGACGTGTATTGTAGCCAATAATTTGATTGGAGCTTTATCATTGGGAAAACAATGGGATGAGTTGGAGTAGGTATGGAGTTTACGATTAGGTTGGGTTAGTAGGCGACCAATCGCTTCCTGTTAGGAAACAAATAAAAACTATTTTACAGCTTTTGGCATCGATACTGGCTGGCAGTTGATGCAATATATTCTAAAATCAAACAATAGATAGATTGCATGTTATCTACTAGTTCTTTTAAAGGCAGAGTAAATACTTTTTTTATCATCATAAAATTAAACAAATTTAACGATGTTATCAGAAATCACGCATTTTGGCGGATATTTACGAAACTAAAATGTCATTCAGTTAGTTAGATTTTCTTACCTGTGGTTAAAGCTCATGCGCATGGAATTATTTTCGGTGTCCATAGAATATATAAAAGTTTCAGGTAGAAAATTCTTTTTAAAATTATTAAATCATTTATAAATAAGCAAATAACAAAACAAAACATTAAAATTGTCCAAAAGCGACAAGTTAATGTGTCTATGGGTGTAGTACCTTAAGGGAAAAATTCCGTTTCAGGACTTAATCCCCTACCTCGGATATCCAACTATGAAATGATATCTTCACTGCGACAGTTTTAAAAGAGAAATGAAGCCACCTCAGTGGGAAGTAACCTACCATGTCCCTTTAGCATTTTTTAATCAAAGCGTTGTCACCACATGTCCGCGGTCCTCTTTCACCAACTAATTGGTCTGACACCGGTAACCCCTACAAATATTTTATTCACAAACATATTTTTTAAGCTTTTTAAACGCGTTGGCACGAGCGTTTAATGAAAATGACAAGTTTTAAAATATTACACGACTACACAAGTGGTCGGTCGGCTCGTTCCGATCTTTTGCCTTTCATATTGATGACTCCGGCATCCCGTCTCTAAATAGGTATCTCGTCCGTCTGTGACACTGGCCACCCTAATTTATTTGTTTTTAATTTTTCAAAAACGGAACGCGGAAGCGGACCAATGAGACGCATCCCCCGACTGATTGTCAATTAGCGACATCAAACGGGCTTTTTGCGAATTAAGCAGCGTTTGTGTTCATTTTTTGTCCACCCGTCGACGAGTGCGGACGCTTGATGCGTTTTTCCGTTTCAGAGTTTCATTTTCATATTTCCGTTTGTCTGTTCGAGGGTGGGCTTTACAATGGGGAGTTTCATATTGAAAAGATATTGCTATTTTCATACGGAGGGGTGTTTAATTTGAAGAGAGCTTTTATTAAAAGATTTACATTGATAAGCAGATATGTTTTTATAGATACGCATGTTTTCCTAGCATTTGCTAAATTGTAGTGTATAGCAAATCAAGAAGCAATTACTCTATTTGTAATCACATTATCATGTTTATAGGTACCTCTATTGTCTGAAAAATTACTGAAATATTACAGGGTCATTACTCTTCTTTACTGTAAGTAGGTATAAAACTAAACATACATATACTAAAGATTAAGCTAAAAAAAGATAAAATATGAACTCCATCTACATATGCTCAAATACAAGCAGTGAAACATTTTAACAACGAGTGTTCAAATATTAACGAACATACTCGTATGTATACGTACTCGTATTTCAGTTTGAATAGTCTACATCGTCCAAACAACTGTCTGGCCGGAAAACCCGGAAGACAAAACCAACAAGAGTTTGAAAATAAAAAGCGAATCAAACCTGCCAGTATTGAACCTATTCGAAATGGATCCGGTACGTCAACAAAGGGACGTTCTGTATTTGAAAAAAGCGCGCGAACGCTGCGCCGCCATTAGCCGCTTCCATTTTGTAGCTCATCTATAGGAGCTGCCTCTTCAATCTGTACCGTAAACAATGTAGGGTTGAAGTACAGGTTTCACAAAATTCGTATGAAATATATTGAGTAATAACTCTATCGATTCATGCCCTCTACCAATAACAGCTCTAGATGTTATCTATTGGTGTCGATAAATTTGAATTTCCCAATGTTTGGTGATTAATTAAATAAACATGACCAGGTAACTCATCAGTTCGTACGGCAACTGGTTCTAGCGGAAAACTAAATTGATTATAATATATTACGCGAATAATTAAGCTGCACATTTTGTAATAGCGGTTGAAATGTTGGATACTCGTACGGCCAAATTTCCAGGCTTCGTCGTCAGAATATCTAAGACAGGAACACGTGAATATATATAATCTGTGCAATCAAGTTCTGAACACCACATATAAGATTGTCATATCTCATCAAAACTCTTCTTTTTAGGGTTTTGAACCCGAAGGGTTCCATGATACCAAGAAATGGTGACAGGTCTATGGGACCACTAAGCATTATATATATAAAAGAACCAGGAGACCATACATAAATACCAAATTCTGGTTATGAAAATGGAAAAACAGTATAATTTAATAACTGGTTATGAAACTGAAAAATTCCTTATTCAAAACCAGTTATGAAATTTTAGTTACTAATGGACGAAGCGGAAATTTTCACAGAATTACAAACAGAGCCAATAAGAAATAATTTTTAGTTTGTTAATTAGCAATTGCAACGACGTATGTAAATACTAACCCCTATGTCCGAACCAAATAAAACCACTGATGTTTGTCGCCAGACTTATATTCTAGTGGACAGCCCTGCAGAGTCATACATACAGAGGGCATGTGATCGAGTGTTGTTCCGAGTTTTTATCGCTGATTCATTAGTATGAGAGTGTCTTTGTTGGAGAAGCGGCATCGCCGGCGCCGGCGCCCGGACCCCGGTCCCCGGCCCGCGCCCGGACCCCGGACCCCGGCCCGCGCCCACAATGACGTATTCAACGTGGAAATTGTTTCGAAATGAAAGGATGCGATCTTTTGTAGCGGGTCACGTATTAATTAATGGTAACCGTTTGTGAAGTTGCACGTTGATTGCGATATTGTTGCATACGGCAAGGGTAATTATTATGATATTATGATTTGAATATATCTGTAATTTTATGCAGACTAACTTGTGTGATTCATATTTGGTCTTGTTGCCATAGTATTTTAAAATAAAATAGCTAGCTTTGATAAGTAATTACCTAAAAATAGGAGATACAATTAAAGTTGATATGAATATCATTAATTTATAACTTTAATGTTAGCTTCAATAGCCCTTACTTAGCTAGATGGCACTTTGAACAAGAAGTGACTGAATTCACGTGAGTGAATTCGCACGCGCCATATTACCGACCCGTGAGCGGGTCATTTTCTTGCAAGGAGGACATAGAAAAATGTTACCTTAACCTAATACCAACCAAAAATGAATGAGTTTGCCCCCATGTGCTTCTTTCTTCGAGAAGATAATATCACCATCATCATACCGTACCGGGAGACGTGACTATCTGGTCAAGAGAAGAAGTGGAAGAGGTCAATAGAAAACAAATTCATCTCACCAGATGGTATGCAACGATAGTGGCGTAGGATGGAAGCGTGTTCACCTATGAGATTATGCACTAGAATAGCTTTTCTTTTGATTAACTCTGTTTGGATAGCATTTTTATAACAAGTAGTAAAAGCTAGGGCGGGTAGTCGTAGAAAAATGACCTAGCATTAAGCTAATTATACACACTATCACTTATAAACCATGCGGGGGTAGTTACTAATTATTTCACAAAACAACATAGGAAAATAAAAATTTAGTGTAGAAAACGTACATTTCTTGTAGTTTTTTATTGTGTTTCAATTAATTACAAAACGCAATTAATCTGTTCGTTTCAGGATTTTACAGTACAAAATAAAGACAGTATACTTTCATGAAATAAAAGAAATCATGAAATAAACAAAGTTCTTTTTAAGACAGCAACCGGCGCGTAACAAACCTAATTTGCGAGGAAAGGGTACACAAAAAGTGTTGGGAGAACTTTGCTGGGGAATTACAATGAGCAAGTTGGCGCTGCCATCCACTAGGAACTTTACCAATAACATTTTGTTTTGCTGGATAGGAAGACGAGAAAATAATGATAGAATAGAATGCTGGATACAGTCGATAAGTTCAAAAATAGAACAGGAGAAATAAGGTCAATGTAATTCGTATTGATGAAAAATACAACAACAAATACGCTTAAAACCCGGAAAGAAAAGTTTTTATCACACCACAAGAAAAACATGCGATTCACATTTGAAATACAAGACACACCAGAGTAACAATTCCAAAAACAACAAAGACTACAAAGAGACAACAAATTTATTCAAAGATCTAAAAGCACAATACGGGACCGACTTTGTACACAAACAGGGAACGAATCCCTTGCCCTTTTTATTCCGTGACCCCGCATGCAAAGTAGCAGTCTGGACAGAAACGGGACAAAAGCTCATTGAACACAGCACGCCACTCGTCTTTGATTGAGTTGTTTTGTTGGGCGACTAGAGTTACATTAAGTTTTGATTAGTTTTGGATGTTACATGAAACTGGACTGTATATCCTTTGCATTATGTAACAGTTATTTGATGATATATCGGTAAAGATTTTGAAGATTTGCTAAATTGGATTTTACGGTCGACAATAATTGCATATGTATGCCTGTAATTTGAATTACAGTATGAATTAACTTCTTTACCTTAATCAGCAGTCTACATCTAAAGCAGCTTACATTAAACTGTAATTTCTATCTCTAAAACCATTTTCTCGTGATATTTCTTTTTGTCAAATTGGCTACCAACTTTTTTATTCTGTTTTGTTCAAATTTAGCAAAACATTATTTCCTTTCGAAGGGACCATGAATATCATTTCAATTGAACTTTCGGTGAAAGAAAACATCGTGAAGGAAACTGCATAATCCTGAGAAGACATTAAATTGTTTGAAGTCTGACTATTCATATAATAATAATAAAAAATGTGAGCCGTCACGGGACGCCTGGCAGATGTGAAACATCGACATTATTTTGTAAAAGTAATATGATTGAAAAGAACAGATTGCGATATGGCATAACTAAATATGGCATAATGATAAAATAAATGTTACGATTTTTTCCAGAAAACGATGACTGTTTATTTAATAAACATTTATTTTCATTAAATATAAAAACAATTTATACAACTTCATTCGTTCTGTATATATACACCATCATATAGCGTGGCGACGCGTCACCACGGCATGCGTCGCCACGCCAGAAATTTGTTTTACGTGCGGCTATAGATGTTTCACATCAATAATAGAATAATATAGAATGTAATAATAAACCTTACCTTAGCGTGTTCTTGTTGTGCCAGCAACTGCTCCCTGACCATCTGCAACTGGAGTATCATCTCCGACAACTGCCGTTCCTTCTCCAGCACGCTCTCGCCAGCCAGGGCTTGGATGGCTGCAGCGTCCAGGACTCCTCGTCGGTCGCTGAGGATGAAGAAGTTCCATTAGAGGTGAAGGGATACATCGTGAGGAAACCTGAACACCCATGAGAATAAATTCAAAGGTGTGTGTGAAGTCTACCAATCCGCACTGGGCACGCGTGGTGGGCTATGGTCAATACACTCTCTGTAGGAGAGAAGGCCCGAGCCTTCAGAGGGGACATAAATATAGGCTGTTAATGATGATGTGGAAACTTCCATTATCTGTAACGCTAGATAAAGTCCGCTAGTTAAACCGCCTCCGTGGCCTACTGGAAGCAGACTTGGATTTACAATTCGTAGGTCCCGGATTGGATTCTCAGTCGGTTCGATATCCGGTTCGGTTGTGTTAGTGGGTTATTTTCTATGGCCGCCTGGTTAGCTACCGCCATTTTATCTAATCCGGTTGGATAAATAGCTGTGTTATTAGAATTATTGTGTTCCGATATGAACGGTAGTAGAGCATGCGCCTCTTGGCTTCTAGGTACGCACGCTTACCATCAGTAGCCATTTCGTCACTTACCATCAGGCGAGATGAAGGCCAAATGCAAGCCCATCAAACAAAAAATACTATTTCTGGGTTACTGATACGGGAGCAGCATTTAATATATCATCAACTGCAACTGAAGCGTCGGTGGCGCAATGGATAAGCCGTGGACGCTCAATCTGAGGGTTCTGGGTTCGAATCCAGCCGTGTACCTATGAGTTTTTTTTTCTTCAATTCAAGTACATTATCCGATTGCTTAACGGTGAACGAAAACATCGTGAGGAAACCTGCATGTCTTGAACAGGCATGTGAAGTCCGCCAATCCGCACTGGGCCCGCGTGGTGAACTATGGCCCATACACTCTCTGTATGAGGGTAGGCCTGAGCCCTGCAGTGGGGACGTATATAGGCTGTTGATGAACAGCAACTGAATAAAGTTATTGCAAGCACTATATTCACCGTCCATCTGGTTATCCAAACCTGTTACAGGTGGGTATTTATGAGGGAAGCCTATGACCGCTTTATGACTGTTGATGATCATATCATTTGTAAACTTTGAATTAGAAATGACGCAAAAATTGCGATCACAACGAGACAATTGTTTTAGTGTCTACGAATATGTGCCAATGTACCTATATGACTCAAACTTTTGAGCCAACAACTAAAACTCAACAATTCCCATTTCCCTCCGCTCACAAAACCCCACTAAAACCCTGCTCGTCTATTTTAAAGAGTACAGTACTTAAACCGAAGATCCGACGTTACGTCACAGGCTCACAGGCGTCTTGCCTCTCAGAGGGTAGACATTAATAATTCAGATCCGCCCTCGGCCCCGCTGCATTTGTTTGCGGTGTCGTAGTACGCGGCGGTACTACGGTGATGGACTAGATAGACGAGCATCGGCGAGTTATGTTCGAGATCTACGTAAAACACAGAATCCCGCAAATTAGTTAAATATTATATTATATTACACTGAAAGTAACTACTCACTCGATCAGGATAAACAATAACTTAAGTGCTTTCCCGGCCCTTTAACTATCCCAATACAAAAAGTCATTCTCACCGTATGTTAAGACGAGATGTACAGACAAACAAACATTGTTTATCATTTCAGCTTTCATACCTTCCCTATGAGCGCATTCGGCAAGGACATTTCATTCCTGAAAAGCTGTAAGAGTTTTCGTGCAAATAAAAAAGATGGTCTCTAATGAAATGCGTTTAAAACCAAGTGAATTCCAATTGCAATAAGCAAAACGTTAAATTGTTTCCGTCTTCACGATAAAGTTTCTCCCGGCCATACGGCCACAATCACAATCCAACAAAAAAACCATCAAAATCCCGTTAAATTCGCATTATCATCGCAATCAATCAATCAAGAAAAATCTTGTAATTTGT
Source organism: Carcina quercana (assembly GCA_910589575.2). NCBI lineage: Eukaryota > Metazoa > Arthropoda > Insecta > Lepidoptera > Depressariidae > Carcina > Carcina quercana. Next base: position 4,464,381 of record OU342446.1, on the reverse strand, counting down.
GCAATAAAAGAAAAACAAGTGAATGATTCTTTTATTGCCGTTACTTCGTAATTTCGGACGTCGGAATGTAATTTTAACGATTGTGTAAATTTCTTTATTATTTTTGTTTATTGCCATAAGTATTTATGTTTTAAATAAAGCTTACAATTGTAGAAGTTAAAAATACCGTTTACACGTAAAATGAATAATGATCTAAACATTTAATTATGGAAAAAAAATTCAATATTCAACGTGTCCAAATGATGATTCGGATTTCATGATATATTCTTACTTAAGTCGACCTAAGTCCTTAAGGATGCCCAATGAGGTCGACTTAAGTCGACAAAGGGATTATTCAAAACGAAAGTCATAAACGCATTTAGTTAAGTTACATGAAGTTGTAAAATTGTTTTCTTGTGACTGTAAATTTAACTTTTATTCGCCGTCGTTGTCACTAGCGACTTCTAATCGAGTTACATTAGTACCACTTCCCTACTGCCGTTTCGCCATATACGAGTACAATATTTGTTTGTCGAGACCATAGTTGCAGAGAAACAGTGTTATTGTTATGAATTATTCAAACTTCAGGTATCCTAGTGATATATCTACGACCTAGCTAAGGAAAGCTAAATGTCATTGTCCATTGAAAGTATGTTAACTGTTGTCATGGTTACCTACAAGATGACGTCATCCCGAACAATATCCAAGCTGATGTTACCATTTTAATAGATATAAATATATTCAGTGTTGCCGTACATCCGTGACTCATAACATAAAATAACGTTTTTTGTAGAAAAATAACTTTGACTCATTGTTTCTTGATTACTGAAATACTACACACAGTGTAGATAAATAACAAGTGAAAGAGATGTCCAATTTTATGTACTCGATTGTATGACTGCATCTCTTTAATCTCATACATTAATCCTGTCAATTCGATTTGGTAAATGCCAATGTAGCCAAGGTCATAAAAGTTAAAAAAGAAGAGGTTGGTATATAATCACGTACATAATTTTAAATATATGTAAAAATAAGGTCAGCCTAATTTGTATTGTACGTCTTCGTATGCTACTTATCATCATCATCTGCCAGGAAACGTCCACCGCTGGACATAGGCCTCCCTCATGGTACGCCACATCGACCGGTCCCGAGCTACCTGCATCCAGCGACTTCCCGCGACCTTCACCAGGTCGTCGGTCCACCAACTAGGGGGACGGCCCGGTAGACGTTTCTCGGTACGTGGTCGCCACTCAAGAACCGGGTATCGGTTCTTCGAACGATGTGGCCTACCCATTGCCATTTCAGCTCACTAACTGGTCGAGCTATGTGAACTTAGTTCGTCTATGGATTTCCTCATTTCGGATTTATCTCGTAGAGAAATTCCGAGCATAGCTGGTTCCATAGCTCGCTGAGTCACTTTGAGCTTGTTTATTCGATACTATTTAAACTCGTAGTTAAATAAATTTCATCAGTTCAGATGAGGTCAAGTTTGAGGCTGTTTAAAAAATAGTTAAAAAGTTAAACCAGTTAAAGATTAAAAACGAAAGTTCAAGCTAAAAAAATAGAAAAACATAATAAAATACCCAACATCACCTAAAAGCGTCGACCTTTGCAAACTCAACAAAAAACGTTGCGTTCCACACTCCAACTAAAATGTAATCGAACGACTTTCGAGTGCTCAGAATTGGTTATTTTCTCACAATACAAAGAAATTGCCCTATTTTAATACCTGTTCGATTTAAAAGAAAGGGCCCATTGGACCAGTTCCGAGCAAACCATAATGTATGACGACCAATTAACAAGTTTTTTTGCTTTCCGTGTTACACTTCCAATACAGTTATTCGCTGATATAATTTTTTAAGTACACACTTTGCAAACCATTCTTTCAAGTTGAACGCGTTAAAATATTGTGTGAAATTAAGTAATAACTCTTTTATAAAAGGTCGGTAGGGTGTTTCTGTAAACTGCACCTTGTTGAAGTAAGACATATGTTTTATTGAGATACTCTTGTCTATTACAACACAGTTTGCTACCGGCTTCTGCTGCATGCACCCCTATTGCTGTTTTAGAATCGAACAAACAATTAACATGCTCTGTTTGTTCAATTGTAACAGGCTTTGCGGTTTCGCGCTTGCGGTGTACTTTTTATCTCCCACTGAAATCACTTTCCAAGTCATGACATGAGGGAGAACCTTCGATCAACAGAACACTCTAGAGACTCTATTTCAAGGTCAAGGTGAAGGTCAAGTGTAAGATCATTCAAGGTCGCACATGCGATTCTATACCACTTATGCAGAATAGCCAAAACATGGCTAACTGGCCGCACTAGAAAACAACAAAAAACTTGGTCTCGGTTTTATAAGTTCAATCCATGGACGCCGGCAGTAGAGTGCAAGGGAGTGCACTTGTCGGGAAGAAAATACACTGTTAGCAGTGACCTTTTTAAAAAGTAAAAAATAGCGAAATTCGAAGTAGAAATAGTGCGTGTAGCGATGTAGATGAACCTAATTGAAAGTGTTCTTAGCGGCCCCTGGTTCATCTACATAATCGTATGCTTAAAATGCTTAAAAAGCAAACGAGTGACAATTTCAGCAAGTGGATCGATATGAGCTCATCTAGTTTTCTACTACTATTGACAGTGTTTCCAGAAAATTTCCCAAAATCGCGTTTTTCGACACTCACGGGATGACGTAGGTCGTCGTAGGTGTCCCTACTTTAAACCGTATGACAGTCTGTTTTATTATGATTTCCAAAATCGATCAATTTACTTGTAGGACTGACGTGATAATTGTTTATTTTCTCAATTAAAGACAGCAATCGCAGCTCATTACTTTAATTTTAAATTGACATTGCACCTTGTTTCGACGAATCGAGAACAAAAAATCGAAACAATGGTGACTTCCAAAAATCGATTCCGATCGCGATACCGAAACTTTCTCATTAATCAACATATTTATTTTCGAGTCGATATGAATTCGACGTTTTTAAAAAAGGCATTCGGTCACTGACGTTTTTTTGCAATGAACTGTAAGTCGATACAATGTTGAATGTAATTTTCATGCATAAGAAAAGTAATTGCAACGCAAAACTGAAGTAACTATTCATTCATTATCACTTAGATAATTTTAAGGAGACGATTTAACTACAAACACGTATGAAAATAATAATTACACGCACTTAATGCATCTCAAAAAAAGTGACGTATATAACTTATTAGAAAAATTAAAATGACACAGTTACCACAGAAAAACAAGTTTTGAGGAATACATATTTAGAATAGAACCACCCCTCTAATATAAATTGCCAAACTAAAATAATCAAAATATTCATAAATTTCCATATAGGGAAGTTAGTTACAACATAAATGAAAATTTAATAAGTATCAAATTTTGGCACTGATTAAAAATAACACTTGATTGAAATTAACAATTGATTAAACACTCGTCAAAATAACAGTCACTAAAATGTAACTATTACAACAATTTAATCTAAGAAGAAGTCTAAAAAGGTCCTCAAAAAATGTTAAAAACTTACAACTTTACAAAATCCAACGGCATAAAAAAGGTCCGTATGCAATAGTGCTTCCCGAAATTTTTAAATTGAATCGATTCGTCATCAAAAGATCGAGTGGTGGCCGATTGCTCTATTAGTCCCCCGATAGTCCCCTCACTAACTGAGTTATCTGTTAATGTATTGTTTTAGTGGAAAGCTTTACTTAGTTTTAGGGGACTTTTTTGTTTTGTTTATACAATTGTTTCTCGGTAAAACTACGCACACCCCGTTCGCTATTAGATATTCCATTGTTACATACAAAATGATACGACAGGAGGGGACTAGTTATGATGAACGCATTGCAAGTACATATATGTGGCAGAATCCGGTTAAAAGTGATGAAAGAACGAGATCTTATCTAGTTTAGTTTTACACAAAAATATAAATATTATAGATATTTACACCTCTAAATCTATACTCTATATTATACTCGTAACTGAGAATGGGAGTTGGTCCTTCCTTCACGTCCTAACAGAGAATCAGAATCTTTAAGTTGAGTTAGTAAGATAGTTGAAGGGCCTGAAATTGACATAGGGTGCTGTTTATCCCGACCGTGCTAGTATTTCATAAAGTCCACGCAGACGCATACGCAGGTAAAATGGTAGTCGTTAAACAATTCAAATAAATAATCTTTGTTCTATTTATTTCTACTTTTTTGTGTGTGAAATACGTAGGTTTTTTTAAACACTTTTTCTCAACTGATTTATTTTGTAATGACGTTAGATCGTTGGATGTCGCGTGCGCACCCAGAAGCCTCAAGCCAATGAGGCTATGGTTTGTTACCTTTCATACACGAACACAGTTCTATCAACACTGCTGTTTGGCGGCAGACTTAGGCAACATGTCAGGCGACTTACAATTAGATATTCCACGTGTCTATTGCATAGTTGTAAGGATAAATGTTTATAAAAGTAACAGTTAAATTAATAATAGATGCTCGAGATATTGACATCAAAAGGAAAACAAAAGGTAGCACGTATCCTCATCCTCAGTAAAACCTCAGCGGGTTACGTCAGAGAGGGGTGTGACGTCATTAAAATGCATGTCGCGGCGACGTGAAGTTTGACATTATACAGGATGCTTACATTAGCTTTGTAGTCAGTGTGGTTCTACAAAGTAAATAAAACGAATAACAGATATCTTATTAATCTGTCTGCAGAAATTAACGGGATTACGCTCCAGCGAAGTTTCTTAATAAATTTCTGTTGCCATAATCTTTTAAAATAGACTAGCTGGCTTTGTGCAGTAATTATCTAAAAATGGCACATCGGCTTGTCATGTCGCGAAATGAGTATCAATAACATACAACTGCACAGTAAATCACAATATTAAACACTTTTTATTATTATTGTTCAAAGCGCCATCTAGGGACCATTAGCTGCGTAACTGCTATTGTAGCTAACAATAAAGTTATAAATTAATGATATTTATTTCGCGACACTATAATTTCCTCTCCTATTTTAAGGTAATTACTTATCAAAGCCAGGTATGAAACAAGAACCCAATAATCTATTGGAGAGATTATTTTCTTTTCAAATAACAGGAGTCAATAAGGAAAAATGAAACTTCCGCCGTATTATTTGAGAACTTCGATAGCTTTTTAAAAGAACGATCCCGAAAACATTATTATGCTGTCGCGCCCATCTGACGGTGTCATAATTGCATCGATCTGTTATCTAGCGACACACACAACGGGCTTTCGGCGAAGGAACACATTTTACTCAGAACTTTCTGGTCATTATCTAAATAAATATGGTGCGGTAAATCGGAGTGCTTCGTTGTTTTAAATTAAATCGTAGAATATTTAAATATCGTCATCTTGGTTCTTAGGAATTTAAAAGCGTCACCAGAACACAGACCACATAAAAAATGAAACATGTGCCGTGCCCCGAAATGAAATATTTGCAAAAAGTTATATTAAATATATAATCATAAATAGTTTGGGAAGCATTTTGTCATATACCAAGTCATTGTATTCATCTTAGAATTAATACTGTAAGTCATGAAAATCAATACAAATTATCTGTTTACATCACAAAATGTCATACGATATATCGTCCCATTGCATTTAAATTCAAAATGATTCATACGAGCAACCGTCCAGTTCAGACACTCCAAAACTACAGTTGTGTATCGGTCCATTACAAATCGCTACATAATTGTGAAAAAGTACATCTTTTTATAACTTTATTCTTTTGGCATCCACTTTGATTTCTCCCTCTCCAAGTTCGATCAAAACTCTCCAAGTTCCTTTGATGGGTTTTAAAGGAGGCAAAATGAGAAAATAATTGCTACAGCATTATTTGCCGATACGGCTTCTTTGAGGTAAGACTTTAAATAGGTATTATTTTTACATTTTTCTCGTTGGGATACCGGTGGAATTAATTGTCAATTAATTAGCCGCTCTATGCAGATTTTTTACGTTTATGTTGCGATTAATTATTTTAAAAATAGCTTCCCGTTTAATTATCTCAACGGTCGTTAAAGATTTCTTAACAGTTTTTAAAGGTGAGGTCGAAATAAAAAATGTGAGTAAGTAATACAATATGAACGAGGAAAAATAGACAACCCTTTTTCGAAAGTTTTCTTTTAGTCGGCCTCCGCGGCGTAGGGTAGGGTAGGGTAGGGTATACTGCTAATAGGGTATACTCGTATGTACTAGGGTATGTGAGGTCGATCATAGATCTCTTACAATATACATAATGAGAAGAAAACGTCATTAAAAATGGTCTACACTTTCATATATTTTCATTTATTAAAATTTTGACAAATATGCTTGACAAAATATGCACGGTGTGGACAAGATGGTGCGACCCTAATGATACACTCATACACTATTATAAAAAAATAGAAAATATAAACTCATACACTATAAACAAATAGAAAGATTTATATATTTTTTTTCAAACCCTATAGAAAGAAAGAAAGAAAGAAAAGTGTTTATTTGGCACAGAAATACTTAACACACTAAAAAACTTAAATACATATTTCTAAACTATGAATAAATAAATAAAAAACATTGACATGTATATATCTGTGCCAAAAAGTCCTCCGACTCAGCATGTTGCTGTCCCTGCAGCATGCAGCGACAGCGCTGGTTTTCAGCGGAGCACTAGGTGGGTGCGGTTGCGCGTGCAAAGATACCAGTTGAATGTATAAATAGAATAGATAAATAGATGTGTTACAAAAGTAATGAAGTGTTCAGTAATTTTTTTCTCAGCGGTAGTGGACTGTATATATATTTTAATATCAATAAATAAATAATATGTGGATAAATAAATACGAGTAGGACGTTGCTATTTAAGGAAGAAATATATAATAAACATATTTAACAATAATAATAAGGTACTATGAGTGAGTCTACTTGAGGTAGGTTGGAACAACACGGCCACCTTTGGGAAATTCTTTTTGATACGTTAATAATTGGGATTTAAACATTTGCTTGAATTTTTTAACCGTATTTATCATCCGGAGTGGAGGTGGCAGGTTGTTCCAGCATTTGTTCCTATAAATTCTCAACCACCGAACTATATACTTAATCTAAGTGATGTCCCACCAGTAAGACAAATTTATATAATTGCAACTCTGCTAAAGCGTCTGTATGCGTAATGCCACTGCTGGAAGGCGGATAACTAATGTGATCCAGACAGAGCGAGTGAAAACTAGATTTGCCAGAAACCAATACAATACACTATCAGCTTTCTTATACAATAGACTCAACAGGAACCTTAATTTACACACTCACACTCACACACACACGTTAATTGTAAGTAGCACCTATTAAATAAATAAAAAATAGTATTTGTATATCTTAAATAACTAGCGGAAGAGCGGGGCCTCCTAATACAAGTTTTTTAAACTTAAAAGGAGTGTCCCAAAAACTGTAGTGTTAAGGTAATCATATAAAAGATAATAAATATTTTTTCATTTTTCATTTTTTCATTATTATATTATCAGTAAGTTATATATATGTCAGTATTGAAGTATTTCCTAAGTAGATGCGTATCACGAATTCTAAACCTAGTACTAAAATCGTCATTACATAGTCTGGCCACTATGCAGAAGCCTTGTTATTTGAGGAGCATAAAGTATGCATCGCTAGGGCTGGCACACGCCGACACAATTTGTGGCAAACAATAAAAAAATCCCTTAACGCCAGACAACGACGCGACGGGTAGGGTTATCCGTCTTGTTCGCCCCTCGCGACAGGTACAAAAGCTTAGTGTGGACGTTCCGAGTAGTGAGAATTTTTTAATTTTCATTGCATCGGTTTGTTTTAGTATTCAACAAAACATTATCAAACTAAGTAGTTATATAGATGTTCTTATGTATACTGGGTTTAGCACTTGACCTTTATCTTGCCTGGTGGTAAGTGACAATAAGTCCGATCGATGGGAAGCGTGCGCACCCAGAAGCCTCAACCTAATGAGGCGCTGGCTCAGACGCCTTTCATACCGGAACACAACAGTGCCATTAACACTGCTGTTTGTCGACAGACTTAGTTAGTAAACACTAACCAAATAGTTGTAATAGTAAGTCTTTTCTCATTTAGGTGTATGCAATAAACATTAATTTTGATTCTTATTTGTCAGCTGCAACAATTTTAAGCTGAATGGCACTCCGGGTTATGAACAATCAACATGATATATGTCGTATTTCAAAAATCATTTAGAACGCATCATTTATAATATTTGTTGTGTATAGTTGAAGGCTTGAATTCAGTAATATTTCATACTCCACAAGAGTCCGTGTTCCAATGAACACGTATGAAGGAACCTGGTCAGACACATTCGTTTGTTATACTCAAGGCACACAACAATACAGTAAACCAAACCTCAGACACTGGCAGCGCAGGTAGTCAGTTACACGTGTGTGGGTATTTTTGTTGAACTCACAAAAGCTTCTTTACAAAATCCGTGTAGTAACCAATACGAGTGTCAAAAGGTATATATTAATTTAGTGCACAATTTTTTCACTATACATTTATTTCCAATGGGCATACAACTATCAGTCGCATTACTCACATCACACCAGCATTCTAAGCATCCTAGTAGTCATACTACATACATACATACATACTGGTGTCTTATCCACGATATGATTTCAGGTAACAATGCACTCATTATTATTTTACAGGGCAATGCCGCCGTCAGTCATGTAGTTGGGTTTTTATAGTGCTCTTTACCGTGGGTCGGCTCGGGGGACGGGGGACGGGGGACGGGATACTCACTGATAGCATTTTAAATCAGGTTAAGGTCAGAAGAAACTGTAGGAACGGAACGGAACGGTACTTTGTGACGCTTCCGTTTAAGGCGCTTGTTTTGTTTTGTTTCTTGAAGGAAAACGTAGTTGGGTCTTAGATTAAGTTTGGAAAATTCTTTTTTTTTCTACTTCCACGGAGAAATTGTGATTTTTGTTGGGTAGCTTTACCGACTTTACCTAAAGTAGCCTACGTCCTTTTCTGGCCCTTCTACTGTCCCTATACAAAAATCTAGTCATTATAACGACGGGAAGGAAGATAATTTGGCTATGATGATAATGCTATGGCTTGAATCCTAGAATTAATTATGTAAAACTTGTTGAAGCTACTATCATACGAGTACTCAATAATATTTTTACAGTGGTTTCTTAAAAACAAATGCCTTGACCAATAAAAGAAAAAGGCACATGCAGCTAGTTTTGTATTTGGTGTTTGCATCATGAATGTGTCTGTTTGCAAAGATTGGATATCCCTCTCCCTAGCTAGACCATATCCAGATATTGCGCTATAAATAAAATAGACCGGACCTGTCCAATTCAGCCGATCGCTAAAACACATACACGAAACGTAAAACCGAATGTTTCATGAATTCTTCATTACAAATTGTATAGCTGTCCATGTTAGGGCATTATCATTTTTAGTGCTCGCCACACTGGTATATTCAGATGGAATTTTTGATGCACTGGCGACACAGCCGTGCTGCGATTGGCTGCCCTGAATATTGTATGAGCCAATCACTGCGCTGCGCTTAACGCTGCATTCCAATTTCAAATGATGAAGGCGGGAAACTGACGACAAAGTTGACTGTTTTGCAACGTAATGGTGTAGGAATTGACGTATAATTTGAAATTACACAATCAAAAGCGAGTTGGCCTGTCTGACCATGATGATGACCTGGCCAGTGTCTCTTTAATTTGAATTTGCTGGGTGACCATGGCTTATTATCAGGGTATATAAGGTCAATATGTTTCTTGATATTTTGTGTACGTCCTTGTTTAAATCAATCGCAATCACAATGGTTTCTTCGTCCAGGTTATAGCAACAATCAACTAATTGCCCGTTTAAATTTATTGATTCGCTCTTGGCCCGTTTGTCGCAAATCCGACGCGATAACCTCTGCCAACCGAAATTGTTCCTCAAGTTTGTTTGTTTCGAGCTTATCTGCTCAAATTGTAACTATGTACACGTTTATGTTTGGGAAATTCCGAGAAGAATGTTTTCTTAATTAAAAAACGTTTACAACTTCATCATTGCTTGCCGAGACAATGGAGAAGATACATGGAAAAATATTTTTGTCTAAATCGATAGTTCATGTAAAAAGGTAAATACCGCTATTATTTTTTTCCGATACGACAAATACTTTTTTAGTACAACCCGCCAAATTTTTTATTCTAGTCACGCGGTGCTAAAACGCTCCATATAAATCGGATGACATTTGTGACGTCACACCTGTTTTTAGAGCGTTAAAATGTATGGAGCTTGTTCGATATTTTGAGTTATCTCGTAAAATAATGTTTTATGTATTATATACCTATGTAATAAAATGTTCAAAATGCGATGAGAAAACTAAATCTAATAAGCATTTTACTATTCGAAGAACTAAATTTTTGAGACATTTAGTCCTTGCAAAATCCAAATCAAACTTATTACGTATTTTTATTTTGGTGGGATTTCTTGTAATGTCCGTTATGCTATAAAATACAATTCAACCCAATCTAATTTGGTTGCATCTTTCCTATAATAAGTATAATCTGACACCTGTCATACAAAAATTAACCTGGTAGTTGATGCATTCTTGCATCATCACGGCTTATGGATGAATTTGTTGACGTCATTCGATATTGATCCTTGTTGCCTAGGAAACTAGAGATATCATCAGACATTTAGCTTTGTTATGATGTTGTAACTTTGTGTCAATTTCTTTGCAAATCTTTGACAGTTTTAACTCACGAGTATGTTACTCTAACAGTCGTCTGTTCAAAAACGACAAAGACCGCGCTTACAGTCACCTGTACAGTACTCGCACACCAAGTTTGCCCCTCTGAAGTTAGCCACGATAGACCGCCAAGTATCAATTTATTAACGTATAAGTAACGTATTACTATGGCAGGCAAGGCAAGTTAGCGGGTGCAAAGAAATTTCCTAGTGTTGTATGTCGTCTAGGGATAGTTATTATCGAAAATAATACACACACATTCCGTCTGTACATGTTTGAAATTGCGGAGAGCTAACTTCAGAAAGGCAAACATAGCGAGTAATACTTGTTTCTGTTATCTATGTTTGTTTATTATTATGAATCTGCATACCCGGACTGGATGACATTCCCACCTCCTCTCCGCTCCCACTGTTATTCATGTTTTTTGTTTTAGCCAGGATCTACAGCGGTACACTTGAAACGCGTCCACTGAAGGTGGATGAATTTCCTACGGACTCTAAAGCTATCTCGGGACCCCAGACTCGTTTAGAATAAGGAAATAGGGTGGAGTGGTAAAGACGTTCCCACTTCGATGGAAGTGGAAGTTCACGGACTGGATGAGTTGACTATCATGACTAATTACACTACTAGGCTGTATCTAGAAGCCTCAATCAAATGAGGCGCCGTCACTGCTACCTTTCATATCGGAACCGAACAGCGTTTCATCATCATCAGCAGCCGGGAAACGTCCACTGCTGGACATAGGCCTCCTTCATGGCACGCCACATCGACCGGTCCCGAGCCACCTGCATCCAGCGACTCCCCGCGACTCTAACCAGGTCGTCGGTCCATCTAGTAGGGGGACGGCCTGGTAGACGTTTCCCAATACGTGGTCGCCACTCAAGGACTCCTCCCCACCGGTTATGGGTCCTTCGAGCGATGTGGCCTGCCCATTGCCACTTCAGCTTACACAGCGCTCGCACAGCGTTTAGCACTGATGTTTGGCGGCAGGCCTATCATGGTGGTAGCCAGCCATTAACATATATAATACCCTGCCAGCAATCAATGGCAATCGAACCCAGGACCTCAGGACTGTGAGTCCAAGCGTGTGGGACATTAGACCGAGGCGGCTAAATAAATAAATAATAATTTATCGGATCATTAATTAATGTCAACATAACAATAGGCTGTAAGCATAAACAACTTGTTGATAACGTGAACTCTAGATTAGAAACACTCAAGAGTTTCTATGCACTAATCAGTACTTTGATTAAAATGTTGTACGAGTATAATTAAGACATTATACATATTTATGCTGGTGGCACTGATGATATTTTTATACATATAGGTATGAGGCCCGGTACACGTTTCCCGGTAGTTGATATCCGTTCTTCGAGAGATGTAACCTGCCCATTGCAGTTTCAGCTCACTGACTCGTCGAGCTATGTTGACCTTAGTTGATAAATTCCTCAAATAGCTCGTTTCGTAGCTCGCTGAGTGATTTCGAACTTTCCCGGCTGATGATGAACAGTTAACATCAAGTCTGTAGATTTTGTTATAGTCCACAGAGCAAGACAATTAATCTATTACGTGATCAAACCGAACATAATGAATTGCATCATCATCATTTTATTTTATTCATTGGACCAGCCAACTACTACACTCCACATTCAAAGTCACATTATTTCAATTCAATTGAGTAACAAATTAAAAGCTGATACTGCATGCACAAAAAAAGTCCCTAAACCTGGACACAATGACGGTAAATTGCAACCAAAATTCTGTGTGTTCCACATATTATTAGCAAGAATCACACATATTACACAACACTGTAACTACAACGATAATCATAACATCCAACGGCCTAATCATTCAGATTTGTTTGGACTGACCTTTTCTAGGATCGATTTGGTTCCAAGTTCGGTGAATGATTTAAATTTGCGGAAAGTGATTAATGATGGTACAAAATTAGTTATTTAACACATTCGTCAGTCAATTTGTTTTGGTACAGTAAGCTTTACGGCCATTAATCAATTTAAGTATTTACTATAAGATGAAGTAGAATTCCCAGAGATTTCTCTCGCTGTACTTAAGTCTGATTATCTGAATGTATCTGATTCGCCTCTTACCAGGGATTAGGCCCCATGCAGGTCAACATCTTTTAATGAACTTTCGAACTGAATATAATCAAAATCATAAACAGCCTTAAACTGGTGGAAACTATATCAGAGGATGGACAAGTTTTGATAGCAATCCGACGTGAACATTTGGTTGGGGCTTATAAAAACAAAGCTCAGTATCTCCTGACCACTAAATAGATTTAGTAAGGAAATTCAAAACTCTCTAGTTCGAAAGTAATTACATCAACAGTCTAATACACGTATTAGGTGAAACGGAGTTGTTAAAATATCTCATTTACTTAAAATTCAACATGTAATTAGCTTTTTGAAATCGGTATATTTACTACAAATTTACATTGGAACATACACGTTTTAGTAACATATTATTATCTCAATTCACTCAACCTAAACATACCTACCCAAACAATTTCGCAAAACAAACCCATCTTATTCAATAAACATAAACCATACAAATAGACAATTCCACACAATAGCCACTATTGTGACTTCCATGTGTGGGGCAAATCATTGCAGAATGCCACTTTGTCATCGCTCTTTAAAGAGTTATTGTCGGGCACAAAGCCTTTATTGTTTCGAGTCCTTGTCAATTGTGTTCACATGACATGTTTCATTGTGCCACGGTCTTGTAATAGGTTTACCTTGGCGGTGAGCATACAGATATTTTATCAGTAATTGTTGCTCAAAACTCGTGCAGAAACTTAAAATTGAAAATATTAAAGTACGGTCCGAATATAGAACCCTGGCGAACACTTCTGTCAAGTCTTCTCATTCCAAAAACAACTATGATTTTTGATTATATATGCTTATTTAAAGTAAATACATGATAATTAGGGTTTACTATCTTATATCAGCAAGTCTTCATGCAGCAATAATTCCGTAAATTAAATTTATGTCTGTTATAAAAGAGCATCTTAGAAACTTTAAAATTTTCAATGACCGCTTTTTTCCTATAGCAAATGATAAATCTCACTCGGAAGCTTACCATTCAGCTTTTTAAAAGAGAATGGATGGATTTGAAATATATCTTTTCGGTTTTGTTTTCTTGTATAAAATAACAAAAAAAGTTTTAACATTAAAGCAGTGAAAAGCCTCTTTGATCGTTCCAGTTTAATCTCTAACCTTTATCTGGCTTCCCACTTCTAACGTAAACCTACGCTTGTAGCACTTTTAATATTTCTAGACGTAATTTTAAGTAACTATGAATAAGTAATTTTCTACAAATATTTTTACTTTTTAAAGCAATTTCAACATTTCGATCTTTCTGTAATTTACATATATGTCATATAGGAGTCTTATGTTCAGTTGTAAGTATCACACAAGACTTAGCCAAAAAGTCTAAACTTGTGCCAAAGTGCATAAAGGCGAGTCGCATCTCCGAGGCATGATCTCATGATCACTCAAAAGCTGCGTATACCTGACCTAGTATGTCCAAAGTACAAAAACAGTCCGCTGCTTTTTCGCAGCCTTGCTCAAGCCTCGCTAATTGATCGATACAACAAAGGAGGACCTATCTCTTTCTGTATGGGGATAACCTTTAATCACCAGGCCAGGCATGTTCCTGGTCCTGTTCATTCCCTGGATCTTTACTTAAGTCATCTTCTACATGCATTCTACGTAGTACTGGACAAGGTAGTATATCAACTGGAATAGCTTAATACGACTGCTTCAAAGACACTTAATGTGATAAAACTACGTCTCTAACATCTTTCCATAGATTACCCAGTTAAGTTTCACAACATCGAGTGATAATGGTCCAATTTCTCTCTATCATTGTTGGAACGGACCGCATCGCCTCAGGTGTACCATCAGTCAAAACAATAATAAATAAGATATTCACATTAACTAATGTTGCCCGACCTTTTATAATTTGGTACACTTACAATGTGCTTTTAAAATATATATCATAGCACAAATTACGACCAGGTCCATTGTTAACGTTTCGTTTCTGGGTTGTGGCGTAAGTTTTTGGGTTTTCGCGTTTTTCAGTTTATTGTGCTTGCTTGTATGAAGTGCTGTTGATTTAAATTTCATTTCAACCCGTGGATTTTTAACTCCATTAAAATCTCTTGCTTCTTTAGCCATGTTACCAAAATCTTTGCTATTTATGATGTTTGGTTTATGTTCGTTATGTCAGCTGCCGTTATCTTGGCAACATCTTTCTAGTTCATTTCAATTGACTTTTCACGCTTTATGACTACATGAACTTCTTCTCTCTCTTCTAATCTTAATTTTGTATTCAGAGTCAGAAAAAGTCACCTGACGAACATAGGCCTACCCCAAGGGTGTACCTTGGATAATTTCCGGGGTATTCTATCTAATAGCGTTTCGGTATCGGCCAGTACTAATAAACTGAGTGATTTAGTTAAGTTTCTTCTTCATCTAACCTATGTTTCACACCACACAACATCATCTAACTCAAGGCACCGCCATAAAAGAGATGGATAGCTGCACATTACGCGCGCACGTCTTAATCTGAAGCGATGGCGATTAACACAGCGTTTAATTAGTGCTGCCCCCTGGACAATGGACTCACATTCGTCTTCATATTATACGCAATGTGCTTATAATCTTTCTTTTTGTTGTCGGACAACACTAGAATTGTTATTCCGTTGCGTCATCGACAAATTGCTACATTGTTTTCGACATTTGTTTTGTATAGTGCTTCTTGTTAGATTGAACGAATTTTTTTATCTTAGTAATGTATGTATTTTGAAACAGTATACAGATCTTAGTACGAGTAGCTTTGTACTGTAAGATTCATTATTATCTTTTTCAATTTCAATATGTTTAATATTCTCAAGTTTGATAGTTTATCTCAATTAAAGGCAAATCGTTTTTATTCATTGTCAACAGCATCAAATTATTCATAATGTTTCAAAATGTTCTCTCTCATGCCTAGCAGTTTTGTTTGTTTGTTCATCATTTCACTGTGTTGTACCTCTTCATTAAGTTTGTTACCGTTACACCTAACCCACAATAGATACGGCTTTCAATGTAAACATAAATATTGACATGGTTCGCATCTGACATCACCTTAACCTTTCCATTATCATCTCTATTATTAAACACTATCTCGCATCTAATTTCATTGTAAGTCTGACCATTTATGTTTACCCTCCTTGTCTTAGAATATTCGCAATCAATAGAGGTCAAACGAATATAGCTTTGTATGTGATGTGTTTTTTTGTGGGCCTTGTTACTTAGGCAAATAAAGTAGATAAAGTCCTTAAGTCTGAAATATTGAAAAATATAAGTCCAATTTTTTTATGTATTATTATTAAATTCTGATTATCTTCCACATCTGGGCAAAGCTTCTTCCATATTGCTCCAGTTATTTCATCCAAGAGCCTCCTCTAGCAAGACTTTAAGGAACACATCCAGCTAAAACCGCCATCTATTTTGTGGTCTACCGTGATTTCCTGCTTTCAATATATACCCACTATTCTCACCATATTAAATAATAATAAAATCAAATAAAAACATTGACATAAAACAAACCGAACACGCAGGCGAAAAGCGGCGTACTTTTCAATATTCTACTTACAGAAAACATTTTGTACATTTTGTGTCCACTGCAAGAGCTTTCTTTGTTATTCTTTTATGTTTGTGTGTAAGCCTCCAGTGCAGTTAACATCATGTGGCTGGGAGGGACTAAGCTTTGAACTTGGACTTTTAATATACATTCTTCACACAGCCAATGTTTATATTTCCCCATAGTTATGGGATTAGGAGTCAGCAAATTGAGAGTGAACAGGCCGACGCGTACCAAGTTATTCTTCTACATATTTAGACTCATTGTAAAAAGTCATACGTTACTGTATCGTTTTTGCTTGCTAATATTGTATCGGTTGTTAATTCTAGAACTCACTTGTAATCCACTAAAACACACCTATTCGTCCACACATACAAACGCGATGAGTTTTTTTGCTAGTCCCACAGGCGCAAAAGTCAAAACAACTAGATTTTTTAACCGATTACAAAAAAGGAGGAAGTTTCTTATTTGTTCTACGGGTATTTTTATTTGTTTGTTACCTCAGAACTTTTGACTGGGTGAACCGATTTGAATGAGTCTTTTTTTATTTGAAAAGTGGTCCTATTTCAATTTGGCCCAGTTCTGACAGCGGCAGCCATGAGAAAACGATATAAATCTTAAATTTGCCTAAGTAAAAGTAGACTTTTAGGGCAATTTAAGTCTGTATCCAGTTCTTTTTGAACGCATTTACGTAAGAGTCAAAACAACTGCATTGTTGTAAAGAGATAGTTGATGGGTTGAAAAGGATATTTAAGCTATTTTAATGTATAGATTAAACGTAAACGAAGAAGAAGACGACAAACAAAAGCTAGTTTGACATATTTAAAAGTAGTGTCATCCTTGTTAATCCCAATATTATGAAAATACCCACAGTAATGTTACGTAGACATTTGAAATGAGGAATAAAGAACTTGTTTTATAAAATAGCAGCATACTTAACTGGAATGAATATTTTAGTTAGCAACTAAACTCTCCGAATAAATTACCACTAATTTCCTAAAATCGACAGAAAGGCAATTAAGAATTCCAGATATCGATATGTAGATTGGTTTGAATAATAAAATTATTTTTTTATATTTGAACAAATCGCAAATTGCCCATGAGGCAAAAGTTGAACTTATTGATACGTTTCTATTGGTAAAGAGCGAAATTGTCGGCAGAAACAAAGAGTTCGACGCCATAAAATGCCAATCAGACGAAAAAACGGTATCGTATTAGAGAGCATATAAAAATAAAACATAGAAATAGACAGGTAATAAAGTTTAGGATACAGTAAATAGGTAGTTGCGACTGTAAAACTACATTGTATTTAGAAAATGTTGGAATGGTAGGTTGTAACACAATAGCGATTTTTTGTGAAGATACAATACTGCACCTTTATTGAATACAAGAAATATTAAATATAAGTGTGAAAGGAGATTTTTTTTTTTAAAAAAAGTACCACTTAATAATTAAATTATTATAAACTTAGTACTGAACAATAATGATAAGATATTAGCAATACTAACACACTAAAAGCTGCAGACGCAGTTTAAACTTAAAATTGACCAAACTAAGCTCAGATTGTAATTGTAACAGATGTAATTATTACAAATAAATCAATACTGATAGATTAATCTATCAAAATTACGCAAGCCCAGTCGTTTTCCTGAAAAACAACAACAGTTCCATGGCTGTGGTAATACTAAACTTCGATTCAGCGTGCTCTACTGCTACCCACAAACAGTTTTGCGTTGATTTTCAGCAGATACTTTTATATACGGCTATAGTTTTAGTAATCTGTCGTGAAGCGATACAGATTAGAGATTATAAAACTGGATTGCGGATCAGACTTAACCTGTCGCAAAATATGATGACTCATATAGGATTTTTCCTCAAACAACTAAAGCACGAACGTTTGTCGCAAAGACAATTAGCCAAGAGAACACAGACAAGCGTCCGCGTCTTAAAGTACACCACATTACGCCGGTAATAACGAGAATGCGTACGGACAACAAAATTAACCGTTGTTGTAGTTGGCCATTAGCATAATGCTAACAATAAACTGGACAGAGCAATGGATGTCACTATAAATATGTTCTCCACGTTTCTGGTGAATAAAGAGGACTCGACAAAGAATAGATAAAATTAGACAAGATAACAGTTTCTGATGTTATAAAATACTGTACAAGAATTGATCACGATATAATATCGACAGTACAACAAGAATAAAACGCCGCCAAGAATAAAAGAAGAAGTAGCAGTAGTAGACGAGTACGACACTAGATGGTGCTAGTAGTGTGTTACATCGCATATCTAAAAAAAACTCGTTTGTTGTATGGGAGCTTCTTAAATATTTATTTTATCCTGGTTTTTAGTATTTGTTGTTATGGCGACAACAGAAATACATCACCCGTGAAAATTTCAATTGTCTAACTACCACGGGTGACAGATGGATAGACAGACAGACGGACAGCCAAGTCAATAGGGTCCCGTTTTTAATCCTCTAATGACAGGCTGAAATGTTACAGTAAAAAGGTCACGGTGTCAACATATGTAGAAATTAGGAATAGAATGCATCCTTAAGAGGGTATGCTGGTGTCAAAGCGCCCATACAAACGTAGTCCAGACATATTATTTTGAGTATTAAGTTATGAAAATCTATGAAATTTTCAAGACACAATCTAGAAACAAATATCTGTGTCGGTGGCGAGTCAGATTTTCGTTTAAATATATACTTCCAGAGTTACAGGGCGTCAAAGAATTGTATTTTACGGTAATAAAAAGCCCCAACTTTGAACCAGATTTACAAGAGTATGAATCAATTTACAACAATTTGGAAAAACCACTGACATCTGAAATTTTATTAATATACTGTATTGAAAAAATGGTTACATAATATACTGTATCCTTCAAATGATCACTGGACTACGAAACATCCAAATAACGGGTGGATAACTTCGCGTAGTGTATGCTGTCTCACCGTACGCGCTCGGGTAGGATAGGGCTCGGATAGGGACAGCTACAAAACAATCCACATTTGAACGCGGCCACGTGGTCTAACCAACATAGCCTCCGCATTAATATTTTTTCCTGTATCAACAGTGTGGGTAGTTTTTTACAGCTGTTTTGAGTCAGCGTCGTTTTGTTCGAGAAGTGTTTGAGCACAATTCATTTTGTTTACAGCGTAAACAACATATGTATTTCCAAAAAATGTTGGTATTTATATATTCATTGTCATTAATTTATAACCTAAAAATATGAATTCCCGTAAGATGTAAAATTAAATTATCTCTATTGCTTTCCTTTTAACACCTCAGTTGGCTAGAGACATCAGCAGAATAATCAGCATTCAGGACTTAAAACACTACGCAACACTATGCTGAGTGCCTTGATTCCTGGCACCACAGGTACCATAGAATTTTCCACAATTTTTGACTAATTATATTCTGCATATTGTATCATTGGATTTGTCCTATATTATCGAATAGTTTGACCATATTTCAAGATTAACCTTCCGTAGAACCAACTGGACAATTCAGTATAGTTTATATATGCCACTGCAAGTCATGAGGATGAAAACTTTTTGCATTCGACAGCAGTTGAAATAAAGTGGGAATACAATGAGAAGTCTAACCCAGTGTGGGGAAAGTCACGGCAAAATATTCGAAGCACCATCATGCAAGTATCCAAGTAAATTTATTGTTTACGGCAAAATTCATAAAACAAATAGCCATAAGTTATGTTTAATAAAGCGAGGACGATGTTAAGGATTTGACCTTTTTATGGCCGACCATTAGTTTAACGTTTAAACACTATAAGTTATGGTATATTTTAGCGTATAGTAAAGGCGAATACTTACTCTATTTAACTAAAATTAAATCTTGGAACGTAAAATTCAGTGCTCTGCAATCCTGCAGTACCTACTGACCTGACCAGTACTTTTGCTGATATAACAGTTCGTTTGCATCGCAATATAATTTTTGCTGTTGTATAAACTACATCTAATAAATTGATTAAAAAAACAGTAACAGCATAGAAACTGACGAACTCCCTTTACAAAAGCCATTTTTTTTAAATTTTGAAAAGTAATTTATAAGGTAAAATACTAAACCAGATTACACACTGTTGGGGACTTGAGTGTCAATGACGTTTAGATGCATTTTAGTAGAATGATTAGTATAAAATAAAATCAAAAAATGTGGCAAGCACGTATAAACACGTATGACCACACGGTCAAGTGCATTATGAAATCTAAAGAAGTAAACGTCTCAAATGATGACAATTATATCAGCAGTTAAAGGAAGGAAGTTCTAACTTCTAATGTCCTGCTGGTAAGTCACATGTTGCCAGAAGAAATAGTAAGTACGAGCGGTTTCCCGGACCATAGAAGTCAAGGCACCGTGTTAATAAGAATTGACACTACATTTAGGCTGATAGGGCTGATAACCATTACACTAAAGAAGAAGAAAAATAACAGCGAGGCAAATTATACGGTACTCAAAACGAACAATGCTAATTCTCAAGCTTTTTCATAATCACCCACAGCGACTGGTCTTTAACAGTTAACGATTTCCGTCTAAGCCATCTTGTGGGACAAACCGCCGAATATCTATAAAAGCCTAGTTAAACCGACGATTAACGCATTTATAGTGAACTTGCGGTGGTCTAACACACTCCGACATTGTTTTTAATGAGCCATAATACGGCCAATTAAATTCTGTGTGTAACGACCAGCAGGAATAGTTGGCGTTTAGCTTTATTTTAGTGCTGCGACATTATGCCGGCTTAGTGTGAAAGTAAATGTACATTTCATATAGTGGGAATATACATACAGACTCCATCCGTCAAATCTAATGAAGATAGTGCTCATTCAGAATTTAAGTATATGTTGAAAAATAATTCCACTGGTCAATACAGTGGTGGAAAATTTCGGTGCGTGAATACTACCCGATGACTTAATTGGCGTCTATAGTTCGTCCCAATACCGTTAGTGTTCAAATACCGATCCTAATTTAAAACTCACCAGTTTCAAAAAAGAAACTAAATCAAAATCACTCAAAGAATTTATAGGACACGTGTACAAAAGTGTTGATCAACTTAATAAGGCATTTGATAAACAAAACCTTCGATAAATAGGTGATTAGCTAGCAATAGAGCAGTGCCTTACAATATGTCTTATCATGCATGCATGCATAGAGGAGTTGAATCCGGGACCTCCGGAATATTAGAGTAAGAGTTAAACGTATCCAAGTTCTAGAACAAAAACTTCTGCTCTTGTTACAAAGCTATTGATATTAACAGCTTTGAATACAATTGTGCTAAAGAGATGAAAATACCAGGAACTTACTATTGCGACAATCATTACAGAATCCGATGCAAAATAACATCAATAACATTGAATTGATCTTGAGTGAGATACAGATCGTAACTCATAACAAATTGTATTATCGGTAATGATTTCCGTGTGTCATTGTAAACACGTCGAGACAAAACATTCGATTAATGGACACACACCAGTAAGGTGACAGATAAATAATTAAATTACTATTGAAACTGCCTCTCGCGCCTATCGTAAATACTGCCTCTAATAAAGTTAAAGAAATCAAGCTTTCGCTTCCACATTCGGCACCTAAATTTAAGAAAAAAAATTCGGGTAAAAAATAGGAAGTGACAGATTAGGTTCCACGGTAGTCTATCATTGTGACGCTTACCATCGGGTATGATTTTGATATAACCTAGCAAGACAATAACACTATCGCCGTTGTTTCGGTCAGTTGATTTGTCCCAATGCTAAACAAATTTAAGTTCCTTAATAAATAAGATATCTTAATTTTGGACTTACTTGTTCTGTTTAACAGGTGTCGTTGAAGGCGTCGGCCTCTTTCTATCCTCTTCTTTAATTGTACTATTATTCATTTTCGATGTTAACCTCTTTAAAACGTCATCCATAGACCGCTTGATCGCTTGATGAGGTGGCGCCAGAGATAGCGCACTGTTGTGATTCAACAGCGAGTTATTGTTATTGCAGAGGCCTAAAACTTTGGCTTCGGCCCCAGGACTACTGCATTCTGATGAGCCTCGTCTTCTACCCTGCAAGTCATTGACTTGATGAAGACTTAGGAACGAAGATGGTACCAAAAGGTTATTTGTCATGTCTAATTCGAATCTTTGTTTCTTGATAGGTCTTTCGTCGTCTACAGTTGGGTCCTCTTCGCTGATCGAAGTTCTGGTAGAGGAGCTGGGTGAAAACTTGTAATGATTGGGCTCGTTATCTGATTCGTGGTTGTCTGTGAAGTCCAGGTTGGCAGGCCCGGCTTCTGGCTTCTCGGTGTCGGCTGCACCTTCTTGCAATTTCGACGGTGGCGACTTTCGTTTAGATGACATGTTTCTGAAAAAGAGAGGTACAGATAAGGGAAGATGTTAAAATAATATTGTTTGTATACTGTGCACCATTTTCTTGAATAAATTTATAGCGATGATTACGTAATTGATTTGAATATTTCTTTAAAACATTGTATATCAGTTAAGTAAGACCTTAGTAATTATTGAAGCTGAAAACTGAAATAAAGAGACATCGGCCTATTTTTTCAGGTTCAGAATTCATTACTTTATTACTCACGCCATGTAATTTTATCCGAAATCCTGATAATATTTTCGGCGTAAATATAATTGTCAAATTTTATGTGATTACTTGTTTATGACTACGAAAATAAATCATAGAATCTATTTGTGCCGAATCAAGTTAACAAATAAACTTCAAAGGCAGAAACGGAGTCTGCGCAAGAAATTCGTTTGTTGAAACAACAAATTACGAATCTCTGAGACAGATCAACAGTACTACATCAAGCTTCACTTAATTATACAAATCACAATATACAAGCTACATAGAAATAAGACAACATGTAAACACGATTGACGAATCCTAACCAGAGTAATTAGAGCCGCTTCTCCCCTCTAATTGCTTGTCAAAATAGAACTCAAATACGAAACACATGGGGTTTTAGGAGGTCAAGTTAGTCTGGCTGGTGGCGTAGACTGGCGGACACCTTAAGTCCAAAGGAGCCAGTAACGCAATTAGTACAATTAGTAGAGCCCAATTAGGTGCTTTAACGAAGCTAGTTTAGCAACTAGACGGGGAGTTGCGTATTTGGGTAACTGCTACTAAAGAGAGTTCTCATAGTGACATGCAGTATTGGATAAAATCAAAAACAGTATCAATGATGGGGATATAAAATATAGACCTGAAACAACATGATGCGCTGAAGATGTGATGAAAACATATTAACAAATGCCAAAATCGCAAAATCAGAAGTTCATTAATAAAATAAAATCTTAGGGCGATAATTACTATAATAGGTGGAATATGAGAAACTAAAATTTTCTGACTATCATCATATGTACCGTGTTAAACGCAAATAAAGTTATCTTTAACTTAAAATGAAATATGAGTAGAATTCAAATGTAATATCATCTGATTAGCTTCTTCACAGAAATGAATACACTAGTGAACCCAGCACGAACCATTAACGTAAAGCTATTATTTATTTACAAACAAAATATCGTTAAAACTTAAAAATAGCTATAAAATAACTACAGTGCTGCACCGTTGAACTGTAAATCAATAACGCACAAGCCACTTGACAATAATAAATCTCAAAATCCCATTTCTGTCACTGACTTGTGACTATTCGCTCAATAGTTCGAGAAACCACATTATCTAAAAACTCAGCTGAGGAATATCAGCCCTGTTGCAACACAAGAGAGTTCACAATGAAATAAAATGTAATGTGTCGTATTGTAACTATTAATTTCCTTTCCATTTGCAGTACAATGACGTCACGCGGTGGCGGGAACAATGAGCAAATTGGCGGGAAATATTGGGTGAGGAGGTTTGCGATGAAAATGGATTATGTTGCTATAAATTCATCAACATGTACGACAGTTTCTGTTGTTGAATTAATTAGTGACAACAATCAAAAATATACTAAATAAAAGTAACACCCGATGCGACAATTCAATTTCACGATGTTCAAGACTACAAATAGAATTCAGCCTTCGACATGTAGTAGTAGATTATGAGATAAACCATAAGATAATAATGGAGATATATCTACAAAGAGTTAAATAAACATGGAACTTTTAAGAAGGTGTACTGGTGAAAAGAAATGATGTTTACTGAAACTTCGAATCAATGAAGCAGATATTGAAAATACATTATTCAAAAACAACAAATTCCATCAATGTAAAACAATATAAGCAGCAACAGATTGAAACATACGAGAAAGTACAAAATATTCAATAATAACTTGTCAAGCTCAATGGGGCACAGCTGATTTAAATCCTGCACAGGGGTAGGGGTGAAAAATTACGTAATCAAATGCGCGACAAATTGTTTTTGCTAAACGAAACGTGCACCCCTTTGTCCTTTAGGACAATTTAAGTTCACATGTTGACTTCTGCTTTTGAAACCCAAATGTAATGTAAATGTAAATTATTTTATATCTACGAGTATTTCACTTGCTTCTAATCTGTTAATCATTCAATAACACTCATTTACGAATAAATTGAATGCATCTGTAGCCTTTACATAGACCAGGGCGAAAATTTTCGGGGTCACTTCAAATAATTTGACCAAATATAAATATCAAATAAACTAAATACGCAAAACTAGATGTATTTGCAAGGACAGCAGCTACCTAACAAGATATATATTCAATCACCAACCCACCTGCCAAGGATTATGATATGGCATATCCCGCGTCCCTTTATATAAAGTCCAATGTGGCGAACTATTAGGGAGGCATAGCTAGCAGAGGTGTAGCCGTTTATGAAGAACACAACATACATTTGAATTCAACAAGCTTAATTTTTATGTATAACAACGCAACAAGAAAAACTACTCAAAGCCGCTCTTCCAGGCTTTCTCTAAACAACTTTCTGTTATGTTACTGTACTATATTCAATTCCTTAATAATATTCTTAAATCTACAATCTTGTGCACTGTGTCTTTATTATAATTAGGCAAAAGTGCATTTTTCATTGGTATACCTAAACACTTCTCACTATGTGTTTCTGCCACAATATCTTAGCATAAATGTACTTTAACTTCATTGCAATAGCTTAGTTTCTTTACAAATTCCACGACTTTATTCCACTCACATGTTCAGAAGCTAAGTACGTCGTATATCTAAGTCCTCAATAACTCCGTTCCACACACGCCAATACACCCTACCCTGCGTGTTTACATAAAGTGTCTGACTCAGGAGTCCGTTCTAGTACCTTAACAGTTTATCTTAGACGGGGCGTCTGCAATTTCCTTTAACTAATAGTTTCTGGACCTTACGATTACTCGTCGCTCCGTATTTAATCTGCAAACGGATGGCGATGTTCACATCTTGTATTAGATAAAGTCTCCACGTGAGCCTAGTTAATTTGTTAATTAGTCTTCTCACAGCTTGCTATTTCCTAGTTTCAACATTGGAATGAGCGTCATCGTTGGTTCTTTTATATAGTTCTTCAATTGGTTCCTAATCTACAGTGATCATAGTAATAAGTTCATTTATTTCTAGTCATATAGCGTGTCTATTCACTTGTATCTCTCCTATAAACAATTCAATATCATATAAATGATTTTTCTGTTAAAATAAACGAAAGAGCAAGTTTATTCTTCTTTCACGTGTTATTTTGCATAGAGATAATTATGGGCCGTAAATAGGATGCTTTTTATACCGGTTAATTGGCAGACGACGTCGCGGGAAAACGTTTGTTAGTAAAAACCAAAAATCTAATTACAGGAACTGATAATTTGTTTCAAAACAACAAATAGATTGTAGACTTTATTCGGATCTCAGACTAAAATGTAGGCAATTTGCAAAAGATTCAATCAGAAAAACAATTTTATATTGAAACTTGAAACATAGAAAGAACCTTCATAAATCAAATAAGCGAATAAAAGCCTAGAGTGTCGCTCGGAAACACAATGAAAAATAAAAATTAAATACAAAATATTGTGAGCGACTGTAATTCAATGAATCGGAAAAAATGGTCTCTGCTCGGGGGAAGTGCTAGAAAGACTGTAAAGCGAGAGTCGATACACTCTCGAGGGTTCCTTACAGTCCAGTACAGGCGTGTACAACGAGTACATACCAAGCAAAGTAGACGTCTGGAAATGTGACGTCACTCACGTTTCGGGTGCGGGTATCAAATACGAATGTGTATGGTATCAATATGTGTAGAAACACGCTCGAATGTATCGATACAGCAAACGGACGAACGCGGGATTTTAGGGAGGCTGTATTACTCCCGAGCATGTAGTTGGCTTGGTCAGGTAACACAGTGTAACAGCACACCAATATTTAAAATAATAAATAGTGGTGAATAAATGCTGTATAGGAATTAAAATTATTTATTTTAGTAGTAGAGCGCCTGTCAAAATTGTGCAGGCAATATAAAAATTAATTAATGTTGCGAACTCAATAACTTCACTGCATTATAAGAAAATAACATGAAACTTTGTATTTAACATATTAATAATAAACACTATGCACACACAAAGTTTCAGAGCGCTGGAATAAAATCTTAGAAATCCGAATTTATATGGGCCGAGCGCCAGCGCTTCGCACCGTGCCGTTGCGCCCGTATATATGTGAGGGCACCTCGGAGTGAGGGCACCTCGGAGCGAGGGCCCCCCGAGCGAGGCAATAAGAGATCATAATGAATGATGCTGGCCTGAGCAACCATGCATCTAACTACATTATAAATGTAGTTTTAAAAGTGTCTTTGGTGGTGGGACACTATAAACATCGAGCCCTCACATTTAAGTATTGATGTATGTGAGAAGTCTGTCGGGACGCTATTAGGCTAAAGCCGAAAGCGATGACGACGGCCGACTTACTACTAACGATACGTGTATGCAGTATACTTGCTGACGGGTGAAAGGCCATGCCCGGAAAGTGTCTGTATGCATTAAATAAATTATATGGCATCGAATAGATGAGACCCGTGAACGCTGGTAGCTGACTGTGTCATGCTTATGCGTCACGAGGTAGTAATCACAAACATATCGAATAGATGAGGCCTGTATGCGCAGGTAGTAGTCACACATGAATATTGTTATCTATTGCCTTTGTGGCGAGGTGTGTTTCCAATGCGGATCTCACCGTAATGACAAATGAATGCCTTCGTGGCACAATGGGATTTATTCTCAACTTTGAGCGTAGCACTCCTAGCGGGTCTGCGTCTCTTAAGTGGCGTATGCTGCTTCTATCGACAATGAGTACTGTAATGGCACAAGGCTTACGTCCTCCATTACTTTACAAGCTTTATGCTTCTATGGCTGCGGCCGACCAAGTAGCGTATGCTGCTTCTATCGACTTTGTAGAGTGATAGTGAATGAGTAGGCGTATGCCCTCTATCACTCTCAAGCTTTATGCTTCTATGGCTACGGCCACAACGAGGGACTTTGTTTGGCTGCGGCCACAACGAGGGACTCAGGGCTTCGGCCCAATAAAGGCGTTTACTGAGGTAGACGTCTTCTTCAAAAGATGGAGTCAGGAGAACTCCCACAGTGGCGTAGGGTTGACGAAAACAGGG
Organism: Carcina quercana; assembly: GCA_910589575.2. NCBI lineage: Eukaryota > Metazoa > Arthropoda > Insecta > Lepidoptera > Depressariidae > Carcina > Carcina quercana. The sequence continues at coordinate 4,436,428 of OU342446.1, read as the reverse complement.
ATGGTCAACATGGAAGTTTGCGCAGTGGACGGAGCAAGCCTCCACCAACCCCTTTTTAAATTACGGAAAGAGGTTGGTGCGCCAATTCACATGAGCTAGAAACAGAGGAGCTCATGTGGATAGTGGGAGGATGTCTACGGACATATATTAGAGACCTCATCTTTAAATAAAGAGTTAGCCTCTGTAGAATTGCATGGTGCATGACAAATAAATATAAGAAACTTAAGTAGTTTATAATAATGAAACCCAAATATCTAAAAGGCCTGGGTTTACTAACACAATGTAATAATGGGTTCGAATACTAGACGATCACGACTGAGAAGGCCAAAACCCAAATAGAAAGTTAAGGTAAAATGTTTCTCGAGCGAGAAAATACATTTCTTTAACTAATCATATAGAAACTTACTTATATAAATGTAGAGATAATTTTAGGCTAAGGGAGTTTAGTTACAACAGCATAGAAAAGAACAGCTGAACCGCTAACTCGGCCAATTCAATAAATCAGCCGATTGCCCTACCAGTTCATCTGTGGAGGTTCATGTTTCAGTCGACTGTTCCTGCTGACGTAAATTTATTATGCGATTCAACAACCTATTTTAATGACGATGGAATCATTATCACAGTAGTTATATCATCATTACCAAGTATTACTATGAATTACGATAATTTTATCGTTTGTTAATAATTAGAACGATGCTAGAAGATTATTATTAAATCTAATCAAACATTGTTTGAGTTCACACTTCTTGTGGTCGAACTGTCATGTAGCCATTGATAATAAATAAAATAACTGGTGACGAATTTTGGTGCGGGTATTTACAAAATTTATTACTTTTTTCTCTATTCCTTATTCACAAAACATAAGTTTTAAATGTACTGACTTATAGTGACCAAATCCTATAAGATTTATCCATTCCGTCCTTATGTAGCGTTAACTAAACTTTTTGGAATTAGTTAAATACCTCATTAGAAGAATCTAGCCTTTAAGACACAGGCTTGACCTAGTTTGAATGCCAGTGTAAATAGTTATATAGAAATAATAGCCAAATTGTTACCTAGGTTAAGACATAGATATAATTAAGTGCCAACAAAGCTTTTTAAGCTATTGCATAGCTTCTATCGCGGGCCTTGAGCGCGGGGACCGAATCGAGAAATTCCGTAACGAAAAAACCTCACGCTCCCCACTCCGACGGGCACGGAGGTGTGGCTTGAAGGCCGTGCATCGTCTAACGTCGTTTCAGTTCGGCAGTCTTCGACACGGCGTTGTGTGCGTGCGATTAGACGTATTACTGTTTTATAATTTATTAAGTATAATAGTATGTAATTTGATATAGCAAAGCAAATCCGTTATGTTAGCTAAATATTGATTTACTTTTGTTTTCCTGGTTGTAATTTAATTTCCATTTTTGTGGTGGGGATATTTATGTTCGTGACGTAAAAACTTTTCTTATTAAAACTTTCTTAAATAATTATAATTGCATAAGTTGATACAAAATGCTATGCAATAGCTTTACCGCGGCAGTCCCCGAGTGCCACACGTCTTTTTTTATTTATTATTATTATTCAAGTCCAAAATCTACTACAGCGAAATTGAAATACGGTACCCTAAGAACAACTACAGAAAAACTTCCTACAGGGAATTTTCTCGCTGCCCTCTTAAATGAATTTTTCTATTCTATAATAAGTTTATTCACAATAACAGAATTTTGTACCGCTCACCTTGTAAATTAGGTTTCGATTTTATCACTTTTTCTTAGAACTGCGATTCAACGTTCACCTACATTTTGATCGACTAGGCTTTTAGAATTTGTGCTATATAAAGCTGTAATGGACTCGTTATTGAAAATTCGATTCGAGTCTTTTTGAGTAATAATACATAATTCTCAATTGGGTCGGGTAAGACATGCCACAGAAGTTTTTAAAGAGCGCGTTGATGCGAACTACCCTCGAATTACACATACCTAGAGGATGCTTTGTTAAAATACAGATTCCGGCTGTGCGTTCAACTCTCTGGTGGTATGCAATGATAAAGTTTGAAATACTTAGTACGAACTATAGGGATGTCAACTATGAAACAGAAGTTTCTAATTTACTGTATGCTATTTACCTGTTCAGTCTGTTGTTCACTCCAAAAAATACAAATTTACCAAAATATAATTATCATCATCAGCCGGGAAACATCCACAGCTGGACATAGGCCTACTCCATGGTATGCCGCATTGACCGGTCCCGAGCCACTTGCGACCAACGACTCCCTGCGATCTTAACTAGGTCGTCAGACATAGTAGGGGAACGGCCCGGTACACGCTTGCCGGCACGTGTTCGCCATTCGAGAACTTTTACTTCCCATCGGTTATCTGTTCTTCGAGTGGCATGGACAGACCATTGTCACTTCAACTCACTAATTCAATCGCTAATTCAATGGAAACGTAATTCGCCCACCGTGATTTCAAAATTAAACGTATTACTGCGATAAATATAAGCAGAAATATGTATCCTAATATGTTTTGATTACGTAGATTATTAGAAAAACCTCAATAGAAAATGACAACACAGACCGTCCTTACAATGTCCTTACAATTGGCTTCGTTGAGCCGAACAGGGGGTGGAATTATAGGTGAATTACTGAGGAAACTCCCTACACTTGCCCGCTACGAAAACACACACAAAGTATTCGATGGAAAGCAGAACAAGGATATATATGTTGATTCACCTGGAACTGGCAACTTATTTAAAATGTCTGCTCATTATTACACACAGACAATTATTCGATCTGGATAAAAAAAAATCCTGTATACTCGCGGACCCTGAAACAATACCTAAACAAGGCATAGAGTCATCCTGGGCCTTCGTTATGACGTGAAAGAAATACAAACAAACAAACGAGAAAACTTTTGCATTTATACTGAAGTATATCCGCGTGTTGTATTTCGTCCAAATGAGTGAATGAGACAAACTCACAATTGTGATATATTCTGATTTAATTCATTTGGTCTAACATAAAATAATTTAAATTATACAACTTCATGTTAATATTTAAAGTGTACTCGAACTCGTAGATAATATTAGTAGGGATGGAGATTTTGAATTTGATTTTCTTCGGTTGGTTTGCTTATCATCGGCTTCAGTGTTTGAGCCTAGTTTGAGACAATCTCTAGATAACTCAAATGTTCCAGTGAGTCTCGAGTAATATCTATTAATTCGCCTTAGAGACAGTTCCAGTCAGTCATTTAATCTGCGCGAAACATTTTCTTGTGACTGACAATGGAGGAAATTACCCGACGAGTGAGCGGCAACGCGAGCCAAGTGCGCGTGAAGGTTTACTAGTATGGAGATAGAAACTCGACCGACAAATCTTAGGGAATCCAATCTTAAAGTAAGGTAATGCCGTGTGGCTTTGGATTCAGAATAGGCCTACCCAAAATTATCCCGAAAAGTGCGACTAAGGGGAAAATCAGAGTATGACCACTGCATAAAATTGTTTGTGTGATCTGTCATTTTTGTAATACAGAAGATAGGGTTTAACCATAAATTTTTATATTTAAACGAAATAAACTCGTAATTTTTACTTCCGAAGGTCAATTAAACGTTAATGATACTCATTAAGTAACATTTCAATCCGAAATCCTATTTTTACATAAAAAATTTCAGCAAAAAGCCAACGAAACTATTTAAAAAAAATTATGGTTAAAGAATCGCCTGAATCCCACAGGTTTCGATAAATGTGGTGTACATAAATGACGGTGACCGACATTTGCTAACATTTTGATCTTCTTTTAAGTCTATTCTGGTGTTTATTCGAGAAGACAATTCAATATGTTCAATTTTTGTACTAAAAATCTCGAATACAGTCTGCCTCCATACTTATTGACACATCGCAGCCCCACTGTAATGAGACGTTACGTTTATTTCGTCACAAACAATACTGTTAATATCACGTGAACAATGCTCTAATCACCAACGAGGCATTGTGCCGGGAAGTCCCTCGCCCTTACACTAGGAGCTTAGCTGAAGTAGCCTTTGTAAAGAGACTTTGTTTCTGTCTGCCGCAGGGTAGGTATGGGTCGTAATTAGTGCTAGGTGACAATGAATCTTTTTTGTTCTCATTTGGGACCGAAACTATATCTCCGCAGAACTTTTTTACTAGCGGTAAAATTTCATTGCCGCTAGAACACAACACAAAATTGTGTTGGTTTGGATTATATTCTAATCAGCGGAGTTAATTAATTTAACCAATATAATATTGGCAGTTTGTGAGTGATCTTGCCACATTATGTTAGATTTTTAGGTGTGAACATGTGGCAACACCATCATTCTCTTACTAGTTTGGTATCCCTACCGCACAGACGTGCTAATCGATGACTAAATTGTAACTAGTTAAATTGAAGCTTAATTAAAAGACAGTGCAATTCAAACTAAGTACACAGCGCATTTGTTTGTTAAAAAAACAGACTATCTACCTACCTATATATCAGTCTATTTCGCTAGTACTCGTATGTACGGTGAAGGAATTTAATTGCTTAGTAAATGCGAAACACTTCAATTTGTCCAAGTAATAGAAATGTAACTATAGTATCATTTGTCGTGAGTAGTTTGATGTCATTAGTATATTACACGGCAAAATTAAAGAAATACAAGCACTCTCAAGAATTAAATTGTTCGGCAGTTCCCAGCCGTACCAGACATAGAGAGAAACTGGCGTTGTAAATTAAAATGTCCTCGCATCATGCCAAAAAAGGTAAAAACGAATCATTTCATACCACAAGTTACCACAGTTATTACACTTTTTCTTTTATATATAATAAATTGTTGGTCGTAGGGCACGTTTGCCAGGCTAACTACCACCATGTTGAATAATTCTGCCACCAAACAACAATGTTAATAGCACTGTTGTGTTCCGGTATGAAGAAGACACAGCCAATGCCTGAGGCTTTTGAATGCGCAAGCTTTTCCATCCAACGGCGTTATCGTCACCATCAGGTGAGATGGAGGCCAAGTGCAACTTAACTGTCATTTTTATATACTTCAAAAATGTGTTTTAAGATATTTCTCCACCTGTAGGTACAAATCTACCTACACCTCCAAGTATACACTGACCTTAGGATAAAGACACAATAGGCAACTCATCAGAGCCTCTTGTTTAGGGAAAATCATCCGCATCTCGTCTGTATACAGCCTTAATTTTCGTTGTATCTCTATAGAGACTGGGTACGGACAAGCAAGAAAAACTTCGAGTATAAATAGAACCTACTGGATTTTTCTTCATAAGGACAGTAAGACAGTTTTTGTTAAGTTTTGTTGCTAAGAGAGTATTTACGAAAACATACAACAATAATTTTAACAGGCGATTTAGGATAAAGAAATTTTATCGATAATTATAACAGCGTAAGATTTGTCGAGTCCATTTGGGTTGCTGACCTTTATATGAAAGAAGAACAAAATAAAAACAAGAGAAAAATAAATCACGTAAAATGTGTTTTACAATGAGACTTACAAATGCAATAATAATAAAATATTTCCGACCAGACAGCAAAGTTCATATACAGTGTAAAAACACAAATGACACACACGAAAACATGTTCAAAATACAAGTCAATTTGGTTGCAATACACAGTTATTCCTTAAACACACACATCTAAGGTAATGAGCCCGCTGTTCGGAGTTATACTGTATTATAGAATTTTTACACGTACGAAGCCTGGACATGCAAAAGGCAATTAAGTTCAAAAAAGTATAATCAGAAAACACACAATAAAGCAAAGAAATAATCATGCTAATTATACTAGCAACCTGAACAAAGATTTTTTGCTCAATAATCAATCCATTTTGAACACTAACGCTTTCTCAAATAAAGCAACGACAAGAAACGAACTAACATCGATTGTTTACAAAACTGCACTCATTCCAGCACCCTACTGTCGCAAAGCAAACAAGTGCACATCCTTTGACGCAGCACAAACAATCGTCCAAATCATAAACAATGGCGAACATCGCAAATATTATCTGTTCGATGTAACCCCCTTATAATGAACCATTCATACTGCCAAACAAACTCAAACCAACCGTATGCAATAATTCTACACGACAGAAGGCAGACACGAAACAGGCTAAGCCCCTATCGTATTACAAAGGACAGTGATACTAAAATAGTACAAGCTAAAACACAGAATCAAACGGCTGCATCAATAGATGTAAATCCTTGGGCGATTGACAAAGAACAGAAGCGATTTCACGACATCAAAGTGGGACGACATATTACGATACAGAATAAACACCCAGAAATAAATGCGTTTGGAAATATTCCGCACAGGGGTATCATATTCGAAATTATCTACTGAACATAGGGCAGTGGGAAACCCTTTTGACGAGGGATTAATTTGTTTGTGCATACAGTTGTTATATGTTGCAGGATCTGTAATTATCCGTATTGTGACTTGACGTCTGTTGTAAGCAGTGCATAAATTGCATCGCAGTGCCAAGTAAAATAACTAAATTGCAGCAAATCAAACTGGAAAATCTATAGTAAACATGATATATGAATCAAATAAAATTGTAAACGAATTCCTTGTTAATGGTAATTTGATTTTAATATCAAATATAATAAAGACCAATCTGCGAGTACATGCGCTCTCATAAAACATAATCCTCTAACAAATATTGATCCTTGATTAAGCGATTGATACACGCTACACAAAGTCAAAGTTATTTACTGTAGATTATATGTGCATAAGATGTTACATTTATCTGAGATATATTTGGCATAGACATAAACAACACCAAAAAACGAAAACTCACAATACGTCCGCAATAAACTTTTCTAATGAAGCGAAATTGTTCACAGGAGCACGAAGTCGAGTTAAAAAAGCAAGCCTATAATTTTCATACAAAACACATCCTAATGGGAGCCCGTACGTGATCACTTATTCGGGATGCTCACAAAGACATCTTCATCTGAAAGCTGACTCTGATTTAAATACATTATTCTTGTAATAGCACCGCCGGACGAAGGGACCCCATTGAAGTCAGTAGAATACATTATTTTAATTCTCACCACCTCTTTCTGACCCCATCCCGGTATTAATGGATTCAAAAGCCTTCTCTTCCGTTCGACAAAGAATAATTTGCTAAGTAAATGAACGGACAATCCTGTTAAGCGAAGTTTTGTTTCGATTGAAGATTAAAGAGTGGCCGAATCAGTGAAAGGGGGTACCTTCCGATCTGGCCCTTTGTGAGTTATCTCACTGTTAATTCTGGAAGGTCGATGAATAAAGTAAACAGTACGATTTCATTATTCATCTTTGAGCTTTGAATTCACCAATGTTTTGAATAAATGAACGCTATTTTGGCGTGAGGCTTGTGTAGTATTGTGTAGGTAGACTTCAGGCTTGTTATGTTATCCGAAGTTCTATATTTAGATATTTTTGGGGGATCTAAGGTATTCCAGAAAATCTTTGTCAAAATTATTTTGTTTTCATAAAACATTCAACATTTTATCATACAGATTATTTATTCATGAACAATTACAGGTCCAGGGGGGGGGGGGGGGGGTGTCTTGGTGTAAGATATTTTTTCCGCAGCGTCTTCAAGTCATCTTAATAATCCAATCCCAAACGATATCTACAAGGGAAGCGATCCGACAATCTATTAATTGCATCCGAAAACTGAACACCGGGAATAATCTAAATTGAAACAGCGCTAGTCTAAGACGTGCCCAAATTCAGTATTCATTGAAGGCAGAATGGAGGAGCAATCGAGAATTATTGTCTAATCTCGAGGGCATTTCGGACCGCTCACAGAAATAAGAGGTAGGAAGGGAGCTCTACTGCTATTGATGTTTTCAAAATTAAGGGTATTTGTTGCGTTACCTGCTGTTTGTATTATATTGCAACATCAGAAAATGCAGAATAAAAAACTTGAGGGAATATAGATTAGCTAGCAATGTACTATATCAGTGCAACTGCTTCTATCCTATGGTAGTTTTACTATGACGGAAGCGACGTCAGAAGAGATAGTAACGCGAAAGAAAGAGAGGGAATATATATCTTTTAAGCTCTCGCCTTGCGAACCGTGCAGTATCAGCTTGTAATAGGTTACGCACTAGAATTAGATGTAATGTAACTTGTAAATATAATATTAAAGTGTTGTAATTGTTAGCTGATCCAATAAATAAAATAAAATAAATAAAAAAACCGAATTGCTCCCGAACGTGTCGGAGCCAGAGTTGTTATTTATTTAAATCACTTTTTAGGCACCCAGTGGTTACTTAAGAATTTCCTTAGAAATGAATATCGATGCTTGCCATGCAATATTGCGTTCGATTATTTCCTCATGAATTTTTATTCACAAAGGGCTTCTTGGCTTTTACCACAACTGATGATCACTGATGGTTAGCCGTTAGGTGAAGTCATAGGCACTGTTCATTTTATATTTTTCATCAGGGGCAGACTTAGGTAGTGAATCAACCCGAGTATCTGGCATACCCCGTATTCGAGATCGGACTCCGGATTAGAGTCTAATTTTGTAGGCATGGAAGCGGTTAATAAACTAATAATTATAATGTTCAAGAAGCCACATCCATTTTTTCCTTCTTCCGTATCGTCTCTGGTCTAGGGGAAGTAGCCGAGTCACCCTTGGGGTCGTCGTTCACTTGTTCTAACAATAATTTACTCCCTGACTTCGTGGCTTAGTGCAGCTCGTGACAATGCTGACGTCACATCCTCGGCGCTGTGACGTCGAAACTCTATGTAACAACAGTACCCCGGTGATTGGAGAACTATACAATATCCAAATCGGGCGTTTATTGCTTCAGTATCTTTCGTAGTATGTTCCTGAGATGAGTTAAATTCAAAAATTACTCTTACTTTAAAATTCCCCTTTACTTTAAAAAGACTTAATTGCCCTTACCTAAGTTATGTAAGGTTTTATAGGTTTTATACAAAAAGTAATAAACAAATTAATTAAAAAAGCGTTTTATTCCGAAACCCATTAACAAATAATTTTTACAAGAATACAATTGATTAACGTCCTTAATAAAATTACAAAAAAGTTTATAAAAATGCAGTGCGACAATGCTTAGCGGAGCGGTAGACTAAGACCAAGAAGTAATACTTAGTTAAACTGTATATATGGTAGATTCGAATAGTCGAATTACATAAAAGTCCAAAAATGTATTTAAAACATTAAATTAAAAGCAATATTGTATATACTATGTAAACAAGTACGAAGCATATACTCGTATATAATATGTGTTGAACAAAATAAATTCTTTTACTCATATGTATCAGAATTTTGTCCAAGCAAAATAAATATCGTACAAAATGTCCGTCAACGTTCAAAGACTAGAATACACGTCTGGATCTAGGAAAAAATAACAAGCTTACTCCTTCAGTGAATTGTTGACGGTATTAGCATAGGAAAACACCAAAAACTCGGTCTCATCGGATAATATCGAATGATTTATATTTTATTCATAAGGTGGCCTTTTCCAAAGCCAACGGTGAACGCGGATCTAGTTGGGGGCACATGAGTTTTAGGACAGTTTAGACTCTATAATTATGAATTTAGAATTCTGTTATAACAAATCATCCCGTGGGAGGATCACCGTGAAAACACGAGTTCAGCAACGGACTTATGCAACAGAAGAAAATACTACAGTAATTATAAGCAGTATGAGTAAATAATGATAATATTTAAAATTCAGTACAATTAACTTTCATGTTCTATTTTTATATTCCATTATGTGACTAGTTTAAAATTTTATTGTCAAAAATCATAGATTTTTCACTAATTTTCCTGTCATCTTTTAAAGTAACAGCGATTTTAATGTGATTTCGTCTTTAAATTGGGCTTCCACAAACCATCAACATAGACAACAGGTAATTTATTGCCATTGTTTATCTCTTTAACTCTGGCTGAACTATAACTTCAAAATTACAAGGCATAATGTTTAATGATATTAAACTACAAATATATCAAAGCAAAACGGTCAATGGGCTCAGTTTCACTGGAGGCAAGCTACCTGCAGACCTGAATTTCAGCCCATGCCTCCAACAATATTTGTGTATTATATAATTATTATGAAGTTATTACTATTTTTAAATATAGCGAAAGAAATTGTTTATTTTCAAAAAAGGGGGACGGTCTCAGCTAGTTTTTTTTTTTTGATATATGTTATACGACAACTCCGCCAACTATGAATCGATTTTGCTGCTTTTTTTTTTCATTGCATATTTCAGAAGTGGTCCCAAAATTCAGAAGTGGTGGTTTTCTCAAAATTGAACGAGTGCTTTTTGATAAAATCAACACAAACAAAATATATACCCAGATAATTTTACCTGTAAAGGTGAACATTTTAGGGGTTTAATGTTGTAGACACTTAGGGCAGTTGAAGTCGGTTCCTTAGTTATTTTTGAACGCATTAATTATTGTAATTCAGAAAACAGATGAGTAGTTGTGTTATGCATTTTTTAGAATTTCTACGTAAGATGCTCACCGACAAAGCCGCCCGCCCCCCTCCGACACATCTCCGCATAGGGCCCTGCCTACACCTTTGTAAATAATTTAGATGTTAGACACATATTATTTTTGCAAGGGTCCGCGGCCTGCCCGGTGTTTGTCCTATAAAATATCATTCGAAATGAAAGGGGACGACAAAATCTTCTGGGTTAATCCATCTATCTACCCTTCAATTTATTTTTAAAATTTTGACTAAGCGCATTTTTATAACAGACTATTATCTACTCTTTAATTTAATGATTGGAATTAATAAAAGAATGCTTTCCTATCAATCATTTACAGAAAACTAGTTAAAGTAAAAGCTTGGAAGTGTAATTCTGGATTTCGTTCAATTGTCATTGGAACTTTCAACTACTATTTAAATACTTTATTACGCAAAGAAAATGTTAAAAATATGCAAATACAGAGAAACGAATATGCACGAAAGATAAAAAAAATTCTTTCAAAAAGATTTATTTAAGTCGATCGGGGTCAAAATATACATTACATAGAAAAGATGCCAGATAAATCATATGAAGTCTTCCAGCCAAGAGTGAATATATACTAGATCAATGGGGACCATCGTCGACCACATCATTACTAACCCTTGTAATATTGTGGTCAAGCGTCGTCCTAGGTATTATAATTATTTTCAAAAGTAACGGATACTTCGAAGGTAGCAAATTCTTCAACCCAATAAAATAATAAGTACTTCATTGCTCACAAAATATATCTAAATGTTTGTATTCCCAATGCCCTTTTGTTCTCCAAACAGCAATTAAAGGACTTGACGTGTCACATTTATCCAGAGCCTCGATGCCTTGTTTGCTCCCACACAATAGCTCAATCTGCGTACAAGGCGAGCTTTCTAACTGAATTACAGTCGCAGAATCCCACGCCATCTTCGCCATTATTAACCCTTTCAAGTAGTGATGAGCGAAATCACTCATGTTCATTGAGACCAGATTGTTGGGAGACTATATTTGTACCAAGGTTTCGTTTGCAGGAACTTTAAATCAAGAAACCAAAGAGTAATTAGGTACAAATAGAGTAAAATATGAAAAAACTTCATAGTGAAGCACAGAAAAAAGAAATAATCTGAACATAATGAATATGCAACTAATAAGAAAAAATACATAGTACAGACACACGTAAAGGCAAGAATCTAGTATTACATCTAAAATACTAAGCCTGAAAGAAAATGAAGAAAACATAACTTGAACTCCAATGAACTGAAAACTAGCTCAATAATGCTTAATTCTTCATAATTCATGCAGTGATATAACAGCCGATTGTAAACTTGAGATTACTTTGAATCAATGAAGAACTACCTTGGGATACCATACATTTAAAACTTGTCAGTTATATCTAATTTTCACCTGGTCAGGCAGAATAAAGCAACTGCACTCCCCATCCCATCTCTAGGCGACTTCCAAGGAGTCACAATCACAATTTGCGGTTATTTGTCAAGAGCCGCCGTAATGCGCTAAGGCATTTCGTTTAACAGCTCATTCCTGTTAGAATTTCGGCTTAATTTTGTAACGTTTTTGTAGCAGTTAGTGTTGCGGTCGCTTTTATGATGGTAATTGGCTTGTGAAACGCTTGTTTGCGGTTGTCGCACAATGCTCTCGCTTCATGTATTTGTGTAAATGAGAGACGCTTAGATTACTTTAGATTGCTGTTGTTTTCGTCATAACTGTTTTTAGTCTGAAAATTGCTGATTGTGTGGTTCTTTTGAGATATATTGGTGCTTATTTAAAGTCGTCTTCGTGTTAGTGTTTGCAGAAATTATGTCTAATTTTCTTCGACTCTTCTTCTAGAGCTATTTTGTTATCGTCAAACTGTAATAAGGTTCTTTTTTTAGGCTAAAAATATCGCAATAGACAAATATTATGTAAGTATCTGAAGTTCGCGGACTTTCAATCTGAGGGTTCCGGTTTCGAATCCAGCCGTGTACCTATGAGTTGTTTTCAATTCAAGTACATTATCCGATTGCTTAACGGTGAAGAAAAACAACGTGAGGAAACTTGCATGTCTTGAAGAGGCATGTGAATTCGGCCAATCCGCACAGGTCCCGCGTGGTGGACTACGGCCCATGCACTCTCTGTAGGAGAGTAGGTCTGGGCCCCTGCAGTGGTGACATATATAGGCTATTGATGATGATTTGAAGAAGTTCATGATGATGATGTTTGAACAATGATAAATTACGATGGAAACGAACTTTCTCATACCAGAAACAATTTGAATTGGATGTATGCTATTATAGAATAAAATTAATTTACATTAGTAATAGAAAATCGCTAAGTTTGGTTTCAAACAAGTCTACCATAAAAACCGCATGGCAACAACGTCATGAATACAAATAACCTAACACAACAGTGAACAGTGATCACATCAGGAATCGATTCTAATCCGTCTGTCTCTCGAATCGTGGACGATGAATCGAGACGCATTACCGAGCTCTCTTGTTTGTCGGAACGATTATTCCACTTCGTCTCACTGTTATTGGGTTCAAACAAGGCGGTGGAAGTTGTTGCAGACGAGCGAATGAAATTGTGCGACTTTTGTTGTTGCGTTAAACGCTACTTCATCAATTCATCAACTTACTTTAGCACTGCCGTTAATTTCAATAAGATCTTCAATAATTTCAATGTTGGTTGCAGAATTCAACATTTTCTTGCTTGTTGCATTTACCAGGCATCTGTCTCTGATATAAGTCATACCATATACTATACAAGTGGTAGATACGTCAGCTTCGGGAAAGATTGTATTCTGAATAAAATAATTTGATCTTGACGAGAAATAGCACGCGCTTATCAATCATCGAAACTAAAATACTTCGAAATAATTTTTCAAATTTCAACTCCAATTGAAGCAAAGTACATGCGGATAAAGTTGCTAAAGCTCCAGTAAATTAACGCAGGTCTGTGTGGGACCAAAGAGTCCTCTATTCAAGTCAATAATGTAGTTTGTAGGTTTACCCCGAAACAGCTCACTGAAAGCATATTGTATCCGCCACAATTGTTTATTAATGTGGGGGCGACATGTGTTGCCAAATTACATGTCACTCGATATATTGTACTTTAATTCAATAGCTGAAGGTTTACGGAGCTAAGCTTTTGATTTTTGCAATCAACATGTTTATTTTTGTAGTGTCTATGGCAACTGTGCCTTTCTTATAGCAGAGACTTCGCCTGCAATTACCATGACTCAGCCTGTCAGGGATAACGTTTCTAAAAATACATTTTTGGGAATATTGTCGAGTAAAAAACCAGTCTGTCAAATTTCAAGAGTAAAATCAGTTCTGGCGATTTCTTGATAAGTGAATTGTATGCGTTTTACATACATTTAAGTATTTCAGTCTTGGACATTTAGCAAACAAATGTAGCATTGTCTATTTTACACATACGCATGTAATAATGAAGTTTTTACAACAAAACAAGATTATTTCGTGTTCACAATAAAAATATCATCCACAAACAACAGAGTAATGTGAAATCCGAATGAAATCGTTTTCATCATACAAATGCCCCCAAATAAATATCAAAGCACTGTTATTATGGCCTATGTCCAACGTGCTCTATTATACAGAAAGCTTTATAGTGTTCCACGAGTTCACCAGCAAACATCAAAAAGAATTTCTTCGATAGCCATTGATTAAGTTCTCTTGTCACATCAAAGAACCGTGGCGTCCATTGTGTAACGGCTCATAATGATGTTATTTCTATCATTTTTCCCTCACCAATATTTCTAATGTGTAATGTATACGTTTGTACCGACGTCTTTCTTGATGGTAATAGGTATTAATGCGTAAAATATTGTTGAGTGGTCATTTCACTCGAGACTCTAATGATAAATGGCTTTGGTACGACATTTGTGCGGGTTGGTGGGTGTGTATAAGAATTAGTTGGTAATAAAGGGTCAATAGGATCATTGCACGCTCTAAGGTAACTTCATTTGTCATCGTATTGTGATTGTTAAAAGTTATTCTTTATTTAGCACTCTTATGCAATCAAGTATGTTTACAAGAATTACCGTACAGTTTCAACTCTTATTTGTGTCTAACAAAATTATCTCCGAGAATCTTTGAACACTAAAAAAGGTAACGGGGAGTTGGTGGTTGTTTATGATTCTGTTTTTCTAGTGTAATACAATTTCTCTCTCTCTCTCTCTCTCTCTCTCTCTCTCTCTCTCTCTCTCTCTCTATTGTTGCTGTCCTAGTGCAAAAACATACCAAGCCATATCTTTGTTCGTTCTAGCTATTCCTTTTCCAATTGTATAATTTAATTAATGTATAATACTAGAGATACGAATTCCGTGTGGGGAGACCTGCTGGGACAAAGGCCTCGAGCTTAGTTTGGGAATCAGCTCTCCCACAACTGCTATATTACTTGTTTTTAAATACTTGTAGCTAGATATATAATGATTTTGTGGAAAAGAAATAAAATCTATTTATTATTATTAAAAATGCAAGCGGCTCGGAGCATGTTCATCGAAGTAAGTACCATAGGGAAGTTATATCATCAGCAGCAGACTTCTCCAGTTAGTAATGATGATCGTTTTGCCTATATTTTGAAATGAAATCATTTTCCAGAGATGTGATGTATCTAATTGATATGGTTAGATATTGCTTATATGCCAGTTGTAGGCAATAATCTTTAGTAGGAGAGAGCTACCGGTCACGATTCACATACAAACACTTGTCCGTGACTGTAGGGTTGTAATAAATAATTTTTTTTTTACAAAGTGTGCACTGTATTTGTGTGTATTTAAGTAAAAAAATACAATTTTGCGAAACAAATTCAAGAAAAGCATAAAACATAAAACTTTTGTGGTTCCTAATTTAAGCAATAGAACATTTTAAATGGAAGGCAAATATTTCAAAATAAACTTCGCAGTACAATCTAAATTACCAACCTTTTTTTTTCACAAATTTGTCAGACTGTTTCAAAAACTCATATTATCTAGAATAAGTTATATGTAATAGCAGGACACAAATTTGCATTTTTTTCTTCAAAACAGCTGAAATTTCTTAATGCCTAACGATCTGCCGCAGTCTTTCGCAGTGCATTTTTTTTAACATTGTTTTGGACGAAAGTGCTAGCTTTTAGTTTAGACACTGATTGCGCTGTAGTTCGGCGGGCCGGGAAGTCCCCTCAATTCATTTAATTAAAAACATACACATAAAATACAGTTGCGGGATTCTTTCTAGGTTATCTAAAAACACACCACTTCCCTATTCCTTGTGAGCGGATGACCGTTGGGGTTATCAACACTTATCGCTTTATTTTAGTTCTCTATTGTTTTGTTCGTAAACTATTCTGTAATTTTATTGTTCGTTTTTTATGTAACCACTATCGTACTGTTTTGCTACTGTTGTGGAACTTTTTTGCGTGCCCGTGTTTTTCCTTTTTTTTTACGTATCTGTTACCTTGTCCAGCTTTAGCATTTCTGATTAAATTGTACGTATTATTGATATGTATTTTAAGAAACGTCTGGCGAGTTTTATAGGTATCTAAACATTCAGTCGAACACAAAGTGAAATGGATCAACATCCGTTTCCTATTGCTGTGAAATTTCATGTTATTATCACGAATAACACAGTTTTTATGTTTAGTTCACGTGCGATGGGATTTTGTGGGAAGTCATAAGAAAGATGCAACTAAGCGAAGTAGATTATTGTTCCTAATAGTTTCACTGTACAAGATTATAACTATTTGTTAGTTAATTTGAAATTTATTAGTCTGAAAGTTGGCAAATACAATTTTATATGAAGTTTCAATTGTGTATTCATTGGGAATAGCCTCCACAAAGTTTGGAACGACGAGAAGGCGCCAAATAAAGTGATTTTGTCACAATTTTTACAGGCGGGAAATAAAGAAGTAGACATCGTCAACTTATTATTTATTTTTTGGGTTCCGTATTCAAAAACTACCCCATTACTAAGCTTATTCTGTCCATTCATTGGTGTTCAAGTCCAAGGGCAGTTATCTTTTGAATCATAATATTTGGACACCTGAATTTTTTTCGGTGGATGTATTATTCAGATTAATATAACAAACAAAAAGTAGAAAAATTAAAACGGGCATACAAAAAACTTTTGTTTGTCGACTTTTTATGTTCGATAGTGTGGTAAATATTGTACGGCGGCACGGAACACTTCGCGAGTCCGACCCTCACTTGGCCGACTTTTTCATATAGTCACCGTTAACAAAACTCACCGGACGATCCTATTATAAAGCCGCAGCACAAACGATTGTTAGTGCATGTAAGAAATACAACCTCAGATTCTGCATCGTCTTCACTCCGCAGATGAGTTTCATTTAACTGTATGCTGCATCCTACAACCGTTTGATCGAGCATTTTATGGGTCATACCATTAATCCCAAATCGCAAATATATTTAAACAATTCATACAATGTTGGCGCTAATGTCACCGTGCAGCGCGCGCTCGATAATTCTACTCGTCGCTGGCTTTGTCTCCGCACTGTGCCAACAGCTCAGTCTATTTGTAAAGAAATTCCTCTGATCTATTGGCGTTGAGAAATTAAAAAGTGAAATAGATTTTTAAAACTGTCATTTGGAGAAGAGGCTAATTATTCAGGTCATACGTGCGTCATCGGGTCTCGTCCATTCTGTCAGCGCCTTGCCAGTGATGACAACTGTCATTGTAACAAATAGGTCCAGTTTCTTGATAGACAAACAAGAGGCCAATGTTTCTTGATTTCGACAAGAAAATAGCAAAAACTGAAAACGTATGTCCAAGCAACATGTTTGCTGAATTCCGACAGGCGGCTGACAGATACCGCTAGATTTTTAACAAGTGAGCCTGTCGAAAAGTGTACAACGGATTAACAAACAAATTATTTGTTTGCAAAAATATTGCAAGATGAGCTCCAAAACTACCTTTAAATATTGACTGTTTGAAATTTGTGAAAGGACACTGTCAAAATAATATAAAACAGCATGCCAACAGATAAATCACTCCTTAATAAGATGACACATTAACGATGTTTTTTTACATTAATTTGGCACTGCGCGTGCTCTCGATACGCACAGTTGCACTTTTTTACTGATTGTCTTATAAATTATATGCACTTCTGAGAAAAACGATTCCCAAACTGTGAGAAAAAATCCAAAATAACTAGTTTAAAAATATAGTTACAGCGTTTTCACAATTTAAATAGATAGAAAGTATTTGGACTTAGGATTATACGGATAATGTAGACAGTACACATACAGCTGTAAATCACTTGCCTGATTTGTGTGTAACACTTTGCAACATTTACTGAATTGCTTCAGAGACTTAACATTAATGTAGTAGAATGAATCCCTGGAAACTAAAATAGATATACTTCCAGATTATATATTGTGATCTTTGAGTAAATTGCTGACAAGTTAACGATGGGGTAGCATATCGAATTTCAAAGGGACCTCCCAAGAGACCTAACCTTATCAAACGGTCATGTCTATTGCAATTTAACGTAACTACCTTTTTGTTAGGCCAAGCTTAAACGTGTTTCTAATACAATACAGTCTAACTTTATCAAACTTAACCTAAATGTGCAGACACGTTTTGATTGATAAAGCTACCAATTTAAAAACAATAAAACAATTCAACTCTAAAAAGTCAAGATTATCAACGGGTCAGCGAATAATGTGTGACCCATATCAAACTCGTGGAGACAAACAAAAACTTGTACCGAGGTTTAGACAAGTTGCAAGTAACAAGATTGGTGATCTATATGTAATTGTTCGAGGACATCTTCATACTTGTTTATTTATACAGGTATTTCGATCTAGAGCTGACTGGATTAAATGTCAATTCCGTGATAGCTAGTCTCCAGCTCTTTGACTTACTATGATCGTAAAATAGTCAGTTTAATATTTCTAACAACGACTGGCTATTTTTCGAAGAGATTAGGAGTCTTTAGGGTCAATTCACAATGAGGAAAGAGCATAAAATCAGGTGTAACAAAATAGCACGGTATCCTGGAAAATGGAGAGTGAAGCGGTAATTATTTTTCTGCTACACAAAATTCCTTTCGCATATAAGACACAATCTATCGACAGTCAGATGCCAGCTGCTACAACAGACATGATGAAGGTTTGAACGTTGTTGTGTAATCAAACGAAATATTTATCAGGTTTTATAGCAGAGCTCTGCGGATTCAATCCAAATCTTTCAAGTCTGAACTTGCCCATGGCATATAAGAATACCACCAAACAAAACCATTGTAAAGAAGATGTAGCATTAGCTCCATTGTCCCTCCGTCCACGTGTGATACAACTACTGTGGAATCCGACCTTTGTGCTGCCTCTATTTGCATACCAACTGGTTCCGTCTATACGATATTAATCAAAGGTTTTATTAGTGAACATCAAAGAATAAACACAATGCTAAGATCTCTTATAAGGTACCCTCAATACCATTGTTACTTTTGTCAGAGGTTGATTTATGAGCGGCCACTGTTGTTGAGCCACTCGGTATTGTGTTGTCAGGTTTTGTTTGGACCTTGCCGACATTGTGTACTACCCCTTCGCTTTGGTCCAGCTCGGCCTTTATTCACGCTGATCTCACTTTGATGCTTCTAAACGTATGCGGCACAATGCCTTGAGCGATGTGCGTGATTCAAATAAGAATTTTACGGAATTCGGATCAATCTTTTAGATATTAAATCTTACTTCTTAGATATAGTCTGATTAGAATTTGTTTTAAAATAAACCTGATTTCAAATACTAAATGTTTGCTGTCAGGACGATTGTTAATGTCTCCCTATTTACCTACAACCTTTTAAATATTTTTTGGAAAGAAACTGTCTCTAAAATTCGTAACTTAAAATATGTTACCTACTCTCACATATGCATCAATCATTTCACGGCATACCAACCACGTGAATCCTTATTTTAAAGTTTCATTTCCTCATTTCACATCTCGCAACCCTTTTGTCCCCCACCATCAAGTCCTTGACCGACCATTGTGCCCACATATTGTGCACAACAAAGGAGCCGGCGCGATTGTACCGCTTGTAATTTTCATGCTCGACTCCGCGCATTGACGCTTCTCCGTTCGCTTGTACCTGTACATCTTCCAAATCATTAAGCTCTTTACCACCTTTGTTGCTATCCCCACCTTTATTACGTGGTAATTCATTGTGAACGTCTTACTCTTTATGCTTTTTATTAGAGACATCATTGTGAGCTCCCGTGCTCACTTGATTGGCTCTCGAATTTTTTCCACCTATGTTTTGAGATCTGGTAATGTTTGCGTCATCAATACTAATGATTGCAACTGCTAGTACAATAGTTATTGTTGTGTCTGCCTTTTTTTCGGTAAAGGCCTTTTTTCTGTTGGAATCTACATCGTCATTACGTTTAGTTGGGAGAGTTTGGCTGGTAACAATAAAATAATCATGTCAAATCAAATCAGATACTAATGCTGTCTCATTTTTTCTTAGAAAATACGACAGTATTGTAAGTTTGCATAGATTAAAATCTAAAGCTAATCTACGATACAGAGATTATTCTAATCGCTGTTTTTATGCGAATTAAACACGATTCAGCCAAAACCTAATATGAGAATTTGAATATCACTGTCAAAATAATATGATAGAAAAATTATACTATCAATAAGATTAAATAAATACACAATCATATTTGCATATAGATAGATAGACTGTAAGGTACCGTAGTTAACACATTTTTAAGATACGAAAATATGCATCATTTGAACGGGATCTTTATTTAGGCATAACGAAATTGAAGTCATAAAAGTTTCATTATAATCTCGAAGATACGAAGAACAGTCGTATGATTGAATACAACGCGAGTGCGCAGTGAGTCTTAAAATGTTAAGAGGAGTATACACATGCCGACAAAAACGCGCGCAAAACGCCTGAGAACGCCAGACAGGATGCTTTAAAATGTAACCCGCTGGGATTTGAAGTCTCAAATCAATTAACGAAGTGCCAAAAGGAAGTGGCCACTTCATATTTTGGTTTTGATGTGATTTTAATACTATTTTTATTGACTATATTTTCATTTGAAACCATTAAATATGATTTTTGATGACTCCTCCGACTTTTTTTACGATTATGTTCGTTTTGTAATTAGTGGAAATTGGGTCTTCTCATTACGGAGCTGTCAGCATTATTAAATCGTTTTAGTTGCGGATGTTTTAATAAAAATTATATCTACATTTTTAAATAGATGAATCGTTAATACACTGATGCTAAATGACACTTATAACTTAGAGTAATTATGATACAGGATCACTTTTAATCATAGATCAGAAAGTAATACTGATCTTAAGGTATTCCTAATATACGTAAAAGCACATCAAACATATCCTCATTCTAACATTTACAACCTATGAGAACAATAAAATAGCAAAAAGGAAACTACACAAAATCTGTTACGTAAGAAACCATATATATAGTAGTTTTTCTACATATGCCAAAACGCAGCAGATTTAGAATGTATTTATTGTATAAGATGCTTAAAAAATTCTAAATCCGTACACAATCCAGTCATAAAATATGGCTCCAACAATAAAACAGAAGTGGTTTGGTCTACTACCTCGATACTAGCAAATATACTCTATATTCTTGAAGGGATGGAGTTTTTATTAGCTTGCACTGTTTTTTAATTTCTTTTAAAACGTAAACTATATTGCGTTTCGAGTATTATGCTTTTGTATTATGTATACTTTCATTTTCTTCTTGTAACACAACAAATCCACAGTGGATTATTTATTTTCAAGATTCTTAATAACATATACTTTACATAAACCGCCGGAGGTCCATGGTTCGATTCCCAGTGAGGGTATCTATCGGTACTCGGTAGTAAAGCATTAGTCTATGTCCGCCTGCTTAGCTAGCATCATGTTACATAAGTCTGCACTCAAACAGCAGTGTTAATAGCACTGTTGTGTTCCGGTATGAAAGGCATCAGAGCCAGTGCCTCATTGTGTGCATGCCTACTATCCAAGGTGAGATGAAGGCCAAGTTCAAACACATAAAAATGAATTACATATCTAAAAGCTCCTTCGATCCCAGTCATCCTCTTCAATATTATTCCTATACAAAAGCACAACTACTTAATTTAGACCGTCAAACAATGGTTTTTTTACAAAGCATCTCATGCACGCCACTTAATCATCCGGACAACAATGTTGTTCCTAAAAATTACCCTTTATTATTGTTTTTATATGAATTATCGCCTACATGTGATCTCTTTTCTTCCACCGGTAGCATTCATCACGGTCTGGTGTTATTGTTGTCAATGGTATGCACAGGGACGGATCGAAGTAGTTTGCCGGGGGTATGGTCAAATTTTTAAATTCAAATGTGCTTTTCTGTAAACCGAATATAAAAGGGGGTAATTTTTTAAACTTCATAATACTTTTTTATTTCTCGAAGATGCTGGCGTTGTGAATTCTACAGGTGCTCATTAACCTTGCTTGTTTTAATTTCCGCTAACTAAATATAAGTTTATATTTTACATTTTCTCTTTGTTTTTGTTGTTGATTTTTTATGCAGAAGAACTTTTAATAGCAATTGCATTTGAAGAAAGCTTGTTTGTATTATTGTTTGGTAGAGTTATTGACTATTACATAGTTAAAATTATAGACAAAGTCAAAAGGATATTTCGTAAAAAAAGGAATTTGTAATTTAGTCACATCTGTCAGTACTCAACTTTTTGGGGGTCATTATCTTAACTTCTGCACCTGAATTCATCCCTGCCCTCCAGAGAGGGCCAGAGGAGGCATTAGTCATCGGATTTGGTTTTGTTTCGTGGGAATAGCTCGTTTGCGCGGATTAAGACGCTCGTTCGTACGGAGTCTTAGATGAATCTTTTACAGCATTGTTGTTGTTCTGACTGAGATGGACGCTTTGTTAATAATAATAATAGACGAGAAAAGAAATAGATAGAGGTAATATTTAATTGATGTGTGAAATAGATAGTTTACATAAAAATATACTTATTTATATATGTATGGTTAGGTCAAATGAATAACATTTGATCGTAAATTTGAAAAAGGAACTAAACAGGTTCAAACCCGCGATCAAGATTTAAAACTGCAGTTGATCGTGCGTCAAATGTTTTGTACGGATTTGTGACGTAATGTGACCATAGACTAAAATAATAAATATATAGGTTACGTATAAAAACATTTAGGTAAATATTCTCTGTATTTGACAATTTTGAATGATAAATAATATTCTATAATAGTTTTAGTTAGTATTTTAGTTTTTTAACTATACCTTTTTGTTCTTTATACTACTAGAGGGATTTGTTTTTAGTTACAGTGTGCTCATTGGTGACAATATTTGGGAAGAATAAAAAACAATAGGTTCAACTTCCGATCGTGTCGATAGTTTTTCTTTTTTTTTTCAATAACAAAAATGTAGTCGTTTCAACGACACCAACAGTATTTCGCTCGAAGCTGTCTACAAGACAGTACGCAAGTCTCGCACATGCTCATTCACATTATAATAATATCGCGTCAAAAATAAACCTAAACCCGAACGGAAACGGCCGCCTTATTATTAGAAACGACAATTCTATTATTTTTATTCGTAACACAGAGATTCGCTCATAAATCTGTGATGGCACACGTTTCCACCACTAATGGAGGATCGGGTTGATCTAGTCGCTAGCCAGTGATTGGCGCCAGTGAATTCACGACACAGGAGACGGTGTCAGAAGTGGAAAGTGATTGCGTACTAGCAAGGAATTTATAAATATGATTTTTAAATACAATGGCTTTGTACATGGCCTTCATCAAATCTGATCGTAAGTGATAATCAGACGTTGGTTTGTAATCGTACTCACTCAAAAGCTTCAAGCTAGTGAGGCGCTGGCTCGGCTACCTCTCATGCCAGAACACAAAAGTGTTACTTACGCGTATACAGTGCCCGTGACGTAGGCGGTTAGTTATATTTTATAAATAATATAAAGAAATACGTCATTGTAATTATTTACACCACTCATTCATATGTATGTATTTGATTTGTTAGCAAGTCTCCACGTATTTCTATCTAGGTAAATAATAGTTACACATATAATTATTCTGTTAGTTTACATTTTAATTAGGGGAAATATAATAACGAACTAAAATAACATATATCACTCTCTCTTTGCTTAAAATCAGGTAAGATAGTGATAGTCTAATGGAAGCCTAATATCTAATATTGCAATGAAATACATAAAGAAACATTAAATTTTATTACTCCATCATGATGTTGAGTCTATTTTAAATAGGCAATCGTTGCAGTCTACCAATAACATATAGAACGTAATGGAAATTTTACATTTAATGACTATACACATAATTTTTCTTAAAATCCATCACACGAAGTAAGTAAAAAAACAATTCTTGAAATACGCACATAAAATTACATGATATATTTTATGACCGTCGTCAATGGTAAGCGTTTACATGCTGGCATGCCAGTAGTTATTAATCCAGTAGCTGGCCAAATGTGAAGCTGCCTCAATAGTGTAGAAATACCGATTCGTAGAAACAGTATGGTCCGATATGCCGTCCTCACACCCAATTAGGAAACTTGGTAATGTTCGAATGCGGTCTTCATTACAATTCTCGGTTTATTGCGGTATCAAACCTGTCAAATGTTTTATGTGTAGTTTGTAATGTTGTTTATGTTTTCAATATAACACTTTTCATTTGTTCTCGACATGACGTTTATAGCTAAAGTGTTGATAAAACGACAATTCACGGAAGCATTGTTACGTTTTCATGGGATGCGAATTTTAAATGTGAACTGTTATGTTAACAGAAAACAGGTAATAAAAAATGCTAATAAAAGAAGTCTGAACAAAGTATTGTAAATCAAAAATGCTGTTTGATAATTCAATTACAATACATGATAAAACTAAGTGCAAAGATGAAATTTAAGTATTATGAATTGATTGTTTAAGTACGAAATTTTGAGTATGAAATACAAAATTATACCAAATAATTTACCCAATAGTAAGTTACTAAGATCTTGATGTTTGTTGAATTACATTATTGCTAATCTTACTAGACAATTATTATTGTAGTTTTTAGCTAAGGATTAGTTTTTAGATACAGCACAACTTAACTTTTGGGTTGTTTCTGTTTTCCGGTG
The DNA here is from genome assembly GCA_910589575.2 of Carcina quercana. Taxonomy (NCBI): domain Eukaryota; kingdom Metazoa; phylum Arthropoda; class Insecta; order Lepidoptera; family Depressariidae; genus Carcina; species Carcina quercana. The sequence continues at coordinate 4,411,799 of OU342446.1, read as the reverse complement.
TATATGATCCATTTTCACTTACTGGTAGCGCTTCCACTTGTTTATTTCTCACCCATAAATATAACAATCCTTGTACCGTGAATGACATAACTTTTTACAAACAAAACTGTATCTATATCTTCGTACTTATATCAATTTCAGATTCTGTATTTGCCATGATACGATCTGGCCTCTTAAACAGAACTAATTTCTTCCGCTTTTAATTTTGCGAGATTGTGGTCACGCTTTGACTTATTTGCTATATATTTCTTCACAGTCTAGTGGATACAGATACGATCAAATAATACTTAGGTCGCGAGTTCGATTCTCCGGGCATCAATCGGTACTCAATAGGTTGGTACGTACGTACCTTACGTAGCCAAGACGCCAGCATTAACAGCACTTTTGAGTTTCGGTTACGAAACATAACATGAAAATCACACACATGAGTCACAAACACACAAACAAACAAACATCCTCTCACCCTAAACGCATACACTGTCTCCGTTCCGTCGTGGGTAAAAATTACCCTGCACATGTTCATATTTTTTTTCAAAGAATAGATAAAAAAAGACAGTATATTCTCGTCCTCAAATGCGGACTATACGTCACAAGACACCGACGATATTCTAAATACAATGCGACATTAATCAACAGTGTCCGCACTTGTTTGACGTTACATATCACTGGCCCCACTTGTGTTGCCCCACACAATATTTATCATATCTTCTGTCTCAAATTATATATTACTCACCAGCCTCTTCTTCATATTAGAATACAACTTCAGTGTAAAACTCGTCTTCAAAATTGATAAGTATAACAATCACAGTCATGATTGTTTTACGCATAGATTTTGCAACAGTATTGCAAAACGACAGAAGCTCAAGAATGCTATAATTTTATAAAATCTTACCCATTAACTAGAAATTCTTAAAACCAAGCCATTCTTCAATTTATCAAAAAAATAGAAATTCAAATTTCAATTCTGTGTTCTTACTATGTCCATTAAACTGCTTATTGAATATTTTTGAGTACATTGAAATGTTGAATTAAAAATTGAAAAGCCTTCACAAATTGAATTGAAGTTTTAAATAGAAATCAAACTTACTAATCTAAGTAAGAATAAACTTTAAAATTATATCGTAATTGTTAACAGAAAGTGCAAAATTCAATTTCTGTCTTTAGGTACAACTTTGCGAAACCAAAAACTAAATCTCAGGCAGCAGCTAGTTTATACTGAGAACCAGTCTATTCATTGTTTCATAAATTTAATAAAAACACATTAACGTTGTCATCGGCCGCCACGGGTGGACGGACACGCAGCTATTACTGGAGCTTCCTTTATAACGAAACAAGAGGTACCAGCATTTTCAGATTGTTGAATTTTTTTACTCCCGACGGTGTTGGGATGATTTCTAGTACAGCAGGCCTCCACCCGAATACAATGGATATTATTACTACGAGTATCACAGCTCGCACCACGCGTTTTGCTTCCACTATCTATCATGGGTACAGCCAAAATCCCCTACCAGCTTCCGTGATTTCCGTAAACTATAACTTGGGAGTCTTGAAATAGAGACTACAACTTAGATCAACGTGTAACATCGTCGACCACATGTAAGATTGTCGACATTGTGTTAATTCTTGATCACCCTATAAAACAACCATCTTTCGCACGTCTCAAGCAAGACCCGTCGTGTGCGGGTATTATGAGAAATACCTTCATGTAAAAACCTGTTCAATTTATATAACTGGCAGGACAATATAAAATCAACATCTGACTTTTTCGGTCAACAAAATATATATTAACAAAATTAATATAAGACATAAGAAAGCAACTTTGGTGACAGATAAAAAACATTGTTCATGTATTGATAAAAATAAACGAATGGATTTACGTACCATTCCATAAGTAGATGTAAATTATACACTCATTGACTTACTAATAGTAGGAGATTTAAACGTACGTCAAACATCTATTGTTAAGCCTAAAATTTCAAAACAACAGATAACAACGGAATTATGAACAGCCATCCATTCAAAACAATACCCAGAAAACAAAACAGTAAATCGATTCTAAAAATAACAATCGAATAAGACAGAATCGTACCATGCACTCCGGCGCATTGTAATGAAAGATAAACCGAACACATGGGCTGCATTAACACATCTGGACTTGGTCGGGTCGGAGAGGAAAGTAAAAAATATATCAGATTTCCAAAACGCATTCCCGGTTTCGCCATTTTTTGCTGACGAAGCAATCAATTCTGATGCGGGTCTTGTTTAATGACCTTTGAGGCGTTTGTTTGAATTCAATACAGTCTTTCATTGTAGTTTTGCATCTTTGTGGGAAGTTGTTGACTGGATACATTTATGTTCAGTTGTGTCTTCGTTAACTTCAAAAATAGTTCCACTGTATCCTTTTATTACCATAAAATTTAACCTATGTCCTTCACCATGTCTCTGTTTGCCATCTGTATGCCAAATTTAATAATGATTGGTTCAATATTTTTGTCGTGAAGGGCTATAAACAGATAGAGAGACAGAACTAATTTCATCCATTTATTTAGGTACGGTTATATCTAAAAATGACGGACTTGAACATTGATTGGTTATTAAATTCAATTTTAATGAAACAAATCGCAATAAACCAACATCTTAAAATCGGAACCTACATGTTTTATTTCGATGATGTACTATACCATGACGTAGCATTCATTTTAATCTTCTATACACAAAAAACATCGTTGTCAGTCTGTCTTTAGAGTTTTAAATAACAATGCGCATAGCGGTATTTCTATTTTTTACCAGCAACGGCTTAGCCTGAATTCTGAATCCTTTTCAAAACAACAAACGTTTTTGAAGCCCACCCAATCATCAGCCTCCTAAATCAAACCCCTCACCAATTAATTAGAATGCGTATTACATTACGGATGGCGCCTTTCAGAATAAACCATTACAAAGGCATTTTGTCTCTGGTCAAGTGTATACAGACATCTGCCATGCCATAGACAATAATATCTTTGTTTGCTTCCCACAAGGATGGTACTGTGGCCGAATCAATTAGCCTATAATGTAGCTATTGTGAGCTTAACATTGTCTTAATGTATCTCTGGACGCATAATTTTTATTATAGGTCTATTTATAGTGGTTGAATTATTGGTCAGATTCGTTTCAGTAGCGGTGTTTTGTTTCGGTATGGTTGCAAGTGATTTATCGACTGGGATAGTAGTTTTGTTACGGTTCTTTTAAAATATTAGGTGTTACGTATTCTTTTCAACGGTTGTCCCACTAATGTGGTTCATAAATCTGAGTTTTACATATATTTGTACCATTTGTATGTTCGTTAGTTACTTAATCACGTTTAAATTATTACAAACGAGTACAACTAAATTTTCAAGGCCCTAGCATATCTGCTTCAGACAGATAAATTCACGGAATCCGTTTTAGTGGTTCAAATAGCAAGAATCGAAACATGTGCGCCATTTTTATATGTTTGTGGAGTTCTATTTTCAAATATTAAAAAATTAAAGAAGAAAAACATAAAAGAAAACAGCGTAATGAAATATTGTAAAGAGTAGATCATAAAATAGAGTTGTTCGCTGGGATAGTGTTTTTGATGTTGTACCTGGCCCAATTAAGCGTAAAGAAAACATCTGAACATTTATCACCTGCTGACGAACGTGACAGACAAAGAACCAGGGGAATGAGATATCATATTCCACTAAAAAGTCTAAACGGAGAACATCAAAAGGGAAGTGCATTGACACTGTTCCAGACATTGGAATAAACCTAACAGACATGTAGATTCACGTTATATTGTAAAATAAATTCAAATTGAATATATAGACTAGTGAGCAACTATATAATCCAAATTGATAGACAATTGAAACCTCTTAATGGTTTTCTTTTGTGACAGGTAAGAATTTTGTTTAAGGCACAAACTACGAATGGTTTTTTAGGAATTGTGAAGAAAAAAAAGAGAAAAAACTTGAAGTATGAATTATAACCAAATATCTTGATGAAAGTAATAACATTATTAAACTTTTGCTAAAGAGTGCATATCCAAACTTCCGGGAACCCGTTTTAGAAGCAAATAATTCTGAAAAACGAATAACAATAGGCGTTAAGGCATGTACTTTCCAGCTTAATGCATGTCAAAGCAATTCAAAAGTCATTATCTTAATCAAATTTAGTTTAGAGTCTTTCAATTGCAATACAACAGCGACTTTGAAGCAGTCATCGATATAGAGTAACCCAAAACCAAGCACATGTGTCACATATCGTCCAGGATTGCGATGCCACATGTGGAAATAAAAAAAGACAAAAATCTGTTGTTAGGATACCCTAAGGTACGAACAATGACGATTTTGAACGAATCCGTGTCATTCGAATCGGAACTTTGTGGGAGAAGCTTTGGGACCCAAATAGTTGGTATGCCATCAGTATTACGGTCGATTTCATCGAGACAGACACGAAACATAAGATTTTTTGTGCAACCTTCCTTAACCTTTAGCCTGTGACATGGATTGTAGATTAGACACTGACCTTTTTTGCTTCCATTTTCTGTCGCACGTGTTTTTAGTTTTTGTTTGGGTCCCTTTCGATTTTTGTTTTTGCTCGTGTAAGATTTGCATGTGTGCTCTATGGGGACATGGCGGGGATGATTGTTAACGAACTTTGTTCCCAGCGTTGCTGATGTAGCTCCATATTTGAGCACGCAAAAAAGATTTTGAGTGTTTCGCCTAATTTATTGATAGGGATAGATACTGCGTATAACATGTATACAAAATCAGTTATTTATTTGGATTTCAATTCTGACGTTCGGATATTTAACTTTTTGACCGAATTTAAAATTTATGTTGCCTACTTTAATAAGCCTCAACATGATATTATTAAGGGCGGGATATTATATATTCTGTCAGATACGCACCTTTTTCGCATGTGTTTCATTGAGTGTTTTTTTTTAAATTCCATACTAAGAAAGTTTTTTTTTCGACAACAGTAACAAATTTCCCTAAACTACTAACTAAAATGTTTTTTTCTTCTTCAAAATTTTGAGATATTTTTAGGATATTTAAAAACCACTTAATTGTTATGGTATCATCTATAATGATCACTTCTCTTATTATACTTCAAACACAATTAATATCAAATTTCTGGGACAATAAATCGCACGTCAAATTACACCCTCACCGCCTGCCCTAGGGTATATTTGACCTGAAACGATGCAAGTTTCATCACTGTCGTTCATTCCAAACCTATGTCAATAATCAAGATCATTAACTAGGAGCAAAACGCACGAACAATAGTCTCACTGAATGTGGGATGGCTGTGGAACGAACTTCCTTACACTTTGTCACAGACTATTGTATTGTAAAGATGTGACACTCCTTTTTTCTTAATTATTTTCCCTTGTCAGACGAAATCAGTTTTCTGTTATAATTGACGCGTTATTTACGAAAAAAAGTTTATTATTCAAATATTCATCAATTCAATGATTGTTGCAAACGAGCCTGGTATGCTTTGTTTACACATCTATGTATCCAATAATGGATTTATTATTTAAGTATATTCAAGTGACATATCATTTATGTCATCTTACTTAAGTGTTGCCTATTTACGCGTTTAAAATATGGCAAAACGAAACATTGGCAATGAAGTTTTAAAATTACAAGGGCCCTTTTCCAACAGACAGACAGACAGACAACCTGGTAATTTTGGCATACCTACCATTGAAGAGGCTTATGTACGGTAATGAAGGTTTATCGGTTTATGTTGATGAAGTCTAAACCGGGACTACATTTGTTCGCTAAACGTATCTTTTTCTATACAACCTTTACTAAATTCAAGAGTTCTGAAAACGAAACAAAATGACAATTTTTTATGGATCTACGAGTATAAATGTGAATGATATTCTGGTAGATAATATATTCTGTGGTCCTCAGTTTCGTTAAACGTTAAAGACTTCGCCGCGGTCATAAAACTGAGACAGTGGGATACAGTTCTATTGTTGAAATCTGATAAACTGTTATTAGGAGATAGGTCATAAATATAGTCAGTTCTGTAGGGGAAGTGGGTTTTATTTAAATACACATTCTTTGAACTTTTATAACCAAATCAATGGTTGCACGCGGGAAATCCGATTAAATTTTTTGATTGAGCATAAGTTAATCAAGTATTTACGTAATTCTTTTTTATGCGTTATTTTCCGCCTCCGTAGTCTAGTGGCTACACGATTAGATTCACTATCCGGAGGTTACGGGTTCGATTCCCGTGGTATCGGTACTCGGTTTGGTTGGCGATTTTCTATGTCCATCTGTATGATCAATGTTACCTAAATCTGACGCCGAACAGCTTCGTTAATAGCACGGGTAAGTACGGTTTCCAATGAAGACAAGTGTAAAACGAATCTATATAAGCAAAACCAACAAATATTTAAACTTCAGAATGGCTGAACCGATTTTTATGATCTTTGACCTTTGTATATTTGAATTTGTCTTCGCTCCGAATAGCAGAATAACTATTAAAACATGGAATAAATGTAATTGTTGTTTGTTTATAATGTTTTCAATTTGTTTAATGTAATTTAATTTTGATACTCGTATGTTATATGTAAATTGTATCTGGTCCCCACGATACAGGCTCAGCCTAGTGTGGAGGCCGCGGTATATCAATATGGTTTTTTTTGACAATAAAATTACAGGGGAAAAATTCGTTTTCTAGTACATTCACGACGTAACGGAAAGTCAGAATGACTTGAAGGGCCGTAAAAGTACATCGGCTACTTTTTATAGTATATATACGAGTAGTATTGCAGTTCCCGCGGAATAAATCCAAAAGTGCACGCGGATATATGTAGTTAGTGGGCAAAAGCTATAGTTATAGATTAAATAAAAAGCTGTCGTACAGTTCGAATCATGGTGGACTAGGTTTGTGAGTCTCATTTGTTCGTATCCCATAAATAAATTGATCAATTGTTAAACTCAGAGGTAGAAAGTTTTAACTACCGTACCTCCAAACATTTGTGCTCTGGTCCAAAGAGCACCGTCTGCGGTTAACCGTACATCGTTTTTATCTACCACCAGACTTCTCCAAGATATAATAACAGTTTTTACGACCACGATTAAATCATAAAGCAAACAAGCATTGTTCTACGGCACCGTAAGCCATAGTCCTACTCCTGCGCACCCTGAACAATATTTACAAGCCGTTCGATCGTTAAAACTATTTTATTACTTACTTGTATTAAAAGAGAAAGTTTTATTTAAGAAAAACCTTAAAATAATAATCAAAGGTTTGTTTAGGGACTTCCGTTAACTTTAGGAGAACTTTTGAAGATGTTTTTTTTTGCGAATGCGGAAGTTGTTCTAAGCTGGCTTATGATATGTTTGGATGGGAGAATCTGGAAGATTATGTAACAAAAAAATCGTAGTGCAGTTTGTTGGCACGGATTGTCAGGAGCAATAACAGTTCTAGGTTAGCGTGATGATATCATAAATAAAGCCAACGATTTAATAAAATGGAATCTAAATCAATTCCAGCACAATGCCGGCACGATATGTCAATCCAGCCAGAGGTGCTGGGCGGCCATCTTTCTGTTTCACAAACAAACAGACGTCCGGGCGACAGGCACTGTTTACTTTTAGCTGTCTCCTCCGTGGATGGTGTATATTATATGGAAATCACATCAATCTCCCTTTAAATAGACTAAACATGGATTATTATAATTGTGAAATAGTGAGGCGTGTCGAGTTGTTTTGGTAGGGGATAACGTTTTCAAAAAAAGAATGTATCTCTCTGCGTCGTTTCAGGTTTCGCTCAGATTATAGACAAATGATTTTTTTACTTCACTCATAGAAAACTTGTAGCAAGCTGACATATTCTCATTATTATTTGTTTTCTAGAACGCAGCCTGAATCCAGACGCCCTCGATCAATGTTTGTAGTTTAGCCTAAAAACGTATAAACAGTAAATCAGTTAATCAGACTATGCATCACTGAATTTGGTCGGTTTATAGTCATAATTAGAAAAATTTCTGCACACTCGCAGTAATGCACACATAGAGGAAAATCGGATGCATATCCTGAAATAATGTTGTCTTCTTTTAACAAATGGCATTCGTTACAAGAGCGAGGAGGATCGCTTTATATGTGTAGCTTCAACGTAAAGTACATCTATGGACTAAGATCTTTGGTTGAGACAGATATTAATTTCCCGGAATTCGAATTTTGACTGTACTTCGATCGGATGTGCCTTTGAGACCCTGAGACCCTTCATCATCAGCTACAATGCCATTGCTAGACACAATCCTATCTCAATGATTCAATGAGGGAATTTGCCACTGATCACCACGTTTGGCAAGCGGTTAGTTAGTTGCTCATGTCCTGATTATTTTCCCACAGTTGCCGTGACGAAAACCCATGGTGCCATGGGCAGAATCTATTCTAAACGCGACAACACTGCCTAAGAACCTTACAGGCTAGTTAGACAAATTCGATTTTGATTCCTGATTGAACACGCTCAATAAATGGCCGTCGTTCCAATTCACATAACAAACCCCTTGCTTTCCACACGTGTACATTATACAAGGTGTACCATAGAGTGACTACAATGAGCGTTTCCTTTACACGCAGCCTATGGATGGGGTCCAGTCGAACAATTGTGCAGGAAGTTCTTTATCGTCGCAATCCTTACAAGTTATTCCTTGGCACGTAGTTCTGATAGATTCGTGTTAATAATTTCATTGGAACTTAGATTTTTGGGTGATGTGCAGGCGGTTCCAAGGCGCTTGTTTCCAGCGGATCTCCGCGACCTTTATCAAGTCAGAAGTCCATCTAGTGGGGGGTAGACCCGGTACTTTAGAGCCCTCATTCACCTATCGGCTTTCTCGTTTCTCGACCTACTGTAAAGTTCTTTAACAAAGTTCCTCATTATGTATTTTATTACGAATAAAATTGCTCTGGTGACTTTGTTTGTTACCTTTTGGCGCCACAAAAGAAACTGATTAAATTAAGCATGCATGGATGTGGACATATGTTTTTTTATCCCAGTGAAGTGATCAAGTCGCGGTCATATGTGTCTGATATAAGGAAAAAAAGTAATATAAGGACAATTGGCCACGATTAATTGAATGATGAAAAGTCTAAGAAATATAGAATGGAGAGTAATCAGGAAATGTATAATTTTTGTGTGAGAAAGGTAAGGTTGTTGGATAGTAAGAATGCTCACCCAGAAGCCTCAAGCCAGACACGGCTATGTTACCTTTAATGCCGTATACACAAAAGTGCTATTAACACTGCTGTTCTGTGGCGTAGGTACTTACATATAGAATAACTGGTAGCTAGCCAGGCGGACATAGTGCTTGGAATCGAACCCTGACCTCCAAACTGTAAGTCCAAGTGCAGCAAGTAAGCCACAGAGGCGTTTACAATGTACTTGAAATCAATAACAAGCTAGCACAAAAACTAGACAAAAACCAATAGGCCCCTTCACCTACTTTCTAAAGCACACATTCTTCTTGGGTCCGGCGCCGTTCACTTCCTATCCCTCACAATAATCGTCATGTAATTGCACAATGCAACACGTGCTCAAAACAGAAGGGTTCCGCAAGTGACAACAATGGGGTGCTAGTGTACATCGAGGGCTCAGGCACTTGGTGGTGTGGCGCAAGTTATAGGAGACCTTACAAAAAACATTGTCTAACTTCAGCGCATACAAAAATTAGATAAAAACCAATTCCATGAACAATTTCTATGAGAAATAAGTAACTTATAAGTTTGCTTAACGTTATCCCTCTCCTAATGCTTCCATACTAGATTTCTGTTCCCATAATCTTTTAAAATAGAATAGCCAGCATTTATAAGTAATTACCTAAAAATAGGAGATGAAATTATAGTGTCGCGAAATGAATATCATTAATTTACAACTTTATAGTTAGATACAATAGCCGTTACGCAGCTAATGGTTCATAGATGGCGCTTTGAACAATAATCGAAAAAAGTGTTTAAAATGAAAATTGTGATTCACTGTGAAGTTGTATTTTAATGATACGCATTTCGCGACATCACAATCCGATGTCCTATTTTTAGATAGTTACTGCACAAATCCAGCTATTATGTTTTAAAAGATTATGGCAACAGAAATTTTGTATGAAACATTGGTGGAGGTGTATGGCTTGAATAAATGCGAAATAATCTGCTGCTTGAATTAACGATTGCATCACCGCCTCCGTGACCTAATGGCTGGATAATACCAGTGGTTACTCATCAGCACTCGTTCGGTTGGTGGTAGGGCATTTTCTATATCCTGTAGCTACCACCATTTTACCTAAGTCTAGCGCCAAACAACAGTAACTGGCCTGTTGTGTTACGTCATGAAAGGTAGCAGATTTAGCAGATCTTCTGGGTGCGCATCGCTTTACTACCAACGGAATGGTCACCAATGGCCTGATGGTATCAGGTAAGATGAAGGCTAAGTACAAACCTAATATATTTTTAAGGTTCCCTGAAATGGCGGACAGTAAGTAGTACACTCTTGTAATATGGCCTTTGTATGAAATGTTTATTACTAACGGAACGTCTTGCAACTTGGACCAAGCGCGAGGTTTTGTGCTTTTCTAAGACTTGTTCAATGAAAGAAACGGAACTGCGTTGTCTACAAGAATCGACAAATTAAGGGGAGGACTGTGCGGGGCAGGGGGCAGGGTGCAGGGTGCACGCTCCATTGTCCCGGACAACTGGATTTATTTAGCATGAAAATCGAGTGAACTCCATTTTGAAAGGGTGTGAAAATTATCGGTTCTTTTGTGTTAGAATTTCTAGATGTATCTTTAAAATTAGCATGTCTTAGAGCAGCACGGCATTACTTGATCCTTTCTCTCTCGTAAGATGAGACTATAAACTCTGTAAGCAATTTAGTACTTGATCTTCTCTCTTCGTCTTCGTCTCGTGAGTCAGAAGTATGGTTATCTGTCATAGTGGTAGCTAGTTGGATGTAGAAAAGTGCCCTACCACCAACAAAACCGAGTAACACATCTGCTGGGAATCAAAACCGGATGCAGAGCATCTTGCTCAAATCTTGCTGTTCAACACAGCCAATTGGCAGTGCATGTACCACCAACATTTTTTTGTGATCACCACTCAAGCAAAGCGTATTTTCATAGCAAATAATACCAAAAAATAAAAAACGCGAGTCTGTAGATCGCAGTAAAATATTGTTGATATAAAGGTAATGCTGCCTTCTAACTTCTAAAATTTTTGATCCATATCTAAAGCCGAATCCATAATATCAGAAAAAATGAATCGAACAAAATATTAGTAGAAAATAACTCAACCTGTATCGCACAGGTTGCGATCGCACAGTGGTTCGCTTCCACAAAGCACGGGACAAAATAAGAAAATTCAATTCAATAAGAATACGACTTTATTCAGTATTTCTATTTCACATGCTCACAATGGGACGAACAAAGCTCGGAGCGTTGAGACGTGGCGGGAATTAACAAAAAAAAAAATCCGAGGGCAAATGTAGGGTGGCGATAATGCTGCCGAGTTGCGAGAATGGGATGTCACAATGATAACGCTGTACGTGATCGACCTACTTAATTTAGGAGGGTGTTCCCTTGCCTTGTAAATCGGATGGGTGTCGACGTATAATTTGAAAGTGATTATTTTAGAACTTAACTTCAAATAAACATTTTAAAATGCATAACCCCAAAGATGTAATGGGCAGATTGTAATAACTAATACGCTTGGCTAGTGAATAGGTAAGTAATATTATAACACAGAAATGACATAGCAATGTTTTTTTTTAATTTGGAAGAAAAAATACAATACAGCTAAGTTAAAGATTTATCTGCCGCCTATTAAATTTTTTATCTTAAAATAAACTTGGGTTATGTCTTACAAGTCTCTATAAAAAATTGCAAAAAATCATACAACCGTAATAAAATTAATCATAAGCTTAGATTATCATTCTTATTCTAGCCATAAATCTTAGTAAATCACCGTGAAATGTCATCGTAAACCTACATTAGTGCGTGCAAACGAACTGATGGCTATCTCATTGAGAGAATGAAATCATGGAAGGACATCTCTACAGGTGAACTTAAGATTACTTTAGCTCATAGCAATATGACATTTAGACAACAAACTAAATAACTACATATTTGTACTGTATAAGAACAGTGATTCCCAAACTGTAATGCTCAGAATTACGATAAAAACATTTTCATGCACGATGATGATCATTTCATTGATGATAATGATGATAATGATGATACATATAGTTCTCTAAGTAGTACCAATTTAACACGAACTGTCAACGAAAATATTTCATCAACGGTCTCCGTATATTCTGACCGTCTGACTTATTGACTGACTTACATATAAATAAACCCACTGGTCCTAGAGATATGAAATTTATAGGGTGTGTTCTTTGTTTCACATAAAATGCAAGAGAGAGAGAAAAAAAGTTTAAAAAATCAAGAAAGTGATATCCAATCAAACAACTTATTTTACCACTGATAAAGAAGCAATGTGCAGGTATTTGCAAACACCCAGAGAAATTTTGAAATGCAATATTATTGAATATAGTCTGAAGTAAATTTAAGATACGCAATCTCTTTCATCATTAAAGAAAAAACATCAAATTTGCTCAAACACATCTATACCCAACGTCTTCTTAAAATTTCGCCATCAAAATCTCTGGTAATGTACATATTTCAAACATAAATAAGCTTTTACACTTCATAACTGACCACACTGTTTAATTTAAATCGAGATCAGAACAAAACCACATCCGATCCATTTTTATTACAAAACCCAATAAATCTGTTATTAAAACACAACCGCAACTTCACAACTTTACGGCTGTACCAACTTTGACGTTACCTATTTAGTATTTTTAATCTGTTGGTTAAATAGTTACAATTTTTTTTAATATTCATCGCATCCGGCCGGCTAAGGTTTATATTCGATTGGATTTACGACTGTTTTCGTTGTGGGTACTGTTTTATATAAATACTGAGACCGTTTCCTGTTGCTTCGTAACAAAATTATATTCATACACAATTGGGTATGCGCTATCCGAGTTGCATTGAGCAACTTTTCGTGAAATGCGATTAAAATGAAACGTTTCAACCAGTGCACCGGATCGCTAAGCCAATGCAGATTGATGCTGAAGTTTAAATACACCTCATTTAATACCACATGAAAAATATGAAACAACTTCGTGTGAAAAAAATTATCACAATCTTTTAAGAAGACCATTTGTAACTGTACTAAACTATTTCGTTGAACCATAATATCTAAAAGAGAAGATAGAAGCGAGATGAAAATTTAATGCAATAAGATAGGATAGGGAATAAAAATGATAGTTCAGTTGGATAGAGCGTCAGTCCTAGAACAATCGAGATCTGGGTTCAATCTTGGTTCGTACGAATGATAAAAATCATCACCAGTGAAAGAAAACATCGTGAGGAAACCTGCACATTCCTAAGAAATTCAAAGGTGTGTGTGCAGTTTACCGATCAGCACTGGGCCCGTGTGGTAGACTATGTCCCATACACTCTCTAGGAGAGTAGGTCTGAGCCCCTGCAGTTGGTGAAGGAATATACATATCTAGTAAATCATAAATGAAACCTAACAATCTTCTTTTTTTACTGAAGATATTTCAACGCTCGTCCACGATCTCACCTGATGGTAAGCGAGGATGTGGCAAACGATGGTACGCGTTGGTCTACAAAGTGCCTGTTCACCCTTGACTTAAATACACCCAAGTTGTAGCTTTGTGGGAATCAAAACCAGTATAAAATTCGTATCTGGTTCATCCTTAACGACCACATCGCCCTTTGGCTTTTAGATGTAAAATTCGTATACCTTCATGAAAAGGATATCCTGGTACAGCAACGAAATTGCGTAACTGATAATAAAACGCTTAAAGACGTAAACGAAACAATTACAAAAGGAGATAAAAGTAAAAACGTCAACCCGATGAATCACAAAACGGAACAGAATGTCTAATTGGTGACTGGGGCCGCATCGGCCGGTGATACGGCTTGCTTGCAGAGATAAATGCGGGTTTCCCACCCGAAATAATAACAGCCAGATTCAAAATAGACCGTGCACCTCTCAAAAATATCATAAAAAGTTGACGTGGCCAATCCAATTAAAATTCTTTATTAATGATTATTTTGTTCCACTTTCGCGACACGGCGTTCTGATAATTACGCATTTGTCAACATGTGTTTTTTATTTGTTTTTTTCTAAGCTTGGTGCACGTAAAAGTTTTCAGGGATACCTTGTTTTCTTATCTTATCTTTTGCGATATTTTTCATGATCATTGCATGCAATATCGATTTGGTGTATCCTATGCTGCGGATTCACACGTCCTGTCGCGTAAGGTTGAAGTTTGATTGGAAGCATTTTAAAATGGATAGCGCCTCTGATTTAAAATGTCCGATTTAATAAATTGACATTGAAATAATTGTAAATACGTATACAATTATATAAAATATTTTATGCACATATTCTGTTCGATAAATAAGCTTTGTCCACAAAATGACAGTGGGAAATAAAATCACGCAAATAAAAGTATTTACTTACATTCAAATGCCTTTTGGCCTTTCCTGTCCTACATTTCGCATAAGGTTGAGTTTAGTTTATTTTGACAGGGCAATAACAAAAATTATAAAGACACCGGCTTTATTTAGATATATAGACTTATCAGTTAACTGGGTGACGAATATTTTTTATTTGAAAGGTCCTAACCGTATATATAAACCGGTTCAGTAAAGTTGGGAATCTGAGCCAATTAAAAGAGTTGTTTCAAAATCGGCCTGCACTTGTACACTATTTAAAAAATAAAGCAATAATATAAATTTGTATAGAATAATACTAGAATCACATTTTTGTATTTAAAGTAATTGTACAAAATCATTCTTTTTGTACTATCTGACAGCGTCAAATGTCATTTTGTTGACGCCATCTTTTGTTTTCAACGTCAAGTCTTACCTGTTTCGTTAGTAAACTATACCAAATATACAAAAATGGTAACTAAATCACTTTCATATTATAATGGCCTTTTAAAATTATAAGTGTACAAGACCAGGCCATGGCGCCATAGATTCGCGGAACGTGTCATTTATTAAAATTTGACAGAATGTTCAATAAAGTATGGTTAAAATAATTACCTACTTAGAAGACCATTGAAATAAATAAATAAAAATTCTAATTATTAAAAAAACAGCAAACATGCACCGATTTTAAGAAAAAATTAAGGTATTTGTATTCGCGTATAATTTGATTATAAATTGGAAATAAAAATTGAATATTCAAGCAATTACAACACATATAATTTCGTCAATAAACACGATCACTTTTTCCATATTCTTTTCTTTTGCCATAACCTTTTAAAACAGGCTTTGATTATTATGGAAGTGTCGCGAAATGAATATCATTAACGAACAACTTTATAGTTAGCTACGCCGTTACGCAGCTAATTTAGGGTACATTAGAAATGAAAAATAAAAGACATACATAAAAGAATGCGCATTGAAAAATAATAATCGAAAAATAGTGTCTAAAAATTAAAATTGTGTTTCCCTACGAAGTTTCATGTAAAGATGCTCATTTCGCGACATTTCAATCCAATGTCCTATTTTTAGATAATTACTGCACAAAGCCAAGCTGGCAACAGAAAGTTCGTATGAAATTTTTGATGGAGTAAGATAAAGGATAAGAGATAAGATAAAGGCGGAATATACCGACCTGGAAATTGTTGCTAGAAAAAGCAGGCAGCACATTATCGGCGGTGACACCGGTAATGATCTACTGGAACTTACTGATTGGAATCGTGAGGTCAGTGGCGTTGGGAAATGTCGATGGTTGGATGTTTGATCGCTAGATGGCGCTACACCACACATACAGTTCAATGTAACAGAGTCGCTTCATATTACCCATACGGCATTTAGCCACTCCGTGGGCCAATGGCTGGGATGATTATCAGTGGGGGTATCTATCGGCACTCGGTTTGGTGGTAGGGCCGCCTAGTAGCGTAGCGCCTTGAGGCTTCTAGGTGCGAAAGCTTACCACCTAACGGCCTTATTGTCGCTTTCCGTCAGGTGAGATGAAGGACAAGTACCATCTCGTCATACATAAAAAATGAAGGATATTTACCTAGTCAAGGCTTCCCTGAGCTTGAGATTTGTATGATCAATCCTTTTGATGAAGCCACAAAGAAAATATTTTGCGATCTCGTACCCATAGGGATGACGATGAATTTATCTTATGGAAAAACCACTTGAGCTTGAAATTAATCCAGAGAATTTGGAAGCAGATTCAATGATCCCTGATACCCGTCCAAGATCCTGATCCTGATATCCATCCATGACCACAAATGTAATGTTTAGCGTGGCCTAAGTGATGGTCATATCCAGCAGTGGACTTGCAGCTGATTGTGATGACGATACTGGATTGACAATTCAACACGCAGAAATGATTAGAATCACCCTTTTAAAAAAGTGGCGGTACTTTGACTCGAATGCGTTTCTTCCCAACATCGTTAACAAATTGACACGTTTTTATGACCGTCGAATGGAATCGGAGGTCATTAAAAGAAATTTAAGAACGATAAAACATCGGGGTCGGACCCTAGCACCCGGAGAGACCTCTAACAACAAGTCAATCGACATTAATTTATCGACTACTTAATGTCACTCGCGTTAAATTCGAGTGATTTTCACGTGACCATTACCAGCTGAATCCAATCTTTCACTCTTTACTTGTATTTTTGGATATTTTATGCAATAAAACCCATCTGGTATGCACTTGGCCTTCATCTCACTGTGAGATGGTAAATGACGATAAGCCCCAGAAGCCTCAACCCATTGAAGTACTGGCTCTTCTACCTTTCATACCGGAACACAATAGTGCTATTAACACTGCTGTACGGCGGCAGAGTTAGATGGTGGTATAGCTAGCCAGGCGGACATAGAAAATGCATTGCCAGAATAAATACCCCCAGTAAGAATCGAATTCGGGATCTCCGGTTTGTTAGTCCAAAATTTAGCCATTAGGTCACGGAGGCCATTAGCCATTAGCCTTTAAAGAGGCTTAGGTTACTTTTCAACAAATTCTATTCTTGTTGGAAAAGCTTGTAATATGTTGGCGGTACCTTCGTTAACTGAAAGTTTTCCTTAATAGCTTTTTACGGCACCCTCTGTAAGAGTATGATGAGTGGTTCAGCTAAAAATCTACGCGCGGTGATTATAGCTAATCACCGCATCCTTTGGGCGGAATGTAAATATAAAAAATATCGCAAAGTTATCGCAAAATATAATGTGCACTAAGGGAAAACTTCAGGATATGGGCAGCAGCATCTATGTTACAACATCTTACTACGATCACCAATCCACTTGCCAATTCAGATTGATTATGGCAAATCCACTGTGGCGATCTATGGGGAAGGTTCATGTCCAACAGTGGATTGTTTTATTGACCGCTGTCTTTAACTGGCAATTAAAGAAATAAAGAATTGTTACCAAACTGTCAGGTTTTAAAAAAAGAACATTCTTATTAAGATGGTTATTTATTCATTTCGTTTTACGCTCCATTATTTCGAAGTGTGACATCTGGGTCTGACAGTCGTAAAAAGGTGTGTAATATTGTATTACATCGTCGTTCGCGTATGTAATTATCATTCATTTTATTACATTCATCGCTTTGGCGCGTGCGACCATATTGAATCTCAAAGATTTCAATTCAAAAAGATATTTTTTTTTTAAATGACCAAAACATTATTAAAATCAATTTAAAGTAACAGTTCTTTGAACAATATTTTCGTAGAATTCTTTTTTTAAACGCACTCGCACAATAAAAAGAAATTGACTTTTATCCATTTCATATGTGTGCTGGGACCACTGGGCATTAAAACTAACAGCCATGGTTTCATTCAAAAAACGTGATTCCTACAGGGTCCGGGCTCGAGTCTCGGTAGGGCCGTAAAAACACTATTTTCAAAATTTATAGGCATGGCTAAGTGGAAAATACCCTATACGGTTTAATTGTAAATAAACTTTAAAGTTCTAAAAATACAAAAAAATTAATAGTAGGTACTTGATAATTGTAAAATGTTTTTGCACCAAATTGAGAAATAACAGCAGAATAATTGAATAATAATTACCTTCAAATGCCTTATCATTGTTCCTCTCGCCGCTTGAGACATCAGAAAAAATATCGATACCAACGAAAACAAACAACAAACGTAATAAAATTGTAACGTAACAAAAACTATGCACGCATCGTCAATCACACAGATTCTTTGGCATTACTTCCCATTGTACGTATCCAGTTTATAACGACCGAACAGTCACAACTTAAAATGATAATAACACAAACTGTAACACAAAATAATAAAACAATAGTTCAAACACAAAATCGAAAGTACACGTTCAAATAGTTCGCAAAACCGTTGCGCGATCGAATGCGGTTCGAAATTCAAAATGGTACGCGACTGACGTCCACCGGCCACGCGCCTCCGACACACAATGCTGGCAGATCGAAGCGCACTGACAATACGCGCGCGCTACAATAACCACCGCCCCCCGCCCCCCGCGGACCGTGCGACAAGGACGCACCGAGCTAATGTCACTGCCCTGCGAACAATGACTTCCTTCGAAGCCTCATGCTCGAATAACTTGAATCAAACATCATATTCCAACTGCAAATTATAACACCTACACCACTGGCCGATGCAATAGTACAAAAATACAGCGTCCTTACATTTAAAGAAGCATTTACAATCAATTGTCTATGCGGAATAACAGCTTTCATCTCGCGGAATCTATACAAAGGCGTTTCAGCCCATCCTTTTCTAACGGCCAATGTGTGCGTGACCGAGCCGTACGTGCCCTCCCTTTCATGCGTATTCTTCGCGAACTAGGCGAGCTTTTGTCCCTCTCTAGGCCCCGCCCAGCCGCGCGTCTCGGAGTGTGACGTAGCTGCACAGTGTGCTACACCGGTGAATAGCCGGGCATTGTGAAATGGTTTCGCACACCACAATGGCACACAGGTGGGTGTGCGCACAATCTATGAGGGCGTTTAAAAAGTCAATACGATCGCTGTGTTACAGTACGTTTGTGGAGAAAATTTTCTTGATTGTAGTCTGGCTGGGCGTGTATTATGCCATTGTAGTGAAGGCGTGGCCAGATGAAAACGTTCTATTGTGTACCGGAGTACGATTGTGCGATTGGCGAGCTCTATTGTTGTCCGGACAACGGACGTTCCCACACTGCCGCCGAACTCGACACCGACATGAATATTTTTAAAAAGGCACCCGATTTTTTATTGAATATCATTTGCATTTCAATAAGTACAATAAAAAATATCTTTAGCTATTCAAAAGTTACATAAGATAATAAAACGAGGTCTTACGCCGCCAGTTACGGCAGAATGTCTCGGTGACAACTTCCCAATGTCAAGATGAAAGTGCTATAAATACAGATTAATTTTAGACCAACTGGAGCAGAGAGTAACCATTCACATGGCGTTGGACAGACGTTTTAAATGCTATCTGCATAATCTTAATGCATAATTAATTACCTTAATCATGTTTGAATATTTATTTCATTCTATGTCGTCATAGCCTCCAGATGGGCTGGCAATCGGTTTCACGGTTATAAGTTCATTAGCTTTTACGATTGTAACAGAATTATTACGATCGTCCCAGAATATTAAGAATTTTATACAGCTACAGCTTTTAGATTTTTAATTGTGTTTTTAAAAAAATCACGGAGGCAACTGATTTAGAGTTTTTATTTTATTTCTTAATATCGTAATTAATTTCGTATAAAAAATATATTACAGGAAAGGGTACCTACTCATGGACTCCATAAGCCGACGTTTGACTTTAGTCTTGCTGAATGGTTTTAACAGCACAGTGGTAATTTTTGACATCAAAATTAATTGTGTTAAAATTTAACCGGTGTTACATGAACCGGATTTTTATTATTTAACGGTACCTTCACATGTAAGAGGTTACATCTTCAGCTAGGACAATGTGACCTATATTGAAACTCAGCGCAGGCGTGGAAGAATGTATGTCTCGGGGTATAACACCCCCCCCCCCCTGGGGCCCCCAGGGGTCCAGCCCCCTCCCTCGTGTGGGGTATTATCTGGTGGAGGGTGTGAGGAGACCCCTTCCCTGTGTTTATAGTCTTTATTAGCCTGCTTTCGAGGAAAATTACTTTTTGTTTGATGACTGTACGGCTGATGGGGCCCCCAGAATATGTGTTTGTATTTCGTGTCTGCTTATTTTGCGTATTTGCCTTGCTTTGCTTTGCTCTGATGAAAGAAAAAGATTTCAATCGTGTCTATTTTTACATTAACTTTGCTATTTACTATACATGCTGATTTGATAGTTACATTTCAAAACAATTTTTCGTTGATAGTAAAATTGTTTTGTTTCCATTGTTGTTTTTTATTCAGATATAATGGTCCTGTGTGGTTTAAGTGGGATATTATTTTTAATACATCAAATAAGGTTTTACTGTTATGTGTGTAATTAATAAATAACTTTGTGTGGATATATCCGTCTGTCTATCTATCACAGCTAATAATCTCAGCAACTGCTATAACACAGATTTGAACTTTGAAATATTCATAAACATATGTAGGGTAGATTGCATATAATGTTCATTTATATCTTGAACGTTGTTTCTGGACTGTACTTTACTACTGTCCTTGCTGTGTATAGATTTAAGTTTCAGTTTAATTTGAAGGAAAATCCAAGATATCTCCGAGGTCTCCCACCGCAGGTAAAATTTCTACCTCTGCGAGCTCCCCTGCTCCCCCAACCCCCCCTCTGTTCCTCCCCTTTGTCGTCGGTAATGAAGATTATCGACGGAGGAAGCGTCGCAACCGATGCCTCGGGCCCGACCAATTACTTGATTGGTTTTTGGTGTTTTGTTTGAGATGGGGGGATGAATTTGTATAGGCAATGAGACTTGAGGCTCCTTTAAGTTTCTGTTTCAAAAGATTGGAACATAAAGAGATTCCAGATATTACGTCTCCAGATAAATTCTCCCGTTGCTTCCATTAGATTTGTTTTTAATTTCATATTTATACAAAGCTTTTGTCAAGGATCTGTAAAGAATATATGGATTTAAACTCGTCTTATTATGCGTGAAGTAACCTGTGACCTTTTTTGTGTACGTTTAAGTCTGCTGCCAAACGTCAGTATTAATATCACTTTTGTTTTCTGGCAACTAATGAGATATGTTATCATTTTAATTCATTACCGGTTCCTTTTACTCTTCCAACCCAACCTTATCGTCACTTACTGTCAGACGAGATGAAAGCTAAACAACCTTATCGTCACTTACTGTCAGACGAGATGAAAGCTAAATAACAACCCATACCTACATACAAAGCATGTATAAGAAATACTTCCATTCCAATGAATTTCTCTCAGGTTTCATATTTCATATTTGATGCATCTGCTTTCCCATGTTAATCTTAATAAAGGTCCACTTACAGGAAATCAACAACATTTCCATTCAAATGGCTGTTAATATAAACGGCATTCTCATTATAATCTAATCTCAATATCAGAATAGACAAATCATGGCGATAGCTAATTAGGTGGCCATCGAAACCGCATTGAATGAGGTGCACAGAAGTGGAAATGCTACAGCGCGATGCGGACTGATTGAATGTAGTGTTTGTTCGACTATGATGACGGTCTAGAAATAGCAAAATTTTGCAATTTAATTCATGCTATCAATTTTAAGTAAATAGATGGATAACTGATTAATTTATTTTTATTTATTTTACTAAGCCCATTTATACTGGTGTGATTATCATAAGATTAGTAATTTTTAAGAGTTTTTAGGAATTTTGTATGTATGTACTCTCAAACACGTATTCTTAAAATAGATTCGCTCAGGATGCCTAATAAAAAAAATTACTTTGCCATAATCTTTTAAAGTAACTTTGGTAATTATTTACCTAAAACCCGGAATCGGAACTTAGTGACGTGAAATGAACAATGAACATCATTAACGCAAAACTTTATTGTCAGCTACAATAGCCGTTACATACCTTAATGATCCCAAGATTAAACAATAAGAAGTCGATTAAAATAAAAATGTGATTCACTACGTTGTATGTTAATAATAATTATTTTTCAACATAAAAATCCAATATCCTATTTTAAGATTACTAAAGCACAAAGCCAGCTATCCTATTTAAAGAAGAAGAAAATAGATTATGGTAAAAGAAACTTAATATGAAACTTTTAACGGAGAAATCATCTGAATGAAACATTTTTCTTGCATTAATTTCGGACACGATCAAATCGTGGTGTAATAAGCAGTGTCGAAGCGGAAGTGTCACAATGCGCCGCGATCTGGCTGGAGTTGGATGCAGAGCGATCGTTCTTTGGTCGCTCTGTAAATAGCTAGGCCGGCCGGTCGTTCGGTCGTTCAGTCGCTAAGTGACGCCAATTAGCCCTCGGCGCGCCCTCTATGACACCGCCGCCTCAGGTGAAGTGGCAATCAACTGTTCCGGTGCTTTTTTACTTCCATCCTGAGGTGATGCTACTGTTCGTACTTCTTTGGTCTAATTGGCTACAAAGTTTTTGCTGTGACCTATGCGTTCATATTTATGATACATATATGTAAACATCTGTAATAGCGTGTATTTGTGTGCATTAGATTCAATAAATGAAATGTTAATTATATTTGTGTCAATGCCCACATGTTCGTTTCTACTAAACGTTCACATCCGTCCACGTTTCTTGTGACAATATCGTTTAAAAATCAACACACTGATATACGAGGCAGCGTGTGTATGCTACTACAGCGCATACACAACAATTTTCAAGTAATCAAACATTACAGAGTATACCTACAGTACCTACCGTATCTTCCTCTAAAATACTAACTCCTTTAATCGTTAATTCATTTGCAAACTGCAAGATTGTTCCGCCATATCTTGTCTGTGAACCCCTCTCGTTTGATACGACCCGCGCCGCCGCACCCTTCCCCTTGTTCCTATGAGTTCATACAGACCGAATACCTTCACTAACTTGTTTCTTTATGAATCTGTTTAATAATGTTTACTTGGTTTAGATGAGTGGTGTACAAACGTACCTATATTATAAGTATCTTCATGAACACGACTATCGCTCATTGAGCTTACTTCCCATTAGGTACCTAATGCAATGATCTTTTAGAATTTGCCAGTTTGACTCCAACAGCGTACCAATCTGATATTGTATCGCGGAAGGAATGAAGAGAATACTACGTAATAATACTAATTATAAAATGATCATAAAGATAGCAAGAATTCAATTCGTTACCCAGGTAGATTAGAAGAAAAAAAATGCTTTTCAAACTGAGGTGTCTTCAAACTAATAATTAACCCGTTCAAAAAGAGCTAAAACCGACTTCAATTGCCTTAAAAATGTTCACCTTTAGAGGTAGAATGATCTGGGTACATATTTGGTTTTGTTGATTTTATCAAAAAGCACTAAATCAATTTCGATAAAATTTATATGGGACCACATATGAAGTACCCAAAAAAAGAATCATCAAAATCTGTTCACAATCTGCGGAGTTATCGCGTAACATACATTCAAAAAACATACAGTCAAATTGAGAACCTCCTCCTTTTTTGAAGTCAGTTGAAAAGCGTTGAAAAACGTTTTAAACGGTAAATAGTTTTGTATAATTTAATCTGTAAAAACATGGTCCAGAAATTGTAATCGATCCTGACTTTAAAATTTTCAATGTCGTCTTATATCATGCCATCTAAAACCGCTCAAAGGTATTACTTTTATCTTTGTTGACCAGCATTTTCATAAGATTCACATAATATTCCTGGACAGAAAATATTAGATCCGTCATAATTTATATATTGATACCTACTCGATACGATTTCATTGTTTTACTGTTTCCTTATTTTAGGTATACCGTCACATTTATTTTACAATATATTTCATTCGTAAAATAACCAAATAATTTTGACTGCGATACAAAACAACCAACCAGGCCTGTTTTCTCTGTGTATATATGATTCAAATCCATATATGTATAAACTTCGTTGAGCGCGTGTAAATTGTCTACTGCCAGTTCCGTCCCCATCACACACTTGCCGGATTAATAACACACCGTTCTGTTTGGAACATGCTTTTACACTGGCAATTTTAAGGCTTTGATCTTACAGTTCGCTTTCACAATTTGCGGGTAGTTATTAAATTTTAGTTATACAAACATCTTACTTGACTTACTCAATATTAATTACAATATTACACTGGTGCCTTTTATCATGTGTTTTGATAATAATATTGATAGAGATGTGTACGGTTTTATGTGATTATAAATTTTGTATATGTTGCATTGCTTAAAGCTCACCTGTTGGTAAGTGACAATCTGGTTCTTTTGATAAGGGTGCTCACTCAGAAGCCTAAAAAAGTTGCATATAGGAAGACTCAGGTAATGATAGTGTTAGCAAATCAGACGGATACAAAAGTATCCTACTGCCAACCACACTGAGTATCAGCGAAATCATCAGATATATCTTCATTTTAAGTCCAACTGATTCAATGTAATTACAATATGTGAAATGTGGTATGTTCATTTGGAGATTTTTTACTAAATAACTATTGTGATTGTAATGACGTAATAAACGCTTTCTAAAAATAAAGCTTTTGTAATAATAAATATTTTGCTGCCGATCGACGACTATAATTCTTCTCACCCCTGACATAATGTTATAATTTACTATATCAGTCAAATCAATAGTTAAATCGTACGTAACAGATGAAATTTAATTAACATTTAGTAACCTTTGAATTATCGATATTATTGCAGCTTATTAAGATAATCTTGAGCTTTGAATAGCAATGATTAACGATAAAATCAAACGCAAACGTTTCCGACGTACTACCATTGATTAATCGACATATCTACTCGTACATACAATAATACTATCTATATAGTTCTTATAAAATATAGAACTTGCAATTATTGTAGTTTTTCAAAAGAATTCTTTTTTCTACAATACTGTTCCTACCTAAATGTCAATTGATATGTTATTGACTCCATTTTGGGGGACCTATTTTTTAGTTATCGTATGACTGGTCAGTTTCCTTATTTATCAAGTTTACTGATTCACCAGTTTATTTTTAGTCATTTTTACTAGGTTATCAATTGCGTTAGTTAATTTTCCTGGTCCATCAGTGTCCTCCTTCGCTAGTTTTGCTAGTTGTGTAACTACTGGTATCTGGGTAGCGTCATGGTTTTGTTCAGAAACAACTAGGAAATAACATTATAAAATGTTCGTTGACACACTTTCTTTAATTCTTATACGTGTGAAACGTTTATTTTAATGTATTTTATTTTTAAGGAAGATCAACAGCTATACATACAATCAATAAATCAATCGTAAAACAGAAAGCCAATCAAAGATCTCCACAGATAGCTACAAATTAAGCAGTAAGAAAATCAGTTTCAGCTCAAACATAAAATAGTACAGAATAGAACTAGAATTACAGAATAGATAAGATGGAATACACAGAGTAAAATTGTGAAAGAGAAATGACTAGGTAAATAAGTTATTGCTTAAGATAGACAAATAGTATAATATCCGTTGTTACCAGACTGTGTATATCTATAGATTTCTCGACTTAACGTTTAAGTGTGTATATGTTTGTCTGAACAGACACCTCTATCATATTTATATTAAAATTCGTAAGTAAATTTGATACCGTTTGTCTCAACACTTACAGTAAATTGTGATGTGTGAAAATCAGTAAAATAATAGGCATTTGCTAGACTGAGTAGTTTTACATTTACAGTACCACCAAATGAAATAAAGTCCTGCTTATGTAAGAATTAAATAAAGATATGAAATAATAAGTGATACCCAGAACATATAACTTCACCTCATATTAATTCGTCAAGCTTTGATGTCATAGATGCAAATATCCGAACTTACACATGCATACCAGTCCGGACGTTTCCTCCTCTCAAGAACTTCATTAGGCACAGCTCAATGAAAAAATGTCCCTCCGAAATGTACTTACTAACTCACGTAAATGGAGCCATTAGACGAACTAATCTTCATTTGTAGAGCCGCGCCTCCCCTACATTCTGTATTTCAACTGATGATGTCCGTTTTCACTTAGTTTTTTAAACGACGCTTTTACGGGAAAAGTAAGTAGTCGCCATTTCCATTTGGGGCACTTAAGTGAGGGACGATTTTTTTATTCCAGCTTTACGTTTCTGTTCTAATGTGTTTTTGAGAGCTTTTAAAAAATATCGGTGCCTATTTACGTCTTGATTAAGTTTGTTAGAGCCGCTCATGTTATTTCTTTGGTTATCTTTCTTAGAATCCTACGAAAATTGATTAAATTTAAATATATATATATATATATATGTTTAACACTGTTTAAAATTAAATTACATATTTTTGCATATCATACGCTACTCTTTTTGAGAATCATTTCTTGAATAATTTGCAATTAGATACATAACATTCTAAGCAAACAATACAACGCACGTGCGTTCATATTTAATATTTTTAAAGAAAACCGTATTATTAAAAAAATACCAAAAATATGTTTATTTTTATGTCCACAATATTGTCAGCATCGCCCCGTTGGGCGGTCGGTTCTCACAGGTAGACGACAATAGGGCATTGTGTTGTGGGCGTGGCCCATTGTGCTCTCGACCAATCAGAGCGTGCGGTGCAACAATAGCCCGCCGAATTGGAATGCCGCGTCAACTCTATTGTTGGATTCGGTTTGGCGTCGTTCGTTATTTGAAAATTTAGTTTACTGTGTGCGTCATCCATCACACAGAGTAGCGGCCAGTGTGTAGGTAAGGCAAGGAGACTGTGTAAATATAAAATCGAATAACGCAATGTTTAAATTTAAAAAAAGAATCATCATCACTGCGTCATTTCAAGTTGGTTTGCTATACGGAATCACACTTCACACTTATTATCATGACATTATCGTACTTAAATTAATAAATACACACACGTTATATTATATGTTTATATAAAATAATTTTAGTAGCTATCAAAATACCTATGATTTTTATAACGCAAATAATGAAAAATCTATCAACTGTGTGAAGCAATGTTCAACAAGAAGCGCGAGTGCGCGTGCGCAGCGCTGCGCTGACGCCGGATGTCGGAGACAGGTGCGCGCATGTGAACTCAGATACACATACCGCGCTAATTTAGCAAGTTCAGATAAATTTAGCGCAGCGATCTTATATCTATAAATTACATGCGTAGGTATTTCTATAAGTCTCTAGATAGATATTTTAAAGGTAATAAGTACCTATGAAACGGCAGTGTCAATATGGTGTCAATAGCCCTTTTGTATTTCCATAATATTAAAGGTTTAAAAGATAATGTAAAAAGAAAGGCGAGCAGGCTTTGTGTACAAACGAGCTTGGCGCTTAACCTTCAGGTGAGACGAAGGCCAAGTGAAATCCCATTATAAAATAATCCCCACGTTTGTGCGTATGATTGTAAGTAGGCCAATTTGTGATCACAGGAAGATGATAATATTTCACGAAGATATTTTTTTCCGTTAGTCGCCTTTTACGACGAGCGTGAGGTGTCATGGGGTGGTTCTAATCTAAAGACCGAAAATCTAGCCACTGGACAAATAAAGATAGTGACCTACGAAATAACCCGTGGGAACATATGGGATGGCCTAAGTGCAAAGAGATTTAAATATATATATATAATTATTGTATTCCGTTAATAACACAAAGCCACGCTATTCCCAGTCTTATATCATGATTTCGAAATTCGAATAGAATTCGCACACAGACGTTTTAAAAACGTTCCAAAACGACCACCTTAAATAGAGCTCCCTACCCTCCCGTATCACTTACGAAAACGTATTAAAAGGGGGCGAAGTAATGCACTATCATGTCTCATACGAAAATGGACAATATGTAACAGCTTCAAAACAACGTCACCATTTTAACTGATGCTACTCGTCTCACCCTTATAACATTAACTACAGAGTTTAAATTAGGTTGTCTCGTGTATTCGTTATCGTGGTCCCCCTGTCTTACGACCCCACCACCCTCAAACCACCGTCTTGAAAACGTTTGGTTTCGCTTCTATAGACATTTTGTTTGCCTTTATCCCACTATAGAGCGTTCATGTGAAATAGATAGGTACTGTAAAGGAATGTTGTAGGGATTTTTGTCACTATTCAAAGGGTATAAAGGCACTTTTGTGTTTTGCCATGTTGTATACCTGTTCATTAGGTTGTTAAGTTGGCAATATGGAATTTGTAATGTCAGGTGTTTTTAAGATGGCTAAATGAAAAGGTTATTTGTTTCAAAAGTAAGCCTATATCTAAGCATAAACGGTCAAGTGCGAGTCGGACTTGCATTGGGTTATACACAGTTGAAATGACGATGTATAGAAAAATAAATCTGGAGAACAGGGTTCAATTCCCAGCAGGTGAACATTAAGGAAAGGTGATCGGCACGCAGCTGATGATATTGTCCAAAAATATGTAACTACCGTTGGTCCTATTTGATCTTCCAATACATTTCTACAATTTGATGAATCGAGGATGACCGGACTAATATTTGCCATTCTCGTCAAATATCCCAAACAAACAATTAACAGTACAAAATACATTTTCAACCGACTTCAATAAAGGAAAAGGTCATCAATTATACGGTATTTTTTTTAATTTGTGTTTGTTTTCTCAGAAATTTCAACTGGGTGAACCGATTTTGATGGTTCTTTTTTATTTGAAAGCTGATGCTTCCCGTGTTGTCCAATTTGGTCTAATTCTGACAATGACATCCATGAGAAAACCATAAAAGTATTGAAGTTACATTAAGTAGATATTAATTTATTTTACGGGATGAATGCTGTAGACTTTTAGGGCAGTTGAAGTCGGTTTCTTTTTGAACGCGTTAATTTTATTATGAAAAAATAAAGAACACTAGAAAAAGAGCCAAAGAAATGGCTGTAAGGTATGATGACCTTTGCTTTTCTATAAATAATTTATGAAAAAGAAGAAAATAAGATCAGCTCTAGGAATGCCACGCTATGTTCTCCATGCGTCTAATAGTTTTGGTCGCGTATTAGCTTTTTTTCCTCATCATCATCAACAGCCTATATACGTATCCACTGCAGGGTCTCAGGCCTACTCTCCCACAGAGATTGTATGGGACATAGTACACCACGCGGGCCCAGTGCGGATTGGCGGACTACACATGCCTGTTCAAGACATGCAGGTTTCCTCACGATGTTTTCCTTCACCGTTAAGCAATCGGATAATGTACTTAAATTGAAAAACAACTCATAGGTACACGGCTGGAGTTCGCGCCATATCCACTGCGCCACCGACGTTTAAATCTTGTCTGTGTGTATGTTCTGATAAGTAGAAATATGTATAGCTATAATTATGTCCATATAATAACATGGATAAGGATGGATACACACTAATCACCGCGAATTCACAAAGACAAATCCCAAGACGCGTCGGTTTATTACATTGAAGTTGTATCAAACTTGGCGGACCCCAATATCTCGGAGGGTCGGTTGTTTTCTCATTATTCGCTCGCGTTCACTCCCCAACCGATATTATACTTACACATAAAGACAGTCAAACAGTATATGGGTATGTTTATCATATTTGAAACCGCATCTCAGTCTGACGCAACTTAGTTCCAAATTAGTTCACGACAAATTGTATGAAACATGTCAAAGCATCAAAGGCGCTACTAGCGCATTGTTGGCGCCACTGTCCCTGCATTATGTATGGCAGAGAATGGATGTGATTTTGCCTCGTTTGAAGTTTGGCAGGTTTATTTTCACTGTATTATATAATTATTTAACTTCATATCATATCTAAATTCGTTCTTAAAACTCTTCAATAACGATTCATACATAGCTAAAAATGTTTATGATACATTCCGTAAACGCATGGACTTATTACATCATTATCAAATAAAAGTGATTTAATTAATTTTTTTTTATATTCTGGTCCAGTTTATTTGAACAAAAATCAATCAAAAATACACGACACAGGCAAGAATTAACTTGAAAAACAAAGATGGCTGCAATGAAATGAATATCATTGTGCGAAAAAAGAAAGATTTTGTACAAACAAAATACAAACAAAAATGTAATTCTAGTATTTTTTGATATCTTCAGATTTTTGCTTGTGTACCTACTTGTTTGTAGTGCAGGCCGAATTTGAAGCATGTCTTATGAGGATGTCATTTTATGTAAAATTAATTTTTATAATATCACAGAAGACTGTAATACTATAATTACTTTCATGAACGCTTCTAGTAGAAGTTTCAGTAAAAATAACTAGATGGCGTTACTAAATATATCACAAATGCTTTGATAATTCAGCGCCATCTATTGATTCTAAAATGTATTTTTTATTTCTTAAATGCCTCTGATATACCTGAGATTTAATTTGAACATATAAGTGATTTTCCTACACTCGCGTTCAGGGAATCGTTCCTCACTTTGCCAATTTGAGTGATCTGGTCACTTCATGTGAAAATTAAATTCAGTTCGCAGCGAAACTGGTCTCCATTTTCTTTCAGAGTGACAAGGTTTTTCAGTTTATACCTACAGGTGGATCAGGATTCTCTAATGATGTGTAGTACGATATTACTGAGTTTACAATTGGCATTAGGTTTATATATAATATAGATATAGATAAAAGAATGAATTTTTGTAGCTGTCCAGAATTCTGAGCACAGATGTTTATTTAAAAGCACAGTTTAGCTTTTAGACAGCTCGTTTCGCAAATATACACTGAATTAAAAACGTAAACAAAAAGTACAAATACGGCTAATAAGACGAAATTCCGTCGCATGACAGGACAGGGGACAGGGGGCGGTGAGGAGAGGCGGGAGGGGAGAGGACAGGGCGAAAAGTAAAAAGTGGAAGGAAGGAGCAAAGGAAAAGAGCAGTCGGGCCTTTGTGTGCCACCCTCCTAAGGTAGGGGCAGCAAAACACTGGACATACAAATTACTCACTGCACTCTTGGCCTTGATCACAACTGTTCGTAAGCGCGGATACATTTATTTTTCTTATTATCAGTATTTATTTCTAATTTATATACGAGTATTATGTAAATCTTGTTTTTATTTATTGCTATGCTTTTTTCTACATTATCTTCTCTAATATATACTATTTTGTTTTGTTTATGTACATGTATGTAGGTCTACTTACAGTATATTTATTTTTTGAAAGCTCCAGCGTGAGTGCCGGGAGAAATATCTTGTTAGGGATAGGCAACTGAAATTGTACAATTGAAGTTATAATTGACTTTGTAATTATTATTATGTGCAATAAACAAATACAACGCACTATTGTTTTGTAAGTCTTAATAAATAAATGATTTAGGATGGAAGTGCGCTCATCAAGAAATCTCAATCACTACACCGATACATGCTGCGAAAATATTTTTTGACGACGACACTTGGCCTTCATCTCACCTGATGGTAAGATAAGGTGGTTGGATGGTAAGCGTGCTCATCTAGAAGCCTCAACCTAATGAGGCGCTGGCTCTGCTACCTTTCATACCGGAACACAATCGTGATATTAAATATTAACACTGATTGGCGGCATACTTAGACATGATGGCTAATGACGCGCTGGCACTGTCATATTTTTTTCCAGTTGTTAAGATATTTATTTATTAAATAGTCCTTTTTTAATTTAAAATTCTTAACTTAAATACTGATAGAGCTAATAGTTAAAAAAGCACTAGCTACATATTTATGTTATAACTCACGTGGTAAGGATCGAGGCGGAATAACAAGCTCAATGTTACTCAGCGAGCTACGATACGAGCTATGCACGCTAATTTCTGTACATGATAAAACTCAGAAATCCGTAGACGAAATAATGTCACCGACTATCTCGACGAGTCAGTGAGCTGAAGTGGCAATGGGCAGGCGACTATGCTCTAAGAACGGATGACCCATGGGCAGTAAAAGTTCTCGAGTAGCAACCACGTACCGGGAAACGTCTACCTGGCCGTCCCACTACTAGGTGGGCCAACGAACCAGTCGAGGAGGTCTATGTCCAGCAGGGGAAGTTTTCCGACTGATGATAAAGGTAAAAGAAATTTTGTATGCAACTTTTACCGTCGGAATTGCCTTTTGTCGACAATATTCCACGACAAGGAGCTTATTTAGTCTTCGTTTGTATTTGCTGTCCGTACGCAACAGATAAAACTTTGTGTAGCCTGTCTGTGGGGGAGGCGAAATTAAGAGACACTTTGTGTCTATTCATAAAGGAATGCTAGTACATATACCCACGTATGTAATTATATACACAGACAAACAGACTGCTCTTTGCCCATATATACGTATGTAGTACATACATATATTGTACACTCGTGCACAAAAAGATTTGTCCACTTTTGTACTATGGAACGTAAACCCTTTCTTGTTCCTATGCAGTGTGATCAATTAAGGTGAATATGATACGGTACATTCGAGTACAAAAATACGTATTAACATTTGAACCATGTCACATTCACCTTTAATTGACATTTCCCTCAAAGTCACTCAGCGAGCAATAGAACGAGCTATGCTCGGAATTTCTCTACGTGATAAAATTCGGAATTAGGAAATCCGTAGGCGAACGAAGGTCACCGACATAGCTCGACGAGTCACTGAGTTGAAGTGGCAATGGGCAGGCCACATCGCTCGAAGAAACGATAACCGGTGGGGAGTAAAGGTTCTCGAGTGGCAACCACGTACCGGGAAGCGTCTACCAGGCCATCCCCCTGCTAGGTGGACCAACGACCTGATTAAAGTCGCAGGGAGTCGCTGGGTGCAGGTGGCTCAGGATCGGACGATGTGGCGTACCATGAAGGAGGCCTATGTCCAGCAGTGGACGTTTCCCGGCTGATGATGATGACTGCATTGAAACAAGCAACAGTGAATGTTACATGTTTTTAAGTGGATACATATTTGAATAATATTAGATATTTTAAATTTAATAGGAGTTTAATAATGCCCTTTATGGTTTAAAATACAATTTAAACCCAATCCGATCTGATCGTCTAGCCTGTCGAGTTTACAAAAGTTTTCTGTGCATATTTCGCTCTTTTGAGTGAGCACTCATTGACCCCAGAGGGCTTGTCACCTGCAGGTTCCATGGAAGCCAAATGCAAGCCTGTTGTAAATTAAAATATTAAACATTTAAGAATAATTGTTTCTGGCATTTAGTTTCTATGTGGGATTTATGAAGTCCTAATTAGTTAAAACAAGTGGCGACAATAATTTCTTATTACAAGCCGCTGTGACGTTTCGCTTGCGACATTATGATGCTGGCCGATGCGATGGTCCAACACGTCATTGGCAACAGCTCAATGTATTGTTATTAATAAATGCTAGATTATAGACAATGTGGGGTAGGCAGAATATTAGATTTTCGGGAATATGTATAGCTGCCACCGTGGCCTAAATGTTAAATGTTGGACGAACAATCTAGAGGTAGAATGGGTTTGATTCCCAGTAGGTTGTAGTACACTACGAACTTCAAAACGTCATTTTTGAATAACCGTGTTTTGATAGTTTGTAAAATGCATTTTTTAAATTGATCTCATTTGAAAAGCATTCCGAGATTTAGCTCCAAGTAACCTGAAAAGAATTGATTCAGAATTTTCTTGATGGCGATTAAGAATAAAACCATTATATTATTTAAAAAACTTGTAGATGAGCATGAGATACTACAGATCTATCCAACGACAGCCCACACACACACACACCTACACACACTATCTCGAACCCATGGGACATATATGAGACACATTAACCCTAATTTACATGTATGGGTACCCTAAAAGTAATTATTTTTCAACATGTTAACTAGTCTAATACTTTTCGAGCCACACGAGCTACGTCATTTTTGACGAAAAATCTCGTTTTGTTTTTATCAAAACAATAAATGAAAATCTAAGGATATACTTTCAAAATAATACGGGTCCATTCATTTGTCACGTATTGATTTTGAAAGGTTGTCTTTTCTAGTATTTTACAAACAATCAACAAAAACATTTAGATTATTCCTTGATTTTTGAATAGTCTATGAAGTGGAGTACGTATTTGACCTCTTTTCAACCGACTTCAAAAAAGAAGGAGATTTTCAATTCGACTGTATTATATATATATATCGCGCGTTGTGAAAGGGGGGTAGACGGAAAAAATTCTTACGAAAAGTTGTCACCGACACTTTTTGCTATAGTAAGTTAGCGTCATCTGTTAGTACGACGTACGTAGTAGTAAGACGATACCAACAGTACAGCTATGTGATGACAGACGGCTCTGATTAGTTGCCGCTACTCAATGACAGATGTCGCTAAAAACAAAACGTATCACGTACATAAAAAATCTAATGAAAAAACCTACAAAACCATATTTAAAATATAATGTTAAAAATCCGTTCAAACCTTATTGAAAATTTGTAAAATTTTATTACAATTCCTTCACTAATTAATCGAAAGGAACTTCGTTCCATCCGGGTGTCCCTTGACACCTCTCAAGTTTTTTTTATTTATGTTTGTTACCTCTGAACATTCAACTGGGTGAACCGATAGTGATGATTCTTTTTTTGAAAGCTGATGCTTCCCGTGTGGTCCCATTGCTGACAATGGCATCATTTTAGAGCAGTTGAAGTCGGTTATAGTTCTTTTTTATTATTTATTATAAATTATTTATTCTGCGTATTTCGCAGATACTACGTCGATGCGTACATAGAGCGTGTTGGCTTTATGAATGAAACAAAAGTGTTCCGGACCATTGCAAATGTCATGCGCGCGCAGTCCGCGCCCGCGACCAGTTTAGACGCGCTAACAATACCCCGAGTGGTGCTGGCGTGCGCTTGCGCAGGTTAGTGCCATTGTGCATGGCGAATATCTCCTACATGTTCACATCTTTCGTGTATCATCAACTCACCATCGATTTTTTAAATGTATGATGGGTTTGCACTGGGCCTTCATCTTATCTGATGGTAAGTGACGGTAAGGCTTTAGACGGCAAGCACGCACATCTGGAAGCCTCAATGTAATAAAGCTCTGGCTCCGCTATCTGTTAGACTTAGATAATATGATGATAGCTAGCCAGGCGGACATATAAAATGTCAACCAACCCGAGTACAGATAGTCAGATAGATACCCCCACTGGAAATCGAAACCGGGACCTGGCTACAACTTTAGGCCACGGAGACGGTAAAAATATACTGTTTTATATAGCATTTTGACTATACCCATACTTTTGATTTAGTATCTAGGCTTGATACCATCATGTTACCTAGGTCTGTTGACAAAAAGCAGTGTTAATAGCACTGTTGTGTTCTAGTATGAAAGGTAGCAGAGCCAGCGCCTCATTAGGTTGAGGATTTTGAGTGCGCACGCTTTCCATCCAACGACCTTACGTAATAATAACGTAGTTATTTCGTTTGGTAACACCACAACGATAATAAGTCCGGTTACTTTTGCAATAAGTTTTCTTGATAATTGTAAAATTATCTGGTATGTAAATTGAGTTTAAAAAACCAATTAACAACACAAAATGATTCCAAAACATTCGCCTCAACACAATAATAATAATAAATAAACAAATGGGAATGGAGGCTAAAATACAGAAGCCATTAGGAGACGATACAAGACGTTTTAGTGCCTCCAACTGGACTCTAATTGGTCGTAAATTATTATAATTTGCTCCACTGCCCACCCCGAAACGGTTCACCGAATATAATTATTACATAGACAGAAAAAAGACAACGGTTTAGGGCTATGATTTATAGTTAATAGCTATATAAGGTCTGCGAGAGGTGAATATGAACTTTACGAATGGGGAATGTAAACCGACACCGATTTACTGAAAAATCCCAGAGCATGACAGTGTATCATATTTTATTTTTACTAAAGACAGGGCAACGCTTCTCCATTTGAGTTTTGTGGCAATATAGACACTGGCAGTGCGTTTCTCTCCCTAGCTGTACGCATGGTATATTTTATCCCAGAATACCCAGGTAATTATTACTATTTTTAGCCATTAATTCCCCTCCAATTTTCTTCAATAATAACAATGAAAGAAAGCCAATAATATGCGAAAAATAACAGATAATGCAAAAATAAATATGGAAAGAAAGCAAAAAGATATAGTATATTATAATAGACTTAAAAACGAAAGAAAAAAACATCTCCCCGGCGGGGAATCGAACCCCGGTCTCCCGCGTGACAGGCGGGGATACTAACCACTATACTACCGAGGACTTGTGACTGGGGGTTGAAATTAAGTAACTATTGTCAAGTGATATAAAGGTAGTTTAGCTTTGAAAAAAAAAATGAAGCCTTTTTAAACGCATTGTGGTCTTTGTTTTGTTTTATAGACGGCTTATGAAAGCATGCTCACCATCAATACGAGGCACTGCATATCTCATCTATTAAACTTGACCTCAGAAATTTTTGTAAATATGTATAAAGGTAGGACAATTTCATGGAATTCAGCTGTTTGTTGTCATATATCATTGGTGGTATTTAGACAGGAGCATGGCTTACCACCGGACAAACCGAGTAGCCTGCTGGGAATATAACCTGCGGTCTGAGGTATAGTAGTCCAAATGTGTAAGCACCAGGATACGATCGCACGATGGGTGGTTACAAATTCAAAATTAAAATGTATCAGGGATACGAAAAACAAGTCCAAGCTCAACGAGTATAAAAAAGCTTTTCTAAAATATTCGTCTAACCCACTTTTAGACGAGTCTATTAAAAATTTCACCTTAGAATGAGAAATAATAAGCTGAAAAATTCCGGATACACCATTTTGGCGTTCGAAAAGATCTTAAGTCTCATTACATTAAAACGTGTTATTTGGGAAAAATTGAGTCGCGCGTTGATGTCTTTTGTATAGCAAGAATATTAATCATTTCTCATTTCCATTCGCTCGTTGAAGTCTTTAATGTGGCCGGGGGCTGTATTCTGGAAATCACTATTGTAGGTTAGTCTATTAAGAGGCTATGCTGTTGTCAAAGCGCCCATACAAACGTAGTCCAGTCATATTTTGAGTATTAAGCTATGAAAATCTATGAAATTTTCAAGACACAATCTAGAAACAAATATCTGTGTCGGTGGTGAGTCAGATTTTCGTTTAAATATATACTTCCAGAGTTACAGGGCGTCAAAGTATTGTATTTTTCGGTAATAAAAAGCCCCAACTTTGAACCTGATTTACAAGAGTATGAATCAATTTAGAACAATTTGGAAAAACCACCGACATCTGAAATTTCATTAGTATACTGTATTAAAAAAATGGTTACATAATATACTGTATCCTTCAAATGATCCCTGGACTACGAAACATCCAAATAACGGGTGGATAACATCGCATAATGTATGCTGTCTCACCGTACGCGCTCGGGTAGGATAGGGCTCGGAGAGGGACAGCTACAAAACAATTTAACCTTGAAACCGACCACGTGGTCTTACCAACATAGCCTCTTAAACGTCAACACTCACTCGCTGCTCTCGTTACACTGACAGTCTTTGTCAATTTGACATTGACGTTTAGTAAAACAACCCATAGACACACGAGACAATGTATGTTAGTTACCGCGCATACACTACAACAAGCCTTTTAAATTTTGAAATGTTATTGAATGTTTTAAATGTTTGCACTTCATTTCGTAAGCGTGCGCACCCATAAGCCACAAGCTAAAGAGAAGTTGGCTCTGTTACCTTAAATAACAGTACACAATAGTGCTATTAGCACTGCTGTTTGGCGTCAAACTTAGATATCATAGTGGTAGCTAGCTAGGCGGACATAGAAATGGTGTTACCGCCAACCAAATCGCGTACCTACAGGTACTGCTGGGAATCGAACCCAAGACCTCTGGATTGTAAGTCCGACCGTGTAGCCATTAGGCCATGGAGGCAGTTAAAATGTTTAGTTAATATTGTATATATGATGCAGTAAGCACAAGCCAGTTCCGTCTAACTAACGCACGCAATGCATCTTAAATGTAATTAATATACCGTCACACAATGAGATCCGTCTGTGACGCGAGGCATCCGTTTTATCTCTGACTTATGACCAACAAAGTCAATTGTCTCAGCTAAATCTGGTATGAAATAAGTACAAGAGTAAGTAAGGGTTGTGGCGTAGGAAGAGATAGGAGAGATATACTTTAAAATATTGCGTTTTTTGTAAAAGGAAACATAGTGAAAGTTATAATAGAAGAAAATTAGCGATTACAAACACTCCCAAAGAGAATGTGGCAAGGCTTATGAGCCCATTTTGATTGTTACGAAGGTTCTTGTCCTATATATTAGTTGTCACTTTGTTGCCTTCAATTCAAGCAATGGGATCTTTCAATCTTCATCACTTTCTTCCTAATTACTACTAAAATTGTAAATTTGGTAGTTTAAATATAAGTGCGCGACTTAGTCACGAATAAAAAGCAAAATAGCTGGAAATATGGTAGGCAGAATTTGTCGATTAGCTTGTAAGATTTTATACCAGCAAAGTATCTCCGTCTGGAAGTTGGTGTATAAGAAAATCATGTTTTATTTAGTACTAACATTTGCTATGTCCAAGTGAATTTTATCCTCCTCCGTTGTAGTTTTCCAAATGTTCAGCTATCTTTAACACAAAAATTTCAACCATTCTGACTCTCTTTTATGATATGAAGCAACAAACAAACGCATTTTCGGATTTATAATACTAGTATAGATTACAATCTTTTCTTGTTCCACTATTTGGGCGGTCTCAATTCAAGACATACCTGACACAGCTTAGCTGTTAGCTCCGCTCTGAAATATTGAAACAGGAGTTGCTAATAGCATAGCTTTTACTGTACCCATGACCGAAGCTCAAGAATAAAAGCGAGCTTAGTTCAAGGCAGGACACGCGACATTATTAAGTTCAACAAGCCGCTCACAGTTCTTGTTTTTGACAGTCAAACGTCAGCTGCCGCTGTTTATGCGATGTTCGAGGGATACACTTTACACTTGTTCTAAATGATTACACTTGTACCTTGTTTTCTTTACCGTCTTCAAATTATAATTACGTTATTTGCAAAGATTTTATCTTACGGCGATCCACCTCCATCAATGTTTCATACTAAATTTCTGTTGCCATAATGTTCTAAAATTTAATACGAGTAGCTGGATTTGTGCAGTAACTATCCTAAAAATAGGACATCATATTGTGATGTCGCGAAATGAGTATCATTAACATACAACTTCACAGTGAATCACAATTTTCACACTTTTTTCGATTATTGTTCAAAGCACCAACTATGAATCATTAGCTGCGTAACGGCTATTGTACGAGTAGCTAACTATAAAGTTGTAAATTAATTATATTTATTTCGCGACACTGTAATTTCGTCTCCTATTTTTAGGTAATTACCTATCAAAGCCAGCTATTCTATTTTCAAAGATGATGTCAACAGAAACGTAGTATGGAAGCATTAGGAGAGGGAAAACGTTAACACACTAAAACTATCTGTCACAGAAGTAGTGAGGTCATTCTTTTAGAAGGGTTGGTACACTCAAGTACAAAAATTTGTGTATCCACTTTTGAACCACATTCATTATTGCTTGTTTCATGTAGTGTGTTGAAGGAAATGTCAAACAAAGGTAAATGTCACATGATTCAAAAGGGGATACATATTTTTGTACTCGAGTGTACTATGAAAAATGACCGATTGAAATCTGTTTAAAATTCGAATTTCAATTCGAAACCCGCCACGTAGCCATTAGCTGCGTAACAGCTTTTGTAGCTACAATAAAGTACGTTCATTTCACGACACTATATCCTATTTTTAGGTAATTTATTATCAAAAGGAATGTTGTATGGAAACATTCCGAGCGAATCTTTAAAGTTACCAGGTTCCACATTGTATCCTGGATCTGAGTGTTGTAACACGCGCTGCATCCGCGTTTATTACTGGCCATGTTCTCGGAACATGTCGCCCCATAGACAATACCGTCTTGTTCATGCGACCACTCTCACAGACTAGCGGGACTGTTTGTTCCCTCCTGACAGATGGGAGGCGTTTTGACAGTTATTTAGTAGCAGTAGTTTAATTCTCCCGAATGGGAAGGCAATGGAACAAAGCCATACAGCCTACTCTGAATATATCTCTTCTTTATAATTTTATTCTGCAGTTTTCTAAATAAAATGTATAATGTGTAAATTTTATCGCTTTTTTTGGACGATTCTTGACGAGAATTTCAAAGGTCAGCCTTGGTTTCAACATAATTCGAAAGAATCCTTATGCAGAATGTACTCGAACTAAACTAAACTCTTCCGATCGCGTCGAAACCCTCGCAATTTTGCGTAATTGATACTATAACTGCATTAATTTTTTGCACTATATCACACCATTATAACACAAACAAGACACATAACAGTCACATTAACGAATTACTAAAATTGCAATGAACCACCTTTTTTCAAGTTCGCGCCAAGAATCCCGTTGATTAGTTATAGCATAAGAATAACCGAATATATAATCTAAGGTACAACTACCATTAGATAGAGTATTTCAAGATGAACAATTATATCGATAATAAACACAGTTTAATGACACTATTCAATGTATTAAAAAGAGATGACAATTTGCACGTCTTGTAACACATCACCCAGTTTTTTGACAACTGAAATGTTTGTTAGTTGTTCTATAAGTTAACTAATAGTACTAAATATTATAACGGCACCGGTCAATGTGGCTACGATGAAGGAGGCTTATATCCAGCAGTGGACGTCTTCCGGTTGATGTTGATGATAATGACGACAAAATAATAACTTTTTTTACCGAAAAGTGTTGACCCAAATGGCACCACTCGCTTTATTTTGACACATAACTTGCGACAGAGAATGTATGTTTATATCATTCTCTCATTCTGACTTATGTCAATTCAATGACACTAAAATATGATTATTTAGATCCTATAATACATATAACATATGTATGACATACTATATGTATGAGAAAAACTAATTTATCATTATAGCTTGATGCCTTGTTTTGTTTTACACAAATTCTTAAGACGACGAGGCTGACGGCGTACGTAAGTACACACGGCTACACATTAAGCTATACATTTCTAGTATAAGCTGATCTCGCATTGAATGGACTTCGGCACGATGCCAGTTCAGCTTATACTGGAAATGTATAGCATGACCTCTAGCCGTGCGCACATAACTTTAATAGAATAATTAAACGCTAATTGATTCATAAAAGCACAATAAAGACATAATAACTAGCTCCATTCCAATTTTAATAAAGTCATAACATTTAACATGAATGTGGTCCTTATAGCTCTAACAACAATATCGCTGAAGCGCACGCGCATAACGTTTATGAATTATTGTGATCTATTCTGGTGCGCGTGCGACGATGAAGAGTGCGCGGTTCAATTTGACTCAAACCATACGAGTATACTGTTTGATGTAAAGACAATGTAGTTTTAAAGCGAAAAGGAATTGTTTCATTCAAGTTATTTTATCAAAACCTTCGCTATGTTTCTGAAGAGTTTATTGATAAATATATTTTTTCAGTAAACCTCCACGGTGAATCACAATTTTTTTACAATAAAATCCATTTACGGCTCTAACTATAAACATGAATTTGACATATAGTATTAGTAAATGTCCTGGAAATTGACGATTTTTGACGCAATTTTCACGAGGGATTTTCAGGAAATTTGTCCTGATTAAAAACTAATTGGTACTTATACTCGTAACGATTATTATATTTAGTTAGTCTTTGGGAAATATTTTTGCCAAAAATGGCAAATATATATATGACATTACAGAGTATGGAATAAACTTTTGCCAGCAGTATGTTATTATTAATTATTTTAATATATGTCAATAGATGTCTAATTGGATTGGATTTTAAATGTATGAGATTAAATTTAGCTGGATGCTAGATCTGTTTCAAACACAATATTTTAGGAGAACTATACAATGAATTGGAATACAGTAAAATAAACTCGTTAGTCAAGAAAACGAACAGAAAAATGACATTTGTTAGCAAGTATTTAACACATTTCGCCTTATTCCGGATTATTCTTTCAGTGACCATGATTGAACGAGCACTCATTACTCTACTGAATCTTAACACATCACCACTCATTGCTACATTAAAATAAACACTAAAGCGACATTCATCACTTCTGAAAAGCCAATTTACTTTTTGTCACCCCCTTTTCGCTCGAGCAAAATGTCCATTATGTTAATCCCAATATTTCAGTCGCAACAATAATATTTTTTCAGCGCGCTAATGGCGGATGTTTTGCCGCGAAAACGTGATCGTTTCCGGTCGGGCCACTCACGCGCAGAGACGCCGCGTCCGGTGCGCGCGCGCATACAATGAAATTATTCAATATGCTGGAGTTTGGTCCGTATCTTTTAGGGACTAAATTATACACTAATAATGTAAATGTGACATATGCTCTGTCTGTTTGTTGCCTTATCATGACGAAATTTGTCTGGAAGTTTATTTCTGTGTAGAGTCCACAAATTACTAATTGAATTGATGGATTCTTTGCATTAAATTACACTCTTCCTTTACTTCAGCACAGTCGTATATATAAGGTAAAGTTAGTTTCAATTCATTAAAAATATAATGTAAATAATCACCAAAACAAAACCATTAAACTAACGAGATATGACGATGTCATTAGCAAGTGTTGTGGAGCTACTAATGTTCGTTTCACTGATATGTATCGTGATTATGTTTGTTTTATATTATTTTTACTGGATTGAACTGAACCGTAGTACAACCTGTTGAATATGGACGCACCATCACATGATAAATGTATTCGGAACCACCCCTATTATTACATGGGGTGCATTGTTGACAGGGCTGTGCTTAACGATATATGGAATCGAATGGCATTGTAAATCTGTACAAAGATACGCTTATAAATATAAATAGTATTAAATAGTATTAAACTATGCTTAAACACGTGTTACCTACGGGTTTTGTAAAATCAATGGTTCACGAAGTGAAATAAGGTTTAAAGAATATTGAGATGCCAGTCGAACATAGGTGAACCTGGGAAGGAAGAACACTAGGCGGGCCAGTTAAATGGTTGAATTTCAGTGATAAGGTATTTTTATCCAC
This sequence comes from Carcina quercana, assembly GCA_910589575.2. Taxonomy (NCBI): domain Eukaryota; kingdom Metazoa; phylum Arthropoda; class Insecta; order Lepidoptera; family Depressariidae; genus Carcina; species Carcina quercana. The sequence goes on along the minus strand of OU342446.1, from coordinate 4,368,636 downwards.
GACAAAACGGAGACTGTGTATACGTTTAGAGTGAGAGGTTGTTTGTTTGTTTGTGTGTACATACAAACCAATGTTGCCACTTATCTCCAGAACGGATTGACCGATTTAAATATGGTTTTTTGTAAAGGGTTGCTGATACGTCAGCCATGATGGTTCTTAAATAGGTGGTGAGGCGCTGTCTCACCAGGGGGCGCTGCAATCATTACCTAATTATTATTTATGTTTGCAGTTTTGAGACTACGGGTGTATGAATTACGATGTTTTTTAATTATATTACCGTTGATTTCCATTATATCATCTCTTTCTTTCCTGTATAATACAAAGATAGCAGTAGGTAAACAGTTAGGAACAGAAAATTTAAAAAAATCATTACTATTTCACCGTGAAGACTTAATTTGTCCACCGTTTTATCTTCATTTTACAGCTATGTAGATAGTTTATACTGTAAATAAACATTATGAGCTATGTGCCGACCCTATACTTGACAACGAGTCACCTGTTGCTCCCCCAACAATGAATTGATATCAATTTCCCAGAAGGGCTCACCATTCACGAACCTTTCTTGATCGGTGTTCTAGCACGAACCAGAAAACCAGACTATGTTGATCCAGTGATGTGACTTGTGATTGTGTTGTTCTTACCTGAAAAAGACAAATGTAGTCGTTATTGATGACTCATATGTATGGGCCAAGTAGACCAAAAATAAACTTTGTAGTCCTTGTTACGCATCTTACTCGTACATATTACTTACGATTGATAATACCTTTTTCAATGTTTTTCCAATGTATATACCTTGAAATAATTTTAATTATTTTTATATAATTGTAATTACAGTGATTTCGCGGATTAATATTTCATACTAAATTTCTGTGACCATAACCTTTTAAAATGGGATAGTTGACTTTGTGCATTAATTCTCGAAAAATAGGGTATTTGGACTACCATCATCAGCCTATATACGTATCCACTGCAGGGGCTCAGGCCTACTCTCCTACAGAGAGTGTATGGGCCATAGTCCACCACGCGGGACCAGTGCGGATTGGCGGACTTCACAAGCCTGTTCAAGACATGCAGGTTTCCTCACGATGTTTTCCTTCACCGTTTAAATTACTACTGGACTACTACTGGCTGATGATTATGACGAGACCTTGACCAACCGATTCCTTCTCCTAATGTTTTGTCCCTAAAGTGTCTCATGTGATTGTTATCAAAATGGTTAGAGCTGTTTGTGATATGGTTGTGGCATATACACAAGGTTTGCTCGTATAGGTCAGAATATGTATGGTAGACTTCAAGATTTGCATTTCTTTACGTTCCATTCCTCAGAGCTCGATACATTTGATTTCCAATCTCTGTCCTCAGACAAAATTTAAAAGCACATGCTCCTTGCTGTTAACATGTACACAAAAGCCAGTAAATTAACAAAACCTAGTCGGTTCCAGACCAAAACGCTGTCTACTTTACGACTTACACCATCCACAACACGTTAAACCACGAACGATTGAGATGTCCACGCCCACGCTGGCATTGTGTACAAGTTCAAAGCTTGCAGAGTGTCACTAGCTGAGATATGTTCACTTAGTTTTCACTTGAAAATATGATGGGCACTTTGATATAGTATAGCTAGAGACAGCAGGGAAGTTTTGAAAGAATTTGATTTATATGAAACTAGTATTATGGAACAACTTGTTTAATAATAGTGTTGCAGCAACTAACCTCCACGGACGAAATCTCCTTGGAGTGGAACTGCGCGGAAACTATTGACATAATTTAAGGCGATCCACCTGCATCAATGTTTCAAACTAAATTTCTGTTGCCATAATCTTTTTATTTTTTATTTTATTTAAGAAGGTCACCTACAGGATATACATTAACATGAGCATGAAGACACAAATGTAATAGTATAGCTAAATGCTACCCTACTTACAGGCAACAACGACATGATAATAATAAAGTTATGAAATTAAAAGAACGATAACAAAATAAAAATAACTAAAGAATATTTACAGCTTATCAGATATTAAGGTTTTGAATTTAAATTTACTATTGTGAAAAATATCAACGTCTATGGCTTTGGTTAACTGGTTATACTGACGCACAAGTCTGTTTAGCGGTGTTTGTGTGCTGTTTTAAATATAATAGCTGGATTTGTGTAGTAGCTATCTAGAAATAGGACATCAGATTGTTATGTCGCGAAATGAGTATCATTAACAAACAACTTCACAGAGAATCACAATTTTCGTTTTAAACACATTTTTCGATTATTGTTCAAAGCGCCATCTATGAACCATTAGCTGCGTAACGGCTATTGTAGCTAAATATAAAGTTGTAAATTAATGATATTTATTTCGCGACACTGTAATTTCGTCTCCTATTTTTAGGTAATTACTTATCAAAGCCAGCTATTCTATTTTAAAAGATTATGGCAACAGAAATTTAGTATGGAAGCATTAGGAGAGGGATAACGTTAAGAAAAAGAAAGAAAATAACAATTTACTGATGTTTATCTGTGACTTGAAAACTACGCAAAAGTAAGGACGCAAAACGAAATAAGAACTAAACTGTTTTACTGTCTAAAAGTGTTATAATTTCGAGCCGATACAGAAGTAGTGGGCTGAAAAGCAGGTCTGCCGGCGGCTGGCCAACGGTAGACCTGAGCCCATCGGCCGTTTTGTTCCGATTAGTTATTAAGATTTACGTATAGATATACCATGTTATAAGTTACAAGAGGAACAAATAAAAGTATTTTTATTTTTTATTTTATTTTATAAGTGGTCTTTCAAGACAGACCTAACAAAAGGTTCTTCTTGTCCTACACTTCAACTAATTTTTTTTAAAATCAAGTCATTCTGACTCTACGTTATAGCGTAAAGGAAGGACAAACGAACTCACTTTTAGATTTAAAATGTAATAAGGATGGATTTAAATAATTCAAAGGGACACGAGAAATCATCCAGCTGACTATATTTAAAATGACTATATTTTCCATAATTGTAGGTCGTACAGAAATTATATCTATCAGGGTTGCAACTCACTAAGGTTTACATTCCTTACAACCTCATGGCTCACGTATCACGTACTGAATTTCACCTTTCCTACTTTCGCAGTGAAAACGGATAAAGTGATATCACTGTCTCGTATATGTAAACTTATAATCATCATCAACATCATATACATTTCGCCGCTGCAGGGGTTCAGACCTACGCTCCTACAGAGAGTGTATGGTCCACCACGCGAGCCCAGTGCGGATTGGTAGACTTCATACACACCTTTAAATTTCTTCTCAAGAGACACGATATTTTCCTTCACCGAAAAGCAAATGGTAAGGATTTTTATCATTCTTACATAAATTACAAATAACAAATTGGAACTCATTGGTACCATAGCCAAGATTGAATACGAACTCGATTGGTCAAGGAATGACACTCTAACCAACTGAGCTACTTCTTTACTTTCTTTTTCTTCATATTTCTAAGTCATACATCGTATTAAGGGAGACTCGTATCCAACAGTAGGCTTACGCAGGCGACTACGACGATGCGAAGTATTTGCGGTCTCTTCACCGCTTCCACGAATGACAACTCCACTAATCGCCTCTGAGTGCGGCGTCCATTCACGAGTCAGCAATACCGTAAATAACGCAGGACACCGACTATTGCTCCACAGATAATACTCCAACTGACAACACTTGCGTGTGCGCACGATCACATAAAATCGACGATCGCAAATGTTGACACAGCACCTTGGGGTTGTCTAACATTTGACATACCAATAAACTTTTTTACATTTAAATTAGTAATTGTAAATTGTCTTTCATTTTACTTGATGACTATCAATAAGGTCATAGGGTGAAAGCTTGCGCACCCCAAACTCTCAATCCAATACGACGTATTTTTCCGTCTAAGGAAGTACATAGCCTTTTTTTTTACTCTAATCGAAAGAGTAGTTCCCATAGTATAAATCACATAGTCCACGCACGCGTACATATTTAGCATTTCCAGTGAAGATATTATTAAAGTGTGCTCATTTAGAGCAAGGTTTTTCAAGTGTTTTCATTAACAATAAATTAAGCAGACATCAAATTTAACTGGCAGTAAAGTAAAACTTGCGTTAAAGGATAGTTAAGTACGACTTAGGTCGTCAACTGTCTGGATTTAAACGTTTATTTGATTAGTAACTCTCCCATTCGAGAAGTTCAAATATAGGTAGATCCGCTTGACAACATTCTCACAAAAGTGCTATTAACACTACAGTTTCGTGGCAGCTAGATAACGTGGTGGTAGCAAGCTAGACGGAGTTTGAAAAAATGACTGTTTTTTTAATTGTATATAGATCAACGCTTGTCCACGATGTGGCCTACGATGGTGCTTGTTGGTGTAGCTAGAAGATGCATGTTCACCCTTGACTTGAAAACACCAAAGTTGTAGTTTTTAGAGTATATAGACTTTTTAGTATAGATTAGTCGGGAATTCTGAGATTAGGTCCCAACAATTGGAGAGGTTTTATCTTGCGAGTATATTTCACGGCAAAACTATATTAGCAGTATAATTATCAGGCAGGCTTCGTAGTTGACAGAACAAAATACCAAAACCAATAAAAGCTTTTTCAAAGGGACTTTCTATTAGCAAATTTCGATTTCTGTGCTAAAACAGACCATTGAAACCAAACAAAGCACTAGAACAGAGATGAATAGAAATAGATTAACGGCAGGAGCAGAGCACAGCGCTACCGAGACAAGATTACCATAAAGTATAGTGATTGTTTTGAAACGCGGCGAATCTCTGAATGGATCTCACTTTCATTGATGGCGATCCAGAAATAGGCGCCGGAGTTGATCTCGCGGCTACTGAGTGTAGAGTTATATTTATATAGAAAGGAATGGAAAATTTGCAAAAACAGCTGCTCAACAAAGTTGGTTAAAATAGGTTGAAAAAGACAAAACTTTACGATTTTAGTGTAGGTAGAACACAGTAATACAATATAACGTACAATTGATATGAAATGATACTTTATTCGCTTTAATATGGTTTAACAAGATGTTACAAGATTATCTGGAGTTATATATACATTAGTACCATATAAATATAGGTACATATAAATTGATGATAGTTCTTTCGTGACTTAATATATAATCAGTGTAAAAGTGGTTTATTAGAGACAATAATTCTAGAGTTAAATTTGAATTATTTGGTAGCCTGAATGTTAGAAGCAAAGTTATTGTGAATAATAATAGTCATGTTAGTAGCTGAAGAGAACTATGGCCACCAACATACGAGTAGATTAACAAGTTGAATTAGCAGTGGACTGGTTAAATTTGCCGAAGGAACAGCACCAAAGAGATTTGAATCCAGCACCAACGATTGATGTAGAATATGTTCTGGAGTGGACGCTACGGCTTGCCAAACGTAGGGCTAGATGGCAAGACGAATTGAGTAGAGTAAGAATGAATGGATGAAGAGAGCAGAGAACAGAACCGAATTTAATAGGATATTTTCGTGAAAAATGTTGAGACAAAAATACATTAGCGTAATAGTAAGTATCTTTTTAAGAGCACGAACATAGTCGGTATTTTTTTTTTTGCGGAGGAGAAATCTTTGATAGATTTTCACCAGCTAAAACCCCTCCGGTGTCCTTCTCCATTGTTTGCCAAGTCCCAGAAACATGCGATACTTACGCGACATATATTCGGTAATCTGATTAACCATTCAACACTGTGACCTGTGTCTGAGAGATTATTAGATCTACGCTGTCCACCGGAGATGAAGCGCAATGATTATCCAAAGGCATTTCCTACCGATACAATATCACTGGTATTATTGTAGCAACAATGTGCTCAGTTAGAAACTGGGTGTCATACTCGTGAGGGAAAGATTAACTCTTAAGATAAGTTTATTTGTCACATAACTCTATAGATAGAGATAAAATAAAAAGACCCAATATGACATTAAACACAATATGTAACATAAACGGTCATTTTTATAAACAAACACTGAAAATTCGCAAACTCAATCATACAATTATGTTATAAGTCACTAACTTGAATTGAATCTCAAGGAGTTAGAAAGCCAAAGGTGCAGTGTATGTTCAACGTGGCTTGAAGAACAAATGAGTAATGGGGAGCATGGCTCTCGGGTGTTGACTGTGCATCGGGGAATGTACCAATATAGCTGAGAGAATCTAGATTAAAACTTGATTGACCAATATTTATAGTATGAAGGTTGTGGGAGCGGATATTAAAAGCGTACCTTGGGGAAGGCCAATTATCAGAAATGATGTATTGTAAAAATACAGTTACCACTTTTAGTTTCTTAGTTACTTAGATTTTTAATTAGGCATTTGTTTAACAGTGGACATATCCATCTGATCTGACAAAATATCTGGCTAGGCTACGAAAGACCAGAAAAAATGAATTACTCGTAAGACTGAAATATCGTGTTTAGTATCAAATGATGATGATGATATAAATGATACATCAATCATTTATTTTAATATTACGAGCTTTTTGTTCAAGTTCAATTTTTATTGTACATACTCGTATAAAAATATTACAGAGACAATCATAACTAAAATAAAATTGTACAACTTGAGTTGCCTATCTCTAAAGAGAGATTTCTCCCGGCACACACACTGGTGCTTGCAAAAAATAAATAAACTGAAAGTAGACCTACATACATGTACATAAACAAACAAAAAAAATATTACAGAAGAAATTAATGTAGATAGAAAAAAGGATGCAAATAAAAAATACGATTGACATAATATATAAATGATAAATAAATAAATAGATACATACCTATAAACTGTCTATTATTTAAATGAAGGATAAGTAGTGCTCCTTGAGTTGTTTTTTAAATGTTCCGATAGTTCTACAGTCGCGTATGTCATTTGGAAGTGTATTCCAGCGTCTCACTGCATGAACATATATTTTTATGTTTTAATTTTGTCTTTGTTGCAGCTTCATTTGTGAAAGACAAGTGTTAAGGATTGTAAGACTTGTAAAGTATATCTGGAGATGGCACATAAAGAGCTAAAGCTGTATCAACAGTATCTAATTCGCTTTTCAAAGCATTAACAAGCCTGTCCAAGCAAATACATCGTGAGTTCAAGGATCACCAACTAGATTTCATCTAACATTAACTAAATAGTGGTTTCCTCATTACCACAGCTGAGCACTGATAAAATTATACCCACTCACTAGTTGGCTCAACCACCAACGGCATTGCAATACAATCAAAAAGTCAATTCATTCAGAGAATTCCCCGTGACGAGCAAGACGGAAATACAAATTGCAACCAAGGTAGTAAAGGACGGTAGATGTCCTTAGCTCGATTTCTTGGCAATTGTCCACCGGAAAGCAGTTTTTAGCAATAAGACAAGTTTGAATGTGCAACTGAAATACAAAGACGGTTCATTCAGCACGATGAGAGAGCAAAGGTTGCCAGTGATTCTTTGATGACGTGTTTATGGCACCGGCGAAGTTCGGAGGAGATAAATCAATGAGATTCAAGCATTTCAATTTGGGATTATCAAGGTTCGCTTCCGTCGCAATCGAGGAATTATATCTTCCTGACAAATGAATATCATTATGTCTAAGTCCTTAAATTTTGATCAATTACATATTGCTCACAGCTTAGTAGATACACTACCCTCAATGCAAATCGAATGTAATAACAAATAAAATCATTTTAGTCAGTATTTCATTATTACTACTGTATTTTGTTACTAAATTATGTAACATCTGTTTTCATCATATTTTAAGCAAAATAAAGATTATGATTACGGAATATACAATAATAATTAATGAAAACTGAATAGATTATGTTACTAGAAGACCGAAATATTTCAACTAAGATAATGAACGCTTTTAAAAAGAAATAAAAACCGACTTCAGCTACGTTAAAAATGTTCACCCGTAGAGGTAGAATATCAATTTGTTAGACGGCTTACGCTAAATCGTTTTCTAGTGCATTATCCGCGATCTCGTTTCAACTAGTACAAATTCTTGGTTGGGCTTTTATGGGTAAATATTTGTTTTTTGTTGATTCTCTCAAAAAGTGCTCAATCAATTTCGATAAAATTTATATGAGACAATCGAAACAATTTTTGAAGTCTGTTCTACCACATAAAATAAGAATTATAAAATTCGATCCACAAATGGCAGAGTTATCGTGTAATACGCATACCAAAAAAGTCTAATTAAGAAACTCCTCCTTTTTGAAATTGGTTGAAAACAACTATAAACAACAGAGTCACTACAAAGCTTATTGTAATAAATTTCTCAGAAAAGATTTGTACGATGGGAACATGTTATCAGACGCAATCCATCAAGCTTTGTCAAAGTTCTAAACTAGTTCTAAAGCATTTTAAATTGGATTCGCGTTGACAATGCCGGGATTAGAGTGTATTTTACACTGGCAGTTGTCAATAAGAGCGGATGAAATAAGATTGAGGATTTTATCGTAACAAAAGCAGTAGGCTTCTTAATTTAATATGTTCAGCAGAACGAAAATAGCGTCAAGATGTGCTAGAATCTAGATTCCGCAATCAATCAAAACCTCATTGAATAAATCATCGTATTTAATAATTTTGTAAGAACTTGGAAGCATGCAGCTTTTCTGCTGACATCAATATATTTAATATATCAGTATCTACTATTACTTTTGCAATAGTCTGTAATGAGTTTAGACAAAAAGGAACCCCTTAAATTATCATTTCTTTATATATTATGTCTAGAGGTAGACAAATAAGATTTGTAGGGAGTGCCTAATTTCTTCTACTTGCAATTTTCTGTATAAAATACACATTTGTACGGTTTCACACAAAGTCTAAGAAAGCTTGGTAATATTGATAAAAGTAGTTTGAAATGATGAACTAAATTACTCAACCCTTTAGGAGTCGTGGTCTAATAAAGGAAAGTATAAAACCATATTATTCTATAATCCCATAAAGCTCAAGATTCTATACACGCGAACCATTTCGTCGCATCTCGTCTATTCACAAGAATAACATCAATTCCTACCAAAAAGACCAGCAAGACTTCCTTCCTATAAAAGCTTTCTACCAAACAAACTCGCACTAAAATATTACGATGATCATAAAGTGTCCACAATACATCGAGGCACTCGCTTCGATTATCCTCCTGTATTTGTCTGTGTTTTATAGCGGTGCTGCTCGCCATTTATGGCTTTTCGATATTATTTCGCGTTATTTTTTTACTCGGTAGCGGACCCCTTCCGCAGGCAGGAATAATGTGGACATGGACATGGACAATCCTCTTCGCGTGAATTTGATTTGATCTGGATAAAAGAAATAGGAACCCTGGTATACGACACCAAATCAGATTTTGACTAAATTGTATTCCTTTAAATTTCAGATTATTTACAGTTATTTAATTTTTTTCTTGGGTTTTAAAGCATATAAACCATTATTCAAAAAAATTCAATTTTTTTTATTTCATTTTACAAAGTTGTTTACAGACACAAGGTTGAGACCCTCTTGTAAGTATAAAAATACCTGTAACAGAGGATCTCACTCTTCCATAACAAAAATAAATTTATATTTAAAGAAATGTTTACTTATGCTAACATGCTAATACATATTTTATATTATAACAATAATTGTTATATATATATATGTCGCATTATGGGATGGTAGAGCGGGGCTACTTGGGGTATCGGACATTGTTTGATGGATCTTCTTTAGACCACAGCTATAACTAACGAATTTCTAGACTATCACTTTCTATGGCTAACAGACACGTCTTTTGGTGTAGAAGTGAATCGCACTATGGTTGGAATCCGAATGAATGTTCCTCGGCCCGTCTCGTGGCCTTTTTAGTGTAACGGAAACTTCCAGAACCTCCCACCAAAAGCCATGTCCAAGCGAAGGAAAACGCTTGCGTTACCATACACTCATTGGTTGATTCGGTGTTGTCTACCAACTTTACAAATAGAGTTCTAGACGTCATTGGTTGAAATCGGTCAGGTTTACCATCTTTACAAACAAAACCTAAACGTCTATTGGTTGAAATCAATCAGGTTTACCATCTTTACAAACAAAACCTAAACGTCTATTGGTTGAAATCGATCAGGTTTACCATCTTTACAAACAAAACCTAAACGTCTATTGGTTGGCAAGGCCAGGCTTACCAACCTTACAAATTGATTTAAAAGCAAACTTCAACAGTGTTGCCGTTTTAAAATAACAAACGTCAGAAAGCAGTTATGACAACTTAAAAGACTAAATAAAGAACTAGTGTTGCTAACAGAGAAATTAAATTAAAACAGACCATAAACAAGAATCATGCTAGAGTGGCGCCATCCGTTGGCAAACCTAGAAAACTATAAGAACTAAAATGACAGCTGTGCTATCGTTCGGAAATCCGCTTCAAAATAATGGTAGGAGTTTTCTATGTTCAGGACAGGTTGTTGCCAGCGAGTGGTGCCGCTCTCGATTCGACACGGCCATCTTGACCTTCAGCCGTCCTCGGGTGACCTGAGAAAAGACAAACTTGGAAAGTCATTTCGCTCGGCTAACCTGCCATACAACTTTGAGATTTATGAACACTCTTCATTTGATCAATATACGAAGAGTTAAAAATACAGTCATTCAATTATCTTACACCTTAAGTCCCTAATGCATTTAACTAACGACTAGTTAAAAGTCGACACGATCAACAAGTTCCAATGAAAACCAAAATAAATAATGAAAACATCAACAGCTTTCGATAAATCAAGTTTTAGGAATGCAAACAGAATTATTCAAAATATAGGGGGGTGCCAGTCCATCGGTAAAGCGTAAAGTAGCGTATCGTAAAGTAATCGGTATCGTAAAGTCCTCGTCAATCAACCAGTCCATCGGCAACCAGCCAGTCTATCGGCAACCAGCCAGTCCATCGGCAACCAGCCAGTCCATCGGCAACCAGCCAGTCCATCGGCAACCAGCCAGTCCATCGGCAGGGTCAATCATTTGTCAATAGCCAGTCCATCGGCAGTAACCAGTCCGTCGGCAGTAATTGTGTACATTACCCCTATCAATTATCCATTGATAGGCTGTCGCCTTCGCAGTCAGACAACACGTCTAGTTCAAGGGGAACCTGTTGATCGGGGACTTTCCTAATTCTATCATGGGGGTATTTGTAAGTCCTCTTTGAGGTAAGGGACTTTAGCAAGTATCTGTCGCCATCCAAAACTTTGATTATTTTAAAAGGACCCTTAAACTTTGCATCTAATTTAACCTGATTCCTTTCCTCGTTCTCAATCAGTACGAAATCACCAACTGCACATTTTTGAATTTTAGCCTTACTACTATCAAATCTCTTTTTGTCATCGTCAGAACTTTTCACCATATTGCGGGACGCTTGCTCTCTTGTTGCATCTAAATCAATAACATCGTCATTGTCGTCAACAGCCATTAAGTCAAGTGGACGTGCAACTTTGCCGATCATCAATTCGAGCGGACTTGCCTTAGTGACACGGTTTATGGTGGAATTCATAGCTAGCTGAACCTCACCTAGCGCGTCTTGCCAAGAGCGCTCCTTGCTAGTCTCTACTGCGGTTAGCATGCCCTTTAAAGTACTCATTACCCTTTCTACCTGGCCATTAGCACGACTAGCGCCAGTAGCGATAAGGTGCAGATCGATGTTGTGACTCTCACAGAAACTGGAAAAGTCCTTGCTGGAGAAACATCGACCTTGATCAACTATGACCCTCTGAGGAGTCCCAAACAATGAAATACCGACCTTGAGAGCCCTGATGCTATTGACACTGTCAATATTTTTGGAATGAACTAAGAGGACAAATTTAGTGAATGCATCAATGAGGACAAACACGTATTCTTTAACGTCACTTTTGCCGCTCAGTTTACCCGAAGCATCTATATGGACAGTGTGCCAGGGGATCGCAGTTTTAGGAATCGGATGTAACTCCGCTTGCACCCGCCCAGAGTGAGATTTAGACACTTTACATGTGATGCAGCTATCGACAAACTTTCGCACGTATTTCGATAAGCCCGGGAACCAATAGTGGTCGTAGACCTTTTCAAGTATCTTCTCCCAACCCAGATGCATGATCGATTCATGAACGTTGTTGATCACTGCCCACCGGAATGCACGAGGAACAACTGGAAGACACCGCGTACGTCCATTCCTTTGCACTTTACGGTGCAGGATGTTAGATCGAACTTCGTAGGTCTTCCTAATATCTTCTGGCAAGACTTCGTTCTGCATATCAGATATGATCTTACCAATCTCTTCGTCTTTTTCTTGTTCTGCTTGCAACCAGGTACTCGAAAGACTCGCCAAGTCAACACGTTTCTGTTCCACGCGCTTGGTTAGAGTCGGTAGCTCGACCGGGACAGGATTGCGTGAAAGGCAATCGACATGACTCATCCTAGATCCTTCACGATGTTCTATGTCAAAGTCAAAGGACTGGAGATAAGCCCACCAACGGTGTACGCGAGGAGACAAATCGACCTTAGTTTTTGATGCTTTGATTGAATTACAATCAGTCACGACTTTGAAATTCCGACCCTGCAGGTATTGGCGAAAATGCTTGACTGCATTTACCACAGCTAATGTTTCTAGCTCATACGAGTGATACCTGGATTCGGCCGGAGACGTACGCCGACTATAGTAAGCGACCACATGCTGCTTATCATTAACCTTCTGTAGAAGCACAGCACCATAGCCCTCTGCACTGGCGTCAGTATGAACTTCGCTTGGAAGATCAGGGTTGAATATCGTAAGGACTGGTTCGCTAGTCAATTTACCAATGATTTTCTGTCGAATCATTTCGTGCGCAGGCTGCCAAACAAGAGTTTTGCATTTGCTGCTCGTGAGTTTGAATAACGGGGCCATCGTCTTGGAAAAATCTTGGACAAACTGTCGAAAGTATGAGGCCAAACCAATGAATTGGCGAAGTTGAGTGATCGTTGTAGGAGGAGGAAGTTTGGTTAGTGCTTCAATTTTACCGGGGTTGGGCTGCACGCGACCATCTTCAACTATGAACCCTAAAAATTCTACACGTTTCTTCAGAAAAGAGCACTTTGACAAGTTCAAGGAGAAGCCTGCTTTTGTCAGTAATCCTAGAACGAAACCGAGACATTCAAGCCCTTCCTCGACACTGGAGGAGAGGATTAGCACATCATCAATGTATGCGACCACAAAGGAGTGGGCAGACTCACCCAAGGCTTTCATGATCGCCCTCTGGTAGACAGAGCTAGCATTCTTCAATCCGAACGGCATGGTTAGATATTCCCATTGACCTTCGGGTGTAACGAATGCTGTCTTCTCGATTGATCCTGGTGCGACGGGGATCTGATGATACCCACTCAGCATGTCGAGGGCTGTGAACCACCTAGCAACACCTAATCTAGCCACCTGGTCACTAATGAGAGGTAAGGGATACCTATCAGCTACAGTGTTAGAGTTAAGCTCGCGGTAGTCAACGCACATTCTGTCGGATCCATCCTTTTTCTTTACTAATAACACGGGACTTGAAAATGGTGAACAACTCGGCCTGATGACTCCTGCATCCAACAACTCCTGCACCCTAGTGCGTACAGCAGCCTTTTCTTCAATACCAAGCCTATAAGGACGCCTCTGAACGGTACGACTAGGATCTATGAGACGAATCTCCAATTCTCCCGTAGTTACCCGAGATTTTGCTATCCCTGACGAAAATGACGTTTTGTACTCTTTGAGAATGTCAATCAGTTGTTGTTCATATTCCTTAGGAATATCCGTGTCAACGGTATTAAACTCTAAAACTGAATTTGAATTTTTCAGCTCACACGCATTCACCGTGGCGCAGCGGGAAAAAGTCAATTTGTCGGAAGTCATTTTCACACTAAAACCGAGTCCTAAGACCTCACGACCCACTATAATGTCGTTGGCAAGGTGCTGGTCAGGGACAACATGAAATAAGATCTCTAAGTGTTGGCCATCAATCTCTACTTGACATACAATTTGCATCGTACTATACACACATGATTGACCTATGCCAGTTAAACTTACAATATTAGTGACTCGCTTGCCAGGTAATTTAGTCGCAACAGAATCTTTCACTAGAGAGCATTCAGCTCCCGAATCGTAATGAAAAAGAAATAGCTCACCGGATATGATCATTTGTCCAGTAGGATTGCTGACGCTACATAGATCCACTCGGCGCTGGTTGATGCTGCTAGATGACCCTCCAGCAGAGCTACTACCACCGTTTGCACCGCTGTTGTTGTTCTTACTCGATGTAGAGTTAAGAGTGCGGGGGCATTTATTAGAATAATGACCCGTAACCCCGCACCTGAAACAAGTAATACCAGCAGCGTTTGGTCGCTGTTTAGGGATGGAGTTGGTTCTAGCTGAAGTGGAACGATCGCATGACCTTGGAGAATCTTTGGCTCGGCAGTCGGTACTGCGATGTCCTGTCCTTCCACATGTGAAACAACGTAGGGGACCTGGAGGAGCACCAGGTCTAGGGCGCTTGTTATTGGAAGGCCCGTCACTCGAGTGGTTGTCGCTCTTCCTTTTTTGGTAGGAGCAAGCTTGAAGTTCACGCTGCATTTCGTGACGTGTCTTGATTTCAGTTGTAAAAACAGTGCGTTGCAACCTCCCATCAAATTGCGATACGTGAGCCAGTACCATCGCTAGAGTTATTTCTTCTATAGTCATGTCCTTAAATCGAGCCATCAAAGTGGTTGAAAGTCGCGTAGCATATGACGCCAGGTTCTCGTTATCCTTTGGTTTACTGGCCTGCATGTTGATGAGTGTAGCAGCTGGCGTTTCAACTGAACAGTAGCGGTTTAGGAATAAATCTCTGAATTGAAGCCATGTCATGCCAGCGAATGATACTTGAGATAACCATCGTGAAGCGTTCCCCTTGAGGGCTCCACTCAATGCAATTATCAGTGTACTGCCTTGATGCTCGTGGTCTGCCAGGCATATATCAGCAGTTGCGCACCATGCACGTGCATCTGCTTCTGGCTTGTCAGGGTCAAAATCCGGTAAAATAATCTTTCGGGTACTCACAGGGCGCATGGCATCGACGAGGGCCATCATGGTTTTATTCTGGGCTTCCAGTAGCAACCGTAAAAGATTCTCGTCCACACGTGATCCATCGTTTTGAGTCCGATTCGATCCCACTTCTTCTGATGTCGCATTATGGGATGGTAGAGCGGGGCTACTTGGGGTATCGGACATTGTTTGATGGATCTTCTTTAGACCACAGCTATAACTAACGAATTTCTAGACTATCACTTTCTATGGCTAACAGACACGTCTTTTGGTGTAGAAGTGAATCGCACTATGGTTGGAATCCGAATGAATGTTCCTCGGCCCGTCTCGTGGCCTTTTTAGTGTAACGGAAACTTCCAGAACCTCCCACCAAAAGCCATGTCCAAGCGAAGGAAAACGCTTGCGTTACCATACACTCATTGGTTGATTCGGTGTTGTCTACCAACTTCACAAATAGAGTTCTAGACGTCATTGGTTGAAATCGGTCAGGTTTACCATCTTTACAAACAAAACCTAAACGTCTATTGGTTGAAATCAATCAGGTTTACCATCTTTACAAACAAAACCTAAACGTCTATTGGTTGAAATCGATCAGGTTTACCATCTTTACAAACAAAACCTAAACGTCTATTGGTTGGCAAGGCCAGGCTTACCAACCTTACAAATTGATTTAAAAGCAAACTTCAACAGTGTTGCCGTTTTAAAATAACAAACGTCAGAAAGCAGTTATGACAACTTAAAAGACTAAATAAAGAACTAGTGTTGCTAACAGAGAAATTAAATTAAAACAGACCATAAACAAGAATCATGCTAGAGTGGCGCCATCCGTTGGCAAACCTAGAAAACTATAAGAACTAAAATGACAGCTGTGCTATCGTTCGGAAATCCGCTTCAAAATAATGGTAGGAGTTTTCTATGTTCAGGACAGGTTGTTGCCAGCGAGTGGTGCCGCTCTCGATTCGACATATAATATAATAATGGAATATTACTCCAAACTTTTTTTATTTCATTTAAAAAAAATGGGAACACTTTTTATTAAGGGCGGTGACTTACAAAACATTACGAGATAATTAACACCTCTGGACCGATTTGTAAAGAGAGTATTTGCACCACGTCACTAGAAACACTTTTAGTCGTATTTAAACATCTTAAGTTTTAATTTAAATCAATCTTGTCCATGTTATGATAATGAGCACTCACACTGTCCTCTACAATGCCACTTGAACCGATATCGGGCATTTGAAAAAAAAATGTAAAAATCACCCCCAAAGCCCATAGAGAGCCATAAACTAGTCGGTGCTGCCCGCGCCAATTAAATATGAATGTGCTCATTCAAGCTAAATACAAGCCAATAGAAATATCCTCTTGTGTTATTATTTAACCCCGTTATTAGCATGTCATTTTTCATAGCTCATGTTTATTATGCGATAGATCTCTTTGGTAACTAGAAAATGGATTATTTCATCGACTGAATGCAACAATATTTTTTCCATCACTTGCCTCTATAATTCTACACAATGATAACAAGGTCTAGTTAATATATATAATAATATAATAACAATGAAAACATCTTCAGAGCGCCAATTTTGATTTAAAAAATTCATGACAGTATTCTTTGTTACATCATCTACCTATGTAAGAACATCTTACAGCGATCACTTATAGTGTTCGTTGTGGTAATAATATATTTGGCAAGATGCTGGTTCTTTGACCTTTTTATCTGGGATGGCAAAAACCTTATTAAAAGACCGTACCAGCTCGTGCGTCTTATGATCATGCTCTCTGTAATAGGAGCAAAGAGCCTCTGATGTTTTTATTTATTTCTTACTTTTGAAAGTATTGTAGCTCCCGCTGACTACCTATATTATCACCGTCTAATCGTGTGCATCTATTGTTCATGTGTCTTCTTCACAGCGTGAATACTCGGAGTCATGTCACTTCTATTGGCTGACAATTTCAATGTCTGTGGGTGTGGTGCTCTTATTACGAAGTGAGTTTTTAGTTGGCACAGGCTTTTTGTTTACGATTACGATTATTGTGGGAGCGTGGTAGCGGTCAGTATTGTTTATTGAATAATTTAGGCGTGTTTTGGGGATTTCTCAGGGGGAGTAGTATGACTGCGCAACACTTGAATTTTCCAAGTGTATATATTTTTAAAGTTTTATGTTTGCGTCATTGAAATCTGTTAAAACTAAACAGATACTGCTCTCCTGAAATGGTCCTTTATTAAAAGACACTCTTATAAAGGTCCCCTAAAGCTTAGACCACACAGTAAACATGACAGTATGCGTAAAATAACTAATAATTAACCGAACCGCATATCAAACAAATGCTACGAGTAACTATACCCGAAGTACAACTTTGCACATGCCACCATCAAACGCAACTATTCAAACGAAATCAACAAGCCTCTCGTTGTCCGGACCGCAAATCGAACTTTGCCGAGACACGTAGGGGTGTCATAATTACGAAGTGAGACAAAGTCGCGTCAAAGTCATTGTGGGAGACTTCACAGGCACTTGAACATTGGAGTCGGTGTCAACCACACTTTGTCTCGTCGCGTAATTGCGATCTCAATGGGACACCATGTATTGTGCGATCTTGAAAAAAATAATTAATGAGGGTGTTGCTTTCTTTTTAAAACAGTTTTTTGTGTGATGGGTTTGTATTTTTCTCGGTAACTTTAGTTGGTTTTAATTTTGCTTCTGTTTATTCGAAGTTTTTTTGTTCCTCATTTAAGAAGGATAATCGACTATTGATACTGCTTTGTAAGATGTTTTGTTGACTGCATTTTTACTTAATATGTATTTTTCGCAACTGCATTGTTTGCCTTAAAATTATAAGTGTGTTTACTGTCAGTAGCTTGGCGTTAAGATCTTAAGTACTGCGGTAAAGATAATTGTTCATTTTATTATGCAGCAAAATTGTTCTGTATTATCATTTGCCGTTTTAACCGACTTCAAAAAAGGAGGAGAGTACGTTTTTTATGTTTGTTACCTCAGAACTTTTGACTGGGTAAATCGATTTGGATGATTATTTTTTTCTTTGAAAGGTGGTGCTTCCCGTGTGTTCCAATTTCAATTTGGTCCAATTCTGACACCGGCATCCATGAGAAAACGATATAAATCTTAAATTTGCCTTAGTAAAAGTATTCTTTTAGGGTAAATTAAGTTGGTTTCCAGTTCTTTTTGAACGCATTTACATGTTATTGCGTAAGGTGAATAAGTAGTTTGTTTACAGTTAAATAAGTGCATTAAAATGTGATACTTGATGCTGTGATGCCTTCTGATATAGGAAGTTGAAAAGTGGTGATGGATTCTGAACTAGATTCACTATGCTGGAATAAATAAATCCTTTAGAATCAAGGATTCCCTGCACTACAATCTAGAAATTTATGGTCTAGATTTTAGGAATGTCTACAATAGAATCTAGGACCCCTTGTGCTTACCATCAGCATCAGCTGGGCCACTTCCACTGTGGATATAGGCCTCCTTCATTGTATGCCACAAGGGCTTAATTTCATGAAAGGCGTAATCATCACCACGCTTTCCAGACGGGTTGGTGATCGCATTGTTTTGTTTAGTTCTTCAAGAGGAGTCTTCTGCCCATCCAACAGTATTGTTTTTCCCTTAGTCGCCTCTTACGACATCCACGAGAAGAAATAATGGAGTGGTTTCATTCTAAGACGGAACCACACGGCAATCCTATGTGCTAAAATGGATATTAAATATGTATGTAATTTTATATTGGCTACATGAAAAATTGGTCAAAAAATTACGTTATCAATGCTATGAAACTTACCCCAACTTTTTACAGCTATATGTATTGATGTATCCATAAATTGAATTTATTTGAACCTCAAAAGGCTCTTTTTAAGTCCCGTGTTTCCATTTGAAACTCCATGCATACCTAAACTCTGATACTATCGCTTCACCTTCCTTCGCACGACAAAACCAAAGTCAGACTTGTATAAAACTGAATGATTAATGTGTTCGTGCATTAGATGCTAGCAGAGGGTGGCTGTGGGGGTGGGCCAGGGGATTAGCGGACGGATGAGCGGAGCGGTAAGCCAAAAAAGATCCGCTTTCATTCCTCGATATTGTTTCTACACATAACAGAACATATTTATGGCTATGCTTATATTACGAGTATATACATGTAATTTCCAGTGTCGCGTAAAGAATTTTGACGCCGTAATGTTTATTTACACGCTGTGACGTAACACCGTGAATCGGAGAGTTTGATGTATGAAGTTTTTAACAATATTTGGGCTAAATCCTAAATGGTTGCTTTTATCTGAATTCGCTCTTATTAAAATAACTTTCAAAATGTAATGAAAAACACTGTGTCTGATATTTTTTGCATTAGAGTCTGTAGATTTTTCGCATTTGAAGACCTATGATTCCTTTAAAACTTAAAAATAATATATTATTTAATTATTCTTTGAAGTTTTTGTTAAAAAATTCAATAAAGCCTTAATGTAATCACGAGTCAAGTTATCAATTGCATCGATCATGTCTTAATAATTAAAATAAAAAATGACAACATAAAGTTACATATACTCGTAATTAGTATAAAGGTCACTTATTTCAATTGCAATTAATGTGTGAAAGGAACCAGCCTCAGGGCCAGCGCTACATTAGCTTGAAGCTTCTGGGTGCGCATGCGTACCATCCAACGGCCTTATTGACACTTATAATTAGATGATATGAAGGCCTAGTGCAAATCCCTCATACATTTATGAACAATAAAACAGGGGTTGCACAATTAGAGCAACGAGTAGGTCCTGGCAACTTTACACATAAGCATCAACGATATAACTTCTGACAGAAGTACTCGTAATTCGTCATAATACATAAAATAATTTGACATAATATAATATGACATAACTACAGGTACGAAGATCCGAAAAACGGTATTCCGCTAAAGGTGTAAATCTTATGGCCCTACTTCTTAATATGTCAATCGATTCAAGGATTTACATGCGGGAAATGTTGATTGTATTCTTAGATATAAACCCTATACACATGATTCATAAAGATTTAATTCAGTTCAAGGCGTTATCTAAGATCTCAGATTATTTTGTGTTTCCTAAAAAACTAGTAGCTACGCCAATACCTTGTATTTAAATAGCCAACCCTGTTTGTGATAACGGATATGGTTTATACAGGAATTATGATTATTGAGTGTAATGTAAAAAATCATTGGCTTTTCGGTGAAGGAAAACATCGTGAGGAAATCTGCACACTTCTGAGAAGAAATTCAAAAAGTGTGTGAGAAGTCTGCCCATCCGCACTGGGCCCGTGGTGGTTGGCCAACTACCTCTGCCATGGATTAATGAGTACTAGCCTCTGTAGGAGAGCAGGCCTGAGCCCCTGCAGTGGGGACATATGTAGGCTGTTGATGATGATGATGTTGTGAATTATGATTGAAGAGTGTGTTGAGATGGGAAACCTTTGGGAAAAATTGAAGAGAAAAACTTAATATACACAGGCTTAATTTATATTAAATAGTTCTTCGTAGTGATTTAGTTTTCGTGTGGGAAAAAGTCCAATCATAATAGTTTCTGTTTTTGTCAATAACAAAATAGTTTTCCTTGTCATTACAATTTTGTAATCTTTAAGATCAGAGTGAATAGGAAACTCCTTGGTACCATTTTGGTCATTGTCATTTAGCATCAGATGAATTTTGGATTTTCGTGGAAAGTCACAGAAGCATATTTTCCAAATTTATGTATTAAACTTCGAGCTTCACATATTTTCGACCAACTTTCTAATAAATATTTTAGATATTGAACCAATAGCTTTTTTAAGATTTGCCGTGGCTTTTTTACCTGTCTACAATGTTGGCTACACTGGCGTACTCGTAGATCCTAAGCTTTCCATTTTAAAACGCTTTTCATTTAAGAGCTAGACTATTTGTAAACCCCAAAGACATAACACCAATAATAATGCTTTAATTCATCATAACAGAGCATTTAAAAAATATGACACGAGAAATATTCAGTGAAAGTCACGCGTTGAATGAATATTTCAAATAAAAAGATTACCGCTAAGAGCGATTTTGACAATCTCTATGACATAGTGCGCGCTATTTTGGAAGCTATTTTCTGACGGCAAGCTATTATGGAACATGTGTGCATGATTATTCTGTTAGGATTGCGTTTATAAATTTGGTTCCTATTACTTTCTAATTGGTATGTGGTTATTTTTAAGGAGGGCTCGTGTTGGGCTCATGCCTGGGATGAATTTTATGACGAGAGCATTTTTTAATGTGTGTTAAGGGATTTATTTGAAAGTCTGCTAAGTAATTAGTAAAAAACATGCCACTCTACTTTTTGGTTTATTATAGATATTTTTAGGCCTTAAAACTAAATAGTTTTATGGCATATGTTCAAATGATTCGCAATAGTTTCATATGGAAATATGATACTGCTTTTGTCAACCGACTTCAAAAAAATGAGAAGGTTCTCAATTCGACTATTTTTTAAATATGTATGTAACGTGATGACTCCGCCAATTTTGATAATTCTTTTAATGTTTGGTAGAGCATACTTTAGAGGTGGTCCATTATAAATTTCATCAAAATTGATTGAGCGCTTTTTGAGAAAATCAACAAAATCCAAACATGTACCCAGATAATATAATTCTACCTCTAAGGGTGAACATTTTTAAGGCAGTTGAAGTCGGTTTTAGTTTATTTTGTAATTATTTAAAAACAAGCTTATCTACGTGTAATTATCCTACGAGAATTATTCAATTGGGGTAAAAAGTAGCGTATGACCTTTTCCGATCTTATACAAAAAATCTAGTCATTTTGATACTCAACTACGACGTGAAAGTAAGTCAAACAAACTTATTTTCGCATTTATAATATTTGCATGAATAAGACAACCGTGCGTTAAAATATTATGTATTACTTTAAAATATATTTACAAATACACGGTTGAGACCTTCCTATATGTCTGAAAATAACTGTATCAGAAGGTCTCACTCTGCCATAATAAACGTTACATATTATATTAAAATAATTTTAAGAACGCTTGCGAAGAATACATGAATACATCATTAATCATTAACAGCCTATATACGTCCGTACTGCAGGGACTCAGGCCTACTCTCCTACAGAGAGTGTATGGGCCATAGTCCACCACGCGGGCCCAGTGCGGATTGGCGGCCTTCACATGCCTGTTCAATACATGCAGGTTTCCTCACGATGTTTTTCTTCACCGTTAAGTAATCGGATAATGTACTTGAATTAAAAAAAACTCATAGGTACACGGCTGGATTCGAACACGGAACCCTCAGATTGAGTTTCCGTGCCTTATCCACTTTTTTTTTTTTTTTTTCGAATGGACTTGATGCTGTTGGTCCTGCGACCTCTACAGCTTCAAACCAGCCTTATCCACTGCGCCACTGACGTAAGAATACATATTTGATATTAATTACAATAATTGACTTTTGCGTAGAAATAGTGAGAGTATGACTAGAAAATTCATGGATACAACATGCAAAGCAAGCATGCCTCTAATAAGCAATAGAATAATCCGAAGATATCGGATGGAAAAATGTAAATTTATGCGACCCATAGCGACTCATTACCCGCCGGTGTGGAATGTCTTCCAATTTGTGATCCAATGCTTCTGCGCAGAGATGGGAGCGGGGCTCTGGTTACAACTGGCAGTTCGACTGAGGGTCTATAGCTCAGTTGTAACGTGGCCAGGTTTTCTACGACACCGCTTTTACGTCCGTTATTTATACATAACTTAAAACTTGAAACGATATTAAGTTCAAACAAATTTTCGATCAAATGTACAACACTGCAAAAATTTTAAATTGATATTATTCGAAAAGAATTTTGAGATTTAGCTCAAAGAAACCTGAAATTAATTGTTTCAGAATTTTCTAGATCGTCATTTAGGAGATAACCGTTACATTATAAAAACTCGCAGATGACGTCACGCCTGTGATACTAAAAATTTACAATTTAAATGTATGGAGACCCTAATAACTATTATTTTTCAAGATTTTAGTTTAATTATTTTTTGAATTCTATCGTTATTTTTTGATCATAAACTTGAATGAAAATTGAATTATTTAAGTAAACTTAAATAAAAATATGGGTCTATTCATTTGTCCTTTCTAAAGAAAAACCAACTTACATCTGCAACAGAATATATTTTGATAGGCCGTTGGAATTAAAACCATCCCCTAGAAGCTGTAAGCTGAGAGGCGTTTGAAAGATTATTTTAGTTCTATATTAGAAACTATTCTTGAAAAGAAAACTAATAAGAAAACAAAAATGGTGAAGTGCTGTATATTTTGAATTATTTTGCGAGTATTTTTTTTCGCAAAACAATAAGAAAAATATTTAAAAATAGTCGATAAAACACTAATATTTTATAACGATGTTTTAAAATTAGAAGAGCAAGTAGAAGGTCTATTTTTGTTAACAAATGCTTGAACAAAACTCAAAGAGTCCAGATCATAATTTCTCCATTAAAACTCAGTAATAAAAGGAGTGATAAATCTGACATTCGGACCATTTCATCTTAACCCATCGAGGGCTCGCCGGTCGCGGCGACCCGTGTTACAATTACAATAAATAATAGCGGACGTTTCAGTTAAATAGCCATTTTATTGCCCCGTTTAGGGTCACGCCACGGCCGTTGACGGATCGGACCGCACAGTGGATACTGTGAGAGCAAATGTTGGAGCCAACGTTGGTGAACCAAATAAAATGACCAAAATATCCAACTTTAACTGTAATTTTATGTTACTTTCTTTACGTACGTACGAAAATAAGTTATGTTGATATGCGTTCTAGTTGTATTATTAAATACAATCATGTTTTATATATACGAACTCCTTTTAAAAACTTAAATTTGTATTAATATCAGGTAGGTATAATCATCATCAGCTGGGATACGTCCCCGAGCCAAGTGGTCCCGAGCCACATGCATCCAGCGACTCCCGCGACCTTAACTAGGTCGTCTGTACATCTACTAGGGGGACGGCCTGGTACACTTTTCGCGGAACGTGGTCGACACTAGAAAACGCTTAATCCCCATCGGTTATCCGTCCTTCGAGCGATGTGGCTTAAGGCAATCCCTCTCCGTCAAAGTTTCATACTAAATTTATGTCGACATAATCTTTTAAATTAGAATAGCTGAATTTGTGTAGTAACTATCTAAAGATGTCGCGGAATAAGTATCATTAATATACAACTTCACAGTGAATCACAATTTTCATTTAAAAATTTTTTGGTCTTCGATTGTTGTTCAAAGCGCCATTAGCTGCGTAACGGTTATTGTAGCTACCTATATAGTTGTACTTTAATGATATTTATTTCGCGACACTATAATTTCATCTCCTATTTTTAGATTAATTACTTATCAAAGCCAGCTATTCTATTGTAAAAGATTATGTCAACAGAAATTCAGTATGGAAGCATTAGGAGTTAGGTTAACGTTATATAGATATATATAATAACTTATCAAAACAAAACCCCACATCAATCGACTGCATTCTTAGAACCACTACACATCCACCAACATTGGCCCCAACCATCCAACAAGCGACCAAACGAAAGCAAACATTGCGTCACATGTCCGAGCCTGCAATCAATTGTCCCCGCGAGTGGGGCATAAATTTTGCGGGACTAAGCGCATCTCTAATTAACCCTTAAGACAACGTGGTCGCGGCGCGGCGGGACGTAAATCTCAGCGGTACAGAATGCCTCGTTCTCTTTTAATTGAGCCTGGAATGGCGAACTTTACTTAGGAACAATATCATTGTTGACAACAGGTTTTATTAGGAGTATATTTATTGTTTTTATAAACAATGGGCTTGCACTAGGCCCTTATGTCACCTGTTGGTAAGTAGTCACAAGTTCTTAGGGGAGTAAGCTTGTTGTCCCTAAAAAAAGTGCTGAAGCAGTGGCACTTCCAAATGTATGCATGGAGATGACATGGTGGTAGCTAGGATATTATCAGGATCATTAACCAATATTCAAAAGAACACTATTACCAATATTTTTTTTTTATTATATACAAAATAGATCAATGCTTGACCTCAATCTCGCCTGATATTAAGTGACGATGAGATTGACGATGTTACGCGTTGATCTAGAAGGTGCCTATTTACTCTTCGGTACCACATTGTAAGATTAGGAAGAAGTCCAAGGAAGAAGACAAAATACAAAGAAAAATATATATTAAAAGAACAGCGAATGAAATGAACCTCAAACATGACAAGAATATATTGACTCGCTTGACTGGACAGATCACGTTATAATAATGGCCACTCTTGTTTCTTTAGATATTTTAGGCCAACTCTTGTAATTGAATATAATAATTACACGTAAAGTGTAGTAACAAAAGTAGGTAATATTTCTTAATTGCAAACCTATTTAGGATGTATTTAGGACTAAACGTAAACTATCTGAGTGATAGCTATCAACGGTCTTAGAAATTCGTTGCAAGAGTAGTCTGTTGTCACTTCTATGTAAGTTATCAACAGTGTAGGTGCCCAAAAACATGCAACTAAATCCTAATTACAACAGAAAACAAAAGATGAAGACAACAGTTCCACGTAAATTACAAACGTAATATAAAGTTCAAAAGGATATTTTGCACGAGCGGACAAATTTGTGGCGCACCAACATCAGTCCAGCACTTTGTTGTTATAATAAAATTCTTAGCGTCACAAAATTATTCGGCGCTTGTTTGCGAGCTGATTTATGACTTGCGCCCGCAAAAATTGGCGCCTCGTTACTTGCAACATTTTAAGGTTTATTCGCATCATTTAAATGTAGTTTCATTTTGTTCGTCGTTCCGTTTTAACGTTTTTAAAAGAGAACTTAGACGTGGGTAAATAGAAAGACTATAAATAGAAAGGCTATAAAGATAGTTTATTTGAGTGATAATTGATTTGAGATTTCAATAGTGATATACTCGTAGTTAAAAAAAGGCAAAAGCTTATACAAAACTCTGCATTTTTTCTGCGTGCTTCAGAGATGCGGTGGACGATAGCATAGCCCAAAACATAACCAGTGTCTCTTAAATTGGAGTATTCTGGGTGACCAGGCTTCTTTGTTGTTGATTTCTTCTCACTTTATATTATATTATAGCTACTCACTAGCCAAAACCAAGCCAAAATGATAGCCCTTTCCCATCTACCATTAAAATAAAACTTGGACTCAACAAAAATGACAGACAGTAGATGACATTACTACGAAAAGGACTCTAGAGAATGGTCTACAGAGACAACAAAATTCCTTTCTTCAACGGTGGGATACGAGAAAAAAATAATTAAAATAAGAAATATTAAATGTTAAGGTCTCTTTGGAGGTTAAGACCGGTATAAAACCTATTTATTGAATACTTAAAAAAATTCAAACCAGACAGTCATTTATTATATATAAATTCGTTTTTAGTAAGTGCTTCCATAGTTCATGAACAGGATAATAATTTTTCTCGTATCTAACGCAGCATTAAAAATATTTTTATTTGAATATACAACTTAAATATGTTTGATGATATAAATGATATTCCAAAATCTAATATTAACTACGCATTTCAAATAAAAGATAAAATCAACTAGTCGATATTAACGTATCCATGACGCTGGCAATATTGCCCCGCTGAATGGCCAGGGAGAAACGTTGAGCCAGGTACGACCCGGAGCAAGGATCACAACCCTTTCCCTCTTTAAAAAATGCTTACCTTAAACGTCAAATTAGAATACAAAACAAGAAATGCTTGTAACTGTAATATTATGCAAAACAGGGCAGAAATGTAAATTCATCGTAACGCTAATTGTTCCGCCGAAGAAAGGGGTAGGTGTCGAAAGAAACTCGCGAAGCGGAGTCAACTCGTTTTCTTGTTGACTCACGCTCCACTTCCGTTACAATTGGTTTTTGAAAGGGTTTTACGAGATCGGCAAACCATGGAGCTATTAAGATCAGGGTTCCGAATTTATTACAGCTGAATATTGTTTCCTAGCAACACTAGAATTTGAATAACAGAATATAATTTACGACAGTATTAAAGGTATCTGTGATATGGTGATGTCCTAGTTGCTACGTACTTGGTCTAATAAACCGGAAGCCCTGGGTTTGATTCCCAGTGAAGTACCTATCAGTACTCCGTTTGATTGGTGGTAGGGTAGATTATTTTTTAAGTCTGCCTGAATAATTTCTGGTACAATGTTACCTAAGTCTTCCGCCTAACACCATGAATGGGCTGCGGTTTGCCGCAGAATGGTTGCAGAGTATCTCATTGTCTTGAGGCTTCTGGGTGCGCACGCAGGTGAGCAGGTAATATGAAGGCCAATTGCAATCCCATAATAGTTAAAGCCTCAGTCATTGACATATCTGTTTGCACAGAGTGGAAATTCCATAATTTTTTGCAACTCCATGGCAGCCATTATTTATGTAACTTTCAAACTTAACCTATTACCAATGTAGACAGTACTCGAAAGACGGTGTCGAACTTGTGCAAATCATGCACACTAATTTAGTGGATTTACCTTCGAAACTTGTGTTTTTAATAATAGAATACTAAACTTGTGTTAGCGTGAAGCGTCGGTGGCGCAGTGGATAAGGCACGGACTCTCAATCTGAGGGTACCGGGTTCGAATCCAGCCGTGTACCTACGAGTTGTTTTTCAATTTAAGTATGTACATTGTCCGAATGCTTAACGGTGAAGGAAAACATCGTAAAGAAACCTGCATGTCTTGAACAGGCATGTGAAGTCCGCCGTTCCGCACTGGGCCCGCGTGGTGGACTATGGCGCATACATTCCCCCTGTGTCGAGGGTGCATGGTCGCCGAGGAAACTCCCGCCCATGTGCTCACGACCTTAAACTAGCCGCCACCACTTACACTCACGCACAAAAAAGGTCTTCGTAGCTTGGAGTTACGAGTCCATTTGGCGGTCGATAATTACAATGACAATAATTATTCTTTAAAAAAAATTCCAAGTGTCAACCAAAAGATACAGCTATGTAATAGACAAACAAATTAGCCGTAGAAGGGTCCCGTTGACACGCTTTGGGAACTTACGCATCAGTACTCGATTCCAAATTGCATTCATTAACTGTATTCTAATCAGTGAAAAAATAAAATACGAATTAACCTAAAATAACAAGTATAAAAACTTTTACAGCACATTCAATTACACACTATCTAAAAATATAAAGATATAAAAGTTATTACAGACAAAGTGAGCTCAAAAATAGCCCTATAATCTGTCCTAATGATAGACGAAGAAAGCTTCTATTATTAATTGTCCGAAAACTCGTTATTTATGGTAAGAAGTTGTTGTCTGCTGGACTAAAATAGACCGAGAGCCCACCCATAGAGAAGATACAATGTCGTCAAATAAAATAATAAAATTAAGTGGGTTTTTAAGTATTTTTATAGTCGGTAACGCTACTGTTATCTTTATAATTTTGTTTGTAATAAAATTAGACGAAATTAGCGGCCAACAGATTTTACGTAACATGTAGCGTTTTAACACTTGTAAGTGGTTGTCAAACTGTTGTAAAATTTAACGATTTACTCTGCTGGCATAAGAATAACGAATAAATTCAAATAAAGAATGGAACTTCCTTAGTGCGTGCCCCAAACACCGTCTTATACTACTACTGCACCTACTACTCGTAGTACATCCTCTCTCAACCCGCACCCCAGATCCCGCTAGAGAAACGAACGGACGCAACGTGTACGAGCGATCGCGAGGCGGCGCACCCAAGCCCTTACTCACTCAAGCAGGCTATTATAGTGACCTTGAACGCGTCCGGAGCGAGAGTTTAATGTGAATACTAACTTGTAATATAAGTAAATACTATATAGCTGGCCACGAGTTGACATTGTATCTTCTCTATCAGTGGGCCCTCAGTCGATTTAAAATTAGTTTTCTTCTTCTTCAGAAAATCATATCTGTTAATTTACAAAAGATATTTTTTCATCATATTTTTAGCTATAAGTGGTGTAGTTTTATGCGACCGTTGCAACCTGGTTACAAAATGTGCCCAGCATTATAACTTTAACACACGCATTTTCAAAGAAGATAATATTATGTTATGTTAAAAATGAAAAGATCAACAGCGTTACTGCATTCACAAATGTGAAAATAATTTTGCAGAAAATTAATTTTAAATTTTATGAAACGATCGGAAACAAACCTATTTGTAACAATTAGAGATGAAATGAACACCCACTTACATTACGTTGTGATAATCAAAAAGTATCATCATTCACTCTCATTCACAAAGCGATCGCGTTTCCTGAACACGCCATTGAGAATTGGAACACGGTTTCGGAACGGAAACGAATTAATATTAAATATCAGTTGTTGGAAAAAATCATTAATATTATGTCGGATTTATTCGATGCTGACCTCTATGCTTGTAGCTTCGAACAATTTTTGAATTTGGAAAAGCTGTTTTTTTTAAAAATTAAGAACGAAATGATTCACGTAATGTATCGCGCAAATGAACAATATCAGAGCACACTTATGTGATCAAGGACGTGAAATAACTCTTCTATTTATTATAGGGACATGTTTTAAATTGACATTATTAACTGCGTGTCCACTGTTGGACATAAGCCTTCTTCAAATGTTGGATAGGCTCTCCGTGTGGAATTAGTCATTATCTCCAGAGTGAGGATTTCACTAAGACGTTGCTGATACAAAAGTATTTTGAATGAATCCTCTGTAAATATTCTCTGGTAGTATAAAGAAGTTAAAGTCCATAAGACGGTCATTTTCTAACTCTTCTTCTTGAAAAGTGTTGGTAGTGTGTTGATGACTTCTATATTTAAAATTCTATTTTTAAATTGTTTGTTAATTTCTATTTGGGTAATATTTGACATATTTTATTTATTGTTTGGAATTGGCGTATTTATAACATGTTGATTCAAACCAAAAAATAACAATTGTTTATTAGTAAATGATGATGTTGATTGGAGTATATTTTCATGTCTTCGGTTAAGGTTTCGGTAAATTTTTCGGTTAAGTTTTTAAGGGTTTACAATTTTTAAAAATCAGCAGAAAGAAATTTTAATGTTGTTTATGTACTTGAGTGTTATCATTAATAATGTACCTTGAGTGTTAATGCGGTGTCAACCGGTGTCAGGGAAGTTCCCTTGTGTTCTGGGATTCCCGGACATCATTCCTCATTAGTATTATTATTGTTGCGCGTAAAACAGAAGCTGAAGACGTATTGTGTGTCCAATTAGTTACCGCGGCCGGCGGGCCACGCCGCTCCCTCACTAAAAATACATAAAAACACTCCGTTACCATTTGTCACGGCACGCCCTGTATTTATCAAGATAGCGCTACGCATTGTATTGCTACAGGGTGCTTGGAAAAGTATGTCAATTGTTTGACGTCACATCATCGTTCGGACGGTAACACGGTCGGTGTATGTATGAAGCCATGGCCTTCATCTCACCTGATGGTAAAGTGACGACATGGCCGTTGAATCGTTGCGTGCGCACGCGATCAAGCTAATGAGGCGCTGGCTCTGCTATCTTCATACCGGAACACAACAGTGCTATTAGCACTGCTGTTTGGCGGCAGACTTAAGTAATATGGAGGTAGCTAGCCAGGCTTGCATAGAAAATGCGCTACCACCAACCAAACTGAGTACCGATAGGTTGTTGTCCAACATAGCCATTAGGCCACGGAGGCGGTTATAATAGTAAGAGTTAGTAGGATTATAATGTCATTGAATTGCTAACTAAAACTACTACAAGAGTTAATTAAGGTATTCGTAGGTAAGAACCACCAAAAACTAACCGGTTTATTTATTTAAGCGTATGTCATTTTTGTCGTTTCACTCTGTGATTCACTATTATAGGTAAAATATAAACTAAAATTGGCGGACTTCACATGCCTGTTCAAGACATGCAGGTTTCCTCACGATGTTTTCCTTCACCGTGAAGCAATCGGATAATGTACTTGAATTGAAAAACAACTCATAGGTAGTCGGCTGGATTCGAACCCGGAACACTCAGATTGAGAGTCCGCGCCTTATCAACTGCGCCACCGGCGCTTAATGTAAAGTCCATGTGAAGTCCGCCAATACGCAATGGGCCCGCGTGGTGGACTACGGCCCATACACTCTCTGTATGAGAGTAGGCCTGAGCCCCTGCAGTGGGGACGTATATAAGCTGTTGATGATGATGATGATAAACTAAAATAAACACTTGATATAATATAGAGTATATTTTGACGTAATACGAAATGTAGTAAAATTTAAAAATCTTGTTTTTGGTGTCATAAAATCTACTCAATAAATCTTTTAGTTGAAATTTGGTATTGATCTAAATTTAAACGTACCCATTTTGATACGGTTCATCTTTGTTACATCGATGTGAGAGTTTCCCTTCTTCCCCTGTATCTCACTTTACGTCCGTATAAATAAACCCGGCTAACACAGCTATAAACAAGATTGTCGCGGCTCGCGCACGCTAGATGGATGTCACCACGGACCACGGACCACGGACGCATAGGGAATAGACGACGCAAGCTTCACACATTGTATGAAAGTTTGATGCGTTTTCTGTACTACAGAATTAGAGAAAGAAATCTCATAAGAAACATTTGAATATCATCGGAACAATTCCCGGGATATAAGATTCTAAACGCTGTTCATTGCTGGGTCCCGATAGAGAATGGAATGTTATTTGCAGTCAAAATAAGTGATACAAATCATGTCATTCGATAACTCCGTTATATTTCGATATTGGTCAGCTATCATAGTGGAAAGATCAGCACAGAGGTTTGCCAACTAGAAACGACAATGCAATATTGATATATTTAATAGTATTGCACCGAATATCATACCACAAGTATCGAGATGTCGTATTTCAAATATAGACCAATGACTTTCCCTTGAGAAAATCAAACTAAGGAAAAAAAATCCAAGGGTTGAGGAGCAACGTTCACCTGCTATGGTTTCGCCACCTGCAAGGGTGTTGAAATGGCAAACCTTTCATGAAAGCTCCTTTAGCTTTGTGTGTGACCTATGACCCAGCTTCAATTTCGTGATGAGCGTAACTTCAAACATATTATTTAGCCATATTTTTGTATTTTATACGGAGACCGTAACCAACAGGACCATAGCTGCAACTTGTGGTCACGCATAGTAGGTAACCATGCGCAATTTATTCTCTCTATATCTGTGGATGATGCGGTGTGCACGCGCCGCCATTAGTGACGCTTTATGGAAACTGCGGGTAGTTAGAAAAAACACTCGAGGGTAAGTGATAACATGTGTTTATTATTTAAAGTAGAATAATTAGAAGTAAAAAAAGACGTCTTTGAGGTGGTCGATAATAGACCATTAAAAGCGTCTTGTACATGTACAGGCCGTTCACAAAATAAGTTCCTTGGTTAAGACTGTTTGATTATGAAAGCACTCTTGGTAATTATTTTTTCAAATAACAAATTTGAGCTTGAATTCGATTTTCGAGAAAAAAATTGACGCATAAAATATGCAACCATTTTTCAATTCCAAAGATCCACCATCTTTATTATAATAAACATCATATACGTGCAAGTGCCTTATTTGTTAATTTGTAATTTCTATGCTTTATCTTCTACAGCTTTATTGACACAAACCAAAAGCAAGCTCTGGCTGGCAAAAACAAACAAACATGCAATTTCAGATTTAAAATTACGAAGTTTTTCTCAAAAAAACAACCGCAAATAGAATAGAATTTAGAGCATCCCAATTAATAGATAGGGATCATAAAATTAATTACATAAAAAATTCTACATTGGTGTAGGTTAGTATTATACCTACATCCTCGTATTCTCGTACTGGCTCCTGCCCAACTCGTAATTATACAGCTCATAATTATATTAAGAAATATACAATGTTATAATAGTTATAATGCGTGTTACGTACATAATGACGAGTTACACAATTGCTTTTCTTTAGCACGTGGGCTGGGGATTACAAACTCATTCTGAAAATTATTTTTACTTATAGACGATACGAGTATATTAGTCACGCCATAGACCGCATCGACGCATTGACATAAAGATTTGAAAGTATTTTGGTCAAACGCCCATACCTTTTTTGGAGAAAAAAAATGGTTCCGCTATTACGTTATAAAGTGTGAGGGAACTGCGAAAATTTATATAAATTTTAAACCAATACATTATTTTCGTAAGTACTAGGAGAACAAAGCTTGCAACAAATTAAGAAAATAACAATCTCTTGTCCCAGATATCGAGTGTATTTCGTCGCGTCTTATAATTCGACTCTTGTTTGACGTCTATTTTTCAACGCTCTTCAATATTTTTGAACGGTTATTTTTGTCGCGAGACCGCCACCTTCGTTTCGGCAAAGATTATTTCGTAAAAGAGTAGATATGCAATTCATTTACAGCTACAATTTAGGATTTTTCAAACTAAGAGTATAACCATTAAAGCATTGTAAGAGTTCAGTCTAAGTTATATCTTTAAAAAATTTAAAAAAAATATTATTTTGCATTTGATAATAATTTCAGTTCATTCTTTTATTTTATTGCCTTAATTAAGTAATGAATATTCATTTTAAGGACTGTGGATTGAGTCCAGAAAAAGGTAACAATGCTTATATAGAATTGTAAGAATTATGAGCACAATCTTCAATGTTATATTAATAGTATCTGTTCAAAAGTATAGTTCAAACGCTATATTTTTTAATGTTTACATCTAGATACACTTACTCATGAGTCTATTCCAAATCAACTCTACATTTTCACATATAGGCCACAGTGGCTGCATTTTGGTATACTAACCCAAAATCTTGGAACCTTTCCGAAACGGGACCATTTGCAAAATGTTGGCAAAAGAGATTTTTTTCACTAGCGAGGTATTACGAACGGCGCCTTAAGCGACCAAATCCTTTAGTATTATTCATTTCCACAACGACTAAGTCTTGATTTACCCACTAAAGAGTCAAGTCCTAAATTATTGTTCATTGCATTTTAACACATCAGTTATCGTCGTAATATATACCTATTCGAGAGTCTGCACCGAGTTTACTCTATATTTTCACACGTCAGCCACAATGTCGTCTGTGGGCTATTCTACAGCTCTTTATTGTCGCTTACCCATTGTTTATTTTAACAATGACCAGATATTTTTATAGCGGCGACGTTTTAACGATTATAAACGATAGCGTTCTTTTCTTTAGCGCATATTTCTCTGTCGTTCAAACGAAAATCATTTTCATTTATTGTGTTGAGAGCAAGTGTACCGTGGCCACACGGCGCTGTAAATTTCCTTTTTATTGTTCTCTGGTCTCGTTTTTAATTTTGAAATGTCATATTTGAGAGGCTATCCGTTGATGGTTTGGCATCGCCACCGTTTTCAGTAGAGTTAATTGAGGTTACATTATTATGAAATAATAAATTATGGAAGATTCTATTAATGTACTTACTAATTAAACAGTATAGGTAAAAGCGATTTAAATTTCTTTTAAATTTCAATAAGTGTAAGATAAGCACTAGCTGCAAATAACAAAAAAATTCACATTGAATTGACAAGTGAAGAGAAAACATATCCTTTATCGAGTTAAATTGATTTTTAATGAAACTAAACAATGTAAATAATCTACACTAATATGAAACATGAGGGAGTTTTTTTGAGTGTCCTTCACGTTGCAACGTAGAATTAAAACGAACAGACATTGTTTTTATATAGGGACTAGCTTCTGCCCGCGGCTTCACCAGCGTGGACGTTAGTATTTTCCCATGGGAACTACTACATAAAAAATCGCTATTAAAATGTGGGGGGTGGGCAAAGAGGTTGCAATACCTACCAAGTATGTACATAAGAAAAAACACTCATAAAAATTAGTCAGGCCATTTCGACCTCAAAAACCGTGACACTAAATGTTTATATATTGGACTGTGTCCGTAACTTCATCCCTTTTAGGAAAAGACTTAAAACTCGCGGGCTAACGTTAGTATATGATAAAAATAATATTTATATATTGTTGCTGTTGTTTAAATATAACAGAACCCGTTGTTAAGACGTCACCAAACCGGCATACCGTTACCTCTTAACGTATAAATAGGTCCAGAATCACATTCTATCATATCACTAAATTATATTGTTGTTTTTGTATTTCATTGTGAGTTACGCCCTGTTTTATTGTTTTTCGCGTTATTTAACCGTGTCAGAACGACGTGGGGAATTTCAGTTTTTATTGTTATCTACTCAATAAATTATGTTAAAAATGAGCTCCTAAACATTTGATGGTGCCATTGTGTTAAGTCATTTTCGTCTTAAATAACTATTTCAACACACTCTCAGACGAAAATGAAACTATAAAACAATTGACACGGATTAAATTATAAATTAAGTCAGCGTAATTGATAGAAAGTGTTAAAACAAAAGACGCGAGCTATTCGCGAGCAAAATTAGCTGGCCGCAAGATAAAATAACAAAAGTAATTTTTTGTAACTATTAAAATACAATTGTTTAGACGTTTCCTCTCTATTCTGGTATTCAAAGAATCAGCAACAAATCAGCACCTGTCACTTTTCTTAACGAACCTCGGAATATTTTCGGCCATTGTTTTGAAACTAGAAAACAATTCAATCTTCACTTAAAAATTCTTGTTTTATTTTTGAACGTATTTAATGGGCTATAGAAACTTTTTGCGGAGCAACTCTTTTCGTTATAATTAGGAATTTGAACTTTAGTGTACTGGCTGACAAGATTCCAATTGGGTTTCTTTTAAATATGAGTTACATCGTTCTGTTTTTGAAATTTAAATAAAAAAGCATTGTTGTCAGGTTGGACAATGGGGCTGGGAGCGTTGACAGTTGATTTTCGTAGATGAGCTTAGTGGCGACATTCGGAATTTTCAGTGTCCTAAATGACTGACAAATTGCCTCATAATACTTTTTTTTTCAAAGATTTGCTTCACGCATTGTTCTTGAAAATCTCACTCATTATTTTTTTAGTTCTTATTTATGGTCGTGTTGTTAGTTAAATATGAATTATGGGATTATCCAGATTTTATGATAGAAAATTTTTTGGGCGTGAATTAATGTGACTTTAAAGTTGTCATAATTTATAGCTTTTGTCTCAAACGAACGCGGGTTATTGTTTTTTGAAGGTGCAGTTTTGTTGCAATTTTAAATGTTATTTATGCGTGTCTGATAATAACTTGAGTAAATAATACAGTCATATTAAACTTGAAGTTTTCTGGTATTGCCTTTTTTCTGAAAATTAAAAAGCAAAGATTTCACGTACAATGAAATTTAGAACTGAGCCACCCCATCTCTTAATTGTGATTATGGCAAATCACGTCATATTATCATTTCACTGATTGTCAGTACATATAACTCTCCAAGTTCATAAAGAAAACTAAACGGTACATAAAGGAATCTCTCTCTGTCATATCAACCAAATCTGTCAATAAATCAAAACAACAACACGTGTTTGCTTAACCACTGCTTTTCTTGCTTCACTTTGTGCGCGGACTCACTCTCTAAGTCATATTATTCTACGCGTATATTTGTATAAAATAAGTATCTATGGATTATCATGATTTAAATATATATATCTCAATAATGATTTCTAGAGTGAATGCTACTGATGAAGTATAAAATAATTTGTTTTCTTTTCTCTTTTCGCCTTTTTGATTGAATTGTCTGCACATATCAAAACAAGACAAATCCTAAACATCTTCTAGGAAGAGCTTAAGCAAAGACAAAGACATATTTCTATCTTTTATAAGAAACGTTAAGTCTTCAGTTGTTAATCTTGGAGATTTTCATGTCACGGCGGGTGACACCAAAAGTATACTTTGACACATGCCGAAAACGTGACGTAGTGTGTTTATGCAGAGCGGTTTATGCTTTTGCGTCAGTATTAAAAAAAAGTTTTTTTTTTACTATTTTGGGGTGTGCGTATATTTCCCAACGTAAAATTATTTTATTCACGTAATCATAACTGTTATGATAAGTCCACTAACATATGCTTTCCCACAGATAACCACCAATCATCAAATCAATTATAACCGTGCTTAGCAGATGTGTGATCGCAGTTAAATATAGTTTGGAACAATAATTATCGGATTAATGATCTAATTATGTACCTACCCCATTTCCAATATGGGTGCCATTAAATTATGTAGAACTCATTCTAAAGTTTTTCGGAATTAACTGACACTGATACTGACGTTTAGAATACCAACACATAGACGCACGAGACAGTGCGTGTATGCTGTACCGTATACACTAAAGTCGTGCTATTTATTTTATGTAAAAAGTAAATATTTATCGTTATAATGGTAATGATTTGTAAAGAAAAACATACATTCTGTTTAACGATATTTTTATGCAAATGTAATGTTATTATTTATATTTGTATAAATTTACGTTAAAACTATTCGCTTTCCAGTACAACCATTGTGGTAATTAAAATTAGTATCCTCAAAAAACAATTTAAATATGTATAGAGTTCTTAAACGAGAGCGAACGAGAGGTCCGACTTTATCATTTCAATAATCGTAGTTGGACTTTTTTAATTTTCATTTTAATTGCATCCGAACTATAAACTACCTAATAATAAATAACCACGTTAATTAATAGACGTATTATGACAATTAATACATGTACAGAACCCATATATTACCGAGTACTGTTGACGTCCGACAAATGTTACCCATATTTTTTTGTTTTTCGTGCCGCGTCTGCGCGACCGTAACTCTTCTGTAATGTGACAAGGTCGATTTTTGTTAAGGAGAATACTAGGAGACAGTTCTATTTTATTTAAAGTCTATCATGAATTTCATACTAAAGTAGTAGGATAAAAATCGGGTTCTAATTATAATATTCATATATATAATAATAGTCCTGGGGTTGCAGATTCGATTCTCCGTGGAGTAACCAGCGGCAACTTACCACCAAGTTAAAATCACAGTGGTTTTGCGGTTAAAAACTATCGGCAGTATCTCGTAAATTGAAGATTTTGCATGGGTATCATACGGCATCGTCACTTGCCATCAGAAGAGATTAAGGCTGTGCATGCAAAATAATAATGCCGATGACATAGTCATAACGGCAGAATCCTTGGAGGATCTGAACGCAATGCTCAATGACCTCAACAGAGTTTCCCAACAGGTAGGTTTGAAAATGAACATGGACAAGACAAAAATCATGTCAAATGTCCATGTTGCACCTATGCCGGTAGTGGTTGGGAACACTACAATCGAAGTTGTAGACGAGTATGTATACCTGGGACAGATCGTTCAACTAGGTAGGTCCAACTTCGACAAAGAGGTCAACCGAAGAATCCAACTCGACTGGGCAGCGTTCGGGAAATTACGGCATATCTTCTCGTCCAAAATACCTCAGCGTCTAAAGACAAAAGTCTTTGATCAGTGCGTGTTGCCAGTGATGACATACGGAACCGAAACGTGGTCTTTTACTGTGGGCCGAATAAACAAGCTCAAAGTCACTCAGCGAGCAATGGAACGAGCTATGCTCGGAATTTATCTACGTGATAAGGTCCGGAATGAGGAAATCCGTAGACGAACGAAGGTCACCGACATAGCTCGACGAGTTAGTGAGCTGAAGTGGCAATGGGCAGGCCACATCGCTCGAAGAACCGATAACCGGTGGGGAGTAAAGGTTCTCGAGTGGCGACCACGTACCGGGAAACGTCTACCAGGCCGTCCCCCTACTAGATGGACCGACGACCTGGTTAGAGTCGCGGGGAGTCGCTGGATGCAGGTGGCTCGGGACCGGTCGATGTGGCGTACCATGAGGGAGTAGGATGTCCAGCAGTGGACGTTTCCCGGCTGATGATGATGCAAAATAATGGCCAAGTGCGAGTCAGACTCGTATTAACATAATTATAATCATAAATAATAGGTGCGCCTGTCGGAATCAACTAGCAATTGTTAACAATATATCATTAAGAATATAACGTAACAGCTCCTACAGTTTGTAATCGTAAAGTGGCGATTTAAATTATGTATTATTCAAACATTAAAATTTCCAAATTTAGTCCTATACTTAAGATGTAAAGCTTGCTTCTTGCAAAAGTTCAGGATTCTAGGTCAATGGTAAGTACTCGTACTCTATAGGTTTTGATGCGCCTTCGAGGGAAATCCTCAAAAACCGCGGCATAAACGGACGTATCTTTATATTGCGGCAATTTACACGTTTGATTTTTTCACAGATGAAAGGGATAACCGATTTGAGTACTAGATATTAATTTCAATTTGATACTTCCACGCATTTCTGAGAAAAAGGTCCTTGATAGACAGACAGACTACCAGGTGACCCTATAAGAGTTCAATTTTTACTTTTGAGGCACGAAACCATAAACTATATAGGCTTTAAATACCAGGACATGAGTGGATAAGGTGATTAATACCGACTCTAGGCTTCGTTTTAAAAGATCAATTTGGGAAATCAATACCATATTTATATATTTTCGTTACTCGATGTTATTCGGCTATAGCCACAGTGTATAGCTCGGAATTTCTTCCATTTCGGTTTTTCACGTTCGCTTTTACCTGGAACAAAAT
This sequence comes from Carcina quercana, assembly GCA_910589575.2. NCBI lineage: Eukaryota > Metazoa > Arthropoda > Insecta > Lepidoptera > Depressariidae > Carcina > Carcina quercana. Next base: position 4,329,067 of record OU342446.1, on the reverse strand, counting down.
AAATTTCAAAATAAATAAATATGTATCTATACAAGCATCTTGCCTGTGCTTATGTCCTCTCCCAAACTATCCATATGCAAAAAAATCCAAGACATTCAGACTATTCGTTACAACGTGAAGGAAGGACAAACAAAAAAGAACACTTGAATTTATGTAATGGTTTTATTAAACTAACATGACTTACCTATTAACATAACTATGCGTATTATTTTAACACAACTATCTCGTCATAAAAATAATAATTATCAAATGATTTCCAGGAATTCTTTAACGGAATGGAAGCATTTTTTTCTAAATAATAAAATTAGTTCCTTTTTTACATAAAAACTAAAAAAAAAGATACCAAAAAAATTTACTCTTATTTTACACTTAAATTAAATAGCTGATTACCAAATATAGCTGAGAACTACTGCAAGGAAACTTGTTTTCACGTATTATTTTTTTATCAAAATCGGTCCATCCGTTCGAGAGCTACGATGCCACAGACAGACACACACACATTAGCGTTGAACTTATAGCAGCCCTCTTTTTGTGTCGGGGGTTAAAAATCCTGCTCCTCACCGATCCGGGTGCAAAAGTGCCCATGACGCCAGCCTTTGCACCAGGAACGACTTGGAACGGACTTGGACTTTTTTCTTTTAACTAATCAAGCAATTTACGCTCCAGAAAGCCTATTCAAAAGGAATATATGTAACTTACTTCAAAATGTTATTGTAAACCTTATATAATTGGCAATTAGAGTTTATTTAACAATGCTTGCGTACAGCAAAAGTATGGAATGCACTAAAATTACAACTTGGGAATCTTCAAAAGAAGAACGACCAACGCGTAACATCGTCGACCTCATCGTCACTTAACATCAGGTGAGATTCAGGTCAAGCTGCGTTACTCTATCTTCTGTAAAAAAAATGCAAGAAAGTGCCGTCTCTCTGACGTAACGTTGAAATTTGAAGAAATTCAGAAGCGAAACAGTCTTCCACTTAATACCACAAATAATAGCTATAGTTTGGAATATTTTTGTTTTGTTTTAGGTATTTAACACATAAAACTCGTTGTTTGTCCATTCTTTGCGTTCCACGTTCATCTTAGTGCACAATGTTTTGAATATCGCTGCGTTCTTTATTATCTCATATACATTTAAACAAAGATATTTATAGAAATAGACACAATATATTACAAGAGACTTTGTTTCTCGATTCCCTAAAATGGAACGTTTTAATTCCTTGTTTTACGGTGCCAATGGGCCAAACACTATTAAAATTATTATTAACCCCCAATTCAAAAAGAGGGTGTTATAAGTCAGATGCTAATGTCTGTCGGTGAGTGTCTGTCTGTCTGTGGTATCGTAGCTCTCGAACGGATGGACCGATTTTGATGCGGTTTTTTTTACGTGAAAGCAAGTTTCTTTGCAGTGGAGCTTAGCTATATTTGGTAATCGTATGATTATTGCGTAGTTATTATTTATTTAATTTACTTGTTTTCTTATCTTTTTCCGAAGTGAATGTACTTCGGACGAAGTGAATCTTTAAGTGTTCTTCACAGAAGAAAGAGTTAAAGAAACGATCTCTCAAAAGAGCTGTATCTTTTGAACCGTAACAAGTAGCCTAAAGAATTAAAATAAAAAATTTGCTGCAAATACTGGGCGCACAGGAATCTATTCTACTTTGTCATTAGGTAAGAGTCCACGGAGGAACACTCTCTCCCAAGTAACAGGATATTTCCTAGTTTGGGAGATGGTGACACATTATGACCTTAGAAACATGCAGGCTCTATAAATAGAGAATACATACATATGTTACTGTAACCATTGATTGTTATAAATTAACATTAAACTTATGTTAATACACATTTAAATATGTAGCGATGTTACTAAGGCTAAGAATTTGCACAATAAATACTTTTTGCTTGTTTGTTTGTTTGTTTTGGTAAGATAGTGCGTGCTTACCTCCCATTGTGGATAAAAACAAACAAAGTTTCACATCAACTTTGTGAAGCACATCCTCAATATTATTAAAACGAGTTTATGTCTTGTAACGAACACGTAAACAAGCTTGACACAATATGTACTCTGATTCAGAGTTGCGAGCACAACGGGGAAATTTAATAAAAAACACGCTTTACCCGGGTGCTAATTTTACATCCCCAAATTGGACAATTTGTTTGAAATTATGAGCGGTTTAGTAACGCGTGCGCAAGATTCGATTAAGACACGTCACAGTAAAGTATATTTTATTTGGCCGTGTTTATGAGCATGAGCATACTTTGGAGAATATTCTAATTTGATTGGTCTCAGATTTTTGTTAAAAAATAACAGTTCTCTCAAAAGACATTCCAGCAAATCTTTGTGTTTATAATATTTGGTTATTTTTGATTAAATTCGTTTGGACAATTGATTTTAATTTGGGATATTGCTGGTTATTTAATACAGTTACTACAGTAAAGCGCAGTGTACACAGAAGCCAGGTTTTGTTGTGTGAAATACAATCGTATTATGGTCAATTTTTTCTTTTAAATTTCTTAAATTTACATGTAAAGTGGCTGCACGAAATTTAAATTTTGTGTGGTTTATATGGTTACTGTTACAAAATGAATGTAATTATTATTGGGTACACACGGCAACATATCAAAACTAAGGTCAATGATATAGCTCGACGAGTCAGTGAGCTTAAGTGACTACATCACTCCAAAAACGGATAACCAATTTACAGTAAGAGTGTTGAGTGGTGACCACGGACTGGAAAACTGTACCGAGATGATTCCCACTAGATAGACATCTCGGTGCTGGATGCAAGAAAATGTTTAATTTCAGCAGTAGAACATTCCCAGCTACATCAAGTTCTTATATCTTCATAATTAACGCGTTCAAAAACAACTAACAACCCACTTTAATTGCCTTAAAAATTTGTTTTTTGTTGATTTGATGATTTTTCTCAAAAAGCGCTCAATAAATTTCGTTACAATTTATATGGGACCACATCAAAATCGGTTTACAATTGGCAATGTTACCGAGTAACATACATAAAAAACATACAGTCGAATTGAGAATCTCCTCCTTTTTTGAAGTCGGTTGAAAATGAAGCTCACCTATGCATATCATTTCGTAAGCACTAATTCCTCGACGCAAACGATCCCAAATCCTCTAGTAATCCTCAAAAACAATACTCTCCCCCCGATTGAGAAGCCCATCAATAACCCCCCGTACAAATTACGCGTCGCGCGTCAACCCTGACGCAATTATTGGCGCGATCCATCATCGCAACGACGTACGACACAACTAAATAATTTACGGGTTAAACATTTAATTCTGTTGGGGTGAAACAACGTCCGTACTCCATTCACGGAGAGGCTGCAGTTTTGGCAACTTCACAATTCGGCCTGAGATGGGTTCGTTTTTGTAACTGTGAGGTCCATTATCAAATCCATGGATTTAATGTTACATCTCTTACAAAGACATCATAGGTCATTAGACGGAGTGAATTGACGTTGAAGCTTCACATATAAAGCTATACTCGTCGCTCTTATACCGCATACCCTTTGTTAAAAGGAGACAACTTTATTTTAGGATTGACCGCCGATGTTAAGATTTTCCTCAGTTTGTGCTTCTAGTATATGCGTATTTCTATTTAAAATTGTTCAGTGTTAGATTCAGTGTCACTGATTGTCTGCTTATTTTTTAGGATGGACGGGTGTGGACTGTTTTATACATAAAAATCATCATAATTATAAAAATCGAGACGCTTGACAGTTGTCTACGAGCGTAGCGAGAGAAATTGTTAGTCTGTGATCTCATTTTAAACCCATATTTTTGGTAACGTATTTTAAAAGGATTATCCAAATTAAATGAAAGATCAAAGTCAAGTGCAAATTAATTAAAATACAACTTACTTAAATTCAATTGGTCGTATTTGAGAGTAAGGGGTATTAAATATTTAATCTATGGTAAGGGGCACTGCATCAGACCACAAACTCAAATTTATGATGAAAATGACACAAACGTAATATGTATACTGTCAGAGACGTACCAAAGAATAGACTGTAAGATATTTTGCCGTAAAATTTAATTTTAAAATGAACAGAAAAAAGTTCGACATAAAGTCAAAGAAGGAAAACAGGTTAGCTAGGAAAGAGGTTAGCTCACTAATGAATAATATGGGTGGTCAGTCTGGAATTATGGGATGCAAGCGGCTTAGGACCAGTCCTTATTTGGAACTCCTGGCGAACTATTTTGGGTATCTTTATCTCTCTGGAGTCTGGATATATTCCAGCTGATGATAACAATGATGTAATAACACCAAAAGGTTACAGGATACTATTAAGAGTATTTCGTTATACTTTAAAATCAAAATCTACGAGTCGAAGCCGTAGTCTAAACAGTGCTCCACTTCCAATAACTTAGCCTTTCACCACCAAACGCCCCCTAAAATCCAAAAACAAATTATCCCACCACACAATAGACTTTCCCAAATAAACGATTGAACAAAGCGCCCCTGCCGGCGCAGGGAGTAATCTCCATTCAAGTTGCCGGCAATCCGTCAAGAGATGGCGCCACAATGGGGGATTAGCGGTCGTTATTACGTCACCTTTGTGGTTCGCGTCCGGGTTATGATCGAGAGTCTGAATATTAGGGATTATGACAGCTCCCCTTTTTCTTTGTGCAAGGGTTCCGCGAAGAGAGGGAAGGACTAGTTAGTTGTTTATTGTCGCTATGCACTTGTTCTTACTGTTAGTTTAGGTATTTAGGGTAGGTATAATTATCTAAAAACACAAGGTTTCCTAGAGACAGGGAAAAAAAGGGGATTTTATCACGAATATAAATTCTGAGCATAGCTCGTTCCATAGCTCGCAGAGTGACTTTGAGCTTGTCCATTCGGCCAACAATAAATAGCCACGTTTCGGTTTCGTATGTCATCATTGGCAACCCGCACTTATTAAACTAGGCTTCCTAAAGGTAAAAAATTAATTGATGCATTCATGCATTCCGCCTATTAGCACTGTTCTGTTCTGGAATGAAAGGTGAAGAGCCAGTAACTGATTAGCTTGAGGCTTCTTACCATCTAACAGTCTTTTAAGACACCATCAAGTGATATGAAGGCCAAACCCATAATTTTTTTTCTCAATACATTTGTTATCAATACGGTCCTTATGGCATCGAAACTTCGATTGTAATGTGTTATTTTACGGACTAGTCTTTACTTACACCAATCACAGTTCTTTAGGGCAATGCCACAGGTGCACAATTAATACTTTATCATAGAATCTGAACAAAAAGTTTACATCTGAACGTGAGATGAGCTATTATTGAAAGAAAAAAAAGGTACACGATTACTGAAAATAATTGCTATTTTATGAAAATGTCATATTTATTACTTAAATAGTGATCAAACAAAAAAAATACTAATTATCATTTAAAATTTCCTGATTTAAGTCTTTGCCTATTTTAAGTTACTTTTTACATGCATAAACCTGGATAGGCTGTCCCGCTTCCGCCATTATTAAATTTGAAGTGCCTAATTTTCATTGAATTTACGCAAAGTGTGATCATTATGGTTTTATTCATCGCAAATGTATTGAAAAACGTCGTATGATACTCGTATCATACGACGTCATCACTTTATTATATCTAATAAGCACTCGGCTTCGCCTCGTGCCTATAAACACCTCGACCATAATATCCAATTTACCGTACTGGTAACTCAATCTATTATTACAGTAGTTTACATGAATTTTCACCAGCCAATCAAACGTTACGCATTGTTTCGTTACGTCACCTCCAACGACTAAACACCCTACTTTCGCTGTAATCAACTATAACGAGTACAAGTCCCTAGAGTAGAAGCCAACTAAAACCCGACAATATAATAATGTCATGTAATCCGGAGTCTCGTAAAACTGCGAACAGTCCTCCAACTTTGATTGGATTGCCTCGGTAATCCAACAGGAGATAATACGTGTCGACCGAAGCTTACCGGCCACTTGTTATGACTTGAATAGCTTGGATTCCTCCTTCATTGCTAATTTATTATTATTACATATGTACTGGGAATGTTTAATGAGAGACGCTGGATAACGACTTTTAGTTCGATTCCGACTAGCTTTCACCGCGACTTCATCTGTGTCTAAAGACCTGAAGAAAGGGTGTAGTTTTCATTAAAGACGTCTTCAAAACATATCAACATAAAACAAAACAAAACAGCTAGACATCATTTTCACAATGATGTTAAAAATTCACCGTGCAGTCTCGGCTTTAGAACAGGAACACTCCATGCCATCCCGTGGGTGTCATAAAAGGCGACTACGGGAAGAAATTAGCAGCTAGTCAGGAGCATTCCTGCTTAGATTTGTTACAGGTCTTGTGTGTCAACAACATTTTCTTGACCTCATCCTCAGAGCGCGGTCTACGCATGATTCTCTATCATTCTTCCACTTGTATCTATCAACCCTAATCTCATATCTTCACATCTGTACAAATATTAGGTGAAGCGAAAGCACAAAATTAATATAGCCGCCCCCACCGATCCGCAGTTCCTCACCTCTCCCCGCAAGAAAGTGACCCACTCAAGGATCAGTAGTAGAACAGGCGCATGTCTCTCACAGACCGACTTGAACTGCCCACACAGTTTTAAAATAGAATATTTACAAGTTACATTAAAACCGAAGCGAGTGAAATTGAATACACTTCACAATTCATTGCACAATTCAATACACAAATGCTTGCATACTCTAATTTCAATTCCAATTTAAGCATCTTCTTTGTTGTAGGTTGATGAGTTGACTTTGACCCCATTTAATATGAAAATGAAGAAATAAAATATATGAATCTCTTGTAATAATGACAAGTGGAGTATTATAGATCACGCCAGAATTATCTTGCAACAAGGAACTTTTTATCATTTTAAATTGAATCGTAAAACCAGAGATGCAACTATCAAGATCAAAAGAGTCCGTCCTGCGTTCCTAATCGCGTAAACTTCACAAATTTATTTTGAACGGAAACAAAAAATAAAAGCCAACAATAAATCGCCACTGTTGCCCGCCTCTTCTTGATATTTTTCTCCAGAGAAATGCCAATAAAACTATAAAATTATTGCACATAGCTTCGTGTAGTCCGGGACATGGAGAAATAAACACGAGCTTTTTATATTATGAATTATTTTATTATAATTTTTGCTACAATCAAATCTTTGTCCAGCTGGAGATGGAAACAATGATCTTGATACTTGTCTACGTTTAATATCTAAATTAACCGACTCCGTGGCCAAATGGCTACACGCTTGGATTTACAAATTGGAGGTCCCAGATTCGATTCCCAGCGGTATCTATATTAGTTTGGTTGGTGGTAGGAAATTTTCTGTGTTTCACCATTTATCTAAGTCTGCCGCCAAACAGCAGTGTTGATATCACTGTTATGTTGTGGTATGAAACGTAGCTGACCTCCTCCTCATTAGATCGAGGCTTTGGGGTGCGCACGCTTACCATTCAACGGCCTTATCGTCACATAATATCAAGTGAGATAATGGCCAAGTGCCAACCTCTAATACATAAAATAAAAAAATTCAACTCATAACTACATTGCACACTTTAATTTTCATTGTTTGCCATGCTTCTTCCAATGTGCTGTCCATCATCATATTGCCTACATAATAAAATACATATAACTATCAAAATCACCCCACCACCACATCGAATTTTTCACTATGCCAACAAAACCCCTCCTACTACAATTAATAACACAAAAAAACATTATTTTGACAGGCAAGTATCAACCCACCTCGGTCTCGTCGCGTCGCCGGTTATGAGTTACGAGCGTGGCCTGCGCCCGCGCACAAACACGCCATCATAACCAACCTCTAAACTATTTATAATATTATAATAATTTTCTGCCCCAATTATTCGACTGGTGACAAGTTTTATTAGCATATATACGATTGTTATGCTTACGTAGGCTAATAAATATATTTTTTATTAATTTCTTAGACGTGACTGTTTTATAAACAAAGTTTAGGTATCTCACTTGAGATACAGGGTGTCTAGTAAGCCTCACCAAATAATTATACATTAAGGACTTTCAGACGTATCTTTTATTTATTGTTCGTCGTCTGCGTAGACCACAGACTTGATCACACTGGAATTACTGGTTTAATTGGAATTAATAGAAGCTCAAATTCTTTTTTGACGTGTAAGAGAAAACAAACTTCCTTTCGCAATGCTGACTGGAAGAATGTGACGACACTGCAGTCACGTATGCAGCGCTAAAAATTACAGAATGAAACTTGTATAATATATTATTATTATTAAATTATTTATTTTATTATTAGATAATGTAATGTACAATGTAATGTATTTATGTGTCCACTGTGTCAGTTAATAAAAATGTTGAAAACAATTAAAAAAATAGCCTGATCCGAACTAATTTTCAAATAACGAATCATTATCAAATAACAGTGATTTTATTTTATTTTATTTTATTTGTTGGAAAATTAACAGCTTATAGACAGTAAATATACAGACATATATAGAGCACAAGATATCAAGCCTTTATAAATTTTCTCGAATATTACAGTTAAATAGAGCTAGTTTTACGAGTTAACGAACAAAGATATATAATTAAATAAAAGTAAATTTAATAAATTATATAAAATTAATAATTAAAAACATTGTTCATTATGAGGCGTTATACATTGTAAGTCGTATGTATGAAGGTAGAAGAAGTCTTGTTATTACATTTTGTTACCATTTCCTATATAATCTTAGTATTTTTCTATTTATCTGTAGATTATTTCTAGATTTTTTAACTAGTGTACAAGTGCAGGCAGAATACAACTCTTTTCAGCGTATGTAAGTAATCTTTTCGTCTCTTCTGTACCGTTTATTAAAAGCCAATTAAAATCCTTTAAAACCACATCCACCTATCACCACATTAATTTACACACGTTACTGAAACATCCTGTATTGCTTATATAAATTATGTAATTATTGTCAGGACGTATGACAGGAACACACTTGTTTATATAACAACTTGTGGTTAGAGCTTTATAGTGATCATGATTTAGTTGACCGTGACGTCATCCGACTCGTCATTATGGTTTTATGCGTCGTTTTATGATCATAACGTATTTTAGGATCGAATTGTCTAACAGCTTTTTGCTTCAACCCTAGGTTTGTCTAGTTGTCTAACAGTTTTTTTTATAATTTCCTAGTCATTCGCGGTTCACCTGCGTGGACTCTTGGCGAATTGAGACAAGTAAATGCGTTCAAAAAGAACTGGAAATCGACTTCAATTGCCCTAAAAGTCTACCTTTACTAAGGCAAATTTAAGATTTATATCGTTTTCTCATGGATGCCGTTGTCAAAACTGGACCAAATTAAAATGGGACCTTTCAAATAAAAAACGGATCATCCAATCGGTTCACCCAGGCAAAAGTTCTGAGGTAATAAACATTGTAAAAAATAAAGAAAACACATACCAGTCAAATTGATAACCTCCTCCTTTTTTAAGTCGGTTAAAAATTGATTTGATTATCTAAAAAAAAGGCAATAGAGGCAATATAGGCAGCAATATATCGAAAGTTCACGTTCATCTTACATCAACGAAAAACTGTACTATTTTTAAAGTACTAGGAAGATGGCAGGATACTGCATGTCCATAATTTTAACACAAGACACCCCAATTAAAACACAAAAAGCGTCACTCTAAAAGTAAAAAGTCCCTAGAGGATTAACCCCTTTATTTTCGTAAAAATAAAGTTCATAAAATTCAAATTAGCGTCACCCCTCAGACTTCAGGGGCCATTTAAAATTCATAAACATTAATAAATCCTTTAAAAGAAACTGAAACGCGACAAAAAGTCCCCACAATGAACAAATTAGGGATATTTTTGGGGTTAATTTTAGTCTTCCGACAATAGATTTTTTTCTGTTATTTTAGATATTCAAATGTGGTAGAGTATTTAAAGTATTACTGTATCACTTTTTCGATTTAGGATAGTTACAGTAGGACATACAAAAACACTGTTTGAAAAGTGGTTTAATAAATTTGCATTTTTAATGAGATCAAAGAGTAGGAACTAATAGTGGGAGCTTTGCCCTCACTTTTTCCGCACATATCCTTTTTTAGATGAAACTTAAAATATAAGTTATTTCAGGTCAGACTGTTCTATCTTTCTATATTTTATACCTATATAAAACATGAATTCATAATGAAAATGGTGTATTTTATAGTTCTATTGGTTAAAATGTTGAGTGTAAATCTTTTCCCTATTGAACAACAAATGACTTGCGCGACCAAAATTCTGCAGAATTTATTCCCAGTCAAATTCTGATCTGAAAATATTATGAAATAATTTTTTATGCAATACTCATCGATTTCGGCCCCTTTTTCAGAAAAATCATAAATTCAACGAATTTATGAAATTATCTTTGTAATCTCCCCGTTTTTATCGCAATACCCACCTTCAACCCGTTACATAATACGCGACACGCAGCGCCATCTGTTTGTTATTCGTTCTATTTTCGAACACCCGTACATCCTGTCATTGTGGCTCAATTAAGAAGTCGCATTACGTTTTTAACGACCAAAGAGGTTATATTTCAGTCGAACGCTCTCTGAAGATCTTTGCGCGCGCTTTTTGTTTGTAATCACGACTAATTGAGTAATTTATAGTGTGTACGGGACTTTATTCTAATTTTGTTGCATGTTGTTTGCTCGAGCGATCTGTATTGTATGTTATGATGTTTTTTGAGAAAATTATTTAGTGTTATTTAAATTTATTTCAGATGATTTATTTTAAATAATTGTCGCTTTATAAAAAGTTCCCGATTAAAAATTAAAAGATAACCGCCTCCGTAGCCTAGTGGATACTCGCTTGTACTGATAATCCGTAGATATCGGGTTCGATTCCCAGATTAGTTAGGTACCTGTCGCTACTTGGTTTGCTCGGTGGGACCTTTTCTTTGTCCGCCTGGATAGCTACCACCAAAACAAGTCATAAATGAATTTAGTTTTAGGGCTTTTCATCGTCATTTAACGTGGCATTGCTGCTAGAGTCATGGGGCTTTTTGGAGATTAGGTTTCAATTGAAATTGTATAATCTATTAAATTAAATTAAGTTAAGTAAATATATTTGACATTGCATCCTTGTATGTTTTTGATAACAGTACAATAAAATGGTTTAGTTCACGCATTTTAACAAAATGGTGCCTGATGTAGCTTTTCTATCAAAAATATACATTTCATCACCTCAAAGCATCCACAGGAACTCCACTCTTCATCATCATCAGCCAGGAAACGTCCACAGCTGGACATAGGCCTCCTTCATGGTACGCCACATTGACCGGTCCCAAACCACTTGCATCCAGCGACTCTCTGCGATCTTTACTAGGTCGGTTCATCTAATGGGGGACGCCCCGGGACACGTCTCCCGGTAAGTGGTTGGTCGCCACTCGAGAATTCTTGCTCCCCATCGGTGAACTTGAATAGCAAACGGCATCTTAAAGATGTAATAAAACCTCAGCATCTCGCCTTCACTTAAACTCCAGCTTATGAACTGGGTCAGCTGTGAGATATTAAAAGACGTAGCATATTGGAATTCATAGCAACTTTAATACTCAGCTGTATTTGGTGAGAGCTGACTAAAAAATGACCTATTAATCCTGAATGGGTCTAGCTTGGAAATAGAGCCGTGTGAAATACTTCCCTTGGCGTCATGGGTGGCCAAAGACAGAAAACCATTACTTTGTACACTTCTAATTATATAACAAAAACATTTTCAATTTACGAAAACATTGAGCACCCAGAAAAACTGGCGTCATTTTCCTTCTTGTACAAATAAGCATTTATAGTATTTTTTTGACAAATTTAGATTTTTGACAGATTTTCAGGGTTCGAGTCAGAATTTCTCACACGATTCTGTGTCTCGATGCTTGCAATTTCATTTTTAAAAAGCGAACATGCAACTTCTACGATTAAAATACACGGCGTTAACCTTGTTTGGGGTCTCAAACTTCTACTACCCACAGGAAGATTTAAACCGAATGTGGTGAGATACTCGTAGCAAACTGAAGACACGGCAAAACTAATTTACATAATAGAAAGGACCCAAAAATAACAAAACTTAATAACACAAACATGTCGCGGCGTCACTCTCCCGTCTAACTGAAGTAACAAAACAGAATGGTTATTGTCGTTTGACAACTGACAACGGATGTGTTTTAGTTTTAGTATTTCACTGAAATAGAATTCAGTTCGTTTTTGACGTGTCCGTTAAAGTCCTTGTAGTGTAGATATTGCCTGTCTTTACCCGACTGCCGGATGGTGGAATAGTTATATGTTTACTGCAAGGTGTATGTATGGTTGTGATATTCTTTATTCTCTCGTTTAACGAACTCTCAAACTGATGGACGTATTGCGAAAAGGTACAGTTAGATTCACCGCTTGATGATAATGAGAGATTCGAGCGTATTATCATAACCATTAAACGGGATAATCAATACTATCATAACATATCTTATACCTTTAAACGAGCAATTCTTGTATATATATAATTCGGATCTCGGAAACGGCTCCAGCGATTTCGCTGAAATTTGATATTTAGGGGGTTTTGGCGGTGAAAAATCGATCTAGATTAGTCTCATGTCTGGGAAAATGCGCGTTTTTGAGTTTTCATGCATTTTTTCCTTCGCATTATTCGACGCAAATTATGATGGGAAATTTCACGCTGTCAAACATAATCACTTTAGCCGAGTGGTTCACACGTGTCATTCCGTCCGAGATATCCGCGTTCAATTCCCGCTTTTTTTGTGTGTGTGTTTAGGGGCAGAAATAAAGTTTTTGTTTATTTTTAAAGAACTACGAGCAAAGCACGGTCGCCCAGATATTTCTGTCTTTCCCAGTTCCTATATGTTTATGTATGAATAAAAATATGTCAACTGTTGTGTTTTTAAAAGCTTTTTTTGTTTATATGTTTTGGGAGAGGTCGGGGGGAATAAAAACAAGGTATAAACATCTGAAGATGCTCAACTAGAGGTAACAATCAGGAGCCTATAAAAGTCAATTAGGAAGCAGATGAGGGCTAGATGGGAGTACACCGGACCCCCAAGGAGCGCATCTTGATCCAACTAACGAGCCCGGACAATGTCTCTATTAGTTTATTCTGGAGGTTCAGAACAGCACAGGAAAACACGTGGAGACTGCCGTCAGCGTATATATTTTTGTTCAAATTGTAGCAACATTTCCATTTTTTTCTTCTATAATCTTATTTTAATTATAAATGGATTTGAAATTCGCTTATATATCGTCTGAGGGTAAGTCACGATAATTCCGTATAAAAAGTGTAAGTATGTATGTAAAAAGTGTAATGTGTAAGTAACATTAGTCCACCGCTGGACCTGAGGTTCCCAATTCGATCGACACTCAAGACTTTCCGTGAAGGACAGACATAGTGTAATGCTGCGGACCATCTGTAAAATTTTCTATTTCAATTAGGATGAACAATTGATCATACTCTAAAGTCTAATTTAATTACAGTCTGAAAATATTTTTCACTTGTACCGTCATTTCAACAGCTGTTTTTACTGTTGTACTATCATTGATTGACACGTCGAACGAGTTTTCCATCAAGGGATTATTCATAATCATCACGTTTAGCAAGGTTCACGATATTTATTTTTCTTAGTAAGTAAATGCAAGTTCTTAGTTAGTTCTGCGAACCGTGTATCAGACCGTCTCCTTCCTAGATGGACCGGCGACCTAGAACAGGTCGCGGGGAGTCGCTGCATGCGAGTGGCTCAGGTTCAATCATCGTGGCGTGCCATTCAGAGATCGTGAGATGCATTAGTAATACTACAATACGAAGCATAATATTTTTCTAGCATTATTTCTACTCCACTCGTTTCCCTGTCATGCACATGCATTCCCGGCCTCCCTATGCAAATAAAGTTGGTAGCAAAAACAAAGCGAGCCACGGTAATTACACTTGGTGGAAAATTAACTGACATCGATAGTAGCGACATGCACGCCCGTGGCCTCTACCGTAATGAGTGCGATATCTACCTTTCGGTGCACGCCACTGTAATTTAGATACAATAGCCTGTTTCGTTGGAGATGTGCAGTAGGTTTATAGCGGTATTTTATTACCGTTTCATAGCCCAAATGGAAATTTCAAAACTAGAACTGATATTGTATCTACATATCCCACATACTCCATTTTATTTTGTTTTCTCCTGAACAGCCTTTTGTCTGACATTGATTTTTATTATATTAAAATATGTATCCACTTTTGAACCATGTCACATTCACCTTTAATTGTCATTTCTCTGAGCACACTGCATAGGAGCAAGCAAGAGTGAATGTGACATGGTACAGAAGTTAATACTGACCGTCCAAAATATTAACATTGTTTATTTTCTAACGTTTATTTGTTGATTTTTCTTCGACCTGTCTGTGATGTTTGTCTCAAATGGTTTCGTGGGTACAGTCAGGACCATAAATATCTACGCTACTTAGAACCACATAATAAGAAAAATATAATATAAGTATGGTAGCCCGTGGAATACCTATTCCGTGAGGTTTACAAGGTTGACAATCTGGACAACCGTCTCATACCCATACAGGATATTGTCAATCAGAGCGAAACCGTAACAAGCATCACAGTTTTATCATCCAATAACTGCATTTATTACCTTAATTAGAAACTATATAATGTAGCGTGGAAAGGCATCGTAAATTGTTATCAGAAACTGACAAATAGCTCATAAGCTCTTTACAAAACTGCCTCCAGATTGGGATTCATTTAATTCCGAACAGTCAATAAAATAGAGGAAACGTGAATTATAATGATAAGTGGCGATAAATCAAGATTTTAGATTTTAATATTGAGTCTTGTTAATTTTTATGTGACAAATTAAACAGTTATAAGTCTACGTTTGTGTTATTTCAAACCCGTTGAACGGTCGAGTAGCAGCGATCGATTGCATGTCGTAAGTTGTTTTCAACATTAATATCTATTTATTACAATTTATGGCAGTTTAAAAAGGATTCCCTGGGATAATCCATGCTGAAGCGAACACAATTTGATAATTTAAATTTTTTTGTCAATCATACTGTGGAACATATGATCTCCATGGTCTGTTATGCAATGATAACACTGGCTGGCTAGATCTAAATTTGAATTTGGTATGCGCCCGATCGGCAATTCTTATTGGCCTCCTCCGCGAGCAGAACTATTTTTCCAAATTTGAATGGCCGCCGTTTCTTAGTCTGCTAAGCGATGATCGTAATTTGGTATTGTATTTGAATTGAGTATGCCCAAAAAATTATTATATTATGACATATTTTGGACGAAAACACAAATCTAAGAAACTATTTTGAATATTTTGCTTCTAAGATTACTAGATATATGATTTATACATTGATTATAGATCTACCTTGATCACGACACCGCGTGAACTTATAACGTCACTATAAAGTGAACCACCCACGTGTTAGTTTGATTAAAAATAATAAAACCATGAAATGAATACGGTGTCCTTAGTATGTCAACAAAAGTACATACAATATATATACAATACACACATATAAACTTTAACTAATTCGAAAAGTAAATGAGAAAATTTAATGTAAAATTCTATCTAAATATAAATTTTCATGCCTTATAAAAATCTTTACATATTCAATTGACCAAGAATTCACGTCCTCGTAGTATTTGGTCCTCATGATCTCACAGATGTGTTTGCTGACGTCATTCGATATCGCCATTGTTTGACCGTTATAAGCAAAGTGTTATAAGTTTGTCCTTATTGAATTGCGCCTCAAGGCGACACTTTTGCACCGTTTTGATTCATCACAATAAAATACTTGCATGCATTATTTAGGCAATTTTTGTACATAATTGTTCATTTTCTGCCAGAAAATTACATTGCTAAATATGACGCACTATTAAGTTTCGATAGCGAAGAAAAACCTACACCATTCCATACCCATTATCACGATTGTCTCAGGGGTGGGTAATCGCAGTAGAATTTCAGTGGTAAGCAAATAGACGCAGCTGACTGTCTATATAAAATCTTTACCGCCATCTCGCAACAGTTTTTCTAGCAGTTAAAAAACCGAGTCTATTTCCGTACAGCAATTTATAAAATAAAGAAACACGATCTTTTCTGCATGTGAGGGGTTAAGTTAACCCTGCGAGCGCCACATAAATCTGCGCCCAAAGGGTTGTAAATCCAACAACCCCTTCCAAAGCTAGTGATCTACTACTACCAGTATAGAAACACCTCCCCTTCCTCTCTATTCCATACATCGAACAAGGCGAGAAGAAGTGTAAGATGTAAAGTTGAGGGGTCTAATCTCGCTGGTCGTTAGTCTATAAATACGAATGAAAATTTCAAGGAGCCAAAAAGATATGTTCCGTTTACCCTTTCTAGTCCATTTTGTAAATAGATATTGGTTCGTGGCCTCCGTTTATCTGAGGTGTAAAATTTTAATTTGTTTCAAAATGATATTGGGTCGTTTTGGGGCTGTTTGCGGGTAGTTTTTAAGCTTAGCACGTAGGTTCATGTATCTTGATTTTGCATGAGCATCAGTCTGTATTCAATGACGAAGAGATTTGTTGGAGAATTCTAGCCTTAAAACGTTATAAGGGTAATATGATATGGTTCAATTATTATTATAGGATAGGTTTCTTGTAATATATACGTCATTGCACATAATCTTAATCTATCCAAAGGAAGCCAGCATCACTCAGAAGCCGCATGCAGACTTAGGTAACATGTTGGTATCTAGCCTGCTTAGCATGAGGCACACGATAGCGATGATAGTGCGATGTGTCATATTTAAATGTCACATGTATTCTATTTGACGTTAAGAAATGACAATATCTCAAGGTTGTCAAGCTACGCAGGACAGAATAGAAAATTCTCTAATTCACCAACTAAACCGAGTACCGTGACCGTGGGGAATCGAAGCCGGGACCTCTGTATTGTTACTCTACCTGTGTAGATAGACTGTAGGCTACGGAGACAGTTAAAATTTTGTGACAATGTGAATTTGTTATAAACAGCTTAGACGAAACAGGATTTAGTACGACACTTCATAGATTAGAAATTTGAAGGTCATATTCCTCGAGTTCCCTAGGGAAACTTTTGCGCGAAATTCCTGCAAAACGCGGGAAACACGATAGTTATTCATACACGTTTGGAACCGTTTTTCCGACAACCAGCGCTACAAGTTTTCCCTTTTTAGAGATCCACAGGCAGAAACATTGGCTGCCATTAAGGTATTGACGCGCCGAGGCAGGTCTGTTTACGGAGCCCGCAATAATTCACAAAGAAAACCCAACACCAATATGGGAGTAGTGCTTCGTCACAGATAAGTAATGATGCAAACATTACTTCATTGCCTACTAGCAGATTGTCTCTGAGAGGCAACGTTACAGATAAGGAAAATTGTACGTTCATTTCTTTAAAATTGTCGTAGCTACAATCTACTAGTACTTGTTCACTGGTTATTATTCGGTATAGTATTTTTGGTAAAGCTTATAAGTGTAGCTTAAACTGTGTATTTGTGGAAATATTTATGTACTCGTACATACGTACATATATGAAACATGCACGTACGTCGTACGTTCGCTTATAAAACTAGAGTATGGATTATTTAAATGATGCTTATTTACCATGTAAACTTTTTCGAAGCAAAAAAAAATAGCTATTGCTTCAAATTAAATTCAGATGACATACAAATTATATACTCTCAGTAGGAGTGTAGGTCTGAGCACCTGCAGTGGGGACATATATAGGCTGTTGATGATGATGATGATGACAACTTTAGGTATACATGTGGCTAATTACAATTAAATTAACTAAATCTGGACCAAAGCAAGGTATATACTTATATAATGCGATTAATTATCGCGTTACCAAATTGTGAAGTGATTCATATTTTAAATTTTACTTTCTATCGCTTTTGTCTTCTGTAATCTGTCTCATCTGTGTCGTATCAAACGTACAGCAGGCATCATTCAAGCCGGATACAATATGCGGGTAGGTATTTTATCGATGTCTGGGGATAGAGAAGCTACGTCACGGACATACTCGATCGTCTGTTTATTCCTTTTCAGTGCCCTCTCTGTGCGGTTAGGTGGCTATTAGTCGTGTAGATCAGGCTTTAGAACAGGATAAACATTTTCTTCCCACACGGGCTTTGCGACAATTTGAATTCGAAGTATTTAGAGATGTTCGAATTTACATTGTTCTGTAATTAAAATACAAATATGTTTTATTGAAACTAGGTAATTTTAAGGTGCTAAAAATCTTTAAAATCTACCGTATCCAAACTCACAATTTGAAGGTAGAGAGTTCGATTCCCATTTTCCCTTCAAATGAGGATCAGCCCAGGAGAAGTCTACAAATGTTATTGTTCTACTATTGTCTTTTGAGTGCGACTGAAAGTGAGCAGGAGACAGTGTCGTGTCTGTTTCACTAATCTGTGCTCTACGAGATTTGACATAAGTTGTAAATCATTGGAGTGAAGTCTTCCCAAATCGCAGCTTATTTTTTCTACAAACCTCAATTAATTTTACGGCACTTTCCTCGTAAATATCGCAATCAAACTGACACTGTGATGGCAGCTTAATCAATTACAAAAAATCATTCGATGGACCATAGATCAAAATTCTTCCATTTAATTTATGATTAAGGGACCTACAAAGGTTAACTCGGTGATCAATTCGATGGATTTTATAAATTTTATAGTTGTGCAGTTAATAAAGCTGATCAAATAAAACTTAAGCCTCTTTACATTGCACAAAGACGTTCTTGATGAATTGTAAAAACCAGCCAAGTGTGAGTCGGTCTCGCACATGGAGAGTTAAATTCCGTACCAACGTTTTATCTATACTAATATTACGTCGCAACGATAAGTCAGAACTGTTTGTTTTTTGTATAGGGATAGTTGAAAGTCCGGAAAATGATAAGGGATACCTTTTATCTCGATATTTACTGAAGTTCACGCGGATGAAGTTGCGATCAAAACTCTAGTTAGTAGAAATGTCAAGTAGAAATGTCGAAAAATCTCGTTTCCTGTATTCCATAATTTTTTAAATTTTTAATAAAATTTGTTGTTGTTATATTGGCCATAATGTCAAACACACTCAGCGATAATGTCTACAATTATGGTTCAAAAGATGCAACTCTGTGACATATGGACAGGCACAGGAGGTTTAGTAATAGGGTCCCGTTTGTCACCCTCTGGATACGGAGCTCTAAAAAGTTTTTTCTTCTTCATATCTTTGGATGCTTTATTGACCACTTCAGAAACTCATGTAGATCTTATGTTTAGCCATGGAAGCGTGTCCATCCAGATACCTCCATTTAACGATGACGACAGATCTATAATGCACTGATGTTTGGAGGCACATTGAGACAATACGGCGCTATGCAGACAGAAGAGTGACCGACATATTCCATGGTATGATAAACCACTCACTATTGAACATGTGCTTCCTATTCAGATGAGTAAGTCACGTCAAACTTTCTTTGGGGGAATTACATGAGGGGATTCTATTGAAGGGAAACTACAAAGCTTGGCAGGCGGATCGCAGAAAGGTGTTGTTGATGCGTAATATTTTTTATGTATTATGCTTAGGCACTTTGCCTCAATCTCACCTGATGGTAAGTGACGATAAGGCCGAAGCCTCAAGCTGATGATATGCAGGTTCTGCTATTTATAGCGGAACTTAGCTGATATTAACACTGCTGTTTGGGGGCAGTCTTACGTAGCAGGTGGTGAGCTATTCGGCGATGTCAGAAAAGTACTCTAGAATGTTTTTTGTTGCGTTTCTTATCTTATTTTTAATTCTGAATTTAGTACAATTAGGTTTTTTTGTATGACTATTTACTACTATAGACTACCAAAGGTTGGAACAATAGAAGAGAAAGATTGAAATATCTAAACTGTTCCCAATTTCTGTGGAGGTCAACGTCACTAGGCAGACCGTCGGTCGCCTCGTGGCCTTCGTCGTGAGAACCCACCGAGTATGTCGGACACCACCACGTCGCATTAACATAATCATGTTTTAACTCCATAAATTTACAAACTGTGTAGAACTGGCTTTATAGTTGCCTCCGATATGTTGGTCGCATATATAAAATAATGTAAAGATTAGAGAGCGGAGGTGTTTGTTGTTAGTTTCTTAATTTAATAAAGCTGCTGAATTGTTTAAGGTTTTATTGGGCTGGGTGCTTTCTTTATGAGTGAGCCTTTAACAGGGATAATTGAATGTTGCAAGCTGAATAAACCTTTATTTTGTGCAGTGAAATGTAAACTGACATTTACTCGTTCAGTTCTGTCAAAGAGTTTTCGTTATTTCTAGCTACTTCTACTTTAGAATTTATCCCACGGTAACTTTTCGCTCGATAGGGGTAAAAAGTAGATACAAAAAACAAGTCACTTTGATTCTCCGTTGCGACGTAAAGGACCAAGAAACAAACTATTGCATCTATAATTTTAGTATAGATATAACGGTGGCACAGAACCCGTCATACGAGTATACCATAGTTACCCATATTTAGTCTGAATGAAATGTGAAATAGTACATCATATTAAAATGTGCTTACATAAAACTGCAACGGGATGGAAATTGTATTTTTTGTCAAACATTCTAAAAATAAATAATTTAAAAACATTCGACTTAAAAAGGTATAAAATCAATGCAGAGGTAATTTAAATATTAATAATTTCCCCTGTGTTAACAGTAAGTTAAATTGTTTTGTAATCAACATTCAGTTTTTAGTGGCTTTGTTTGTCAAAAACAAAAATTTCATACCTACCAAACAGATACGAAATCTTAACAGTTTTTTTATATAATCAGTTAACCAAATGAAAGGCCGGTTTGAAAGTTCTCATGTGGTGAATATCTACCGGGAAACCTGTACCGGGCTGTCCCCCTGCCAGAAGGACCGACGACCTAGTAAATATCGCGGATAGTCGCTGGATACAAGTGGCTTGGGACTGATCATTGTGGAGTACCATGGAGGAGGTATATGTCCAGCTGTGTACATTTCCCGGCTGATGATGATGAAGAGTGGAGAATCCCTAAAATATAATATATATAACATATATAGATCTACTTACATTGGAATGGTGCAGACAGTTAACATACAGTTAAAGCCATGGTTTATCCTACGCTAGCCAGGCTTGTTTTTAACGAAAAAGTCCTAATATCTCGTCTGAAAATCCTTTTTCCACCGCACTTTGGAACGGAAAAGAAACTAGCAAATAGTGCAGTGGGGGAGCATAAAAGTTCGGGCCGGGTATCGAATCCCGATCTTTAGCCATTTGCTAATTACTACACCACAAAGCTTTGTGAGATGTTTTCGTGAAAATTGTAGCCATAGCTGGTTTATATATAGCTACTCGTAGCTGCGTCAGAAAATTACTGTACCCTACTAATTTTATAAATGTGAAATGACATGTTCAGCGAATGTATGGAGCCAGGACCTGGTCTTGTACACTTATAATTTTAAAAGACCTTTATGAAATAAAAGTTATTTAGTTATCAATTTTGTATATTTTGGTTTAGTTTATTTGTACAAAAACATATAAAACGCACGAAACAGGTAAGACTTGACGTTGAAAACAAAGATGGCGTCAATAAAATGACATTTGACGCTGTCACAGCACAAAGAGAATGATTTTGTACACTTAAAATAAATGGAAAAATGTAAATCTATTATTTTTCTATACAAATTTAGATTAGTAACTGATTTTTAAATAGTGTATAAGTGCAGGACGAATTTGAAACATCTCTTGTTCATTTGGAAGTTTGTGACTTTTCTCGCATGAACGGCTGAACGGATTTAGACAAAACTAAGCACTCAGATGGATTGTGTCATTGATTTTTTATGCCAGCAACACTAGGTGCTAAATTTATGACTACTAAAAAAATTATTAATTTTGTAGTATCCTTCTTACGCTACTATCCGACTGATTTAAGAAATGTGTTTCAATTAAATATGTCGTGGGCGAACCGTATTATTCAAATAAATATAAAAATAACTGAGGCAACATTCCTGTTGCATTGCAGAGACGGGGATCTCTACGTTATATAGGCCGACGCTGATGAACTTTTTCCCTTAGTCGCGTTTCACGACACTCATAGGATAAAGTGATAATATAGATACATACATAAATACTTACAACTACACACACACATGTACACCTCTTTCTATCCGTTGTAGCTAAAACTATTATCGTTTTCTAATATAGACACTATAATCATAAATATCTTATTAAGGCATAAACTACATTCTACCACGTAAGTATCTTAATTGGTCTGACCTCGGAATTCTTTGTACGGAAACAGGATGAAAGCTCATATTAAATTGGTAGAGTCAATGTTGCCATAGAAGAGAAAATAAAACTACCACAATAAAGACTTAACTAGCAATTAGCTGGCAATAACATAATGATTCCGTTTGTAATAATTGTTGAGCATTTCCATAGCATACCGGTATGGGGTACAGTCATGGGTGTTTCGTTTACAATATTTACGTAATAATAAATTTATATTTGAATGAAGGGTATATTTAAGTGAATTTGTAATTAGTTAATTACAGTTTACTGTATAAACGGGACAATAATTTGTTTTTATGGTGTATTAGGGTATCACACAGAGTTTTTGAAATCATTTAATAAGTGTATTAAAATCTGTCAGTGTTTCATTTTGCTGTGGCCCTAAATATGTAAAATACCTCTTCTGAAGGACTTAAGAAATTTACTTACAGAAACATTTACACTCATAAAAATTTGAATACAACTGTCGGGGGATCAAGATAACATATGGGTAATACTTGAGTTCAGTATCGCAATTAATGAAAAAATATATATTTATTTATTTTTGATTCAAAAAATACCAAATTATCTGAAAAAATTAAGGCGTGAAAATATATCCGTTCCCATTCCAAACATTATCATTTGGGACTTCTATGTTGCTAGCTTATTATAATTTACCTTTGTCAACTCATAATCATGAAAGAAAAAACGATTTTCAGTCGATTTCCAGCATTGTACCTGAAATAGAAAAAAGTTTTAATAACATTGATCAGCAAAAAAAATTGGATTACTAATATAATAATAATTTTATTATTACTTATCCCAGAGGCATATAAAGCTTTAAAATACAACAATTTAATAAAATTTAACTAATCTAGACTAGAAATAAAACCTAGTCTACATTACTTCCGGTTTGCATTCCGGTGCACTGAGAGCCAGTAGTTAATTAAAAATAAAGCATAACACCCCCTCTACCGCAGCCTTGTCAATCAAAATAGTTAAATAAACGTTTATTACATGTGGGTAATATGTCACGTAAATTTTTTCAATTATGGAATTAAATAAACCTTAAAAATTTGCGTTTTTAAAATGATAATTGTGTATGGTAAATATTCAAAAATAAAAATTTTCATCCGTTAAAAACATATCACAATCAAATAAATGGGTGCCATTTTTAAATATCCTGTAAAATGTCTCCTGCATAAACGACGTATAAGAAACAATTGTATTATTGTTAATGCGAATATGTGTTAGTTGGTATGCCCTTCTATCACGCTGCAACAGAGCAACGGATCGCAGCGATTTTTGCGTATAAATGCGTTTAATGTATTGTATGGCCTCCAGCTCACTTAGAGTAAGTGACGATACGGCTTTTGGACGGACACAGCCATTCACCGAAATGCAATAATGCTATTTGTCGATAGATCTATGTAGGTAGCTGGTAGCTAGACGGGCGGGCATTTAGGCAATTACCGCCTATATATAAATCCACGTAAACTAAATATACCGCAAACCAAAAGATTTTGCTTCACTGCCTCATTTCAACATTTCACCGCGGTCATATCGTCACTTACCATCAGGTGACATGAAAGCCAAGTGAAAATCCATTGAACATTTTTTTAAATCGTCTCCTCTCGCGTCGTACTGATCAATTCAACGGATTTACACTTACCTGACAATATCACAATCCAAATCACAGGGCCCACTTAAAATATCTCCCAACAATCACTCATTCACTCCAGTTATCCTTTGAGATTTACCGTGTAAATTCTGATCGGGCCAACTCACCGCATCGATTGGAGGATAATTTATAAAGAAAAGGATTTAAAAAACTATGAAGATGAACAAAAGAGCCGACTCGTTGCGAAATTCACAGATTACTCGAGTATTCGATAAACCAATAACGTGTGTAGTGATGCCCGCGAGGATTGGTCTGTTCAGCAGTTTAAATAGTAACAAGTTGCCAGGCAAATGAATAATTATACAAAATAAATAAATTATTACATGCGTAAGGAGAAAGAAATCACTAATGTCTTCTTTGGCCGCGTGGAAATTTCTTCTTACGTGTTTCACAAAATTGTCAATTGGACCAAAGTTTCAATTTTTTTGCCCAAGCCCTTTTGGGCTGGGTTCTGATATGTCAAATCAGTAAATCGGTGATGCCTTTTATAAACATAGAATTATTTTCGTCTGTGTGTCACCACAAGGTTGAAATAGATGTCTCAGGTCAGGCCCAGTCTTAGCATAATTCCCTAGCCTTGTTCCGTGTCTAAATCGGGGTCAACGGGGTCGTCTACCTAAACCCAAGGTTCGGTAAGTTTTTACGGAAGCACCTGCCATCTGACTCTCCAACCACGAGGGGAAACTAGACCCTATTTGAGGGTAGATTTTTTGTTAAATGAGTATCCAACTAAACTCTTAGAAATTCATCAAGTCGAAGGAAGTTGGCTTAAAGATTGCTGAAAAAGACAACAACCGGGATCGACCACTTAATGTGCCTTCCAAAGCACGGCAGCACTAATACAAAAGTGTTAGTGTTTTAGTGATAGAGGACATGAACAAAGTGTATTCGACTGAACTAGAGACTTAAACTGTTTGTCTTACGTGTAATTTTAGAGAAGTTATCTATATTAAAAAATAACGTGGTTTTGCAAATATCTGGAAGCTGACAATAAAAACCACGTTGCTCCACACTCTCAGCAAACTAGATATTTTCCTCAGAGAGACCGCATAAAGTTTTGAAAGCAAGGGTTAGCGCATGAAGGAATGCAAATATTTTGAACAGATCAGCTTATAAGCCAAGGCAGAACCAACAACACAATCGCAATTGAATCTTATACGCATCCGCCTCGGCATGCCTCCGTTCAAATATTTGCAATTAACAGAATATTCGAAGAAACAAGGGGGCGAGTAAACGGCCAATGCTAGCCGCCGTCAGTGGGGAGACAAAGTGTCAGGATGAAAGGCACCGCGGACGATTGTCGTGGCATTGTGTCGTCACTAGTTAGTCCGCCATTATCGTACCAAGATTTATTTTAACGATTAACGTATGCGGTCCAAGTTATGCGTTGGAGCGAGTATGACATTCTGCGATTGCAGCTCTCTGGTAGTCTGGCATTCTGCGATTATGACAGTGACATTCTTGGGTTTTGTTGTGACTATTCTGCGTATTGGCTATTTTAATGCGTTTTTCGTGAGTAGAGAGGGTTATATTGTATATTCAATTATTTTTTGTTCTATTACATACCGGACATGTCATACAAACAACAAAATTTGAATAAATTTAGATGATTTCGTACTGTTATGAACAGTTTAAAAGTAGCTTTGCTGTCGTTCTCGCTCCCTCTTATGACGTGTACCGCACAAAGCCTCAACGATTAACGCTTATAGCCGCAGTCATTAAGCCACAATTGGACCGTGTGCGCGCACCTTTACAATTTTAGGCTCGCCAGGCATTGTTTTAAATAGACGTCACAATAGCTCGGTCCAACAAACGTAAGGACATCTAGTCATGTGAATTGCTACATAACTACAAATCAATGTCCGTTTTGCATGTAGGAGCTATGTGTTGTTCCCAGGTATTATCAATTAAGTGTACTGTAAAAATACTTGAATTATAATAATAAACGTCAAGGTCAGGATTTGAAAATTTCAATGAAATGTAACGTAGTTTATTTGCTAGAAATGCGGTTCATAAGATGGTAACAATGTCATACTAGTAGTTATAGCGCTTTTGGTTTAAGTTTGCCATCCAAATATTTAAATAATAATAATTAAGTAAACTTTTATTTCCTCTCGGCGGATACATTCCTATGGGTTTCTATTTTGACAAACGATATAAAAACTATAAAGTTTGGAATAGGCTTTAATATCGCTTTAAGACAATATTTTCTATGAGTATGTAGCCTTGAAAATGGATATACGTGCTTTGTTAACTGACATAGAACGTTAGAAACAAAAAATCTCAAGAAGTCGATACAATATTGGAATGAAAGGATAAAGAATATAAATATGATGAGCTATTTACCATCCAAATTGTATAATTTATATCCAACATCTTACATCCTGTTCACCTTTAAATTGAAGGGTCTTAGTTTTTACAAAATAGCTTTGCGGAAATACATGCCGCAGGGCGTTCTATGACCTAGCTGTAGACCGAAAAATAGTATAGGTTTTTAAAGTCGGTCCTTACAGAATCTCACAATAAAATTCGTTCCTCGCATAATAAATTAAGTAATTTGTATCTTTCTCCATTACAAAAGTGCGCTCCGACAATGGCGCTATATTTCAGAAGGAAGATAGGACAATGAATTTTAAATCTCGCTTCGTAATTTATTGGAAAGAATTTATTGATTGTTCAGCTGCATTATAAACTCTCTGAACCCTACCAATATGTGGAAACATAACCAACCGAGCAATAAGAAAGGTAAGTGTTTGGAGTGTGTGTAAGACGTAATTCTTTATTACGTCGCTACTACTAAAAGCTAATGTGTGCCAGAACATAAGTTAAGGAACTTTATTATATAAATATTATATTTGCTTTGAACATTTCATGCATCCCTAGAGCGGCATTCAAATACTTTAAATTGTAAAAATTTTGCATTTAGGTTTTAAGGCATGCAATTTTTTTACAGGTGATTCACACTTGTCTACGATCTCACCTGATGTGCCCTACGACGGTGCGCGTTGGTCTAGACGGTGCCTGAGTTGCAGTTTTGCACTTAATCAAACTGAGTACCGTTGGAACCTCTGCTGGGAATCGAAGCCGGGACCTTCGTATTGTGAGTCAATCCTGTGTACCTGCTACGCCACGGAAGCGGTGTACACAAATAACTTCTATTACCGCATGCTTCATAAAATGTCTTTTAAAAGTTTCACCTGTAGCAAGTTAGAGATGTATAAAAGTATAACTATTTCTAAGATGGCCGACGGGCACCAAGCCGGTCGCCACCTGTCCCTATACAACACCGGTGCCTTTATTAATTAACCCAAACGAATCTTTATCTTGGACCGGTCCAGATTGTGACTGTGTTGTCAAACACTGGACTGTATAAGTGGACTGGCGCTCAGTAAAGTAAGTGCCTGTAATTAATCGTAGAATTGTAGCACTATTCTGTAAGTTTCAGGATTGCTCCGTGAATTTGTTACTTCATAACAAATTGGTAAATATTTTAATGGCTCGTTTGAATCGATGTTTTGTGTGTAGTTTTCACAGCGAATCAACCATTGAAACTTTTAAGAAATACATTTTTGGAACGAAGTTCCTTATTGCACGCTACGGGCTTGGTGGATGGGGGCTAGGCGAAAATAAGAGTTTTCCGTCACGAGCATTTCATTGCACGTCTGCTATGTTAGGAGGCAATCAACAAAAAGAATAATAGATGGAAACGTAATGCTGTGATAATATTGCTATATTTTAAAATATATCTACATTATGTCTCTTTGAAACCTTGGAAGAAAATGTATAAAATGTGCCAAATAAACCCTTCGATATTATTATGATATCGCACTTGAATTAATTGTTGACCAGACCATTAAAACAATTATCCGAAAAGGTACCAAATTTAAAGTTGTTAGAATTAGCAATTTCTGAGATAAGCAGCTGCTACAGGTGGGTAAATGTGTAAGGTCACACGAGCTGGTTGGTTGGTTAGAAACCATAATAAAACATTGGAGTGTCATGTCTGAAGCCTTTGAAAGTCAATGGTGCCCACTGTCTGTTGGCGGCAAGCGACAAAGCGATTGTTCTCTTGATGACAACCGCCTTATGTCCCGTTTGGGACCGTGAGAGACCACTGTGCAGGACATTCATACAGATATGAGGATTTAGATCAGTGGTTCTTAAACTTTACATATTCGAACTCCTTCCAGATTGAATGTCCGTTAAAATTAAAATACATTATCTTGTCTCGAACGTCCTCAGATCTTTCCAACATATATCCTTCCGTGGGTGTCACAAAAGACGACTAAGGAACAAAATATTCAGGAGATATGCAGCTGCATCTACTACATCTTTCCGCCAAGCGTACTGGATATGTTAAATTCTCCAAATGAAAATGACGTGGCGATCTCTGACGATCTCACGTCCAACAGTGACTTATACACCCGATTATGAACTCTTAGCTTTATGAGTTTTGTGTTAGTCACCAATTGAATAAACAAAAAGGGTATTGTAATATGATTATTATAAAAATGGCAGAATAATTACCTAATTGCACAAAATATAAATGTCATTATTCGGTTATAAAATACGTAGTGTGTGTTAAGTAAGCGAGTGGTTCCCGTTCCCTGCGACATAAGATTGTAGGTAAATGTAGATGCTGTTTTAAGTGGAATAAATATGCGTAATGTGAGAAACTTTGGTCGCGCGGACCTCAGATACCCATGTCGTCTCACTTTGAGAAACACTTGTTAAAGGTATGTAAGGTTTGAGAACTTGAATTAGAGTTGTAATCCTTTAAAACTGTTCATGGCGGAGTCATGGGGCTATGTATTAGAAAATAATTCAATACATGTGAAATGCATTGCATGCTTTCATCCAAATTATATGCAGTAATTAAAAATTAATTTATTGAGACCCTAAATATAAAATAACTTATTGAGTAGTGGTAAAAATCTATTCAAAAAGTCAGGAGTGACAGCAGCTTGCACCTGTTTACCACTGACATCTTACTGCGATCACTGTCAGTCATGGTGACTATAGCAAAATAGTTATGATTTATAATTAAACTATACAAATAGTAATCATTGATTTTGTATAATGGTAAGTGACGATATTACCGTGGAAGGGAAGCGTGGTCACCCATAAGCCTCAATTAATTTTATTATTACAGTACCGTAACACAGCGGTGCTATTAATACCGTTGTTTAGTAACTAACTTAGATAGCATGGGTGTGGCTAGGAAAGCTACCGATTGGTAAACCTGCCGGGACCTGGGATGGGACCTTTGGATTGTCTACTCTACGGAGATGTTTAAATCTTCTTCTATATATAAATACGTCGTGACGCAAATACTTTGAACCCCTTTTTACGAAAATTGTGCGGACGGTGAAGTATAAAATTTCACCCGCTTATAGTTTATATAGAGAAGCAGTGCACTCTGATAACATTTTAAAAAATTACATTAATTATGGTGGTATTTCGACTATTGGGCGACCACAAGTCTAATAAATTACATTTTTGCATTTAATGGGACATACAAATTTTTCTTTTTTTATTTCAAACTAGACAATCAAATCAGAGATGTATCTAGTTACAAAATCCAAATATTTGTATATTATTAATATTACCGTATACAATAGAAAATATTTGAGAGAAGCGCCGTTACTATGTAAACAAAACAAGAATCTCTTCGTAAAACTCATTACCATGGCGTTCATTACCATATCGAATTTCATATGGCGTCGTCAACCATACTTCATTACCACCATAACCATTATTTAAAACAATTTGTATGGTAAATACTGTCCGACCAGCTGATCGGACCATACGTTCCAAATTATTTAATTAAGGCCCCCCTAGTGTTAATATTGATTATTCATTCTACCACACGGTAATTCAAAATGGTTGTGGTCAAACTATCCTAACCAACGCAACTTGAGCTGTGACTGTGTTATATGTGTTGGTGCATGAGTAATATTTAATAGAAATTCGCGGGGAAAGGCAGGTCTGCTTTGGGTGGTACTTGTTGGTAATTTAGCACAGGGATGTATTGAGGACTTGACTGGTGCCCAGCAACTCTTTGAATAATTGAAAGAGAAGGATATACCGTAGTGGGTAACTGAACAGTTTTATCTTTTTTTTAATCAAAGGGAAATCTTCAAAATATACTACTTCTTAGGGGAACAGTGTTATGTGGGATTTTACCTATTTGAACGCTGAACCCTTTCGGTGGTCATCCGCAGTGCATATCTGACAGCTTTGTCGTGAAAATTAAGATGACAAACAGATAGAAAGACAAAGACGTGGATAATATTAGTTGTTTGTTGTAGTTTTTTTTATATTTATTTTCTTACCTGGCTTCTGTTTCATTTCAGTTAAACATATTTAATGTAACAAATGGTATTTCATAGAATAGAGGCTAAAGATTGTTCTGTAGGTAAAATACGTATAGAAAAAATAGTTGCCTACTCGATAGGACCGCATCTTTAAGTCTTCATTGGTAACCGTTTGAAGCTCCTATGCGATAATTCCATGACAAGGCATGGATTTATATCTGAAAGCAAGGCTCGGAATTATATTAGAAAAACATTTTGTTATAAAACCCTTTTTAATCTTCTAAAAATGAATCATGTGATGGGGCGCTAATTTAATCAGCTATCGGGACGCTATCCACACAAGACTTAATACGTGCCTGGCAATAAGAGTACAATTTCTAAAAGCTATCACAAATCGTAATACAAGGTAATTTGTCGTGTTTCTCACGTAACCTGCGGTGTCAACGGGTGGTGTATATCTTATACAAATGTAAATTTTATCTTTAGTTTCAAATGGCCGCCTTATGGGTGAGCTTTGTTGTTGTGGTGGGCTTATTCTTTATATGAAAAATACAAATTTGGTGTTAAGAGTTGACGGTGGAATATATCATTGGTAAATTAATTTTAAGTTGTTGGAATTCTATTCGAATGTTTTTCTACTTCTGATTCTGGTTTTTGAAAGAAGGATACTTAAAATAAAAGAGTAATTGTGAAACTGGAACCTTTAATATTTTTTTCAGCAGTTTAAGTTTTCGCTTTGGCTAGTTTAGGTACGAGGCTCCTACAAATCGTAAGATAGTTAATAGTAAATGTAAAAAGTGAAAAAGTAAGTGGAGAAATGTAATAATTATGTGTCAATGGGGAAGGTGCATGGAAAAATATTTTTGTCTCATTCGATAGTCCATGTAAACAGCTAAATATCTGTATCTTTTTTTCAATACGACTAAAGCTTTTTAGTACAACCCGCCAAAAAAATAATTCTAGTGACGCGGTGCTAAAACGCTCCATATAAATCGGGTGACTGTTGTGACGTCACACGTGTTTTAGAGCGTTAAAATGTATGGAGCTTGTTCGATATTTTGATTTATCTCGTAAAACAATGTTTTTATGTGTTATATAAAATGTTAAAAATGCAGTGAGAAAACTAAATCTAATAAGCACTTTACTGTTCGAGGAACTACATTTTTGTGACATTTAGTCCTTGTCAATTACAAATCAAAAATCATAATTATTACGTATTTTTATTTTGGTGGTATTTCTTTTAAAGTTCCGTTATGTTCCGTTAATTTGTTTGCAACTTCCCTATTAGTATTTTTCAATAAAGTTGAAAGTATTGGCATGGTCATTGATATTTATGTCAATGAAAGCCGCGTACATACACTGTGTGAGATATATATGTCGTGTGGCCAACGCTATCAAAACGTAAATGAGAGTCTGTTGATTGTTCCGTTCGAGACAGGTGTAGGAGAAAACAATTTGGCACCCTTGCTTTATGAAAAATAATGGACTTCCAAAATGACCGGAAGGAGGGAGCTAACAACAGGAAGGGTTCACAGACAGGAAATCGATTTTTGAAAGTTTGAAAACATGCTTTTGAAAACTGATGTCATGTCCGGACACGTCACTCTAAGTCCACTGTTGGACATGATCGCCTCGTTAGACTTTCCGTCAGGGGATTTACTATAATCACCACGCTTGTCAGGCGGACTGGTGATCACTGCTGTTCATCTACTGAATATTTTTTTCCTTAGTCGCCTTTCACGACACCTACGGCATGACAACTCGAGGTAAATGGAGTTCTACTTTGACAACTATAGGACGATAGATGGGATATTTACTTTTTCACTGACATATTTACTTAGAACAATGGACACATCGTGTTTTGACAATTTCAGGTTAAAATAAATGTGGCATATACTTTTTGATAAAATTTAAATCTACCTATAGAACAGCACATATTTTGTTCATTTGAGATTGAACAAGAAATGAGTAGCCATGGTAACTGAGTTGCGTAGAGCGTCTGTCCTTGAACAATGAGTTCCAATTTGTTATTTGGAATTTATTTACGAATGATAAAAATCATTACCTGGAAACCTGCACACTCCTGAGAAGAAATACAAAGGTATGTGTGAAGTCTACCAATACTGCAGGAGAATAGGCCTGAGTCCCTGCAGTGGGGACATATAAAAGTTGTTGAGAATACACCAAGAAAACTATAATTACTATCGTATGAACAATCCTGTTTCAATTTATAGTGGATTTTGTCGATCTTGCTATCAAGGAATTTAATTTCAACATCATACATACATCTGAAAGTGAATATGTTCCACTGTCACGCCTTAACCGTTTGACAGATTTCCATAAAAATTCAGTGAACTCCCAAATGCAAGGAATGACATAAAACACTATCTAAACGTGGTAAGAAATATCTTCACGACTTTCTTAAAACCAAATGACAAAGATTTGAATTATAAATTAGATATTATACAGCAGAAACATGATAGCTGGTTTAGAAAATAATTTTTAATTCATCGACCTAGAATCCAAGGCCGGAGAGAATTGTGAGGTCAAGGCTGTATACTAAACTCTTTTTGTCCTCCGAATGAATGTATTTATGTGGAATATTTTAACGACTGAGAAGCGAAAGCCAAGTCGTCAGTGTGATTTATTTCATTACAATAAAATTAAAGACCTGGTAAAGTATAAAACATTATAATCGCAATTTAAAATTTTTGGCTACCTACTACTACTACCTACTACGATTTGATATTGGCATATCTAATCTTCAATTTACGAAATTCAAATTTCAAAATTCAAATCTTTGGTTCTATGTCGTTAAAAGCAGCCCGTTATTTTGAAGTGAATTTTCATAAACAACGGGTTTTTTGACTGCCGCCGTGACCTAATGGATTAACCATATACCACCGTGTTACTGAAGTCAGCGGCCAAACAGCACTGTTAACAGCACTGCTGTGTCCCGGTTTGAAAGTTAACTGAGCCAGCGTCTCATTGATTTGAGGCTTCTAGGTACGCACGCTTACTTTTATATTTGGCCTTCAACTCACATACAAAAGGGCTGCAATTCACTAAAGAGTCAATTCAAAATTCAATGCAGATCAATATCGAATGACGTTAGCAAATACATCCGTGAGTCGTGACGATGAAATGATGTTTGTCATTAGTCAATTGCACCCCAAAGAAAACTTCTAGTGATGGATACCTTTCTACCATCAACACCTTACTGATGTACAACTGTCAAAAGTATATTATCCCAAACTATTTCAAACCTAACTATCTCGAGGTCAGATGGTTCATTTTCACGATGTTTTTGTTCCCAGTACGAGTATTTTCTTGTGCATATCAAAGCATCTAGTATGTCCAATTTACGACTGTACCATAAACTAAACACTACGATTAGTCAGAAGCACCCAACAGCTTTTTCAATTTGTTACAAAACATTATAAAAGACGGAACTATTAAAAATTGTATGACAAATTATTGTTTGTCCATAAAAACACCTATGGTCGGTGAGAGGTCACTGCTCCCTGCTTATCTGAGGTCAGATACTATGCATAAATACATTTTAATGCACTAAGTAAATTCTTAAATGAATTCCTTACGACTCTACTTAATGGCTCTTATTGTGAAAGTCATAAGAGTGCTTTTTAGTGGAAACGGTTTGATGGTTTTAACACAGTTATGGCAGACAGATGGGCGCGGGATCGAACTGTGGAAGTGTAGAGATGGGAAAGAGTTTCGGATATTCATTGTTCGGATATTTTGGTATGTTTCCGATTAATTTTCTTTCTTCGTTATCCCCTAAATTATACTACTCGGCCGTGGACTTTCAGATTTTTATTATCGTTTTGTAAACATAATTTTTTTAAATTAAACCAGTGTTATGGTTTCAAAGTTAATTTTGACGCTACTGAATCTTCGATTAGTTATGGAAATGTCCTCTTATCTCAAGCGTCAGTGGCGCAGTTGATATGGCGCGGACTCTGAATCTGAGGGTTCCGGGTTTGGATACAGCCGTGTAACTAGGAGTTGTTTTTCAATTTAAGTACATTATCCGATTGCTCTACGGCGAAGGAAAACATCGTGAGGAAACCTGCATGTCTTGAACAGGCACGTGAAGTCCGCCAATCCGCACTGGGCCCGCGTGGTGGTCTATGGTCCATACATTCTCTGTATGAGAGTAGGCCTGAGCCTCTGCAGTGGGGACGTATATAAGCTGATGATGAAGACATTTTGTAATATTTTCTCCAGTTCAAACAGCAACAACCTCTACAATTATCGATAGAGTTATGTAATGACGAACAAAACTATAGTTAAATCTAAACATTGTATTGGGTGAAAAAATCTCTTGCATTCGTTTTTACATTCTTGAGTATAATAGATTCAAGCTTTAAAGTTTAACTGTGAAAAGTGCCGTGTATTTAGGATAAAACCACCCCACGTGTCCAAATTAAGGTATTGGCAGTATCAACCTATTCAACGATTTATCACTGCGATCACCAACCCACTTGTCTAGTGTGGTGATTATGATAGACAGTAAAACTTATCAATTAAGTAATACAATTGTACAAATTCTTTATTTTTCGGATATTTCGGATACAGACAGCTTCTTTATTCAATTTTCGTAAACTCGCAATTTCTATTCTTGAATATTTCAATAGCAATCTCCACAGCATTGGCAAGTTCCTATTGTTCTCTACACCGGCATCGTATGCAAATATGCTCCACTTAAAGTAAAAGTTTTATTTTTATGTCAATACTATGTAAATTTATATAATTTTCTACTTAAATAATTCGCTGTAGATATCCTTGTTGTGCGGGATATTAATCAGGTGATTAGTAATGGTAATGAGGTATTCTTTAGCGAATGACCTTGTCTGGCACAAATGCAAACGGTACATTAAAAATTCAAGTTTGATTTAGTGCGATTTTTGAGAGTGTGGCTTTCTTAGTCGTTTTATTTAGAATAGAAAGTGACACAGCATACCCATAACAATTCAGTATATTCAGATATTGCCATATTTCAATTAAATTATGATTTTTCGTCGGAGTAAATGCATGTTTTATATTCTAATAAAAATTACATTTTTCCTTGACTACATAATTGTAAACAATATTCCTTCTAATTCTTTTGAAGATAAGCGTAGACAACATCTTACATAAAAAATTTCATGTTTGAATGTTTGTAACTCGATCACGCATAAACATATTTGAATTACATTTGTCACATCCACATGACACTCCAATCTCTTTTTACAGCGTATCTCACTTCTGACGCACAATCCAACATAGCAACAGTGCAAGTACCTGAAAATCTTATTTCTAGTAGAGCAACTTTCAACGAGTTACATGAAGCAAGTCAACAACTTGTCACAAGATTGCGTCGGGGTCCACTAAAAACAAACAACAATAGGGCCCTTCTCCATACAATATCCTTTGTCAACCTTTTTATCAGGTCCTGCGAACAGGAACAGGCATAGAGTAGATTCAATTTAAAGAGAGTAAGGAGAAGCTACCAAGTTGGAAATAATTAGGTTATCTGTAAAAAAAAAGTAGGCTTTCAATAATATGTAGACTCAATATGTTGTATCACCTGTAGTTAGTTAATCTTAGTAGAAATCAACTGGATGGTCTAGTTAAGTTGAAATGAGTTTAACAAGACCAACATAATCTTTATTTAATTGTGCAGGCTGACTGTGCGCTCACTAATCAATTACGAGAACGAAGGATAGTTAAAAATCGATATAGTACACTACATAGACAAGTGGTTATAATTAGTAAAGATGCCATAATGTTAGAAATATGTAACATACTGCATGTATTACAGTACTATAAATATACTGCTTGACATGAGCCGCCGACGTTGTTCACCATGTTGTAATTTCCATGTGGGGATTTGGTATAATCACCACGTATGGCTGGCGAATGACAGTTGCCTATGTCATAATTTTGCTTTTAGTCACCTTTTTTTAGCACAATGTAGTTTTCTACGTATCAGTCAATGGCAAATATTTAGCAGTGCGTACTGAAACAATTCAGAATCCTTCCTTGATTGACCTTGATGGTCATTCTATTTTAACCGGCTTCAAAAAAGGAGGAGATTCCCAATTCGACTGTATTTAATAAATGTTTGTTACCTCAGAGCTTTTGACTGGGTGAACCGATTTTGATGGTTATTTTTTATTTGAAAGGTGGTGCTTCCCGTGTGGTCCCATTTCAATTTGTTCCAGTTCTGACAATAGCATCCATGAGAAAACTATATAAATCTTAAATTTGCCTTATTAAAAGTAGATTTTAGGGCAATTCAAGTCGGTTTCCAGTTCTTTTTGAACGCATTTACTTGTTAAAGTGCGAGTTTGGTCGACGTTTTAGTTTTGGAACTACGTTTTAAACGTGACCTTTATTGATCTGATAATAAATAACAACCAGACTGTGAGTCAAAATTAACAAACAGAAAAAAGGACCCAGGATGGTTGAATAAACATATTAAAGATCGTTTACTGAATCTGGAAAAACTAAAAGGAACGGGTGAAAGAAACAGTGACACTGCACACTCAGGACAAAACGTGGTTTTAATGATGTTTCAAATAGAGTAGAAAGTAAACATAGATATGATTTGTTTTGGGAATAAAAGTATCATATCCTTTCACACGAAGGATGTCATAACAGATGAGACGGTCGTTTCCACCGCCACCTACTGTGGGAACGTAACTGACCCACACAAAACCAGTCTGACTTTGCTAGCTCGTAAACAACAGCTATAGTCGGTGCAGGTCTAATAGCAAAATGGAACTGCAATGTCTGTCTGTGCGTTACAAAAATTAATACAACATTTGATTAGAGACCTGAGACATGTTAGTATGTCTATTTAATTTATAAAGTTTCTCATGTGTGTAGGATTTGAATTTTTACAAATTTGCACTTGAGCTAAAACTATATATTGAAGTCCAACCAAACTACTGAGATGTGCGGAATATAAAGACTCAGAACTTCACAGTCAATGATAAAACACGTTTCTGGAAATCTAAATATCTCATTTTAAAACTCGTCAATGTAGATGGTTTTAGATATTTTATTAAAAATATATGACTTATATAGGCTTTGTAGCAGATTCAGAAAGATAGCGGAATAAATTATTTAGAATCGGTTCTGATTGATGAACAGCTTAACAGAAGATGTTTAGAAGAAAGATTCAGTGATATGATGAGGCGTTCATCCAACAGTAGAATAGAAGAAACATTGGAAGATGGTATTAAAGACTTTGCAACAGAAACCCAAGCAAAATCTAGTCGTATCTATCGTTTATTATACTACATGATCATTAAAACATGTTACCAAATAGTTTATAGCGGTATAGTAACGCATTATCAGTCTATGTGCCGTGCCACTTCAGGTCAAATCTGGCGCAAGCTTGCCAGTGGACGCCAGTACGCATTGTTCCTTTACCGTCACACCCTAACGTCCTATCTACTTCGATCAGTGTATCAATTTGATATCTTACCTGTATGGTATAAGGTTTGTTTCGATTTGATAAAGAATTGGTTGTTGTGCAAGTTGAACGGATGGATCTTGCTATTGTTGCGAAAAATTGATTTACGTACTGCATCTGTTAGTGCGACGATGTTATTTAGTGTTATATTGACTCGCCACGAGACTTGCTCGGTAGTTTATCAATAACCATTGACGTTCTTAGGAATATAACTTCTGTGGAGTGAACGTGTAAGCTTTCTTGCGTGTTGCGTTTACTTAGAAGGACGATTGTTTCTGGTGACAGTTTATAAGTTCAGCATAATATAGAAGGGCGCTGTTAAGGTTTCCTCGGTTCTGTAGCCCATCGACTGTTTGCGGAGGCGCGAACAGATTGTTTTAGCGCAATCCTAAGAAAAAAAAAAGCAGCGTCGCTGCTACGTAGAGTTAGAGGCAGCACTAACAGCGTTCTGAGGGTGATTGCTGGAAGATTGGATTGCCTACTGATGTGGCTTCTTAATGGAATAACTAAATCTGTAGTATAATATAAGTACTAACATAGCTAATTTAATACAAATGATAATGATGATAATAATTACTAATACAAATGGATGATAGTTGTCTAAAAAAATAAAAAAATAAAACTTTATAATTGATTTACTTAAGCTTATTCGAAACGATCAGATTATGGCTGAGATTACGATTAAATTGAAGCTGTTTGTTTTCTATTTTAAGAGATTTTTTTTTGTAAAAGCGAATGGTTTTGCCCAGCTTAGCAACTTTTCCTCTAAGTGAAATCAAACTATTTTGAGGTTGCTATTATAGCAAGATTCTGAGCTTCCTCAACACACATGCCACGACAAAAGAGGCAATAGTGGTTAGTGAATAACAAAGGAGATATCAGGCTGATATTGATAAAGGTGATGATACACTTAGGGTTAATTTTTATCAAGTTAATCACCATCATCAACCAAGAAACATCCACTGCTGGACATAGGCCTCTACCATGGGGGCCCGGCTCGGTACACATTTCCCGGTATGTAGCTACGTTAATAAAAATGTTACACTAATATTATAAATGTGAACTTTCCACCTCGTTCTCGCTCTCATTCAAAACAACTCAACCAATTTACATTAAATTTGCCACGTTCTTATTTTATTGTATAGATAAGCACTAAACCACTTTTTTACCTATAAAAGTATTTCCATTTGATAATTTCTGTTTGTATTTTCATTATATTTTAAGGTTAAAGATGATACGTAAAAAACTATAAATACAGTTATAGCTACAAGTGTAACATTGGTCAGATGCCAACTGTTCTGTTGGTACATTTACATCACAATGAATAAGCAAACAAAACGTAAATCCTTGGACCCGAGTTAGAATGTCTTGATCTACTTTTATATGCCAGTTGTATTTGTCGCAAGGACTCTGGCAGTTACATAAAGATTTCTATACATTAACTTCAAGACGAATAGTATGAAATTGGCCAAGTGCGAGTCGGACTTGCGCACGAAGGGTTCCGTACAGAATATGGATATAACATACGGAAAACCAATCTAAAGAATGCGCCTCAATTTTCGTTACCAATTTCGTTATAATTTGCAGTAGCAGTAGTAGAAGAGTATGACACTACATGGCGCTAGTTGTATGTTACATCGCACTTCTAAAAAAACACGTTTGTTGTATGGGCGGCCCCTTAAATATTTATTTTATTCTGGTTTTAGTATTTGTTGTTATAGCGGCAACAGAAATATGTACATCACCTGTGAAAATTTTAACTCTATAACTATCACGGTTCATGAGATACAGCCTAGTGATAGACGGACAGCGAAGTTTCAGTAATAGGGTCCCATTTTTACCCTTAGAAGATGGACAATAATTTGTATCTGCCTTATTCTTTTTTAAATCTGAAAGTGTACAACAAGCTTCCTCCGACAGAAATCTACGTAAAGAGGCGTC
The DNA here is from genome assembly GCA_910589575.2 of Carcina quercana. Classification (NCBI taxonomy): domain Eukaryota; kingdom Metazoa; phylum Arthropoda; class Insecta; order Lepidoptera; family Depressariidae; genus Carcina; species Carcina quercana. The sequence goes on along the minus strand of OU342446.1, from coordinate 4,289,318 downwards.
AATGTCTCCGAGGCATCGATTACGTCACAATCATGCGATTGTGCTCGCTCGATCAACTCGATTAATTATCGAGAGGCCGTCAAATCGAGTGCGGGGCGAGGAGTCATCGATCATGGCGCGAGAGGCGCCGCGCTGATCGATTGTTCCTCGATGCTCGCACGTGAATAAATTATAAAAAAATTAAAAATAGGATTGTTATCTTTTTGTCGGTCAGGTCGCGATGAAAGTCGTTAGGTTCGGTGCCGTTAGATAGTAGAAGACTTAACGGTTATAGACGCAGGATTTTCTTTTTTTAATCTTTACTTTACTGCTCCATACCCATTTTTTCAAACCCTAATAATAAATAGATTTTTTAAATTCATCCACACTGACACAATTAAAATTGGTGATTAACATTGACAACTTACTTTGATAAAAACAATTTGAGTGCGATAACATAAAAAAATATGTGTTTAAAAAATGATACATTTTTTTTCTATTTTAAATTGACTGTATGTATTTAACTGGAAATTTACATTCGCATTTAGTTGCAGCGTGATGTGTTAAAATTTGATACAAGGTGCGTGTGCATAATTTGATAGAAGGTGTATGAAAAAAAAAAACTAAATTTATTTATCAACATCAGCTACACAATATCACTACTGGATATGAAGCTCTCATATAAGAGGAAATGCAATGAAGAATGTTATATGCTATCAATTGCTGATGATGATTATCAAGCTCGGCTCACTACGTAACGTTGTATCATGTTTCACCAACTCTGACTTGACATTATTAAGTGTATCAAGAGAAATGTCATTTAAAAGTTAATATCACACGGTACAAAGTTGCATAGATAGATATGATGCTGACTGCAAATACGGTAGATATTGCAGACCATCTCCTTTTATGGCGGCCATGAATGACATGGGGTGACAATATTCTAAAGCCGAGACATAATTAAATTTATGGATTGTCTTAAAAACAATATTTATCATAAGTTCGGTGATACGTCATTGTCGCCTTGGGCACAATTTTTAATTTATATTCAATACTAATTATTATTAAATTTTCAAAACCCATTAAGTTTATTTCATTAATTAATTTAAGACACAAAGTGATTGTTAACTAATAAAGCGGAGCTACCGCCGGTTGTTCCCACAATAAATTATTATCGATAAAGTAGAGCAACCTGCCTTGTGGTGTTTATTTGGAATGTTCGATTATACAGGTGGTATTAGAATTGATGGATTTTTATTAATTACTTATACAAATGTTTTGTTTAATCTAACAATAAGCGTTCCCCTATCTAGCACCATGATCGACATGCCCTCCATGGGGGATTTGAGGTACTTACTCACTTGGCATTATATAGTTGGTTGATGGTCGCAGTCCCTACTAGTCCCTACTTAATATTATAAATGCGAAAGTAACTCTGTCTGTCTGTTACGCTTTCCCGCTTAAACCTCTCAACCGATTTTGATGAAATTTGGCACAGACAATCTTTAGACCATGAGGAAAGACATAGGCTACTTTTTAATGCGAAAAATAAAGTCCACGCGGGCGAAGCCGTGGGCAGAAGCTAGTAATATTTATATTTTTACGAGTGCCGGTATCATATCAAATTCTTAGTTTAAATCTTGGACCTATGGTCCACATTAATAGTTTTTTTGTTACATGAAACATTACACCTACAATAATTTAAATGCAAAATCAATTTCAACAGTTTTAACTTAGGGCGACTCGCAATTTGTAAGCACGAAAATGTTGAAATACGTACTCCTAGCCTTATGTAAAATTTATTCCTAATGCTCCATTCCATCAACATACATTGGTATGGTTTTTGGGATCCGCGGGGTCGTTCCCGTTTGTTTCTACTATGTCGGAAGACGCGCAAGAAGAGTAGTTACGCGATTGAAAGAGGTGGTATAATTTTATTTGGTGATTTGCGAGCTGAAGTACTTCTTATTGAGGTAGATATATTATCAAAAATTGCTATATATATACAGATTGCATAGCGATGGTTCTGTAAAATGATTAATGGTGAACTGATCGTCTCTATTCCAATGACTCTGTCCCACCATAGAGCTATATAGGTGTGTAGAATATAGATCACCCTGTACACGATATTCGCAACAAGCTCGCCCACTCTTGTACCACGAAAGTGGACGATCTTCGCGTTGCGTTGCGAAAGTGTTAAACAATCGAGAGTTAGATAACTTGGTATTTTTTTAAATACACCTTGTAGATTTAAGCAGAACTTTGAAATTAGAATTGGCGTTGAATTAGAAAAAACGCGTGTGTTTTTACAGAGGTACTTTTTGTAACCGAATTATTTACTTGTTTTTCTCTCTCTTCGAATTCTGTCATTTCGTTATTGGATTAAAAGTCTAAACTTATTCAGTATGACGAGTCAGCAGTTGTCATTTGCGAGAGAATGTAAATGATTATTGTTGATAATTATATTTATTTGCCGTCAGACTAAAGACAACTTCTTTGTATTTGTCAGGACTTTTATTTAACAATTAAAATGCTTAACTATCGAAAGGTTCAGGACCTTACAAATAATTACCTCTTGCAGGTGCCAAAAAAGGCACCTAACAATAGATTTCAGAGGACATTTAATTTCCTCTTGGTAGTTAGTAGGCATTGGTAAGGTATCAGTTGAGACTTAATTGGTAAGTGTATTATATCTTTGTTCTATAACTATTTTTCAGCCGTTCGTTCTCGTGCGTTCTCAATTTGACTTTTTTTTTTAAATTTGTGTTAAGCGATAACTCCGCCAGTTGTTAATAGATTTTGATGATTTTTTATTGTTTGGTAGTACATCCTTCAAAGGTGGCTCCATTTTTTAAAAATCGAAATTGACGTAGCGCTTTTTGAGAAAATCAACCAAAAAATATGTACCCAGATGACGCAAAATTTTTTTTAGGCAGTTAAAGTCGGTTTTTAGTTCTCTTTGAACGCGTTAATTATTATTAACAATGTAAGTCTTCCTTGAAAAAATAATATTAAAAAAAACATTTGGCTGATTCTTATTCTACAGAAAGTGTAGATACATTTGCCGCCTCTCAAAGATCGCTAGCTCTACACACAACGGAAAGTGTACCAATCCAATCTCTTGCAATATTCTTAATTGATTGTTATGATTAGTTTATTTATTGGTCTGGTGTTATTTCAAATGATAGTATTGAGTTGCAGATCGGACCGATTTTATTTATTTCCTTTTAGCGGTCTGCGGCCTCGGGGCGTCAGAAACGATGTCATCTTTGACGTACGACGTGTTCATAAATGGTGTAATTGAATTAAAGAAACACTCATAAAACTATGATTCTGCTTTTGGGTTCTCTATGATTTACAGTGTGATTTTTGAAAGCAGTTTATTGTAATTACAAAACTGGTAAAACATCACAGTTTATGTTATACAATTGAAAGTTACTCCATTCTCGGACTTATTTATTGCCTTGTCTTGCACGACTAAACGGTTGAAGCGATTGTGATGAAAATTGGAACACATGCTACTTTCGTAGCTTGTTTTTAGGCAACGCGGACGAAGTCACTGGCAAAAGGCTTGTTTCGTTCAAATATTGCCTCCGTGGCCTAATGTCTCCACGCTTGGACTGACAATCTGAAGGTAACGGGTTTGATCTCCAGTGAAAGTACCTATCGGTGCTCTCATGGATGGAAAGCGTGCTCATCCAGAAGCATCAACATAAAGAGACACTGCGGCTTTGCTACCTGTCTTACCGGAACATAACAGTGTTCTTAAGACTAATGTTTGGCGATAGACTTAGGTATCTACCACTAGACAGGCGGACATAGAAAATGCTCTACCACCAAACAAACCGAGTACCGACAGGTACCCACCGTCACTAGGAATCAAACCCGGAAATCTCAGTCTGGACTAACTCTGATGGTTTGGTTGGTGATAGACGTTCATCAACAGCCTATATATGTCCCCACTGCAGGGGCTCAGGCCTACCTCTCCTACAGAGAGTGTATGAGCCGTAGTCCACCATGCGGGCCTAGTGCGGATTGGCGGACTTCGCATGCCTGTTCAAGACATGCAAGGTTTCCTCACGATGTTTTCCTTCACCGTTAAGCAAACGGATAATGTACTTGAATTGAAAAACAACTCATAGGTACACGGCTGGAATCGAACCTGGAACGCTCAGATTGAGAGTCCCGCGCCTTATCCATTGCGCCACCGATGCTTCTAACCACGTTATCTAACAATAACTCAGCCACCAAGTGTTTTTATTTTATTGAATAAAGAGCATCAACAGTATTTCGTGCTCTATCTCTTAATGCATACCATGATAAAATAACGAAAGACAGCAAGCGTCTCACTCGGGGCTGGACGAGTTAACTTACAAAATAACTGACTTATCACGTGAGATGAAACAAAATTACAAGTACATTGTCCATTCAAAAAATCATTCCTATAAATAACTTGTTTCTCTAGAATCTGTTCACTGTATATCTGTTTATTCTGTGAGTATATATGAATACATTGTTCTCCAGTTGGCCCGTACTGATCGTACATAACATATACTATATGTCTATCTGCGTACATATGTCTGCGTCAGAAGATCACAATACATTTCACAACAATGGACACGGATTTGGGATTTACTCTTAAGCTATCAGACATAGTCAAGGAGATGAGTACCTAAATAATGTTTACGATTCCGCACATGATCGTAATCTACATAAAATTACGTTATTTTTCTGTATTTTTTTTTGGTAAGATTTTTTCTTACCAGGAAAAGGCAAAGTAAAAAAAAACATACAGCCATGTCTTTGATAATGATATTCTCTCTTAGAATTTTAAGGTTATAAAAACAACATTTCTTCAGTTTTCTCGAGAACATTAAAATGTACACATTTTATTGATTGTTTCAACATAATTCGAAAGAATCCATATGCCGAATGTACTCGACATGGTAAACCCTTTCGATCGTGTCGAAAACCTCACAATTTTGCGTAATCGATACTATAACACCGTCCGTGACACTATTTGCACTATATCTAACCATTATAACACAAAAAACACGCAACGAATTACTAAAATTGCAATGAACCACAATTTTTCAAATTCGCGCCAAGAATACAAACAACGATAAGAAAACGCATACCACTAGCTAAAGAAATATATTCGGGTCAGAAAGTCAGTGTTCAAATTATTACATACAAGGACAATTTGAGCTATATTTCTTTAATGTTAACTTTGATGACATATATTTAGTACTACATTTGTTGATATTACTTCAATTACAAAAAAAATTGAATAAATTAAATTGGGTACTGTATGCAAAGACAAATCGGTGCGGAAAAAACACACGAAGTTCATTTTTAATCATGTAGTACTTTTTAAAAAACTATTATGTTCATCTTTACTTCGAAATATCTGGGAAACGTGCTGCTTTAGGCCACTATTTTTTTCATAAATGTTTTGTTGATACAATATCTTCTTCTATCGATATACATCAGTAGAATTGTACGAGTATGCTGCCGACTTGAAAAAAAAAAAGATGGAGGCCGCTCACTAAGACCAAACTCTTCGAACTCCTTTATATAAAGTATTCAAAATCGAGACGACCGCAGCTCGGCCTCGACTAGAGAAATGTGTGTATTATAATTTAAGCTATCTCTGTACCTTCTATATGTTGAGTATTATCTATTAATATGGACCTTAAAAATTGCAATTACGTGCGTGAAACAACTAAACCCAACAAATTAATCTTCTCCGGCCAATTCGATTCCCGCTCCTGCCCTATGCGATGCAATCACGCACAGTTAATTCTTCATCCATGATTGACGGCTGATGTTTCTATTCAGCTGACCTGCGCAGTGTCAGCGGATCAATATTAATCGTTCTATGTTTAGTGAGCGCCTTTATCATCGGTTGTGGTTTTTAGAATGATTTATAAGTGTTTGTTTGCGTAATAGTTGTGGGGGAAAGATGGCCGCTATTTTCTTTTGAAGGTAATTTTGCGCTATGTTCTTGTAGACGTGTTAAGGCTGAATGTAAAAGATAATGTTAAGACCAAAAAGTGATACTCCCAACGCCGTTTTTAATGTTATATCTATGTAAATGTACGATTTATTAGGGCCGAACCACAAAAAATTACTCCCGTAAGTAAAATTACACGAATTCATACTTATCTACTATTTATTACGTAAAAGTTTGCAAAGACTCATAGAACCAGCACAGCATATGTTTAAACGTACAGATTAGCAAGTGGTCTTCATCTCACCTTATGATTAATGACGATAAACCCGTGAGATGGAACGTTTTGGTGACAGACTTAACTGACATGGTGAGAGCACATCTGCAGTTTGCCCAAATACCAACCAAACCGAGTATCACATAGCCTGAACATGGAATTGAAACCACGACCTCCGTGTCCACGAAAGCAGTTTAAATATATGAAAGCATGATCGATTTATTCATTACTAATGCTAGAAGAGCTCTTTATTTCTTGTAAAGTCAACTGCACCGAGAGAAACGAAACAACATGACATCGACATTTCGTCTAATTGCGCATGATTCTACAATGAGATGTTGAAACGACTTGACAACGTCGATTCATTTCCTACTAATTGATGGCAGTACCACTTGTAAACACAAAAGCTATTAACAAAGTGTAGTTTCGGACGCGAGCAAACACTCAAATCGAACGGTCACACCCAAAATATGACAAGTGGCCGCTTACAATAGACGCTTGACCTTTGCGAAAATGACGATTTCACAGGTGTGTACTTTTAGTCTGACTAAACAGAACGCTGACGTTAAAGACTTGTTGACATGTGTAGACAGACCATGGAGTGCCTGCGTGTTTGGACAGTGATATAAAAAGTGCCAATTGTGTTAGTTTAAACCACGTTTGAACGAATGTGTATTGAGAAAATTTACTGTTGAAATATTTGTGCAGAAGCCTTCAGACATTCTTATTTTCATAACTTCTTAAGAGACTATTGAGATTTTCAACAATATGAATGAGAGCAAATCAAAAAGGGATACTGATGCAATTAAAAAGGCATGTAGTCTCAACTTTAGAATGAGATCAGCCTTTGTCGTCCCGTGGGGGAAAACCATGAGATGGGAAGCAGCACCTAGCTATATGCAATTATCAACCCACCAGACAAACGTGGCGATTCTAGCAAATCACTTTATGAAAATCAGACTAAGCGATTCACGAAAGGTCATGCCTAGCAGTAAACTTATGCAGCTGACACTGATGAATCGATTTTTTATCGCAGAACAAGAATTAGAAAACAATTTAAAGTTACAAAGTCAAGAGGAAAAGGGGTAAACGAAACGACTAAAACGGAATCCAGAATAGGAAATGAAACTAAACTTCCCATAGAGAACAAGTGAACACAACACGTCAATAACTCTACAAATTCAACAATACACGAGTATACTTGAAAATCGGTCTCAATTACGAAACAAAGTGAACACGGACGGACAAACAATCGCTTACGACGATGTGCGAAGAGAGATAGTGTGAATGAGATGTGGTACGGCAAAACAGAGATGAAGGCAATACCATCGTGTGATATTTGTATGAAATTGACCAGGTGAAGATCACTCCATTTATTCCCTTAGGTGTTACATGAGGCAGCAAAAGGAAAACTCAAATAGAGGGGGATCTGACCGTCTTTCAAGTATATGATTATTTTCTCTCATCGCTATTTTATAAGGTAGATTTATGATCAGCCGTGGACGTAAGTGGACTATAATGAGTAATAAATATAATTAATTAAACAATTTATTAATTTCATCATCAACAGCTTCACAATATACTGTTAGGCATAAGCATCCCTCAAGATTTTCCGTAATACTAGTATGATTTGCCGTAATGACCACCGCGTGCTGATTGGTGCCCCTATCCTTAATCTTCCTTTAGTCGCCCATTACGACACCCACGGGATGTTACAGGTGATCATGCCAGACTAAAACAGAGACCACACAGCCTAAATCATCTGCTCACGTCATAGAAATAATAATCATTACTTGATGATCAATGGGAAGGCTCAAGACCAGGAAATAATCATGAACGAATAATAACGAACGAATATACGTTAACAAAATAATGTCAGACAAAAATTACAATGTAAAAAGAAAGAAAAACTGGAAACAGGAGACGACTCTAAGTATGAAGAATATGTGTCTAGAAAGCTGTCAGAAGTAGAAGCAAAAAACCCCGTCATCGTGAGGTCAAATCGTTTAACATAATTTATAACCTGTAACTAAATAAAACCGCTTCTCTTCGCACGGTATATCTTAGCAACTGTTTTTATTAATTTGACTAACACAGAGCTAGATGACTAAATTGCAACACTAAAGACAAAGATAAGCATCAGCTTTTTAAAGAATAATTTAGTATCAAAATTCAGCAAGCTTCACAGATATTTGATATTCCGCTTTTAGTAAAGCGTTTGATAAATAGTGCAACGATCAGGTATCCGATTTCAGTGTCTGTCAAGTTTGCTTAAAAAATAAATACTTGCTAAATGTTTTGATCAGATTTGTCAAAATATTTTTTAAAGGCATCTAAAACATTTTAAAAACGTATAGCCGCATCTCTAAAGCTATCAATCAAATGACTGGTAAAATTATTTATTTGAGTAAACACGGTTTGTATCTGAATATAATTAGTATTGTTTCAGTTGTTCATATTTCAAATAGATGTTTCATAAATAAATCAACGCAAAAAACCATATCTACAAGGCTAACTCTTCCCTAATCCAAGTCAACATGAATATGCATTGCTTGTTCACAGGGCAAACACAACAACTGTGGGACGCTAATCAAACAAGAAAACTCGGTGTGTGTCCACGATCGTTTACGGTGGTCCAACAATTGTGTAGACCACCTTAGTGTCGCTGCATTGTGTGCAAGTGTGTTCTAGCCCTTTGTTTAACGCAACTTTCAAAATTAACTCATTGAAGTTGCTAGAAAATTGTTAGGCTTTATGTACTGTCACGGAGGTATTTACGGTATTGTTATGAATTCCTTTGTTGACACATTTTATTGTTGGTTTATTTGTTTGAACATTGGTATGGCATTATACATTTGTGCAGAACCTAGCGATTGTGACATGCCATCTTATTGATAATAAAATAATTTATGCTTTGAAATAATATACCAGATGTCATGTTTTCGTTCTATGCTGTACGAGATCAATTATCTTTCACTACTGATTGCATAAAAATTGATTATAATTTCCTGATTCTGATTTGTAAAACATGTTTATTTTTTTACTTCTTCATCTATGTCTCATTAAAGTAAATTATAATCATACGAGTAGGTCTCTTTCAAGGCTCACTCTTCTGACTGAAATGCTAATTTGTTGTATTTATATCATTTATATTTAGCATAATTACTTATGATATTATAAATAGAATGTTCTTTTGTTATAAACAGTTGATTTTATTACTGTAGGTTCTCTCTTTGCCTCGTTTACCTGTTGCTTAGTAATGAAAGGTAGTAAGATGGCTGCGTGTTCACTCAGAGCCTCAACCTTCCCAATGACCTGACGCACTGGACACGTTAATATCATCAATATGAAATTTTTATCTCTCACTGCCTGCTTAATAACTCAAATATCTCCTAATGAATCTCCACACTATAACAACCTGACATACTCGTACATACAACACACGTGTATATAGAAAAATAAACAACAATAAGTCAACGGGCACTCAACATCCATTTCAAAGTTGAGGTCAGAAACCATTGTCTGTTATAACAAAAAGTTGAAGCAACGACCAGTGTAACATGACACCTCGGAGTCAAGTGTATTACGTGTTAGGAGTGAAATTCGTTTCACATGGGAATCACAACGTGTTGGGAAATTCCGGAGTTAGAATCAAATGTATGAGTCACTTAAGTAGACAATTGGTTAATGTATAGACTTTCCACTAAACCTTTGTCTCACTTAAATACGTGAACGTAGAATATATGTATGCTAAGAATATAGTTATTATCATTTGCTGTGGAAAAAATTGGAGATGGTAACACTATTGACCGAAGGGATAATGTGTATTTGATATATTATTCCGCCTCTGAATGAGATAAATACAGCGTACAAGTTTTTATGGATACATTAATTAAAAATAAATAAAAAGCCAAAGTTGCTATTTGAATCTAGTTCAATATAAAATAAATAATTGAAGCAACATATATGAATTCCTATCTAAGAGTCTTAATAAAACTTTTGTATCTAATCGGCTAGTTAGATCAAATGTCATTTTTTTTCTTGTAGTTTTTCTGCAAGATCAAACTTTTTGTCATCTTGGTCTTAAGGCTTTTTTCAAACTGTTTCCATTTATTTGTTAAAAACTGTCAACTGTTGGCATACGAGAGTCATTATTTCAACCTTATTCTTTTCTTTTATTCTGGCCATCTGCGATCTATAACGTTATTCAGTGTCTTATCAATCACCACTCAAGAACCTATATTCCTCAACAGTGATAAGTTATTTCAATTGTATTGACCTGCCTCCACCGGTTACAGTTATTTAAAGAGATGCGGTCTCTCCGTTGTCGCTTCAACTTCTGGACTCTTGTAGTTCTGTCAGCAATGTCAGATATTTTGCGGTGCCCTAAATTTCAGGTTTTATTATGCCAGATTTTTGTACCCAGTTCTTTGACACATGTGGCTTGTCTTTTCACCTGTCTTTTCATTATACTGACTTTTTAAGCTTTACCTCTGTTACTTTCACAGTTTTTCTTATTCTAAATATTATTATTGTTATAATTTATCAGCTTCAGCTATCAGTCGAAGCGGCTTGACAATTACCACTTCAGACTACTGTCTTATTTCTGTTCCTTTTGCTATTGAATTTCCTCACTCTACTCATTGATTAATATATACTCACTATCTATTTATTAGTTGTTCAAGTTATTTGGTTTCTCTAATATCTGATTGACTCTTAGAACTATGGCGATGGTTGTAGCCCTTTCACAGATTTCTTATTGGGGATTTGATCAAGTACAGAAACATTTCCTCCTATAAACTTCAATAATTGTTACCTCTGCCTCTCAAGTGTCTAGTTAGAATGGTGATGAGAAACTTTAAAACCCAAGTCAAAGGTTAAACATTATCTTATGTTAATGCATAGTCCGGTGCGGCGTAAATCAATTATGGTACGTGACCCGTTGGGGTCATGGCGGTTCGATTCCCGGCCACGCTTGCGCTTTTACACCTATTAACGTTATGTAAGTTTAATATGCGAATTTTATTGTTACTCGGGGGCATGGTTTTGGTTGCAGTTTTAGGGTTCAGTCATAATTGATGTAAGCCGGAAATCAAATGTGTAAAATTATTTCTCTTGCTGAAAGTTCAGTTCAGAACAGCTACCCACAGAGCTTTTTCGGTTCTTTTAAATTTTATGTTCTTATTCCGCTTTAGTTAAAAATAGACGGGGGAGGGAGAGGTATGGTAACCAGTTTATCCATACACTTTCGCTCGATAAAATAATAACAAAGTTGCCTCTGAAATAAACTGTACCAAAGAGCTTTTCATAATGTTACACATAGTAAACCTAGTGTGCAATTCACTAAGGACAAACATCAACTGACTATATCACTAGTTTCCTGGGCAATAAGAATCAATATCGTATGACGTTGGCAAAGACATCCCTGGGCCGTAGTTAGTGAGTACTGGATGGATATCATCGCGAAAGGATAAACACGTTTAACGTAGTAAAGCAAGGTCATTGGCTCTATTACCCCCTCAGTAGGATTTTGTGTGTGAACTTTTGAACACACTTGACGGTATGTTTTGATTAAAGAATTGGATATACGTTAATTGTATATGTCGTCCTGATTGTCTTATACATCCATCGAGATAAAAAATGATAACCCCTACCATTGGAGTATAGATGAACTAAAAAGAACCTCGCAATCAACGTCACTTTCACACGTTTTGTGATCATAAAACAATGCTTTACACTTTCTATTATCCAACTATAATGGTAGTTATTTATTAGGTAACACTTGTTACACCTACTAGTGTTAGAACAAATGCAATAGTGATAGATTTACAATTGGATGTGTAAGGTGTATCTGGGAGATGTCAGTTGCAAGAAGTTCTAAAAAATTATCTTATTAACATTTTGTTATTTAATTTGGGACAGACAAACGGGATGATTCAAGCTTGCAACGATAGTTAATGTACTTATAACCAGAATAATCGAAACACCTTGCAAGTTTATGTTTTGTAAAGATTATCAGAAAAACCTATGAAAGTTTATTTTGAATTTAGAACATTAACATTAGGATTTGAAAACCTCATATTATGCACAAGTTTAGAAACAAGCATTCTTATTATCTAGTTATAGAATTAATATCATTATTTTAATATACAATGAAAAAAAATTAGATCAAGAAGAAAAAAATAACCTTTCAAACAAAGGCAGTTTGCAGCTAGCAAACAATAAACTCAAGCGATCATCCTTTGAAAAAAAATTCAATTTATCATTAAATTAAATGTAAGTATTTTTGCTGTTTCAAAACGAAGTAACCATCTTAACAACAACAGTTTATTTTGTCACAAATAAAAGATACTTCAACTACAAACTACAAGGTTGGTTAGTAGTTCAGTCTCAGTCTAAAATCAGTATAATATAAGGAGGTGACGTGACGAACTAGATTTATCGGTCCTTATTCTTTAGTAGTAAACTAGGAGTGACATTGATAAAAACAGTATTATTCTCATAGGTTACCTCTTCGAATCTATCAGGATTAAATAAGTAAAACCTTATTACACATCTAAAGTTGCTTTAGACACTTAAAAATGTTAATAGGTAGTCATGAATCATATTTACTATAAAATTATTCAATTTTAACACAATTCGTTAACAAATGATCACAAAAACTACTCTTTACTCCAATGACTTGACGTTTTGTTTTCGACGGTTCCGCCTCTGCCGAAGAGGTTCATTTATCTTTGTTGAAATAGAGAGGATAGAGGATGAAATATGTTCACAGCAAAAAGTTCACACACATAAATCTGATTTACGAGACAAACGGTATAAATTTCTGTTTATAGAGCATTTTACGATACCATGACAAGACGATAAAGATTATCTTATAAAATTACAATTTTAGCTGAACTTAGGTAAGATTTTATAAAAATTTGAATGTCAGTTTTCTGGTTTCGATTCATTTTCTTAGTTATTGATGGTTTTTAATAAATCAATGAAATATAATCTTTTAATTGAACCGCCTCCGTGGCCTCGCAGTTACATAAGTGGACTCGCGATACGGAAGTCGCGGGTTAGATTCTCGGGGCGGTTTATACTCTACATGTTTTACTTTATAGTTTTTATTCGTTATTAATAAGAGATAAAATCTATTTTACTAATTTTTTAAATGTTTTATTACTTTATTTATACTTACTTTATTGATAATTTTTGAAAGCTGTAAACCGCGGTTGCTCTCTGCATGTATTTGAAATGTGTAATCTCTGCGCCCCACCACCGTACGCATCAGAAAGTGCGGCCATCAAAACAGTCTGAGAGCTACCGATTGAAAAGAAAACGCCATTGCTGGCAGCTAGCAACAATAGAGTCGTGATGACTGAGCAATTTGTACTCCGATAATCTAATTGTCAGATTGTATTCTGATTTGTTGATTGTGCACTTGCCGCTACGGCGGTACCGACAGCAAAAAAATAGAGGTAAGAAACGGCGAATATATAAACGAATGAATAATGTATTATTATAACAATATTTGGGTGCTGTTATTATTATTTGCGACAAGAGCTCGTAACGATAAAACTTTAAAAGGTTAGTGGTTGACTTGGGCCCCTATAAAATGAAAAGTTGAATTTTCTTGAAAGTGACACTAAAGTGTCCAATCAATTATTTTACCCCCTAAGCCCCATAACGTGTGATTTTAATCAAAGTCGTTAAAGCCGTTTACGAGATCGTATTAGCATGGTAACGAGATTAATGTTACAGCATCCAAAAATGCATACGTCCAATGCTGAGCCTAAAAGTTCGTCATAAAAACAATGAAAGGATTTTCTATAAGAGCAAATTTACACAAATACAATTTTGACATGCGTCTGTTGGAAAAGAGTAAGGATTTATCTTATAAAAAACAGAGAGCACGTGGCTTGTGCGCTAAGACGCTATCGATTGTTTTAAATTTTTATTGTAATAAATATTTGCTTTTTTAAATTTATTCAATCTTTTATTTTAATGAAAATTATAACGAAGATAGCTTAGGTACTTTTGCTGATAAACGGCCGCCCTGTACACGGAATAACCCTATTCCATGTCGGAATTTAACTATTTGAAGTATTACCTATGTCAATTGCTCCATGCCTGTGTTTATGTTATAAAGTATTATGCTCACAATCTCATGAACTATGAATAAAATATTCAAGTAATGTTTTAACGCGTTGATATACTACGGACGCTAGGAGTCTACTACCGACAAATCAATTTCAAATGATTCGTTGCGAACGTGCGAATCAGCCGCAGGCGGTCGCTACCAAACCCATAAATAAATTAAAAAGAAAGAAATAATTATCTCAAAACGCTATTCTAGTTCTATAATTTATACAAGTAGCTCAACTCATAAGTATGAATTTCATTATGCACGCTCCGATTGATGACTTTCATTTGTAATATTTTAAAAATAATTGGCAGGGAAAGGTGAATCCCAATTTATCATCGACATATAAAATAACATATATAACATAGAGCCGATACGTTATCTAATCAAAATATCGTAAATAATGACGTACGTTTGTCGAGAAAAATATTAGAACATTAATAAAGCTTTGATTTTAAACGGAAGGAAAAGCAATATGCATAAAATTAACGAAACTCGGGCGCCCTGCGGTTTTACCTGAACATTCTAGCTCCCGTTAACCATAATCAGAGTAAACGTTGATCGTTTTCTTTTTTAGGAACCCGTTTATATTGTAAAGTGAGCTGTTTGTATTGAAACTATAATTTGAAAAAACTAAAACAGGCAATCTCGTAAAATTGAATTTGTCTTAATTTTTTAAATCGAATTAACAAGTCAATCTTGTAACTACAGTCAACAACAGTTGATTTAGAGTTGGGATCGTTTCAGTCTAAAGTGGCAATGCACAGGTGGCTCAAGGAAGTATTTAATGACGACGTTTGTCTTCAATTTTGTTGGCTAGGATACAATAAAATCGTGTAATACGGTAACTAATACATGCATAGTGAATGCACCCCCTGGATTGAGTAGTCACCGTACGACTGAGGCAGCTACCAATGTGTAATTTACTCGTAATCAGTAAAATATGTATACACTTTTGAACCATGTCACATTCAGCTTTAATTGACATTTACCTCACCACACAGGGGCAATTTTTAATGTGACATGGTAAAAAGTGGATACATGTTGTACTTGCTCTTGTACCATGTCAAATTCACCCCTTCTTGTTTATATGTAGCGTGCCGAGGGAAATGTTAATTAAAGATGAATATGACATGAAACTTCTACTCGACTGTACATACAGGTGCTACACAAACACAGAAGTACGAATACAAAGTCATATTTTTGAAATGGAAATTAATAATAGATTTAAGCACTTCGAGTTAAAATAAATTTTTTTGCTACCACTCCAACTCAAACTATGAAATGATTGCTGGGTGCGTTTTAAGACATCACTAGTTGTTCAATAATAATAATAAAGCGTACAACCATTGTCGGTAATAATGTATTATTTGGCAACAACGACTACGCCTTACAATAATATTGTCATTAACATCGTTCCCGATAAGAAACCACAGAGTGTTTTTATTGTGCTTTTTAAGAGCTTTAATCCGTCCGCTTGGACAATTGTGTTTTTGTTCCATTCGAGGTTTTATTTTTATAACAATTCGTTAATGGGCATCTGATTTTGAAAGGTCAACGGCTATGGTGGGGTTTTCTACACTCGTCGGGATTTACTATATAAATGGCAAAAGTAAATTGTTGGAAATTATTCTGACATTCGAATTTCAACACATCACACTCCGTGGCCTATTGGCTGCACAGTGGGACTCGCAGTACCGAAGTAGCAGGCTCGATTCCCCGTGTGTGATATTTTTGATTCTCTGTTTTGTTCGTAGCAGCAATTTTAGGACATAAAATGTACTCTTAGGCTATCTACCATATGTTGCATATGTTTTCCGCCCAATAGTTTAAAAGCAATGTTGTGTTCCAGTAATTTCTGGTAAAAGATCCAGTGCCTCGTTAAATTTTGGCTTTTTAATGAGCACGATTTTTGATGGCCTTATGCTTTTTATATATGTATGATAAGTTCACACTTGGCCTTCATCGCACCGCAAGCTGATGAGGCTCTGGCTCTGTAACCTTTTCTACCGGTTAAACCAAGCACCGATAGGTAACTCCCACTGAGAATCGAACCCGGTACCTCAATAATGTAAGTCAAAGTGTGTAGCCATTAAGCCATGGAGGCGTTTAAAATTATCGCCACTTGTAGAACACACACACACACAAAGCGAGTGCAGGTTCTCTATGTTCCTTCAGCGAAAAACAAATGGTAGAAATGATTTATCATTTATTTGTGCACTCATCATCAGCCAGGAAACGTCCACTGCTGGACATAGACCTCCTTCATGGTACGCCACATTGACCGGTCCCGAGCTACTTCCATACAGCGACTCCCCGCGATCTTTACTGGGCCGTTGGTCCATCAAGTAGAGGACAACTCGATACGTGGTCGCCACTCGAGAACTCTTACTTCCTATCGGTTATCAGTTCTTCTTACATTATAAATAACTAAATGGTACGATTTCAGTATCGATTGTCGATTGTCTCGATTTTAGAAGTCTACCCGATATCATCTCGAGGGTGTCGTTAAAGATGACTAAGAGAAAAATATGCAGGAGATGGGATGCAGAAACTACTTATGTAAAATCAACATCTTATTGCGATCACTAATCCACCCCCTCATGAAGTCCGTTTCGACTATCGATGTATTATATCCAACAGTGGAATTTTGCAGGTCGTAGATCGGTGTGAACTAGAGTTGAACTCCACACCTCGACGATACAATAAATAACGCTATTTGTAAAACTGCGACCAATTTATCTATATACAAACCAGGAATTGACAAGTCTCTCTACATTCACTCTAGCCCAAATAGATAGTAATCGTATTTTCGTCTGCAAAGGGGCTGCAGACAGACAGGTTTATTAGGGTTCCGCAGTCAAACTAGGAACCCTTATATAGTTTCGCTCTATCCGTCTGTCTGTCCGCGGCTTTATTCAGAGATCCTTACGCCTAGTAAGCTGTATATTAATCACGCCGACAAATTGGTAGGATAAAATCTTGAAAATATTTTTAAGGCAACATATATGTAACTTGGGGATAAAATATTTTTAAGGCAACATATATGTAGCTTGGGGATAAAATATTTTTAAGGCAACATATATGTAACTTGGGGATAAAATATTTTTTCGCGTCTATCCCATTGTGTGGGATATCGTTGAATAGGTCGTTAAAAAAGATTGAGGGTCTATGACCATCACTTTTCGATTCTGGGATCCGTTTGAGAAATATTACGCTTTAAAGCGATAATTTTTGACAAAGTTGGGCGTACCTCCCTCTCCCCGCCTCTATCTTTTAAAGGATTGCGTTTAAAAATGCGAAAAAATCGCAGCAGTAGTATGTATACTGAACTTAAAAGGAAAACCATCATTACTAAGGTGGAGTAACGAGTAATAGTCAACCAAATTATAAAATATACTTCGAGATATCATAATAAAAGTTTCGTACGAATTCCATTCAAAATTACTTTACATCGTCCTGTGTGGTCCCAACTACGAAACCCTACACAGCGCGTGGCTCGACACACACTTGGCTGATATTTTTTATTTTTGTCATATATTTGCTATCTTAATTAATACCAATCGTTTTTGAATTATCCAAGATAATAGATTAGTCTACAATCACGACACAGCTGTCATGTGATTGGTGACCTGGTTTTGTGTGAGCCATTGTTTCATTAACCCAAGACTTCTAGGTGGGCACGCTTCCATCTTATGGCCTTATCATCAGGTGAGATGAAGGTCTACTGTCAAGTCTCAGTGTTTTTTAAAAAATGGAACTAGATGATAGAAACGCGTATTGGTTTCACACTGACTTTTTTTAAAATACAAAAGTATATAAAACAGAGATAAAAAAAGATGCAATAGATGCTGGTCGCCAACATGGTGAGGACGGTGAGGACACCAATACTTAGCAGGCGAGCAGCAACGCAATTTTTTTGACATGGCGATGAAGCCCTAACAATATTGTCTTTGCCCAGAACTGTAGCTGTAATACGACCCCTTGGCCAGTGACTTGGTAAATACGAGGTCTGCGATAAATACGAGGTCGCCGACTTTTAAAGATGTCGATTCTGGTTGCGAAACTCTTCTTGGTCCTAGTTCTGGAAGGTACTCGCGAACGAAACATTGCCAGAAATGTTCAACTAAACGTTGTGACTTCTTCCACTATGCTCTGCTGGAAAGATCAGAGTCATCAAATGTCTGAAGTTAGACGTCGTTGGACGAGGAACCGATAAGAAACTACAATGGAGACCAGGCTGCATCGAAGTGCTCGTCGTTGGGAACGTGGGAGATCTTGAGTTAACTATGGCTTCTGCCTCCAACAATAATTTAGACAAAACTTCCTCTCTCAGCAAGCTTTCCTTCAAGGTAACTGTGAGGGAATTTCTCACATTTCTCACCAATCTTTCCCAACAACCTCCCATAAATGGGGCCAAAGGAGGGATAAAATTCCATCTAATCTGTTTTATGGTCGGTTTAAAATTTTAGAGGCGCTGACGAAAACTGTTCCATTGTCTGAATAAATGCAAGAAGGAGAACCTCGTCGAGCAATGAAAAGGCGTAGCGCCATTATGGCAGAATCAGGTGATAAACTCTCCACAATTTCTAAGTGAACCACTGTAATAGCAAAACATGTGAAGAGAGCTATCCACAATTTTGCTGTTCGACAACCAATCGTAACAATTACTGGGCCAAAGTAATTAATGCCTACATAATTAAACGCACGCTCCTGATGGACCATTTGCTCTTCGGGCAAGTCTCCAATGGGTGGTAACTGGCTTTGCCTTCCAAATCCGACAGGTTTGACATCTTGAAGCCACTTGTTTAACAGACGGTCTGAGACCAATTATGTAAAATCTCTGCCACAAGACTTCGTTGACTACGAGCTCATTACTTGAATGAGTGAATTGAACATGGTAGAAGATTAATAGTATGGTCATCTGGTGTTTTCCATCTAGAACAATTGGAGTATTTGGTTATTGTATTTCCGAATAGGAAGAGTTCGCGAAGGCATTAGCCGTAATCACCAAGAGACACTAGAGCTCTGTCCTAAAGCACACACACACTGGTGACACATCTGGAGATCCTGAGTTCGATCCCCAACAGTTTTTTTGTTAGTAATCGATTTGCTGCTGCAATTTTCTTTCGGATTGTTCAGTGACAATTTTATTTACCTACTCTTGTTCAAAATCTAATTTTATAAATTTAATTGCCTGTGCAATAAATGATTATTATTATTAATCATGATTAGATACATTGTATTCTATCTAGGTTTATATAATTCACCATATGCGCACGTCAATGTATTGATAAAATCTCTTCTGCAAAGTTTTGATAAAGGATAGCAACGTTTGTAACTTATAAATACGATTGCACAGCTAGTACACTCAAAAGTAATAAGTCAGACGAAGATGGAGTTTTGGATTATATTAGCATTTACCATTGCTGTAGCCGCGCCGAGATTAAGTACAGCTTCAGATGTATTGTCATGGAGAGATCCTAAAGGTAAGTTGAGTCATTCAGTTACTATTTCACACAAACCTTCAACGAAATTGATAATCTCAACTCAACAAACAAACAATTCAACCCAAGTACACCTCCTGTGTGCATACACGCTGATTGGCCCTAATAAGACAACAGAGCACGCATTGGCCCGTTCGTATTGCCACCATGTTATAAGTGGTCGGATCCAAAGTCTATAAGACAACGTAGTCTGGTGTTGTTTGGAAGTGTTCGCTTTGCGTTTTGCGCATTCTGCGTTTCTAGGTTCTGCGATTTATAAATGAAAGAGATGTACAGTTGATTCTGTAAAATTTCAGCGCCGGATCTGCGGTGAGGTACAACTTTTTCAAAATTCACAAATAATTTGTATGTCGAAATTGAATTGACATTTTTGAATTTAGATTTCATCGGGGAATCAGCGCTCTTATACTGACTAGTATTGTTGTTCTGTTAGATTCCGGGTTATTTATTACGTCAGTAAACTATCGTACTATACATTATCTATAAATAAACTAATCTGAAATTAATAAAAATTAATTCATTAATATAATAGTAATAGTTTAAATATTGTATCGATTGAATGATTTATTCAATATCTGAAAGATAATTGTTGTCAAATTGATCAAATTGATATTATTAAAACGTATCTTGATTGATTACCACCAAGTTCGACGTATGATTTTTCATGAAAGATAACAGCTTGCTCTTAACTTGTTATTATTTTACTAAGGAATAATTTAGTCACGATTGAAAGAGAAAACTCTTACAGTCAAATTAATTTACTAAGTCACTTAAAGCTAAGCTATTCAAATGGTACACCGCTTTTCATGAGTTGATGAATTGATGATGATGTTGTTTAAAAATTTCACGTAACAATTATAAATCCAAGTTATAGTTTGAGACAGGGCTGGGACACGCAATAAAATAGCCTCTAGATATCTTCTAGCGTAACTCATGAATCTCGTCTCCGAGTTTAGAAACGCATCCAAATCCTGGTCAAAAGACACAAAACTCACAACAAAAGTGTTAATTGTTTGCTCTCTCTCAATCATATCTAATCACAACCAATGAATGAAAACCAGATAAAAACAATTTGGCCGTGGAATAGGTATTATTAAGAGGCTATGTTGGTTAGACCACGTGGCCGCGTTCAAATTTGGATTGTTTTGTAGCTGTCCCTATCTGAGCCCTATCCTACCCGAGCGCGTACGGTGAGACAGCATACACTACGCGAAGTTATCCACCCGTTATTTGGATGTTTCGTAGTCCAGGGATCATTTGAAGGATACAGTATATTATGTAACCATTTTTTTAATACAGTATACTAATGAAATTTCAGATGTCGGTGGTTTTTCCAAATTGTTCTAAATCGATTCATACTCTTGTAAATCAGGTTCAAGGTTGGGGATTTTTACTACCGTAAAATACAATTCTTTGACGCCCTGTAACTCTGGAAGTATATATTTGAACGAAAATCTGACTCATCACCGACACAGATATTTGTTTTTAGATTGTGTCTTGAAAATTTCATAGATTTTCATAGCTTAATACTCAAAATATGACTGGACTACGTTTGTATGGGCGCTTTGACATCAGCATACCCTCTTAAGGGTAATATCGACATAGACCCACCCCCGCCTGATCAATTTCAAAACCAAGTTGCTTGCATGTCGCGGTCTTAGCTAGACCCGCATTGTCTTTTGTTCAATAAGAAAGACGAAAACGCTTTTTTGTAAGTTTTTATGGCTTTTTAGAGTTCACTGTAGTAGTTATAGTTTAGAGTCATTTTATACAGCCTCACTATGACGTCCAACTTGCGAGCTCGAACGAACTCCAACTCCCACAGAACTAACAAGGCGGAGCAGCTCGAGCCACGACTGTATGCGAAACTGTCCATAGTGGTGCTCAGGCGGGAACCTTGTCGGTAGTACATTAGAGAAACTGAGTTGATATGTTTTACTTCTTGGTCTTGTTACCGTATCGATATAATTTACATTACTTAGTAAATGTTTTGTGTCAATGATGTTTTTGTTTGTTTTCAGACCATGTGGTTTTGACTGTAACTGCTAATACCACGAACACAGTTTACAATGTGGGTGATGCAGTTGAATATACTTGTACAGCAACTGATCTACCTTTCGGGACTGAAACTCTAGAGTTCAAACAGAAAGCAGGTGAGTTTGAGAAAATTTTAAGTGATACATGTCACCGTTACAAAGATTTTTCAGTGCTTTGTACGATAAATATTGGATTAGATATTCGTTAGATAGATTCCAGGATAAATTAAGCAAAAGGTTTATATGCATAATTTAGTTTTGTTATTATTTAAGTTTGTTTTCTAATTGAATTTCTCAGCTTACACATAAAAGTTTTAGTTTATATGTAATTATATTGAAACTCTAGGTCTATTTAATAATAATATTTGTTTTCATATATATTGGATGACTGTTTGTTTCATAAATTAAAGAAAAGAAGATAAATAAGGCTAATGTTCTACCGAAATTTCACTTCACTGATGATATAGTCTATGACGTCATCTATGATATGCAAATGTCGATAGATTTACTATTTACTCTAGCCTTGAAGACATCCAGATTGTGATATGTGACAAACAGATGCCAGCAGATAATTTCACTCCTTAGTTGTGTGAATAACAAATGAAAAAGCGAAACGTTTTGTGCGAAGTTGTGGTTAATCATATAATCATAAGAGTGAGACCGTGCTGCAATGGTTGACTTAACTGTAGAAGGGCAAATGATTTTCGGCCATCATCATCATCAACAGCCTATATACGTGCCCACGACAGGGGCTCAGGCCTAGTCTCCTATTTTCTGTTATGCAATCCATATATATTATCATGATAATTTTCATTAGTCCACTGTTGGACAAGAGCTACTCTTCAATCAACGGCTACATTAAATATATATCGTATTTCTTTCCAGCATTCTGGGAAATAAGACTTGTAAGCGGACGCAACGCCTTGACTTTCACGAAGGTCATGACGGCTTCAGACAATAACGCGGAGATATTCTGTGGTGTTGTATTCTCAGAGAGGGATGGTGAACCGGAGACCTCGTACAGCTATTACGCCAAATCTGATATCATCACACTGCAGGAAGTCGGTGATGGCATACCCGTTGGCCCGACTATACCGAACTACGCTAGTAAGTATTAGAAGGCCTTGAGGCCACAAACATATACATGGACGCGATTTTTAAATAACAAATATGTCATTAATGAAACAGCTTATCCAGTAGTTCGGTCACTCAGAGGTCTATCGAAAATTGTTCAGCATGGAGTCTCTGAGTCATTGTGGGTTGTTCTTAAGAAGTCGAAAATAACTGATGTAGACGTCCTACACCGATATAGTTTGATATTATTTAGAATGCTAAGCAAGAGAGAAGTCATTGCAGTTTTCTATGATATTTTCTGGTCTGTTTCAGGCTGTATAATGATAAAATCGAAATATTTCGGTTTGGTGCGGTTGAGGCGATAAATTTAATAGTGTTATGAGCAGGATTAACTTATCTACTCATCAAAGTCAAAATTACTTTATTTTTTAATACACAATAGAATTTACACTTGTTAATTTGTTTTAACCAACTAAAATGTACAGTGTAAGGTATAAGTATATTTACAAACGCTACAGCGAGTAGTCTGCCAAGTACTTATTTCTTGTATGTTTAGGCTGAGTGCAATCCTTGTAGCATCAGGCTGCAATTAACTGAAAGTAATTATTCTGTTGTTTTTCTATTATTTAGTAATAATAACTGTAAAAAAACAATTGATCGTGAAGGTATTTAAACATTTACAAAAAATCGTCACACGGTATCAAGCTTTGATAAATAAAACATTGGCTGAAGTGAAACTTCGACATAATTAATTATCAATAATTTCTGCATAAAATGTACATTTTCGAAATCATCATTTACTTACTTGCTATGTTGAAAACTTAGAGTTTAACCCGAATACTTTGAAATAATAATTTTTATCTCAAGACTTCGTAATAATTATTTGATGTTTAACCTTTGAGTTGGACTCCCAAACCGTAATTTTAAGGGAGCAAGGAATCTGGTTGGTTAGACGCAGTTTATAATGTTTATTTGTTTTAGTTGGACAGTCCGTGGCCCTGCTTTCGTTAGACTGGGACACCATGGTAGAGACTAGCTCTACATACAAGCCCCACGACATGGTGTTTTTCACCTGCCGACCTTCCAACTTCAACGGGTCACCATTCATTGACTTTTATCAGACAAAAGGTGAGATTCGTGTTTGTTTTTAATTAATTTTTGCTTCCAGCATTCTCGGTTCTTATACGAGTAGAACCCCCATAATAAAGAGGTATTAATGAGTCAGCATATGAATAATTAAATATACGTACAAACAAGTTACTTTTATTATTAGTTATTCCTATAGTGACAGTTTGTATCAGCTTAAGAGGATTTGCTGTTGTCATAGCGCCCATACAAACATAGTACCGTCATATTTTGAGTAATAAAAGATGAAAGTCAATAAATTTTCAAGACACAATCTAGAACTAAATATATGTGTCGGTGGCGAGTCAGATTTTCGTTAAAGTATAAACTTTCAGAGTTACAGGGCATCAAAGTATTGTATTTATGGTTAATAAAAAGCTCCTTTAAAAAACTTTGAACCTGTTTTAAACCACCTGTTAAAAACCACCGCCATCTGAATTTTTTTAATATACTGTATTGAAAAAATGGCCATATAATATACTGTATCCTTCAAATGATCACTGGACTACGAAACATCCAAATAACGGGTGGATAACTTCGCGTAGTGTATGCTGTCTCACCGTACGCGCTCGGGTAGGATAGGGCTCGGATAGGGACAGCTACAAAACAATGCAAACTTGAACGCGGCCACGTGCTCTAAACAGACAATTCTCTTAACATAAACAGATGGACCAAATTCAATGTGGTTTTTATTAGCAACAGGCTGAGCTTCCCTTGTGTCTCCTTGTGACGTAATATTTTAACTAGCTTTGATTTCAATTTTTGCTGATTTTAAGATCACGAAAACTGTAGAGGGATGAGCCGGCCAATATTTTCCGGTACGTTTCTAAGAACCCCCTATCTGTTATTCGTTCTTCAAGCAATGTGGCGTGCCCATTACCTCTTCAGCTTACTGGTAAAGTTCGCAGGGATTTGCTGGATGCAAGCGGCTTACGACCGTTAATTGTGACGTGCCATGGGACAACCCTATATTCAGAAATCGACATTTACAGGCAGATATTCGGACATGAATCCCTCTCGTAGATTCCCACGCCCGTGTGAGAGTATTTGCTATAACAAAACGCATGGCCGGTGGATTGGTATTTAGAAACGATTATTAGTCTCTGAAATGTCCAAAAACAAGCCTACAACTATTTGTTCACTGTATATTGCAGGTAAGATAGAGTTGCTGCGAAAACAGACGTTCAATATGACAGCAATGGACGATGGTACATCAGCTTACTGCAAAGTATGGACCGTGGACGATCGATTCAACAGCTACATCATCACTTCTCCAACCTTGACCATTGACGTTACTAACTGATTTACTGATTAAATTATTTATTTAACAATGAAATAAAAACTGCAATTTGAGTATTTGCTACCTTTTATTTATTTTCTTAAGTAGGTACTGCATGAAATTTTGTAAATTAAAGTCACTACTATTTATGCTCTGAATTATTTAAATACATTGAAATGACTTATTTAGGTTAGCCTGACAAATGAACAAGGGCACGCTATTTTTGAAATTTGATACAAATACATAAATAAATAAATAATTGACAATACATACCGTTAATGATATCTAAATAAATTTGATATGTATTGAGCTGTAATAAACGTTATTTGGTGTTTATTAAATATTACTCGTAGTAGTGACTTTAATTTACGAAATTACTGACAAAGGATTTTTTTGAAGCAAACTCGTTTTGATATTGAGAACAGAACATTTTCACAATTTGCACATTGTTTCTACTTCAGAGGACAGTATAAACTCGTGCGCGCTTCGCATCTGTAAAGTTACTCCAATTCGGAATTTCTCGAACATACTACGCTGTTCTCAATAATGGGCATCATGGGTATATCAAATTAACATGTGGAATTGAGTATTTGTCTAATTTATTGTAACCATGAATGCCAAAGGCTCTAATTAACGAAACAAATGGAAAACGACTAAAATAAACTACAAATTGACTAGGTCGTCTCGACTGGTACCGGGGTCAAAAGTTCGTCAGCGACACTGGTAATTATTGTGCCACAGTGCCTTTGTCATGGTGATTTGAGTTATAATTACAAACTAGCTTTTTCCCGTAGTATTTATTACCTACACATATTTCTAGCAAGTAGCATTATCAAAAACATGGTAATACTTTACCAGGATAAAGGTTAGACTTTACAATACAAATATCCTATAAACTTGTTCATCAAGAAAAAACCAACAGGGTTACCTTTTAACATTAAAATTGTGTATATTTTTGTAAGCCATTTACAAAACCAATTATTTCGATACCCGAGGTTTTCAGTAAAAAAATACTTTTAAAGACATGATTTGGCACCAAAAATCTGTTATTTTATTTTCCAATTTTGATATAATCAGTCACTATTACAATTAAGACGAATTTCACGATACCTCGTAAGCGTGTGTCTAATAAATATACATAAATACACTCGAAAACCATAACCCTCTTTTCGGCGCAGTCAGGTTATGAAAATACAAAAAGAATCAAATCGCTGCAGAAAACTTTGAGGTTGAAGAGCCCAGTCGCTTTCGTAGCCATTTGCTATGTACGTGATAAATTTCTAATTGATCGGGTGAGACGTTTAGTCTTTTCAACAAGCACAAACGCAGAGTTAGTTTCGCATTTATTAAAATGTTGACGTGATTAATCCTTTTATTTTTCTAAATCTAAATCTAACTAAATCCTTCCAAAAGTACATACTTTTAAATGTCAAAAACATTCCCGAATGCTAGAATAGACAACGAACAAATTTTGCAACTAATTCGATACAATCAATCTTTATCAAATAACGTTGTGTGTGACCCGAGACCCGGTTTCATATTTTATAACAGTGATCAGAGAAATAAATGAAATAGGATTTCGTTTTGACCTAAGAGATTGTTATTATATAGAGCCTAGCTCAAGTTTCAACTTGTTAGCTTAGCTTTTAATTTTAAATTGTTGATCGTATGGACCAAGTTATGAACTTTTTAACAATTATGATATTATAATTTTAATAATGCGTCGGTTATACTTATATGTACATAGTTTTATTTTTAAACAGCAGAGGTATCTGGGTAAGCACGTCTACATCCTACGTCTTTATAGTAATTTACCATCAAGTGTAAGTAAATATACATTAAAAGAACACAAGTGTATTGTTAACAGTTATTTGGCTTCTATAGTACCTCAAATCTAAAAACTTGCTTATCTAATACTCAACATCTAATAACTTGCTTATCTAATACTCAACATCTAATAACTTGCTTCTCTAATACTTAACATCTAATAACTTGCTTCTCTAATGCTCATCATCTAATAACTTGCTTCTCTAATACTTAACATCTAATAACTTGCTCCTATAGTACTTAACATCTAATAACTTGCTTCTCTAATACTTAACATCTAATAACTTGCTCCTATAGTACTTAACATTTCAGAACTTGATTCGCTAATACTCATCATCTAATAACTTGCTTCTCTAATACTTAACATCTAATAACTTGCTTCTCTAATACTCAACATCTTATGGCTTGTTCCTTTGACATAAGAACTGACGTCAGGGAGACTACATCAATCACAGCACAGCAAGTCGCGATCGAAGGTCAACAGTTATACGCTGATGACAGATTGTCAGTACTCTTGATCTATTGTCTACGAGATTTTTTAAAATTTTGAATGAATACGGTTTTATATTTTTGATTAAAATTGAAAACTTAATAATGTAGCCGTCCCGTTGTCTATACTGGTGGGTTCGATTAAAGGTTCTAATGGTGGTAGGTTACCTTTACACCAACCGGCTGGTTACCACAATGCAGTCAGTCGCGAAACAGCAGTTTTAATAGCACGGTTGTATTATTAGACTGATCCCCTTTGTTTTATTTGATTCGTCACATATTTGTTAGAGAGATAAAGCCAATGTGCGTGTTGATTCAAAAGTTGTGTACATTTATTTACCTTATAATAAGCCCATTATATCCACTGCAATAAAAACATTATACGATGCAAATTTCACCCGTACACATTTTAATGGTAGTCTTAAACATCTTGAAATATGGCAGGTCGGAGGTCAAACCATTATAAAAGAGATTGTTATGCCAATTTTATCGGTGCCGAGTTTTGTCTTGTGTTTGAGTCAGGGGTCACTATTTTTTACTTAACAACGCTAAGTGTTAAGTTGAGGCTGTCAAATTGTCAAATTAGCGATAAAGGTACAACGAAACTTTGATGCTGACATAGTTTTATATCAGACTCAAATAAAAAAGACTTAAGTAGGTGCAGAAAGATTACTAAAATTAATATTACAGAATATTCGGATATCTTCCAGAAAGTTCGAGTGTTCTCTGAAATAGATATTTACTGATATTCATTGCTGGTTATTCTGGTACTCGTAAGACTCGTAACACAGTTAAATAAAAGACCTTAATGAGTAAATTCCAAAGATGTAAAGGTTGTTAAAATTTTAATTTTTATATTGAATTATATTGAATATTTTTATAGTGAAAAATCAAATTTATGGGTCAACGCAATAAAAAGATATAGCTGTATTTTTGAACATTTTCATACAAAACGAAAGGGAACCAAAACTTATAGGGGACTTCCCGTTGACTCAGAAATTTGGCAAGAAGCAAAGTCTTACAGCACAACCATTTACGAATAAATCTGAAAACCAGGATTTTTATTAATAACACAGCAAAAGTATTTTTTTCAAATTTACAAACTTAGCTTTGTGGTTGAAAGCCATACATCGGGTATGTAATGTAGCTGCAAAGTAAAATGTTTTTTTTTTCAATCAGAATTACATTTTCAGTAGAGCATGGGGTGTATATTACCGTACCTGTTATTTATGTTTTTCAGTATGTTAATTATTCATATTCTGTACAGAACCTTCGGTGCGCGAGTCCGACTCGCGCTTGACCATTTTTAATAGAAGTCTAGTTTTCGTTGTCTTGCTTTCTTGTTGTGCTACCAATGGGAGGAGGGTTGATCTTATTTCAATGGCGGAACAACACGCAAACCGCGAGCGAAATTACAGCAAGATTCTCGTTACACAAAACATCCCAGTCTCATTTCCATTTCCTCATTACAATCTCAAACATAATTTCTTGTGAAGTGAAATTCCAATTACTTTGTAACAAATAGTAAGAAGCAATGATTACAAATTCACAATTACAGTGGACAATTCATATAAACACATAGTACCACAATGTAATGTGTAGTTGCGCATACGCACCCATCCTTAATACCGACTATACATATCTGTTTGCAGTAACAGTAAAAGGAGCTATAGCCATGTTATAGGATCAGGTTATGTGGTAGAGAACTGCTGGATGTGGCATTGATTTATCTATTACGCGTTGTTAATAAATTCGTATTTCTTAGCGATTATACTTATTGACACACACATACCATAAATGTGATTGGCAGGACGTTAAGTTACTCTAATTACTTTCTTTCGTTTTGTTCGTTTATTCTTTTCTGCAGAACGCCGCTGCATCGTTTCGGTAATGAGAAAAATACATGGATGTATTTGATAACCACAAAATCTGCGTGGCATTGATGTAACATTATTGTAATTAAATACTGTTGAAAGCTAAAATTCACTGAAAATATTTTTTTCACGTAGATAGATAATGTTGCTACTCACCTGAGGCAACAAATATATTTCAGTTATGTTTTAAGTTAATATAAAAAAATGTTAAACCATGAAATTCGTCATTACGGTGTCTGGGGACAGACACTTTTCTGTCGGGAAAGTTCTTCATAAAAGAAAAACTATTTGGTATATCAGTTACGTTTGCTTAAATACCAAATAGTATTTCTTTGATGTGTTTTCTTCCTGACATACCGACAAGAAAATGTAACAAAATACTATACATACGAGTAATACGGCATTATTGAAATCTATTATTATCACCCCATAAAAATGCCGTAAGCCTAGTATTCAATTATAGTTGATAATAACCATATTATTCTTCACAGGGAACTAAAACCCCTTTCTAACGACACCGCTATTAAAGCTAGTCTAGCTACTAGATAATAAAACCTACCACCGGCCTCACGTCTTATTAGAGGAAGCGAGCCATAAATGAACTTAACGGTCGGATCATTCCAGTGTCTCCTTTTATGTGGCAATGACGGGCTATGATTACGTCAAAGTTTTTGTTCTAAGATTACCTTAAGCAACTGTTCCAATCATTTATTTACGTAACTAATTAAAATTTGGTTTGTCTGTAGAGAAAATTCAGTTTGATTATCTGTTATGTTATGTTTATAGTAACTTTATACAGTGTGTGACCCAGAACTGGAGTAAATATTCAAAATGCGGCTCTATAGAGTATTAGTAACTTCTTTGAAATGATTCCAGATGTCTAAAACCCATACAATACACACAATCTAAAATACATGCTAAAAGAGTACCTTCTCTCACTAGACTACTTACACACTGAGGAATTACTCAAATTTATATCATAAATATTATTTAATCATTTGGGATCGTTCATAAGATATGATTCCAGTATAGGATTAACTTAAAATAAATATCTGAACAAAGGCTAAAATAAATAAATAAATAACAGCCCCCCCCCCCCCCCCCCTTACTCTCTCTTCGCTCACACACACACACACACACACACACACACACACACACACACACACACACACACACACCAACACACTTATACCATAACACCAACCAATACGCAAATTTTTGTTTGTATAAAGTCTCGGTCGAATCACTGGTTATTGCGACACAGGTTTTACCTACTGCAGTAATCAGAGATCCTCAACAAGCATAGCAGTAACAAAAATATAATTAGCGTCATTTTATGTATTTAAACAGTGTTAATAAACTATTTTTATTATTTAAAAAAAAAATATTTCTTAAAGCTGTTTCATAGTTTAGCGGAACTATTGCTTGCAATACATTGAATACATTGATTAAGTAAGAATCAATTAAAAACTAAACTTTTGATTTTAATTAGTTGGGGACATAACGATTCAATTACTGGTGACATTATTAATTTTTACTTCAAGTCTGGGCCACACACTGTCTGGGATGAGGTATCTGTCAAGTATAAGTTAAAAGCGTTACCTATTGGCTTATTTGCCTTGATTTGTGGAGCAGCAAGGCAGTAGCCGTAAAAATACTAATTCCTGTTCTTGCCACCTGGCTAGCTGTTATACTTGACAACCTGAGCACGCGCTCATGGCACATCTAGCGTCTCTAGGCTGCGCCTGCGCACTCTCGCGTCCACAGAGCCACCTAATCAACGGACAGTGCTCAGATCTGGTCATGTGTGCGCGTTGTCATACTACTTTCTACATAATTTTTTACACGGTCCTATCTATAGAGTCGATGCTTGTGGTGTCATGCGAGGTTACTTTCACTTGTTGTTTTAAATTGATAGTGGGAGACATCGAATTTGGTCTTTTTGTGTTAGATGTTAAAGTCTAATTATGTAACGAAAGCATTGACTAATAAGGAAAGAGTTACCAACTTATAAAGTGTGTTTGGTTTCTTTATTTAATTTTGTATTATACACGTGTTCTATGCAATGTCTAAATATAGAAGGAAGGTAGAATTTTGGAAGATTTACTTTGATTAAATAATTACTAGCTAGCCCGCAACTTCTTCTGGATGCATTCTTCGATGTGGCAGTCTATTAAACAGAGTACATTTTATTTCAGTAACTAACTATGTAGTAAAAAAATTATGCATTTTGTTCTGCAACCTCTTAAAAAAATCTAAATGTTTTACAGCAGGCACAAAATTGAGACGAAAACATAAGGTCGGCAGCTCTTATAAATTGAAATATTTTACGCACTAAAAATCAAATGGTTCATAAAAAATGTAACTAATTGTTATGAGTTATTACAATACAACTCAAAAATACTCGTATTTTGTTTGATTGTGACGTTAACTCATGTAAATTGTGAACTTTTTAAGATTTATGATGAGTTGACAGATTTAATTGTCGAGGTCAACTTATTAATACTCAAACTACTGATGATTTACACTTCTATAAATTAAATCAATTAATGCAATCAGAACTAGTATTTTATGTTTTATTTATTTTCGTTGGTATAAATTAGTCAATATTGAAATTACTAATAGGACCTACTTAACTATTATTATCAATTTATAATACACACTGATACTGTCACACAGTTTTGTTGAGAAAAAAAAATAACCAAAAAATTTAAGGTTCCTTCATCGGAATCGTCTAAAGTCCACTGTTGGGCATGAGCTTCCCACAGACATTGCCAGATTGGATTTTCCGTAACAGTTTTTGCCATAATCACCATGTTTGGCAAATGCAGTTCCGAATTATTTTTCCATCAGTCACTTTTCTGACACCCGGCGATGGGGTTGTCGTATTCTAAAGCCGAAACCACACATATCTGTGGAGTAAACTCCACGCCACGACTACAGATACGGGCCACATCTATAACCGACTGGTCATCTGCTGTGTTTGCTTTGTTCCAGCTTCACCGTAACGAGATACCATCTCGAGATACATCTCAAGATTTCACATCGTAATCTTGTTTCGATCAATTAAATGTTAAACCCTCACAGCTTCATGCGGTTTTATCTTATGATATTTGAGACAATTTTGCGTATAAAATTTTAGTGTTGAATCTTAATTATGTAGCTGTCTGGTTTATAATTGGTTCATTTTAAGAGGTTGGTACGTATGTATTTACGTGCAAGTTTTTTATGTATGATGGGTTTGCACCTTGGCCTTCATCTCACCTGATGAAGTAAGTGACAATAAGGCCGTGGCGATAAGCTAATGAGGCGCTGGCTCCGCTACTTTTCATACCGGAACACAACAGTGCTTTTAGCACAGATGTTTTGTGGCAGACATAGGTAACAAAACAAGGTCTTTTGTATAAATTTATATAATTTTTAATTTAATAATTTAATAAATTTAGATAACTAATCAAAACCAATTAACTTAAAATAATAACGTTAAATAATTAACGGTTATAAATTATTGAATGGGGGATATAAATAATAAACTAATAAGCTACTAACCAAACCGAAATAGATATCAAAATACGTAAAAAATAATTATAGTATTTATCATCAGAGACGTAAATAAATAAACGCCAATTAAATTGCACATTAAAAAACATACTAAGAAAATTAGATGAGAAAAAGTCGATAAGAAAAATATGTCCCAATCAATTTAGTGATGTACTCTGTAACGAGGTACCGATATCGATGAACAATAACTCATTTTAATTGAATCATTCCGGCTAATAGTGCTTTCTGGACGTTTGACAGCTTAGTCATTAGTGATGCGATAGAGATGCGTAATTGAAAAACGTCGATTAATAGCTTAAGTTTTTGTTTGTGTGTGTTTACTTTTCATTTACTCTTTAAATGGTATCTAATTTACTTTTTGTTTTATTTCAATTCAATAGTGGACAGACATATAAAATAAAACTGGAATGTTGGGTTGATAACTTAGTTTTATCTTTTGAAATAAGTGCTTCAAATGGTTTGTAACATGAAGAGCATATAATTTTTGGTATAATATTTTGTATTGCGATCAACCTATGTTGTGAGACGTTTTAGAAAACGACAACACTGTGATACATATTTAGCTGTTTAGGGACCAACCTATGTCATAGTCTTTTTTATAATTTAAAATATGATCGTACTTGTTACTCATTATATATAATATAATATTTTAGATCGTGTCATAAAATTTTTTTTTTGTTTAGCCAAAAAGACAAATATTTTGAATCACGCTGTTTATAGAATTAAAGATAGTAAAACAACTTCAGTCACGACTTAAAAAAAAAACTGAACAGCCCTATTCTCTACATCAACAAAAAGTAGTCAGTTGACATATTGCTCTTGACAAATCTAAGAACGCAATCGGCTGCACCATTCCGATTACAAAATATCGATTTCAATTTCCCCAGTATGAGCATCAGCGACAAATAAAGTGGCGATCGTCAGATGGTTATCTACGAACAAACAGTCCGTGTGTGTTGCGTGTGGTTGCGCTTGCGCACACAAGCAGCGCGCGGTGAGAACCCGCGCACCTGTACAGGCCGACCTGTTGCCTAGTGCGGGGATTTATGTGGTATCGATTGTATTGTATCGAGTGGACCAAAATGTAAAGTGAAACGTTACGTTCGAAAACTTAGTCGTATTGTTTATGAGAAACATTAACTTTATGATAAATGATGATAAACACTATGATTGAAAATAGGTCAACTCTTGATCGCATTATAACCTGATGCTACATTTTATGAAGGATAGGATCTTGAAGGCATCTTGATTGTATCACTTGTAAAATATAGGCCTGTAAAGAATTCTATAATTAGCTGACTTCAATGTGTATGTAGAAGCGAATTTATGAAAAACAGTAGGAAATATAATATATTAACTTAGCCTCTTGTTGCCTGATTATTATAAAAGGAAAAGGGTGGAAACAATTGTGTAATTTGCGCGCACACTCTCCGAAATGAAGACTGTAGAAAACTGAAACACTGGCTACTTTACCAAAGGTTAAATGATATGCAGTTTTTTTCCCACCACTGAGCTGTAAGTAAGCCACCAATAAGCCTCTTTGGTGATAATGGTATTATATCGACTAATTATCGATACATAACGGCTACCCCGTCCCTCCCTCTTACGCAGCGCCGCGTCCATCGCGGGCCATTCCCGCTTGCATCATAAATCACGCACTAATAGCCGGTAAACTCATTCGCTAATCCGAATCGAACAACTGCGATATGCGCACACGCATCGAACCTTTTATTGAAGTTTTATAGCGGGATCATTATTGGATAGCGAGTACTCTTTGTTTCCTTTTTAAAATTAACTACATGAAAAAATTATTTAAAAATTACATGATTAGAAGTAGCAATTGCAGTTTTCAATCAATTCATTTATATTTTAAGGTGTCTCTCATTTGTATTTGCTTTATCTATCTAAAAATGACGTGTCACCTTGAACAAGAGTAATGCAATATTTTTGTGTACTTAATTCAAAGCTCAGTCCATAACGTTTCACCTATAAACATGAAGATTGGCATATCGAGCCCTTTTATGATTCAGAGTACCATTTTGTTCCACTAAAAATATTGCTTTATTTGATTGTCTAGATAGATTAGAGTGTAATTAAGAGGGTATGCTGGTGTCAAAGCGCCCATACAAACGTAGTCCAGTCATATTTTGAGTATTAAGCTATGAAAATCTATGAAATTTTCAAGACACAATCTAGAAACAAATATATGTGTCGGTGGTGAGTCAGATTTTCGTTTAAATATATACTTCCAGAGTTACAGGGCGTCAAAGTATTGTATTTTTCGGTAATAAAAAGCCCCAACTTTGAACCTGATTTACAAGAGTATGAATCAATTTAGAACAATTTGGAAAAACCACCGACATCTGAAATTTTATTAATATACTGTATTGAAAAAATGGCTACATAATATACTGTATTCTTCAAATGATCCCTGGACTACGAAACATCCAAATAACGGGTGGATAACTTCGCGTAGCGTTTGCTGTCTCACCGTACGCGCTCGGGTAGGATAGGGCTCGGATAGGGACAGCTACAAAACAATGCAACCTTGAACGCGGCCACGTGCTCTAAACAGACAATCCTCTTAAAACACATAGATTTGATGTAATCTTTAATTAGAAGACTTCCACATTTTTGTACATGACCCCTGAGACCGCGTGGTCCGACTGCTCAGTCCGATTACTCGGACCACGCGGAATTTTTTTTCATTCGACTATCATTTTTTGAGACCGCGTGGTCCGACTATAGAGATACGAGAACTTTTTACCGTCGGATCGACTAAATAAATCTAACTGTGAGAAAGACAAGAATAATACGAGATTTAATTTCAATGTAGTTTTATTTTTGCTAAATAATAAAAATATATCGAACTGTCAAACTTGAAACACTCATATCTCGGAAACTACTGACCGTAGACTAGTAGTGTCTTTGACAAAGTCAAAGGGCTCGATGGTATCTTTATTTTTGATGACAGCTGTCAAACTTGAAACACACATATATCGGAAACTAATGACCGTAGACCAGTGGTGTCTGTAGCAAAGTCAAAGGGCTCGATGAGATCTTCATTTTTGATGACAGCTGTCAAACTTGAAACACTCATATCTCGGAAAATACTGACCGTAGACTAGTGGTGTCTCTACCAAAGTCAAAGGGCTCGATGAGATATACATTTTTGATGACAGCTGTCAAACTTGAAACTGTCATCAAAAATTAAGATCTCAACGAGACCATTGACTTTGCTAAAGACACCGTAAGTCTAGGATCAGTATGTCAAGATATGGGCAATTAACTTTTGAAATATTGATTTAATATAGATTTATTTAGTCGATCCGACAGTAAAACGTTCTCGTATCTCTATAGTCGGACCACGCGGAATCTCAATTCCGCGTAGTCCGAGTAATCGGACCACGCGGAATTTTTTTCCGCGTGGTCCGATTACTCGGACTGAGCAGTCGGACCACGCGGTCTCAGGGAACATGACGACGTATACAACCACTCAGGAAATGATTTCCATGATACTTGCGGGTGAAGTACTAGTCTCGTTGAAATTTAAAGTCTTCAACCAACAGACAAACAAACAAAGAGCTAACATGACTGGGACCAGTATTTTACAAAGTATAATGTGTCCAATCACTTTAAAAGATTATGTGCCGTACTGGATTAACGCTTGCTGGGAGCAACTGGTTAGTTCTGCAGGGTTAGGTTAACGTTAGACCTTCGTAGAAAATTATGAGTATCTCAGATTTTTAAAACCTCGAACGAAAAATCTCAACAAGAGATAGATGATTATAGAGAATTAAACATAATAATATATACAATGAGGTACCATAATAGTATAGAAATTATTACTATATGCCTAAAAACCCTAATTTATGATGAGACTGAATCGTTTATACATTTTATCACATAATTTCACCCCACACTCACACACACACGACTTGACAAGCTCACTTAGTTACATAAATATAATATTGTATAGTTTATAATATTATATCTTTTTGTGATTGTTAGTAAATAAGCCGTCTTATTGTAATCAACCCCTTTATGCTAACGGAAGAGCGGAAACCTCTACTACAAGCTTCAAAGCTTAAAAGAGATTTTCAGCCTCCACTACTGTTTAATTTTTTGACTATAATAAAAACTATTTTATTATTTATTTATTTATTTAACATCTTATAGAATCTACTTAGCGGAGGGAGTTAAAATGATATCAATCAATGTGCTGGGCGTCCTGTAACGCAGGGTCACACCTATCTCAGGCATCAGTCTCTCACACGTTCATTTATACTTCCTAAGATTTAAGTTGGAAATAAATAAAATTTTATTTTCTATTTTATTTTCTTACTATATCTAGTGTCATTCAAACTATTTTTAGCTAAATTAGTGTTAGTCTAATTAATGTTTCTCCTAAATAGTGTCATTCCAGATAGCACACATTCATAACTATTGTTTTACGTTTCGTTCCTTAACTGTGTATTCAGTATTAATAATTTAGTATGTACTTACAATTAGTACAAGTTTACCTATTCTGAAGTCATTAAATTCATTATATTCTTAGTGAATCTTTGCTTTACTTAAAGTAAGTTTACCATTGAAACTCGTGTCAATTAGATAATAAGTACAAACTCGACATTAATATTTCAAATCTATCAAATAACCATGTAATTAGCAAACAAACGTGTAAACAAGCTATACAATCTAAGTTAAAATAAAACAAAAACACCACCCTTCCAAATCACTCGCATCCGATATCTATTACAGCGTGTTCCCATTATAGCTAATTACGTCAAACCGTCGGTTGTTTTGACGTAACACATTGGGCTCACAAATCCAGCATGAAAATAATTACGAATTGCTCCCAGCTTATAATTGGCGGTTGTGGAGGCTCCACGTCGCACTTAGGCTTTGAGGGCTACTCCCGTTAACACCGCTTTAAATTGGCCGGAAAAACTCTGAAAATTTACTAATCCACTAGAATTTACAACTATCATCATATCATCAACTTTATTTACAATGACTTGCTTTCGGCACTTTGATTGTAACTTGAGGCTTTTAGGTCAGCACTCTTTTATTATTCGGTTTAATAGTAACTTACTTTGAATGAAGATGAAGGCTAAGTACAAGACTTTTGAACACACAAAAACAATAACTTGGATGGATATACAAACATTTTAATACAATATCGTGACACCAACTCAGATGATACATTTAATATTATACTGTTTACTTTTACAACATAACATAAATATAATTTATATTCACAGAGATGTCACAAAAGCTACAGATGCAGAATGCATATATCTGCAATAAAAAGTCAATGAAATAATTAAGCTCTACCTAGATACAATAACAATTTTAACAACATTTATCAAAAGTAATACAAAGTCCGAAGGTAGATGTATTGTTACGATACAAATATTCAAATCCGTAAATTCAACATACAAATAACTTGCTGTCATCTTGAAATATATATTGAATGCGTGTTTACTGTAATTGTTTACTTTTGTACAAATTACCTGTTTCCTGTTTTGAGTATTATTGTACTCCAAGAATACAATTTGGATTTTTAAATATTTTTTTAGTTTTGTGTGCGAAGAAAATGATACTTAACTGCTTTCTAACTTCGCGTGATAATTATAGTTTTTGAGACAGAGTAAATCTTTACTCGTAAGTGTAACAAATTGATTAATTATTGTTGTTGTCAGTTGCATGGACGGACAGGAACACAGGCTTACATTTTTTTTTAAATGTTAACGGTTACATACAATTTTATAGATACAGAAATGATTTAGGAAAATATTTAAGAACGTTTGATCTCAAGTTTAAATTTAAGACTAGGTCGGAATAA
Source organism: Carcina quercana (assembly GCA_910589575.2). Taxonomy (NCBI): domain Eukaryota; kingdom Metazoa; phylum Arthropoda; class Insecta; order Lepidoptera; family Depressariidae; genus Carcina; species Carcina quercana. The sequence goes on along the minus strand of OU342446.1, from coordinate 4,250,358 downwards.
TCACTTTTATTTGGGTAGTCCACCTCTTTTAACACTGGCCAAGTTCATATTATGTATGCTAATCCTCAAGTGTCAAATCTGTTCTAAACTTAACCATCACCTACCAAGTACTAACAAGTGGTCATATCTCTTGCATTCTAGATCAGTTGCGTGGGCGCAGCGGGAATAGTCCGCGACGCGCGCGCATACGAACAGTTAGGCTATAAACTATCATTAGTGGGATGCGCACTTTGATCGGAAATTACCGCGTTTTGTTTTGTAGGTTTGTGAAATTGACCGGCTTTTTTTTCGTTAGGCTTGTGCGCTTATAGCGGTGCTTTGCGATTTTTCATGGGGTGTAAATCGTTTATCGACTCCGTATTTCAATTGGAACAGGTACTGTAGTTGATAATGAAATTAGATGTTTAATGAATGTATTTATTTTGTGAAAATAGGCTTTTTCATAAAAAGAGACTTGAAATTTTTTAGAGACCTACAGCTATTATAGATAAGCAAACCATTGCTCATTATAAAGAAAAGCAGTAAATATCCTCAATGATAAAAATAATTATGACAACCAGACACGGCAGAATTAGTTACAGGTGAGCTGGACAAGCTGCCATCGAAAAATACTATAGCCAAGATGTTATCCCGATTCATTTTAATTTTATATATCGGCGAACCAACAGGACATGACGAATAGCTGGTACAACAGTATTATAACCAAGTGGCAAAGCTTTCACATTCACGAAAATATTACTCGCAAGCTATGCTACAAATACAAATTGAAATATACATAGCATTGTTAAAAAAGGTACATTCACTGAACAGAAATAACATATAAAATAAGTATATTGCATAGAATCTAAACTGACATCGTTTTGATATACACATATTATGTACACCGCTTGAAAGTAAAGTTCCTTGCTAACTTCTGTGAACCTTTACCTTTAATCTATTCAAATCTATTATTTACCAAAAAATACCATCATTGACCACTTCTCCACTTTAAATAACATAACAAGTCGCTTAGTATTGTTTCACTTAAAGTCACAAGTCTGTACAAAACATTTTTCAAACTAGAACGTCATGATCAACTTTTATAAATGATTTTTCAATGCCCGCTGTATTGCATTAATAATAATTATCTAACGCAAGCTTATCTGAAACATAAAATTAATAAAAACTAGAATGTATTAAATGTCAAATAAACAATTAAAACAGGATCACGAAACTAACACAAAATTGATCACCTTGCTCTAAAACAATCAATTACGCACTTGAAACAACAAAACACATTCTGCAACGGCTAGATTGTCCGACAAGATAATAAAGTCATTACTAATTCAGCCTCACAACAACACCATAGAAACCACGCTGTCGATAATTGACCCAAATCTGTAAACTCGTATGAATGTCACGTAGGTGGACATGCGCGCTATAAAATACACTTCTTGTACATTTCGCGATTGTGTTTGCAACAACGTATAAATATTTCACTTAGCTCTGCGGTTGGACGTAAAAAGCAACCCGTCGCAGTACTCGAAAGGCTGGTCTACGCTAAACATTGGTTTTACGACACGTTGGCACTTGTTTACTGTGGTCTAGAGACAATGGAAGAGGTAGGATTGTTGCTAATAAAGTCGGTTCTTCGGTTAGATGCAACGAAAGGAAGCCATCAAATTGGATACGTCAGAGAGTGAGGAAACTTTGATGAAGTGTAGACAGAATAAATAATGTAGATTTTTAGCGAACTTTAGGCCTGCCTGCTGATTTATTAATGGATGTGTTAGATCCTGAAAGAGTTGGTTCATATAAACATTATTTAGGACCTACAGGTAACCTTAAATTTAATTTAGGTGACTTATTTATGTACAAGAACAACTATACCAAAAGACGTATATTTTTCTTTAAAATGTAAATATATATTCTTTTGTACGAATATTTTTGATGCATATCTATCTATTGCTACTGTTTGCATTGAAGAAAGGGCGCAAGTAACTCGAAATAAGTAAGTAACAAATGATACCAGTCTACCTGGACAGTCCGAAATGTGTATTTTCAGATTGAAAATAGCCAGTTAAATTTGATCGTTGTAAAACACATCTAGAAACTCTATGTCACTCACGCAGTCTCGTACCTATGCGTGGCTCGCAAGCCTCTATGACATCACGGCTTTGTCCGGCCGGCGCGGGAGTGGGCAGACAAAAGCTTGCGAGTGTGTGTCGAGCGAGAACAGGCAAGTGCTCCGATGTGGAAATCATCGCAAAATGTCGTTTGGATGTGGCATCTTCAACTTCAGCGATAAACTCACTTATGTATGGACTCCCACCATATATATATAGTTTATAATATATATAGTCTATAATAAATAAAATAAAGCGTATTGTCAAGCGTTCTACACGTGCAGCCTGTGGGTTAACTATACACAGCGCTCATACAGCGCCTTACGCGTCCAATATAACAATGCGTTTAGGATGTTGTTTGTGCTCCCGCGATATTGCAGTGCATCGACAATGTTCGCGGAGGCGCAGACGGATGGCTTCCATGCAATCATCAGGAAACGCTGCGCCTCCCTGCAGCGCCGCTGTCGGGGGAGCACCAACATCATCCTGAGCGTACTGGGGGACAGGTGGGACTCCCCGCTGCTGGGACACTGGTCACGTCTGCACACTGCACGTGACTAGTGGCCTGGCAGAGGGTATGGTCTTGATCTGCCCAATTGACATTGTATAAATTGACATTGTGTAAATTATAGCTTATTACTAACACTAGGTTAAAATTGACTTTATTTTATTTACTAACAATAATATGGATTATGTCTGATACAAATAAATAATAATAATAATAAACAGCTTCCATTTCCAAATGATTTTGTCTGCAAAATTGAGCTAAATAAAATTTCCTTTGCTTAGAATCTAAGTGTCATAGTATTACTTGTTACCGATTTATCGTCATCATCAGCCAAAATAAGACCACTTCTGAACTTAAGACTCTCCTGCATTTAAGCCGTTGGCATACTATCAAAAAATTGGAATATTCCTTGGCCTTCCTTCTAGATATTTATACTAATGCCACAGCTATCTAACTGAAAGGCACCCATGATGATGATTAACACATAAAACACAAACACCACATCTCCCAGCAAACTTCACACATCGCTCATAACTCGTCCACGGCAAAGCTAAACAATTCAATATTTCGCCGACAAGCCTCTCCAGTCAACTCACACAATAGGAGCTGCCATCGAGTGGCCGGTGTTTGAACACTGTGTTTAACCAGTTGCGTCATTACAACAGGGTTCCTTAATCATTGAATAGAAATGGTTCTCGACGTTCTAATCTACTAATTTATTTTTGGTGCCCAAGTGTCAATACAAAATCAAATTTGATCAATGATGAGGCCTTACCTAATTATTTTTTGGATCCCCAAACGCCTTAATCTGTAAACCTCACATATGTATGTATTCACGAATTGTTCGCTTATATGTATAAAATATATATTGCTGTCTGTAAGTATATCCAATGCTTTTTGTTGTTTACGTTTATTTGTTCTTTTGGGTCTTATTATTTTACATGAAGGATTTTGCTTATTTGTTTTGCTATCTATCGGTCAAACAAAAATTAAAAAGTTTTTGTCAATATGTACAGAGATAATGCATTGACTTTCTTTTTCTAAGATAAGTTTACTATGAAGATTCCATATCAGATTTGAAAAAGATGCCATAATATTTGCCAGATACTTCATGAAATGAACTTTACAGTTCTTAAAACTCTTTTCTGTTTTAAATAAATAGAAATTGTCGAAATCATAGAGAAGGAAAAGATAAACCGAATCATTTGAATTGGGTTGCAGGCTCTGATCTCTTAATCGATTCTATAACTCCAACGTGGCAATGATGATAGTATCATAGTAACCTGGACGCTGCTCTGAGCCGGGACCTGACGGATTGGGTTCTTAAGTTACGTTTATTATGTTTTAAGATAAACAGGGTTTAACGATAAACAGGGTTTAACCAACATCAAGCAATAAGTGGACAAAGCTAAGAGAGAAAGGACGAATAAAATGTTTAAAATGACAGAAAATGCTTTGAAGCATTCTCCATTTATTTTTGTTTCGCTCTTCCATACAATACTTGTAAGGACTGTTGCATAATAATAGGATTGTTAAGCCTTAAGGTCTTGCCTTTCGATGAAGTTGCTTTAGACCGGCATTTTATTATAGGAGGTGTGACTTAAGGCTTCATTTGTAAAAGCACTTCGGCGTTTTGTCAGAACAAACGAGCCGTCGAAAATAATAAATTTTATGAAGTGTCAAAACATACTGAACATGTTCACATTGTTGAATAACAATGACGGATGTGCTATATTTAATAAGACAGGTTTGGGCTTAGATGGTTCTTAAGACTACATACAATATAGCGAACCTTTGATTTTATTGTTGAGGTTCGTCGCTAAACAAAACGACAAGTACGTGTTAGAAATTAGCAACATTGATGATAGCTAATTATTATTTTACTATGAGGCCTAAAAGTCTAATTTCGAAAAAGAGGTCAACTGAAGAATCCGTCTCGGCTGGGCAGCGTTCGGGAAATTACGGCATGGCATATCTTCCCGTCGAAAAGTCCTTGCCAGTGATGACATACGGAAATGAAATGCGGTTCTTAACTGTTGGCTGAATAAATAAGCTCAAAGTCACTGAGTGAGATATGGAAAGAGCTATGCTTGGAATTTCCCTACGTGATAAAATCCGGAATGAGGAAATCTGTAGACGAACTAAGGTTCAACATAGTTCAATGAGTCAGTGAGTGGAATTGGCAATGGGCAGGCCTGATCGCTCGAAGAACCGATAACCGATGGGGAATAAGAGTTCTCGAGTGGCGACCACGTACCGGGAAACGTCTACTGAGCCGTCCCCCTTCTAGATAGACTGAAGACCAAGTTAAGGTCGCAGGGAGTCGCTGGATGCAGGTGGCTCGGGACCGTGGAGAAGCCCTGTGTCCAGCATCCTGACTGATGATGATGATATTAAAACTTATCACCAGTTATGTGATGTGACGTGTGTGCGAACTCTAAACAGTCACGATTTATCCTCCGTTTGAAGACGCCATAGTTGTATGTGGTTGTATTCAAGGAATACGGAAACTGAAAGGGTATTTTAGACGTGCGCAAAGCGAAAGTGAATCGCTTTGTGTGAGCTTTGAGAGAATCCACTGCACGGAGTAAACAGGTGGAGGCCTATGGATACATTGGCCATTTACAATAGGGAGGTCCCGGGTTTGATAACCAGTGGTGGTACCTGGCGATACACGGTTTGGTTGGTGACATGGCATTTTCTATGTCCGCTAGCTATTACCTCGTTGTCTAAGTCTGCCGCTAAACAATGCTAATAGTACAGCTGTTTTCCAGTTTGTTAAATAGCAGAGCCAGTGCCTCATAAGCTAGAAGCTTCTGGGTGTGCACGCTTATCATCCAACGGGTTTTTCCCTTACCATCAGATGAGATGAATCACACATCAACAGCCGATATACGTCCCCACTGCAGGGGCTCAGGCCTACCCTCCTACAGAGAGTGTATGGGCCATAAGTCCACCACGCGGGCCAAGTGCGGATCGTCGGACTTCACATGCCTGTTCAAGACATGCAGGTTTCCTTACGATGTTTTCCTTCACCGTTAAGCACTCGGATAATGTACTTGAATTGAAAAACAACTCATAGGTACACGGCTGGATTCGAACACGGAACCCACTGCGCCACCGAATGCTTAGTGCAAAACCTATCATACGTACTAGTATGTGTTTGAAAGGATTTAATGATTTATATCATGATATCGATTCTAAGAATAAATTTGAGAGAAATACACGTCATTCTAAATTCTACGCAATACATTCAAGTCCCCAATGGACATTCAGAAACAACGTCTAGCAACTAAACAACAGCCGTTCGAATCTAAACGAAGCGATAATATTTTAAACATTTCGATCGCATTGTTCTCTGAGCGGAGATAAATCCAACGTTAAGGAGGTCAGACAGCCGGACAAACGTCACAGATTATGCCATCGGATCTAACAATCTCATCTAGATGCTAGGGAATTCGGATGAAAAGTCCCGGTATTTATCGTGTTCCCGGATTACTCAGTTAATGATCCACTTTTGTAATTGTAATTGTTTTAATGTTCTTAAAATTGTATAAGTATGTATGTATAGTCTGTTCTTTGCATTTATGCTGCTAAATTAAAATATGTTTATTTCAATAAGACAACTAAAGTAGTGAGATCATTTCCGTAAATTTGATAACACTCACCAGCAGATCTATTTGTTGCTAGAAGTCATAAGTTTAGTACATGATGTTTTCAATATGTTCACATATAAGACACAAATATTCTTAGATTTATGCTATGCTTTTTATCCCGGTAAATTGTTCCCGTGGAACAATTTATGAAGTCTACGCAGACGAAGTCGCACAATAAAATATTGTGAATGCAAAACTGAGACTGCTTGCTTGTTATCTCTCTGTGCCTCAAGAGCACAACCAATCTTAATCAAATTTAGCACGCACGTAGCACGTATACTATAGCAAGAAGAAGGATATGGACTACTTTTATTTTATAACTTCTATTGATTGGTTTTGGTTGTATAATTTCTATAATCCACACAGATGAAGGAAAACCAAAAATCTCACAAAGGTGAGAGCATTTCCGGGAACGTTAACAGTGTTAAGGCAAAGCATGTCCTTTATGCTTGGAAAAAGGTACATTTTTAGGGACACCCATCTATTACAATCCCGTTTAATCCCGTATCCCGGGATATACCAAAAAGCGCAGCTCTAATCTGTAACAATGGGAGCACCTGTACCGGCTACCAGTTTTGTATGAAGCCTGTCAATTATTTACCAGTCAATAATTTATTTTGAACCATTGTTACACAGACAATTAGATCTGATGACTTAGACTTTAAAATACTAGGTTGTCTGGCTTTGGGTTTTAAGAGCAGCATCTAAAAGATTCAGCATATCATTACGGGTGCGAGTTAAGTGGATATTAAAAAGCTGTACGTTAAATCCTGCATGCTAATTGACTAGCGTCACAGTTCTTAACAGTTCTTAAACAGACCCAGATACACAGATGAAAAAAAGGCTCGTTTCAACCATATTGCTGTATAGTCTGTCTAAAAAGTCAGTTTACAGGAGTAATTTTTGTAGAAATTCAAAAACTTATACTGGTAACTCTGTAGGTGCTGTCAAATTTCTAATTGTAAACATAGCTTTTCTCAATTTGATTTAGATTTTCGTGTTTTAATATTCTTATAACAATGCCAAAACCTTTGACTTTTTAGACAGACTCTACACACATAATATAATCTAACACATAAAATTAAATTGTGGTTAATTTGAATTTTGTACTTATAGATGATAAAACAGGACCAGCAAAAATAATCAATTTTGTAGAGTTTGGAGGAAAGCCACTCGGAAGAATAAAAAGCTATATAGGTATTATTTAGTAATTAGTGACATCGTCAGACTTATTCCATATTTACAGCAATAACTTGGTATTTTATGTAATATGCTTAAAATTATATACGTACACATTTCTTAAACAATATTAATATAACCCCCAGAACGAGTATATTTAAATAAATCAATAAAATACAGGTAGAATTAGCTTGAGACCGACTTGGCTTTGAGCACAATCTACAAATTTACCAAAAAAATATATATTTGCGTTTGATTTTTTCTAGCATATGTCTATTTGACACATAACAATTTAAATACACAAGTAAGGTCAGATGGCAAAAAACAAACAATTACAACAAATATGTCACTTCGGCAAAAAGCTGAGCGGGCGCACGCAAGTGTCTCAATCTCGTCCACGAACTTATCATAAATCTCGATCGAGATAAGAGACGTTTAGGTTTTTAATGGTGGCTTCGATTTATTAATGCCCCATTCAGAGAGTAGGAATGTTGACGCTTACTGAACTACTGATTCTCTAAGATAAGAGCGGACTTGGCTGGTGGCGCTACTGTGTACATGATAACGACTATCGCAGTGAAAATTAGATGTCTTACAAGGTGAAAATTTTTATTTTGTGTATATGTCATGTTTGTGTGTGTTTTTTTTCCCTCATTACGTATTGTATTTATTTTTAGCTTGGAATAAATTATTTTCTTTTTCTTTTTTTTTTCAAAAATTACAACCGAATAAATATAAAAAAAAATACTTTGAACGTAGTGAAGCAATAAAGAACTAACATAAAGTGTATCTAGAAAGAGTAATAATTAGCTTCTGTGACATATGAAGGCAAAATAAGAATATAAATTCAAAGGCAATTTACTGATCAACCGACATAACTAAAACAAAATATACGGAAAACAAATCAATTGAGTTTGATCAACATAAAGAAAAGATTAATTAGATCCACGAAAAATCTTTGAAATATAATATCACACGTCAAATAATAATAAAAGCCAATTGTTGTTTGTATTTTACCATTTCCCTTTGTAAAGAACAGCCATTTATACAGAGTTACTGTCCAAGCTGCTTCAGAAGCTGTAAGCAATAATGCTACTACAAGTCATCATCAGAACATAACGATATACTATGCAACTATCAATGAAACTGGGTAGCAACAACTTTAATAAAAAATTACAGAAAAGATGTACAAGCAAAAGTTTGTACTGATCGTGGAATTCAGATATCTTTTAACCCACATCAGTTCAAGGAACATAATTTTTGCCAGAATGGAAAAAAATTACAATTACCAAACGATATGTCACGCCGCTACCCACCCTGAAAATTAAGAAACATACAAAAGCACCGTCTACTTCTTATTACGAGTATCGCGTAGGACCGTAGGTTGTATGGTAACGATAACCGACTTTATTATTAAGGATTTCCAAGTATTTCTATATTATTTAAAATTTTAACGAGACTATGTGTATTCTCTCTTTACGTTTCTTTGTAATCTCTACATCTAATACATATTTCTTGTATTCATTAGTTATAAAAAATAATAAAACAACCGCAAAGATATCAACTCAACATTATTCTCGTAACAGTCTCAAAGAAATCCGGTTATCAAGGAACATAATACGTAACTTAAAAATTAATTCGTACAAAAACCTCAACCACCCATTCCGATTAAGTATGAAACAATAAAATCGATCAAAACGATAGCGATCGATTAAAATCGTCCGATCATAACAACAAAATTTCAAATTGAAACAATCCAACTTCTGTTTCGTAAAAAAAATAATCGATATCAACAGAAACATTAAGAATGTCCGAATCGAATCGTGAATCGTAAATCGAATGAGATTAGCTACCAAAAACCCGACAATGCGTTTTATTCGGTAAAATGTCGATTAAAATCGATTAATCACATGTATGGGTCTTGGTGCTTTCTAGTTATTGTGGACAAAACGAATTTCACCTCTATTGGGTTATTTATGTCGGCCGGTCGGACAGGTGTGTCGACGCATCTACAGGTTGATTTCTTTTTGTTTCCATTTTCCTTAAGAGTTGACCATAAAACTAAATGCCAAAGTCATTATCTAATATGGATATAGCTTGCACTGTACTGAATATTTATGGGAACTTAACATATAATTACTAATTTCCAATGATTTATATGTGTAACTTATTGTTGAATTTAATATCAAATATAGTAATTAGAAAATAGTAATTTAATTTGTTTTCTTTCATATTTTTCTGCACATGAAAGAAATTAATGAGATAATTAATACAATACGTATGTTGGAACCGGGCTAATGTACCATCAAATATTACAATAAGTTTTTAACATTGATTCTAAGCACCGACCTATGTTTGAGCATTAACAATAAATAAATACGAGTAATTAATGCAAATAAATGTAGCCTTTGCCTTGTTTTTGTCTTTCTTTCATCAACCTATTAACACTTTTATCAATATCTTAGTCTAAAATCTATAATTAATTCTCATTCTTTAATTAAATTAACTATATACAGCTTCAACGATCGTCATAAAAGAGATCAAATATTTAGGGTTAAGTGATGTTCTGACCTTTGACTGACCTTGTCATCTTAACTGTAAATTATAAAACGTTTAGATGCGTGTTTAACATAAATAAAAGTAATAATTTTAAATATTAAAAAGACGCCGCTTACTATAATTTTTATAATGTTTAGTCTTTGGTTTCAATGATTATTGAGAGAACATTTTACCATTAGGACATTTTTAGTACTAGTAAGTCTAAATTTATTTAAGAATGAATTATATTTGGCTTTGCAGTAGACCGTATTGTATTTTATTTACAGTTTTGAAAGGAAATAAAAAAATCTTAAGGAATCTTTGCAATGAGTTTATTCTTTTTGTTATGGAATGGAATATGAGTTTTATTTTTAATTGGATATGTAGAAATATCATAACGTGAGTGAACCATTTTGCTGGCACCAGTACATTCACAGATGCAATTTTTTTTTCACTGCAATTGTTCCATAACGTTTGTCTGTGATTTCTTAACTATTACTGAAAGTGTATTGGAAATGTTTATCAAGTTTCAAATTGAAATTTATTTACCGACCCCTGCTAGCGTTAAATATCGTCAAAATTAACACTAGAATCGAACAAGAATCCTGGAAAATATCATATTTCATTTGATAATATTTGACGTGCTACAACTTTATATTTTTATGTTCTTGCAATAGCATCGTCAGCAGGGAACACCCTGTGAATGGGGAAGAAGCGGCGATGCCTAGAGGAATATTATTAATTTGGAATTTGTTACAGCCTATACTTAAGCCACTCGATATCGCCGTTAGAGTCTTCCCGCATAAATATGAATACATCACACACTGTTGTACTGATTGGGCCTAGTGCACACTGCAGAGACAGAGAATAGAGCGCTGGGCCAAAAATCAAGGCATTTTGACGCCTCTGTTACAACCGTTATTAATTATATTAGATCATATTTAAATTCGCCTAATATTTTTTGAAAACTTTTGAAACAAAATTGTTTGAAACAGTACATGGAATTTGTCATTGAAACTTCGCTAAAAACCACACCAAATATTTACGGTAGGTGCTCACCTGTTGTGGCGCTCCTTGAAGTTCCTGCACGTCTAAGAAGCTTTGTATGTGTTCTTGGTGAGAATACGCCCATTTCACACAAGCACGATTTAGTCCCATAACAAATTTATTTGTCGAAAGCAATATATGCGCGGTGATGCGGTCAGGTTCGAGCGGGAACTAAAACATGTGGCTCCCATACACGTAACTTGGGAATAATATATATAGTTTTTCTAATACTTGTGCTCAGAAAGTGATACGTTTTGTAGCTGTTTGGCGTGCTAAAAGTTCGTGATTTCAGAAGCTTGTCTTAAAAACGCAAGGCAAGCGTGCGTTTTTCTTATTAACTAGTTATAAAGCCAAAAGCACTAGTACTTTTTTTCTTATTAACTGAAGGAATGTTGTTCATTCAAAAATCAATACTAGTATTTTTGCCGAGTCACTGGGCAGTATTTGCAACACACTCTTGGCCACAATCTCAATAATAGACTACCAGGTTGACATAAGTGTCAGAGAGCGTGTAAGACAACTGTTCCGCACTAACCCCCGAAAAAAAATCGGGGTCTGTTTAATTAGATACTTTTTGCTGCATTGACATGTTCCAAGAGGATTGGCTTCAGTACGATTTTTTTTATAGAAAGCGGGCCTTCGCTTTTTAAATATACATATGTAAATTCGAATGTTGATAATGATTTAATTTAATCTTATGGGGATGACAGAGACCTTATGCCAAGATATTAAATATCTCTTTTTCTCTCTTTGAAGTTGTAGTTAGACTCCACCTTAGGTATGAGGTCCTGGTACTTTCGTCTTCATATCATCCGATGTTAAGTGATTAGAGCTGACAAATGGAAGCGTGCTCATCTAGAAACGTTACTTTGCTTTCTGTGCTAACCGGAACACAATCATCTTGATCATAATTTTACTATTTGTTATATTTTTAGCAAATGTATTAAGAAATGTCGTTCAAAACTAGTTTCAAAATGTATTCACTATTTTCGCGTTTCCCCCCGTATATCTTCTAAACTATTGCTTTTAAAAATCTGAATACTTCACAGTGGTATGTACACTGAACTGAAAAGAAAAACTATCACGACTAAGCTGGCTTTGCAGGTGAACGAGTAATAGTCGACCAAATTATAAAAATAGACTTCGAGATGCCATAATGAAAGTTTCGTACAAATTCCAATCAAAATTACATCGTCCTGGGTGGGGCCTAACTTGGATACTTCTTAAAATTGAAATAGATTCAGTAATTTAACTAGACTTTTTTAGTCTTAAGAAACATTTACACGATAACTAAAAAATAAAAAATAAATTAATATAAAAAAATTTCATAAAGAAGCTTTTATTTAAATGCTCTAAAAAGAAGAAAATAAACTTTAAATTAAATCAAACCCATCAATTGATTACATTGAACAAATTATATGCTATAAAAGCTTGTCGCGTGATTTACTAGTGTAGATGTATGTAGATTTATCTATTTTATACAATACATACTTTTTCTTTAGATCAGTTTACATAATTCTTGTATTCTAGTTCATCGACACATAGGCCTCCTTCATGGTACGCCACATCGACATCAATACAATTAAAATCACGCGACAAGCTTTTATAGCATATAATTTGTTCAATGTAATCAATTGATGGGTTTGATTTAATTTAAAGTTTATTTTCTTCTTTTTAGAGCATTTAAATAAAAGCTTCTTTATGAAATTTTTTAATATTAATTTATTTACAGCCTATGTGTGTTACCATTTTCGAAAAATTCATCTAGGTACAAATATTTGGGTACATTTTTTCAATAGTGTGAACTAAGTCTTACTTCTCGTCCAAGCATAAAATAGTACAACAATAGATGACCGCAGAGTAGCACAGCTATTATAATCGATTCGAGTCCACACAGCTGACTCAAACCAGTATTTATAGGGACCGAATTTTGTATGTGGCAGTGTTTAATTTTGTTTCTTTTTGAAATAGAGCCATGAAGGTCAATGTTCACAGAATATAACATTTCATTATTAACGTAGTTTTATTTGGAGATTAGTATCCGATTCCGTTAAATTAATAGGAAAAAGGACATAAAGTAAAGTCTTACGAATAAAGAATTTATTTAACATCCTCCGTAGACGAATGCCTACACGCTTGTACTGACAATCAGGAGCTAGGAGTATTTAATCAGGAGGTCCCAGAATTGATTCTCAGTTGGGGTCCTGTCACCTGTCAGAATTAATTCGGTTTGTTCGGTGGTGTGATGTTTTCTATGTCCACGTGGCTAGCTACCGCCATGTTAGCGAATTCTGTCGCAAAACTACAGTGCTAATATCAATTCAAGATATCAAAGTCATTGCCTGAATAGCTTGAGATTTCTGGGGGCGCACGCATACCATCCAACGGCCTAATCGTCTGTTCAGATGAGATGAAGGCCAAGTGCAAACGCGACAAGTTGCCTCCCAATTCCCAAGTCCCAATCAGACAAAAACATTTCGAGATGGCGGGCCACTTTTCTCAGATTATCATCATCATCATCAAGTCTACTGCTGAACATAGGCCTCCGTCATGGTATACCTTAATGACCGGTCCCGAGCCACCTGCATCCAGCGACTCCTTGCGATTATCGGTCTATCTAGTAGGGGGACGGCCTGGTTCATGTTTCCCGGTACATGACTTAAGTTGAGTTCGTAAAAAAGTTTAATTATATTTATTTAGTTAAAAATCTACAATTTTGTGAAATTATATTAAAATCCAGCACTAAACTACTCAAGGTGAAATCAATGGTTGTTTTAACATTAAATTATGTAAATAATTTTACTGTTACTTTATTTGCGATTACTTCACAGGCTTGTACAATATCCATAAGTTTGTTTTCTTGTTTGGTCATTGTCTCCCTACTAAATAAAATGTTAAAACTTGCCTGTGGAGGGATATCACACCACCTGGATGTTTCTTTATTGAACCCACTCACTGCACAATAAACATTGTCAATTTTTACATACCGTGGACAGTCAGTATTTTAGTAAAATACAATCAATATTTTATATTTTTCAAATGTTACGTCAAAGATGTAAGACAACCACAGACTAATATATGTACCTAAGACCTACTAAGACAACTGTAAATAGTAACTAATCTGTGGCTATCTGTGGTGTAAATACATTTTGTTTTATCAGTGTTGCTAGTTTCGATTTACAATCGTTACTATTAACAGGAATAATAATAAAAACCTATCCCTGTTGTTATTAATTCAATCTGTAATGCCTGTATAATGCATTCTAGATGTAATACATCGTTTTCATAAATCTAACATCTTTTCTATAATTTACTTTCAGATGACAAATTTATGACTTTTCAATTGTGTGAAAGTGAAAGGGACAAATTGAAGACAAAGTAAATTTCATACATGTTTTTCTTTAAGAAATGATTTAATCAATAATCTTATGGTTCATGAAATAGACTTTACTTCTGTCTGTCACAGTTTTGGCAGTCATCTCTCCTGATATCTATATGCCAAGCTATATGCGACCTCCTTGCTTACATAATGCCAAACCAAATATATTATCTGTAGGCTTGTAATTTAAATTAAAAAACTTCGTGTTGTTCAGTTGTGACAGATCATTACTTGCTCAGTGGTTGTGATTATATGCTCCTAGACAGTAGCGAGTATTATATTCTTTGGGCAGTAGTTGGCTGCGTTTGAAACTTGTCTTTATAAAAAACGAAATTTTGTGTTAGATACAAGCTAGATATGGGAGTAAATCCTATTTATTGTTTTATGTACTTTAGTTGTTGTTTGTTTGATGTGTGTTCGATATATTGTCACAGTCACACGGTTTCGGTGTTTAAAGTGTGCTTTTTAGGGCTCCGTAGTCAATCTAGGAAACCTTACAGTTTCGCTGTGTCCGTCCGCGGCTTAGCCTAACCCTTACTACTAGAAAGCTGTACAGTTATTTGCTACGGGTATACATATTAATCACGCCGACAAAGTGGTAGAATAAAATTATGAAAAATATTTTTAAGGGTGGCTCAAAATATTTTTCCACACCTACCTCATTGTGATTTTTTTCTTCTTCTAAATGACGAGTTTTAGTGATATCAAGATCAAGAATAATGAAAAGTTACAATAGTTTCAGTAAGTATTTCATGAGGGCTTCCAAAGATCCTTATGCGCGGAGATTTGTTTTGTTTAATGTTTTTGCTTTGCATGTCGAATATCTAGATTTATTGTTATAGTTGTATGATAACGTATTTACAGCATTGCATATTCTAAAATGGCATTTATCCTACTTGTTAATAGAAGTATTGTTGTCGTTTATGTGATCGTACCTTACGAGATCTTACGACACAAATACCAGTAATAAAGCGACAGTGACTTCCTTAGAAAGCTAAGTTATTGTTACGACTTATGCAGATAAATTAATGGTTTATTAGAGGACAAGTGTCAGAGGAAATACCAGTATCTATATACCTGTTCACTGTTGTGTTTCTATACGTCCTTTGTGACAGAGTGGATTCACAACTTCAATGGTCCCACATCATTTCTATAGTCAGTCCGCTTAGATGGTGTATAGATATAAAAATACGGGAAATCACAAATAATATGCACCAAACAATTCTCTAACGAATGCGCCTCGATTTTCGTTCTCGATTTAGTTTTACTACTCATCACCAGATGGTACTGATACATTAAAACGCACGTCTCAAAACGATCACGTTTGTTGTATGGGAGCCTTAAATATTTATTTTATTCTGTTTTTTAGTCCTTGTTGTTACGGCGGCAACAGAAATACATCATCAGTGAAAATTTCAACTGTCTAATTATCACGGTTCATGAGATACAGCCTAGTGACCTTCGATCAACATTGTTGTTATTGTTGATCGAAGCTGGTGACAGACGAATGGACGGATGGATTTACAAACGGACAGCGGAGTCTTAGTAATAGGGTCCCGTTGGTTATCCTTTGGGTAAAGATTGCACATCATTGAATTTGGGTAGTACGAGTAGAAATTAGTTTGTCGACCAAAAATGGGTACATTTGACGGAGAGTAAAATTAAACACATTTATTTTCTATACAAGCAGCAGTCACCACAAAGTCACACATCCAACCTCACTGCGATGGTTCGATAATTATAAAATGCAATTTTAACAGCGATTTTTAACAGTATTGACAGCAGGACCCATAGGAAATCAAGCACAATTTTCAAGGACCCTTAAATATAAGAACAGCATTAAATTTTGAACTATTCATTTAAGTACTCCAAATAAAATATATATTTTGTGTATGATTTTTAATGAAACAAAGACCTCAAAGCGCTCTGGTGTTAATCAATTCATCAAGTTCGGAGACGATACTGCGGACCCCCATACATAACCACGTGCTAAGAAACAATGTTCTAGACAAACGCGTAACATCGATCTATTTTTCAAGTCCAAAAAGGTTGACACTAAAAAGTAAGTTAAAAGAACTTAAACAATCTTCACACATAAATAAAAGTAATCACCGCAGTTTATATCATTAATTACATAACGAATGTCCAACAAAGTCGCGGAAAAGAGAGCTATCGAAGATACCTCGCCAACACTCAACAGGTTTCTGAGAAAAACCGTGTCTAGTTTCGTAATGACAAAGGAAGCTGGCGTGAGTTTGCGCAAGACTAAAGGGGCTGTGTTAACGCGCAGCTTTTTGTCGAGCGGTTTTGCGACATCAGCTTGTCATTGCTGTCCATTAGTTTTTTATTGTTTTTTGAACAGTGAATTCAAAACTTCCTATCTGATTATTGTGATGCAAATTATAAATACATATTACGATCCGGTGACGTCGTAAATTACAAAAATATGTGACGGAAATGGCAGCTTACGGAATACGTATTTGACTATTTTAGTTATAGTTTTATTGTACTCAGGTCATAATCATCTGCATGAGTCCACTGTAGTTGGCAATAAGGCTCTCTAAATAATTCAAAGTGTTATCATTCAATTACAAGTTTTAGTTGGGAAAATAAAGTCTCATCATACGCTTTCGTTATGCGCGCTGTCAATTGTTGTTTTCTGTGTGTGTTTTAAAGCATTTATTACAAAAAAGTGCATATCATTTTACAACATTTTTATTCCCGACAAACTGAAAAACAGTTTGTTTGTGAGTAGCGCTTTGTTTTTATACGTTATGCACGTAAAGCTGTTCACTAACTATAAATGTTTAACACATATATTCAACCTTTTGAGAGTTTTTCAAATATTTCTAAGGCTTTCTAAACGCTACTGGTTTTACAACTTCAGAGTGATTGTAGTCAACCCCAAACCTAGTTTTTAAAGCAAAGAGGCGAAAAAGAGATAGCGATGCCAAGCTAATGTATAAAAATTGTATAACTCAACTTCACACGAGAAAGAACATTAAAAAAAAGCAAAGTAAAAGAAAATCGCAAGTGCGCACACGCACTTAGGTTTTGCGCGTAACTCGGATGTCGCCTATTACCTGCGCCCGCGCCAACGGCTCTAGTTACCGCGCACCGAGGACTAGTTTGTCGGCGGACAATGGGAAAATTATTGTAATTTGATGGGAATGTCGCGACAGCTGGAAAAGTTGCTAGAAATAGAGTCGCTACGTTTGGAGTCATATTTATTATTCTGTAAGTTTGTATTGGCCATGTGAAGCAGTGTTTGAAATAGGATAACTGACCTCATGCCATTTAAAATGATCGAATCAACTGACATGTCCGATTTGGTCAACGAGGAAGACTCGTGTCCAGCGGTGGACTTATGAAACTGTTGATGATGAAGTAATCATGAAGTTCCTAAACCATTCAATAACATGACCAGTGGATTTATGAGTTGAGATGAAGGCTAATGTCAGCAGTGCGTTCCGCTCCTTAGTAGTTCGTAATATTGAATATCGATGCGATGTCTCGCAGACACAGAACCAGCTATAGGAAGGTCAGCTTGTGTAGTTTACCTTTACGATTCTTTTACTTTTGGACCTTCTGTGAGAGGATTTGCCATAATCACAACACTTGACAGGCGGATTGGTGATCGCAGTAAGATGTTGTTGTTACATAGCTAGATGCTGCTGGATATGTCCTCAACAGTTTTCCCTTAGTTGCTTTTTACTACACCCGTGGGATGATATGTGGTTGGCTTATTTTAAAGCTAAGTCTGCACGGCACTCTCTTACATATTGCGATATATATGCCATAAAAAATTGGAAAGTAAGTTTATTTTCTCCTGTGCTACGACTCGCTCCTACTCAATCTTCTCGTGACATACCTGCGAACAAACAAAACAATATTTAACGACATTAGCACAATATTTTGTAACACAACACCCAAATCCACTATTTATCGACTCGTCCGACGCCGGGTGTTATTTTAAAACTTTTTTTTTACGATCGCTAAGTTTGAATTAGTAGCACGATTTCGTTACGGTTGTGTAGAGGTCCACAGCGCGTAGGCAGACGTAGTATCAAACCTGATTGGATTAGGGTTGCCAGGAAATCTGTGTCAGTCTTTAAAAAAGGTAAAGATAAACTTTTGCTTACGACCATGTTACCGAAGTCTGCCACAAAACAGCAGTGTCAATAGCACTATTGTGCTCCGGTTTGAAAGGAAAAGCGACTTATTAGGTTGACTTAGGCATCTTGGCTTTTCATCCAACAACTATCCTTATCGTCACGTATCATAAGGTTAGATGAAAGCCAAGTGCAAACACCATTCATAATAATCGTGAATCTAAACTAACCGTACCATTTTCATCAATTTCATTTCAACATCAATTTTGGTATCGCCATGTTTTCCTAAAAAGGCAACCTTATGATACAAAAAGGGACAGTAATTTTTTAAAATAAATCAACACTGCTTAACTCTCAAAACAAAACCTCTTTACATAAGAAAAAACTTGTCGGCAAGACTGTCTGTCACGGTCAAAAAATTGCAATGAGATAATTAATGTGATTTTACATATGTAATTAAAAAACACAGAAACATGATGCATGCATTGATTAAATTTATGCATATTAAATTTGTTAAACTTTCAAGGGTCCAATATATACTAACTTCGTTGGAGCTAAATTATGATACTTTAATTTTTTACGATCTCCAATTGGTAAATAGCTACTTAATTAATTTATATGGGGAGATTATTGAGTAGCAATTTCTATTTTAATGTTATAGTTTACTTTTTCATTTATTTTTGTCTTTTTTCTGTTTAATTGACAACCCTACTTGAATTGATACTTAATAGTAACTAGTGAGTGCAAATAAATCAATCACAGTTGACATGTGTGGTTGTAACAATGGGATAGATTCATTATTGTTTTCTGGTTTAGAAAATTAATTTACATTTTTACAGTATTAGATTATAGAGGATCTATTAAAATGACACGATGTCTCCCTAGGTCATACTAGAAATTTTTCTTCTTCTAGTTTTAAGGGATTTTTGTGTAGAACACACATTTTAACGCCATGTAAATAATATGTTCATGTAACAAAAAATTAAATAATATCTACTTAAAACTATTGTAAATGACCCTGGTTACCTCTTAGTTGAAGAACTCAAAGTTTCCTATCTAGTAGAAACTAACTATCTGGTATTAAGGGTCGCTGTAGGGTTTCTAGGTCCTTCACGATAACTACCGTCATGTTCTATAAGCCAAATCTATCGATAAAAGTGTTTATATTACGTTTATAGTCTGGCAAGCAAAAATAACATAGCAATATAAAGGCCAAGTGAAAAGAAATGGAGGGTAGAAAACATTTTAATCCATACCAGTATTATAAATGGGAACGTATTGTTTATCTTTCCTCTAAGTCGTAACTAAGAGTTGAATGGCTTGAATTTGTAAAAGGCCATACTTTTAAACCCGATCGATCGAACTAGTAGCTACCGTGGGATAAATTCTGAAGTCCACACAGACGAAGTTGCGAGCAATCACTGGTTCACCATGAAAACAATACGAAATAAAGACAGAAACATTGCAGTAAAGAATAAAAATGTTGAGATGGAAGCAATAAAATTGCAGCTTGTAACTAGGAACAAAGAGTAATTACAACACCCCGCTTAAAAAATAAAAGAGTACGATTTCACATAGCGATACTACTTCTATCGGTTAATTCATTACAGATGACAATAAAAAGACGAAA
This sequence comes from Carcina quercana, assembly GCA_910589575.2. Taxonomy (NCBI): domain Eukaryota; kingdom Metazoa; phylum Arthropoda; class Insecta; order Lepidoptera; family Depressariidae; genus Carcina; species Carcina quercana. Next base: position 4,230,204 of record OU342446.1, on the reverse strand, counting down.
ACCCGCTCAAGTTCCAACCAGCCATTCATACAGATTGTAAAATAATAAAAAAAGAATATATTTTTATTATCTATACATAAAAAGCGGTCCGAATTGACATCTGTCCGTTCGATCCCGCTTCTTACGCTCGGTTGAGCAAAATCAGGTATCACAATTAAATTAAAAATCACTCACGGACCACAATCGGTGTGTACGGTTGTCAGAAAAACTGTAATTGTTAATTAGAGTTTTGTAAATTGTCATTTGAGTTTTTGGATCGTAAAAAATAGCGGTAAAGTTTTTCGTGTCGCTCTCTTTTGTTGGTTCAACTACAGCAATCGATATCAACATCATATCTTCACCGTGATTTGACAACATTATCAAATAATATTGACAGGATAATATAAATCAGATATTCACTTGATACGTTAGTGCATACTTGCATTAGAAAAATGAGCACTGGCTCTGCTTTCATACTGGAACACTGTGCTATTAATACTGCTGTTTAGCGCCAGACTATCTGTCTGGTGGTAGCTAGCTAATTGGATATAGAAAATGCCTTACCACTAGCCAGATCTTACGATCTTTACTGTAACTGTAATATTTAATAAATAAAAGCGTTTTTTTGTCGTACGTAGCAAAGACCAGCCTTTGATTCCGCCATTTTTGAATAATTTATATATCCTCTTAAATGCGTGAATAAGTTTACAATTGCCGTGCTTGATAATTTTTGCGCTATGCTCACTCGAATTTTACACAGTAATAATTTTGCACTCAAAACTTTTACACACATATTTTTTTCCACTCACTTTTTTGCATTCCACCAAAAACGCAAACCTATTGTTTTGTTCAAAGCAATAGCTTTTTTGTTGACGCTACAGAAGCAACATAATTAATGGTAGAATGATTCAATTGAATCCTTGGTATGCGTAAGTTTCCACTCATTGTGGTCCACCTATACTTTCTATCGAGGTGTCACATTGCCCAATCTGTCTCTTCGCGGTCCACCGATACCTAATGAGTGACAACACAACCGATCATTGGGAAACCAAGTGTGTTTTAATAAGAGTTGCATTGTTTTTTTGGCGTTTTGGTTTCACTTTACATAAGTATAACGAGAGATCTCGTTAGTCAACCATATCTACCTAAAATTTGACTCTAGAAATAACACGAAACATTGTTACTCAAATGATTTATTTATATGGAGTGTTGATGGAAGGATGGCCTTGCACAGTGGGCTTATCCAGCTGATTACGATGATTGTTCATATTAGATCTTGTACTTCTGTTCTCAAAGCAACCATTGCCAAAGTATCCATAATATTCAAGAAGAGAGATAACTAATAATACCTCAAAATTTCTAATTGCCATCTTTTGATAAGAGTCCAGAGTTACAAGTATCTCTAGCAGAAACTCTACTATGGCCATTTTGTATATAAATACCTCTTTTCTTATCGTGTAGACTGTTAGGTCATTGACCGACCTCACAAACCCTAGTGTCAGAGTTGTTGATCCGCTATAGTACTCTGACATCGCTCATGTAGCTACTACCTGTCGTAGACAGCTGCAGCGGCGCACCAACGGCTTAACGTGCTTTCTGAACCATATAACCATCTTACTTATCAGACAATGAGGTGATTCAACCTGAAATATCCTAACTAACAAAACTGGGGAAAGCCTCACAAATTTTTTTTGCGTGTCGCGTCTGATTTTATTGGTCAGCCAACTGCGACACAGAGGCCGATAAATAAATAAAAGGTATGATCACTGTGCATACAAAGTTGCTTCTACATACTAGGACACAGTATGAAACTTTATTATCAACTTTCTCTGCTACCATCACAGTCTATCCGCATATTATAATCAAGCGTGTTCGTAATTACTAATATAATATCCGCTACCTATGAAGTTATTTGTCGACACTGGGGCCATTTGCGAAATTATACCTTTTACACGCCAACGATTATAGTTAACGGTTTTGATACATTAGCGAAGTGCCTTTGGGAACTATTTTGTTGAAAGTATCAAAACATGTATGTTGCAGTTTAATTATAATACTAGGGACACAGCGAGGCTGACAGACTGGTAACATTCCGTGTTTAGAGGAGTTACTACTGATTGCCAGTGTTATTTTACCTCACCTCACTTCTAACAACTGGTTTCAGTCACTTAAAGTTACAGTTACTTTTAATGTTTATTTTTACAATTGAACCAAATAACTATGTAACTGATGCAGATTTTTCAACCGACTTCAAAAAGGAGGAGGTTCGCAATTCGACTATGTTTTTTTGTATGTTACGCGGTAACTACGATCATTATGAATCGATTTTGATGATTCTTTTTTATTTGTTAAAACATACTTCAGAGGTGGTCCCATATAAATTTCATCGAAATTGATTTAAAGCTTTTTGAGAAAATCAACAAAAAACAAATATGATAATCCTCACCCTCTAAGGGTGAATTTTAGGGGAATAATTCTGTAGACTTTTAGGGCAGTTGAAGTCAGTTTCTAGTTCTTTTTGAACGCGTTAATTTTTATTAGTTATGAATAAGTAATATTTTTTGGTAATATTCACATCTGCTGCTGTTTGCGCTTGACATGAATCTCGCACATAGACATTGACTTTATATGAGGTAGCCGCTATCACCATAAAATACTAAGAGAAAACTCTTTATATCACATATAAAGAGTTTTCTCTTAGTCGCCTTTAACGACACCCGCGGGATGATATGGGGCAAAATGTTTTTATATTTATGAAAAAGTTATAATTATCTGAAATGATAATAAATTCCTTTTTAATTCTCTTTGAACCATTTTTCTTCAACCGGGTTAGTATTATTAGCACTGCTTCCTATCCAATAATATCCAAAAATAATTCATCTGCCAAAAAAAAGATTAAATTCATTGTAACTAACCAGTGACCAGACAATTAAAACAAAAAATTGAGACGATCGATTTAAAAAATGTACATTGTTAGGATAATTACTAAATCCCTTTTTATGTGAAAAATATTTTAAAATTATAAATTTCAATAAAAAAGAAAAGAATAAGAATGCCAGTACAAACATTATCTAGAATCTAGAGGTACTCGTACCAAAAATCAAAGTAATAAAATTAACTTTCACTTTATAGCATTTTCTTTGAAATACTTTATAGAGCAATAAAGTCATGGCAACATGTCGATTTGGACTAATTAGTTGTTAATCAATTCGGAGTTTTGAAGGTTTTTATTGCTTACGGTGTTTATAACATGAGAATACGACGACGGGGATACGAGATGGATATAGGAAAAGTACAAAGATGATGATGATAAATTCTCGTCAGATCGGTGACCGATTGATGACTTCATGTTTTACCGGAGAGCCTTGCTTTTATCCAACACATCACATCAACAGCCTATATATGTCCTAACTGCAGGGGCTCAGGCCTTCTCTTCTACAGAGAGTGTGTGCATGTATGGGAGAGTGTATGGTCCACGCGGGCCCAATGCGGCTTAGTAGACTTCACACACACCTTTGAATTTCTTCTGTGCACGTTTCCTCTCGATGTTTTCCTTGACTTAAAAGCCAATTATTTATCCAACACATATTTTGACCTAACTTAAGCTTTATGTTGAAAGTTTTAAATATTCATATAATGGTCCAAATTTTCATTTTTTTAAAGATAGCACTCCGCAAAGTGCTCTCTATCAACAACTCCCGCCATCAAGCTATATTTTGATGTAGATTGATTCTTTAGATGAAAGAAACATTATACTACATTTTTAAGTACCAAAATCGCGTCATTACGACTTCAAATTTTGATTATATGTAGTTACGGTTAATCTGTGCTATTGTGGACTTCACTGTTTTAATGTCAATTTTTTTAATACGATGCATTTGAGGAACCCTAGACTAGAAATGTTTTGTTTGAAAGAACACGAATAAACAAGAAAACATTTTGTTTTTCATAGTCATGTGGTCATGATTTTCAATAAAGACACAGCGTTATTTAGTGTCACAGTGTTATACTAAACAAGATTTTTCATATTATACCTCAATTTTTATATTATACCTCAGTTAAGTCTTTAATAAAAAAGACAGGGCCGTCTCACCCTATTTCCAAATAAATTTAATTTTAAATGTGAATAATTAGTTACATTTTTGACATATATGTTCACAAATACTGGTCATGAATAAATCTAAGTTGAAGCCGTGGTAAATAACATCGAAAAGCATTCCGCCTCAAAAAGTCACGACAAAAATCTGAAAGGTATAAAAATGGATTACTTATTTGCATAAATTAAAACACTCTGTGCATGAAAAGAATCACTTTGCTGTCTGAAATGGAATTTACAATATGGGGCGTACCGCCAATCCCTAGTCAAAGTTAACGTCTGGTAATTTTCACAAGCCCATCGATTTCGCTATTGAATACAAAGTCAAATCGAAAACTAAAATAATGGACCCCGTAACACAATATAGGCGTGCCTCAAACGGTATAAGACCATCGCTTTAGGGAGCACAGTAAAGCTTTTGCTATTTTAGTTGTTAACAAGTCTTTGCATTCGACTTTGTTTGAATGCATAACTATTTTTATTTGGCTTCAAGAAGAAAAAGTTCAAAGGTAGTAAAAGAACCAGCAAAGGCTTTTGAATTACTTGCAGTTAATGACTTATATCGAATGTCAGGTTTCGCTGTCGCCTAAACTTACAAAATGCACTGTGTTCACAAAGTAATCAACATATAACTAAAATAAAATTGTCATTATACAATTTCATCAAACTTAGTCGAAGTAATATAAACATAAAGCAAGGTGTTCGCCAAGGAGAAGCTTGTATGTCACACATTGTTCCTTCTATCTAAACTATGAAATCCATTGGATAAACGTATGCATGGTGTACCCAAATTTAAAATCATGATGATATAATTTTATATACTAAACATGAACTAATTGATATAAGATAAATATTAACAACATCAGTGTATCGCAACAAACAAACTTACAGACCACTTTCCACGTTTAACTACGAATAAATAACGATCGATACAATAGAAAGCTGATTCTAAATTACTCGATATAGCAATTTGGGCGTCACTACTATACATTTAATTCGGTATTTCTAATTGAAACAATACAAATGGTTATAATAAATTTTAGAGCTGTCTGGGTATTTAATAGAGTAGGCATGTTCGGCGTTGGTGGTCAAAAAGATGAATGTTTTTTAATGTTTTGATACCGTTTTAATTGTATTTGTTGCTTTTTTTCAATTGATCGAATACTTTCTATGGCTCCCAAAGGTCCATGATTCAAGAAGTTTTAATACATTGTTTCCTGCCAGTGTTCAACTAAATTTGCCATTCATAAGGATGTACTGTATCACTTGTTCTAGTGCCATGATTTTAAAAATACGTGTACATATTTTGCTCATCAGTTTTTAATACATGATAAGTAATTAGAGTTCCGTAGCCAAAGGGATACCAACGGGACCCTATTACTAAGACACCGCTGTCTGTCTTTCCGTCCGTCACCAGGCTGAATCTCATGAACGGTGATAGTTAGACAGTTGAAATTTTCACAGATGATTTATGTTGCTGCTATAACAACAAATATTAAAAAACAGAATAAAATAAATATTTAAGGGGCTCCCATACAACAAAAGTGACTATTTTGAGACGTGTGTTTTAATGTATTAGTAGCGCCGTCTGGTGAATAGTAGCAAAACTAAATTGAGAAAAATATCGAGGCGCATTCGTTAAAGGATTGTTCGGTGCATATTTTTATGGTTTTCCGTATTTTAAATATCCATATTCTGTACGGAACACTCGGTGCGTGAGTCCAACTCGCACATGTCATTATCATTCATGGCCCAAGCACCTTGTAACGTTACCATTCAATATTTGGTTTCCCTGTAGACATCAGACATAGAAATTCATTCGTCAATCAAATTACAAGCATTAACAATTAACACACTTTTTATATCGAATGACATACAAGAGTACCAATTAACAAACGAAAGAAAGCCGTCTGTTCTTTTATTTCTATTGGAAGTCTTAATCCCGTCCGCGTTGGTAGCGGTGATGCAACCACCAATTTGTGCTATGATTGATACTAATCCCCTTAATCCGAGTTGCTGTCTGTCCGAAAAACTTACTGTTCAGGCCGCGCTTTGATTGAGGATGCTTTAAATTGTGTGGAGGTGGCACCTTGGAAATAATTTCACAGCTTAAGAAGCTTTGTAGTTTAAATAATACGAGTAACATGAAAGATTATTATTACGATATAACATATTATAATCACGAAACAAAATTTTATCGATGTGGTATGTTAAGTTGGACTCATTTGGTGCAATTCATTAAGGATTATCATGCTTACAACCTTGGCTGACGCTAACTCTAGTTTCCTAGGCAACAATGACTAATATCGAATAACGTCAGCAAGGATATCCTCGAGTCTTAAGGTTTTCCTTAGTGAATGCATCCCCAGATGTATCTACGATTCTCGGTTTTATTTGTGGTATTAAGTTTGCAGCCTAAACAGTAGCGTTGATATCATTATTGTGTTCAGGAAAAAAAATGCTAACATATTTCATCTTATTAACTTGAGCATATTTTTTATACAGCTGCCTCAATATATATGTAGGTCATATAGAGGTTAAAGAGAGCATTACGTTTATGGCTGATGATTACTCTTTTTATTCCTTGAATGAATTTGACCAGTTATAATTATATTATTGTTGTTGGTGAGATCGATGCATATACAATATAGGTACGTTGGATATAGTTTGAAGTTAGCTTTTGGAGTATAAGGTTTTGGTAACCAACTATTTGCATGCTGTCTGATATAGTTAAATAGGTTAAGCGACATATTGAAATATTATTTAAGACCGACATGTACCCTATTTAGTGCAAATAAAAATTGAATGAAGACCGTACGAACTGGTTGTATATAAAAAAAAAACTTGAAGAAGATTTGAAGTGAGTGGATGAGGACTGCTGACTAGTAGTTGAGCTTGAATCATGACGCTATTTTTGTCAAAGCTACAATCGTTTTATATAGAATTTATAGATAGCAAGACCTAGTAGACGTAAGAATCAATAATAATGTCTGACATGCCAAGTAACAATTTCCTACTCAACAGCCGCATCCGATCCGATGTGTATAGCCACATGGAATGAATGTAAGCAGTCGCAAAGAGAATATAATTATCACCGCTCCCAGACGTATTGGTACAGTATTTATCCGATTATTGACAACATACGGAAGCCAAACAGATTAGCGAAATTTCTGTCTGGAATGTGACGCGGGGAGTTCACGACAATAGACTTTCATGTCAAAGTGAGATTAATACTGTGTAGGTAAATCACTACGCACATTTTTGCTATGATGAGCACAGAGATCAGAACATCCATTGGCCGTGCACCACTGAACAGTATGAAGCAACTAGGTCGGACACTTTCGTTTGTTATACATACGGTACACATAATAAAAAGTACACCGAAGGTCGGACACTCGGACGTCAACAAAACGGCGCATGTCGTTGTCAGTGTGTGCCATGCGTTTATGTTGACATCACGCATTATTACACGAGGTGGAATCCGTATATTCTTTACAAATCCGTAAGGTATCATGCTGCCATGTAGTGCCGGCCAAGTAAAGAAGTCTGGAAATGTGACGTCACTCGCTCATCAAATATGAATGTGTACGGTATCCAAACGAATGGAAACACGTTCGAATGTATCTATGTAGCAAACGATATTAAAAATGAAAGCATTCACCAAAAATGCCACCAAAGACAATTATACTTTGCCAGCTTATCCTAAATTGTTTGTAGAACTCATCATCATCATCATCATCAGCCGGGAAACGTCCACTGCTGGACATAGGCCTCCCTCATGGTACGCCACATCGACCAGTCCCGAGCCACCTGCATCCAGCGACTCCCCGCGACTCTAACCAGGTCGTCGGTCCATCTAGTAGGGGGACGGCCTGGTAGACGTTTCCCGGTACGTGGTCGCCACTCGAGAACCTTTACTCCCCACCGGTTATCGGTTCTTCGAGCGATGTGGCCTGCCCATTGCCACTTCAGCTCACTGACTCGTCGAGCTATGTCGGTGACCTTCGTTCGTCTACGGATTTCCTCATTCCGGACCTTATCACGTAGAGAAATTCCGAGCATAGCTCGTTCCATTGCTCGCTGAGTGACTTTGAGCTTGTTTATTCGGCCCAAAGTACAAGACCACGTTTCGGTTCTGTATGTCATCACTGGCAACACGCACTGATCAAAGACTTTTGTCTTTAGACGCTGAGGTATTTTGGACTTTGGACTTTGTTTGTAGAACTATGATATGATATTTGTCCTAAAACTTGTGTCAAATGATTTTTATGTCAAATAATTTTAAAATGTTCCTTGTCTTATTCTTGCGTCGGCAGCCATTAGTTAAACCCGCAATCGTATAAATCGAAACAATAAAGCTCACAGAAAAATGTAAACAATCGAACACGTCACTATATTAAAACCCGCATAATTTAAATGTCCACTTGTCAATTAAAAAGCTTTAAGCATCTATCTCTGAATCGATACAAGTGGGAATCGATACTTGGTAACATCGATGTTTCTTAGAGCGAGGGCCATTCGTCTTTCTCGTGTGTCCGATTTTTATCTAAACATATTGTTGATGACATTATTTTTTTAATGTTCAACAATGCTCTTTGACCTAGGTACACTGTGATTTTTATCTTGCTTGTAACCGAGTTGATGGTGGATATAAAATATATTGACAGGGTTAAAACGTAATGATGTTAGTGGTGTGGTACAAAGGATTTATCTTTTATTATAAAATTTATTTATACATCCATGGTATTATATAAAAAATATTTTATTGAATAATGCAATAGTATCATATATTTGGTATACTTACGTATACTAAACTATAGTTTATCACAGAGTTTTACAATGCGATTATAAGGCACAACACTGCATTTGGTTGAAATAAATACTACACTTTTTAACGTCCACTGCTGGACATAGGACTCCTTCATGGTAAACCACATTGACCGGTCCCGAGCTATTAACATTCAACGATTCCCCGCGAGCTTAACAAGGTCGTCGGTCCATCTAGTAGGGGGACGGCCCGGTAGACGCTTCCCGGTACGTGGTTGCCGGTCGGACGGAATCCCGTTAAGAATAATATTATTAGGCGCTGTCTGTTTGTAATCCTTAAGTGTCGATTTTAATGTGATACAGTAAAATATTTTAAATTTATTTTTCGCATTTATTGTTACAGTGGCAACAGAAATACAGATTTACAGCTGTCATCACGCACACAGAAACAGCTGTAAGGTGTGGTGTGTGATATCAAGCCAAGCACTTCGGTAAGTCACATCAACAACATTCATTGATTGTCATACGTATTTCTCCTACTTCTTTAACTGACTTAAAAACTCGAAAACTCGAACTACTTCAATTTGACCCATATGTTTTTGTATATGTATGTACCTATCATATCTCTGCTATGTGTAAACCGATTTGAATGATAATTTTTTCATGAGATGGGTTTTATCTCAATGGCAGAACAGATCTATTTAAGATTGAACAAAACATTTCACCCCTAACGGTGATAAAGTAGGGAATAAAATCTTTTTTAATTGATCAAAAAAAAAACAACTAAACAGCCTATTTGTAAATGATTTCGTAAACAATCGGTAATAACTTTTAAACGCATATAAACTTATTTACCGACAGATTATATTGTAATACATTATTATTTATCACCTAATTTTTCTTCCTTAGTATCATTCACACCGGTTACATACAGTGTTGCCACCATTAAATATAACAGTACTATTTATCAGTCCATAGCAGTATATTCTTTTCTGTAGCTTAAGTTTTACGACAAACATAACTATTGGATTAGTTATAGTAACTAATTCTGGTCGTATTAACATTTACGCTCATTATTAAAAGAGATTTACCTCGTAAATATTTGACAAAAGTTAAAAAAGCTCACGGTTTTTAAATATTTACAACCGTAGTAAGCATTGAGCTGTAACGCTCAGATACACAAAAATATAATCACGTGTCGGAGATCTGAAAGACAGGTTCCTACTACTTACATTGAAATGTCATTACCAAATAAAAGCGTTTCAAACAAAACAATTGAATACTTTTAATAAGCTGTCTAGTACAAACACATTAAATAATCACAAAACAGGCAACACTTAACCATAAAATAAATATGGCATTAATGAGGGTTGTCATTTTTTCGGCTGTCCCTGAAGCCAGGAAGTTGGACGGTTGAATCTCATACTAGGCTACCCACTGAGCTCTCTGGGATATCTGACTGGGCGCCGACCGCTTTTGCAGTCGTGGCGGGGTGATGTGAGCCAGCACGGGAAGCCAAGGATTGGGACTTGGACGAAGGTTGCCCGTGATGATGCGCATGGCTCGGTTGAGCCGTCTACTTTGTGCGTATGTGCACTCCAGTACGAGACCGGGGCGCAGTACTCCGCAGTAGAGCCCAGATACCAGAGCCAGGGCTGACGTGCGCAGTAAATCAGCTGAGGCACCCCACGTTACGCCCTCCAGGCGGCCTATAAAGTTTGCACGCATTTTGGTTTTCTGTGCGGTGGCTTTCAGGTGCTCCCGTAATGTTAGCAACCAATTCAAAGTGACACCGAGGTATTTATGAGTAAAACTATGCTACCGCCTTGCTACCTAATTCTGCCCTCAACTATTTACTCTGTTGAGGAATATATTTTTTTCGACATTAGTTGGAGTGCCAGTTTTAACACTAGTTCTAACAGATATCTATACTGAAGATATCAACGTATTCAAATGCATAAAAAATATGTTGTCGTGACAAAAAAATCTCACGGTTCGCGAATTCCGAACCACCGTTTTTTCGATCGAAACAAATTCTAATATATTTGAAGTCAATAATAATCGGCTACAAACTGCGGCTTTATACGAATTCTATTCAATTTTGTAGTCACGAGAGCGACAATAAATCCGTGATATATGGTCAGTTACACAATGGACATATTGCTTTTCAACAATGCTCAAGTATGGATGAAGTCATTTTGTCAACGTTCCCGTGGCTTTGAATACGAAACCGAATAAATTATCCTCCGACTGAACCTGGGATTTCTTCGATCATTAACAAATATATGGACACGCTTGTCGCAAATCAAATCAATAATTCGTTGCTAATTTTATTTATTTGATTCTTCAATGAATTTTGAAAAAGAAAAAGGCAAACTAAACCCTATTATTACATTATTGAGTCCTTGGTTATTGAGCTACGGATTTGGGTTTGAAACATTAATTTTACCATTTTTAATATTGTAAAAATATAATCATCGCTTTGTTGCTAATCTAAGGAAAACACCTGTCAATTTTTAACAAATACAATCACATGCTTGGTCTTTGCGTTGATCTCTCGTTCTGTCGGTCTAAAGTTTTTTATAAAATTGTATAGAGTGTTACTCTAACTAACTTCAAAATATACTTTCAAAAAATAATTACTTCAGATTGAGACTTTTTCGAGACATTAGACATGTACTCACTGACTTCAGCGTATATTTATATGAAAAACAGGAAAATTGCGCGAGAAAAATTAATGAAAACTACTTGCAACAGATGAGAAATACGCATAATTCAGTCAGTATAAATAAATAAAGTATAAATATAAGGTACCTAGTAAATTTACAGTATAAATGTTAAGTAGTTTTGAAACTTATCCAATGTACTCGTAAGTAGTCAGTTATAATACGCGGTAGAGTTTCCTTGTAATTGACAACCTAGTTAAATAAGCTTTTATTCTCCTTCAAGCTATGAAGTGATCTTCCGCTTTTTCAATAAGTATCTGAAGATAAATGACAAAAAGAAACATACACGTCGAATTGAGAACCTCCTCCTTTTTTGAAGTCGGTTGAAAATGAAAGTAAGCGCCTGTCACCTATTACTACTTGCTTATACAGTTAGGTACTTTACTCGCGACATTCGCGTGTCTGTATTTTTAAAGTTAAAAACTATTTTTCTTTCTCTCAAGATTTGCTTTCTTAAGCGTGTAGGTTGAGAATCTTTGGAATTACGAAATGTAATTACATTTTAGTGTAATTGAATGCTTTGGACTTCAAATGAAGTGCATTTTACGCCTTCAATTTCGAAGACTTCTTATGTGGATTCAAAAGTAATTTAAATTTTATTAGGCATTAGAGGAACAAAAGTGTTCTGTCTACACGTTATTTCACTCTACAGAGATATTTATTTTATACCATAGCACGTTATGTTGAATGGATTTAAGATGCTGATTTCGATGTTGGATATATTTTTGTTAATATTTAGTTAATATAGGAAGTTGGTCTTGTAAAATAAATGTAGTATAATAGAATTTCCTCCTATTGGATGGATTGAAGTGAACAATACAATAATTTGTGATACAGTACTCGCACACTATGTTTGCCCCTCTGAAGTTAGCAACAAAAGACAGCGAAGTATCAATTATTAAGTGGGAGGCAAGTTAGCAGGTGGAAAGAAATGTCCTACTGTTTTATATAACCTAGGGATAGTTATTATCAAAAATAATACACACGTATTCCGTCTGTATATGTTCGAAATTTCGGAGAGCTAACTTCAGAGGGGCAAACTTAGTGTGCGAGTACTGTACAAGGGATTGAATGAAGAAAGAACTTGGAAAGAGTAAAATTTTGATTGGTGTCTGTAATGGATTCACTAACCGCCACCATGACATACTTGATATAAATATCGTGATATCCGTTTCTATTCCCATGTGTAAGTTTAAGCCAAAATGTGGTTTATCTGCAATTGCGCCTGACCACGTGACCCATATACCACAGAGCGCCCACCCACGGTCGAAAAATTAAAAAGCGTAAAAAAATAACGAAACTGAGGTGTCTACCTAAAGCATTAGAAAATGAGAGATATGGCGATTTTGAGAGCTCGACATTGGCGCACTTTTTTGGTTACAAACGTAACCATGCACGATCTACTGAAAGAAAGTTCGGTAACATTTGTTACCACGGGGGCTCTACTGGTTATTTCCAAACATAAACGACGCAAAAGAAGTACAGTCACGACCATAAAGCATGTTAAAACTATTCATAGATATTTTTTGTACCTTTTCTCGTATTTGTTACAGTTAAATTGTACCACAAGTAGTACTAAATTGCTGTGTGCCTATATTTATGACTGCGACTGTACCCGATTGAAGCAGCGATATATGTTGGTAACAACTTTATACAATTACAATTTCTCCAACAATAACCATTATAATTTACTATTAGAATAATTAATCTAGATGGGAACGCATCCTGACCCCAAGTTCAACAAAGTAGAAGATCTATGGCCATTATAAGAGTAGCATAACTATGACCACTGCTATGTGACCTACAGAATGCTACAATGTGGACTTTAACAGAGATCTAATTTAACTGGGTTTGTACCGTAAAGGTAATGTAATGCGGTAATACTAAATCTGAGTTTATAACTGAATCTTCATTTACAAATGCGAGGTAAGAAAACTACAGTGCTCAGTGGAGGAGGTACTTGAAACCTGAACTAGGCTACTAAGAATTAATGGCTCCGTGTCAATAATTGTTGAGGGGTAGACACTACATACGGTGAAGGTCCCGGGTTTGATTCCCATATGTGGTAGGTGGGGACATAGAGAAAATCACTTTGAGAGACTGTCCACAGTTTAGTTACGACATTGCAGGCTGAATCACCTGATTGTCTGAAAAGTAAAATGATTCCGTGCTTCGTTAGTCACGTTAATCCGTTGTTACCGGTTACTATCTACGACAGGTAGTAGCTACGTGAGCCATGTCAGAGGCCTTTTTTTCGAATGGACTTGATGCTGTTGGTCCTGCGACCTCTACAGCTTCACCCGGACAATGACGAGCGCGGAAGGCGCTCAACCGGTAGGGTCAGAAAACTATGGCGGCTCATCAACTCTGCTACTAGGGTTTGTGAGACCAGTCATCGCACCGTACAACCTACACCATAAAAAGATCTTAATCTATATAAAATGTATAAAACAAGGTTGGTTCCTTCTTTTACTTATTAAAATATCTGTATCTGGTGGTTCCAGAATTTTTTTATATAGATTTTCACTACTCCAACCAAAATAAAACATGCCACATCCATTCACGCACCTAATTCATGTCGTCATCACAATTCTGTATCACAACCGCCAACTAGAAAAACAATTTGAGCGCGAGCATGCAAATGGTAGAAATTGGCTAGTTTACGAGCACCTGGCTACCGACCATTACCTACCATTGTAAATGGTACGGCAATTTACCCACAATCCTCGCTTCCTTGTTCATCAGAGAGGGTATTAGATGATTCTGAGAATTGCAACTCTTTCGGGTCGAAGGTACTTAGTGAAGTAAATTGATTTTATGAGGTAGTAACGAGGTCATAAGGCTAAAGGTTCCGTACAGGAGTCTTCCTTCAACTCATTTCGTGGATCTTACAGCAGATGATTAAGGGAAAAATAGTATTTAAAAAAATATATGTATAAACAACATTTTACTGCGATCAGCAATCTGTGGATTATCAAATGGTTTATGGATTATAACCTTACGAAAAGTTTGACGTAGCAATTCATAATTTCCGTTTGATAGCTAATAAAATTAAGCAAACCAGAAGCCAATATTACTGTTTGGGTATGCATATTTTACGGGATACATTTTGGAAAGCAATTGGCTCGCTTTTACCAATGAGTTGCTGCGGAATCCTATAGATGTAGTAATTGATAATAATTAGCCTAGAATTATCCCGTTTCTGAATTGGAGATGACTACCTAAACCCAAGGTAAGTATTCTCGTAGATAGTACGAGTTACGTATGCGACTGCCATCTAAGCCTCTAACCTAGAGGGGAAACTGTAGAGTTGTAGACCCTATTTTGGGGATGCAAGCCGCTTGAAGTCCTCTAACTCAGTTTAATGATCCACAGCTTCACAAGCCTTCCAAAGCACATGAATATTCCCATATAATCTGCATAGAACTGAAACAGAAGAAGGTCTAAGTAACTAGCTGACGTAACAGTATTTGAAATGACTATTCCTTGTAGGTTCCCTGACTTTCCTTTTGTCGAGGAAATGAAAAGGCTATATTGTCTGATAGATAATCTCGTTACTCTTAGGTAATTCGCGTGGAATCAAGATAGTAATCTATATCGCTATTATACGCATCCGGTTGCAAAATTCTCTTGTTGCTTTATGGATTATCTCAGACAGCGACTTCATCCGGTTATTGATTGGCGTTGAAAACTATGGTTTTAGAATTGTTTGGATGTCAAAAGTTTAGGGTTTCATACCCATTTGGGACCTAACGAAACCTCCATTGCCCACCCGTCCATCTGTCACACTTTTGAATCGTCATGGGCATACACTTGGATTTTTCACAGAGTGTCTATTATAATAATACTTTGGCCGCTAGACCGCTAGAAGAACAGAAACATGTTTTTGTGGTGTTTCGCTAGGTATTGTATTAAATAAAGTACGTTGGTAGAGGCACTTCGACGGTTTTTACTGCGACCGTTACGCAAAAACGTGTCTTTTTTGTTTGTTAGTGCCCTTTTAAGGAGTGGAATTATTATTGACGGTAACCTGAACAATTCAAGGGTAAAGTGAATATGCTAGTTACTTAAAATTATCAACCATACCGTTACTCAACAAGAAGCGAAATTGTGTTTTAACGCCTACTATAAAGATACAATGAATTAAAATATGGATTAAATGGATGTGTATCCTACCTATACTATACCTTACTCACTTTGAATTTTGTGCGTTCATCGATTAATTATTAATTGGTTATCAGCAAGATATATACTATATACATAGCATGAAATGAATAGAAGAAAAAAATCAAGGACCGTACTGGTTCTACAAAAATAATATAAAAATATTATTGCTAAAATAACTGATTTCAATAAAATATTTTAGAAAATATAAATTAAGATTAATTCATAATCATTAATTTTTTTCTTCAATAATCTATCTCGAGCGAACTAATTTACTTTCTACTACCACAACTATTTGGCCCATAAGGCCACTGATTAAGAGAGAGAATCAAAAATCGATGTCAATTAATCGAATGATCAAATCGATCGGCATAGCGATCCGATTCCGTTCATTACAGCTCATGAGAATCGCTCTGATTCCATTCAAAGCAAGCCGATTCGTATTTTGTGAATGACGTTTTATCGACACTGTCATAATTTTATCGTTTTCTCGATGTATTTTATGGGTGTAGGAAAGGTTTGATCCATTTCATATAATTTATGTTTATGTCTCAATAATTAACGTTATCGTAAATCAAGTAAATAAATATGTATAACTGTACATATTGTAGGTATGTTTATTTCAATAATTTGTGAACAGCCATTTGGTTATAAAACTTAATAAAGTCGTCACAGAATGAAGTATATGATTAAAAGAGTTATTCTTTGCGCGTTTCTAATAAATAATTAAATGTACAATTAATTATATCTATTACTTTAGTTCTGTCTCGTTTTTAGAGAACCTCAAAAAGAAAACAAGGATCACTTTGTTGTCCATCTGTCTGTCAATACAACTTTTTCTCAGAAGCTTGTTATGGTATCATCATCTAGCCGAGGAACATCCACTGCTGGACATAGGCCTCCTTCATGGCACGCCACATCGACCGGTCCCGAGCAACCTGCATCCAGCAGTTAAGGTATCAAGTTTAAATTAATTTTAAATACACAAATATGCAATCTCTTGGATCTGTGTAAAATGAAGCTTCTGAGTCGACGTAATCAAAAGACACGCCCATTTATACATACAGCTTATTTTGACAATTTCCCTTGAAAGCACATCGATACCTGTAGTGTGCTTTCAATTGACTTTTAAACTTTATCACATGAAATCGCTTTTTTACGATAAAAATTGGAGCTCAACTATGATTTTTTAACATAAAAAACATTTAAAAACTCCAAAAGGGTCTCATTGTTTCCGATTTATTTCAATCAGGCACACAGAACTACTTTACGCCTTCAAGACACAAAAAGTGGTACTAAAAGCGGTCCCTTTATGCGCCTACGCATGTCACCTGACAGTTGTCGTTTGTTAAGTGTTTCGTTTTGTTTTTCTACCACTTAGCTCCGAATGTGAGCTTAATATGGACGATTGTTCGATCGAGGTTTGACAGTAGTTAGAAGCTGGGATTAGATTAATAAAATGAGCAGTAGTTATTTGCGTTAAGCCGCGTGAGTAAAGACAGATTTTAGGATAATATTTGTAGTGGGGCCTTTTTTTCGAGGGGGAAATCTTTCAAAGATACCCGACTCTTTAGGAGAGAAGCCGGGTTATGTAGAATTTCCATCCACTAAAACCCCCTTGGTCATCCTCGGCGCATGTCGAGGAGCCCTGGGAACTCCAGCGGAACACACCAGTGTTCCTCTCGCGCTTTGCATTTATCCCACCCCCTGACCAGTCAGCCACTACATCTCAGCAGCTCCAGGCTGCAGCGGGACGGGACCACGCCGTACTACCGCTGCCTTCCAGTGGTTGCCGGTTCACACCGATAGGGCGGCCAGAGCTCCTACTCTGACCACCCGCAACCCTGGGTGCCCCTATCCTGGGGTAACCGCCTCCGGGGCCTAGTGTTAAATATTTTGAATTTAATGAATAAGTTCTAACATATGGTATAATCATAACGTTTTGATATTTTTGATGTATCTACAACATATCATATTAACTATTCATAGCAGTAACCACGAATGGTTAAAAATTACTTCACTAAATAAATAATAAATTAAATTTAAAAAACAAAATTAAAAGTAAATTACTAAAAAGTTAATTTGATATTAATGAATATACCAACACATTAGTATATGCATGTGCAGAAACACAGGACTCGGAACAGCTGTAGACCTCTTGCTGTGGGACCGACAGTTTACATTCGGCTGATGGGCTATTTAATCTACAGATAATTATATCTGTCAGACCAATCCACCGACGATCTTTAAAAACCTTTATACAATTGAATAAGGCAACTAAACTAACCTAAAATTTATCGTGGAGCACAGGACTCTAGAGCTCTTGCTGCAAGGCCAACGCTTGAGGGAGTAATAAACTCTACAAGTATTAACTAATTTAAAAATACATTTATTTAATACTAGCTTTTGCTTTATCAGAATGTATCCCATGGGAATTACTTAATAGATCGGGACAAAAAGTAGTCTATAGCCTATTCCAAACATTTTTCAACCCTTCAAAAAGTCATGTAATTTATGTGAAGGACAAACAAACAAACAAACAACCTCACTTTTGCATTTGTAATATTATTTATGGATTTTCCGACGGCACATTGTGATTAAAATACCAGTTACTTGATGATTAAAAACTGTACGTTATTACATCAAAAATATAATAACAAGTAATCGTTAATTGGGTAATAGATTCAACGAAAGTAACAAAATTAACTTGAACGCAAACAGCTATTAAAATAATAAATGAATTTAATTTGTCATCCAGAATTTATTATAAAAATCTGATCGAAAATACGTACTAGCATTTCGCAAGTTCCCACGGCGTGATTTCACAATCGATGTTATTAATTTTTTAGTAAACAAGTGTTAACTTTAGTGAAACATTAATATATGTTTCTGTTCATTTAGATATATGACACGTGAATTTTCGTTAAACATTTATTGCTTCGATTCATATAAAAATCGAACACCCAACTGATTTGAAAACCAAATACACCAATGTACCGTGTAAAAGTAACGGTATTTGATACGACTGCCTACGCATAGATATGCAATCCGCTATGTAATTATTCAGTATTTATTTTGAAATGTTCAGAGTGATACGTACATCAATGATTACTAATATTTTCATTAGGATTTCACTTATTCTGTAAATCGTCAAATGGATGGATGTTTAAAGGGATTCGAAGATTTTTGCTTGAAGCTTGGCTTTAGTGAGCGGCCGCCATCTTTTTTTATTTTCAAGTCACACAAACACAATTCTGCTGAAGTATATCAATTGTAAGAACAAAAAATGTAATGAAACATTGTGGCCTAAAGCTGCACGTTTCCCAGATATTTCAAACATGATTAAAAATGAACTTGGAGTGTTTTTTACCCGACTGCGACTGCTGTAGAGTTGTTTTTCGAGAGTATGTGTGTATGTATGTATAATTGTTTGGCACGCTCTGCGGCCTGAACGGCTCGATGGATTTCAGCTTGAGAGATGTCGTTAGATTTGTATTTACTGTGTGAGTGACACTGGATATATCAAAAACATAAAAAGTTAAAAAAATTATGAAGTTTGGATTTTTTGAAATTTGCTTTTCATATGAAAAGGGAATTCCCTTGTTTCCCATCGATTTGTCTTTAAATAGAGTCCCCAGTAAAAACAAAGTTCGTGGTATGGACCTAGATATGTACTTAGATTTGAGAGTTAATGATCACACGTCACAAGTTGAACTGTTATACTGGTATTGAACGACAGATCGTAAAATAACATGTCCATGATTATTTTTTTCGTTTACTGAGACTGACGTATGCAAAATGATAGTTTTTGTTTATGACTGTACTATAATACACATTCTAAATTAATTGTTCGCTGTTTTAATTAAAACAAATCGATAGTTCGCGGGTTTTCTAAAAGTTTATGACGGAAATAAACTTAAATAAAGCCATAAAAGAAAAGTCTTGTGTGTTTTATGAATGGTAACTTAAGAACACGAGAACATGAGAATGACGTTGTTACAACTGTTTTTCAGTATTTTTTTATTAAGTATACGCATAGTAAAGTACTTATAGTTGTCATTGAGTGGTATTTATGGTCTATATTTGTTTATGAAGTCACAAAGCGAGGAATGGAACGAGCTATGCGTGATAAAATCCCGAATGACAAAATCCTTAGAATAACAAGGGTCCCCAACATAGCTCGACGAGTCAGTGAGCTGAAGTAAAAATTATGACCTGACGTTAACTCTGTATAGCATAGAGTTTAAATAACATGACAAATTAAACGTTACAAAAATTTAAACCCGCAAAATAAAGTTGATCAACTTATTTCCAGCAATGCCTCTTAAACATTTGAATGTATAAACAGCTGCAAGTATAAAAAGGCGTTTACGACTAATAAAAAGCAAAACAACAATATCTCCATCCCACATTGGTATCGTTTTCTTAAAACAGCTTTAAAACAATGGCGCGGACCAGTGGCTCTCAAACGTTTGTTGAAAATTATTGTTAATTTTTTAATGACTCATTCATCACATTTATATTACATTCATTCGGTTGGCCTTCATTACACCTGCTGATATGTGATGATAAGGGATGGAATAGTGCTCACTAGAAATTATTTAAAAGCGTTGCGATATTGAGGAACTTTATATGTTACCTTTCAATAACGGAGCACAACATAACCACCTAATTATATTGATTATGCACTATCCATGTAAACATGAGAACAAACGAAATTTGTCTCGAAAAAAATAATTTAATTTCTCTAAAATCAACTTTATTTATCTTCTACTTCTGTTTCTTGGCAATAAACTATCGTATTTAGAATCTTCATTAATGTTTATTGTTGTAGCAAAAGTTAAAAACCTTAAGTTTTGCAACTACATAATTTATAATATAATTTATATTAATAGATTAGAACTGTCACATAAATTCAAAGTATGTGTGTTTGCGATGTGTCTTGATTAAGCCTTAACTCACTTTTTTGGTTCTTGTGAAAATATTAAAGCAATGAAAGTTGGGTATATGATAAAATATTGGGACAAATGAGTAATTAAACCCATTGCGAACCAATTTATTTCTCACCATTGTTTTTATTCTATTTCTTTGTAAAGTAGTTTAAATTGACTAAATTACAAACTAACATATGCCTCAGAAACCTGTCTATCTAAAGGAGTAAATTGAGCTGACGTCTTTAGAAGTTTACTCCAATCTGGCCGGGAAATGAGGCGTCGGTAATTTTGTTGAAGAATATGTTGTAGCATTTACCCGTGACTTCCTCTATGTGTAAATCAGAAATTATCCCTTGGGTACACTTTACTTTGATAAAAAGTACCCTGTGTCGATTTCCTACCCATAAACTACGTATCACGCCAAAAACGACGTCGAACCGTATTGCTTCGTTTCTGAGAGGAAGGACACAACAAACACTGGCTTTTTCGTAGACATTATGAAGACTGCATTTCAATGCGAAAGTTGGACGATTATTATAGTAAAACTTATGTGTCCTGTGCGATTTAAAAAAGAAT
This sequence comes from Carcina quercana, assembly GCA_910589575.2. Classification (NCBI taxonomy): domain Eukaryota; kingdom Metazoa; phylum Arthropoda; class Insecta; order Lepidoptera; family Depressariidae; genus Carcina; species Carcina quercana. The sequence goes on along the minus strand of OU342446.1, from coordinate 4,208,962 downwards.
GCATGCAATACATATTTAAGAAAACTTGAGATACGCTGGAAGCGGAGTGTTGCTTTTGACAGGTCCGATTAAGACAAGGCCCATCCTACACACCGCCATATCTGTGGGATACTTTGGTTTTTGTCGCCTTAAAGATTTCTTTTAATATTGGATAACGATAAGTTCGATGATACGTCTTTCTTCGGTTTTGACTGATTACCGAACATTGTATTGTTTCATGTTCAAATATGTTTCAAATTGTTCATTGTTCAAATATGATGTCAATAATTTATTATGTGGTTGAAGCTGAGTAGTTGTTGTTTTCGATAACTTTTTTATCTTTACTAAACAATATTTTGTTGACAAATGGTTAAATACAATAGATAATAAGGTGTTATAGCTTTATTTTTTGCTCACCCTACACCGTCAAGAAATCAATCAAATCAAACTGTTTCAACGACGCGACAAGTGATAATTCCTTCTATAACGTTATTCATGCCGATAATTAATAAAATTATTACTAGTAGCAATATACCTTAGTTGATGTTATTTAATGATGTTAAGGTATATTTAGAAAAACGGTTGGTTTTAAAACATTTTCAGGTCGATAAAGTTATTATTTTTTGTAGGGTTTTTGGCTTAGAATGTGTGTAATATCTAACAGAAGCGTGGTTTAGTAGATTTCCTCAGACACCGCAGTGTTGAGTCTAATGTAGCTAAGTTCTGAAGATCGTCAGTCGACGGTTAAGTAATCACAGAGATGCATTAAGTTGGTAGTTACTGGTTGGATTTTATTGACACTTAATATCTATATTGACACTTAATATTCCTAAGAAAACGTTATTTATTACACAGCTTTAGGCACAGGTGGGCAATACATTTATGTTTACTGATTTTTTTATTACATTTCTTTATATCGTGTGGTCTTGAATGCGAATTCGGCCAACACATTTGATGTCGTAAAAGGAAACTATTTAAGTAAGACTTGTACTTGTCATGTGCCTATTTTTAGGTGATGTGCTAGTAATCTGTAATTATGTAGTGCCTGAGTTATTGTTCTAGAAGTAAAGAAGCTATTATACAGTCGTAATATTGGATTATGTTTTAAAAGTTCATGATGGTAAAATTGGTTTCCCTGATAAGTCACAAGGGAAACAAGATTGAAAAGGTTAGGAACCGCAGACTTTAATGTATTTCACACATTTTGTAAAATAATAATGATAAAATACAAGAAATTTACGTGAGCGTTTTTGCTTCCAATCCAAATCTCAATTTTTGTTAAACGCGGATAGAGCAAGACACACTCTGTAAATATTGTGTCTAGCTATAACGTTTCAAAAGGTACATCCCAGTGACAGGTAGTCTTAGTAATAGGGCACGCTTTCGGTACGGGACCCAAAAATTGATAACAGGATATTGTCTTAGGTATTATTTCATACAAGGTACCGACCTCCATTGCTTATTGTATTGGCTTTTTGATCATAAGCGATCAATGGCCTCAAATCATTAAAAAAATTGCCTAACGAATCAATATAACAGTTTTCTATTTCCTCAAATTGTTGTTGAGCTTCAAACCATCTGTTCTAATTTTAATGGGAATCGTTTGGAGAAATAAATGCAGATTTTAATGGAGCTGACTAGTTTAAGTATAACTAGGAGGTAAAATTGAATCGGACTTACAGATGCCGCGTAGAGCTGAATGTAAAAGTTGGTTTAATGTCTTTTTATGGGAGTAGGTAGCATATTTGATTAATGTTTCAAGATTGACTGTAAATGTCAATAATTTTGACAGCATTATCATCTGAATAATATTGGGTATTCTTATTATTCTATGAAGTGTAAACGTCTGTAAACGGCTGGATGGATTCATGTTAATTTCTCAAGAATACATTTTGGTTTGATAAAGTTATTTGGATACGAGTCATGTGTTCCCATGGGATAATTTGCTATGTACATGTTGACGAAGTCTTGGTTAATAGTTAATTTCCATTAATTAGTATTATGAAACAAAAACACCTAAATCAATTAAATCGTAACTTACGACATGCTGGAAGCAAATAGTAGCACAACAACAGAGCGTTTGCTGGTGTCTTTACCAGCATAAACTTCGGAAATTATTCCACTGGAACTGCTTGTTCGATCGGGATAAAAAGAAACCTATGTCCTTCTCCAGCACATCAACTATCAAGTATACAAAATATCAAGTCCTTCTGACTCTCCATTACGATGTAAATTAAGAACAAACAAATAATCTCAGTTTCACATTTATAGTATTATAGTATGGATTAATATGTACATACTTAGCTTCACAACGATGTGTCTAATACAAACATATCAAGACGAAACATAAAACAAAAGAGGTTTTTAAAATTATCGTCTCGCACGGTGACAAATGAGCTGCGGGCCGTGTTTATTTATCAAACTCATTCAATCAACAATGAACTTTTAACCTTAACCTCACCAACTAGAACTCAGAATATTTCCCGACAAACAGCTGTGATAATACGTAAATTTTATGGCTCTCTTACAAGCTGATACAGTCGTCGTTAATCAAAATCTTATTTCATAAGTCATAATGTTGAATTTCATTCGGATAACTGTTAAGGTGTTGGGAGCAATTAATTATGACAATTGATCGAGGCTGACATGTCATTCGTCATATCGAAAGATGCTCCGTGGAAGGAATTGTCAGGTCGATCCATTTGAAGCGATTTCTTACATTACTTACTAAAAGGATTCTGTCATGCAGCTATAGTAATAAAGAATGGTCTAACAATGTATATTTTAACCGACTTCAAGAAAGCAGGAGGCTATCAATTCGACGGGTATGTTTATTTATGTTTGTTACCTCAGAACTTTTGACTGGGTGAACCGATTTGGATGATTCTTTTTTTCTTTGAAAGGTGGTGCTTCCCGTGTGGTCCCATTTCAAAATTTCAAGATCTGACAACGGCATACAAATCTCAAATTTTCCTTAGTAAAAGTAGACTTTTAGGGCAATTGAAGTCGGTTTCCAATTCTTTCTGAACGCATTTACTTATACTTCTATAGTTTGCCTGAAAGGTGTAAAATAATAAAACACGGTGTAAAAAGGGACGTCCCGGAACACGTTTCACACTAGGATTTCTATCGGTGGAACTATGTAACGGGTACCCCAGTCTTCGTACGATATGGCCTGCACATTGCCGCTTCAAAATAATGACTCATCGAGCTATGTCGGACATTTTAGTTCTTCTATGTCAAATGAAGTCATGGTACATACACACACTAGAAGGTAAATAAATTACGGACGTTTATGATCTAATGTGTACTACAAAATAGCACTGTACAACACAACAATGTACCACAGATATTGATAAAGGTATACTACGCAGCAGTAAATTACTGCGCCACAAAAGCTGCGCATAAGCAAGTGATCTAAGGGTCGTGGGAAACAATGGGTCAATCATCATAATGCGCGCACCTGTCGACTCGTCGCGCATCCGTCTCGTGGTCGTTATACCGCGAGCACTATGAGATGCGATGGAAACCTCGAGACCATCAACTGACATGGTACTATACCGCGGAAGGTATAAATTAACCAAACATTTCATCAACATTTTGACACAGCAAAAATACCACAAAATCGAAACATTTTGAGGTTGGTTCATTGGTTCAATTCAACATGAAGAGAAAACCTCTTCAGATGATAAACAACATCAATTTCATCTCATTAAACCTAAAGCTTCTATCAACAACAACCGTGGCCTTCCAGGAATTCACAAGCACCAAAATGGTGTTGCAGACTAAGCGAATTCGTCATTCAATGGGGGATAAAGATAGCCTTTTACGGCCCTTCAACTATCCGTATACAAAAAACAGGCACGCTGACTTTTCTTTATGACATACAGTATGACAAACAAACTCACTTTTGCGTTTTTGATATTAGTATGGATACCAAATCTTCTTTGGTAGCTTGACTTAAACATGCTGAAACATACTCGTAGCAGTGTTCCAATAAAACCGAGTTTCAGTTTGATAACAAATCCGCGACCTCTGGAATCTGAGTATAATTCCAGCTTTATAACGACTGCGATAACGAGGTGGTTTAATAATAACTACCTGCACTAGTGTAGATATATGTATATAGTAGGATATAGGTGCATACAACATAGATGCTGTACATTACGCCATTGTAATATTAATTGTAGGTGGACGCCCTACTGCGTGTAAATATAACGTCAGTCAGTCAGGCTGTGTGTCAGTGATGAACGGACTTGGCGATGGCTAAGAGCCTTGTTTTAGAGCAGATATTCTCAAAGTGTGCTCCGCGGTGTCCTGAGCCTCGTAAGCCGTTAGCAAGGCACCATGCCTCTATGTCCCGTAAATTTGAACGTAATCATAGTAGATAGGAATTTCTATAAATATTACAGATGTGTTATTATGTAGTAGCCACCCTAGAAAACATTTCTTGCGTAAAAACCGTGTAGTGAATTCTTGGAACGTTCCCTGAAAGCTTTATACTTATAAGTGCGCCTTTAATAAATTGTTTTTAAAACAGACTAGATAAACATTTACAAACATTAAAACAAGTGCAGTGATATACACACAATAGCTCGAAGAGTTGCTAATGAATCAAGAAAATAATACAAAAACCTACGCGATGCCTTTATCTTGTATAGTTTTGAGAAATAAAAAAATTGACAAACAAACTTAATTATGCGGTCGTACAGATGTACTGTATTTGAAGGTAATATCTGTATCTTTTTACCATCGCTCGGCACCCTTTGTACGGAAGTCCGACTCGTATTTGTCCAGTTTTAGGAACACTACATCAGGGCCATAATTATCATCAATTGTGCTCCTCACAACCTAAGGGTTCCGTAGTAAAGGCTCAAGGGTTCTGGGAATCAGTTATAGAATGTCATTAAATAATCGAAGTTATGGGGACATCTTTAAAAAATACAAGAAAATAATATTGATGTTGCGTGGCCTTAAAAGTTTGGGAGCTGCTCTACATAATCAGAAGGATTTATGTTATACTGTATAAATTATTCTGTGCCGCATCTAAACGATGAAATTGATCTGTCTCAGCATATATTATATATACTATAGGTCTTTGTTACCTGATAATAAAGAAATAATAATAATATATAGCAGCGGAGACAGCAGCACTGATTTTCAGACGATTTTTTGTATATGATAGGTTTGCACATGACCTTCATCTGACGATGATGGTGACGATTTCAGTGGTAAGCTTGCGTACCCTAAATCATAAAGTTAATGAGGTGATGGTAAACATATTGATTGCTATACGATTGTACTATTTTTGATTGAATGAAGTAAACTTTTGTATGGCCTAACCTCATACGTAAAACTGGATTATTTTCTAGTTTAACACTACAAGGAAAACATTAGAACAATTACATATTTACAAGCGCATTTTAATGTATCACAAAGTATACACTAGATTTAAATAACAATTACGCTGACTCTATGATATATCGCCTGACACACTGTTTTCCTTATTGTTAAACATACAATAGCCCATTATGAGAGAATGTACAAGAGTACGGTATTGTATGTACCTATCAGTGGCGAAGGGTCCATACAAGCCGATTCCCACCGGCTTACCTTTCAAAAATCCTTTCCACATATCATTAATGTAATGTACTATTAACTTTTATACGCTCAAAACATTGCTACAAGAAACGCCTGCGCGCAATTAAAAAGCAATATCTATCAGTGGCGAAGGGTCCATACAAGCCGATTCCCACCGGGTTACAGATCATCAATCATCATCAACAGCCTATATATGTCCCCACTGGAGGGGCTCAGGCCTACTCTCCTACTGAGAGTGTATGGGCCATAGTCCACCACGCGGGCCCAGTGCGGATCGGCGGACTTCGCATGCCTGTTCAAGACATGCAGGTTTCCTCACGATGTTTTCCTTCACCGTTAAGCAATCAGATAATGTACTTGAATTGAAAAACAACTCATAGGTACACGGCTGGATTCGAACCCGGTACCCTCAGATTGAGAGTCCGCGCCTTATCCATTGCGCCACCGACGCTTACAGATATTATCTATAAATTGTCAAAGCCCGCCAAAACTATACCACAGTTCCCGTGTCAACTAATGCTCTGTCTCTTACGCTCTCGTAGTAAACGTCGCTTTTTATTTCACGAAATAAGCCGGCGAATTTCGGGTTACTCGATTTCTTCTCTTTCGAACGCCTTATGCGGAGCGAGATAGAGAGTTATAATGTTAGTAATTTCAAAACTATAATTTTAAGGAGAAAATACATCGCCAATGAGACATTTTTTCTAGCAAGTTAATAGTGTTATAACAATGCAAAATTTAGAAAGTAGTATTTTGATAGTATGTTTCATCGCGAGTCACATTGTTTTATTTAGGCGTATTTGCGTGTGATTTGTTCCGTTTGGAATAAACAACTTTAGTACGCGTGAATGCTTGTATTACTATCGATGGTTTTTATGTGACGGATTAGAAAGTACGAGTATTTCACTTAGTTCGAAGTTCATGTGCTGTTTTTTGTGTTTATAAGGTGATTTACTTGCATATTTCGTTCAATACGGTGAGTTTTGTGTGCCATTATGGCTTTAATTCGTATGGAATGCTGCCTAACTGACTACTTGCTCATCATCTTTCCATTTGAAGAAATACTGAGAATTTCTGAAGCCGAATTTGAATCACGCGATAAGCATTTTTTTTTGGATCGGCTTCCCTTCGCCAAAATTCCACCCTTCGCCACTGGTACCTATGTATGTCCATGAAGATGTTTATGTATGTTCAAAGAAGTCACGATTCAAACTTATCTGTTTTATACAAGAATCAAAGAATTATGGTGTGCTTTATAAAACACTCAAATAACACTGCAAACAAAAGTTTAGAATAATTTATTTGTTACATCTTGACTTCTTAACAACGAAACCGATCAGATTTAAATTAAAAATAATATACGCTCATGGAATTTATTTGTTAAGCAGATTCAAGTTATTTTAATTTTACCGGGTTATAAGAAGACAAGTGTCATTCGTCACGACTTTTATGAACGCGGTAAATTTGATGACCGTGATCATACTGGGAGGGATACCCACAATCTGGTTGCTAAATACACGAACATGATCATCCTGGGAGGACTACACACACTCAGATACCTTGGCACACAACCGTGTTCACCCTGGGAATACCGCACACACTCACGTCCTTCGGCGAGCGACCGTGATCACACTGGGAGGATCACTAACACTCCAGTTACTAGACACATGGCCATGATCAAACAAACTTACTTTCACATTCTTATTGTTAAATATGGATCATAGATAAGTTCAACAAGTTGTGTTCATTTTTAAAAAATAGTTTAAATTACTTATTGTATCTCTCTTTCTTGTATATTCTCTTTGTTCTATGACACTATTAAATATAGGCCTACAGACGCATTGAAAATCCACACTCGACTACAAATCTAACTGGACAATAATAATTCCTGCGTCCACGCAGCCTCATGAGATCTAGTGTCACCTGACCGACTGGGTTTTGTAAGAAACTGTGCGCGTCCATATATGGACGCCTACAGACGAGCGCACTAGACTAAAAACTAGACCTAGCGTTCACCTTACCCGACCGAGTTGAAATGTTGCCATACGTAACGGTATAGGTACAAAGCTTGGCTTCTATATTTACAGAGATGTACTATTCACATGAAAACTTTAAAATTTTGAAGCATTTTAGTGTATTTGCGGATATTGGTGACTTAAAAGCGCGTGTCCTATATAAGGTTGCAAACGATAAGTGATCTCAATATAACACCGACACACACACACAAAAAGCTGTGAAATTGTATACTGGAATTCAAAGTACGTCCTGGTGTCCATCCATACTAAAATTATATATATGAAACTGAGTTTGTTTGTCATTCCTTCATGTCGTTACGTAGTCAGAAAGACATGTTAATTTTCATTTCGATGAAGTAGTTAAAATTAGATAATTTCTGAGGAACCCGTGGGTATAGTCTTCACACACACCTTTGAATTTCTTCTCAGGAGTGTGCAGGTTTCCTCACGAGGATTCCATACCCGAAAAGCCAATTTTGTCATTCGTACATGAATTCCAAATAACAAATTGGAACTTATTGTCAACCACATTAGGATTATCTAATTCTCCAGTATAGAGAAGTTAATAATAATACCATGAGAGAACGAGATAACTGAATATGTAAACCATAAAAAGTAATGTGAACAATGTTTTGTAGTTCTTGGCTGTGTTTCACTTACCAAACTAAACCATAAGCAAGGCACAAGATTAATCAAAACAATGAAGATGTTGGTTAATTGTGGATAATGTATGGTTCAACGTGTAACTTCTCAATATCTGTAGTATATGGAATTTAGACACATAGACCTTATATTTATTCGTGAAAATAGTAATAGCTCAGAATAAAGTACAACAAAGTGTTTGAGAATGTCAAGACTATAAATTAGTATTCAATTGTTTTTAATTTCTACCAGTTGTAAAGGCTGTGTTACTGTATATCTGTATTGTCGTGGGAGCAAAGCATACAGTTAATTTTGAACCGTGTTTTAAAAGGAGGAAATCATAAAACCTGGCTCATCCTTAACGGTATTCCAGATCCTATACCATCCCATGTCAGTCCTCGCGCTAATCATACATTTAACGACTGTCTTTATTGCAATAATAAAACTGTATTTGTTGGGTATAAAATAACTATTACGAACCATTATACTGCAATTAATACAATGTGTGTAATTTTAAATGTGTAATTAAGGATATATTGCGTACCTAGTGGAGAGCCCTCGGCAATTTTTAATCGTTTACGTCGGGGATTACTTTTGCGATAAGGATGAAAATAATTTTCGTTACTAATCTTAATCAGTGGGTATTATGGGTAAAACATGGGTGGGAAGACATGTTAGACACAAAATATATTATTTTTTGTTTTATATATACTTGTTCAGTCGCGAAACGACTGTTAATATCATATGTATGAATACAGTAATCGGTACCAGTCATTCGTAGATAGATGACGATAGTATTCGTCTAAATGGCGATATAGATGTGTCATCGCACAGGAATGACCTTTTATATTAAACTAGACTTGCCACAGAACCTACAGTTGTTTCTAGACAACGGGGTTTTCATCACTTGGGGGTTTCTGGAGATTTTACAGGCGCAGTTTTCCAATAATATTTTTTAAATATTTTAAAAGTTATTCGACACTAGTGGGATTCGAATCTGCGTCTCTCGCTAGTCCGAAGCAAACACTTTGCCATTTAAGCTATCGGTCGCTTCCCGTTACCGCCTAAAATCAGTCGTACGTTCGGCCCGTGGCAAAAAATTGACACTGTTTAATAAAAAGTCTGTAATTAACCTGCGTGTCACAATAATGTCATTTTGAATTTAAATTTTTATAATCTGTGGAAAAATAATTGTAAAAAAATTGAAGAGTGAAGTAGGCCTTGGTTCAGTATACGCCTTGAAAATTTATATGCTTTAACAAATACATTTTACTTGATTGAGCAAATTGAAGTTGGAAACAAGTTAAATTCAAATTTCTATATTTAAAATTATATCTGTATGATAGCGTCGGTGGCGCAGTGGATAAGGCGCGGACTCTCAATCTGAGGGTACCGGGTTCGAATCCAGCCGTGTACCTATGAGTTGTTTTTCAATTCAAGTACATTATCCGATTGCTTAACGGTGAAGGAAAACATCGTGAGGAAACCTGCATGTCTTGAACAGGCATGTGAAGTCCGCCGATCCGCACTGGGCCCGCGTGGTGGACTATGGCCCATACACTCTCTGTAGGAGAGTAGGCCTGAGCCCCTCCAGTGGGGACATATATAGGCTGTTGATGATGATGATGATTGTATGTCTAAAGTTTACTGCAAACGGTTCATTTGTCTAGCTGTCTTTATTCATCTTGGTTTATGTTTATTGCCATTACAACAGAACAATAAACTCGGTGGAGCTTTATTTTAAGTCCACAATGGATTACATTTAATTACTGGAAGCGAAGCGTTCTTCTGGCGCGTCCATTTCCTCCTCGCGGCGTCTATATCTTGGACCTCGGAACTCATTAACTTTTTGCAATATAGTCGTCGTCAGTTACGTCGTTACAGTTAAGGGATATACTGTGTAAACGTACTTGCAGATCTATATAGATCGCAAATATTTTAATCACAAGATCACCCTTTAGATTATAGAAAGATGAATAGAAAAAAAACTTTCGGTTTGACTGCGCGCTACCTAAAACGTCATTTACTCGTATCGGTATTTCTTGCTTGTTTTGTTGCCCGATTTTTTGTTGTTGCTCTGAGCTTATTTTTTGTGCTCGATTTATTAGTCAATTTTTGGCTTATTTAGCAATTTATAAGAATTGAGGTCAATGGACCCTCAATGTTTTTAAAAGACCTATTTAACGACACAAATATGGGAGCCACCCATAAAAAATTATTTTTAAAAATTTTAGTCTAACACTTTGCTGACGTAAATAATATGTATACCCATAACAAATTACAGCTTTCTAGTAGTAAAGGTCTCGCCGTTAAGCCGCGGACGGATAGACAGACTGAAAGACGGATAGAGCGAAACTATAAGGGTTCCTTGTTTGACTACGGAACCCTTAAAATTAATACTGAGATGAGTGACAGTATTGTTGTGAAAGTAACACTGTTTATTTCAATCAAGATATCTTTTCTTCTCTAATATGAAATGGAGGAGGACAGAGATGGAGGTGAGTATACTAGTAAGAATAAAATATACAACACAATTTATACCACATACCTGGCTAGCACACCATCGTAATTTTTTAGGAATGAATTAAATTGTTCCATAAATTTGTAATATAAAATATCTGCATCATCGCCAGCTACATAAGTCACATCCAGACCTCTCATATCGTCACGACAACTTAGTTACACTCTCCAGATGGATTTCTAATCGCATTATTATGCTACCCAGATTTTAGTAAACTCTATTTTGTAATTATATAAAACACACAAAGCGTCTGGAGTTGTAGAAGACTAGAAATAATATAAATTATGCAACTAACACATGATGAAATCAATATAGGAGTGATAATGATATCGACAGTAAATTACTGATTGTATCCATAAACACTGCCTAATACGAAAACAATAAACCAACTACGGAATACATAAAATAGTAATGTCCGTCTACAATTTCATATTACAAAGTTCCCTGTCTAAGACACTGGTCGTAAACATTGACAAAACAATAAAAGAAACAGTTGCAGCCTATAAAAAAACCTTCTTCACATAATAACATGCCTATAATAAAATACCCGGCAACAGGTTCCCTACAATTTTATTTCTCAGTACAACTTGTAAAGAAAAAGGAAAAAAACGAGCGGAAAAAAGCGGCCAGCAACCGCAAAGCGAAAATACAAACAAACAAAACGCAAAACAAGTGTAAATTAAAAAGGAGGTTGCGTGTAATCACCCTTATCCTTTATCTACCGGTTTCTGAAAAATAAACATGGATACAAATCTTTTTACTCAATGCATTTGTGATGTGATTGTAAAAATAAAACCGTTGAATGTTTATAATATATCTAACAAAGCAAATAGCAATATTTTGAAAGCAAAACTGCTGCAGGTTTCGAAAAAACTTTAGTGTATATTGTAGAACCAAAAACACTTTAAGTTTATTGTATCTGCAAAAAGTTTGTTACTGTTTTGTACTTGATGATAAAACATTTTTCAATAAACCTAAGATTATTATTCTAATTAATTAAACATCCTATAAGAAAATATTATAATAGTATTTATTTACTTTACCAATAATTTAAGAAGGAAAACTATGTTTTTTATTTAATAATTTTTAATATGATGTCTTAAGATCCAGCGAAGAAAACTTGCCAGCAATGAAATAACAATAAAAACTTTATAAACAAAACGAGCAAGGAGTTGGGTTGCGTGCCGCCCCCTCGCGTTCCATTTTGCACGGAAGGTGCATCGACTTTTTTTAGTGTTCGATAATCAAGCGTGTAAATTGAAACCTCCGCGATAACATTCCGATTACGTGCCCCTTTTGAAACTAAAACGTTCTATTTTTGAAATCGATTTAAATTTTTCTCTAATGCATTTTTACTGTCTGATTATTTTCATGCCAGTTCGTGTCAATTAAGAAATGTGTTCAAAAATAATAAAACACAGCTATTTATTAAAAATTATGAGAGAAATGTTTGCTGCTAATAATATGTTTAAATTCAAGAAAGCGCAACCCATGGAAATATTAGCGCAACCTAACAACTTATGTATCTTTAAACTAGAGTTAATATACATTTCTGAGCAACTAACTTCAAATGTCATCTCATCAACGAAAATAAAATGTATAAAATCTGTGCTATATAGTTCTTCAAGATAAATAATATAAAGTTGTTCATAACAATTTGTAAATAGTGTCATTTCTCTCATAATCTGTATAAGTTTTAAAAATATACACATTAGCTTTCACGGTTCTGAGCTAACGTTACAACAAATCACAATTTTTTTTTAAAGTAATTACTAAAAGTTGCCAATAATTTTAAGTTCATTTTTCATCTATTTGCCCGTCCCTGTTGAGCCGACGGACTTTCATACGTATGTTAGAGTTCAACGCGCTTCATACGGCAGTGGACTTTATTTACATTACATAAGTATTCATTTTGTTAGGAATAAAATTGAAAAATTCCACCATAAAATAGCATGATTTTAATAAGTGTGTTATAAATATAAATTTATTAAATGTTAAGTTTTTAAAATTAATACATTAAATACATAAAAATATGTTTCAAAAACTAAGTATTGGTGTACGACGGAACAAATCTAAAAAAGTTATATATTTGGAAGTGGAAGTGACTGGATCACGCATCAGAAATTTCTTCAAAAAATAACTTTTCCATGGCGATTTCCTTCTAAAGCAAATTTGTTATTGTTGAGCTTTTTACTCTTTAGTCTTCGATTGAACTGTTTGAAACTTCACTCGCAAAATCTTAAATTAATTAATGCTAGTTCTAATTGATCTATGATTAGGACACAAGGACGAGATTACATTAAATAGGCCATAGTACACCACGCGGGCTCAGTGTGGATTGGTAGACTTCACACACACTTTTGAATTTCTTCTCAGGAGTGTGCAAGTCTCCTCACGATGTTTTTCTTGCCCGAAAAGTCAATGATAATGATTTTATCAGTCATACGTAAATTCCAAATACATATTGAATTGGAACTCATTGATACGAGTCAGGATTGAACCAAGACCTCGATTGTTCAAGAACTGGTATTGTTCCCAACTGAGCTCCCACGGCTTCATCATCAATCAATTAATTGTAATGAATTATATATGAGTATATAGACTTCTCTAGAATATAAGGCCAAAATGATGTCAAAGAAATTTGGCATGCACAAAACCTATGACATGAAAAAAAGTATGGGCTACTTTTCAACCCAATAAATACCTAGCTCACGAGCTAGCTTTCCAATAAAGAAGCTAATTGATTTCTGTTTAATAATACGAGATCTTTCTAATGAAATGTATATTTGTAGTTCAGTAGCCATCACTGGACCATCACGGAGTAAGCGACACGCACCGACGGGCTTGCATCTGGTTGAAACAATACACTTTTGAACTTAACTCTTCTAGTCCACGTAATTAGCCCCCAACGTACAAAAGGGGGTTTTATAGTTTCAAAGTCTGCTGATTTGTGTTTCTGTTCATGAAACCGTAGCTCTGCTATGGATTGATTTAAAATTGTCTTTTAATAGACAGTCTAGAGATATGTATGATAAATATCTTTAAAGACATTTTCAAGATGATTAGTGGTTGTCCTAATTCTAGTAAGCATCATAAACGTAGAGGCAATTTCAGAAAACGTAAAAATAAACTTTAATAATTTTCAATTACCTGTAACATACATATCGTAACATTAGTTTTTTAGATGTGTGACAAGTATAGCCATGTGCCATTTTGGATTTAACAACAATATTAATGTGGTCACTAATCCATAGGTTATCATGGTAAATCTCTTTTAGAAAATCCAAAAACAGTGTACTTATGTATCCGATTTTGTGATGACCATAATCTTACCATATCTAAAATGCATTTGTTATGTTGTTATGTTTAAAGTCTATTATGTTTCGGAACGACATTATTCAAATTTAAAACTGAACAACACTTTCTCTAATGTGAAATCAGGTAAATTAAACCAGTGCTCGTAAGTGGACATAGGTACGCATTGTGTTGATAATCCAGTTAAGTATAGTAAGATATTTGTGTGTGTGTATGATGTACCATCTAGATACTCGTATGTGTTCGAAATGACTAATTTAGGTTTAAATATAATAAAATATAATCTAGTGTCAAACTCAATACGTATTTTTACTAGTTCTACTTCAGGTCTAACGCATAACTCTGATCCTGAGGTATGGGGACGGTACGGGAGGGTGTGTGTGTACACCCGACTGAAGTTGTACGTCTTTTGACGTTCCGTAAACACCTCCTTCCTGTAACGCTCCCATACCTCAGGAACAGACTTTGTTATGCGTTAGACATCTTTAGTAACACCGACAAAAATACTATAGCCGACTTTATTTACTGTCAAGTATGAAGCTAGGGACTGACACTATTCATTTCATTTATTTCTTGTTATTAAAATGCTTGACAGACGGATATGTGATCGCAATAAGATAAGATTGTACTACAGGTAAACGTGGACGATCGCTTATGCTGTGTTGTTTCCACTTAATTGTCTTTATATTCTAAAATCCGGATCTTAAATCCAGTTAATGAGGGCTCCAAAGACCGAATCTGGCGAAGCTTAAGGAAATTTTGTTTCGCGGCTTAAAATCTCCGAAGCGGTAACAATTTCTAAATATTGTGGTTTAACGTATTAAGGAGAGATAATTATTTTATGAGACTTATAAAAAAAGTCCTACCTTATCGTCCGCGAATGTAATTGTTTCTGCCACTTCACGCAAATGTACAAAACCCTTACAAGTCACAGATTTTTGTCAACAATTACGGAAAAACACTTAAATCACTCAGTCAACACTGCTAAATAACTGTTAAATTACGTTTTTCAAAAGACCAAGTGTCAAAATTTTTTTTAAAAGTTTTTGTTTATGAAAACATCACCTTAGAATACGTTCAAGAAAACCCTAGATAAGTTTCCGTATTGCGTTTTAAATTAATACATGACACTAGCACGTTGATGAGGCATGTCTGTTCATACATTTTCACTTTCCTTAGTCCGATCGTTCGGGAAAAGATCGTCGGCCAATCGGGACATTTCGCATCATTTTTCCGACATCGCGCACTACCG
This sequence comes from Carcina quercana, assembly GCA_910589575.2. NCBI lineage: Eukaryota > Metazoa > Arthropoda > Insecta > Lepidoptera > Depressariidae > Carcina > Carcina quercana. The sequence goes on along the minus strand of OU342446.1, from coordinate 4,193,637 downwards.
AAAACGCGCCTGTGTGCGTAACAACCTGACCATAAGCTTGCGTCTACGCAACTGAAATCACCTTGCAAGGCCCACTACCTCCGTCCTCCTCTAAACACCTCTACGTCTCGCTCTAGCGGGCATTGTGCCCACCGACTGGCTTGACAATAAATTACCTATAGGAATCTAATCAGTTTAATAGATGTGTGATTTTTTTTAATTCTCGACCGCTTTTAATGGCAACGGACAATGATCGGTGGTTTCTATAAAAACATCAATTACGGTGAAAACCTCTTAGGTTATGCGGCCAGTATTGAAAACGAAGGATGTGGGTTGTTATAAAGCTTTTCTTAGTAGATTGCTAAGTGTGTGTGCTGTTTAATTGCGACGATCTGTTTTGAAAATGGCTTAAGGATTTTCTTTATTTAAAGTGTGAGGTTATCCGTTTTGGTGACGTGCATTTTTAATGGAACATATCATTTACTAGCTTCCGCCCGCGACTTTGTCCGCGTGTACTTCAGGATTTATTATACTTGTTCGATAAGCATAGATGGCATCTATCTCCATTTCCACCATAAGGTACAAAATAGTGTTTATTCTGTTACGTAGGCTAATAGTTTAAAGAAACAAAAGAAATTTCAATATCTGACGTAGTACATTCAAATAGTCTTCACACTAATATTTTAAACGCAAAAGTTTGTACATATTCTATTGTCGGTTGCTAGGCAACGCGTTTTTGTTATGCCCAAATTGCCCATGTAATCCCACTAATATTATAAGTGTGATTTTGGACAATTAACACTATATGTGTTTTTAGAAATTATATCCTATAAGTTATTCTGATGTATAAGCTATATTATTGTAAAGTTTCATTCAAATCCATTCAGTAGTTTTTCCGTGAAAGCGTCACAAACATCCAAACATCTAAACTTTCACACTTTTACACTTATAATATTAGTAGGATTCTAGTATATAGGATAGGATAGGAGCCTTCAAAAATTAAGACATTTCTTTTATATAATATAACCATCTAGTGTCCAATAGAAATGTAGTACTTCCACGCAGAGCTGTATCCTTTAATTCCTAATTTCTACACACTCAAAGAATCTCTTAAAGAATCTCTAGAGTCGCTAAATCAAAAATAAAAATAGAAAAAATCATGGGGGAGTTTTATCATTAACTTATAACCAATTTTTATACAAAGCATTTTTACTATTATTTTTAGTAAAGTTCTTTCTTACTTTTATCCATGTAATTAATATTATAAATACGAGAGTATATCTGTCTCTCTGTTTGTAACTTTGCCGTCGGCATGATATAAAAATATTTACTTATTAAGTTAATTTAAAATTAAATGCCAATTTGAGTTAAGTGTAATAAGACACATTAAATCCTTCTCATCCATAATTTATTATATCGTTCAAAATGACAATGACTAAGACTTAGAAAATTTATCTAGCATTTAAAAATTGATCCAAACTGCAAAAGCTTTTATTTACAAGAAATTTATATAATTCAATATTCACGGCTTTTTACGGCTAAACCGATCTTGATAAGCACATTCAATACTTATCTTCATAAAGCGTTCGCTCATAATCAGCTACCAGTCCACTGTTGGACATGAGCCTCCCTTATAGAACGTCACATTGGATTTACTTAAAGGGATTTGCCGTAATCACCACGCTTGGCAGGTGGTGTCATAATGACATTAAGATGTTGTTATTCAATACTTAAATGCCACGGCCGTGATGTCTTGGCTTAGAATAGGATCGCCCCATATCAGCACATGGGTAGTGAATAGAGATAAATATCTGGGTATGGACAACGTCAACTGCTTATATGTCAAAAACCTATGAAAACTTAATTTGAATTTAGAACATTCACATTAGCACGATATACTTGGATAGGTTTTCATGTACCTTCATCTCACAGGATAACAAAGTGACGTAACCACCAAAAACATGCTCACCCATAATCCTCAATTTTATAGAGTCACTGCTCACCCGACCATATGAAGTACGTCGTTTGAGATGAATACTGTACCAAACCAACGTGTATAGAAAAAACAAACAATTACGCTACAAAAACAGGAAGATTTTGCTTCCATACAAAGCCTAATTAAAATTATTTCTTCCACCACCCATCCCAATACGGTCGGATATTACAATTTGTAATACAATGCGCGCGCGCATCTCTTGGTAAAAACTAGGCGTGCCCCGCAAGGCGCGTCGGGATGTTGATACTCCTTTCTCGTGCTGTCCACAAGTACAGGCAAAACTGGATGGTAATCCACAATTATAAGGACAAGGAGCTAACGCGGAACTTCTTGTGTCTTAGGCTGAAACAGTAAAAGCAGGTTCTGCTTAAGACCTACCTACATCATCATTAACTACGGACACTGAAAAAAGCTTTACACACACACCATGTACAGCCTGCAGTCCACAACGCGCCTTTGAACTCGATTTTTTATGTCTGATGGGTTTGCACTTGGCCTTCATCGCACCGGTAAGTCGGTAAGTGACGATAAGACCGTTGGATGCTAAGCGTCCATGCCCAGAACCTCAACCTAATAAGACGCTGGATCTGCTACCTTTTAACTGGAGCACAACAGTGCTATTACCATTGCTGTTTCGCGGCTAACTTAGATAACATGGTGTTAGCCAGACGTAAATAGAAAATGCTAGAAAATTCAAAGTACTACAAACCATACCGAGTACCGACAGTTCTCCCCACTGAGAATCGAACCTGGGGCCTCCAGATTGTAAGTCCAGACGTTTAGCAAGTAGCGGAGCCAGACGTTACCTCCTGCAGGAGGCGTGCAGCGACATCAAGCGTCTCGCGCTCTTCTGGGAAGAGATTGGCTAGCTGGAACAACCGCCACTTCCATCATATTCGCGCACAATGTCCAACACATGGCTGAGTGTGGAAACCACCCTGAATTTAAAAAAAGTGTAGCAAGTAGAAATTATGCCACGGAAGCGGTTGAATACAAAAGATTACTAAAGAAACAATGACGGCCAGTTGACGGCTGGAGCCTGGAGCAGCCTTGTTAATGAGCTGAAAAATGTAATTTCTCTTTGTTGCATATATTTTTAGTATTGAAATGAATTACGATTGAAAAGAATACGGCTCTCTCTAAACAAGTAAATCTATGAAAACAAACCATAACTTAAAATAGAATGACTCTATTCTCCGATCAACCGGAAATATCTTCCATGCCCCGACCATAGACCAAAATAAACGACTTCCACGAATTTTAACGATCGGAGATAAAGAGCAAATTATCGCTAAAATCAATGGGAATTAGGTTCATTATATTTCAAAATCTATGGCGCGAATAAAGTTTTACAACTGCTGTCAATAAAATTTTAAATGCACTTCTGTGCTATCTATGGTCTATTATCACTTCATACAGTGGTTCTCAAACTATGATCATCCGTGAAAAAACTGTTATTGTAAAACTTTTGTGATCTAGTGGACACAACCTAAGGGTGTCTGGTGACCTGAGTACCTAAATATTTGATAATAATAGGATATTCGGAGAGGAATACTTCCATACAAAACTGTTGCTTACAAAACTGTTATACAAAACTTCTTTTAAAATAAAAGAGTCTTTTATAGTGTCACGAAATGAATATCATTAATAAACAACTTTATTATCAGCTATAATAACCGTTACGCAGCTAATAGTCCTTAGATGGCGTAAAAATGAAAATTGTGATTCACTGTGAAGTAGTATGTAAATGAATATTCATTTCGCAACATCACAATCCAATGTCCTATTTTTGGATAATAACTGCACAAAGCCAGCTATTCTTTTTAAAAAGATTATGGCAGCATTAATTTAGTATGAAACTTTAATCGAACGTAATACCGTTAATTTCAATTTGATACCGCTACGAAAAAGGGTGAGAGAAAGAGACCAAGTTAGTCTAGAAGGATTTTTTTTTCTTTAGAGGCACGGAGCTCTAAAATAGACAGACTCTTAAATATCCGTCAGTAGAATATTTAATGAAAACTAGGTTTTGCTTCAAACTTCGTTTTGTATACGTAGTTTATATAGGTAGTTTTTTTTACCAAAGTGAAGAAGTCTGTATGCCACTATTCAAACTTTTTATGGATATTTTAAGGTCACGATGAAAATTTCGCATGACCAAATTCCACCTTATCACCTTAATCCCCATTCACATTACATCCAAGTTACCGTTACCTGGTACCCCAAAAAACCGAAACAATAAAATAGCCCCGCCCCCATCGGCGCGCGCGCATAAATCAATACCATAGCACAATTACACGAAATTACACCCGAGCGTGTAATTAAAGCCAGTTGTAATTCACAAGTGTCAATTATTAACAAATACTTAGGGACCACCAACTGATTGGATATTTTATTAATTTAGATATTTTTTATGTTAGTTTACGTTGTAGGTTTAATGTAGGTCAATGACCTTTTGACGTCGTGGTTTATTGATAAAGTATGGCTAATGAGAGCGTGTTCTAGAGTTTTTCAAAGTACAAAGGGAGAAAGAATTTGTATTAAAGAAAAACAACAATATTTAAGTTGTAATTTTAGATTACTACAGCCATATACATATTGTTTCTATTTTATACAATTTGCCGCGTTTCTCTGGGATGCAATTCACTACGGAAGAGCATTCTTACAACACACGGCTTACGGATGTCCGTAAGACGCAGACTTTGCAGACGTCACTGGATATTGTTCTTTATTGCAATGGAAACTAGATATATCACATGTACCCCACAGATATACATTAAAAAACACAATGATACTACGACTCCATTTGTTTCTGACTTTATCATGCGTACAGCCAGGAAGTGGAACGCACTGCCGGCATTCATATTCCCACAAAGCTACAATTTGGGTGTATTTAAGTGAAGACTAACACGCATCATCGTAGGTCATATAATAGCTTACTATCAAGAAATCTCATGGCCAAGCGATAATCTATCTACAATATATATATATAGCTATAAAAAATTAAACCATCTAAAAGAAAAGTTTAAGTATTTCCCACCAAGATTTAAACGGATGTCCTGCGTATACATACACCATCCAGTAGTGTAGCCACTAGGTCAGGAGATAACTATTTCTTCAAAGGGTGTATGAACAGCAATATCAACCACCTTAAAAGTTCACCAAATTAAATTGTGCCCCTATTTTTGGCTTTTAATTTATTTTGTCTGCTGCATAAGTGTATTCGGAGAGTGTAATAAAATCTAAATACAAATAGTCAAATAAAACGTAGCTGCATGTATCAGCATGGGAATATCAAAATATTTAAAAACATATGTACATTCGCTTCCATTTAACACAATCTAAATTAGACAATTCCAGCCAGTTACTACCCGCGACCAGAATGATAAGTTACAATATAAGTGGAAGTAACAGTAAACACTTAAAAACATAGAAAAAAGGCCGGTGCCGTCCGAAACTCAATTATCTATACGACCAATTGTCCGAAGGCTGGACCAATAAAATTAATCTTAACACAACCGACGCCATTACGTACGAGACCGTATTAATCTCGAAGCGTTGATTAGTAAAACTATAAAAGCGGAAGTATCACAAGAATGCGGTTAATGAGAGGCTGAAACCCGATTTTATGGTTGGATCGTTAAAATGGCCGACAATTGTCTAATTGTTGCCTACCATACGACTAGCATCGTGGGAAGACGCGCCCGAACTGACGGTGAAAGTCAAAAACACACGGTTTTATAGCGTCACTTCAGTTCTAAATTCAAATTGTGGATGGAACAACGAATCGCTTTTAAAAGGAGATTTAATTAGCTATTTCTTGCAACCTCTTTTGAGAACAATTTAAACTGAACGGCAAAAAGCCTTTTCTTTTTTCTTTTATTTCCAGCTAAGTAAATCTTGTCTTTCATGGGCAGCAAACGACTCAGCCTAATATTAGATGATTTCCAGGCCTTTTACCAACAGCTACATGGTAGGATTTAGGATAACGATCAAGTAACAATATGTCTACAGGTAAATTAATCACAAATAACAAACATATAATTTTGTATGTGCGGACAAGTGAAACTTAAAAGTTTTCATTTTTTTACAACGTTCATTTTCAACATTTTACATAAATAAAAAAAGATTGTACATCACTAGCATATCTTCTGAATACAACGTTTATGAAGAAGACTCGTTTTCTTTTCTTTTAAGCCATGCGGAAAATCTTCACGACGTGTATATTATTTTCAAAGTCCTCTGCCGACGTCTAAGGGAAAAGGGTTGCTCGCCCCGCTCCGGGTCGTACCTGGCTCCCTGGCCATTCAGCGGGGCAACGCTGCCAGCATCATGTACGTTTGAGCCGGGTAGACGGTTCCGTTTTCTAGATTCGTTTTTAAATTTTAATTGTAAATAATTTCCAATTATATTTTCTTTTAAGTTGTTTGTAATAAACAAATATGTATTTTCCTTAATATTTATTAATACTTTCAGTAAACCTAATATAAAACAAGTTCAAAGTTATCTACATTTATGGATGAGTTCGAATTTTGAAATAATAATGGAGAAATTATATGTTCTTCTTTATTATATCATGTGACTTTTATGGCCAGTGCGTCTCCGCAAAGGTTTTTAAGAGCTGACAAACGGTGGCGTTGTAAAATTAAAAAAGATTAGCGTCTGATAATTACAGGCGCATTTTAGGGTTAACGACTCGAATTAGAAAGTAATAATTGGATTCATCTATCTCACTTTTATTGTGATTTATAGTTTTTTTAGTGCTAGTGAATGCCAAATAAATTTTATGCTTGTAAGGAATGACATAATCAGTTTTGGATGGTAATTATTTCAAGATCACTGATTACCTAGCCCTTTGATGGTGTTTTTCATTCTACGCGTGCAAGCCCTTTGTTATCAACTTATCAACAGCTGCCAGAGTCTAGATTTTAACAATATATTACCTAAGGGGTTTTGTCGTAATTACCACGCTTTACAGGCGGGTTGGTGGTCGCAGAAATATTTATATGTGGACCCAGGAAGTCACTGCGACTCCATGGACCCTTTTTCCTTGCAGCTTTTGCCCAAGTCGCACATTTCCGCAAACGATAAATTTCAGTATAGCAATTTCACTCTTTGCTCTTTTTAGCGTCTACCCCTAACTCAAGAATGAGTCAACTCCCAGGTGACTAAAAATATTGGTGTCTGTAAATAATGCACCTTAGTATTACATCTCGTTCTGTAAATAGGAATGTTTTTACGCAGAATAGGTTTCGTACATCAAACCATTATATGTTTCGCTTCAAGTCAATCCTCCAACGTGTCTCTTCAGATGAACACGATAAGTTAAACTAAAAAAAAATCCAAACAAAACGCATCAATAAATTTACTACCATATTTGAAAACTACAACGATAACCAATAATAGGGCATTCCCGAATGTAATATAATCTGTTCTCAGTTGCAGAAATTGTCTCTAATAAGTAATAATCCATTTGTAGCGTACCCACGCAACGCGGCACTATTCAAACGAGCGCGACATTTTTCACCAGCGCCAACATGGCCGCGACACGACAATACGTCGCTCGCGTCGCGACGCGTCCCCGACAAGTGGCGTGAGCGTCCGCGATGACACTTATCCGGTTTAATTGGCTCGCCCATTGAGTTGGTACAACTACAAGAATGCCGGCCGCGGAGACAGTAGCGACGCCACAATTAGGACTGCACCTGTACCGTGAAAATGTCCGCTTGTCTTTGATTTGCTACTTTCTACGATTTCGCGGTGACAGCATCTTATCTTCCACAAAGCTGTATCCTAATAGCCATTAAATCAGGGGTGAACTGGCATCTAATAGACCGAACCGCACCTTATCTCGATAAATATTTAAATGCATAAATTACAAACACAAGGTTTCGTTTTCACGTATTCGTTATCAGCTTCGTTACTCCAGAGTTCCTCATAAGCATCTCTCATATATTGCCACTATACAATTTCTGACAAGCAGACCCGTAAGCGAAGTAAGACAGTTACACAGTCGGTCTCCTACCTACACAATAAGGCGACTAAGGGAAAAATTCACATTTTTCACAGTCCGCGATCCTTAAGTCAAAAATAAGTAGGTTAATATTATTCATCATAAATCAGTCGAGAAACGTCCACTGCTGAACATAGGCCTTCCCCATGATATGACACAATGTCACCTAGCTACCATAGGTATTATTACTACAGATTAAATAGATAAAAATTTAAATGATTTATGCGCCATTTCTAAGTTTTTCTATCAGATGCACTCAATGATCATAAGAGTTTTTTTAAAGCATTTAAAAGGTGCCAAATAAAAATGCTCTAATGAAGCTATTAAATCTTGACACAGACTATATGTTACAAAAAATAACATACAACAATCGTCACGCACGATGGCACCACTTAAATGTACAAAACAAACACTCAACCATGTAAACACCCAGCTTTTTGTCCGACCAATCAACAACAATCATCGTGTGATTACATGCCCTGTTAACCCTATAATTGCACTATAAAAACACGCGCGTGCGCTTCGTGCAATCTCGCTGGCTTCACGTTTACAACTGTCAAATTAAATCCGATGCTATTTTAATCCTTATTTCGTCACAGTTAAGGTGTTATAAGAAATGAAGTGACGGCAAAGTTTGTTTACATATTTAGTTGTCCCTGCCGTGTTTAATTGCCCTGAAAATTGTACAGTTCGCACCTAATTTTGACGGTGTCTGGATACGGTCTGCCGGCCGCCTGTGACTGGCCCCGCCCTCTTTAAATGTTTGCTATTGTAAGTTTTATTAATGACTGATAACGTCGATCACAATCAGTTTACTTGTTACGTGTTTACACGATTTATGAGCATGTATTTATACATTAAGCTTTTTCAACGTTCACTTGATGATGATATTAACGTTAGCTAATTTGTTTTGACGTACTTTGGAAATTCCACCGACATCGGAAATAAGCTAAAAATACGAGTATGTAGGTTTGGAAAATTAATTAAACGCTACAAGTAACTTAAAATGCTGATAAGTCATATTATTTTTACACCGGTTATATACAACAATGCTTTTAGGGCTCTGCTGCGGCTGCCTCGCTTCTGCACCGCTTTCGGGATATTTGATTAGGCACATGTAGACCGCTTCTACAGCACGATGCGCAAGAGTGCGTCCTCCAGCGCGCGCAGGGTGCGGGGTGCGGGCAGCCGCAGCAGTCAGCTCACTGTCGTCGCGCACGCACCGACGGACCGATACTGCGACACTGGCTGTCATCACATGCACCAGTGTCACAGTATCATGTCTGACGATATATTTAATTACTAACATAGCACTAAGTTTACTAACACTATGGATGTGTGTCTGATTTAAATAAATAAAATATTGTGGGTAGTAGAATCGTGGAAACGTATTGTTGTCTGAACCACATCGCTGATGAACTGCTGGGTCTTAAGATTTCTCGCAAGATTCTGATTAATTTATCAGCAGTGTATGTATTCTTTAATGAACTGAAATATATGGTCATTTTATTACCGTGAACAAGTAACATAAAAATAAACGTAGAATGCCTTTCATTTAAAAATCTGTATATCATAATTTTATTGTACACAATCATAAGAGAATTTTAACTATTACCAAGAATCAAAAGAATGTTTTAATTGTCTAAATAGTAGAACCACAACTCTACAAAACTGTTCCACAATCGCATGAAATTGAAAAACTATTTTAACCAAATAACGCTGTTAATGATCGAACAAAACTGTAATTACCTGCAATAAAAATAATTGTAGGCACGCGACTACATATCAAGTGTGTAATTTTGAATGATACAAGTAAATTACAATGAGACCGTCTTTGACCTGGTTTCGGGATGCGAAGTTTCATTTATTGCCTTAATTATACCTGTAATTACATTTCAAGGGAAGACAGAGTTGAAAGTGTTTGATATGGAGCTTATTACTTGGATGAAATATAATCAAGTCAATTTTTAAAAAGATATTCCCGATATAATCGTATTAACCGTCTCCCCTTTAGAGTAATCCCACCCCTGTCATCCCGCAGTTGTCGTGAAAGGTGACTAAAGAGAAAATTTCAGTAGATGATCCTCATTTACCTTGTTTAATATTTGAGCTATCTCTTGAAATTATGCCACTTATATGTAAAAACTGTGTTATATGAACTAGTATAGTTAAGTTCCTTAGAAATTATGCACAGTGTTTCTGAAAAAAGTTTATTTGAATTAGTTTGTTATTATGTGTTACGAACAAAATTCAGCAAGCTTTTCACTGTTCCAATTTTTTAATTTGACGCATAATTTTTATTAGGGTCCGACTGTCCATCCGCGGCTTAGCGCAGAGAACCTACTAAGCTGTAATTTGGTACGGGTATACATATTAACAACGCCAACAAATCAGTACTTTTCACAGTAATCAGGCACCTTTATGGAAAAAATAGTGTGAAACAAAATGTCCTTGAAGGAATATAATTACAATTTAACCTCAATCTAGTTTTGTGTGAATCTTTATTGAAAAACGGCCGCCCAAAGTTGCAGTTACGTATGCAATATGCATACACTCTAAGCACCGAACCAAAACACTTGTACAAATAAACAAGCGCCCTACAAGCGCATCTACCATCGTTCCCATGTCCCTGCAGTCATTTGTATAAGTTCACAGCTTCAGCTAGTTAGTAGTGTCCATTGATCCGTCCGTCTATGCACCGACAATGGTGGATGCCATTTAATGTTATGTGAATGCAATTTTTTATGGTAATTGGGTGTTCTGGTGGAATAACAAAAAGTATCATTGGTTAGCAACATGGTTTAAGAAGGTATTCAACGAAATTTTGTAAATTAAAGTCACTAACTATTATACAATGAATTAGTTAATTACATTGAAATTGTTTAGCGTAGCCCTATACTTGAACAGGGCATCTCTTTGTAATTTGATAAACATACATAAATTGTACACAAATAATTAACAAACAATACACATAGTCTAGAAAATTTTGGTATTTATTTGCTTAGATATGCCGTTTAAATTATGCCTACACAAAAAATCTGGGGTGCCATTCACGGAGCAGCAACGACATTGCAACTTCACGGCTCATTCTTTCTTATATTACTAACGATGTATGAACATTTATTAAATACAAGCTTTTGTCCGCGACTTCCTCCGCGTAAACTTCAGAAATTATTCCACGGGAACGACTGGTTAAATCGGAATAAAAAGTAACCTTTGTCCTTTACCGGCCCTTCCACTACCCCTATACAAAAAATCTACTCATTCTGGCTCCGTTACGACGTAAAAGAAGAACAAGAAAACAAACTCACTCTAGGTATAGGTTTAGAATTTATTATAACCATTTTCTCACAATTTCACCCTTGTTGATTTCAGAAGATATAACACGAAGATACATTACCGAAAAATTGTATATATATATATATAAAAGTATATATCAAAACGAATATTGAACAGTAGTAACATCACTCACGATCCTTCCACTTCCAATATATTTATGTACTTTTTTACTTCTTCCATCAATATGGTTAATACAAACGCAAATTCAAACACGGAACCCCCTATAAACAACACGTACGTCCAAACCCCATGCGATTGTCACGTCATCACTCTGAAACAAAGACAGTAATGAAAGGAGCCGGCAAAGGATGCGTAAAGACATCGGCGCGTACGCTGGTGACGGTACAATGTGATGTTGTTTCACATTAACATTATGTTCACAAGGGGAACCTTGTCCGCTATTGTCCACTTATGTTCGGGATTGAAGTTAGCTTGGTGTTATATGGGGATGTTAAATGAAAAATTCATCACTGTAAACCTAAAAACAGTGATCAAATAACCAAGCAAATTATGCTTAACGAACGAACGAAGCGTGCGATGGTGATGTGATAATCGTAATATGCGATGTTGTTTCACATTAAATTATGTGTACAAGGGGAATGTTCGGGATTGACTTTGGCCGAATCATCAAAGATGTGTTGGTGACAATAAGTTAGCTTGGTGTTATATGAGAAAAATTGCGTTGTTGGAACGGTGGGTGTGAAAAATGAAAAGTATATGATTTCAGAATCCTGAAATCAGTGACGAAATCATCAAGTAAATTATGCTTAAAGATTTCAGCACGTACTATGGTGATAACGGCACAATGTTACGTTGTTTCACAATCGAATTATATTCACAAGGGGAACCTTGTGCACTTATATTCGGGATTGAAGTTGGGCTTATAATCAAGATGCGCTGGTGACGATATGTTACAAGTAATTTGGTGTTATATGGAGAAGAGGTCAAAATATTGGTGTGGAATCGCAACAAAATATGGAAGCGAATGCTCGGATGCCCGGGCAATGCTAAGTGATTTCACTTCAATGATATATATGAACCTTGACTACCTATGTTGAAGTTAAACAATTCATCATTAAATAATATTGGAGAAGTATTTTAAGTTATAAGTAATGCACTGGCATGTCATTAGTATAAAGTTTGTTTTATGATAGTTCGGACTTGACCTTCATATCTGGTCTAACGATACATAGTGATAGGGCGAAATGATGGGTGAAACGCCAGTGAAGAATTTCACTAGAATTGATTCAAGAATCATAAATTAGATTTATCATCTATGTGAGCACTTATTTAAAAGGCACATACAAGTAGTGAGAAACGAATCGTCGTCATGTAACACCTCCCCAACACTCATTGTGGCGGCATTATCCATTGAAAAGGCTACCTATTGTTATTTCACTTTAATATAAAACAATACCTTCGGTTTTCACATCGGACGAGCCTTTTATTTGCTCAGCTCGATCTCTTTGTGCTCAGCCGCCGCCCTTTCATCTTTGCGCTAATCATTAAGCTTGGTGACTTTTTGTGGCAGTGCTTCATTGAGCAAACCTGAATTGAGCTAGATGGGCACTCATTCATTTGTAGTGTCATTGAGAATGGTGGGACAATAGGATGGTAGGTTGATGGCGCCGCCGCCGTCTCTGTAATGGTGTGTGATGAAATTTGAGAATTATTGCGACCAGTATTGTAGCTAGTATAAATGCAAGGTAGAATGTGCCATTAACTTTTGGTTTACGGTCCTTTTGATACACACAGCGTGGCAAATAAAAGTGAATGTGACATGGCCTTAACAACATGATATAAAACTATGCGATGAAAAGAGAGGAAGCTTATCATTGAAGGCAGTCGCGATGTATACTGTTTTGCATTACTTTAAGCCCTGCATTATAGTGTTACTCGTATGTGGAAGTGAGCTTTTTAATGTATTTTAGCGCAATCGTGACGTTTGACAGTCTCTTAGTACACGGGGAAGGACTTAGGGTCCGTGATTACTGTGAGATAGTTTGATAAAAAAGCTACAGTTACGTACACTCCAAACGTTTTGAATCTGCTTCAACGCAAGCGGGTAAATGGCTATCATTCTGACACACGTCTGTAATCGAATAAGAAGATAATCTTAGTTAAACATCCTTGGCAGTAGGAAACACGCATCAACGCTCTGCTATTTTATATATCTTCAATAACTAGACATCCGACAGAAGAGCTCTTGGTCATCGGACGGGCGGAACGTCCTTTCCAAGTATGTATGTTAAGTCACAGATGAAAGCGATCCAAAGTATCAAATAGATTTGAGAATGAAGTGCTGTTAGCGGCAGATTTAAATAACATAGAAACTAGCCAGGCAGCTAAAATACCACCATGTAAAACTAGTATTAGAGATACACTGTACTGGGAATGCGACTTCCGGATTATGAGCGTATACGGTACACTTGACCATTAGCCATACGTTTTCTCCTCTATGTTGTTTATATTCCCCCAAGCAACAAAGTTCACTTATACTATAACACTATCACAACTCAGGTATTTGTCCCCGAATTCGCGTTGACTCGGGAATACTTTCAACAGCATCGGCCGGGAAACGTCCACTGCTGGACGTAGGCCTTCTACATGGTACTAGTATGATGGACCTTGGAGTACTTTACCACATTAAAAAGTAGCATTTGTCTCCATTTATGCTATAGTATTTATGCAATATGAATGTCAAAATTCATCACAATCTCAACTCAAGATTTGACAAACTTTATCACTTTTCTGACGTTTCTTTTGTTGGTTTCAATTCATCCCAAACACGCATATTGCCTTAAATGTACTGTATGTATGTATGTGTATATATATATATGTATTTTTTTACAATAATCAATGCATTCGCCATCACAATCTTACTTCATGTTAAGAGGTGGAACACGCGAGCCTGGTGGAGGCCTTGAAAGACAGGCAGGGAATTCCACTCCTTACAGTACGCATAAAGAATGAGAACGGTTCGTGCATACTGGTGGAATGAAAACAAAATACGGTTGAAAATCAGCCGTTGATTTTGGTTGACCGATTGCAGAAGAGAGTCGGTGAAATCATATCCTACATTTCAAGCACACACTCCTCGAATTGCCTCGCCCTTAAAATATGTAAGACTGGCTATTATAAGTCAGTGTTCCAGTTTTCCTTGAACAAGAGAGCTCGTGGTGCGATCCTCTATTTAGTCAAAGGAAGCTAACTTGAACTAAGCAGACCCATTCTCATTAGAGAGGTAGAGGGGGTGTCCAGTCCTATTTTTGGCTACTGGCTCTCTGTGGGCCGGGATGCAAACCGGAAATAATGTAGACCTATAGACTAGACTAGGTTTTCTTCTAGTTGTAATATTTAGTTTTATATTATTATTATTTGTATATTTTTATTGTTGTATTATTATTATTATTATTTTGGGTTTTTTATGCCTTTTAATAAAAACATTATTATTATTAGGTAGCAACAGTACTCCATGCGCGATTGGATTGGAGCTTGATATAAGGTTAGAAGTTTTGCAGCAGTGAAGCTGATTGAGCTTATTTTTTCCTGTTCCTTCCTATTTCCGCTGTCTCCTCTCCCTTTACCCTGGACCCTCTTATTTCCCACAAACCGATAACTGACTGAGGCCGTCGTAATTACAGCTAATGGTCGCGATTGCTCGTGACAAATGAATGAGGGACCGCGGCCAGTTGCCTGCAAAGAGCGCGTATCAATTTTAAATACGATACTTTATTTATTGGCCGACATTTTTCATACAGACGGAAGGGCTTACTCCAATGGATTTTCTTAAGAAGCAGATATTATATTTTAGACAACCTGTACAAAATCATATAGATACTATACGAACATCAAATTCAAATTTATTGATACCCTTTCTCCCGCGACTTCATTTCATCTTTTATTTTACCTAAATTTAAAAGTATCATATTTGTTTTTGATTTACAAATTCATTCAAATCCGTTGAGATGTTTGATTAATTTTGACGTTATATGGTAATCTAGATTTTTTTATTAATGACTGCCTTTTGAAAAGACAAAATTCACAAAAACCTTTGAAAAACACTCTGGGTATAAAAACTAACTCTATTTTTTCTGGTTACGCACTGTTGTTTCGACGGCAATTAAACAGCTAACATTAAATTAATAATACAGTCAAGTAGGTACATAATCATGTACCCACTTTTGTACCATATCACATTCAACCTAACCTGTCCCTATATACTGTGTTGATGGAAATGACAATAAAATGTGAATATAATACGGATCAAAAAGGTAGGTACATATAAATACACTTGGCTGTGCTGAAATAATCTAGCTTAAGCATTTTATACCTCTATAAGTCTCGCATGGAAATCGAAATTATATTGTTCCAAACAATAACAACTGACAGTCATAAGTTCATAACGAAACGAAATGGGTATCACCGTGGAACCCTCGAATCGAAAGTAACGTTTATTTTTATTTTTGTTATTTGTTGGTCAGTTGTTTAGAGTTTCATGTGGCTGCTCATTTAGTGGCGGGTTAACAATAAAAACGAAATTTGATCATTGTGGACGCGATGAGGCTGGGTTAAGTGGGAGATTGCTCAGCAAGATTCTCTGTATTTTATTTTGAAACTAGCTGACTTACCTCGACTTCGCTGGGTTCATCATAATCGGCTGCATGTGTCCACTGTTGGACATGAGCTTCCCTCATAGATCACCGTGTCGGACTTTGCCGTAATCACCACGTTGGCAGGCGGATTGGTGACCGCAATTACATGTTTTTTTTAATGTAGGTAGATGCTGCTGCCCAAGTGACCATCTCCTGAATATCATTCCTTTCGTCTCCTTTGACGACCCCCGTATCTTTGCTTATTAGAGAAACAGACGATTTAATCCAAGACAGGTTTGAAACTAAAATCACCCAACATGAATTGAATGTCACAACTCGTTTTAGTCTTTTACGGCCGAACGATTAAACAAATTTCGATTAAATTTGGAAGCCAGCCAAACTTAAAAAATGCAACCACCGTCTTATGTGAGTACTAGATGGGTACCTCGACAGGAATCGAACCCCACAAGCCAACCCGATGCTTGATACCATAAAACCTGAATAATTAGTTTCTAATCAATTTTTTAATATCAAATGAGTTTGACGCAAATCTGATGATATTTTAGTCTGATTAACTGTGACGGAAACCATTATTACTGGATTAAAGGATTTGTTTTAACCTACTTCAAAAAACGAATCGATTTGTATTGAAAAATGTATATTATACTGCAATAATCAACATGCTAATCGTGAAGCCTGAGAAGTTTCAAGAAAATTATCACAAATGGTTATAGAAATTTGATCACATTTAAAAAAGACTTTAAACAATAATTGTCACTTTGGTATTATTTTGGTCACCATTGTAATTAAATTCTAATGAAATTGGTTTATTGTCATATAAAAATCATAATAATAACTTATAAACATATATTATGTTTATTTTCAACGAAACCGCAAAAGTAAATTCTAGAATGTATAGAAAAATACACTTTACACTAAAGCGTCTCGCCTTAAACCGACATTTGCGTTATCAGATGATCGTCGGAACCGTCCTGCGTATAAATCCAATATTTTACTACCTCTCCATTGTACTCCTCATTAACCCTTTGTCTCATTAGACCCTCGCCTCATATACCCCGATGACAGCCCACGATTAGATTCTTTTTATAAAATTCAAATTTTTACTCGGGTTTCTTTACCAGCCAGTACTTTGTGCGTTGTTTTTTTTCCTTGTCGATGACAATGTTGAATAAAGTTCTGTGTTTATGGTTTCTTGAGTGCCAGTAATAATTTTTTGATTATCTTGTTTTAGAGGATTGTGACTGGTAAGAATTCTGCATGAAAACTTTTCGGTGGCATTTTGGAGTCCGTAGGTAAAATGAACTCTGGAAATAACGTCCTGTTTGGATAGAAGAAGAGCGAATCTTGTCCACCGAGATATTGATTTTTGTTTACAAAGTTGGTCTACCATTTGTAAAGGTTGTATTTTCCACGTTCAACCTTTAAATGCTGCAGCTTGTTTCTTTGTACTTTGGGTGGTCATCTTAATTGGTTCAGTTATTCAGTACTTAAAGTAATTAGCCGCCATTTAGCGTTATCAGAGGATTGATAAAGTAAAGTTTACTTGAATTGTATCGAACATTTTCAGACCTGTCTCTTTCTTGTCTCATGTTCTTATTTGTCTCGTCGCTCTTAATCTGTTTTGTCTTATATCCACGGTCCTTTCTCGTTTGTCTTATTTTGTATGGTTGGCGTGTCTAGTTAATTGATGATCAGTCAAAAGTCAGATACGGCTGTCATGCGTTTTATACGCAGCCGATGTACTGCCGTAATTGATTATATGGTGTATAAAAGCTGTGGAGTCGCTACGTATTAATTTATAATCGAATTTTTTTTCTTAATGGCTTCAATTTAGGCAAAATAAGTTTATTTACCATTTGCCCAGGACTTCCCGTAGATCTTAGCATACGCTAATATCAATTCGGGCGTCATTTGACGTTCCGTAGGCATACCCGGGAGGGTTTCATATACCACAGGAACAGACTCAGTTATGCATTATACCTCTAGTATGAATGCAGTAGTATTTTTGTCAGCTATAAAGTTCAAAAAGCATTGTCAATAAGAAGACTAATTTTATGTTTTTAAAGTTTGACAAGAACTTTGACAAAAAGTTTATATATGTTAGCCGGGATTGTATTGTATAATGGGTGATGTTCACAAACACAAAGTAATAATTCTAAATAGAAAACCAAACAATACAAATTCACATTAAACAATATTTCAATTTAAATCATCTAAGATAAAAGAAATATAAGAAAAGAAAAGAAGAAAGAGTAATTGCGTCTCCACGTCTCCTTGTCCCGGTAAAGTTTGACAATCGTCGCGGCGAATGCAAAGGGCTGACGAACAGGTGTAGTCGCGCCCGCGCAAAGGGCCCTTTCTTGCGCCCGCGCCGCCCTGTGACGTTCCGTGGTACAAGGGATAGCATGTCTGCGTTGCAGAGATGAAAAACAGTAACTACTTCCCCTCTCACCCCACACCGTCCCCGATCCATCTAGGGTTTATACATATACTTTGACAGAAACAAACGGACGCAACGAGTACGAGCGATCGCGATGCGGAGCACCCAAGCCCTGCTCACTTGTTCTTCAAGAAAACGACAAACAGCAAGCTATTATCGTGACATATTGAACACGTCCGGAGCGCCAGTTTTTATACTGACGTGTATTATTTGTTATGCCAATGCTAACTAGGCAGATGCAACATCTATTTAAATACTAGTATCTGTGGGAATATACTATAAGTCAACAAATATCTTTGAAACCAATCAAGTAACACCAACGTCTACTCCATCAATGTCAAGCGTTAAGCTGTCTAAAAAGTTCAATCAATATTTCGTCATCATCATTGAAAATTACACTTCATGGCTGAACATGTCACTCCCTAAAAATCGCCACGATGGACGACCTTTCTCTAACGGCATTTATTAATATGGCTATAATTTGGTGTCTTGGATAAACATCTCTAACAAGTTTGATAAAATTCACAGATTAAGACGTTTCAAGGTCAATGGATCGTTTATTTCATTTCATTTTAATATATAGAGGTCCGTATTTCAGAAAGAACCCTTACAATTTTATTTATCACTAGGGCGCCGCGATGTTGAAAGTTTATAACTTGAACCAAACACCCACCGCTGCCGCTTCTCACATTAAAAGCGTACGTGTGGCAATAGTGCCAATTTGTAACATATTATCTGTCAATTGTGTGACAGACAAACAGACCGACCGACTATTTAAAAGGTAAATATAGAAAATCTTCTTAGACGGAAAATTGCAATTAAATTGAGATTCAATTTACTTCGGTTTCGTTTGTTGTTATAACTAAAATAAAATTATACAATATAGTGTATTATACAATAATACACTGGAGCTTGCAAAAAATAAATAAACTGAAAGTACATACATGTACCTAAACAAACAAGTATTACAGAAGAAGTTAATGTATATAGAAAAAAGCATAACAATATAATAAAAACACGGTTTACATAATATATAAATGAAAAATAAATATATGCATACATATAAACTGCTTATTATTTAAATGAGGGATAAATAGTGCTCCTTGAGTTATACGTCATGTCATTAGACTGAATGTAATGAAACAAGCCAGTGCTGACATGTTACTGCCATAGTCTGTATTTGTATCTTCACCACTGCAACATCAGTTCGAATGACAACAATTATCTCGTTTGTCAACATAAAAGTACAAAATATAATGTATACTAAGTTGAAAATGTATCATTGATTCATTACAATGCATATGCGATTTCTTGGGTCACTCTTTTTCAAGAAGTTCCCGGTCTTATATTATTATAGTAATAATTGATTTCAGGTCATTATCGCGTCTAATGACTGACAACAGCGTTATTGCCAATTGCTGGCTCAATGTGAATCCGCCTTAACGACATATAACTGTCTACTTTTCCTAGAAAGCTATTATAATGACATCTCATAATTTTATGCGACTTTTCTATGAAGATCAACGTTCATTCCTTATCAGCTGCGGTGACACGATAAACGTGTTCTTTTTATTACTCTCACTTACAAAAGTTTTACAGTTCGTCAATAAAAAGAAAATTAAATAAAAAATTCAAGATGACAACTTCGAGATTTGAACATAGCGATGTGTATAGGTTAATAAAGTGACGTGAAGTTTATATTTCGATGATACGCGCTTACTTTGTTTCTCAACTAATGAAAAACAAGTTTTTAACGCACGATTTTTAATGTCTTTCAAATATACCAATCGTGGGAAGCTTATTAACTTAGTAATTTATGTGTCAAAATGAAATTAAGATTAAAACTGGCTATGTGTGAATCTTTCGCGCTCAGAGAGTTCCGTCCCTTGGAAATATACTTTGTATTAGCACCCAATACACTCGACTACACAAAAATATGTATCTACTTTTGAACCACGTCACATACACCTTTAATTGAGATTTCCTTTAACACACGTCATAGGAACAAGCTAGAGTGAATGTGACATGGTTCAAAAGTGGATACATATTTTTGTACTCAAGTAAACCTAAAATTATATGCACCCGCTCATTTTATCGCACGACTATGTCATTTCTCACAGACCAAAGACAGTGCGTGTTGCAAGTGATGACATACGAAACCGAAACGTGGTCTTTTATTGTTACCCGAATAAACAACTTCAAATTCACTCAGCAAGCTATCGAACGAGCTATGCTAAGAATTTCTGTACACGATAAAGCGGAAAATGAGGAAATCCGTAGACTTAATTTACAAAGGTCACTGGCGCCCGACGAGTCAGTGAGCTGAAGTGGCAATGGGCAGGCCACATCGCTTGAAGAACCGGGAAACGTGTACCGTCCCCTACTACATGGACGAATTTAGTAAAGGCCGCGGGGAGTCGCTGGATGCAAGCGGCTTAGTACCGGTAATCGAGGAAGTCTATGTCCAGCAGTGGATGTTTCCCGACCGATGATAGTGACGTCACGTTTCTGACGTGTCAATCAACGTATTTTATACCACCCTGGGATGGCAGGTATATTTGCTTGTTGTAAATGACTAGCAAACCCAGCCTGGTATATCGTCCCCAATACATCCTCATCGCTTGAAGTATACGTTTTAAGCCCTACCTACTTCCCGAAGATACCTTCTAGCAATATGAATATTAGATTCCCGATAAGGTTCCGTACACACAGGTACATGCATCCTAGCCAGCCTCGATCGATATCGCCAGTTCACGAGGTCGTAATTGTGATATGGGCCGTGAGAATATTCAATTAACCAGCGCCAACTTAATTGCAATTTGATAAAGTCAAGTTGGCTCTAAGTGAACTATCTTCGGAACTAAGTTAACTGACCATTATCTTTGCCTTTGTGCCGAGGTAGCTCCGTTCCCGCCTAATTGGGGAGTGTTGGGGTGATGGAGTAGTGTGGACATGGCTAGGTGGCTGCCATGCAACTTTGACAGTTTGAAAAGTAAAATTAAGTGATACTTAGACATTTTATTCCGTTAATCTAGCATCAAGCTTTTAAATAAATATATATTACTGTTTAACATCGCATTACAGCAATGTCTTAGTGGTTGGCGAAGGTGAAGGCTGACCGAAGAGGCATACGTCAGGCAAAGAATAA
The DNA here is from genome assembly GCA_910589575.2 of Carcina quercana. Classification (NCBI taxonomy): domain Eukaryota; kingdom Metazoa; phylum Arthropoda; class Insecta; order Lepidoptera; family Depressariidae; genus Carcina; species Carcina quercana. Next base: position 4,172,106 of record OU342446.1, on the reverse strand, counting down.
CTTTGCGAGGTAATAACGCCAGCGTTCTGGGAACCGTACTCAGAGAGATCTACCGGCAAAACGTTTTTCCATCTCTATAGCCTTAGTGCATTCTTTGGATTGATAAATAAAATGTATTTCTGGAAATTGATGACTTGATGCATTTTGTTTTGAAGTTCACTACAATGCTCGAACATCGGGGATATTCTTGGGATATTCTGTGTATGCAAAAAATAATGTATTTAGTAACAATTTTCAACAGGATTCTTCTGCCCCAAGGTTGCCTGGAAGAGATCGCTTTTAGCGATAAGGCCGCCTTCATTGTACCTTTTATGTTCTTTTCTGTTTTGTGTGTGTATATGTGTGCAATAAAGATTATTTAAATTCTTTATTATTATTATTTAGTAAAAAAGAAAAATTCTAATTTCTTAAAATTTTATATTAGATAGAAACATACATTAAAATTAATAAATAATATATGTAAAGTCACTTATTTACAATTACAAACTAAAAGACTCACAAGTCTGTAAATAAACCAATTCTAAACATTAAAAACGGTGTCGTTTAGAGTCATGTCCACGCTATTCCCTCCGGTAGCATGTCCGGCGACGTCCGGCTCTAATCGAGTTATTGTGAGCGCTACAATGCGCCAATCAGTGGCGCAGCCGCAGCCAGCTTCAGGTGATATACTTACTTACATACATCTATACTTTGTTCCATGATGCAATTTAGCTGAGCTTCCGTGAAGCAGACCATACAATTTCCACTATGGGCAATGTATGTACTGCACCTCTTTCTGTGCTAATACCATCTAGTAAACCGAGGTGCAATTCACTCAGAACAAATATCCATACAACCTCAAGGTTCAATGATTTCTTTGGTGTTGATATCTCTTATGCTAAGACAACAAGGATCAATATTCAATGACGTCATCACACATCACAGGTATCCGTTAGCCGTGAAATTGTGAGGATGTTGTACTTAGTGAATTGTACCCCTGAGCTTGATATCTAACCGCCTCCGTAGCCTTATGGCTAAATGTTGGACTAACAATCCTGAGGTGCAGAGTTCGATTCCCAGTGGGGGTATCGGTGCCCGGTTTGGTTGGTGATAGGACATTTTCTATGTCCGCCTGGCTAGCTACCACCATGTTAGCCATATCTGCTGCCAGTCAGCATTGTTAATAGCACTGTCGTGTGCCGAATGGATAGAGGCGTCTGGGTGCGCACGCTTACTATCCAACGTCATTAACATCACTTATCATCGGGCGAGATGAAGGTCAAGTGCCAAACTATCATACACAGTGTTTTTTTTTAATTTGGTAAACTTAACAGCTACTTACATCTATATTTAAACTAATTATATTCTACTGGCCACTTACAAGTTTTTCGCCGTTTACAATGCTATCCTACTAATATTATAAGTGTGATAGTTTGGATGTTTGTGACGCTTTCACGGAAAAACTACTGAATAGATTTGAATGAAACTTTACAATAACATAGCTTATACATCAGAATAACATATAGGCTATAATTTCTAAAGACATATTGTGTAAATTATCCAAAATCACACTTATAATATTAGCGGGATTACATGGTCAATTTTGGCATAACAAAAACGTTTTGCCAAGCAACCGACCATAGAATATGTAAATTCATATATACAAACTTTATAATATAAAGTTATAATATTGGTGTGAAGACTATTTGATTGTACTACGTCAGATATTGCAATTTTTTTCTTCTTTATATTATTAGACTACGTAACAGAATAAACACTATTTTGTACCTTATGCTGTATAATAATTTGACATAAACGCCACCTGTACCTGTCGAACATGTAGAATACATCCTGAAGTACACGCGGACAAAGACGCGGGCGGAAGCTAGTAGTTAATAAAAGTCTGCACCCGTATTCGCCAGTTTAGTCTGTGCATCAAACCTCCTTGGTACTTCTCGTTTCGTGCAACACTCTAGAGGTGAACTTGATAAACATGTAAGTTTGTTTCTGATGTTTTCATTTTACTTTAGTTGTTTTGTAAGAGTGAAGTAAATATTTCGTGTCTAATCACAGCCTTATTAGAATTTTGATGGGCCTCAAGGGTGGCTTTAAGGAGCAATTTTTGGTTGCCGCTTGCAATTTGAAGCCAAAAATAAACTGACATCGTCATCATTCAATAATCTGTATGCTGGATATAATTTTAGAAACTTTCATACATATTAAAATTACTTTTATGTATGAGGGTTTTAGTGTTTTATTATTGTTACTTTGGTCGGTTCTTTTTATCAGTAATCAAGCTAATTTGTCTCATAATCGGTTGCAAAAATAACAAATCAAGTCCATCAAATCAATTACACTTTTGGTCATGGAATAGATCGCCATAATCCGAGGTACAGTAAATAACTCCAGATAAAGCAATAAATACTTTTCCATTTTTTAAGTGCTTACCAAAATCATCACGCCTGTCAGACATGTGTCATCATCATCAGCCGGTATGCCACGTGCTTCTTGCATCCAGCGACTCTCCGCGACCTTTACTAGGTCTTCGGTCCATCTGGTACGGGGACGACCCGAACACGCCACTCGAAAACTTATTTCCCATCGGTTAATTTCAAGAGATGCGTATGAATGTATAAACATAATCTTATCCCTCTCATAAATCCCGATCACTAGCCAATCCGCTCATAAAAGTTGATGATTTCGAACATTATACTGATTCAGTAGCAGATGCATCTGATGATGATTGAATATGCAGTTTCAATATAGTTTTCAATTCATTTGTCACGCTGGATGACTTGTTATTATGTAGATTTACTAAAATAGGTACAAGCATTGCCTTCCTTACATTTATGGCAACGGTAAATATTTATCTCTTAGTGGACAGCTGTCAGTGTACCAAACCTTTTTCTCCAGAGTCTTTGGTTCAAAGTTTTTGCTCATAATCTCGTACTAAAAAGCTCCTCGTACGAATGGGGCTTACAGCAACTTTTTACTCCAACCGTAAGGCAGATCATATCACCCGTTCGCGAGCAAAAAATAAATAATTTTCTTATAGCTCTATACTGTGTGGCTCACTTACGATCCGCCGCACGCAGTAATAAACAAACAATATAAAAATAAACAAAACGACCGGTTGCGAAACAATACCAGCGGCGAGATTCTTGACGTTTTTATCATTTCGAGCCGGAGAACAAAGGCGGAGGCTTCCTGTTGATGCTGGATCACCATTCTGGCAGGGCGACTCGGGCGGGACACACTGTCGACGCAGGCAGCGAACATACATTTTGTAACCCATATAAACTCACCTGTCTTACACACTCATCTTTCACACATAGCCATAAGTCACTTAGGTCGTCTGACATAAGTCACTTAGCTAGTTATTAGCCATAAGTCACTTAGCAAGTCTGGCATAAGTCGCTTATGCAGTGACATATTTGTTTGGTATGATTAACTTACACAGTGACATATTCGTCTGACATAAGTCACTTTGCTAATATCATACTCAGTCACTTTAAAAAAGACAAACATGACCAAATATCACACATTGTCACGACAGACTTCAATGCGCTATATCTGACTGTTTTACTAATAACGACTTATTACTTCGTCCACGAACTTGAGAAATTATCCCATGGCAACTAAATTTTCGATCGTAATAAAAAGTACCGGCCCTTCAACTACTGCTGTACAAAAAAATCAAGTAGTTCTTATTCTCCGCTGCGGAGAATGGATGGAAAAATAAACAAACTCACTTCCGCATTTATAATACTGTTATGGACATAGCAAATGAATTTGTTTATTTCAAACAATCACAAAAAAATATTAAAATCTTCCAGTACGTTCTTATCTCATCTCATACCTTAAAAATTATGAGCCCCTGTAGCAAGTGTCCGAGGGTGCATCCACCCTTGCGTCCTTGTACTTATTCTGACAGAGGAATCGTTTGAAAGGATTAGTTCTTGCCTTTTTCCTCTCCCTGTGGTATAATGAAAAGCTCGTCATTTTGCTCGATAACTTACTTCCCTTTACGTGTTACGTCACCGCACAGAACATTAACTTACAATAGAGGTAGACGATCTATTCATCGGCGCCACAATGCCACGATCGATCGGCAAGCTGACGATCCTTCGTGATATAAATGCGAATCATATGGTAATACACCCCTACTGCTTATGAAACATGCCACCTTAGGACAATGGGTGAAATATCCTTGAGGTATTCTTCAGGCTTTATACGATTCCTTACTTTATTGGATAGATTCTAAACGCCATGGAAGCTAGCTTCTAATATGAATGTAAACTATACTTGAATCCAGATAATATTCGAACAGGTGCTACGTTTCTTTGTTCCCTGTTGATCACTGGCGCCTCTCCAGTTCAACTAATGACATTTGTACGCGAGAATTTATTCATTTTTGATAAGCTCTAGTCTCGCATTAGATTTTGTCCTTTGTCGTGTTTCACTAGTTACATACAATGTGCGTATGTAGCATGTACAAACGTTCAAGTGCGATATAGACTCGCGCACCGCGTTACGTACAGAATATGAATAAATTAGCATACTAACAGTAATATTTTTTTCAAAAAAGCGCCTGTCGAAAAATCACGGGCAATTGTTAATTTACACATTGAAATACAAATAACGCTGGCGCTGGAACAGTTTGTTATCATAAAATTGTGATGAGATTTTCAGATTTATTCCTATACTTGTCATATAAGACTACTTTTCAAATTTCATGTTTCTAGGTCAGTAGGAAGTACCCTGTTTTTTCTTTCTTCGTGGAAATAAGCGGTACATCGGCTGTATCTCTTTAATTTTTATATTTTTTAAATAATTTACTTAAAAGCGTGATTTTTCACAGGGCTAAGTTACTGAACACTTCAGTATTTAATATTAATTTCGATTTAATATCTTCTTGCGTTTCTGAGAAAAAGAGGCTTGGTATGGACGGATGACACACAAGAGATCCTAGGGTAAGGGTTGCATTTTTCATTTTTAATTACAGAACCCTATAAATACGAAAAATATCACTTTATTTTCAGATCGACTTAGCCTTCGGATGTTACGTAATCGTTAACCCAAAACATTTACCTTTTAATCCCCAACGGAGCCCATGTACAACACAACTATAAATCTAATAGACAAATAAACGACACGTTCCCGTAGAGCGACCCTCGTACATTAGCCGCTGCGCCCGCGCATTTGTCAAAAGAATACACAATAAGTGTTATGGATAACCGATAGTTTGTAGCTTAGTTGGACGTAACGACGCGACGGACTCTACGAAATGCGCAGGTTCGTGGTATACAGAGAGCACACGTAAAAAATAACGCCTGACATATATTAAATTTAGGCTTTCATCGTCATTTTTGTATAATTCGATCACCACTCGAGAACTTTTACTCCCTATCGGTTATCCATTCTTTGAGCGATTCGTACTGCCTACTGACATTGCAGCTCATTGACTCGTAGAGCTATGTCGATGACCCTAGTTCGTCTACATATATCCTCATTCCGGATTTTACACGTAGATAAATTCCTAGCATAGCTGGTTCCATAGCTCGTTGAGTGACTATTGACCTTGTTGTTAATGATGAAATTTCATACAAAGTCTCATTGAGTCTCTATCTTAATCCGGGCAGTATGCGCCAGCGCCAGCGCCAAGCAGCCGACAAATGCGCGCCGGCGGGGGGCCGCGACCGGGCCGCGCGCATTGTTGCTCGTTACCAGCGACAAATAGCGACCTCGGTGTCGCGCGGCCTCGCGACTTAATTGTCGCCAGCCTTTGTGGGAATCGTCATCATTATGCTATGCTTAATTGTGGCACAATATTATTTTTTACACTGGACAGGTGTTTTTGAAGTAATTAGTGAGGCAGGAGATGATAAAAAGTGTCAAAAGTAAATTGGAACTGCACAATTGCACATGCCGTATTAAAATTTTAAGGGCCTCGTATGAATAAAATTATGTTCAAATTACATTTCTGGTTTAGGAACAAAGGAACAAAATATCAGTATGTTGAGTTTTCAGTGTAATCGTGTTTGTTGCTAGGTAATTAGTTCATATTTAAATTTTCAATAAACTGTTCAAAATTGAAACATAAATATAACACTAATGATTATTATAGGAACAAATTAGTCCCTTTATTAACATCTCGATCGCGTACGTAATTTACTTTTAACACAAATTCCTTAAAATTAAAAACCTTTTTGCGTAAACAGCTTATTATGTCATTTGAATGCAAACCGAACGCTAAGCGATCCAAGCAAATTCGCCGAAATCAAAATTTAAATTTCGAAAAAGAACGCTAACTTTTTAAAAACGCATTCCAGAAAACAATGTCTGGACTGACGCGCCAGCCTGCAGCCAATGCATTAACGAAGTACACCTCCTTTGATATTAAGCGTATTATTTTTAACTTTTTTTCTTCTTTTTTTCTTACTCTTTGTATCACGGTACTGGTAGCTTGGCCGAGTCGCCTGGAGCAAATCGCGGTTTATTACCCACCGCCTCGTAATTTATTATTGCATTTTTTGTATTATCAATAGCCTATAGACTTTTACGTTTTGCGGTATTAAAATGGCTATTGTTTATGAAAAATCGCCAGCGAGATTCTTATCAGGGGATGCGTAGCCTTCAATCAGGAGTGGGATTTTATTTTTTGAATATTCGTAGTGTATTAAGGCATATGGTTATTTGCTTCTGTTTTTTTAATAATAATATCGTATCTTCCTATTACCATTGTTTAAGTAGCTAAGGTCTGTAGTCTTTAAATTAAATCTTAAGTGGTATAAATGTATTTCGCCAAACAACTAAACTAGTACAACCATTAAGTTTCATTTCATTTAATGTATTCATTCTAATACTTCGCCTTTACATGTGTTCACCCATTCACCCAACTTTATAATGCATAACCTTAAATTTATGTAAATAGAAAATTTCTTGTAGCTATCGTAATACTAATACAGGAAAAATGTTAAGGTAGAAGCTTAGATACATTGGATAAAAAGAATTGTTTCATCATCATTATGAACAGCCTATATATTGTCCCCACTGCAGGGGCTCAGGCCTACTCTCCTACAGAGAGTGTATTGGCCCATAGTACACCACGCGAGCCCAGTGCGAATTGGTAGACTTCACACACACACCTTTGAATTTCTTATCAGGAGTGTTCAGGTGTTTCGATGTTTTCCTTTACCGAAAAGCCAGTGGTAATGATTTTTATCATTCGTACATAATTCCAAATAACAAATTGGAACTTATTGGTACGAGCCAGGATCGAACCCAGACCTCGATTATTAAAGAACTGACGCTCTAACCTGTGGCTCTACCCAACTGAGCTACCACGGCTGATCTTTAATACGTCCAAATACAATGTCACAAACTTAATAATCGTTTTTCGTAATAAACGTTTTGCAAATTAAAAATTATTTTTACAGATTCAGCTTGGTTGGTAGAACAAGCGCTAATCTTGTAAATAAAACATAGATTTTTAAATCTTATTTATAGTATAATCCTTAACATGTTCTTAATATAAATATGTGCTTGTAATTAACTCTAAGGGTTCATTTTGTCCTTTACAAATGCATTTTTTCTTTTATAATATATATATATATTTAAAAAGTAAAATTCCACTACACTTTTGCAAACAACTCCACAGGGCGTGAACAGTCACACACCTGTGTACATTCTGAACAGATATAAACATTTAAATTCCATTAAAATCGTAATGCGTAATCTGATGTTACTGGCCGCACGCAAAAAGAAAACAGTCTTATTTTTACATCAACTCTTTTCGAAATGTCAAAAATGCAATCTCTTCGGAACAAAAGCCGATTATAAGGGACCAGTTGCCACCCTTTTATTATACGGAGCGTACAATCTATTTAATTTACGTCTTTCGGTTAAATGAGATAAGTGGTTTCCAGAGGATCCAAAGTGGACGCGGATATTAACAATGGTCCCTCTACCAACAATTTTCCCAATTTGCCAACGACAAAACAAAATCGAGAGAAAGATAAAAAAGTTAAGAACGACGTAACGAATTGTCCACTTCGACGAAAATTGGCTGGGGCAATGATTTCGACAAAAGAGGTTTGAAATCTCGACTACTGGTCTTCAGTGACAAACCGCTCGCATGACTTAACTGGCCTAATTTGGGACTGCACTGGCTGGAAAAAGATTGTCCGAGCAAAGAGATTGCTATTGTCCGGTCCAAATTCAAAATGAGGAAGAAGCAGGAATAATGGCGCAGGTTCTTGAAACAGGAACGTCGAGTTTTAAAAAAGGAATCGGTTAAACGGAGGCCGTTCGCAGGTAATCACAGGCGACTTGCACCGATACTAAGACGCAATTCACACTAACAAAACACTTTATTGTTTACAACTGAAATCCAAACTTTTTATGCACATAAAATCTAAGGAGGGTGAATGTCAGATGTATGTTCAATTCATACTAATGCTTTACTGCATACTTTCTAATTGTTTACGTGTTGTTGTTGTTTTTTCGATTTTGTTAAATATATATTTACTTATTAAGTTAACTGTTGTTAACTTTTAAAATATCCAAAAATAATATGTTATTTATAATAATCATGATAGAGTACCATACTGGAGCAACAATATAAACGGACCCTAAGGTTGCGTGCACGGAGATACAGGTGCGGCCCCGCTGCCCGGAGCGACGCCCGCGCGGTCTTCATTCATTGCAACTCGCATTACTGGCCAGTAGTTCGATAATAACGCTACAATGTGCAGTCGACTGTAAGAATGGCATGTTGTCTTTGAGGTTATATTTGTGGTCAGCATTTTTAAATCTTTCAAAGAAGGCTTTATGTCATAATTTTTGAAAACAATGAACAAATTCTTTTCGTGTGTTCTTCATTCATTGTAACATGCATTACTGGCTGGTAGATTGATTTGAATGCAGTGTTTTTTGCGTTTGAGGTTAGATTTGTGGACTGTATTTTGAAACTGTATAATTTTAACGTGCTATAAGGTTTCAAAATGAGTTTTTGTGGTACTTGTATTGGTTTTCGAATCCAAAGTTCACAACTCTATTCAAAAAAATCAAACAGGGAAAATGAATCCTTATAGTAAGATTTCGTCCGTCAGTCAGTCACATCGCCTGAAAATCTTCAAAAGAAGAGTAAATAGGCACCTTCTAGACCAACACGTAACATCTTCGACCTCATCGTCACTTACCATCAGGTGAGATTGAGGTCAAGTGTTGGTCTATCTTCAATAAAAAAATTCTGAACGAGAACAAAATTTTAACATAAAAATAATTTCAGAATAAAACGTTTTGAAGTGAGATTAATCGGTCATTATTTATTTATTGAGCACTTTATTTCACACAGGCACTAGACCCGTACAATTAAATCTTAGTTTTTTTAGTAGACCTAGGTCTCAGGTAAAAATGGATCACTTGTGTGTCAAAAAATTCAAGATATGGACACCGTCAAAAATCTTATGATAAAATTTACTCCTCATAGAAAGCTCTAGATTGAAATACCTGAGTGGGAGTCATGTGCAACAGTGAACTCATGCAGCTGACAGTAAAATAGCACAGTGTATGTTTCACAGTTAAACTTAAACCAGAACTCTCGGCATCAATCAACAAAGTAGATTCATCCAACAACCCAATATTGAAACAAACCACTTTTCAAACAACCAGAACACAATAAATCAAAATCACATCACCGCTGAAACTAAAGAAATGGCTGTAAGGTCTAAAGACCATTGCCTTTCCTGTAAGTAAAGGATAAAAAATCAACCACCACCACCCATAACTTTCTGCATCAATTAACAAAGCAGACCAATCAACAACCCAACATTGAAACAAACCACTTTTCAAACAACCAGAACGCAGGCAATCAAATCCACATCACCGTCCAACCATGTCACGCTTATAAAGGAAACTATTTATATCGTAAATAAAATAATTACAACGTGGAGCCGGTCGGATGCGGCGGTAATGACGTCGATCACTCATGTCGCACTGCTCGGTCGCGATACTCGGCGCACTGAACGAACGTGTGTGATATTGAATTTTCTATTGCGGTGTGCTAATACTGGTGGCACTTCATGAAGCGAATGAGTCGGTTGATCGAATAAAGTTCAGACGAAATACGTTCTCACAAATCGAAATAATAACAATAAAAAATAGTGCCATACAAAGTCGTTATTAAATGGGTACAATAAGGCTAAATTACAATTTGATTAGTGACAAAGTTTTAGTCGCAAGTCTAAGTGACAAGTACTCCTGCAATTTGCACTTGTCACTAATCAAATTGTATATGGGTTGACAGCCACATGCGCCACATGAGACGGGAAAACCAACTTAAAGTCAACGTCGAAATTTTACCGACTAGTTTGGCAAAAGTGTGTAGTAACGTTTGGCTGAAATTGGTTTGTTTGAAATGAAATGAAATCTTTATTGTGTGTGAGTTTGGGTACATATAAGCTGGAAAACACATACAATTCAGTTCAGACCAAACCCTACCTTTTCAGATGTACACTCATTTAAATCCTTAAAAATTTGACACTAAAATGAATGCTAAGCTAATGAATAATAAATAATTACAATAATTACAATTGTAAAAAAATATTCAGTTAACAAAGTCAATGAAAAGTGAAAAGAAATAGAAATGAATACATAAAAAAGTCAAATAAGAGAAAATTTTGAAATTTTAAAAGATGGGGTATCCATGACAATATTCATTTGACGTTGTTTTAGTAAATACAATAGTGTATCGATGAGCACCACACTGATTCAACTGTTGTAGTAATTGTGTCCCATTCGTTGTCAAAGTAGTTCGTGAAATTGTAGCTCAGCTCAGAAAGCTATACTCGCGAGCTATACGCACTCGCACTAGCCATCGAAGATCCAAGAGGCATGCACAAATTTAAACTACACACTTGCAATCCTAATGTCTTATTGCTTGGTACGTTATTTTGGAAGTAAGCGACACAATCTTTTAAACTCTCTAGTATTATTCGATCTGCGATAAAAGCAGAGCGAAAAGTCAACCGTCATTTTCATCAGCTGTCGTCTTCAACCGTCGCGTCGACTTCAACTAGGATCTTCAACGATTGTCGTCAACAACTAGAAACACATAACTTCTTACCAAGTTATCTCAAATGGGGTACGAAGTCAAAAAATTTAAAGTAAGTCACATCCATTGATTTTGGTGATAAGCATAAAAGCGGCAATAGTAGATAGTCTGGTGTCAAATTGACCAGTATAGCCTCGTCCGCGAGTATATTGTCTCGTTCATCCTAACGTTAGATTTATATTAACACATTGGACAACCTTAACACACTGACTGCACACGCCTTTCCCTCACGTACAGCTAATCGGTGCCGGCGCACCTCTCCCGAGACAGCTTGATAGCTTCGATTTTATTCTATTATCGATACTAGTCAGACGTGCCTTTGATGAATTACACGCGTAAAATGCATAGCTGTATACTAATAGTGATGTATTTAGTAAGCGGTCTGTTTAGTTTAACCTATCCTTCTAGATTGATTAAAGAATACCTAACGCACATCACTGTTGTCTTGCAAAATTTTGTACCATCGCTAATAATATGTTTACATTGATCTGATACAGGCTTCAGTATATAAGTGTTCGCTCGAACTTCATGACCTGATTCCACTTTAAATGACTCGACATTCTAGGTACTATACATCTACAATACAATCGGTAAACAGAGAAACAATCTTTTGACCGCAAGCTCGGTTACTAGAGTCGCTGGCTCAAGCCCGTAATCTGGGTAGTACAATATTTTTAGCTCCCTTTGGTTTTTAACATTAAATAAATTACTTTCAAAACTTTTATTGCAAAAATCAACACCTGTTTTGTCGTCCTTTGCAAATGTGAAGTCCGCCGCTCCGCACTGGGACCGCGTGGTGGACTATGGCCCATACACTCTCTGTAGGAGAGTAGGCCTGAGCCGCTGCAGTGGGGACGTATATAGGCTGTTGGTGTGTGCTTTTGGCATTAAAATATAATCACCTGATTTCTTTCCGTGTCATAGAGTGTGAACGGGAGGTATGTCACAGTAAGTGAAGCCTCCTACGCTACAATACAGACTATTTTGACTTCTTACGTTCACCACGTCTTCCTCCATACTATTCCACCAGCGCCTTCCAATCTTCCATCAGATCTGAGCCCACGTACCGCATCCTCCGACCTCTGCACTCCTGCAATTATTGACAATTCAATTTCAATTATTATATTATCTGATACATTCGCTACACACCTTCATAAATACTACACGTTAATGTTTAGTTGCATTCGATAATAAATTAAATTGTTTAGTGAGCGTGGTGTGGTCAATGTTGTTTCTTTAAATATTTCTTTTTAAAAAAAATTCCTCTTTAAAAATATCAATTTTAATCATTTGCGAGGCCTCGGTGATTACTTAGCCGGCTCATCATCAGCTGGAAAATGTCCACTGCTGGACATAGACCTCCTCTGGGGTACGCCACATTGACCGGTCCCGAGCCACTTGCATCCAGTGACTCCCCGCGACCTTTACTAGGTCATCAGTACATCTAGTAGAGGGACGGCCTGGTAGACGTTTCCCGGTACGTGGTTGCCACTCGAGAACCTTTACTCCCCACCGGTTATCGGTTCTTCGAGCGATGTGGCCTGCCCAGTGCCTGAGCTCTCATGGCATGTTATTTCAGTAGTTTAGATAAACAATTACTCCTACAATCATTCAATGATATGCAATTTCTAGATCCGTTCCCACGTGGCATGCGCAACAAAATAAAAGATGGCGTCGGGTGCGCGAGCGCAACTAATGCTAACGTCTCGCGGAGGTATGATATATTGACATCGGCAGACGGACAGATACACGCACTGTGTGTGTGCTTGCATGTGAGTTAGTACACTAACTGGCTTGTTATTATTTTGTACTTAGCGAAGCTTGAATGGTCGGAAATGTAACCATTAACATGCGACTCTAAGAATGGGAAATTGTAATTAGTTTGATTAAGGAATTGCCTTTGAAAGTTGAATGTTGCAATTATTTAGTATGTTATGCATGTGGCGCATTTGGTCCATACTGTGTTGCAAAGTGATATATTGCTCTGCTATATGAATTGAGATGTTAGAAGTAGAATTCAATACACATTCATTTATTAATCCGAAGTAGGTTATTACAAATATGTGATGTTCAAATCAAAATTGATGTAAAATTATTTCTCGTCTTAGATATACAAATATACATTAGGATCAAATTATAATTTTAAAAGGGAAACATAACTCAGACTCAGAACCAAATACGTCACAGTCCCGCGCCACGACTTAGACCCCGTAGAGGGTATCATACATGCTGTAATCTATAATTCAAATCAGCTTATTAGTTCTTTTCTGAAGCCGTCACAAACATACAAACTCACGAGCTATTAATATTCGCAGGACTTAAAAAAAAGAGTTAAAATCTAGTAAATAAAAATAGCGTTCTATTAAAAATGGTACTTTAGTGGCATGGAGCACTTTGTTTTCTTATCATGACCACTGACGGTGTTGATGAGATGCGGCTATTGGATAGAAGACATGCTCATCCAGAAAGCTCAAGTTATTAATCCGCTGGCTCTGCTATCTTTCATACTGGAACAAATTTGACGTCAGACTCAAGTAACATGGTGGTACAAGTAGGTAGGCAGGCGGACATAGTGCCCTACCTCACGCTCTCTTGTCCGTTGTCCTTGTCCTCTGTATTCGTTCCTCTGCGACTGTGCACAGTACGCCTCATCCAGGACTTACCTCGTCCCTTTCGAATGCTCGCACTGGCTTGACTACAGCCTTGATCCGTCATCATCATCAATTTGATACTGATTAAAACAGTGACCAAAGTTGGCCTAACCATAGGCCGATACAGAACTTGATACAGATTTTTTAAAACAGTAAAACATAGGCCTGGTAGAATAGTAATTAAAATTATGTTTTGCTCTAAAATAATATTGTTCAAAGTCTAGACCGGTGGTTCATACATTTATGAAATATCTATAATAAAACTGTAAGTACTTTAATGCTTGAAGTGTTTGAATGTATTAGAAAGTAATTGTTGATTACACATCCTAAAAATTATTTGTTATCAACATCATCATCAGCCGGGAAGCGTCAACTTTTGAACTACCAATGACGGTTCTTGAGACGCTTTCAATGACTCCCCGTAACCTTCACCGGTTCGTCAATCCATCTTATAGAAACTGAATTTTTAGATGATAACATTTCATTACAACTTTATGTAGCAACAAGTTCACGACCCGAAGTTTGAGTGACCCGTTTAAAGTGGCCGTTATATAGGTGTGGCATCTATTTGCATGTTCCTTAGAAATTTTTTATGGTGTCAATGCGTTAACAGACGAATAAATGGGACAGGTTGTGACTTGGTTTGTCATTTGTTTTAGCTCATCTATCTTTTGGAAAGTTTGATGTCTTTTATCGCCATTCATTTCCTATTCATATCATTGCAGGATCAACGTGACCTAAAAAATCTTACTGCTGACATGTCTGTTGTCTTCTATACTCGTGTCGTGAATTGCTAAGAGATTATAGTATCAACCGTGAATAATTGTATACTAACAACGTAACGGTATAATCCACATATTAATGGACACCACACTGTCAACAATTAAATAACAGGTCCAATAAAAAAATCACAATCCGACACACAACTAATTTATTCAACAATATCTCTTGTCAAACCAATGGAACGGCCATCACTATTTTGCATTCATTTCGCGTCGACCAATCACGTCTCAGTCACGTTACACCCGCAACTCTGTCGACCAATGATGTCGCGTCATTTGAAAAACAATAGAACATAAAAAATTCCGTCACGCTCGCGCTGCGCACGCGACGGTCTAATTCGTGGTTTGTTAACTATGATTTGATGTGCTATTGTTGTTGGTAATAGTTCCGCTCGTAAACATATTACATTATGTACTATTTAAGAATATGAACTCTTCCAAGAATTAAGTGTCCAATTTTAAACTTTCAAAATACATGTTGGATTTTTAAACACCTTACCTTACCGTAGAGTCACAGTATAAGTATATTTGACCAAATCACGTACTTACATATTTTTAATAGGGAACATGCAACCAAATATTTCTTTTGAGAATAAATATCTTTAACCACAAATTAGATTGGGTTGAATTGTATTTTATAGCATAACGGACATTAAAAGAAATCCTACCAAAATAAAAATACGCAACAATTATGATTTTTTATTTGGATTTTGCAAGGACTTAATGTCTCAAAAATTTAGGTAGTTAGATTTAGTGCATTTAGAACCTTTTCTTATATGGGTACTATACACATACACATAAAAACATTATTTTACGAGATAACTCAAAATATCGAACAACCTTCATACATTTTAACGCTCTAAAACGCGTGTGACGTCACAAATATCACCCGATTTATATGGAGCGTTTAGCACCGCGTGACTAGAAATAATTTTTGGCGGGTTGCACTAAAAAGTATTAGCCGTATCAAAAAGAAATTATACAGGTATTTACATTTTCACATGGTCGGTCGAATTATAAAAAAATATTTATATTATTAACAGCGTCTATTCTATATCTGATTGCGATAGCCAATCCACCTACCAAGCGTGGAGATTATGGGAAATCATCTCATCACTAGCCTGATTTTCATAGCCATCTATGAGACAGTGTCATGATCAAGTGATGATGAAATTCTTGTGTGCATTCCAAAATAGTATACTCGTATACTGCGCTAAGCTTATCTGAGCTCGGAGGAGTATGGGAGAATGCGTCTGAAGTTTTGAAATGAAAAACAATTTTTTTTAAAAAAAAAGGCGGAGTGTTGTATAGTTTGATAGTTTTTATTTATTATAAACGCAGCAAGACTCACCGATTTACAGATCAACCAGCCAACATGAAAGACATAAACGCGCGCGACTCTAGAATTTATATTTCGAGTATTTTGTTTTTATTAAAAGCTTTTTTAATTTCATACTTGTGAAATCTTATCCCATATTTAGTGTAACTTTTCGTAGTAGAAAACATTTCATATAATACATATACATACATACAAAAACATAATGACACTCATTTAATTGGTCTTTGAGGAAAATATCCATCGCGTAAACTCGAAATGGTACTCGTATGTTGGAAGCAACCAGCACGCGCCGTGCGATATTTATTGTGTTCTGACTTGGGTCACAAATTTAACCATTAATCACCATATTCGACTAATTACACCCCAAGAATCGGTAGCTAGTTAATGATTAACAGAAAATAGTTTGTCTCGTTTTAATCCCGTACAGTGGAATAAGTAAGCGTTAATTGAACAAAAGCACTTTCAGTACGTTCCGGAATGGAAACCGTACAGGGATTCCAACACCTAAGTAATCCTAATTAGGGACCAAACAACACCTACGGATCGCGGGACTAACGCCAAGGCGTTGTAATTGTTAGGGTTCTCAGACTACTCGTGCAATGGCTAGAAAAATCAATAAATTTCAAAAACCTTGTACAATAATCAATTAATCATACGACAATAATAATACAAACACATTTTATGACTAATATCAGCTGATATGCTTAACTCTTTCTGCGATAATTTTATTTTTGTATTTTTGACATTTTGTATTTGTCATTTTTTTTAATGAATGCTTTGCTTTGATAATTTTTATTTTTAAAATGTACTTACTAACTTAGGCTAGAACTGTACTAACACATTATGAAATTATTTGATTATGATTAAATAAAAATGATTTGATTTGATTTAACACTGCTGAATATTTTTTTACCAAATATAGATAAGAACCAAGCAAGAAAACTTGCTTTCACGTAAAAAAAAACGCATCAATATCGATCCATCCGTTCGAGAGCTACGATGCCACAGTCATTGGCGTCAACCTTATAACAGCACTCTTTTTGCGTCGGGGGTTAAATACACACAATATCAAATACATACATAAAGTAGGATACGATTTTGAATGTAATGATAACTGACCGAAGCGCGACCGAAGCGTCTCCGTTTCAGTTTGAGAAAAAAATATTTCGTATGTCCAAACGGCGGCTGTCCGGCAGTTCTCCTCTACAAGTCGAATTCCTCAACCGATTCTCATGAAATTTTGTGAGCAGGTTTGATAATTATACGTATTGAATTTTTCGCGTTTCAGTTTTCAAATTTTTTGAAAACAGACGAATATTTTTTGCCATTTTGAAATATTTACAAAAATGATACTGGTATTTTCACTTACAAGCTTCTTTATCTTCACTTACAAGCTCATTTAGTTCAGGAATAGCTCGCAGATAAAAGCTAGTTAAAACTTAAATCAAGACATATCAGACGAAAACGAAAGGTATTCGCAACTTTAAACTAAGATTAAATATTGAACCTGCCGAATTTTTGTTAATAACTCTGACAACTAGGGTTTCTGAAGTCTGTCATTAACTTTATAACGTACACAATAAGAAGAAGATGTGAGCCTGACTTTTGGGTGGTCACGCTTTCTCCCAACGCTATGTGTAAAATTGTAAAATCCATTGTTCAAAGAAAAAAACGTCTACTCAACGAAACTTTGCGTCTGATCTATTGAACAGTGAGCAATATCAACCCTATACGTTTGGAAGCAGTTGCGTGTAATTAGAGATTGTATACATTAGCTAATACAAATAAAGCACAATGCAGCGAGCAGGGCCCGGCGCGAACATTAGTCTTGAGAGAGGTCGACGAAGATTTACCCCCAGTGTTCTCAGGCCGCGTCCATCGTATACGATAAACTGTCGTTAAGATGCGATTAAAATAGTCTGGTGGCTACATAAATCTTCATTGGACTGTATCCAAATAAATATTTGGTTGGTGGTAGGACGTTTAATATGACCACCTGGCTACCTTCGTGTAACCTTAGTACATCCAAAAACATTGTTTTTAGTCGTACAATAATTTTGTGTTCTGATTGGGGAAGTTAGCAGAGCCAGCGCCAGTCAGCGCCTCATCAACTTGACGTTTCTAGGTAGTCACGTTTCCCATCAAACGTCTTTATCTTCACTTACAAGCTCATTTATTTCAAAAATAGCTCGCAGATAAAAGCTAAATAAATCTTAAATCAAGACGTTTCAGACGAAAACTAAAGATATTCGCAATTTTAAACCAAGATTAAATATTGAACCTGCCGAACTCTGCAGCATGCCGTGGAGAGTCTAATTAACATAAACACCAGCTCTCCTCAACATATAACTACGCAAAATATATAGAACCTAACGTAGTATGTGTGTATACCCAGAACAACAGCAGTCGGCGCGGTAATTATTCACGGGCAAATACTCGAGTGTTTCTATATCGATACGGAGTTTATCTTAGATTGAGACAGTGGTAGTATCTTCCTGCTGGTAATTGGCAACACTTTAGATTCGATAAACGCTCTACACGGCCGTATTATTAAACCTCAAGGTTGAGGCGACACGTACAAATTAATCGTTATATTTTACAAAATAGAAAGAGCCCTATAAAATCAATATGGTAGAATTGGGACTCCCAACTTAAGCACTTGGTGCACTCGGTAAGATCTCTTGCAATGCGAATGTAACTACTTATTAGCTCAACTAGAGGTAGATAAGAGGTTGATAAACTAAGAACTTACAAGTTTAAAAGATGACCACCAAAGAAATAAACAAGTAAATAAGTTAAATAAGTAAGCACTAAACAAGCTACTAGGTTCAGCAACTTAGAGGTAGACAAATTTAGAAGTTAAGCACCTAAGAAGTATACAGATACACTACCGGTTTCTGTGTTCCCAAAAAACTACACCTTCTAGAGTCTAGAGGTAGAAAAATCTAGACCAACGCGTACTATCGTCGAACTATCATCGTTTCTCAACATCTACCAACACATTTAAAGTATTTGCTGGCAAAAGAGTTTATTACAACCTTTATTGAAATCCTGGTATTGAAACAAATAATTTCAGCAACGTAACTAGGAGTATGTTGTACTGTTGTAAATTTGACAGAAACTTAATTTGTTTAAATTATGTTTGACTAAATAAAAGCTATATCTTTAAAATCAAAGCTGAAATAAATATTCAAGACCAATTCGTACCATTGTCATTTTGTTTTACTTAAAATTCAGAAATAACAGGTTATTGTCGAAGCTAGAAAATATTTGTTTGAAATCGACACCGAGTCACGGTAAATGTTATTCGCTATTTAAATACAGCTTTATGCCAATTTGACTCCATGTGATGTATATTTCGTATACAGCTGGACGTTTGTACCCCAGCTTGCCCACAATCACCATATTTAATTACGTTCGCGTGATCCCACCAGCTTCTGTTATAGCCGCGGGTGTGATGCGCAGCAAACTCCGGATTGTATGTAACACTGTCCCTTGTAAATAGAATATAAGATTGATCACACAGCTGTGTTGATTTATATCTGTTGATAGTTTATAGATGGGTTTTGCTTTTATTTCACTGCGATTCTTACTTGTTTTGAGAAGTATATGTACCAGAGACTCTCCAACAAGCGGCTTAGTGTTTACATATTTGGTCTCACAATCTTGAGGTCCAGGCATAGATTCCCAGTGGGGGTACACTCGGTAGTCTGTTTGGATTATATGTCCTACTTCGTAAATCTACTGTCAAACTGTAGTGCTGTTAGCACTATTTGTTCTGGTATGAAAGGTATCAGAATCAGTGCTTCATTAGCTTAAAACTTCTGGGTGAGCACGCTTTTCCATCAATTCTATCAGTGGCCTTTTCCTCCTTAACATCAGTTAAAATGAAGGCCAAGCCAGTGCAAATCCATTCTTCATAAAAATAAAATATTATGATATTGAAATAGCTATGAAAGTTATACTCGTCTTGACACGCGATCGCAAGCATTCAGTGCTGCAGAACAACCGAAGGCATTTTTCATTATAATGAAATTTAAATATCCCTTTCACAACACATATATCTTGAGGGACAAGTGCAGTAGCAGGTATCACGCGAGCTAATTAATATGGAGTGTGCTTCGATTTATAGACGTTAGGATTGGAGTTACGCGTGGTTTACATTTGTGACACACTCGCAATAGTTCTGGCGCACTTTGATAATTGTGCGGAGCTTAGGGATTCAGTAATCGGTAGCTAACGCGTACTCGTTCACACATGGGTTCATTATTATCAGCCACAATAACTTCAACGCCTCATGCTACGTGTGTTATGGGATGTTATGAGTCAACATCATGGGCCTGTTTAAATACAATTCGTAGTAAACTGACAAATGTCAGCCATTTTTGACGTTTCGGCCAACCAACGGGCACTGTTGGCGAAAATGACATGAAATTTGTCAGTTTATTACGAATTGTATTTTTATGAAACAGACCGCTGGAGGTGGGCAGCAACGCCTATGTCTTGACCTATATTATCTAATCTGTATTTGTGTTACTATTTTGTGTAGCTCCTTCTAGTCTTAAGTCAAATAAAATATAATGTACATTGTTCCTGATTAAATAAAGTAAAACTATCCGCCAGACAAGCGTGATGGTTGTTTTATGCTTAATGCCCTCATGAATTGATATGGCTATATGGTAGTCAACATGGCTATAACTAAATTACATTGCTGAAATAAATTAAATTAATCAGTCCAATCAGATCAAACTACTTCCCAGCGAATATACATTAAAAAACAATAATAAAAATTCTGATATGCATACCGCTATAATAGTGGTATTAGACCGAGTCCGATCATCACAAACATCTCAAGTGCTGACCAACCTATTAGCCAATGTGTCACAAGCAAGGCGTAAAACCATCTCAAATTACCATCGTTGTCTACAAACAAACCATAATACAAGTTGAAGATACGATCGAGGCCGAGCAGTAGTCCTTGTAAGGGAATCGAACACGTTCCGGTTACGTTGACGAACCCCAATAGATTCGGTTACCGAATACTCTTAGATTCGGTTACCGAATACCGATGGTCACCTCTCAATAAACACTCTCTTAATTGTCTTTGACATTACTGCCCAAGAAGCTAGGAACATATTTTAGGGTTTCGAAATTCAAATAGTGCCAACGGGATCCTATAACTCAAGGTCTGTCAGTCCGTCGGTCTGTCATTCCTTTTGTGACGGGGCTGTAGCTTTTGAACTGGAGTGACATCTGAAATTTTCACTGTGTGTGTAAATTAGGCCTCTCTATAACAACAAATAATAACAACGGCCTATTGCGAGTCAAACTTGCGCGTCGGGGGCTCCGTACATGAATTATTGCAAATAAAAAATAATCAATGTGCCAAAAATTTAGAGGCACCAACGATTTGTATTCTATAAGTGGCGATTTTAATGAGATATAATTAAAATATTATACTTTTCATATTTCTTCTAATACTTGTATTGTAACAACTTGCTTCTTGACAAATTTCAGAATTCTAGGTCAATGGGAATTTTGATTTTGATCCCCGTGCATCGCAAAATGCCGCTTATATATCCGAGTCTCTTGTATTGCGTTAACCTACGAGTAGAAGTTTAATTTTTACACAGCTCCAAGGGATTGTCAACTTTAATATTTGATATTAACTTCAACCTACCTACTCCACGTGTTCTTGAGAAAAAGGCTTCTTTTTACTTTAAGATTTTTTGGTCACCCTTACAACGTTAGTTTCATCGTACCCTTTACTAATCAATATCATCTAAATAACTGAACAAACATGAATAATTGTACTTATTTATTTTCGAAATCTGAAGTAATACGACAATGATACTCTTTGGTCGCGTCTTTGGTAGAAGCGTCGGTGGCGCAATGGATACGGCGCGGGACTCTCAATCTGAGGGTTCCGGGTTCGAATCCAGCCGTGTCAACCTATGAGTTGTTTTTCAATTCAAGTACATTATCCGAGTGCTTAACGGTGAAGGAAAACATCGTGAGGAAACCTGCATGCCTTGAACAGGCATGTGAAGTCCGCCAATCCGCACTGGGCCCGCGTGGTGGACTATGGCCCAAACACTCTCTGTAGAAGAGTAGGCCTGAGCCCCTGCAGTGGGGACATATATAGGATGTTGATGATGACTCTTTGGATGTATCCAAACTTGAAGACTTTTCAGTTGATGCCTCGTTGACGCGTGGCTGAAACACCTCACTTTGCCACCGTGGTACCTGGAGCCTGGTTTTCTCTGCAATTATTAAAGATAATGAAAGTGATATTTATATAGCAGTACTTCATTAATTTCTCCACCTATATATTGATATGATATTGTTTTTCAACAGACAAGTATGCTAACTATGTTGTGTTCCAACTATTCTCAATTTACTTCGAGGAACATTCAATAATATTTACATGTGTTATCCTCCAGGTTTCGTAGTAATTGCCTCCGATGAACATCCGGTACTATCAAAGCGTTTGAACAGCGCGTCTTCTTTGCCTGGTCTTAATAAAAATGTATTAATAAAAGGTAAAGACTTCCAGTCAGCTGCATTTTCTTTACCGAGCCAAGAAAATGATGTCCGATCACTCGATATCTGGTATGGACATGCCATTTACATAACACACTTGCGTCTCTTTTTGAAAAATGTCATTGATATAGCTGGTTTCACGGCATATTTTAACTTAATTTTATATGTAAACTCTGTGGTTTCCTCATGCTATCAAAATCTGGTACTCAACATCTATTGAGCCGGGATGCATCGACCATACACCCACGTGGTCAAACTTGAGCTTTCTAACTCATACTAAATTTCTGTTGCCATAATCTTTTAAAATATAATAGCTGGACTTGTGTAGTAACTATCTAAAAATTATATCAGTTTGTGATGTCGCGAAATGAGTATGATTAACATACAACTTCACAGTGAGTCACAATTTTCATTTTAAACACTTTTTCTCGATTATTGTTCAAATCGCCATCTATGAACCATTAGCTGCGTAATTATGGAATGAAAAGATTTTGACAACATAAATTTAGTATGGAAGCATAAGAAGAGGGATTGGGAGTAACATTAATACAAATGTCATTATGCACGCGAAAGTACGTTGTTTGTCTTTCTGTGATGCAGCATCGGAGCAAAGGATTAATTAGTTTTTTAACCGACTTCAAAGAAGGAAGTTATTAATTCGACTGGTATGTTTTTTTAAAAATGTTTGTTACCTCAGAACTTTTGACTGGGTGAACCGATTTGGATGATTTTTATTATTATTTAAAAGGTGGTGCATCCCGTGTGGTCCCATTTCAATTTAGTCCAGTTTTTGCAACGGCATCCATGAGAAATCGATTTAAATCTTAAATATGTCTAAGTAAAAGTAGACTTTTAGGGCAATTGAAGTCGGTTTCCAGGTCTTTTTGAACGCATTTACTTGTTACTAAAATACTCGTAGTTTTTGGTCTGGAAAGTTACACCAATCAATATTCAAGTGGGTTAATTTCTGAATTAAATGACATTTGTTTGAACGAAATTCTACTCAACTGATGGTAAATGACGCAGATGCTGTTACATAAAACGTTTGCTCACTCAGAAGCCTCAACCTATATACATGCTGTCTCTTTTACCTTTCACAACGGAAACGTTTGGGACACGCTCAATTAGCATGGTTGCCAGCCGAAAAAATTGCCTAACCACCAGCCTAATTACTACAAATCCGATGCCTAATTTATTGAAATCAGATTATCCATACTAACATCGTCCTAGGAAGTTCATAACGGCACCGTCGGATAAAATTGAACGTGGCATAAAGGAAAGCGGGCGGATATAGAAAATCTCTCAATACCAGCTTTTGGATTTGAGCTCAAAGCTATGTCCAGGTTTGTAATAACTTTCCAGGAGATGCTATCGCTTTTAGAATACTGTCTCTTGGTGAATACTACCGTACACAGCTATTTTGTCTGTACAGTGCTTTTAGCGTTCAGACGTTCAAAGTGTGTAATCGTTCGGCTAGATAAATAAATAATGCAAAGATAAAATTTTCGTTTGGGTCTTAGAATATAAACAACCCATGTCATCTCGAGGGTGTCGTAAACGGCGAGTATATAATAATAATAACCAGCAGCACTGGCTGTACCAAAGAGTACCTTATATTATCACATGACACATCATAGGATCTCCCACTCATGTACATTGTACACTCGAGAGCAAAAATATGTACCCACTTTGATACCTTGTTACATTCATCTTTCTCTTTGCCGTATGTTTAGGGAAATGACAGTCAATGGTAAATATGAAACGAAAGTGAGCGCACATTTTTTTATTAGATCTAAGTAGACTTTAACAGCTCTTGTTGTTGTTAATGATGATATTAATGTGAATGCCGCCACACTTAAAGAAACATTTTCTCATAACGATAAACCAACATTTTCCTCAAACACAGATTGATAAAGAATAGAAAGAAAAACTGGAAACAATCAATTACATACGAGAAAAACTTGGTGAGCGAAAAGTCCCAACGGAAAACAGGTAAAACACAAAAATGGGAAACTCGCTCCAACAGTAACCGAACAAAACATTGATTAATGACAAAATGCACTCGAAAACAAACTGTCGAAGTTCTTCAAATTCGCGATACAAATGCCTTCGGTATAACCCCTCGAAAATAATGGTTTCCTTTATGGAGGCAATCGGAGACCTTTACCCTAACAACCCTTAATATATCAAAGATAGGCAAACCCTAATCCGTTGGCATAAAGTTCAGTTTTCTTTGATACAGAAATCGTAGGGTAAACGTCCCGAAACTCGCTCGAAGATTTTCTCTTCGGAAACTAAGGAGGTTTTGTTACTTTTTTGTTGTCACAAGGAAACGGAAGTGGCGCATTGGGACGTGTGTTTCCTCCTTTTTTGTTGAGAAATTGTTTCGGTGCCATTAAGCCGTTGACAGATCGCTTTTCGTAAGTAATGCCCTTGAATTGTTTAGCGATGGTTGGGGAGGATAAACGCACAGTTGTATCACAAAGGTGATGGTACTCGGGGGCGATTAGTGTGCTTTATCAGAGAGGGACTGCGTTGTCGCGGGATTCCTCTGAACGATGTAGATCGTTTTACTGTCAGATGATAATAAAGTACTTGCATAAGTAAAATGCGGCGTTGCTTTTTAGGCACTTGAAATATACTATTTTCATCAGAGGTAAATATTTATAAATAATTCAGAAAATATTTTGAATAAAAAAATATTTTGGGTCAAAATATTCTGGCTTTCCCTGAGACCGCGTGGTCCGACTGCTCAGTTCGATTACTCGGACCACGCGGAATTTTTTTTCCGCGTCGGAATTGAGATTCCGCGTGGTCCGACTATAGAGATACGAGAACTTTTTACCGTCGGATCGACTAAATAAATCTAACTGTGAGAAAGACAATACAAATTAGAGATTTTTTTAAATGTAGTATATATCTATCTATCGAGGGTTATAGAAATGTGGCTATTATCGCGGGTATCATTTTTTCGTGAATTCTAATTTTGCTAATACACTTAACATTTATTTTCTAAAAAGGTTTGATGAAACTTTGATTTAGGTCTTCTTTGTCATAGCCTGTTCTCATTTAAGTCCGCTCGTACTGCATCAAGACATGAGCATTCTTTCATCAAGTTTAAGTTTTCGCTTTATGGCTCTATTTAGTTTGACAGCTGTCATCAAAAATAAAGATCCCATCGAGCCCTTTGACTTTGTCAAAGACACCACTAGTCTACGGTCAGTAGTTTCCGAGATATGAGTGTTTCAAGTTTGACAGCTGTCATCAAAAATAAAGATACCATCGAGCCCTTTGACTTTGTCAAAGACACCACTAGTCTACGGTCAGTAGTTTCCGAGATATGAGTGTTTCAAGTTTGACAGCTGTCATCAAAAATAAAGATACCATCGAGCCCTTTGACTTTGTCAAAGACACCATTAGTCTATGGTCATTAGTTTCCGAGATATGAGTGTTTCAAGTTTGACAGCTGTCATCAAAAATAAAGATCCCATCGAGCCCTTTGACTTTGTCAAAGACACCACTAGTCTACGGTCAGTAGTTTCCGAGATATGAGTGTTTCAAGTTTGACAGCTGTCATCAAAAATAAAGATACCATCGAGCCCTTTGACTTTGTCAAAGACACCACTAGTCTACGGTCAGTAGTTTCCGAGATATGAGTGTTTCAAGTTTGACAGCTGTCATCAAAAATAAAGATACCATCGAGCCCTTTGACTTTGTCAAAGACACCACTAGTCTACGGTCAGTAGTTTCCGAGATATGAGTGTTTCAAGTTTGACAGTTCGATATTATTTTTATTATTTAGCAAAAATAAAACTACATTGAAATTAAATCTCGTATTATTCTTGTTTTTCTCACAGTTAGATTTATTTAGTCGATCCGACGGTAAAAAGTTCTCGTATCTCTATAGTCGGACCACACGGTCTCAAAAAATAATAATCCGCGTGGTCCGATTGAGCAGTCGGACCACGCGGAAAAAAAATTCCGCGTGGTCCGAGTAATCGAACTGAGCAGTCGGACCACGCGGTCTCAGGGTTTATAACAACATTTAACAATGTTTGTACGTATGTTTGCGTAGATTATATGTACCGTGACGTAACTCTGTGTTCCAGAGGTAGTATTGCATTTGACATTTTAAATTTCTAAATACATTTCTTAGCAAAAATTTGGAGAGAAAAAACTATTTTAGAAATTATCAATAGCACTAACGCTAAGAAAAGAAATTATTGAACTAAATATCAGTTTTATGTGCATACCTTAGTTTATTTTTAGTCCCGCACAATTTAAAATAAGTAATAATAAAAATAAAATCTAGTGTCATATATATATATATAAGAATTCTGAGCAGCAATGAACGTTTTGAAAGTTTTTAACATAATTATATCTTACTCTTGCTCTAAGAGTTGTTATTGATTAAAACAGACACAAACAAACATATGTTTCAGTCATTTTAAAATTATTTAGATTGGGAGATCCTATAAACGAAATCTTCAAATTTTCTAGATTTTAAAACACGATAATTCCTATTATGTCCCCGAACATTTATCACACATCTAATTGATTAATCAATTATACAATTTTTGGGCTCTTTATTCATGTGTAAATTAAACATAAATTAAAACGTGATATGAGATTAAATAAACAAGATAAATTCGGACAAGATTGAGTATAAGTAGTGGCCGACCAATCAGGGATCGAGAAAAATAAAATCGAAGCCATAAAATTCTCAATTTGTTATGCAAAATGAACGAAATGTGTACACAGGTGTAAATCTTGCCAGTTAAAATATTTTAACGTTTCATAGAAAATTCCCACGAGTAAATTATTAAGTTTTACCGCGAGTATCAAATAATAAAAGGTGTAGTATATCAGTGTGGCTTGTTGACAACTGTCCAATGTCCATGTGTCAACGTTTCGTTTCCCATCTCTTGTACAGGAGGATTTAAACTGGGTAAAGGATATGCTTTGGTGTAGACGTATTAGCGGAAAGCAGCTATTTACAAATATCATTTTAGTGGAATGCGTTTTCGAATATCTAACTTTATTCATAGTTTATACGCAATGATAGTTGATCCAATTTTATATACGTGGCATAATAATCTAAAATTCACCGGAAACTTGATGGTAGCTTTTCAGCAAAAATACCGAATGTAGCATTTTTGTTTTTCGTGTTAATCACACTTATATTCTCGCCTCGTATGAAACTCGAAGTGCCTTCCCATTCCTTTGCTACTCTATCTGGTTGATGATGTTGACTGTTTACGACTAAAGCAGTGAATCGATCTTAATGTCATTTCAGATACACATAGGGTTTGTGATGAAGAAGGACATATGATTATTTTTATATGGTAACTTTTGAAAACGAAGATTTTTGTCACCATAATCTTTTAAAATAGCTGACAAATAATGATAAATTTGTTTATTTCTCTACGCAGAAAGTTCTTAAAATAATATTACATTTTTCACTTGTGCTGTATGCTAGTACTGTCTGTAAGAGACTGGTGCCTGAAGCAGGTCACCAAGCTCTCACCCACGGCGCTTTAGATGTAACAAATTCAAAAGCTGTCTGTGAAACATGGACAAAAAGAGAAAAGAAATACGAAACAAAAATACTTAAAAACTTAATTTAACTTCCATCTAATTAACCACCAAGTACGTACCAAAAGTGTGTGTAAAAAACTTTGTGCAATAGTGCTTGATATATTAACTATTGAATAGAGGCCTTTATTAGCTACGTCAATGTAGCTTGCATAAAAGTTTGTCATCTCTCCTGTTCAGAAAGTAGGCATTTCACTATCTAAGCAGTGAGATGAAAACTGGATTTCCTTCCCTAGGGAAGAAATTATATTTTTTTAAATTGTTGAGCTCAGAGTCAGATTAAATCGCTATAAGTAAAGACATGTCTGTTTGAGATTTGATGTCTTTGCGTTTCCTTGGAAAAAATTTGCTTTAATTTCACCAAAACAAAACAATTGCTTTAGCTACTGTCGAATTTGCCGAATACTTTTTAAACATATATTTTATTATGACACATAATTGTCTTGAAATTTTCTCACAGTCCAAATCAATAGTTGAGTAATTAACTGGAACGATAGTGGATCACTTTCATCCCTATAACAATCTGCTGTTACGGTTGTGGAAATTATTTTGCGCATCATAAACCGATATCTTATTATTAGGTCAACTTTTCAAAGTCAGCTAGTCTATTTTACATTTCAAAACATTGTTAGAAGTAGTTTATATTTGTAAGTATTTTTGTCTACATTTATGTTTCTTATTATCGGTGCAACGCTGTGTTTACCTTTAAGTTAGTTGCACATATGACAATATTGTTTTGTAAGTTTAGTTTTTTTGTTATTGTGTGTAATTAGTTAAAATTTAAATTTTGACACTCGCTAGCGGGAGTGCCACGCTCTCGCGTCTCCTATCACCGTCCTTCTCGGGTCAGAAGCCAGCGATACGTACGCCTTTCGATTTTTATCTCCATTGTTGTCATGTCGTCGCGTTTCCCTATGATATACTATAAGTACTGCTCAATGATATAAACGATAGCAGGTGTGCGCGGAGATATATCGTGTGTAAGGTGCATAGGTTACTGGGAGCTTGTTCTACGCTGTAGCTTTTAGATTTTCCAGTGCCTTTTCAATATGTTAATTTCGGAATTGATTGGTTGTGAGATTCAGCGGGTACTGATTGCGGGTGTTTGGTAAACGGAGTCGCTGTATTTACAATTTGCTGCAGCTAGTACTAATATTATGATTGTAAATGCTCAAGTAACTGTCTGTGTTTTTGTGAGTAACCAATCATAATGATATTTTCCATGGATGTGGCCAATGACATGGATATATAACTAAGCTTCTATTTATTGCTAAAAAGTATCTTGTGATTATTTTTCCAGTTGCCTCACGTAGGCAAAAATAAAAATCGGTTGACTAAAAATAAAGAAAAGTAGTAGTTGACACCAAGTTAGATTAGGTTTATGAAAAACTCACAGAAAGTTAAAATTTAACTAGGTGTTAGGGAATCAAAAATTTAACAAAATTAGATTTTTAGGTTAGGTTTTTAGATTTAGCTTTTTTTGTTTAATTTTGTAGGTTTTTAATCAGGACACACAAACATTAATAAGATTTAAATAACGATACTATCTTCATATACTCGTATTTAGCGCCGGCCCGTTACGTCATCGCCCGCGTCCAATTTGTATAGAGCTTATCCTTCGCGTGACTAGAATAACTTTTGAAGTATTAAATTTTCAGTTATACATTAGTCGTATATAAATATATTTGTTAGGTCTGCATGTATTTTCACGCAGTCACTCGAATGACAGGATTTACAAAATTACGTAAATATGCATATTTTGTCCAATACTCATTTTATAGTTTCATCAAGATCGGTTCAGCTGTTTAGTCCTCAAAAGGCAACATACAGACAGAAGGGCAAAGTTACTGTCTCATGGACAATATTATATTAGTTATGATACTGTAGAACTGAAAATCTGGAGGTTAACTAATAGTGGCTGAATATATAACTAAAGTATAAATATAAACTAAGTTAATCACGGGTAAATGTTTTGTTTATACCTAATATTGCCAGTGATTTAAATCATTGGGAATAACCAATGGCTTGCATCATTAGACCCGCCGCCGTGGTGCATTTTGTTAATCATGAAATGAGTGATATAACTCATTTCCAATTTTATATAAGATTAGTATAGTTTTTCTGTGCTTTTTAAATTCTTTTGGAATAAAATGAAACATGTTTATTGGAAGATGAGGCCCTTAACTTAATATTTATAGGTAGGAATATTGTAAAAGATTAATTACTAGGCATTAGAGTTATTTCTCAAGCCAGGCTTATAGCAAAACAAATATTATGTGTGTAATAACAGGTATATAATGTTGATAAATAAGGATGCATTAAAACGTTGGTTTCTAAACCATACAATTAAAAATAACATGTCATAACAAGTCGCATCCGGACAATATGGCGAAGCCGGCTTTCGCTGCCATTGACGTATACAATTTCTGAGCACGCCACCTTTTTGAGACTCTAAAAACCAGTGCACGTACAAACTATCCTGCTCTTACGTTTGTGTTTAGTATTATAATGAATTTTCGTTTATGACTTTGTCCGTGTTTGGTGAATTAATTCATCATAATCGTTATCTTTAGACGAGACACACAAACTGTTTAACACAGGCCTCACCATGCTATTAACGTTTTTTTTACATGTTAATAAAACACCTTTTTCTATTTCCTTGATAAGCATAATTTAGGTGTTGACTGTAGTCTTATTCTGTTCCAGATTACTGACAGCTGTAAAAAGGGTAAGTTCAGAACTCAATTTTTACCGTCACCGAACTCTTTATACTGGTATATCTATCAGATACGTAAGTCAATGTCACTAACAAAAAAAGCTGACGCGAAATAGGGTTGCCAACCCGCCGGGCTGTACGAACGCGTGATCGGTTGTAATTGGCGACGACTGATGGATGAGACGGACCGATCCTCATTACAACTAACCAATTTATCTCTGCAGTTGCCTAGACTAAACATCTATGGTCGCTTGAGGGAATAACAGTTAGAGAACTGTACATTTATATTGGTCGGAGCTTTGTAAGTAGGAGGTAATTATTGGCAACCCTGTGGTGTATCGTGTACAGTTAGAATATAAGTGCTTAGATGGTAATGGAATGAAAATTTAAAGGAATATTCAGTATGGGAACAGTGTGAATTTTTTTTACATTTTACTAAACAGTTCGACTAAATTTCGAGTAGCGACAGTAATGCTACAATGATTTCGTTTTTATTTTGTTTATTGGCGCCTCTACCTACATCTATCAACTATCAATAGAGATGAACTTTCGACTAGCCTTAAGCTTGGAGAGGAACGTAAGACACCTTTTATCCAAGTAAAATGGTTTTCGTGTGTTAATTTTTGACGAACAGTAGACTTAATATCACTGTTTTGTTCCGGTATGCAAGGTAGCAGAGCCTGTGCCTGCAGTGACGTCATAAACCATCAGCAATCCAACCCATTATATATATTTTTAATCAGTTCAAATACTTCACCAAACACTGCAAGGTGCCGTTTACTTTGTCTGTCGAAATATAAATGCTACAAACTTCGGTATTAAACTGCGAAATCTTTCGAACTGTATTAGTAATCGATATAGTGTGAAGGAATTAAAGAATGACACAGCTCGCCAATTTAAAATAACCAGACATGTGAAACTGTTATCGTTTGGATTGTTAAAAACTTAATAGACTCGTTAACTCATACTAACCTGGACGAAGGCGTCAGATGGAAGCTTAACCTAGTTTTGCAAGCAATTACCATCTAAAGTAGGAAATACTGAGCATATAAAGGTTTACTTGGTGAGTGCTACTTTTTGAGCACTGTTTGTTGACTAATCCACTGGACGAGATCACAGCTTTGCTAGTACCGTCTGTATAAGTAGCTCATTACGATGAGAATTTAGCTAGCTCACATATTCAATTTCCGAATGTATACATCATATCATCATCCGAGAAACAAACTTAGCAACCGGGACCAAAAAATATTTCACTCATTTGAAAATGAGTGTTTGTAATGAGTCGTTATTTTTGTGATGTGAAACATCTGTAGTTGCGGCTCAGACCGCATGGCATACTTTAACACTCTGCGGAAGAGGTTGTATGCCACATTTTTAAATTGGGATTAAATCTCAAAACAATAATATTATCGCAGCATGGCAACAGAAGGAAGCATGCGACACATGTAATTACGATCTAATGGGTAACTGTTGGTTCCCAACCATTGACGAATATTTGTACTATAAACAAAAACATTGTTATTTTTCAAGTTTTACTCTATGATTCGACAGAACTACTGAAGGCAAATCATCTTGATGTGAGACGATATACACAAAAAATTATGCGTATATGAATGCAGTAATACTTTTTCTTTGTGTTTGATTATTCTAAATCATCATCATCTCATGTACAATTGTACAGACTGCGGCGGTCCACTGCTGGACATAGGCCTCTTCCAGAGTGCGCCACTCGATTCGGTCCTCTGCTCTCCGCATCCATTCACGTCCGGCTACCCTACGTAAGTCGTCTTTCTACCTCGCCGGGGGACGTCTTACACTACGTTTGCCTAGGCGTAGTCTCCACTCGAGAACTCGTCTGCTCCAGCGACTGTCGTTCCTTCGGCAAATTATTCTGTATATGTATTTCCTATTGCAAACCAAACTTCAATGGTTCAAATCTGACATACATCCCGCAATTGCTCTTTTTTTTAAATATGATTATTGCAAATTGACTGATTAAATACTTTGTTTGGCGTATCGAAATATTAAGATATATTTTCTTTGTTGTTTCATGCAAAAACGATTTCTCTCACCTACTACATTCAATGTAACATTCCTTTTATCCTATAATGCAGATTTATTGCTAATGCCCAAGTAATTATTTCAAAGTAGTCCATGTGCAACTGTCAGTCTGCTATGTAAGGTGTGGCTCTAAAGGCATTAGCTTTTCACTTTCTTAAAATCAATGGAAGTTAATTAGTCACAGTGGTTTATAAGCAATCTCGTTCTGGTACTAAACAAGAAACTACATGAAGAATTGCGTCAATGTATGTGGCTGTGAATAAGACTAGGTTTCGTTCAAATATGGAAATGTTACTCATCTGGCTTAGTTTGCCTTATTTGTAGTGATTTTCTATGAAAATATGAGTAAAGTTGCCTACGAACTTATTCTTTTCGAACATCGTACATTTATTTATGTAATCGTTTATTATATTTATTATATCGTACACGCCTAACTGCCCGCCTCTCTTCACTATTTCTCTTTGACCTAGGACTGCTGTAAGAAATTTCTTTTAGAAATAAGCTGTTCCTTTTGAATATATTTTTCTGTTTCTTTGTGTTTTGTAAATATTTTCCGTGTACAATACATTGTTTAAATAAAAATAAATAAATAAATACATTTCAAGTTTCTTATAGTTAACTGACAGGAACTAGAAAAGATTTTTAAACTATTAAGTATGTATTCTTTTGTAGTTCATCATCATCAGCCGAAAAATTTCCACGACTGAACATAGGCCGCCCTGTCCCGGGCCACATCAATTAATTTATCGCCAGCTGCATGCATCCAGCGGGTCTCCACGATCTGTTGGTTCATCTAGTAGGGGGTTAGCCAGGTAAACATTTCCCATTTGATTAGATATGAAACGGTGATGGGAAACAGAATAATGCCGCGCAATTCGAATTCGGAATTTGATTTTAAATGCAGACGGCCGATTGGTCAGCGTAGAGTGACGTAGGACAAACTGTGCTGTAATTGGTGATTGACATGTGAGAGTTTCCTGATTGGTCGTGAACTCCGTAAGAAGATGAAGAGCTAGGAAAGTTTAGAAATGTCGATGTGAAGCGAACAGTAAATTATTATGGTTTCCCACTGTATTGTATCTAATATTTAACACTTCGTTTGCATGTATGACTGGTGCCTTAAAATAAGAAGAATATATTTGGCAGATTGGTTTTAGCTCTGGGAAACATTTTGATCACTGTGCTTAAGCATTTCATACACATTATAATTGCCTTTTTCACCATACAATGAAATGAAAATGAAAAAATGTTTATTGCATTATCTACTTACAATTAATTTACAGGTTTTGGGGTACTCATTTTAAGCTAAGGATAGCTTGTATTAGGAGACCCCGCTCTTCTATAGTGTACGAGGGGCATACCGAAAAGATCGGTAATCGAGTACTTTCGATTTAATTAGATTAAAAACTCTTTTTGATGAATAAACACTGGTTAGTTGAAAATCGAATACAATTGACTGAATTAAAAAAAAATTTTTTTTTAAAGAACAATATCAGTTTGAAATTGATAGGTCGATAAAAAAATGGAGCTTACAAGAGAAAGTTTCCGTGCCATAATTTTTTACAACTTTCGACGAGGATTATCTCAGGGACAATGTCTCGCTGAGCTTATATCTATATACAAGAGTGAAGCGCCTAGCCAGACGACAATATATCGCTGGTATTCTGAATTCCGGCGTGGACGTGCTTCTCTTGGCACCGTACCTTCCACAGGCCGGCCAAAAACAGCGGTTACACCAGAAAATGTCGCTGTTGTGCGCCGAATGATACAGGATGACCGACATATTACATATGAGCAGATTCGGGCTACTTTAGGGATAGGTATGACTGCGATACAAACTGTTTTACATGGTGAACTGGGAGTGAGAAAGCTAGTTTCCCGCTGGGTGCCCCATAATTTGTCCGAAGAGCAAAAGGCGGCTCGTGTCAATTGGTGCCGGTCTACTCTGCAACGCTTCAACGGAGGAAAGTCAAAAGCAGTTTATAACATTGTCTCTGGTGATGAATCATGGATCTATTCATATGAGCCAGAAAGAAAGCATCAGTCGGCTGTCTGGGTCTTCGCAGGTGAGATCAAGCCAACAAAAGTTGTCCGCTCTCGCAGCGTATCGAAGAAAATGGTCGCTTCGTTTGTCGCGAAAACAGGACATGTAGTCACAGTTCCCTTAGAGGAACGGAGAACGGTTACCGCTGATTGGTATACAACGGTTTGTTTGCCACAGATGATATCCGAACTCCGTAGAGGTAACCCGAAACGACGCATAATCCTCCATCACGATAATGCGAGCTCTCACACCGCTAAGAAAACAAGCGAGTTTTTGAAGCAGGAAAACGTTGAATTAATGGATCATCCTCCATACAGCCCTGATCTGAGTCCCAATGATTACTTTACATTCCCTAGAATCAAAGATTTATTGCGTGGTCAGCGGTTTCAAGGTCCAGAAGAAGCAGTGGAAGCATACAAATCGACGATTTTGACCATGTCAACTTCGGACTGGAATTGCTGCTATAATAATTGGTTCGAACGAATGCAAAAGTGCATTAACTGCAACGGAGAATACTTCGAAAAGCAATAAAAATAAATTTAGTTATTTCCTGTATGTATTGTTTTATATTCCCGATCATTTCGGTATGCCCCTCGTATACAGATTATTGTTGTGCAGATAATACCTATATTTAAGAATTTATATTTATGTAGTTACATAAATTTAAGGTTAAAACAATCTAACTGAATATGTTTGGAGTTATCGTAAATGAAAACTACGTGCAAGAAAATACATTCAAGTGGTTTCGCAGCAACGCGACGCGAAGGCTGGACTCGCTTGATTCGGTCACCCCCGACCACTCATTTCATTTTGTGACTGTTTGTTTGTCCTTCCTTCACATTTCACATTCACATTAATGCAAAAAGGGGTCTGGGGGAGGGTCTTACTATTTTATCCCAATCGAGCAAGTAGTTCCCGTGCTACTCGTATAGTGAAGTTGACGCAGACGAAGGCGCAGGCAAACGCTAGTATGGCATTCATTATCACTTCACTGTAGATAACAACAACCGAGATCACCATTGGTTATGACTTCTACCAACGGGAAGAAATTGAACTATTTTACAACCTAAACAACGATTATTGTATGTAAAGTATGTATTATTATTGATATATATTAGTTTGTTTTTGTATCTCGTATTTATGTAATCGTCTACAATATTTATTATATCGTACACGCCTGACTGCCCTCCTCTTTCTTTTAGAAATAAGCTGTCCCTTTTGTATATATTTTTCTGCTATGTAAATATTTTCCGTGTACAACTGTTTAAATAAATAAATAATAAATAAATGGCTTTATTGAACGATGATTGCTAAATTGTGTCCATTTCATATACGTATCACACAGTAGAACATTCTCTTCATTCCTAGCTCTACAAATCCCAACTGAAAATGGTTGTATCGTTATATCGGAAGGCATCCAGCGCTAGTCTCTGTTTAAGGCGAAATAATAGCGATCGGCAAGCGCCATTCCGCACCAAAACGGTCGGTACTAATCAGGGGAACGCCGGGGCCCTAAACAGTGGTGTTGCTTGATGGATGACTTCTTTGGCTACTGGTTTTAGAGAGTGGTACTTTGTTGCTGGGTGAAGAGTTGTTGTTGCCCTATTACGTGCAATAGGGGAACGAGGATGAGATTTTGTAAGTGTGAGTGCGTGTCTTAGAATAGAGAGCAGGTTGTTTTTGTATTTGAATTATATTTGTTTAGGTTAGGGTTTTATATGTAGTTTTTTGCTGAATTAAAAGTTATCGTTTTATTTAAATCCAATATATAAAAGATAGAACTGCTAACTGTGATTATCTTCAGGAGATATGCTTACCTGAGTCTTTTTACGAGGAGAAAG
The DNA here is from genome assembly GCA_910589575.2 of Carcina quercana. Lineage (NCBI taxonomy): Eukaryota > Metazoa > Arthropoda > Insecta > Lepidoptera > Depressariidae > Carcina > Carcina quercana. The sequence goes on along the minus strand of OU342446.1, from coordinate 4,135,439 downwards.
TCTATCGTGCATTAATTTTTTAAGGTTAAGCAAACGTTAGGAATACCACAACCGAATTGCCATAATTATAATCAGATATGTAAGACCACTGTTGGACATGAGTCGCAGTTGGACATAAATATTTGTGTATTAATAAAAAAAATCCAACTCGCTTCACCCAGTGAAAAGTTCTGAGTTAACATAAAAAAAATATTGATAGAATAAAAAGAATTTATAACCTCTTCATTTTTTGAAGTCGGTTAAAAATTCGCAGCGTCGTAGCAGAACTATGCGCACAGATAGACATACGGGATTATCAACTTGGTGTTAATCGTACAGAAAAAGTTTTCTATGAAATATTTACGGGAACAAAACAGCGCTATCGGTACTCCTGGAATCGAACCCGCTACCACCGATTTACGGGATCGTCGAGGGATAAACATTCAATTTAAGTAGCCAATCAGTAGATTGTGTCTGTAAATTGTAAATACAAGATTACTACATAAGTATATTGTATTTATTAACAACAGCGGATGTTAAAATAAATGTAATGGTTGTGTGGGCGTACTTGTTGTTAACTTGAATGTAAAGCACCTGCAATGAGGCTCTTTTAAATAACTGTCATTAGTTTTATTATATTTTTATGCCAATGTACACAAACTCTAAAGTGTTAAGGTGAAATAATCGATATCAATTTCATACTACATTTCTTTCACCATTATCTTTTACAAGTTAACGCGTTGAAAAAGAACTAAGTAACTACTAAAAGCAAATATAATACTTATATGGTGTTCTAATAGATGCCATTGTCAGAACTGCACCAAATTGGAAAGTCTGTCTTCCACACGGAAAGTACCAGCTTTAAAAAACCCATCAAAATCGGTTCCAGTCGAAAGCTATGAGGTAACAAACATTTAAAAAACATTCCCGTCGAATTGAAAACGTCCTCCTTTTTGAATCCGGTTGGAAATAGAATTGTTGGCTTCCTACAGTCATAATAATCATCCGGGAAACATCCACTGCTGGACATATACCTCCTTCATGGTATGCCACATTGACCGATCCCGAGCTACTTGTAGCCAGGAGCCACAGTAAATATAATCAATATACAACTTCATAGTGAATTACAATTTTCAAAGGGATAGTTGAAGGGTCTAACTAAACGTATTTAAACATATTTATGCGAAGGAACAACTTGTTCCGGAGTTAAAAGAGTTTCAAAATCGGCTTGCACTTGTACACTATTTAAAAAATCAAGTAATAATCTAAATATGTATAGAAAAATACCAGAATTACATTTTTGCATTTATTTTAATTGTACAAAATCATTCTGATTGTACCAAGTGACAGCGTCAAATGTCATTTTTTGACGCCATCTCAGTTTTTAACTTTAAATCTTACCTGTTTCGTGTGTTTTATATGTTTTTGTACAAATAAACTAAACCAAAATATACAAAAATGTTAACAAAATCACTTTTATTTGATAATGACCTTTTAAAATTATAAGTGTACAAGACCAGGCCTTGGCGCCATACATTCGCGGAACGTGTCATTTCTGAAGTCAACGAAGTCGCGGGAAAAACTAAAAGAGAAAATAGGAAGAATCGAGATACATACACTCCGGACGGACGTTTGACTCCGGATCATGTATTTAAAAAATTTTGACTTTCCCAAACACGAGTACAAACACTTAAAAGTCATTTGAAGAGCGTATAATGAATTCTCTCTCAGTTATCTAAGATCACAATTTTCACAATTAAACCAAACACATGTTTGAAGATTCATCTGTCACTGAATTCATTCTGAAAACACCCCTTGTAAAACTAACTTATCGTAGAACTCAAAGACAAGTGAATAAAGGATATTTTTGAACGATAACATGTGAAATAATTCCCCTTGCAATATGCATTATTAAAGAGCGATTCTGTGACCCCATTCGTAGAGCATTAGGCGGGGAATTATATATAATATGCTTGTTTTAATTCAATTTTGATTGTAACAAAGTGTAGTTGTTTAATTATTCAGCAAAGTTCAAGTGGGGCAGATGTCAGCCAGTGCCTGCGTTATGTGATATGACATGAAAAGGGAAATTTTAGGAGCATTTTTGCTAAATGCTAGTAGAAAATTGGTTCTCTGCAGAGCGTCTTTTCGGAAACATTCACTGATTTTTCAGGCTTGGCCTTCATGTCACCTGATAAGTAAGTGATGATAAGGTCATTGAATAGTAACTATACTCACTTAGAAGGCTCAAGCTAATTAAGACCTTTAAACTGTCCAGCTATCCGAAATGCACGAATTTATTTTTTTTAAATCCAAATTTACGTAGACTCTTGAAATTATCCTACTGTCACTCTCCTAAACCTTTTCATCAACACATTGCTCCGTTGTTGCGTAAAAAACCACAAACAAAACATTTGCTTAGCATACACTACACTTTCAAAAAAATCTCATCAAAATGTTCTGTCACAATCATCAATTGAATAAAAAATACTGAACGAAACCAAACAATCATTTAAAAACGCATTTTTACTGAACCCCCGAGCGCCGCACGCACGACGCGTATTTGTCAAAACAAACACCGCTTTCACTGAAGGGTTAACCCTCCATCGCTGTATCAATTAATCGGCTCCATTTATGAATTATTGCGTCAAACATCCCCTGTTCACTGAATGTAGCTGATGCATTCGGTTTGATGGAATTTGCGTTTGTTACACGAATTATGGCTGTTTTAATGGGGAATTAGGGACGATTTTTCAACCCTCAGTTATATATGCTCAGATATATTTCAGCCACGAGTTAATTCAAACAAAAGTTTTCTATTCTATCACATATTACTAACACTATGCTGCGGTTTATCTAGGAAAAGTTAAATTGTAAACTGAACGCCCGCAACTTTTTTATATAGCTGAAATGATTTTCAGTTAACATAACTGAAAGACATCACGATGAAGCCAGCACTCTTAAAGTCAAAAATTCTTTATTACAAAGCTGAAAAGAATATACCGTTTACCTGAAAGTTATACAATAATTTCACTGCGGTTTATTATTAAAATACCGTTAGTAATACAGTCCGCTCGAGAGCTACGATGTCAAAGACGGCCACACAAAACCTACAAACATTTATAAAGGTTGAAGCTTTCGTGTATTTACTCTCATTTCTCAGAGCTGTTTTTTATTTTGTCGAACGAATGGCAAGCTTTTGCTCCTGCAACCATTATTACCCGGACAATTAGAGAGCGCGGATAACTCACAGCTGGCAAAGATTTATCTGAGACATGTATACTCGTACAAAATTAAATACAAAATAAGTTATGTCTAATATTAAAAGTTATATGAACGTTTCACGCGATGGATGGGCAATGGCCAGGCCTATCCTTTTATTTTGTCGCTCACCCTCATACTGTAATCTTTTTTACATTATTAAAAATCCAGTTTTCTGAGTAATATCAGTAAAAACTTCAATTAATCTCATAATTCGCTTGAGGGCTCAATAAAAATCTATGAAGACATTACGCAGGAACCGTTTTACATACAGAACAGATCTGACTGTCTGTGATAAATCATGCGAGACAGTAATCTGCAGCCATTTTGATGTACAACAGCGCCATCTGTGTCAACTGAATGAGTTATTATACCGCCACGGACAGCGGCAGGGTTGGACAAATTTTGATTATACTCGTAAATATTTGACGCGTTCAAAAAGAACTAGAAACTGACGAATTGAACTGCCATAAAAGTGTACAGCATTCATCCTCTAAAATGTCTACCCTTAGAGGTAGAATTGTCATATTAAGTTTCTGTCCTTCTTCTCTGCCTGGCCCTTTCCCATTTTATTTGGGGTCGGCCCTCCGTATCAGGCGTCTCCTGGCAGCGCAGTCCTGGATCGTCTCTATGGTAAGTTGGGCTTCCTTAAGGTTCTTATTTACTACGGACATTTGGTTTTTGTTCATTTACTCAAACAGCGCTGGGTCAATTTCGTTAGAATTTATATAGGACCTTTGAATTTTACTATATCAAATAAAACAAAAAACATCAAAACCGATTCATAATTGGCGGAGCTATCGCGTAACATACATAAAAAACATACAGCCGAATTGAGAACCTCCTCATTTTTTGAAGTCGGTTGATTAATTATATTGTTGCGATCAAAAAAATTATACAATAATTGAGTAGTCAAATATTTTTATATTACTTGTAAATGATTATTTTAGAGTGTTAGCCGTGATTTTTTTCGCTTTCAACAATCTCTCAAATATTATACCTGTGAAAGTTATTTGAAACATTGGTTGGTGATTGGTTGATAAGAACATGAACTCACAGTAATAGTCCTTGGGATAGTTACCCAGTCTGCCGCCAAACAGCAGTATTAACATCACTTTTGTGTTTTGGTATGGAAGGTCCAGAGACCCCTCATTAGCTTGAGGCTTCTGAGTCAGCGCACTTGCCTTCAGGTGAAATGAAGGATGCGTTCAAAAAGAACTGGAAACCGACTTCAATTGCCCTAAAAGTCTACTTTTGCTAAGGCGAATTTAAGATTTATATCGTTTTCTCATGGATGCCGTTGTCAGAACTGGACCAAATTGAAATGGGACCACACGGGAAGCACCACCTGTCAAATAAAAAAAGAATCATACAAATCCACCACCACCAAGTCCACCCAGTCAAAAGTTCTGAGGTAACAAACATAAAATATTAAAAAAACATACCCGTCGAATTGATAACCTCCTCCTTTTTTGAAGCCGGTTAAAAAGATAGGTTTGTTTGTAACCACAGACGTATAAGCTCATTCTAATCTTAATGTTGATCTAATCTAATCTAAATGAGGGTTGTGTTTTGGAAACAAAGGTTATCTCGACCAAACTTTTTGAAATATGCAAAATCTTCCACTGTCCAATTGTACCAGCCCTAACCAAAACAAAATGATTTATAGGGCAACCCCTTAGCAAGATTAACCCTTTATCTGGGATCAGATGACACAAGGCGCGAGCCCTCGAGGTCACGGGACATGGACACGCGTTATTTAATGTTATTATTTATTATATTCCTACTGTCATTGGTGACATATTGCCATAGACAAAGTACCTTACTCATAGATTATAGACCAAGTATCATCTTTCCAGAAAAAAGAGTCCATCTTATTACTCTCCTGTGCTTTCAAGGCTTATACTTCATTTTAATTTTTAAAGCGTCGGTGGCGCAGTGGATAAGGCGCGGACTCTCAATCTGAGGATTCCGGGTCGAATCCAGCCGTGTACCTATGAGTTGTTATTCAAGTCAAGTACATCATCCGATTGCTTAGCGGTGAAGAAAAACATCGTGAGGAAACCTGCATGTCTTGAACTGTGAAATGTGAAGTCTGCCAATCCGCACTGGTCCCGCGTGGTGGACTATGTCCCGTACACTCTCTGTAGGAGAGTAGGCCTGACCCCTGCAGTGGGGACGTATAAAGGCTGTTGATGATGACTTCATTTAAGGCAGTAGAAACGCTACCGAGACCTAGTGGCTACACGCTTAGACTTACAATCCAGAGGTCCGGTCCGGTCCAAGTCCTTTTTTGAACTTGACCTTGATCCACCTGAAGTAAAGTGACGATAAGGCCATTATATGGCAAACGTGCGCATCCTGAAGTCTCACGCTAATTTTTACTCGTGCCTTTCATATCGAAACACAACAGTGCTATTAACACTTATCTTTGGCGGCAGATATAAAAAGCACCACCACCAAGCTAAGTACCGATAAATACCACTAGGAATCCAACCTTGGACCTCGATTGTTAGTACAGGAAGTTCAGTTTGAAGAAGGTAGAGAAGTAATGAGGAAATATTAACCAACTTACGCAGAAATGCCATACCAGTACTTTCGTAATAAAGCGTCGTATGAAGCAGGCCGATTAAAACAAGACTCCATTATCGAGCAGCGCCTGCGGCCGCCGGGAAGATGTATTCTTTTAATAACCGTTTCCACTCACCGCGCTAGAATACGTAAAAAGATTAGACCTAAGTACTGGTTGCAGAATAACGCACCTTGGAAGAAGCTACATTTTTATGTGTTCTTATTGAATCATATTGGCAAGATAGGCTTGCCTTTAACCACAGTAGCGATTGCGCTGTCAGTTTTATACTAATTTTATTTTCTTTGTGCAGTAATTATTTAAAAATACATTGACATTGGTTTGGAATGTCGCGAAATAGGAATCGTTTACAAACAACTTCATAGGAAACGCAATTTTTATTAATAAACTTTTGGGGGGCTATTTTTCAAAATGACATCTAGGGACTACCTATAAGGTGCGTGTGGTATTATAATTGGTGCGTATTGTAACTGACAATAAAGTTGCACGATATTAATATTCATTTTCCACAATTATAATCAGATTTACTATTTTTAGGTAACTTATTACTTACCATAGCAAGATAAAAGAAATTTTTATGGAAGCTATTTCAGCAAAGTCCTGGTAAGTGAGAATAGGGTCGACGAACTCGAAGATACTTGCTTGCTTAGAAGTCTATTTACTCCGACTTTGAAGATATCCACACAGATACCGTCTAGTGAAGTCCGCTGCTGGGCACCTACTACAAGAAAAGATTGATTGAAAACCTTTCAATATCCGGATTTCGGATACATATAATTTGCACAAAATCCGACAGCAATTCGAAAGAAATCCGAAACGAAACAACTGTTAAAGTAGGTGCCCTGAGATCAAATGAATTATTAGGTAAGTAGTAGTAGGTAGGGTTGTAATTATCGGGTAAACATGTTTGACAAATCTAGGGAGGTGTGCACAAGGTTCCACCCACATTGACACGAAAACGGCATTTCCTTGAACTAATTTAGGAAAATCATAACGCTTGGCTAGCGGGTCGGTGATCCTTTCTAGATTCTCTACGTATGTCTCAGGTGTAGCCCCACCGTCCACCACGTACCTTTAGTCGCTTTCTGACACATGGGAAAAAATAAGGTGTTTCGGTATCAAACAATTTTCTAAAAAGTTTATAAAAACTGACATCTGACTGCCAGTCAGTTCAAATCCTTAGCCACGATAGCGAGAAAATTTTGTATTTAATTCACATTAAAACCACATCAAATAATTTTCGCAATGCCTATTTATATACATATTAATATAAATGATAAATGATGAGATGAAAAATTTGAAGTTTCTAGGTGAACACTAGGTGTAAAAATGTACATCATAATAATCTTAAAATAATTTTATTCACTACAAAATATACATATCACTTCCCTAAAACTAATATTAAAATTCCTTGAACCTCCGATATTCAAAAGTGTTGCCAGCATAAATTAGTCAAGGAGCCTATGCCGAACTTTCTTCCCGAACATTAGGCACTTAAAACTGAGCGTCAGAATAACTGAGCACTTCGCAAATTGTTCAAGAACGCTCTTAACCGCTAACTTCCTTCAAACTTACTTTAAATGCCACAATTAGTTCGCTTAAAATATTCTCTGTGAGCCTGGAAATTTGTCTTAAGTATAGTAAAAAGTCATCATTAACCAAGTAATTAATGGTGTTTATTATTAAAATACTGGTAAGTCACAATTTTGGTAAATTTAACTTAAACCGTTTATGTATTAGGATATTTACACAAAATTATTTATTTGTGGCGAATAATTCAAAAAGTAAAATTTATTGATAAAGCACTCAACATAATTACGAGTATTGGAAAGTTTTTCACCAATTAACTGTTCCATTTTGTGGTGCTATTAAGTGTTATTAACATTGCTGTCAGGCAGCAGACTTAGGCGACACGGTGGAAGCTAGCCATACGGACTACGAAAAGTTAGTTTTTTTTTGCTGTCTGTATTGCGTAACTTTGCAGGTTGGAGAATGTATAGTGATGTGACTTTATCTGAATTGTCTAGACTAGATATGTACTTTTTTATGTATATCCTAAAATATGTCATTTAAAAGCCAATCTGGCAAATTCTGCGAACATTGAAAATGCAAAAACTGGTTTTAAGAGAAGTTAACATTTTATTTTTGGAGCAATAGGCTAGAATGACAATAATTGACAAGCTGTCTGTTTTTGCAGTAAATAAAGAAATAAAAATATTGAACATTATGATCGTGCTTCACATTAAAAATGTAAAAGTGTGTTTGGTTTATCCTCTTTCACGCAGCAACTGAGCGACGTGTTTTAGTACAAAAATAATTCATTGCCTGAACTGATGAGTAACAATGGATACTTTATATGGGTGTAACATGTTCCCGTGGGATATTTTCTGACGTCCAAGCAGACGAAGTGGCGGGCAAAAGCTAGTAAAAAATAACATTTTGTTTGAGGTAATTTGTAGCCGAAAATTTTGGTTAGTTCGTCACTGGCATTATACATATGTTGGTTGGACGTTTGATACAACGGTAGTAGATACTTGTAACAGAAAACACGACAACGCATAGGATATGATAGAGAAAAATCATCACATCAAAAGATCTGATTTTTGTTCGAACGCACCATTCTGAGTATACAGTTTCGTTATGTATGTATTATATAGTTATTAGAGCGATTACGAGCACTCCCTGGTTTACAAAAAATGCATGAATCCACGAATACCTGAAAATGAACACAGTTTGGTTAAGATGGAAGCAAAAATAAGCTGAGAAAAGTATAAAATTAAATTCACTTTAATGAATCGTCAAGAGACCTCCGAAGCTCTGTCGAAAGTGTGACATGTCTGAAGAGGTGGTGTGGACCTCGACTAACAAAAATGATGCATTAATATGTGGGATTGATTTTCGATGGAACATCACCCACTCAAATTTATTAAGTAGCCATACAATCATATTATGGCTACAAGCCGATGGAAGATAGAAATATGTATAAAAAATTAGTTATTGCGAACTATAATTCGCTCTGACTAATAATAAAAAAGTAATGTGTATCCGTCCATAGACACACTCCTTGGTCCCATCTCTATAAGCGCCGGCGCATCTCAGGCTGCCTGATTTACTGCAGTCTTAATGAAACCTGTTATATAACTGGAATTATTTATGATTTTGTCCCTAGAACAGGTCTGCTGCGAGCTACTGTGTTGGGCAATATTTAACTTTCTATGACTGAGTACTGAGAGAAAATACACCGGCAATTAGGTGGCTTTAAAAATGCGTGGAACTAATGTGTAGACTCAAAATAAAAATGGCATATAAAATGTTACAAGTTATTCAGCAGATAGTTCTAGATTTAACTTAATTGAAAAGTCGTAGTACTTTCTGCAGGTTATCAATCAATAACAGTCTAATAAAATACTATTTTTGACAATCTTTTGTCAGTATTATGCCTGCTATACAGCCTTTCAGCTGGTAGCAAAATGATCTTATTTCGTCATCATCAGCCCGAAAAAGTAAACTGCTGGACACGGGCTTCTTCCATCGCGGCCACACTGACCGGCCCCGCGTTACTTGCACCCAACGACTCTCCGCGACCTTTACCGTTTCTCTGTACGCGGTCGCCACCCGAAAACTGTTACTCCCCATCTATTTATTTCTAGACAATGAGGAAGATTAAAATGGCAATATACAACATAGAAAGAACCCTTAGTTCCTGGCAACTAACTTAATTCATGCTAGTACTAAAAATATCGCTGTTGCTTCTGCTGAAACGGGATCAATTACATAAACACTGAAATTACAAAACACATTATTATGAGTATTATCATCAACTAACTGCCTATATAATCGTACATGTATTTTTGTCCCACTGCAGGGGCTCAGGCCTACTCTCTTACAGAGAGCGCATAGGCCATATTCCACCACTCAGGCTTAGTGGAGATTGGTGGACTTCACATACACCTTTGAATTTCTTCTTAGAAGTGTGCAGGTTTCCGCACGGTATTTTCCTTAACCGAAAAGCCAATGGTAATGATTTTTATCATTCGTACATAAATTCCAAATAACAACTTGGAACTCATTGGTACGAGCCAGGATCGAACCCAGGCCTCGATTGTTCAAGGACTGACGTTCTACCCACTGAGATATCATGGCAATGTTTGTATGTATATCTCTGGTCTCTATTTTTCAAGAAATGCCGACACTAGCATTATTGCCTATTAAGCCTATACTGTTTCACACCTGAGCAAATGCCTCCTTCATATCCCTACAGCACTCTCAAGAGCCAGATAGCTCGACCCAGATAATAGAAATTTTAATAGTTTTGAAAATATGTATCTCGTTCTTAAACGATTGTCACACGAATTGGACTGTTGTTCTATGAAGTGTAAGTTTTTTTATTGTAATCTCACTATGATATGCCCATTTCAATGACCCACAAACACGCCAATAAAGAAGCTCTATGCTTCGAATTAAAACATTTCTCCTAAATTTATTCTTATGGGCACAGTAATAAGCTTTCAGCTACTCTAAGCTACCAATTAAACTTTAAAACGAAGCAATATAACGCCGAGCTCACCTGTCTTATTATACGAAAGTCACGGAATGACTTGATTAAAAAATTTATAGAGGTCAACAACCTACCCGTCACCTCAACGCAATAAGCTTTTCTAATCGGAGGTCAAACTTAGAAAAAAAGAACTTTAATTATGTTATTAAACTAAAAAGAGTGTTTCTAATATGGGCATTTCGTCGGCTAAGATGTTCCGAGAGACCATTAAAAACACGTATCGAAATATCTAAAGAAATCTATCGTATGTACGGTAAAATACCGTAATTAATTTTGTTGAAAATCCGACTTAAAAATTTGAGGCATTCGCAGAGTTCGGACGGTAAGCCCGGTGAGTAACTTTATAGAGTTGTTAAACTCAATTTATTGTTATCTTTGTCAAACTTTAATTTAAATACCTTCACGTAAATGATAGTGATGTGTGTGGTGTGAATGAACTTAGGTGCGCTTGGTTCTAAAATTACTAAAATATCTATAAAATGTATGTCACCTCTCTGACGGCAAACATTGAGTTTAGGTTTTACATGCTACATTGGATATGTCTCTGGGTTGAAAAGGAACCTGTGACCTTCAAATTTTTGTTACTGAAGTGAAATGACGATCAAATGGAATCGAACACATCAAGACAACTTCTCGTGAACTGGGAATCATAAAGCACAGTCATAGACAAGTTGATTTTTAATTACTTAAAAATGTTGGTAGTCTTTTGAGCGCGTTGGTATTCATTTTAAATTTAGAAATTAATATTTCTTTGTCAACTAATTCTTACTGTGGAAAAAAATCAACCCATTTTGGAGCTCCAAATCCAAGTAAGTTTGTTTGATTGTCTTTCCTTTCCTACGTAATGGAGAGTCAAAATGACTTGATTTTTGGTATACAGATAAGTGAAAGTCCGCAAAAGAACATATTCTACTTTTTATCCCGGTCAATGAAGTAATTCCCGTCGAATACTTTCCAAAGTTCAGACGGAAATTGCTTGGAAAAGCTAGTGTTGTGTGACTTTATCATTCATCCCCTGGTAGTCCATTAAAAAAAGTTATAACCAAACCAATTGAGGTGGTAATAACAGCACTATATATATCCAACAAGCATACATTGTTTTCCGTGAAGCCAGTCCCAACGTCGTGTGTGAAGCAATGATCATTTTTTCCAAAGCGATCTCATCTGGCGGCGTCCATTGCACAGACAGACAAACTCAACACTTAACGTTTATTAAAACCAACAATTTATTAATGAAACGATTATTCAGATGATATCGTTGTCTGCATCTCGGGCACACAGTTACGTCGACGCTAAATACCTTCTACATTCGAGTGCCTGTAGAACATCTTTTGTATGTTATTTTCAACCGACTTTCAAATAAGGAGGAGGTTCTCAATTCGACGGGTATGTTTTTTTTGTGTGTTACGCGATAACTCTGTCAATAGCGAACCGATTTTGATAATTCTTTTTTTGTTTGGTAGATCATAATTCAAAGGTGGTCAATAATTCAAATATAAACTTTATCAAAATTGATTGATCTTTGAGAAAATCGACAAAAACCAATTGCAATTGAAGTCGGTTTAGTTCGTTTTGAATGCGTTAATTATTATATTTGATGGTTCACTTGTATGAGTCTCTAACGAAAATTTTGCGATTGTATAATAATTCGGATGACAAAACTATAATATTATGATTGTTAATTGACAACACGGGAACAGGTTGTGCATTCTTTACTTTAGTTGTTCGCATGATAAACGCAGAAGCGAAACGCTTGGTGCGAACTGTAGGAATATCTACAGTTCTTCTGTTTGGCCGGTGCTTGAATGGCGAAGGCGGAATCAACAAAAACAACATTGCGAGTTCAAATATATAGCGACTGGGTAACGTAGGCGGTTAACACGACTTACTTTGTTACCAATAAGTTACGTAGCGTCTTCTATAAGCCTGTTGCACCGCCTGAACCCCGTCGACCTCCTGTTAGCGACTCTCCGACCGTCCCAATCTCCCAGCATGCACCGTTGCATGCTAAATTCGCGAAATAATAGACGTACCGTATGTAAATATAGCACAGATCTACATACATCGATCTCGGAAGCTGCCTGATACTGGATGACACGCCGGCGTTATTCTCCATTGGACACGACTTCATTCACCATCGGGAATGCCTTGCGTTGCTGTTTGAGTTTTCTAACAACTCTATTTATCAGCTGAGTAAATCCATTCTTGGTCATGAAGTTAATGTTGGTCATCGCCAAGTCGGATCACATACGTTTTTAATTTTCTTAGAAAACAGAATTTCCTAAATATACTTCTTATCAGAAAAATCGGAACACCTTGCAAGTTTATGTTTTGTAAGGATTATCAGAAAAATGAAGTTTAATAGTGAATAATATGAGGTTTTCAAATCCTAATGTTAATGTTTTAAATTCAAATTAAATTTTCATAGTTTTTTCTGAGAATCCTTACAAAACATACACTTGCAAGGTGTCCAGCTGTGGACTGCCGCATGATGTATGTAGATGAAGCCAACAATGACATTACAAAATTGAAACCATACAAAACATATGTCATATTGTCTCCCAACGATATCTCATACAGATTGGAAATTTTTCGACATATTTTTAACACCGATTCTTCTTGTTTTTATTCATTCAACAAGAAGAAAAATAGCATTGCCTTTTAAATAAATAACAGTTTCTACATTATCTTTCTAAAAATATTTTTTAGTAGTTGTGTGTGATAATTAATATTAGGATTAGTAACTATCAATTTTATAGTTTCTTTTCAGTCGGCGGTAATGGAAAACGTCATCAAAAGTCTTCTAGATGTGGGAATGTCTCTCGATGGATCTTCTCAACTTGGGTCGTGCGCCCGCGCGCCGGTGGCGGCCGACGACGTTCCGTTTTTGCTACAACCCGGCTAATTCAAATTCACCTTTGTTAGATGGATCTTTCCTAGTTTTTGTGCAGTACGTAATGACGTAGCATTGCTGGGCATCACTGCATAGTATAACAATTATTCGTACGCTTCTGTTAAATTTATGTTATTTATTTCTGTGATAAGAAATTGACAGAATAGTTTGTGAGCAATTAAAAACCGAAGCTAGTGGTGATGTCAATAGTTGATCTAGTTTGATAATTAGGGTTCCGTCCCCAAAGGGTGAAAACGTGACCCTATTACTATGACTCTGCTGTCCGTCTGTCACCAGGCTTTATCCCATGAACCGTGATAGACAGTTGAAATTTTCACAGATTATGTATTGATGTTGCCGCTATAACAAAAAATACAAACAAGCAGTATAAAATAAATATTTAAGGGGGCTCCCATACAACAAACGTGATTTTTGCCGTTTTTATAGAGAATGGTACGGAACCCTTCGTGCGCGAGTCCGACTCGTACTTGGCTGTTTTTTAAAAACTAAACCATTATACTTCCAGCAATTGCGAAATTTGTACCAAAAGCTTCACATCTTGGCCTTGATCTCGCCTGGCGGTAAGTTGACGACAAGGCAGTTAGTTGTACTAAAGCGTGAACACGCTGAAGTGCTGGCGCTGCTACCCTTCATGCCAGAACACACACAGCAGGTTTGCAGCAGACTTAAGTAAAGTAGCATTATGCTAGCCAGCCAGTCGTAGACAATGCCATACCACCAACCAAACCGAGTACCTATAGGTAGCCTCACTGGTAATCGAACCTGGGACCGAATTGTTACTCCAAATGTGTATCCCTTATGCCACGGAGGCGGTTACATTGGTACATAATGAAAGCTTTTAAACACGAGTGATTATACAGCTAATTATGTGCATTTGATAGCTATAAGTGCGTTACAGTATACCAGTAACGTCTCAGAACGACTGTTGAAAAGTGAATTTGTCCATACAGAATACTGCTTAAGGTAAAGTATGGATTATATAAGCCAATGGACCTACGTGGACACCTAAGCACAGGTTATGAACACTCACTCACCTTTTCTCTCACTCATATTTCTAAGCGATCGACATATTATGTTGTTTGACATGACTTTCATATTGGAAATTGTTTACGAGTGCGCGAGTCACGACTCACGCTAAACTTACGACCTCGTGTACATCATTTGTATCGACGTACACTGGATTGCCGTTTTGAAAATGTCTCTATAAACTATATGAAGTAGTAATTATGGGCGGTATTTCATCATCCCCGGGGGTTGGGAGGATTAACTCGTCCGAGTCAAGAAGGATGAATATGAATTTTTTTTAGATACGACTACTACGCATACTTTTCAAACGACTACAAAAAAAAGAGTTCTCAATTCAACTGCATGCTTCTTTTTTTAAATGTATTTTACACGATAACTGATTTAGGGTACATTTGGTCTCATTGATAATTTGTTTTAATTCGTCATAACACAATTATGTTTTGATTGGTTGTAAATCGATTTTGATGTTTCAATTTTATTTGGTAGATCTTCAGAGGTGGTCACATGTAAATTTTATCGAAATTGATTTAGCGTTTTGTTGTTGTTGAGAAAATCAACTTTTAGTGAGTTTCTTAGTTATTTTTGAACTTGTTAATTATTTAATGTTACGAACTTTTTGGAGCGCGAGTCAAACTCACACTTCGACAGTATTTATTTTTTATTATTCATTTACTTACTTTTAATAATTTTAGTCTACGACAATTTCGATCCCATCGAAACTTGAACAAATAATAAGTACTCTAATATATATTACTAGCTGACCCGGCAAACGTTTTGCCTTATAAATTATTTCTAGTTCCTAAATTCTCTTCCTAAGTTCTCGGTGCGAACAACTTTTGCTAGTCGGCAATACCCTTGTCAATCTACTTATATATATAACAAGGTAAACAGACTGATCAACATATACCCTATGCAAAGTTACACCTGCAAAAAAACGTTAATAACATGGCTCAGTACACTCTCTTACGAAGGAACGGAGGCTCTCTTATCAAGAGTGACATAAATATGGCTAGATTATGTAATGTTATGTCACACACAAACACACACAAAACACACACACACACACACACACACACACACACGCGCGCGCGCGCGCGCGCACACATATGAGCATAGCAAACTTAAAATAGGAACTAAGATTTTAAATAATACTGTGTAAATTCGTCTGGAAGACGCGGTGCACTTCCAACACAAGTGTCGAAAGACTACTTTCTGGAAGGCCCCTGCAAAACTCTGTAAAAAATTATTTAAGAAATAAACACTTTTTACTTTTTTTTTTTTTTTAAATGTTTATTTTCATAAAATAAATTTTAGATTTGCCATAAGCTAAAGGAAATTTTAATCGAAGTACAGTTAAAAACACTATAATTGATCAGTTATCGAGCGGGATGAAAGATGATTAAATTACTAAAATGGCTATAAAAAAATAGGGGTTGGTGATAAAAAAGTAAAAATTTAGGATTGTATGTATTTTTGTATGTTGTATCATAAAAAAATAGAAATTAATTTAGGGGTGGACTACCCCTAACATTTAGGGGGATGAAAAATAGATATTGGCCGATTCTCATAGCTACCGGATAAGCACAAAAAATTTCATCAAAATCGGTCAAGCCGTTTCGTAGGAGTATGGCAACGAAAACTGTGACACGAGAATTTTATATATTAGATTAGAGTAACTTATTATATATATATATAGGTAACACTATTTTTATATACACAAGCAATCGCGCCTCTATCTATAGACTCTCCTACTACTAGAGCCTCTAGTATTTAACATTTATTTTATGCTTAACATGGCGAAACGATTACATAAGCTATTAAATAAATCAAGTGACCGCTATGAAAGGAAGTCATATTCATATCAATTCATAATCTCGTACGTTATCGAGCAATACTTCACGCTGCGCTGACGGGTTTTCCTGCGCTTGCGCATGTGTGGGAATCATGCGCATGAGTCGAGAAACTAGTGATTTAGAAACTGCTCGGTCTACATAAATCAAACAAACAAGGAAAAGTGTTGCTATTAAGAAAACAAACATACTCCTTAAACACAGAATCCTTCTTCTTTTGGGGGAATGGGTTCCTAACACCAACGAACTTTTACATCAGGCGGGAATTTGCATAACCACTATGTTTTGCAGGCTGATTGCTGATACACAGGTAAATGATATTGATATTCTAATGGAATTTTTACTGAATTGTCTTTTAGTAATACCTACCTATATGACATGATGCTACAAGATCGGAAGCCATTAACCAGACTAGCAAAATAGGCCAAAGGTTGATGTGAGTATTAGGAGGAGTTTGATATCATTGCTACATGCGTAAATCAACCCCTACACATGTGTCTCCCTCCATCGTAAGTCGCCACGGTGGACCCTCCACGGCGGGGTTTGCCTTATTCACCACGGTTGGTAGGTGAAAATTTTACATCCTATTTGCAGCTAGATAAATGATTGATTAATTAATTTCATCTTAGAGTCATCAAAGTGAATATCATGATTTTTTAAAATGTCTGATGAATTTGCACCTGTCCTTCATCTCAGCTGATGGTAAGTGATCAAAAGGATGGTAAGGGTGCGCTTATGAGGCGCTACCTTTCATATCGGAACACAACAGTGCTATATTAATACTGCTGTTTGGCGGCAGACTTAGACAACATGGCGGTAGATAGCCAGACGGTAAAGAAAATGTCCTACCACCAACCAAACCGAATACTGATCTGGAGGTCCTGTGTTCGAATCCCACTGGGATTGGGTTAGTGCAACATTTAGCCATTAGCCAACGGCGGTGGTTTACATGATTTCATTATGCCTCAACATTGTGTAAATATAGGCAGAAGGTTCACTGAAACAGTGTCACATCTGTAAGACATATTTATCCGCACAAAGTGAGGAAAGTATTCTGTGACACGAATAATTTCTATCGGGCTGCGTCTGAATCGATACAATCATGAAATCAAACAAGCGTTTAAAAGGATATATCGCAGTAATTCCTGCCCCTGAAGTTATTAATTATATTTGCGCACAGTTCACCTATGAAACAGTAAGGCAACTCACAGTGTGATCCAAACGATGGAATGACTCAATGATCTAGGCTGGTACCATGAAAAACGATCGATCGGAATACGTTTAAAATTCGAATTTCGGACCAAAGCCGAAAGCAATCAGAAAAAAATTGAAACGAAACAAATTATGTTGATGGCGCTAATGTTTTCTGTGTCAAATCTTAAAATCTTTGGCGAATCATGTCTTTATCACACTTTGCCTAGAATATTTTTAACCGACTTCAAAAAATGAATAAGTTCTCAATTCGACGGTTATGTTTTTTTACTCGTAAATGTTTGTTACCTCAGAACTTTTGACTGATTGAACTGATTTGGATAATTCTTTTTTTTATTTGTAAACTGGTGCTTCCCCAATTTTGTCCAGTTCTGTCAATGGAATCTATGAGAAAATTATATAAATCTTAAATTTGTCTTAATAAAAGTAGACTTTTAGGGCAATTGAAGTCGGTTCCCAGTTCTTTTTGAATGCATTTACTTGTTGAACGCATTTACTTGTTTTAATTCTATCTAATGGCTAGGCGTGGGCTGAAAAATCTACAGGTGGCTTAATTCCTTCCAACAGAACTAAGCCCATTGATCGTATTGCTTGAATGTGTTTTATACTATTACTATGCCGTGTACTTCCTGTGATAATCAGCTATGACAGAAGGACGGACAGACGGACACCAGAGTGAGATTATAATGATTCCGATTTGATGAGATGTTCAGAGCCATAAAAACTTAATAAATCATTTCACTTGCCGCACTGGTCTATGGTTGTACTGTGTCGCCTTAACTATGTTTAAGGCGACACCCTGTGTCACCCGAGTTCCAGTTTTCTACTTAATATAAATACTGTGCATTTCACATTTACTTCATTGTGGAGTAGATCCGATCCAGGATGTAACAGAAAGTTGCATATCTAACGCTTATCAACTGACAGTTTCTATAGGACTTATGATTGAAATGTTTCGTATTATCTGTGGTATTATAAACTACCACTGGCACCGTGGGTTTCGTCCGTGCTACATCGTTAGTTTGGTAGAAGTCGCGGATTCGATTTCCGATGGAGTAACTCCGATCGTGTATCATCTTAGACATCTTTATTTTCATTTTGGTGCATAATTTAGATAATGCTATCTATTTCTACCTATTCTATTGATACCAACGCACAAGCCACACAACTGTCTATAGTACGTATTGTTAACTCACCCGTGTAGTACTTGGCACTAACAATCATTATTCAACAAATGTATCCATAATTTTCGCTTGTACAATTTGTATATTCGTACTTCTACTTCTATACATCTTTGCCAAGCTACCAAGACATTAGCAAACGGAAAATTTCACTACGACTGGCGCCATCTACATGGCACTAATGTAACTACCATAATTGAGTCGTTAGACGAGGGTTGTAACTAGGATTCTATTTTCAAAAGAGCGGTATCAAACAAGAGTATAAATAAGAAAAGTAGATAATGAAATTGACTTATAAAATTAACAAATTAGCAGGATATTCCCACTAACGCTCTCCAAAAGGAATTCATTAAAAATTTGCTATCACGGTCTAGAATACAATGTTGTTGGCATGTTTTTCGTCAGTTTGCAATATCACTGATGGCTACAAAATAGTCAACTAAAGTAAATCGGCAAATTCTACGCAAACCTTTATTTTAAAAAGCTCCGTACTCAATGACTACACGGTTTGATTTCCAGCGGAGATACCACCATGTTACCTAAGTATGCCGATAAACAGCTGTTTCAATAGCACTGTCGTTTTATGGAATGAAACTTTGCGGAGCTAGAGCGTAGCATCATTAGCTTCAGGCTTCTGGATAAGCACGCTTTGTATTTATCGTCAGGTGAGATGAAGAGATGAAGGCCAGCTGGAAATTCATACTAAACTGAGATTGAGATATAAGTTTTACAAAGTTTCGGTTCACGGAACGCGTAAACGTAGTATTAAAAAAGTTCTGGATGCTACTTTACTATAACTAGTGTCGCCCAGTGGTCGAAGTTCGAAAATAGCATTCTGAACTCCTCTATATACGAGTAAACTATAAGTGTGCGAAATTTCATACTGCTCCGTCCGCGCAATTTAGGAAAAAAGGAGTGCAAAGTTTTTGCTTCACGTATTAATATAAAGAAGATACTAATTAATCATATATGCTGTGAAATATTATATTATCATTTTTCTGTCTCTGGATATATCTATGCCAAATGGCTGAACATGTTGATCCTAGTAAATTATTCTTAAAACATCCTTGAATACATGATTCACAATATAAACGATTATGATTTTCGCATGTAACCCTCGCAAACGTATTCACAACAATCACCCGCTGAACAGCGTGATAAATCGACGCGATTGACAATCCCAGTGGTGGAACAAGGTGGAACGACACTACCAGCTGTACAGCACAATTGCGGGTACTAATTTAGCCAGGCGGCTCCTTTTACATCGTCTGGAGTGTTAAGAATCCCACAAGTGATAGGCGTTTGTATGACCACAGGTAAATGGTTTGACGAACGGTCGGATCCAAATAGGGTTGGTTGGCGGGTGTCGTGAAAAATTTTCTCTTCCACCCTATTTAATTGGGTGTTGTTTTTACGGGTATGGTTCGAACATGCCTCTTTGTTACAAAGGAATAGATTGACAACAGCCTGTACCTTATTTTATTTATTATGGCTTACCAATTAATTACACACAATAACAAAAAACTAAACTTACAAAGCATATGTGTGCAAGTGTCATATGTGCAACTAATTTAAAGGTAAACACAGCGTTGTACCGATAATAAGAAAAATAAAATTTGGACAAAAATACTTGCAAATGTACATTATAATATTCCGTTCGAAAACTACTTTTAACGAAGTTTTGAAATTTAAACAAAGAATTGCAAAAAAACATCCAAATTCTTGTTTCTATCCCTTACTTGTATTATATTATACTTGTCTTGTATTATAAGTTTTACACATAGTCAATACTGGGAAATTACCTTAGAAAAGTTGTCAACAGAGATCTAAACAAATAGAATTTTCAATAATTTATTCGGAAATTTTTAATCGTCTCCGTGCTCTAGTGGCTGACAATACGGAGGTTGCGGGTTCGGTTCTCTGTGGGGTACCTATCGGTAGTCGGTTTGGTTGGTGGTAGATCATTTTCTATGTCCGCCTGGCTAGCTACCACCATTTTACGAGTGCCTAAATCTGCCGCCAAACAGAAGTGTTAATAGCACTTTTGTGTTTCGGTATGAAGAGTCAGCGGCTCATTAGGTTCAGACTTATGTGAGCCCACGCTTACTATCCAACAGCCTTATTGTCACTTACCATCAGGTGAGATGAAGGCCAAATCCAAACCCATCCTACATAAATAAATAAAAATATTCTAGTACGTATTAATTAAATTTCCACTGACATTCCGTTTGTTGTCCCACGGCAAGATGGTTGAATGCTGTTTTAAAGGATCCAAAATGCAAGTATTACAGACCAGTTCAACAACCTGTGTTCACAGGTGATCGGCGTGTAACCGCCGGTAGAATTAAAAGTGTCACCGTGAACAGCTCGCGGCTACACAAGATTTCTAAATCGTAAAACCACAGCATGGAAATGTAATAACTAGAAATGAAGGCTTACGATAACTGGATCTAGATTCTAGACTTAATCCAGGATTACTGCGACTAGATATAACTTATAGATATCCTGTGTTATAATATTATAATTGAGGTGTTCATAACTTGTTGCATATGTCCACTGTTGGACTTAGATCGACACACTGTAGTACTTACAACCTAGAGGACTCCGGTTTGATTTCGATACTCGGATTTTTTGGTGGTATTGCCTTTTTTATGTCCGCTTGGCTCGTTAGGTAATTCTGCTGACAAAAAATTGTGTTAATAGCGCTGTCGTGTTTCAGTTTGAAAGGTAGAAGAGACAGCGTCTTATTAGGTCTTATTCATTTACAATCAGGTGAGATGTAGGTCACATGCAAGTTCATTATACATTTAAAAATATTAATAATGACTTGAAACAATTTAAAGTAGGAGTAAAAGAGAAAAAGTTATATTTACAAAACAATACATATTAATTGAGTAACAGATCACGTGCCAGCAATGGACACATAAAATCCTGTCTCACCCTAATCGAGACGCGTTGATGTGAACAAATTGACTAGCATCGCACCTATGTAGCGGCATTACATAGTCTTGATACTTTTTCAATATATGACCTTGTTCAACTTGATTTCGGCGGAATCGACTTTAAAAAGCAGAAGGCTTTCATTAATACATGAGACCAAGTACAAGCCATTATGCCCCCCCCCCCCTTTCCTATTCCTAATTCCAAAAATCCAAACACATTATTTTCTATTCTATTTTATATTTAAATTTCTTATTTCTGTTAAATTGATTAATAATGTAATTTAATTTAATTGT
The DNA here is from genome assembly GCA_910589575.2 of Carcina quercana. Lineage (NCBI taxonomy): Eukaryota > Metazoa > Arthropoda > Insecta > Lepidoptera > Depressariidae > Carcina > Carcina quercana. The sequence continues at coordinate 4,113,632 of OU342446.1, read as the reverse complement.
AATTGTAATTCTTAATACTTAACTGTATATTGTATCTGGTCTCCACGACACAGGCTCAGCCTAGTGTGGAGGCCGCAGTGTATAAAAATGACTTTTTTAATGAGAAAATAAATTATTTGTATTATTTGTATTTGTATTGTATTATATGTAAAAATACGCAATTCATTATCAGCTGCGAAAGCCCACGGTTGGATATCCATCATAGATTCTCGAGTCGGACTTTCCATGATCAAAATTTTCCAGGCTCTTGCAAGGTAAAACATCGCAGTCAGATGTTGTTGTTACGTAGATAAATGCGACTGCCTGTATACTGAATTTTTTCCCTTAGTCGCCTTTTATGATACCCTGATAGCCACGATGTGGTCCTAATTCTAAGACTTCACGGCTCGGAATAAAATGTATGCTTGACGAAATGTTTGTTTATAACATCAAGTATCAAAACCTATCACTCTCTCGTGTTATCAAGTGCGGAAACAATAGGGGGATCAAGTTTACAAGCGGCTCAATTGGCCGTCAGTAATTTAGGCCCATTGTCTCTATTTGTTCCCCCCAGTCCCCCTCTAGTTCCCATCCTGTCTCCGCTCCCTAGTTCCCGGGGGACGTCCGTCTTTGTGCTAACATATTTATGATGGAGGGAAATGATGATTGTTGCGTTAATATATGGTATTCCAGAAAATGGGGTCCTTATTGACTGGTGGTCCAATGTTCTTACGTTTGTTCGAACGGATGGAACGGACGGACGAAAATGTATTTTCTAGATTCTCCCAAAAACCTTTTCACAACTCAAATATTGGCAACAAAGGCGTCTATAACATTAGCAAACAATATACAACCAAACCTTCGCTGCGTCGCGAGCTCAACAGTAAGTCGTTATCGCGTATCTCCAGGTAGGAAAGTGTTAAATCGCCACGATTATTTTGATTGCCTCCGGTGGCTGTCCTCTTAGGAATCTCGTTGGTTTAATTGCATCCAAGTCGAGATCTGTTCGCGTGATGCTGCCCGACCATTAGTAACTGACTTGAAGCCTTGGATACACCTTTGTCTTTGCTCCATACATTTTTGTTTCACTGGTAAGAGCCCTCGCTTGTATAGATTTGTTTTTGTCACGTTGAAATGTTGAGTGCGGCGGGCGTAAAGTAAAATGGGAATATACTGTGAGTAAACGACTGCGTTGCGGAATTATAAATGGTTAAATGAACCGGCTAAATTTGTGTAGGGATTGTATAGGAGCGCGGCTTTGTAATCTATACATAAATACACTTCATTATAGCCTTTTCGTTGTCGAATTAGCGGGCTTATTATGACGAAATAGAACTATATATCCGAAATTTGATAACATTCCCACTTAACCTACTTTTAAAGGATTCAATCGTATAAACTAACTTCTAAACACTTCACGATGTGATACACTAAGCTAATCGTCCTAAACTTGGCAAACTTTTGATTGTTTAAACGTTATTTTTCGATTGACAGTTTACTGTCTCGACTGGCACAGTTTGGTCAATTTTCGAAGTTTAATGTAGACATAAAGTAAGCAACCATACCGTGTTTCAACAGCACAAGCCACTCTAATAACGTGAAGGGTTTATTGTTCGACGTTAGACAGTGGAGCTGCGTGTCAGATTGCATTGAATTACATAAAGGTGTATTTATAATAGGATTGATTTCAGGTACAATGAAAACTCAATCAGAATTAAAATTTAATGTTTAATTAAGATAAAAAACTAATACTACTGTTACATTTTCCAGTGCGCAAAATCTCCTTTTAGAAAATTATGTGCGCCTGGAGAGCTGCACAATTCCACAGCTACTTGGAGCAAGTGTCCGGAGGCGCACCCCCCCCCCCCCCCCCCCCCCCCCCGTCCCTTCACCCACTCTGGCAGAGGAATCGCTTCATAACATTTTTTAATTGTTTACTATTATGTACTTCCATTTCCTCTTTTCTTATGTTAGTTCACACATTGTACTTTAAAAAAAAATTGTTACGCCTGCAGTACACTGAAATTATATATAATGGAAAGAGTAAGCTCCCTCTTTCCGAATAATTTGTCATCTGGAATCATTTTTAGAGTTCCGTACCCGAAGGGTTAGCAACGGAACTGTATTACTAAGATTCCGCTGTCCGTATGTCCGTCTGTAAGCGGTCTGTATCTCATTATCCGTAATAGTTAGACAGTTGATATTTTCACAGAATGTGTATTTCTGTTGCCGAAGAACGATTAAAAAATACCAAATTTCGGAAGTCAAACGAGAAGCGATTGAAATCGAGCGAATCAAAAATAGGGCTCGTGTTGTGTTCCAGTAATTTAAAACAATAGCTTAAAAGTATTATTATTAATTATATTCTGGCTTCCGGGTAAGCACGCTTCCGTAAAAAATCAATCACCATCAGATGACATGAAGGCCAAGCGCGTACCCATTGTGTATGAAATTACTGCGTGCAACTCTTACAGATTACTCAATGTTCAATAATTGTTTAATTTTGACGGAACAAATAACAGAACAATGTATCCACACCCTAACCGGCTCAGTAGCCGAAAATGCAAATTTCGCCCAACCTCGCTCTTACGCAATTTTATCTTTTATACCTTTTATAATTCCCTTTTATACCTTTTTTTTTATAATGTGTCTTTATTTTTAAATGTTGCCTTTTATTTATCTCCGGGGCCATCCCCATGTCGAGCGGCTGATTGCATTCGTGAGAAGCTCCAAAGATATTGTTCTTTTAAAAAAGCCGCTTGATTGAAAGCTTTTAAAGCAGTAAGTAAAAGCTGCTTTGTTGTATGTGATATGCATTGTTTTAAGACGCAGTTCGGTATACACATATACTACACATCTCTGATATACGGTTTGGTTAGGATCATTATTCTATGTCCACCTTACTAATAACCGCCATTGCTAAGTCTGCCATTAAAGCAGGGGAAATCATCATCATCTTCTTGATTAACTTGAGGGTTTTGGGCGAACACGCTTTCCCTTCAACGGCCTTATGATAGGTATACAAGGCACAGCGCGAACCCATATGATATTTACAAAAAGTCGTAATTCCACAGATGGGCATGCATCTTGTAAATTATAGTAATCTATGTTCTATTTTAATAAGGAGCAGTGGATAACGCGCGGACTTTCAATCTGAGGGTTCCGGGTTCGAATCCAGCCGTGTACCTATGAGTTGTTTTTCAATTCAAGTACATTATCCGATTGCTTAACGGTGAAGGAAAACATCGTGAGGAAACCTGCATGTCTTGAACAAGCATGTGAAGTCCGCCGATCCGCACTGGGCCCGCGTGGTGCACTATGGTCCAAACGCTCTCTGTAGGAGAGTAGGCCTAAGCCCCTGCAGTGGGGACGTATATAGGCTGTTGATGATGTTCTATTTTGACTTTTGAAACCTTAAATTTATCAAAGTTCTGAAGCAAACAAGTCTAGACAAACGCACCTTGACGTGATTGCATCAGGAGAATAGAGAATTGGAAAGACAGAAAAAATATGTATTACCACAACAACACAATTAAAAATTAATTTATATTTATTACAACTTGATACTTATTTTAGGAAGGGCGATAATTACGTATTTTAATTATTACTTACGATAATAAAATAATTACCTAAGTCTGCAGACAATCAACAGTTTCAATAGCACTTTTCTGTTCTGGTGTGCAGGTAGTAAAGCCAGCTCCGCATTAGATTGAGGCTTCTGGAAGCGCACACTTACCAGTACCATCCAACGACCTTATCGCCACTTACCACCAGGTGAGATGGCCAAGTGCAAAACATAGCATACATTAAAAAAACTTGATTAAAGTAGCAGAATTGAAGTATGGACATTAGCGATAAATCTTAATTCTAGGTCTTCGCCAATTAGGCCGCGTAAATTCAAACCCCTGTCGTGTCAGTGCAGCTTTAATTGTCGCGTATTGGTAAACGCGGTGAGCATACCATACCATACGCATACCGACAGCTTGATCTATGTGATGACAAGTACAAGCTTAGAATAGATAATGTACGAGTGTACCTAGTTATTACGTAGACCGACCATATAAATTGTACACCGTTTACTTTGGATGGTAAAATTTAGTCTAATCTAATCTGTAATATGTATGTAAATACACATGTTACTGTGAAAGTAATATAAAACAGGTGAATTATTTGAACATAAGCTACCTGCCATCTATTTAGTCCCACTCATTCTACCAAAGCAATTAGCGCTAACAAAACGTACATGACCTCAGCCCGGAGCAATATTTACTTGAGACATAACAATAAATCACTTGGTTCACTTTCCTAAATTGATATTGTAATCCTTAACGTTTTGTTCATTTTTCTTATTGAATAAATGAAGACGTCTCTGTGGTGCAGCTTCGTTAAATTGCTATCTCTTCGTTATTGCGCTGCAATGGAGTAGGATTTATGTGCTAAAACAATTTTTGAATGTATTAAATATCAGACTTTTGTTTCAAAATCTTCAATGTACTCAATACATCACACGTTCTTTTTGTGTTATTTCATCTGATTTAAGTGTTTGATCTGTTACTGTATTCGATTTTTTGAAATTATAGGATGCTGTTGAGGATTTTGTGTAACTAATTCTTGGCAGGAAAGTTGGATTTTTTCCGTATTCGACTTTTATACGTCGACGGAATGTCAAGGAATAATGAAGTTGAAACCACACAGTTACCATATTATTTACTTCATCTTCAACCAGAAAACGTTCACTGCTGTACTGTGATTGTACTGTTATTAATTGTCGTTAGTATAAAACACCATAAAATCTTGAGACGGGCTCGACCGATTTGCCTGTAGATATTTTTTATTGTTTTTTTAAATGTCAGGGCATGGTTTGAATGAGAGATTCTATATAGGTAAATTCACCGGAATATCAGAGCTGAGGTTGTTGTTGAGCTTGTTGAGAGCTAGTTGTGAATATATACCCTTTAAATACAATATAATAATATTCAATAATCCCAATATATTGACAAAGGCTACTCCATTCCATCCCCTGTCCCCAGTTATCGTCCACCCCGATACAAAATGGAGAATCACGATGCACAGGAGCTGACTTATGTCGCCGGTCGGACGGTGATATGTTCATCTCAACAATAAATATTGGTGGCCAATTAAACTCGGGCGCAGGGGCTGTGTTATGACGTGTTTTGTGTACGACGTTTTTGTGAAAAATCGATCCCCAAAACAAACTGCAGTGGGTTCTTTTTCGAGCTGCTCTACCAGCTTCCGTGTTTTCCCCGAAAATTACAACTCAACAGTAAATTGATAAAATTGGGTACTGCATACCGTCGTCAAGGATGTTTACCTCAAAGTGTGAACTAGAGTACTAGATCTAGAAATTGATATCAGATATGTTTCTGTATGTAAACCACATACACTAATATTCGTTTCTATATTTTTTCCAATGGAAAATCATTGCATTTGATTACTTGTGTGCGCATGCGATCATAATATTAGGCGCGACTATGATGATCAGGCGTTGATATGTTTTAATTATGTTTGGTTTTGGTTAAGATAACAAAGAATAATGAGAGAGACAGGGGTGAATAACATTTTATTTTACTTACTTCAACAAATTTAATGGGTTGGGTCATCAAAACTTACTAACTTGCTTGATTTGGCGTATAAGAATTGAGACCTTGGTTCTCATTAAAGATAGGTGGAGGATTCAGGTGTGTGTTTGTATTGCTTTTACATTTAATTTAAGATTTCCGTACATTTTGCGTACAGAGAAAACACCGTTCAGATTTAATTCATAAACGAGTTTTGTTAAGAAAACTTTTCATGTGTATATACAATAAAAAATTAAAAGTACCTCTCAGAATCGATTGCTGACACAAACTTACAAACTTATTTAAGACATCTACGTTTGGATGTGTGGATATGTCATTTTGCCTGAATCTGACAAAGACTGTTTTGCAGCGCCATCTTGTTTCTTTAGGTGAGATGTACTTTAACTGACAATTTCAAAAAACCGATCACTTGTTTTTGATTATGGAACATTCCCTGTAAAGAAATATCGTTCGGTGTACATCATTGGACGTATGCTGATGATGGTATTTTTTTTACATACTATAAACAATAACTAAAGCCTTTCAACTAAAACGTGCAATTTGATCTTGAATATTTTATGCAAACGTTACACATACAGAATGTGAGAAACTCATCCTCACGAAGTCGCATGTCCTCCGTGAAATTGTTTTACTGAATCGATTAATGCCTCGATCTCGTATCGATATCTGTATCGATTATTTTTTGTACCGCTTTCGTCCTTTCCATTTCGCCGCCTTGTGATGTCTTTATTAAACTCGATATTTATATTGAAGTTATCGATTTATTCGTGCCGTTATATTTACTCGTAGTTTCATGTACTGAAAATAAATGAATTTGCTCCAAGTTTTGCACTGTATTAACAGCAGACTAAAGATAGTCACACTAATAAATGCGATTCCATACTTTATTTTTATTTATTCAATAAAAAATGTCCATTAGTCCATAGTGGAATCCAACCAAAATTATGACTAAAAATCCGTTTTGCATGGCTGTAGCAGCCCCAATAGGTCTTACGTATAATTTTCGGCTAATATTCAACTTTAGGCACCGACCGAGGTAATTTTTCTGACCGAGCTGCCAACTGCGAGTGCCGACCGACAGCGCGTGCAGCGACTGCATGCCGTCACTCACAACAGCTTGGTTCAGAATGGTAATTTTAGTCAAACTGAGCCATGAATGGCTTAGTTTTATTTTCTTCAGTTGTCGCTGACGGAGTCACTTCTAGGTTATTATCTATATATATATCTAAGGTTGCAAAGATATTGTGTGTAGGAAAATACCCTAATTCAGACACAACTTTAATCCATTACAGTCTGGTAGACCGCTAGACTGCTACTTGGTCACGTCAGCACAGCTGTCAGTGGCCAACAATCGATCCATCCAATGCGGTCAAGAAGTACCGATTCGCCATCCATCCAGAGCCACATAGTACAAACAAATTATAAAATGTTAATGGCATGGAACCTTTGACTCTGCGCTACAATACATCATTGTCAGTGGAGGCCGGTTTGGTGCTAGGGGCAGCGGACAGTGAGGCAGTAAGGACGGTTATTTTAAACGCTTTAGTAGCCCAGTCACTACAATTGGGCTTGGCATACGTACGAATCACACGGCACGGGTCTCCACATCGCATCGTTGTAAATATAAGAAATACACACAGTAGTAAACATCAAATACTTAATCAGTCAACTGTTTTGGCCACTTTTGAAACTATTTTTTTTCTTCCTTTATTTGATAGTCTTCCGTTTGACCACAATCTGGTGGTAAGCGACGATGTGGTCTAGGATGGTTCACGGATGCCTAAAAATAGTATATTCACTCTTGCCTTGCAGATATCCAGGTTGTAGTCCTTGGGAAACACAAAAGCCGGTAGGGAATTACACTCCATAGCTGTACGCATAATACATAAATGGAGACGAACATTGCGGAGATATGTTGAAAAGCTCTTTCAATAACAAATCTTACGTGGTTTCCGTTGGATAATTTATGAAGTAGGGGGTAAATTGTAGTCGTAAATAAAAAGATTATTTTTTAAAAGGCAGCTTAAACGTGTCTCAGTGTCCGCCGCTCCCATATTTTCTATTAGAGCTGGTCAATCGCTCAGTTCCCACATTAGAGTGAGACATCACTCGTGTTGGACCCAACTGACGTCTGAGCCAACACGACCCTCCTGTTATACAAGTCGCTGGTTCAATATGTACTAATGGCCTATTTACAAATATTTATTGGTTATTCATACACCTCATTATGAGCTTAAAAGGTTTCACTCATAGAAATCTAAACAAGTGGGTGTTAGAAGTCGCACACGCGCGGTGAACGTGTCGCCGCACATGTGACGCATGCCCCACAAGCGTGTGTGATGTAACTTGGAACTTTGGTAATGGAAACGGCTCTAACGATTTTGATTGATAAAAATTTCACACTGGGACAATTCCGGGTAAAAACAGCATCCGTGGCATATGGCACTTGGACTGACGATCCGGAGGTTCGATTTCCAGTGGGGATGTCTATTTCTCGATTTGGTTGGTGGTAGGGCAGATATGTCCGCCAAAAATCAGTGTAAATAGCACTGTTGTGTTCCAATATGACAGGAAGCAAAGCCAGCGCCTCAAAAACTTGAGGCTTCTGGGTGTGAATGTTTACCATTCATTGGCATTATCGTCAATTACCATCAGGTGAGATTACAGCCAAGTTTAAACTCAATATACTTAGTTGTATGGAAAATTTGATTTTTCATTTTAAAGGAAATTTTTATTAGTAGTGAAATAGACCATACAATTTTATTCAATTCGGTCGCTAAGATAATTTTTGTAGGTATACAATAAATACATGTATCTCTTGGTCAGGCGAAAAGTACTATTATTTTTGTAGATAAGAAATTTTGAGCAAAAAGACTTCAGCTTGATTTCAAAGACATTGAACTGCATTCACGATTATTTTAATGTCACCTTCCTGTAACTCGAATCAAGCCAGCCAATAAATGAGATAAAGCACAGAAAAGCTTCACACTTAAGTTAGTTCGAAGTGATACTATCTAATTACATATATAATCAGCACATCAATACAATAACCGACAAGGCATATAAGGGTCTTGGATTTCTTAAAAGAGTTTGTCAACCTTTTTCCGATGTAGCCTGTCTTAAAGCAGTGTATTATGCTTATGTTCGCAGTGTACTAGAGTATGCTAGCTGTGTGTGGTCCCCGAGATACAACGTGTACATCGATCGCATTGAAAATATTCAGAAGAAATTCGTACATTTTTTAAACTTTCGAACTCGATTTAAAAACGGATACGTCGAAAGCTGTCAAAAATATAATCTTTTAACCCTCAAAGACCGTCGAGATTTATTAGACATGTCATTATTGCACGATATTCTTAACTCCAATGTGGACTGCCCCGATCTAGTTGGCGTCATCGGTCTCCGTGCCCCCATTGTACGCTTACGCAGTACCACAATGTTAAACATTCCCGCACACCGTACAAACTATGGCCAAAACTCCATTCTGACTCGGCTAGCTACTACATACAATGACAACTTTACAAATATTGATCCCTACGCTGATTCTAAACAAAGTTTTAAAAGCAAAATATTTAAAAAGATAACACAACACAACACACATCTATCATAACACAACACACGTAACTTAACACATCACTACATACATACCATTTATGTCATCATTGACACAATTTTCATAAATTACACAAATATTTCATTTATCCTTCATATTTAATAAAATGTAATAACAAGACTTCTTCTACCTTCATACATACGACTTACAATGTATAACGCCTCATAATGAACAATGTTTTTAATTATTAATTTTATATAATTTATTAAATTTACTTTTATTTAATTATATATCTTTGTTCGTTAACTCGTAAAACTAGCTCTATTTAACTGTAATATTCGAGAAAATTTATAAAGGCTTGATATCTTGTGCTCTATATATGTCTGTATATTTACTGTCTATAAGCTGTTAATTTTCCAACAAATAAAATAAAATAAAATAAAAATAAAAATAAATATGTGTAATATAATGTGTATTGATAATTTAGTTAGGTTTTTTCTCGTGGGACACGAATAAGCTGCCAAACTCCGGGAAAAACACTAATATTTTTACGACAGCACACGTTTATTCATTTTGATTTACCGAAAGAATCCCAGATTGTTATCTTGTGTGGCCGTTTAGCATTCAAAACATAACTTCTACTAATATCTTTGACAAATCGGATGCAATAAAAACTGTATAGTAAACTTATGAACAAACCAATGATTACATTTATCAAAAACTAGCTCGTTTAGTAGCTTTCCTTTGGTAGTGATGGGCATTCAAAGACAGTGAGTTGGATTCAAGATATATGAACAATATTCATGATTGAAATTTTGGCTTTTTAAAGCAGTTGCGTTTCCATTTGCGTTCATGATATACGTCATAAAAAATCCGTTTTGAAATGTGCTAATTAAAAAGCAAACAAATATATCAGACTATTATTTAGAGCAATTTATTAATTAACACAGTTGATGACATTAATTTTCGACACATTTGCTCGAAAAGTGGTTCTTGGTGCACTTTTAGGTACAAAATGCAGGTTATAAAACTCAATACAAGTTAAGTTTATTACTTGATATACATTTCCCAGCTTTACATTACATATTACAACCCTTGTCCCATCACTAAGCACATCATCATCATCAACAGCCTATATATGTCCCCACTGGAGGGGCTCAGGCCTACTCTCCTACAGAGAGTGTATGGGCCATAGTCCACCACGTGGGCCCAGTGCGGATCGGCGGACTTCACATGCCTGTTCAAGACATGCAGGTTTCCTCACGATGTTTTCCTTCACCGTTAAGCAATCGGATAATGTACTTAAATTGAAAAACAATTCATAGGTACACGGCTGGATTCGAACCCGGTACCCTCAGATTGAGAGTCCGCGCCTTATCCATTGCGCCACCGACGCCTCTAAGCACACGACCGACACTAAGCACATACCAAATATTAAATAGCTCTGTTGTTTTTCGCTATGAAAGGTGCCAGCCTGTCAGTAATCCTGATAAGTGATTTAGCTAGATGCTTCTGAGCGTGCACATTTACCATCCAAGAGCCTTATCGTCACTTACCATCAGGTGAGATAAAGGCCAAGTGCGAACCCATTATATATAATTGTATGGAAAAGCAGTAATGAAATAAATAACTAATACAACTTTCTCCACTTCGTCCACTAAGACAATCCTTAGTATACAGGATATTCCACGGTAATGCTGCCCGGAGAAAAGGTATTGTATATTTTGATTTCAAAGCAGCTAACTGCACTCAAGGATTTTAAAAGTCATCTGACTGAAACTGAAATCAAACCAGCAAACAAAAATAAGATATAAAACACAGAAAAGCTTCACACTACGGTACTGAGGTACTACTCATACAATTCAAGTTCATTAGTTGACATACATTTCCTATCTTTATTATAATATACCAATTCTTTTCCCATCACTACGCACAAACCAAATAATAAATTCGATAATATTTAAACCACATTAAGATACGTCGGTCTGGGAATAACCAGTGGAATTCAGAAGCGGTCGTTGATTCACAGCGTCTCTGGGATGTGTGACCAACTTCACATGGTCCATTTGCATTTTAATTGTACGATAAATCTAGGCGTCTTCAGCTTTAAAACTTGATCTGGACCTTAAACTTTAAATTAAGTCGTATATCCTAGGATAAAAGCAGTCTTGCATTATTTCATCTACGTTGAATATGACCGCCTCCGTGACTTCGTCGGTATAATCTTGCACTCCCATTCCGGAGGTCGTTAGTTCTTTGTCTTCCAATCAGTTTTTTGTCGTGACCCAAGACAAGTAACAGGTGGCAATCGAGATAAAAATAGACCACGTTCCCATTTATAAAAGTGGTTTGAGCTTAATAGTTACATTCAGGACACTGTTTCAGGGTTCCGTATCTCAAAAGGAAAAAAGGAGCCCTTACAAGATCAATTGTTGTCCATACGTCTGTCTGTCAAGACCCTTTTCCTCAGGATCGCGTTGAGGTGTCATGTTAAAATTAAATCAAACTCTCGAGTCTCTTGGATTTGTGTAAAAATCATTTAAAAAACGACACGGACCTATATTTTGATGATTTCCATTGAGATCACGATAATTTAAACCTATAAGGTACTGCCTATTGATCTAGAACCCTGAAATTTTTCCTTACCGCACAAAAAATCTTAAAATCATAATTTTTAAATTTAATCGCATTAAAATAGCTTTTTGATCGTGTTATACATAATAATCTTTTGTGTCAACTGCAAAGTTAAGTTTGTTCTTCATTCGGACTTGTTTTTCGTTAGAAAATTTATCCAATTACATATTTATGATTTTCAGTAGGTTAATTATTCACATTATGTACGGAACCCTCGGCGCACGAGTCTGACTCGCACTTGACTGTTTTTTTAAATTACATTTACACATTGTGTTGTCCAGATAAAGCGAATCGTAAAATTCAATCAGCTGCTCACTCCGGAATCCAGATAACGAGGACACACGCAAAAGACCTACCGCATTCGACCTGTGGACCCAAAAATAACAGTCATCACGCAATCACCGCTAAGAGTCCCAAAATGGCCAAACAATAAGCGGCAATAACCTAAAATGATAAGAGTTAAATGATAATATAGGGGTCTTGAATTGCGATTCTTCGCGCTTCGCTAAGGCAAGGAGCGCAGCCTCGGGCGGCCGCCACTCTTTATAATTTGATCACATTTGTACCACGGACAATGCTGGCCCAAAGCGCAGCGAGGCGACAGGTCGACAGAAGAAACCGTGGAGTAGTATATGTTTGATATACTTTTTTCAATATCTTAACTGTGGTTACAACGCGGCTCCTGTTTGATGTACAATGGGTTTTTACTTGGTCTTCATTTGACCGTATAGTAAATTTGATTTGATTAATTTGAATTGGATGGGAATCGTGCTTACCCAGAAGCCATGTTATGCTGACAGGCAATCAAGATAGCTTCTCTTTCCGTTCGTTTGATTTTTAAAACAGAAATACTTTTCATAATACAGATGCAGAAAGAATAATTTTGATAAATATTTCGTGCTTTTGTTGAGTGTTTAATCCAGATTGATTCGCCAACAAGCTGTCATATATATGACGAGACCTTTTTACAAATTCATCATCATCAGCCAGAAAACGTCATAACGTAATGTCTGTACCATTTCATATGAAAAAGAAAAATTAAAAAATTATGATCTCTTTTATAGAAGTTTGATTACAATAATATAGGTCGGGGTCCTGTAATACGTACCTATATCACGTGTAGAAAATCTTTCACAAACACAAGTATGATTGTATATTATTTCTGCGTGGTTGAGTAGTTTGCCAATATTTATTTCTACTGAGATTTGTAATCGTGCTAAGCATGAACGTGATGGCATAGTCCTAACTATAGATCCAGTAATTCTTCTGACGGCTTTTTTAAAATGCTGCTGATGATGAGATGCTGGTAAGTATATAACCGAAGGTTAATAAAAATCTAAGATTAATGTGTAAAGCTCCATTAGAAAACAAGAAATCATCAGTCATACATTTGCTTAATTAGTGTTAGAAAACATTAGCCCACATAAAATATTGTCGGCTCCACGCATCTCGCAGTCCCGACGAGTGGCAGGCGACTACTACAGTGGAGTGGCCCGCGGCTGGCCACAATGGCTGCTACTTTTTCCTGCCGCCATAAACATTTGTATTCGCCGCGCGTCCGCCATTACCACGGCGGCTCTAGCCCGAGGACGCGAGCTATGGACGCAATTGATCTGTTGAACTGTTTAAGAAAATGTCAAGGAGGAAATGCTTCTATTTGTATAGCATACAAAAATCTCGAGACCTAAAATGGAATCTATAGATAATAAGATTAAAAAGTATGGTCAGGCCCACGAATCATCCGAATGAAGACAAAATCACTTTGTGAATGCGGAAAATCCAGCTTCTAGAGAAGGCTAGTGAAAATAGCATTGTGACAATAATTTGTGTTTAAAAATATATTAGTAACTGACTTCATTTTAGCTAGACCTAGTTCAGCGAATCTCCTTGAGGAGGTAGGAATATAATTTTACAGTTTTTTTTTAAATCGGTTAGCGGGAAGTGGGTGAAAATGTAATAAAAGCCAAGATACAAAGTACTTAACATATACACAAAAGCACAGTGAAATTTTAAAAAAGATCTTTTTCGAAGATGATAAATCAAGAACAAATGGTCTAGTCTTAACTACGCTAATATACAGATACCTATAATTTATATAAAAGTTTAAGTCAAAATTACCTTACTATTTAGGAGGCCTAATTTCATTCCAAAATCAACCACCGACGGCAGAAATACATGACCATTTATATTAAACATACAACGAAAAAGCGATCATTTAATCGCATTTTACGGCACTTATAATTATCAGCAAACATCAACTAACAGTTAATAAACTTTAATTAACTAATAAATTAAAGTAAAATATTCTGACTGATATTATTATGATATGTTTAAAAGTTAACCAGATTCACGCCATTATCATAAATTAAGTGAGATTACAAAGAGCTGGGCATCCGATACAATCTTCGGACATGTAAAACTTGAAATGTGTTTAATTTGATTTGTTTTATTTTCTTGAATGTGACCCAATGTGACATTGTTATAGACGTGGAGATATAATTCAATTTTTAGGGATGCCCACTAAAACATACCCTATGATATAAAGTAATAATTCTTTCTTGGCGATTTCTGGTATTATTTTTTAACTTTTTTGTCTGAAATTGAGTTGTAATTATTGCTTTATTTTAGTAGAGACAGCAAATTAAATGTAAATATCTAAATCTTTTTTGCTGAAAATGGGCGCCACTATTAAAACTTTTTATGTATTCACGATATCACGAATTTGGAATATTTTTACGTACGTTCCTTATGATTTTTACTGATATTCAACCGATTTCAAAAAAAGGGGCGAGGGGGGGGGGGATAACTTCGTGTATTGTGAACCGATTTTGATAATTTTTTTGTTTTTTGGTAGAACATACTTCAGAGGTGGTCCCGTATAAATTTTATCGAAATTGATTGATCGCTCTTTGATAAAATCAACAAAAACCAAATTTTAAGGCAATTGAAGTTGGTTTTTAGTTCTTTTTGAACGCGTTATTTATTAAGAACTAGCTTTTGCCCGTGACTTAGTCTGTGTGGATTTATTTTTGAATGTGTGGTGATAATGCGTAAGAAACCGTAGTAGCTCAGTGGGGTAGAGCGTCAGTTCTTGAACAATCTCTGGGTTCGCTCCGGGCTTGCCAATGAGTTCGAATTTAAAAATAAAGTTTCCTCAAGAGCCAAACTGCAGACACTTTTAAATAGTTCTACAATACTGCATCTTCAACAATAATTAGAGCCTATTAGTAACAATGGAATCGAGTAACCCACGCACCTCGCATATAATAGGGTATGAGCTCTAAAAGTGATTTCCTTTTTTGGAGTTTCTTACTCAACGGAATCCTAATAATTACTAAGCCTCCGCTGTCCGTCTGTATATCTCTCTCCAAAGTGTATTATGATTTATCACATTTCTGTTATCGCGATACCCTAAAAGCACTAACAACCGTCCGATAAATGTGCACACTAAATTTCACAGTGGACATTATGAACGTAATGGCATTTTAAATTCGGCCGCCATAACCGCTCATTACTGCGGAACAAAAGGCCGATCATCTGAATAAATTTGCTAAATTATTGTTATTTCGGATCTCGTCCCGAGGCGATCGGGACCAAATTATTCAAGCCCCTACCAACGGTAACGTTGTTGACACGGAGGAGACAGCCAGTGGAGAACGCTCCGCACGTTTTTGTAGTAAACTCTAATCACCACTGCAACAGTGTAAAAATCTGAAAGGGATCACGTCATCATCATCATCAGCCGGTAAACGTCCACTGCCAGACATAGGTCACCTTCATGGTATGCCACATCGACCGGTCCCGAGCCACCTGCACCCAGCAACTTCCCGCGACTCTAACCAGGTCGTCGGTCCATCTAGTAAGGGGATGGACTGGTAGACGTTTCCCGGTACGAAAGAGATCACATGAAATGCACGGACACAGAAATATATTTTAAAAAGCCCAGTGCTCGGTCTAGCACACGAAGGGTTCCGCGTACCACTGCACGATATCGTCTTCCTGGGAGAGGCAGCATCAGACAATGCCAAATCTCAAGGCTTTGTTAGATGGGGTGTCCAGTACTATTTGTAGCTACTAGCTCTAATTGGAAGCAACAATACTAGGTTTTATTTCTAGCCCTAGTATTATACTCTTTTCAGTCTTATATACCTATTAAATGACTTATTATTATTACATATAAAAATACCCTAACACCAACCGAGTCAGTACACCAGTCATACTAATGCTACTTGGAACAAATGTCATGATATCGGCACACATCGAATGGATGATGATTCACACCCGCATGTGTGAGTAGCACGCGCCATATGTACGGGCTATTTTCTGAGTCAGTTTCTTGCGGGGAGAAGTGAGGTATCGCGGATTGGCGGGAGGCAGCGAACGTCCGTTCTGTACTACTATATTAATTATATTATTATGTGCCTCTGGATTGTTAGCCACATTTTATTTTAAAACTACTCCATTTTCGAGATTCAATCGAGTTTTCATAGTAGAACCTAACGAATTACGCACTTTCGTACAAAGTAATCGACTCTTACGCATGCGTGATTTAATACACAGGTGCTGCTCCGCTGCGTGGTTTTGCTCGACAAATAATTGCGAATAATGGCGTCTTTAAGTGATTAAATCTCGGTCGACTTTGGTGAAATGATCTCAACGACTTTCATAACTCGTGCGGCGGTGATCAGAGCTATTATTATGAAGTGCAGCCGAAAGTAGATTTTGTGCAGATCTTTGAATCGAAGTCAAACAATCACTGTTTTCGAGGTTGAATGAATTATAGACCAGTCTTAAAGCTTTTTACAATACATCCGTTGGGACTATCTCACCTGGTGCTACGTGACGATATAGCCTTTTCACTCTAGCCTTGAAGTGATCCCCATAGCGCTCAGTAAACACAGAAGCCGGCACCGAATCCCACTCCTAACCGAAACGCTTGGTGTGAAATAGTGGTAGTTCCAACTAAGTAGGGCTTAAAAGTAAAACCCATCCATTCTTCTGGTTGACTTATTTCATATGGGTGACGGTGGACTCACATAGGTCGTAAAGTCCAAGCGCCCACTCCGACGCCTGTAGAAGACCAAAGCGCTGGCTAATTATAACCACCTCCGTGACCTAGCGACTATACAGTAGGATTAACAACCCGGAGGTCCCGGGTTCAAGTCCAAGCGGTGATACATGAGGGTACTGGGTTTGGTTCTTTGATATTTTTAGGTTCGTCTGACTAGCTACAACCATGATAAAAAGCAGGACCAGTGGCTCAGTTTGCTATTAGCTTGAGTCTTCTGAGTGTCACCTAAGGTCCTTATCGTCACCATCAGGTGAGGTAACGGCCTAGTGCAAACCCTTACCTGAATATTACAATGGTTTTAAATACAAACACAAATTTTGCGACCAGAATGTGTGTAACCTGATTTCTACAGCTCAAGCACCTTTATTTTGTTTTCCACAGAAGCGTTACATTAACAATACCATTAACTATAAACCACGTGCTTATCTCGAACAAAGCCATTCAGCCGGCACTTGGCGACTTATCTCGGAGGCCGTTTCAGACAGTGGCTCTCAAACTTTCCAAGTCAAGCTAAAATACTTTTACTATATCACTCCCAAAGGGTGTCAAAATATTCACCTTCATGTTTAAGAGAAAGTAGAGTTACCTTGGGACCGGTTTATGATGACAGTAAAGCATCACAATATTGTACAGTTTTCTGCTCAAACCGTAACATAAAAAACATACATATTCATGTTTGTTTTTACAGTTTTAAGAGTCGCTCGAATCCACGCAGAGATCATGCGCCTAACTCTTCAAAATATTGTTGTTTCACCTAGAGTAAGACAGGGCGTTAGAAAGAAAATCAAGGACAAAGGCACCTATCTCCATTTCCCCCCTACCGTTCCCCGCGCTAGAGTGTTCGGCTGCAAATTCGCATCATAATTTTTAACTGATTTCCATAGTTTCGTTTTCATTTAAAAACCACAAAATCAATTTCGAAAAATCATTTTTCGTGTGAAACCACATAGTTTAATCAATATCTAGGATAGGGTTTGGCCGTAATATTCAGCCGAACTAAATAGGGTTTTGGTGGCCTAAAATGCAAAACTTATACTCGTTCTATTTTTTTTCTAATAACATTTCAAGAGTCATAAGCCAATGAAGACTAAGATACATCTCATCTTATTATATTTGCCAAATTTTATGATAATGCAACGTGTTATTCAAAAATAAGGACGTAACCGCGTTTGTATTGAGACTCGAGCTTGCTGCATACTCTTAATTCGGTACCGACGAAATTCTAGTGAACTTCATTCAAAAATATTGACAATATGATTCAAATATGATTTGAGTCTGACCTTACACTACTGGTTCCGTACCACCGTAAAATTAAGTAATAAACATAGTAATAAAACAAAGTACATAACTAATCCATGTAGTAACAACACTATCTGTATGTGTCTTATGAAATTAATTAAACTCTAGAGATTCCTACATGAAACTTGAGATGCACTGACCTTAAAATATTTGAACACACGGACCAGCCAATTAAGTTGGACCATAACGACGTCAAGACAATAGCCGTGAAGGTGAATGGACACGCGAATCTGCAGTTTTGACCTGAATGCGCTTGCGCAGGTCACGCCATGGAGGTTGAAATTGTGCGCAACAATGCATGTGGGAAAGGGGGCACCGAAATGTTTCGGGTCAAGACTTCAAAATGATCGTAAAATTAAATACGAGTAACAATGAACTTCAAATAATTCGATAGCATATAGGTAAATAGTAAGGTTTTTGTTTAGTTTATGTGTGACGTTTATGTGTCAAAGAGTAACCAACGGGACCCTATTACTAAGACTTCGCTGTCCGTCGTGTCTTTCCGTCAGTCACCAGGCTGTATATCATGAACCGTTATAGTTAGACAGTTGAAATTTTCACAGATGATGTATTTCTGTTGCCGCAACAAGAACAAATACTAAAAACCAGAATGAAATAAATTTTTAAGGGGGCTCCCATACAACAAACGTTATTTTTTTGAGACGTGCGATGTACCATACTACTAGGACTATCTAGTGTCGTATTCGTCTACTACTAATACTGCAAAACTAAATTGATAACGAAAATCGAGGCGCATTCGTTAGAGGATTGTTCGGTGCATATTATTATTTACTAGCTTTTGACCGCGACTTCGTCCGAGTAGTCTTCGGAAAGTCACGACCGGAAGGATGGACAAACAAACACACTTCGAATTTATATTGTTATGGAATGCATTATCAGTGATTTTCCTCCCGGTGGACGGGTTGTTCCATATCTATAAGATACCATGCACTGCACTGCACACAGTAAAACACTTTTATATATAAAAAAATCATTTTTATATATTTTTCCTTCGTCAAATATATAGACTTATTCTACACTAGCTTCCGCCCGCGACTTTGTCCGCGTGTACTTCAAGATTTATTCTACTTGTCCAATAGGCATAAATGGCATCTATCTCCATTTCCAGCTTAAGGTACAAAATAGTGTTTATTCTGTTACGTAGGCTAATAGTTTAAAGAAACAAAAGAAATTTCAATATCTGACTTAGTACCTTCAAATAGTCTTCACACCAATATTATAAACGCGAGTGTTTGTATATACGAATTTACATATTCTATGGTCGGTCGCTAGGCAACGCGTTTTTGTTATGCCAAAATTGCCCATGTAATCCCACTAATATTATAAGTGTGATTTTGTACAATTTACACAATATGTCTTTAGAAATTATAGCCTATATGTTATTCTGATGTATAAGCTATGTTATTGTAAAGTTTCATTCAAATCCATTCAGTAGTTTTTCCGTGAAACCGTCACAAACATCCAAACATCTAAACATCCAAACATCCAAACTTTCACATTTATAATATTAGTAGGATGGTTTTCCGTATTATAAATATCCATATTCTGTACGGAGCCCTTCGTGCGCGAGTCCGACTTGCACTTGGCCAGTTTTTATTAATCCATGTTTTCAATTTTATTCACAAATTAATACATTTGTATGCCTCTAAAGGTGGAATTTGAGAAACTAAAATTTTATAACTAACAAAAAATATATGTATCTTTATGGTAAACCATGTTTGTAATTGTAATGAAAGGATATACACGTCTTGTATTTTTATCATGCTTTTAAGTTCATTTAAAAGTCATTGAGTGTTTTAAAGTACTTCAAAGTTGCATTTAATTATTCGACAAAACTTTGCCCAAGCACTTCATGAAATTTTGGACACGTCAGCTCTGAAATAAAGATTTGTGTGGCGGCATTTTTCAATCTACCGCTTATTTTTACAATTATTATATATAAGTTACTGGTATAAAAATAAATTAAATTAAATTGCCACATTTTTAAAAAAGAACACAGGAACAAGTGTTGCCGACGCCGAACTTCTTAGTATAATATTCTATTGTCTTTGAAGCTTTTATTCTTTTGTTTTTTACGTTTAGTTTTTTTGTTTTCATAGTACATTGATGGAACCCAAAATGGTTATTTGATTTCATCTTTTTACGCCCGTAAATAATAACAAGAACAATGAAAAAGGGAAGCTTTCGTCATTTTCTTTACATTTTGTAAACAATACGCAGCATTTTTTCCCACCTCATTCCCTTCAAAGATCACTAAGTCACCTCGAGCATCGTCCAACGTAATGTAAACCTGAACACAACTCAACATAATCATTACACCACGGCAATCACGGTAATGAAAAACTGATCACAAATCGCACCAACGAGATCTGATAACAAGTAATAAATATTAATAGAAAAGTCACAACAAAGCATAACGTTTTGAGTGTTAAACTAACGCCACATAAATCTGCTGGGTCTACACTCGAGCTAAATGACGATGCCTCAGGCTTCGCTGGTAACACTGAGACCAGTTGCTTCTGAATGGCTTTTAACTACCGTCCAAATGATAGAGGAATTCATACTTTATCTTAAGACGTAGTGAATTGAGTTTCTATAGTGTATATTTCTTTAGTTGTAATTTAGCATTTTCAATAACAGACATATTTTTCCTCTCTACCTTTATTAGCTTTACCTTAAAATATAAATTTATGTGTTTCCTAATTTCATCAAAGATTAAAACTGCTAGGTGAGACGTGCAGCGTGATCGAAACGATTTTGAATACTGTATGAACAAGAATGTAGATGATGTTACTGTTAACAAAATTTTCGTCCGCAGAGGGCACACTAAAATGACTATATGGATATGAATTGCGCTATGGTTGTTTCGTTTAGGAATTCCATTAAGCTCTTTAATAAAACGCACTTCTCACCTTTTGTTACCAGAAGCATCACATCGCCCTTCTCACAGTTAGTTACTGGAAGATTAACGACTACAATGGAATCAGCGCGAAATGGTTTCTTAGCCCCAAGGAGAATAGTGGTTAACTTATTGCCTGGTAGCGTTACTTGCTCGGAATCATTCCCTATCTGGCCATCTGGCTTTATTCTGACATACTTTACAACCAGGGCTGCTCTCTGATTTTCTTCGGTTTAATGATCCATGATTTATTGGACCTTATGAAGAACATAATGCTTTATGTTTCGCGTATCTTGATGAGTGTGAATCTTTACAAGGAACTGCTTATCTCGATTGAGTGTGGAGGAATGAGAGCGGTGCTAAGATCGCGTTCTGATACCCGTCACGGATATTCCAAGAGTAAAGTTAATTCCCGAAAATTGTTTGCTTGGTATCGAATTGGTGCATCAGAGAATATCGTGTCTTGGATTTGATGAACAGTCATGACCAATTGCTATTGCTCGTTGCTTTGTTTTAATGTTTCTTTCTCTTTCTTAAATCAACCATTTGGACACACAATCATCACTCCTTCATTTACGAGTCATATGCGAGAATGCAAAAAACTGGCCGTATGATTTATATTACAGCTCTGAAATATATACTGACAAATTACGGTATCAAAGCTGTATGTAATTAATTATGTTCAGTTTTTCGCCAATCTGTCCACTTGTGTCATGGTAGTCACTCATTTTATTTCATTCTTTCATACTTGACGGCAGTCAGCACAGAGTACTACCTCTAGTTGTTAAGTGCCAAAAGAAATGGGCGCACAATGCCGCCTTATAATACGAAGTTAGAACTCTTAGCAAAATATACTCGTACTCGTATGTATGGGGACAAGTGAGCTTTGAAGGTGAACGCAATTTATCTTGGACGTAATTTATACCTGCTTCCGGTTTTTCTCCAATAAGCAAAATAGATAAATAACAATCTAACACCTTAGTCTTAGCATCTAATGTATTCAACTTTCTGTTTGTTATTATGCAGCGCTTATAACCCGTTGTTTCCTCAATAGCCGCCCATAAGCTGACAAAGCGCTTGCGCAACCGATTGATTTGAATAGGAGAGCGTTTATTAGATTTTATTCCAGTGCTAACGGGGAAATTGCCACAGCTGCGGTCGATTGTTGGTTCAGATCTAGGACTTGGTCTAAGTATATTGTAAATATTGTCTTCTGATTTCATTGTTTATTTGTGTTAGATCGTTTGGAGATAGTTTGAGTGGGATTTAGGTTGATAAAATTGACGTGTTTAGCTTTGAAAGTTGGGTTACGAACAATCGAGGTCTGGGTTCGCTCCTGACTAGTACTAATCAATTCGAATTTGTTATTTGGAATTTATATATGGATAATAAACAATCATTACCATTGGCTTTTCGGTGAAGGAAAACATTGTTACTATGGAAACCTGCACACTCCTGAGAAGAAATTCAAAGGTATGTGTAAAGTCTACCAATCCGCACTGGTCCCGCGTGGTCCCATACACTCTCTGTAGGAGAGTAGACCTAAGCCCCTTCAGTGGGGACATATATAGGCTGTTGATGATGATGACACAGGTAGAATCTCCTCTTGATACTGGTGGTCTTATTCTAAAGCTGAAAACACGGCAGAGCATTATATTATCCGTTCCTTAATAGATATGACACAGGATAAATGAACTCAGCCATTCGCATCAACTCAAAACTAAGTATGAAACCACATAAGTGGAGTAAATCACTATTCCATTACTTGTCTTACGGTGTTGGCCCGCGGGCCCGGTAGCGTTATAATGTATCCAGCTATTAACAAGTGCCTTATTTATGTTCTGCTAGTTATCACTTCAATTCTTAGAGGTCCTTAAGTATACGGATACGTCTTGTACATCGGAATCATAGTAGGTCCTGGTTATGCATCTCTTTCGTTTCAATCCTTATTTTCAACAGACTTCAAATAAGGAGAAGTGCAAACCTTCGGGGAGTATTTTTTTTAATGTTTGTTACCTCAGAACTTTCGATTGGATGAACAGATTTTGATGATTCTTTTTTTATTTAAAAGATGGTGCTTTCGGTGTGGCCCCGTTTCAATTTGATCTAGTTCTGACAATGGCAGCCATAAGAAAACCATGTAAGTATTAAATTGGCTGTGGACTTTTAGGGCAGTTGTATTCGGTTTCTAGTTCTTTTTGAACGCGTTAACTCGTTCTTAAGGTTGTTAAGATTTACTTGTAGTATGGACATAGAGTTACTTGTAATATAGTACTACGAACAGAACGGACGTTCACCGCCTCCCACCGATCCGCGATGCCTCACCTCTCCCCGCAAGAAAGTGACCCAGATACAGATCGATATTATGGCGCGGGCGAATTTACTCACACATGCGCCTATATACAAACGTCATCCGTCGGATTTATGGGAATAGGGACCGATATCACGACATTTGTTTGAAAAGTCCGGGCTGTGGTTCAGATGTAAAATGTTATAGTAAGCGACAATAAGTCCATTGGGTAGTAAGCGATCTCACCCAAAAGCTTCAAGCTAGTGAAACGAGCTATGTTACTTTTCATACCAGAACACAACAGTTCTATTAATCCTGCTGTATCTAAAGTAGCGTATCTAAAGCTGTATTGTATCTAAACCAACTGTTATCAGTTGTACTAACGTTAACAGGATAATGTTTCATTCAGTTACATTATTTAGTTTAAACAGTACATTTGTTACATTTAAAAGGATATACTATCACTAACGGGCAGATTTGATTGTTCTAACTCGGTTAGTGTATAGCTTGCGGCAGTCCACTGCTGGACATACACCCGGAGTCTCGGAGTGCGACACTCCATTCAGCCCTCTGCTCTCCTCCTCACGTAAGTCATTTCCCACCTAGCCGGGGGACTTCCTGCACTACGTTTGCCCAGACGTGGACTCCACTCGAAGGGGAAAAAAGCAGTCAAGTGCGTGTCAGATCACGCGCAGTGTATGGCTCCGTAGTTGAACTGGTTTTATAATTTGAATTTAATTTTGAATGAAATTTGTACGAAATTTTCATTTGACCACTCCAAGCATATTTTATAATTTGGTCGACAATTAATCGTTAACCAGAAAATCAACCTAGTCGTGAAAGCTTTCCTTTTAAGTTCAGTATAAAAGCTACTACTGTGAATTTTACAGATTTTTAAAAACCATAGTTGAGCAGATGGAGGAGGGGGAGGGGGACGCGCGACTCGAACAAAAATTATCAATTTAAAGCTTAATATATCGCAAACGGATCTCTAAATCAAAAAGTGTTGTTCTTAAACCCTCAATATTTTTAAAAGACCTATTCAACGATGCGTCATACAAAGGGGTAGACTTGAAAAAAAAATTCATCCCCAAGTTACGTGTATAGGAGCCACCTTAAAATATTTTACAAAATTTTATTCTACCACATTGTCGGCGTGATCAAGGTGTATAATCGTACCAAATCACAGCTCTCTAGTAGTAACAGTCTCTGAGCTAAGTCGCGGACGGACAGACGGACAGAGCGAAACTATGAGGGGTTCCTTTTTATACTATGGAACCCTAAAACGCCTATAGCTGCGTAACGGCTATTGTAGCTTACTATTAAGTTGTACGTTAGTGATAATCATTTCGCGACACTATAATTCTATTTCCTATTTTTAGGTTATTACTCATCAAAGCTAGGTATTATTATATTTTATGTATGGAAGCATTCTAAAAAAACAGACGTTAATAGACGATTATGCCTTTATGGCTTTTCATGTCATTGAATAAAACGTATATCGTTATTACAAACCTTTCCCTTGCTACGTCGTCCACCCGCTGGTCTGTTGACTTTAAAATAAATACCTCGGGAACCTGGATGGAAATTGGCAAGATTCCTAGTATTTTTTATCTCTTTCTGGCTATCTACGACTATGTTACCTTAGTATGCCGCAAAACTGTTGGACGTAAAGGTATCAGAGACAGCGTCACATTAGCTTGAGAGTGCGCACGCTTGTCATCCAAAGGCCATGATGTACGTGCATGCCAAATTTCATCTAGATCGGTTCAGACGTTAACAGGCAATTTTAAGGCGTGTGGTTAGACAGATTGCTGCCAAGTTTCTACTTGCATGCCCCGCAAGTATACATGCACACGCAGCTAGTGCCATATAGATGGGATTGAAGTATTCCCCTAAGAGACATGATAATAGTATTCCGTTGAAGCAACCGCGTATTATCCCCGGGGAACCTGAATTACGTGTAACTACACGATATTGTAACTAGATTGCTTTAATTTCGCTCCCGGTATACTTTCGATGGGAACAAAGTCGATTATAATCCTACTAACTATCGAAGTGATCGTACAAAAAATAGTTGGTGCTGTAAAATAAATGATGGTAATGAGGCAAATATGAGTTGTATAACTTCACTGCTGAACACTGACCTCTTAAATAGATAGATAGCTTTTGCCTGCAACTATGTGCGTTTGGACTACATAAATTATCCCACGGGAACTACTAGTTCGGTCTGGATAAGAGTTGCCGGCTCTTTAACTACCTCTGTACAAATAATCAACTCATTTTGATTTTCCGTTACAACGTAAAGGAAGAACAAACAAACTAATAAAAAATGAAAATTAAAGTATATATATTTGTAACAATTTTTGGACACTTGCATCAGAACTATATATCTATGAGTGGATGCCATAATCAATCATCATCATCATCAACAGCCTATATATGTCCCCACTGGAGGGGCTCAGGCCTACTCTCCTACTGAGAGTGTATGGGCCATAGTCCACCACGCGGGCCCAGTGCGGATCGGCGGACTTCACATGCCTGTTCAAGACATGCAGGTTTCCTCACGATGTTTTCCTTCACCGTTAAGCAATCGGATAATGTACTTGAATTCAAAAACAACTCATAGGTACACGGCTGGATTCGAACCCGGTACCCTCAGATTGAGAGTCCGCGCCTTATCCACTGCGCCACCGACGCTTCTACGACCGCTTCACCGACCATAATCAATACGTCATCGCAATGTGGAAGGGAGATGCTCAAATATTATCCTAGATAAGGACAAAATAATTTCCCTACGTTCCACGCGCCAATATCATGCATTTTCAATTTATTTCTCCAAAGCCTACGTACGATTTATTCTGTCCCCACATACAGAGCTCCACTAAGCAGGCAGTCCACTTATGCTCTAATCGAGTAGTTGTGCAGTAAGTTAATACATACATAATAAGTGTGATTACCTAAGCCGGGCCTGGAGCAACGGTAGCCGTGATGTGCCAATCTTTTCCTTGTCCACGGACGGGTTTTCTAGGGTTCGCACTTGGTGTTGCTTTCGTTAACAATGTTTACATTGCGATAATTCATTTTGGATCAAATCAGCTGTACTATTTCATGAAAATGTATGATAACTTAAATCATATTTTTGCCGCTACCAGACATTGAAAGACACTGGAACTGCCAATGAAAATGTGGTCGCGAGCGTGTATCATCATCAGCCAGGAAACGTCCACTGCTGGACCTAGGCCTCCTTCATGGTACGCCACATCGACCGGACATATATCTTAATTTACTACAGTTTATTATTTAATTCAGATCTTGTGAATTTCAGTGTCTTTCAAGACTAAATATAAATGTATAATGATATGACTGACTTCGTTTTGTATCTTTCTGTACCCATACTAACATTACTGAGTGTATCGCAACGAAAACGTTGCGTATCTGACACGCGTCCGCAACGTCCGCGCTGTGCGGCCGCGGCGTGCCCGCGACGCATTTGCTGCGAGCCCGCCCTGCCCCGCAGCTGCTCGCAAACCGTAAAGGTAAATTAGAATGATATGATTTCTTTATCCCCCAATCGATAGCTCCAGTGGGATGACTTCTGAAGTCCGCGCGGACGGAACTCGGGCAAACGCTAGTACAAAATAAAAATTGACATTGGTATATAAAATTCCGCACACACTAATCATTTCCACGACACGTCCGCTAGTTCTACTCGTAGTGAACTAATCCACAATCCTGTCGTTCTACGATCAATGCGCGCCAAGCCCTGCGTCTGCGCAATATACTATTAAAAGGAGTCAACGCACCCGCGTCTACGTATGTTGTGGTAATAACAACAGCTTCTGTCCTACAAGCGAGACAGATTAACGTACGACGATTTAATAAGACTATTTTAAGATAAATTAAATGTAATTATTAGATAGTAACATTAAAAATAATTTGGCGACTGCATTTTTGCCGACGTGGAAATGCCTTCCTCAGTGGTACTCCTCATTTTCATGCGTGTTTCCAGAAGCCTTAAAATCGAGCCTCGCTGGCTCCACTACCGATATACTACCACCAACCAGAGTACAAACAGGTTCCTTAATTGGGAATCGAACTCTGGACCTCCAGATTGTTAATAGTAGTCCAAGCATGAAATTATTAGACCACGGAGGCGATTATAACAGTCCAGATCAACTAATCATCTAATTGATTCATGATCCAAGTTTATAGCGCAATTGGTTTGTCCTGAAACACTTGAGCCTTTTTATCCACTTAGAGGTAAAATTTATAATAAATAAATAAATTTAAATCAGCACTTAGCCTATCTTTCATTACGGGCACAAGATATTTTGACCCGACTGCGGCAAATACCAAAAGGAGTGTTATGTGTTTGATCTGTGTGTATGTCCGACTCTATATTCCTTCGTAACTACTAAACGGCTAAACCGATTTTAATAAATTATACGTGGTTAGATTTGCATTAACCACTAGAGTGTCATAGGCTATATTAAAATTATTGTAAATAACAATGGTGGACTTTTGTCGCCAAATTGCGCGAAAAATCTTTTCATTTCAAAACTTATAGTGTGGAGTATCAATATAAAGAGTTTTGCGAATGATTTTCGAAAAATAAATAAAACGTATGTATAAAAGATTTTTTACGCACTCAGGTTTTTAAATTTTACTTTTCATTAACTTATTTAAATTAAAGTGTCACAAGACAAAGCAAACCAAGCACTGAAAAGCATCCTCGCTGGGAAACGAATCCGAGTCCTCCGGTTTGTCGGTAGAACGCCCTAGTCTACCGAGGTGGTTGTAAGTTAACATCTAAGTTCACTTTGCAAGGTATCCAGTAACTTGTAGTAATATAGCTACCGTGTAACAGCTGCCGTGCTACTTCGTTCCGCCACTATCACGCGCCTGTCATACCATGATGTATTGTTGTTCACTATTGTTCTTATTGGCTATAAATCTTGTTGGAACATTACAAATTTATTGGTTGTTACTGTAAGTATAGTTGTAAATTGACAATAGGAAATTAATAATGTTTATCAGTAGAAAGATAAACGCTTCCCTGGTCTACTGGCTAAATGTTGGATGATGCTCTATCACAAGACTCCCCGTTTTAAGTTTGATAATTGATATTAAGCTCAATCCCTTTTAGATTTTATGTGACGAAATCAAAAAATTCGTCGGAAATATTATTCAGTTCTACAGTCAAGTGTTGTCTTTCCTTGTCAGTTAATCCATTGAAATAAAAAATTAAACATTTTTACACAATTTACACATTTAAACAATTAAACAAAAGTTACTTACTGTGACAGAAGGACGGACAGATAAACCACGGAGCCTAAGTAATAAAATCCCGTTTATAAGCCTAAGAAAAATGATTAAGATTAAGTTTGAAAACAATTATTTGAATTTGAGTATGTTTTGAGATTTCATTCGGATCCTGTTATGGCCATTGCCTCACGACAACATTCAATCACAAGGAAGCGAGTCCCATGTCATGTATTTCTTGCTATAATGTCATAGAATTCAAAATGACGTAACAACAGGTTGGCGTTATCCGTCAGTTGTCCTGTCGCACAATAACCGCTACTTGTTTCTATAGAGAATGTATAGAGCTGATATTACCACCCACAACTACCACCTAGTAGTTGTATCCTCCCATGTGGTTGCATGGAGTTGTAGATAGCTACAAGGTCAAGGGGAGGATTATGAACCGTTCTAAATGACCAATTCAAATGACTCTATGAGTGAAAAATTTGCAAGTGAACGACTTTTATTTAGCTCACATTCATTAATGATTTTGAAAGATTTCATGGGCAATTAAATAGGTACTATAGTTCTTACCCACCAAGTTATTCTTCTATAAAAACCCTTTCGTGAAAAAACAGATACGAGAGCTGTTTGTTCCCGTAGTTATCTAAGCTATAGTTTTAACATTTAAAAGATGAGTGTATTAGCTCTGCAACAAACTGATGCACAGTTTGGCGTATAATTTAATAGATTAAATGAAGAATACTTATGAAATTTAAATAAATAGAGTACAAAACTGCTTAGAGCAACAGTCGCAGTACTTCAGGCCTCATAGTTTAAAATATGTTTCATGTCACAATCTATAAAGCACAAACAACAAGGAGGTAGCAAGCTGTAGTCTTTGCTCTACTTTTCACGACAATTGGCACTTCGACCTAAACATAAGACCTGTTTTCACTTACAATTTTCAATTTCACTAACAAAAGCTTAGTGTCCA
This sequence comes from Carcina quercana, assembly GCA_910589575.2. Lineage (NCBI taxonomy): Eukaryota > Metazoa > Arthropoda > Insecta > Lepidoptera > Depressariidae > Carcina > Carcina quercana. Next base: position 4,084,042 of record OU342446.1, on the reverse strand, counting down.
AAAATACCGCTTTGCTAATAGTCCAGTCGCTGTATTTGCGAAGATCTTTGCATGGAAACAAGGTATTTTATGGTCTGAGGCCGTGTCGCAGTCAAACTTAACTTTGCCAGGTCCGACTAGCAGACGTCAAATCCTACTTAGCCAAGAATGTATAGAAAGCGCATGACATGTGAAGCGAGCACAACAACTCCCTTTTTGACTTAGTATGCCAATAAATCTTTGCAGTCAAAGTCGAATCTCAGTGCTTTTAGCTTTTTAAAAAAAAATGGTTTTTACTATAAAGTGCCACAAGACATCGGAAAAAGATTTCAAATATTGTGACAAATCAGCGTAAATGCGTGTTTAGGGTTCGGGTTGTAATATTTTTGCTTCTCTTTTAACCAGTTGATAATATAAAGACTTTCCTTGCTGGCGATGTTATTCTAAGATGCCATAATTGTTTATCAGCTCTATATAGATATCTGATAGCAATTAGATTGTCAATGGGCAAGTGTCGCCGGGCCGGGACTCGTTTCATAGCGAGCGATCGCAGCGCTGGCGACGCGCGGTTAGGAAACACTTGACTGTTACTGCAATAAACAACTCCGTCTCAACTCGTAATTATCGAGGGCATTCAGCATTAGTTTATTTATTTACTGAATTTAAGTTCGAGGCTCTTTATTGCGTTCTGCTAAACCAAGGGAGGAAGGCAAATGGAAAAGGTGCAGGTACAGTACTTTAACTGTGGGTTTAAGTCACCGAGTTGAAGAAAAAAAACATGTCTTCTCTGTGTTTTTTATTTGTATTATTTTGTATTTTATTTGTATTTGTATTATATTTGTATCCAGGAAATTTTTTGTAAGGCACTAAATACTTCTTAGAAACTTTAAAACAATCAAAATTACACTGCTACTGTGATTTAGTTCAAAACAAACGTACGAAGCGTATTGAATTCATTGCCATCACAGAATATCGACGGAAGCAACCACCGGCCACACAGAAGGCTACAATCGAAGGCAATCTCAATAGCACCACAGATTGCTTACATCCTGCACGTGACTGCACCTGTTCTTTAAACACTATAATAGCCATTGTCTATTCGCTGTCGGTCCGTACGTTTGTGTACAAAGTCGTACGCGACTGAATTACGCAGGAATTGGTAGCGGATGTTAGGAATAACGTGGACACGGTCGTGTCCATAATATTATAAATCCTATAATGAGTTTGTTTGTTTATTTATTTTTCGTTCTTCAAGTCAATAGGCAGAGTGAAAATCACGTGAATTTTTAACAGGGGTAGCCAGAAAAAGGACACCTACCTTATATCCCATGAAAGAAGTAGTTCCTTTTGGATATATTATACGCGTACGAAGTCGTGGGCAAAGGCTATTTAAAATATATCACTATCCTCATTCGTGGTACGTCGAATGAATGGAACGTTTTAAATTTCAAGAGTTTATATAAAGTGGTTTGTCTATAAATGCTTTTTGCTTTTGTAACCCTCTTAAGGGTAGAAAGTAGAAAAATACTTTTTAAGTGGTTCTTTTGATCATCAAAGGGTTTGAAGCTCTTAATTTCAGCTGTCTAGCTCAAGCGGTTTAGTTAGGCACAGATAATGAGTGTGTCAGTCAGTCAGCTTGAAAGTCATTCATATTTACAGATTGATTGCTTCGCCTATATGTAGTGATCTGATTAACTCAGTTTCATCAAATAAAACTAGAGGTAGAGTAATACTTATTGTACGTGTCCAAGGCCTTATTAAAAATTTAATCAAATATGAAAAATAAATATAACAAGTTCATGTAAGTTGATTTTTCGTATTTTATTCCTTTAATTTTTATAAGTAAAATAAAAAAGGATGAGTTCTTTTTAAATTTTTAGTCTCAATATTTGTCAACTACCCAATTCCATTACTATTTGCTCTTTTTTTATTATACCCTTATACTGCCTTATTATTGTATGTCCTTCGTTTTTATGAATCTTTTCCGCATTTATTTCTTTATTATTGTAGGTTGTGCTACAGTAAAGTATTTTTGACGCATGAGGTAGGTCTCCTCTATGATCGCCGCAACCGTACATTGCTATTATTGCCAATCATTCCTCGGCTACTTTCCTCTGCATTGAGCTTTCTTGAAAATGTATCGTTTGTTCAATAAATAGTTCCGTTGCGTTAATATCCGTTAGAACAATTTTCCCGTCTCAATAGAGAATTGTATATCTTTCTTACGATTACTATTTTAAAGTTTCCTGAGAACGCAATAGCTTCAACGGGATGTTTCATGTAGCTGTAGTATTTTATTGGACTCGGACGCGCATGACACGCGAAAGTCCCGCAGGTTCCAATCCCGGTGGGGACATTGTGAAAAATCTCATTGTGAGACTTTTCCCAGTTTGGTTAAGTCATTCCAGGTTGAATCACCTGATTGCACGCTATCGTATCACGTTAACCTAGCAAAGTCTGAGATTATTTGAGGAGTATAAGAAAGCGCCCATCCACATCTTCTGTCACAGTGACCCCCTGTCATAGAAGAAACATACACCTCGGAGGCCACACTGCCACAACGGACCACTTTAGGTCCTCCAAACCCCGACCGAACGCCAATCGTACGGTTCATGACCGATATTTGCCTTGGGGAGTCGATTTGATCCAAAGGGGACTGTCATTATCTATGAAGGTCGCAGTGACACGCAGGACGTACGGACTGCACCCCTCATGCCCAATTATTTTTTAAATGCCACCGTTTCAATGGCATGAGCATGGAATTATTCTAAATAAATCCAAGAACATACGTCAGCAAGCAAGCTACGCACATTTCTGAGAGGAACATGAGAAACTGTTTTAGAAATCTAAAATCAGATACCTACAGGGTGGCAACTACAGGCGAAAAATCGCGCCCGAGAGCGGAAAAGATAGTGTAGGGGCTGCATTGTCCGTGTGATAGACTTCTAAAGACATACTCTTTTATCTTCTTATACATATGCAAAGTGCGCCATTGCTCGGTAAATCGATTCCATTCGGTCATCCATTCGTTCGCTCGGTCATCAATCACGCACGAAATTGAACGGGCCATCTTCTTCGCTTATCTTCACTATAGAACTGTTGAAAGGATCCTTTGAGGCTTGTACTCATATTAGATTCAAAATGTATACTCTTAAATATATACTCTTAAATAGACCAAAGTCTTTAGGAGTCAATGCAAAAACTTTACAAATACACTCAAAACTACACATTAAACTGTGTATCATTCACAGTTTAATTATATTCTCGGTGTTTTGAAGTTACAGTGGTGATTTCCGAATAGTACGGCCTCAGGTAAAAGATCAAGATGTAGGACAGCAAAATTTACTTTTCCAATGGCAGCAACCTTACTGGTACTATGGACGCAATGTGACTTGTCCGTCAGTCTATTGTCTTTGGCATATGCTCATAAAATTACCATTTTCGTGCTATTGTGGTTGTCTAACCATGATTAAATCAGACAGACAGTTCTATATTAAATTGAAGTTCTTTGCTCTTTTATTTTCGATCGATGCTAATAGATTTGAATAAATAATTATTAAGTAGTTGATAGAGTATATTGCTACAAAAACTGTGTTAAAAGATATTCCATAATCAACATGTATTGATCACATAACGGTGTCCATGATACACGATGCTGATAGCTCCATATTATCTGAAATTATGTAACCACATCCGTTTCCTAATGGCTACGCAAACGCTTGGTCTATAAAAATCCTGAGGTCCCGGGTTCGATTTCCAGTGAAGGTACCATCGATACTCGGTTTGGTTGGTGGTAGGGCATTTTCTATTTCGGTCTGACTAGCTACCACCATGATGCCTATGTCTTTTCTAGTACAAGAGGTAGCAGAGCCAGCGGTACGCTTCTCATCCAACTACCTTATCATCACTTACCACCACGTGCAAACGCATTATAAAAAAAGAACATCACAAATACAAAAAATTCAACGAATTCTCTTCAACATTTGTAAACAACACTATCGAAATGTCCCGGTTTCTTTGATTAACATAAATCGCCTGATTCCAGATATTCAAATTGAGAATCTGTCAAAGAGGAGTTACGAAATGAAATTATCGAAAGAGCATTAACCAGACAATGCATATATAATGCATGTAAATGAATGCACGAGAGCATAAGTTCTCACGACTCCAGCTACGCTCTGAATTGTCTCATTTATTTAAATTATAATTAAGGTTAAACAGACGCTGGCTTTTACGTGTAGCTTTGATATGGCGCATCTTCTTAACTGTATTGGTTTCTCTACTTTTAGATCAATGGTATCGCATTGTTAATAAATGCATAATTAATTAAAATATATAGTATAGTTTGTTTTTAAGCTATTATAGCTATATTATTACATGTTGATGGGTGTTTGTAGGTTCATATATTAAAATGTAATCTAGACAAGCTGGTGGCAGTGGGCTGGTCATATTTGACGAAGGATCAACCATCGCTGGAGCAGACGAGTCATCTAGTGGAGACCATGCCCAGGCAAACGTAGTGTAGGACGCGCCCTGGCTAGGTGGAGAAACGATTTACCAAGTAAATGATGCGGAGAGCAGTAGACCGATTTGAGTGGCGCACTCTGGCCTATGGGTTCTATTTCCATTGGAGGTACCTGTCAGTACTTGATTTTGTTTGTGGCAAGCTATTTATATTACCGTCTGGCTAGCTACCACCGTGTTACCGATCTGACGTAAACATCCGTTAATAGCACTATTGTGCTCCGGTATGAAAAGCAGCAGAGTCAGCGCCTCATTAGCATGACTCTTCTGACTATATTCTTTCTCGGCTTCTGAGTAAGCACGCTGTCAATACAACGGCCTTATCCTCACTTACCATCAGGTAAGATGAATGCAAAGTCCAAAATTAAGAACATGTATGCATGCCTTTGTATAATAGTTCCAATGAATGACACAGTTTATTTGTTAATCTTATTGACTGCATTTGTATGTATCAGAACCATTGCTGGCCTAGTTTTACTATTTATTTAGAGATACATCGGAACCAGTTATGGTGCCGTGGACAGTGTATTCTACGTTATCCATCTCACATGTCGACCAGGCATTAACTAAACAAAGTTCATTAGAGGTAATGTTACCGAGTGTATTATTTTCTTTATCCAAAAATACCATTACGCTTTCACTAATATTAACATTTAAATTGTAATCTAAAACAAACTAACAAAATAATGAGGATTATTTATTACTATTGATACATCACCGTTTTTCCTAGATTATCTCTTTAAAGTTCAGTTATAACCGCGCGATGGAAGTCGAATCGATTTTCGATATAATCGTCTGATTACTAAACGGTGTATTTAAGTAAGATTTGATTAGAATTAAGATTAAAGCGGAGGCATTTGGGTATTTCTTTTGATCGGAGATTAGGTTCTGATGTCACAGTAATGACTTCTAAGGTGTTAAATGTACATGAATTTTGGAACTAATGTGTTTTTTATTGGTTTTTGACGTTTTATTACTTATCTGTTTCCCTTCCGTTATTGGTGGGAGTTAAACTCTTAAGATAGTGTAGGAACGGGCGTATAAAATTGATCTACAACTTGTTTCTTTAAACCAATGAGTTTGCCTTAATTTAAATGACATTCAATTTGATTAAGAATGACAGGAACTTCAACAGTGGTCGAAAAATGTACGGCTGTTGCAGTTGTATGAGACTCACACTTACAACACATTCGCAGTACTCAATATAAAAACTGGGACGGGCTTGATACACGGGAAACATTATAAAACAGCACTTTGTAAGACGTTTCCCAGTTTGTTCAGAACATTACAGGGCTGAATCACCTGATTGTCTGAAAAGTAAGATGATTACGTGCTTCGTTAGTCACGTTAATACGTTGTTCCCGGTTACTATCTACGACAGGTAGTAGCTACATGAGACATGTCAGAGGACTGTGGCGGATCAACAACTCTGACAACTATGGTTTGTGAATTAGGTTAATCAAACTTACATTATTCACGGTTAGAAGATGGAATAACTGGTTTTAGATTTTACTGCTTCTAAATTCAGTGTTTGTTGCATATTTAATAAAAGTATATCGGATATCTTGACATATTGACGACCAGTTAAAACCTCTTGAGTTCCAATCCCAAAGTTCAAGTTAATATGATGTAGAGTCCTAATAAGAAATACATTTTTGAACTCCACCCGCAAAGGATATGAACAAAGGGTATTTTATCAGCAAACTTCTGGAACTTAAACTTTGAATTCAAAAAAATGATGACTTAGAGAACCACTAAAAATAATTTCCCTTTTGACATTCTAGTTTTAACAATAAAAACCGAACTAAGAATAACACAATGCTTGCAAAGAGCGCAAGAGTAGCATTTAACGTCGTGAGCAATATTACATTTTCAGTGACGTCACCCAGACAGTGATACTTATAAACTATGAATATTCTAAACAAAACAAGAATTGAAGTTTTACTCGCGATTTCTAAATAATATCACCTAAAAAAAGTAGTAGACCTGAACAAAATACACTCTCGTTGATCCATAGAAGAATGAAAATCAAAGCCTGTTTTCGAAATCAAACCAGTTATAATAATAAATATCCACACTAAGATTATAGGAAATTGTATTTCTTTACCACCACTGTCATTTTTTCGACCTTTCGAATGTATGATGCCTCGGCCTATAGATAGTTATTGACCGAGTGTGCGAAGTGAACAAAGGTCTCCCCTTCGACTACTACTATAGTTTCTAAGGCAACAAGGATCAAAACCGAATGACGTTAGCAAAGAATCACACAGTTTCATTAATTTCGGTGTGAGTCCCCGGAGTAACCTACCCTTGCCGGTGTAGCATATGTAAAGTTTTACAGATCAATGTTGCAATGCCTTCTGTGAATGCACCCTTTAGTCCATTCCTTGATTGAATATCGAATGCGTAATCGTAAATAGGCATCAATTCTTGTGAATACTAAGAATCGGTATGGAACTCGGCGAATAAAGAGGTTTAGTATGGAATAGTGTTGTGTTGGCTGGTGGAATGGGATTTGCTTCTATTATTCAGTCATTCTATTCAGTTCTTCATATAAATTTTCTCGTGTCTCTGTACTAATATGATTGGATATTTTATATCAAGGCTGGTAGTTTTGCATGATGTACTATTTTTGTTATCCAAAAGATTTTTTATCCCCCGACACAAAAAGGGGTGTTATAAGTTTGACACCATTGTCTGCGTGTTTGTCTGTCTGTGGCACCTTAGCTCTCGTACCTAAGGACCAATTTTGATTCGTATTTTACGTGAAAGCAATTCATTGAAGAGTATACCAACCAATATTACATAAATTAACTTTACATAAATTTAGTTTATTATGTAAAACAAAACATACCTTTTAATTACAAAATTATTTGGCAAACCAAGTCCTCCAGATTGTGAGTCCGACTGTGTAGCTACTAGAGTACGGTGGTCACCTGACAAAGGAGATCCAATATCGAACAGTTGAATAATTCCAGCATTTATTGGTAGAGCACAGCAATGCGGACTCTTTCATACGAGATAATGTATTCGATGTCGGCCGCACCGATCGCATCGTTCACGCGAACTTTGGATATTCCGCGACGTCTGCGGTGGTACCACCGACTCCACAACACGATAAATAAGTATTCGTAGAAGACTAAAATTAAATCAGCATAAAATCCCTATAATTTGGAGGGGTGATCTATGTATATCTCTATGTATTTAAAGGCCTCTTATCCCTCCAGTTTTCTCTCTCAAGAGCCTCCTCCGGTCATGACGTCATCGAACAAAATAGTGAAGATACATATGTTTCATATTTTCGATGACGTCATATTCCATGGAACAAATGAAAACTACCAGTTCATATCGCCATCTCTTTCATGTTCTCCCACCACATAGATTACTAAGGTTTATAATATAAAAAAATAGGATATTAATTTTCAGCTGTGGACTACTGGCTGAGAAATTATTCAAGAGGTCTTGGGGAGCTTTCTATTTGTTATCTATCTGCCACCCGGTTGATAGACTTAGAACATGCTTCTCAGGTCTGTGCTCGTTCCCCCACTATGTTTTCCTACATAGAAAGGTCAGCAGGGATTGATTTCGATCATAATACCAATAGTTGCACAATAAAGACTCACTGCAGCCGATATTCGGAGCATGCCGATGACATCGCGACACGACAGCGAATATTTGTAGACTCGAGCGGAGCGCGTCAGTACCCGCAGTGCGATGACACGGGGATTTAGCGCCTTATTTTGTACGGTTTAATTGAAACGTAATGGGTGGTAATTGGCATGGAATTTTCGATTTTATTATTATTATTAAGTCGTGATAATTTTTTAAAATATTAATTCGTGCTCTAGCAGTCCTCTTATATAATAAAAATATGTTACTATTCTTCTAGACAGATTCAAGAAAAGAATTAAATGGTTAATTAATTGATATGGTGTCTCGTTAAAGTGGACTACAAAGGGAAAAATTCAGGAGATTAACCTGTTAATACCAACAATACCAATTATTTAAGTTAATATGAATGAATAAAGAGTATTCAAACAAACAAACCTTACTACAATCGCCAATCCCGTGCCAAGTATGGTGGTAGTTAACACACAGACGCATGGCTGCCCATGCGCATTGTTATTTATTGTTTGCTCCTCCGCAACCTATTATTTGTATCGCCAAGTACCGTTTCTCTATGATTAACCTTTACAGCTTAAATATGTATTTACATGGTATAACAAAAATACAACTGACTTAAATTTAAACTAATCTACGTAAAATAAATTTACCAAACAGCAGATTTTTTTATTTTTTTTATCGCCTCTACTTAGTTTATCTGTAAACACTTCAAAATAATAATATTATGTAATTTACGACACGAAACAACCACAAGACCGAAATTTTTTCACAGTTACTAAAGAAACAAAAACCGACACCATAAAATTTCTATTTTCGCATCAATGTCTTAGGGAAGCAGAAATGTCGAGGCTAGCGTAGCATTTGTTGCTTTTCCGCAACTATTAATTTTTATCTACAAGATGATATTGAGATGAAAAATTGGAGAGATATGAAAGAGGCCTTTACAGTGTGACAATACGGGCTGATAATTATAATACCCGCTACCGTTATAATTTTTGTTTCATAAATTAAAAGCTTCATTAGATTCAAAATCACAGAAGTCTTTTTGTGGTCATAATCAAATTTGCTTTCGATTTTCCACATCACTATCCGGCAAAGCGACGCAGCAACGTTGCCCGCGGTCGGACTCGTAGCGCCACACAGTAATTGGTTGCTCGTCCGCAACCGCTGATTTTTATCGCCAATTATTGAGTTTTCGCGCCAATTAAACGCTATCGCGCTTCCGCCGGAAGCCGCGTTTGTGGACATCATTGTTAGATAATCTGCGGCTGGAAATGGCGAGCGCTGATTGGTGCAATTTTCTCAGGCCGTTAGATAAATACGCGCGGTCGGTTTATTTTCTGCGCACACGCGATAAGAATATCATCTATTTTGTTATGAATGAGAGCGGAAATCGTTGCTTCGGTGTTCTTATTAAGCTTAGGTGATGTTGGTTAAAGATTAATTTATCGCATCTGTGTTCTTAAGTTTTTCAAAGTGATTCGTTTAAAAAAAGATAGGGATAGCAGAGCCACTGTAAATGTCTGGAAAGAGCAGAATTCCTGGTAAATTAATAATGATGAAGCGAATAACAAACAAACGCCATAATAGCAGCACCAAACTTTCAATTCAATTCAAATTGACTTTGTTGCACACACATACACACACAAAACAATACAGAACAGAACATAAAAGGTACAGTGAAGGCGGCCTTATCGCTAAGAGCGATCTCTTCCAGGCAACCTTGGGGCAGAAGAATCATATAAATACGAAGGTATAAGTGGTGCTACATAAATATATAAATAAATATAGATATAGTACGAGTATATATACATATTATACATACATATAATGGATAAACAATATACAAAATACAGTAGATCAGGAAGAAAAGGAAATCAGAGGAGATCAGGAAGGAAAGAAGAAAAGGCTGCTAAGGAATAATCTGTTCAAGGAAATACGTTTTTAGGCTAGTGTTGAAGGATTGTAAGGAAGGGGCTCGTCCGATGGGTTAAGAGGCTATGTTGGTTAGACCACGTGGCCGTGTTCAAGGTTGCATTGTTTTGTAGCTGTCCCTATCCGAGCCCTATCCTACCCGAGGGCGTACGGTGAGACAACATACACTACGCGAAGTTATCCACCCGTTATTGGGATGTTTCGTAGTCCAGGGATCATTTGAAGGATAAAGTATATTATGTAACCATTTTTTAATACAGTATACTAATGAAATTTCAGATGTCGGTGGTTTTTCCAAATTGTTCTAAATTGATTCATACTCTTGTAAATCAGGTTCAAAGTTGGGGCTTTTTATTATCGAAAAATACAATTCTTTGACGCCCTGTAACTCTGGAAGTATATATTTAAACGAAAATCTGACTCACCACCGACACAGATATTTGTTTCTAGATTGTGTCTTGAAAATTTCATAGATTTTCATAGCTTAATACTCAAAATATGACTGGACTACGTTTGTATGGGCGCTTTGACAACAGCATACCCTCTTAAGGATAGAGTTTCATAGTCGGACACTCTGCACGGAGAAACTTTATTTGGGGTGTTCCCATCTTAAAGCTTCTACAATGAAATAGGCTTCTTTTTATCCCAAAACTTGTTTGTTATTGTAAATTAGTCTATGTATTTATCTAAGCTGATTACTTTATGATAATAGCGATTTTAGCGAACCGAAAAGTGCACACACCACACTATGCCTCAGTGCAAAATTTAATTAAAGCGAGTGCACACTGTACATTGTTCTCACGTGTAAGCCGTGAATGTAAAATTTATAAATAAAGCATTATCTGCAATAATAACTCGGTTCGATTGAGTCGAACAATACGCTGGGACGTGTGGGCGGCGGTACTATCCAACTAGTATCGGAATTATATAGAGATGATACAACATTTTATAAAAAAATTATCTGCAATTATACGACGTAAGTAGTAATTTATGATCTTGGAATATATGGCTAAAATTTACACTAGTATTCTAGTATTTTAGCTGACTTCCTTTCGCATTTATAATGTAGTGGTGCGTTCTTTCGAATAATATTATGTTCAAGTTGAAAGTTCAAGTGAACGTGAAAAAAGTATTGTTCATTTAACGAAAATGACATGTTCCTAAGGGCATAAAAATACACAGGCATAGTTGTAAGTCCGAGAAAAGTCATTTGTTCATTGACCGGAAAATGTAACCCATACCTGTTTCCACGATGAAGGCGCTAAAAGGTAACAAACAAATTGTCATTTGTATTTATAACATCAGTGAGATTTTACGAATATTCAATTTAAGTTAAGTTACAGTTGGTAATAACTACTCTGTACTTTTAATCAAGGAGCCATTGTAATCGACTGGGGCTGATTTAATTGTGGGCAGCGTTAATTGGCTATTGTCCAACGATATTGGCCTGTTCCGATGGCCCATGGTTGCCGACTAAAGGCCAGTGTATTGTGTACAACCTCCCTTATAGCTTGTACCGTTCTTTATTGAAGAAAAGATATTTAAAATAAAGTTGACCTCTCTTATGACTGGAACCGTTGTGAAGATTTTTTTTAATTACTAGCGAAAAGTTTACCAAAATTATATGTACGTGAAAATGAAAACAGATAAAATCATTGCCATTTAATGATACCATGAGATACTCCTTGGTTTTAACCGACTTCAAAAAAGGAGGAGGTTATCAATTCGACGGGTATTTTTTCTTCTTCTTTTTTTAATGTTTGTTACCTCAGAAGTTTTGACTCGGTGAACCGATTGGGATGATTTGAAAGGTGGTGCTTCCCGTGTGGTCTAATTTGGTCCAATTCTGACTACATCCATGACAAAACGATATACGATAGCTCTTGGGGTATTTATTGACCTAAAAAAGGCATTTGACACGATTAGTCATGATTTGCTGTTAAAAAAGCTTTTCTCCATTGGAGTGAAAGAAACCGCACTGAGTATGTTTCGGTCATACCTGTCAAATAGATATCAAATTGTCAAAATTGGTAACACTAAAAGTACTCCCAAGTTAATTACCTGTGGAATCCCGCAAGGATCTATTCTAGGACCACTACTTTTCCTCGTTTATATAAATAACATTAACGAAATAGGTCTAAGCGGGAGTATATCGTTATATGCAGATGATACTAGCCTTTTTTATTTCGGCGACTGTATTGAAACTATTGTCAAACGAGCTCAACACGACCTTAATACCCTGAATATATGGTTACAGTACAACTTGCTAACGATTAATGTATCCAAAACGCACTATATAATTTTCAGTGCGAAAAACAAAAGAATAGGAACTTATGAACCGCTGACAATTAATAATGAATTATTATCGCAAGTTGAATCTGAAAAATATCTTGGCCTTTATCTTGACTGTAAATTGACATGGAAACCGCACCTAGACAAACTAAAATCAAAGTTACAGTCTCTCATGGGCGTCCTTCGTGGTATCGTTCGTTGTTTCCCAAGATCTGTGCGTTACACTATTTACAATTCTATGGTAAAACCACACCTAGACTATCTGATAGAAATATGGGGCTCAGCAGCGAAAACACACACAAAAGCTATACAAATAGCTCAAAATAAAGTAATTAAATTGTTATTTCACTACGATTTTCTCACCCCTACAGAAAAAGTCTACAGAGAAACCAAGATAATGTCACTGTCACAAATGTATAAATACAATACATGCATATTAATAAGAAAAATATTACACAAACAAGTACACACACAGGTGACATTTACGAAGGTAGGACAAGTCCAGGAACGATCGACTAGACGAGCGAACCACATGTGTTTGCGTGCGCCTCGAACCAACTACGGAAAGAGAAACATACTATTTGAAGGAGCACAGCTATACAACAAATTACCAAACGATATAAAGGAAATCAAATCATTTCTTCTATACAAACGCGTAGTGAAACATCATATTTCTAAAGATTTTTCTGACATGTGAACCCACACCTAATGTCTTTGAAATCTCTATAGCTGTCGACTATTGTTTTGACATGTAATAGTGTAGCATTTTTTCATGTGTTTTGTTTTTATATAATAAGATAGGTGGATTTTAATATCCAACCTACCCACTGTATCTTAATGTAAATAATAATTGCAATAATACCCACTGTATCTTGTATTTCACAATACAAGTGAATTTTATTCTTTTTTGTGAAATAAATGTCTTAAACCGTAAACCGTATATAAATCTTAAATTTGTCTTAGTTCAAGCAGACCTTGCAGCAGCAGCTTGTCTTAGTTCATGCAGATCTATGTATTATACATATTTATATAAGTATATGTTGTTTTAATTATTTCCTTCTCAAATCTCTTTGTTTGTATATCTTTTATTATGATATTGTATATGTCTCCGCACACCACCCTTTTATCTTTCTCCTCGCCCTGGTTGGCTGGAAGAAACAGAAACAGAAAAATATTTATTTAACTAAAGAAGAGATCCCTATATAGGGATAAGTCCGCCAATTCGACTTTTATTATAGTTTTAAAATTTTAATTATTTCAGTTAAGATGAACAAAGAGTATTCAATCAAACCTTTAACGGAATTGAAGTCGGTTTTCAGTTCTTTTTGAACGCATTTACTTTTTTAGTTAGCTGTCTTGAGAACTCCGTCTTCCTTTAATGCAAACCATGGATAATTTCAATGCCAACCATTTTCATGTAATACTCCGCGGAAAAACTGATATTGAAATCCAGACGCCTCACATGAATCTACATAATTATTATTTTAATTTAGGGCCAAGTGCCGTGGTCCCGTTCAGCCATTTGTTTTTATCCACGCCTATTATTTCGAGAGCATCCAGATCATTATACTGTTAATAAGGCCCCACGCTGTGTGGCTGATTGAAAAATCTCAAGCCAGTGTTGCTAGCCTCAAAATTAAAATATTCTCCATTTTTTATAGTTTATTTTTTAAGCTGTTATGAATTATTTGTTTGTTTCTGTTTACGTATTTTTTATGTATAATGGGTTTGCATCCTTCCACCTTTCATACCAGAACAAAACAGTGATATTAACTTTTAAATGACATTTCTCCTGATAGACTTCATACTATGAAGTCAGAGTGAGTGAGAGAGTATGATACAAAGTTGCGGATACAACAACAAACCACAGAGTACGTAACTGTCTGGTACAGTTAGGCGGCCTTATTGTTATTAAAGATCTTGTTAAATTTATCTAACCATCTTCCGTAATTTTTAGGGTTCCGTACCCATAGGCTAAAAACGGGACCCTATTACTAAGACTTCAAAAAGAACTAAAAACATCCGTCTATCTGTCATCCAGCTATATCTCATGAACCGTGATAGTTAGACAGTTGAAATTTTCACAGGTGATGTATTTCTTTTGCCGCTATAAGAACAAATACTAAAAAGCAGAATAAAATAAATATTTAAAGGGGCTCCAATACAACAAACGTGATTATTTTGCCGTTTTTGTAGATAGTGGTATGGAGCCCTTCGATAGCGAGTCTAACTCGTACTGGGCGGTTTTATTTCCTATTCGCCTTTCACACCGATATTGAAAATAACTGTCAAAACAAGTATAGAATAACGCGAAATCGTATAAAGTTCAAGCAATTTCAATACAAGATTTTGAATACGTATACAAACGAAAACATTTGCGTAAACTCATAAATTTTGTTATTGTCTGCAATTCACACCTATTGATTGATGAATGATCAACAAACAAACATAATCATATCTATAAACGAATCTTATTCATGCAGAAAGTGAAAACAACCACTGCCCACTAGCGAAGCCCCGCGAGACTAAACAGTAAACAAAACAAACGAAAACAGCACTCAGTTCTACAAAACATAACAATAACTTGAAGTTATTAACACTAACACTACCTCGTAAACAAGACAATGCTGGACTCACACTAACACGCAAAAATTGCATTCCTGCGTATGTTACCGGCACTGTATGTAGTTTTAGTTATTTTGTGAAACTTCCAGATACGTTTCTGTTCGCTGTAAATATTTTACACACACTCACAAAATATTTAACAGCGCTGAAATATCGGAAACTCATGAAAAAATGAACCATGATAAATCCGATAAAATGTATCAATACATACATATTATTTTTGCAACGAGTGTATCATTCCTTGCGAACAAAAGAGTTCGCTTCGCAATAATTAATTTACATTAATTTTTGACGTGACAACGTCTTATAAATTGGTTTGCCGGGTGACACTTCAAGAAACTGCGTTACGCTCCGCTCACGTTATGCGCTCAAAATGAGAGCGAGTGAGAGGCACGCGTCCCTTCCACTCGAGCACATTTTACCACTCAAAGTCGTTGTCACGTAAAACTTTCGCCCGTATACCGACTTTACAGGCAACCAATTTTTTTTAATTATTAAATTTAGAACTAATTCGCGTCTTCTATGTTTCATCCTATACAAATCACAAATTAGAACTAAATTACTTGTAAGTAAATATGAGTCCGTGGTTGTTCAGTTGGGTAGAGCGTTTATCCTTGAACTTGAACAATCGAAGTCTGGGTTCGATCCTGACTCGTACCAATGAGTTCCAATTTGTTATGTGGAATTCATGTAAGAATGATAAAAATCATTACTACTGGCTTTTCGGTGAAGGATAGGAAAATATCATGCGGAAACCTGCAAACTCCTAAGAAGAAAATCAAAGGTGTGTGTGAGGTCTACCAATCCGCACTGGGTCCGCGTGGTGGACTATGGCTCATACACTCTCTGTAGGAGAGTAGACCCTAGCCCCTGCAGTGGGGTCATATAATATAGTCTGTTCATGATGACGAACTTTTGTTATAAACGTCATTCTGAATATTTCTTAGGCATTGTATAAGGTGTCAATTGATCTGGTTTTACCAGTAACTTATGCATAAATAAATAAATGAAGACGGCAGGTGTACTCAGTGATTCCTTGCAGATAATTTGCCTAACTGGTTCTTAGTCTGACACATTACTTGATTGCGAGTGCGGGGAGTAAGTGGATGCATCGCTTGCTGAAGAATACATTGACGGTCTCGTATGATTTTGTCAATTACACGAATAAAAATAATTTAATACTATAAAAAAGGCTCCGCTGTCCTTCAGTCTGGGTACGATGTCCCACCCTATCATTAAGGTGTTTTGGGGCGTGTTTAGTTCATTACGTGTGGGTGACATGGCCCTAAGCTCACACAAAACATAAGGGGGCTAGTGACACTGCCATAAGACTTAGGTAATATGATAGGAGCTAGCCCAGTGGACAAAAAAGGCCACTGAAAATCAAATCCAAGTCCACGTATCAAAACTATACATTGATCTACATTTATTTTTGGTTTTTGTATTATTCAATAAAATTTAGCTTACATTTATGGCACTAGAATAGACATATAGACAAAGATTTCAATAATTTTATCCAAATCTAAGAAGTCGAGCACAATTTAGGTATTTTCCTCTACAAAAATTAGAACCCTAATGCTCGGTCGGTATTCATTTTTAACCGACTTCAAAGTAGGAGGAGGATTGTTATTACGATTAATCCGCTAATTATAAATTAATTTTGATTTTTATTATTTTGTTTGGTAGATCATACTTTAGAGGTAGTTCTGTATACATTATATCGAAATTGATAAAGCACTTTTTGATAAATTCAATAAAAACAAAATATACCTACCCAGATAATTCTACCTACAAGTGTACACATTTTAGGTGACTTTTATGGCGGTGGTACGAGACTCGCAATAATTTTATAGTCACTTTGTACTTTGATACTGGCCTATAGAGGTAGGTAAAATGTACACAAGACGAAACTTAACATGAAATATAATAGTACTTACGAGAATCTGTCACAGTTTTCAAAAAATAGAATAGAGCAAAGATATGGGACTCCATACAGGAAAAAATCTACCAAATGTCAAACAGGGCTAACTCAACAACCATTCTCAACCATACGTAATATAAGTACAGTGGCGCCAACCATGCGCAAGTAGCGCCTTTGTCGCATAGCCATGTGCCATACAATTTGTCGTGAACGAATTCGGAACTAATTTGCGTCAGACATGACAGTACAAAACGTCAGTGTGCACAAAAAGACTGGAAATTCTCGTCTTCCAGGAGAATTGTGCAAACCGCCATCGTCCTGGTCAGTAGCCCCTTCACATCCGGCTGATAAGGGAAGTCCAGAGACACTTAATTATTATGATTATGCTTCAAAGAACACGCACTGCCATGACACTCCTCCTTTTGTTTACATGCTCCAAGCCATTATGTTTTTACTCGCATCCTATGGCTTAACGCAAGCTTACGTAAATGCAATGCAAATTGCTGAGGCTTGGCTATAAAAAAGCCTGTGTAGGAGGCAAAGGCTCCACTATTAAAAGCTTAATGCTAATCATCATTATCGTCTTGTATGCTGTATGTCCACGGGTGGACTTTACATGAAGCGCGGGCATTTGACCTTAATCTCGCCTGATGGAAAGTGACGATATTTGGATAGTAAGATGATCCAGAAAAGATTTTTATATAATAATCGGGAAAGCGAAGTCTGTGCTGGTCGCGCATTTTTTACTTTCGAATTGACTAGATTACTTACCGAATGATTTCGAAATAGTCTCATTATCGTGAACTGATAGTCAGGATCCTCTCGAATCACTTAATTACATTTATTGCCCAATTAACAGTCAGTCACGAACTATTGAAGGCTTCTCACGAAATTATTGAAAATTAATTAGCTTTTTTTATTGAATTATAATTCATGTTGAAGCATGACTTTCTCAATGACCATATTAGGGAGTGTGAAATAATGTTACTCGAATTAATAATGTTACGATGAAACAGCGAAAATAAGTCATAAGTCAAAAAACATTGTGACCTCTTTAAATCAGTGGTTCTAAACTCTTCTTAGCCAGGGACCACCATGACTGCAAGAACTCCAAAATCGAAACAAATTTCGAAAGTTTGAAAAGTAGCTACCGTCATATATTTTAGAGTTAGTTTGAATCTAATCTCTAAAATCTAATCTAATGAAAGTAAAAACCGTAAACACGAATAAGTCGATGTCAAACTATTTCTATGCATTTTTGTGGGACTACGGTTGTTTATGTTAAATTTTAAAGAATTGTGTTTACAATAGAATTATTGAAATGTAGTAATAGGTAACTATTAATGATAAAAGCAAGACATTTCTATTTTTTTTTACGAGTAAATGTTTTATTAATCAATTGACATTAAACAAAGATCACATTTAATTAAATAAAGGTAGAAGGAAAGATATAGGAAAATACAATACATAATATATATTTACACTTAAAAATTTTAAAATTAATCTAGAAAACCGGATCGACTACCCGGCTATTTCTTTTTTTTTTTTAATTGTTTCCCTACTGTTAAAAACTCAATTAGGTACCACCCATCAACCCAGATTTTAAGAACTTGTTTATTTTATGTTTCTACTTGTCAATATTTTATAATTAAGTCATTTATTCATTAATTCAATGTGTGCTAGATTTATAGGCTGATTATTGTGGATGAACTGTAGGGATAGGGTGTAAAGTTAGTGTAAGGTTTGTCGATAAAAATATTGTGTTTTACGTGAAAACATAACTATATTTTTATGCACATAAATAAATACATCGTATAAATATGAACTTTCACCCGTATACTCGTACTGTTGATATTCCTACAGCTCACACCAAGCGTTTCACTTCCACATTTATCGTGCGTACAGCAAAAATATGGAATACTTTACCGGTTTCCGTGTTTCCCGAAAACTACAACTTGGGAATCTTCAAAAGAAGAGTAAATAGGCACCTTCTAGACCAACACGTAACATCATCGACCTCATCGTCACTTACCATCAGATGAGATTGAGGTCAAGTGTTGGTCTATCTTCAATAAAAAAAAAACTTTGTATTAATATGTAAAATATTTTTGAATAATACAAAATTGGTAAAAGTAAATTCTGGACTTTTGAAATTACTTTATCACTCTTTTAATTATCCCTATACAAAACATCATGCCCTTCTGACACTTCGTTACGAAGTGAAGGAAGGACAAACTAACTTACCTTCGTGTCAGTCCTCCAACAATCAAGGTCTGGGTTCAATCCTGTCTCGTACCAATTTGTTATTAGTAATTTATGTACGAATGATAAAAATCATTACCATTTGCCATTCGGTGAAGGAAAAAATCCTGAGGAAACCTTCACGCTCCTGAGAAGAAATTCAGAGGTGTGTACGAACGCGTGTCCAATCCGCACTGAGCCCGCGTGGTGTACTATGTCCCATACACTATCCGTAGGAAATACTTGAGCCCCTGCAGTAGGAACATATATATAGGCTGTTGATGAATATTAGTATAGATATGTGGCTATTTTAGTCGTTTCCTGTCCGCATCTGCTGTCTCTACTCTGTTACCCCCACGGCCGGTCTCCTGGCCTGGCAGCGCGCTGACTGCGATTAATTCATCAAGTCAATCTTTCGCTATTTTCGTCAGCTGATTGCATTCCTTATCTACAAACCAGTTTCAGGAGTATGTCTAGATTA
Organism: Carcina quercana; assembly: GCA_910589575.2. Lineage (NCBI taxonomy): Eukaryota > Metazoa > Arthropoda > Insecta > Lepidoptera > Depressariidae > Carcina > Carcina quercana. The sequence continues at coordinate 4,064,420 of OU342446.1, read as the reverse complement.
TAATAAAACGCTAGCGAAGGCGTTGTAAAATATCACGGATACTCCTCTAATTGAACCTTGTACTAATATTATAGATATTTTTAAACAAAATAAAAAGATGATTACATCAAAATTATACAAGCGAAAGTTAGTCCACTTGTTTGGTACCTATTGACGCGTCAACGACACACATTTAATCGTGATGAAATTTGGCACGCACATAGCATTTAGAGGTGATGGAAAAATAAAGTCGTGATCAAAAGCTTGGCCTTAATCTCATCTGATAGTAAAGTGACTATTAGGAGTCCTAAACCTGAATACTCAATTGGGGGCGAATATTACTCGTACAGCAACTACCCAACCAACCCAACCAAAAAATACCCCGCTGGGTATCGAATCCACGTCAAGGTCTAAAGTATACTTCAAAGATCATAAGAAGGCACTACCTCACCATTTACAGCTGAACGCTGCCCCCATGGTACACCACAGGGACAGGTGTATGCGGCCAGCCGGCTCTCCGAAACTTTTACCAGGTTGTCAGTCCGTCTAATTACTAGAAATAGTCTCAGAATCAGAAAACATTAAAAAATATATGAATTATATCTATTTGAGAAGATATTTAAACCCATCCAGATAAATATTACCGTCTGAGCGTAATTGGTTTTAAGAATATTAGCATAAAAACCACTATAAACGCTAAACGTTTCAAATATGAAACATTAAAACTGCTTGTACGTGGTCCATTAAAACAGTAATCTGAATATAACTGAACCGCACAAGATGACAAAAAGAAAAACCAATGATTATAAATAATAATAAAATAAATGAAATAGTTGATATCAAAGATTATGACAAAGAGGCCAGTTCGATAAATGATCCGGTGGTCTAGCTTTACAAAACAAACGAGAGTAAACTAAGAACTTGAGAAGATAATGAAGGCGAAGAATAAAATCATATGGTTACGACCCTACAGGATACAAAACTACGAAGTGAAGAGACTATGTGAGTACTTTACTTTGGAGTACACACTGTTATGAAAACAATTGTAAATTTTAGTACATTACATAGTTTATTTACAAAAGAATTAATACAAGAACCGGGAAACATTTACTGGACCAACTGCCCACTAGATGTTACGATGATTTGGTAAAGTTGGAAGTCTAACGCCTAAGAACCTGTAATTTTTGCAGATTATTAGACCGGAAGATTCGTGGAGATCCCAGGGCTCCTCGACTTGCGCCGAGGATGACCACCGAAGGGGTTTTAGGGACTTCTCTCCTAAGAAGTCGGGTATATTTCCCCCTCGAAAAAAAAGACATGTTCAGCAGTGGATTTTTCCCAGCTGATGATGATGAATAAAAAGTAGTTGTATTAAGTTTATAAATTCATCATCAACAGCTGGGACATTTCCAATGCTGAACATAGGCTCCTATGTCATAAATGACCAGTCCTATTCCGTCCAGTAGGGGGACTAACCTATAAGTTCAGAAATAATTATTTTCTAAGTTTCTCTGTGTGTCCCGCAAGAATGCTAAGCCTGTATAGTGAGTAATATTAAGGAATAATCTACAAACAGGTAATAGTATACAGTGGGAACACTGAGACCCTCCGAGATAAAGAAAATATCAAGACTATTATGGCCCGTCGCACGCATGTCTCTCGTGGTTTCGATTTGTGTGGATAAGACGTTTGTATAACATAGTGAAGTCAAATAACTAAAATTTGTAACATTATAAAAGTGTAGACCTTAACTATGTGCTTAAGGATCAGGTAAGATGCAATTAATACAAAAATTTTGAGTGATTGTGGATATTGTGGAAAAGCAAATTATTCACAAAGAATAACAATGTGTATCGAAATTAGTACAGAGAAACAGAAAAGTAATTTCCATAACAAAACTTTGCTTATTTTTAGTCACTGCAGTTTTAAAAAATCACTATATTTTTGTTTTGTATTAAAATATATAATAATAATAAATAATAATAAAAGTATTTATTTTACAAAAATTGTTACATTTCACTTATAAGTATGTGCGTGTGTGGTGAGAGGGCGTGTGGTATGAGAGCTGAGAAGACGTTCATAGAAGAAGAGAAATAGTTCAGTTTAGTTATTAATTTATACTTTTATATGTATATTTAATATGTAATTGTGATTGTGATTGTCTTTTCTTTTTTGATTGATTGATTTGATTGTGAATAACTTTCAAAACAAATAGAGATTATAACAAAAGAATACTTCGTAATGCTGACAATATTAATATTCCTAAGTCTAGAACAAATTATGGCAGAAGTAATATAACGTGTATGGGAGCGAAAATATTTAACGGACTACCAAAAGAGATAAAAGAATCGAAAAATTTAAATATTTTCAAAAAACAACTTAAAACTTACATTACTTCATAGCTTCATAGCTCCTAATCCGACCCTGTTCAACTGGCCGCTGCTATGCAATGCCCGCGCTAATTAATACCCGCCGACTGTTTTATTTTGCGTCTTGTTTATTTTTTGTGTATGTACCTACCCACTAATATTAAGAATATTATCTACTGTTAATCTATTTGCTCTAGTTCTAAGTTCTCATTAAGTGAAATGTAATTTTATTTCTTTTGAGAATAAATATCTTTAACCCCAAATTAGTACAGAGAAACAGAAAAGTAATTTCCATAACAAAACTTTGCTTATTTTTAGTCACTGCAGTTTTAAAAAATCACTATATTTTTGTTTTGTATTAAAATATATAATAATAATAAATAATAATAAAAGTATTTATTTTACAAAAATTGTTACATTTCACTTATAAGTATGTGCGTGTGTGGTGAGAGGGCGTGTGGTATGAGAGCTGAGAAGACGTTCATAGAAGAAGAGAAATAGTTCAGTTTAGTTATTAATTTATACTTTTATATGTATATTTAATATGTAATTGTGATTGTGATTGTCCTTTTTATTGTTGAAATTTAACTATGTATACAGCTTTTTGCTTGCAAGTAAAATGGATGAGAGATGTAGGATGTATAAATCATGTGTAATTTTTAGTTACTTTATCCCATCTTTTAAAAGTCATTCTGATATTCGAGGCAGATACAAACTCCAAAAATTATAAATCATATCAATCGTTCTAGTCATTCTTTAGTTATATGTTATATCACATAGATTTCTTGTAATTTTAATTACGCTTTTTATTGTTGACACTATATCGAACCGAAACAATAAAATATCGCACTCGATATGACTGTCGATTCTCAGCTAGAAGCCCTATTGTAGCCTCAGTAACATATTTCTTTCGAGTGTGAGTTCTACAGATTTCGTATGAGTTTTCGATGTTACAACTATGTAGTCTTTGTCCTGCCTTAAAGGTATGTCCACATTATTACTAACGCTACAATCGACTGTATCTTTTGTAGTTTCGCATCCACCGGCCTGTCATACAGCGGGCCTTAGCGAATTAACACCGGAGTAAAGTCTCGCTGTGTTGAGCCTTTTACTGTACCGCGTCTTTGGACACGATGTCCGTTTCTCATACATAGCACCTCGTACCTATTGTTATATTGCGGTGATTGTAAGAGTATGTTTATAGCTTTGGTTGGATTTTACTTACGAATGTCTTCACTTATTTGTTTAAGAGTTCGTCTTGTCTTTTGCTACTATTATGCAGTTAATTAGTTTAATACATTAAAAGGACTTATTTAAGCTAGACCGATCGTTGAACAAGGCCACGCTCTTGATGAAATCTTATATATAAATATAAAGCTAATGTTTTCTCTATCACCACCAACTCCGATCAACTTCCTGTAGGAGTAGTGAATACCCCTTGGTCTCCTGCTGAAAGTAAGGGAGTTTGGTCGCGATGGGTGGAAGTGGGTTGTGGGTAGCAAAAATGTGAAAATATATATCTGGCCTTTTGTAATTCATGTGAACTTCACATGAGTGAAAAAGTTCACATGAGAACTTCTGGAAAGTTCTGAAAATTTCTGTAATGATCTAGAAAGATTACATTTACTCTATTTTTTAGTTTATTTCAGACCATAAAAAAGTCCATAGATTATTCCAAAATACAGACGTAAAAATACATTAATAAACATTACATACTACACTATATAGGAGAGTAGGACTGAGCCCCTGCAATGGAGACATATATAGGCTGTTTATGATGATGAGATAAAGTTTATGAAATCTCAATAAATATCAAAATTTTCTATTGTGTATTTATTCTACAATATCCGATCGATAGAAATCCATTTAAAATTCGAATTTCGGATTCATGCAAGTTGCGCCCAATCCGAAATCGAATCCGAAACAAAAATAAAACGAAACAAATCTTATGGTAGCGGTGTAGTTTCCATACAAAACCGATATAATCATAGTTCTTTTGGATTTTTATTTAAAATGTTAATATCAGCAATAAATGAGTGTTACTTCATGGTAAGTGCTGATAGGACCGTTACCCAGAAGGTTTAAATGAGGCGCTGTCCCTTTCATACCGGAACACAACAACAGTGCTACTGAAATCACAATACAACGGAACAATATTAAAAATTACTCGTAATATTTTCTTGCTTCACTTTTGACAGATTCTGTTTTAAAACTATCCTTATTGCAAGTATTCATTAGATACGAAAAACGAACACCAAAGCAATTTCAAAGGCAATCCGATGAAGCAAGAACTAAAATTTATTAGGGCTTAGTACAATTACAAAAGGAAACTGAGTCCCATTCGATTCTTCAAGAAACAATTAATTAGGTAGTCAATTAAAAGCGAACTGTCTTCCTTTAGTTTATTCCAGTTTAACTTTCCTATGTGGTAGTGATCGTAAATTACACAAAGAAGTCCTGAGACTAAAATTGTTTGTTAATCTTTCCTGGTTAATACTAATTCTTAAGCTTTAAATCAGTTTGATAATCTGTTGAAGATTATCCATACTAATATTATGCAATATTAAATGCAAAAGTTCGATTATTTGTATATTTGTTTGTTCTTCCTTTATGTCGTTGTTGAGGGTCAAAATGACTTGGTTTTGATGAAATAAATTTGATCAAGACCAGTTTCATAACATTTCCTGAAAGAACTCGCCTTTATCAATAAGGCCTTCTGTACCGTATACTCGTACTATGTTTTCTTTTTGTTTGATCCTTTTTATTATATTTTTGTTTGATTCGCTTTTATAGACCGCAATATATTTGTTATATTATTCTATTTAAGATTATAAATTTATTCAGTCTATTGTCATGAATTTAGGGGTTGTTTTTTATTGATATAACAATTTCTCCTTTACCAAGTCGTCAGTACATCCAGTGGGAGGCAGGCACGCTGTCTTTTCGTAATTATACTCACCATAGGTTATCCATTCTTCGAGTGACATTTCCTGCTCATTGCCTATTCAACTTAATGACCTTTTGAGCTAGGCGGTGACTTTAGTTCTTCCTCATTGCGGATTTTATCAAACATCCAAGCCTAAGCGTATATAGCTGGTTTAATGGCTTTCTGGGTGACTTTAAGCTTGTTCGTTCATCGTGTTCAATCTACATAATAAGCTAATACGATCTCTTATACTGCTACAGTAAAACATGATAACAAAGTTAGCAACTATCACAATGTAACAGCACGGTCGACATCGCTGCTATCTCAATTGTGTGACGCGGAACCGTTTGTGGAACACGTACTCGTACCAGCTACAAATAACAGTTAACCAGGTATCCGACTACTGGGTACCAGTCCGGCACAATGGCGTCTAGTATCGTATAAAAATATCAAGTGGCTTCAGTGCGCCTTATATGCAGGACAATGGTGGACGTGCTTTGCGGGACATGGATCCTAGGATGTAAACTTGCCGGTGGTAACGATTCACCTGTGTGAGAAAATAACATGTATTCTTGTGTTGTGTCGACTTAATTTTCTGAGAAAGAAAGAAAGAAAGCGTGAAATATCTCACGGAAAGACGATTGTCCTTATTCTACGTCTGAAAAGAAAGGTTTTGCCACGCGGGCAAACCCCCCGAGCAAATTACTAGTAGATTGAATATAAATGTACCTCTATAATGGCAAGGAAACCTCTAAAAGCCAACAGGTTAATTACAGTGAAAGTAGATCACTTTTAAGACGAGTACACATTGATGTTTTGTCAGTTTGTCTCTTCGCTCGTGAAAGTAACAAAACAGCTCGCAACTTTCGCAAAACCCTTCAATCAATACGAAACGAAATCCGAAATCGATTTTAATAAAGATACAGTTCGAGAAATTAACTTTTCGAGGTCCTCCTTTGATTTACCATCGCTTCGAAAGATGTTCGCGAAATAAGAAAGAGTGTTATTAAGTCGATAATTATTTGTCTTTTGGAACGGTTACATAAATAAAATTCGAAAGGGTTGAAATTGATTTACTTTATATTTGTTACTACTTGTTGACTGATATTCAGTGTGATGGCAATCACTTAATCCACCTGCCAAGTGTGGTGTTCTATCATAAAACGTTCGACGCGTGACAATCTACTAGAAAGACAAGGTCAACTGTGAACTTATGTAGTTGATAATGTAGCGATTCAGGGGCCTGTAAGTCTTTAACACAGCTTGAAACATCGCACATATATTTTATGAGACAACTGATTGTACAATGACATGGTTCTATGTATGCTTACCTAAAACATTTACTTAAAATTATAATTTCTACCACAGCAATGTTTTAGTTACCTCGCTGGAAGTCGCCCCTATGTCTCTGTGGTATATAGGCAAGGAATATGGCTGGAGATAGCGTGAATGTGTTTTTGTTCTGAACAAAATGTGCCGATTTACGGTGGGAGGCGAGGTAAGCTGCGACAACACTAATTTTCATGTCAGTGTATCAGAAAGGGACAACATGAAAGGACGGTATAGAACACAGAGGTAGTTAGACTTTACTAGGTACAAAAACACGAAATTGTACTAATTTCTTTGCATAGTTTTTTAAAACAGGACGATTGATTATGATTCTTGTTGCAACCCTATCTGGGGCACATTTTTAGCTGCGATATGTTTGTTGTACTAATTCCGATTTCTGAAGTTCGTGGTAGCAGGTTTACGTTCTATCCCAGTGCGTGCAGGCCGGAGAAACGCGAAAATCACTATTTATCGTCGGAGTGACGAGCCATAAATCTGCGGGAGAACTATCTTGACGGTCACCCATTGTAATATACCTATTGTCGTTTTACAGGCTGGCTTATTGAATACCTAGTCCATGGATTGCATACTGTTATGTGGGCATTGTTGCCGCTGATCACCTTTACAGGAAGTATGTTTGATTTATTCCTTCCAGTTTTATTGTTCAATAGAAAATGGATGGGATTCACTTGAAGTGGAAATGTTTGTATGCATAAGTACTGTCACCAATAAAACCAGTACTCTCTGTGTTGTCTGAAACTTTGAGGTCTGTAGGACACACATGACAGCAAAAATGATGTGTGGCAAGCATACAACTGTTTACCACGAACATCTCACTGCGATTACCGACCCACCTGTCAATTCTGACCTTGACATATCTTCTGATTTGACAGCCGTTTGTTATTCCTCAACAATCTAAAAACAAACCATCAACAGGGAATTTTGTAAGTTAAAAGTATCACTGATTCTTATTTCGTGTAACACTTTTCTACAAAGAAAGCGGAAGTTGGCTTTATGGTTATTTAAATGGTTCATCTAAAAATCGACGATATTTTGTAATGGAAGAGGTTTCTATGTTTCACATCTGCCAGGTATCCCGCTACGGCTTAAAGTTTTAAAGTTCACACAGTCTCCGTTAGCTGATTTAAATAAAAAATAGAACATTTATAAATTGTCAATAAATATATTTCTAAGGCAAATGAAGTCGTTTGTTTATTTGTCAACCGTTTATTAATTTATGAATAATACTAGTCTATCAACCTGATTTTATTCGCAACAACTGTTTAAGCCCTCACTGAAGTAAACAATGCAGCCAAGTTATTTTCACTCAATTTGCATTACGTCCAAAAGATGGATGTTGTGCGCCATTTTGAAAAATGTACAACCGTAATCAGCGTGCGTCTGCGCATAAACAAAAAGCGTATATTGTACGTTTACAAACATAAAATGTGAGGAATTTAAGGATTTGTTGGTATCGTAAAGAGTTCAATTCAGAAGAAATGTTAAGACTCAACGAACAGAGAATATTTAGTTTTGGTCGCATACATTGTAGCATCCATACTAATATTATAAATGCGAATTCAAGGTTATTAAATGTCCTTCTTTCACCTCTGTCTTGATTTTTGTATAGGTATAGTTGAAGAGCCATAAAAGGGCATGGGAAATTTTTGTAAGATATTCCACATTCATCACGGTTTGTTTCATTGCAATTGGCTCGCCTGACGAAACTAGATACATTCTGGTTATTACTTTTCAAATCACTAGAATAGTTCATTTATGAAAAAGACCGCGGAGAATATGATCATAGTCATTGACAGCTGCAAAATCAGAAAGGGAATGCCAGCCTTAATAATTATGACAGTTTAGTCGAACATAATTAAACCTGAGAGATGAATAACACAAGCTCCTCGTGTTATATGCAGATGAAAAAGTAGTATAATATCATGAATTGCATTATTGACATACATGTGCTCGCAGATTGTAATTAGTTTCGGAAAAACCTGCCAAGTGCGAGTTGGTAAAGGCAAGAAGGGCTCCGTACATCATAGAAAGAAACGTACAGATTTATACCTTGAAAAAAGAAATTTTTTTATACCGAAGTTTTTGATGATCTCTCAAAATTATACTTGTAAGGAACATAGCTTACGTTTACCTGTAATTTTTACACAAATTATATTTTCTGTAACTACTTCAGATTTTGCATTTCGGAACATTCGGAGACAGGTGGGAAAGTCATGTCTTATGTCTATCAGTGTCCTTATGCTGCAATAAGGATCATACCGTCAAGTAGTTAGAATTTTTATGCATTGAACGGTGAAAGCTTTCGCTCGTTGCGTTACGCCTAACCTCTTAATCCGTAGTGTAAGACAGTGAATTTAATGTTTTCCTAATACGTAACAAAATGCAATCCTAGCTCCCGGTCAACGAGGCTGCTATAAATAGTGCCCACGGCGGCGGTACCTTAAAGTGCATCTGACCTGTAATCGTCCACTATGAATACGGCATAACTGTCCCGCGGACAAATAAAATGAGTTTTTTATACCGCCCTCTGTCGGCAGCGCTAACCGTTTTAATTTTATTTCAATTGTATTTCTGTACCGTCTAAAACGGTGCAGAGAAGTGAAGCCAAGCTGCATCACTATTTTATCAGTAGAATTAATTCCTTTACAGTGAGGTCCTTTCGAATTAAAACTCACCATGTCATCTCTTTGTGTCGTAAAAGGCGACCAAGTGAAAAATAAAGCTGCGGTCACCAATACAAGTCCAATGTGGCGATCTATGAGGGGAGGCCCATGACCAATAGTGGACGCATGCAGGCGATTTTTAATTTTTTTTATTTGCTTGGGACTTAAGTCATTCTGGGCATGCCAGTCCCTTAACAACAAAATTTAATTATACACGCTGCCCTATTGTGTGGTTGAGCATTCAGCAGCCGATTATGAATTATATTTCTTTAAAATTGTCACCTGACAATATACTATATGTTGGGAGATGTTTATTTCAAAAAACACAAACACTATTACAGACCTAAATACTAATTAACTCGTTCGAAAAGAACGAAGGAACCGACTTTAAATGCCCTAAAAATCTACAACCATTACCTAAAATGTTTACCCCTAGAGGTAGAATTATCTGGGTATATAGAGGTATATGTTTTTGTTGATTTTCTCAAAAAACACTTTATCAATTTCAATAAAATTTATACGAGACCAAAAAGAATCATCAAAATTGATTAATAATTGGCGGATTATCGTGTTACAAATAAACATACAAAAAACATAAAGTGGCATTGAAAACCTTTTTTGAAGTCGGTTGAAAAACGAGTATATTCAATGTATGTAACTATTTTTTTTTTGTAACAGCATTGCAAGAACGTGGTTTCGAAACAATGACAGACAAAAAATCTCCGAACTTGTCTTTCCCTCACTACCGTGCCGCCTCCTATTCTTGAACGGACGACACTTGTCCAACTTTATCGTCATTTTACGACCCTCGCTTTTATACTCAAGTCGTTCGATACTAGAATCGTCCCGATAATCTACTGTGTAAGATTATGTAAGAATTATTCAGATTCGTTGTTATCAGCCACTTCGGAACACCTCGCTTTTATTTTCTTAATTTGTAACGCATTAGTTTGTTCCCGGGCCCAGGGACGTCACGTTGTAAACTTTATATTTTATGTGCTTTTCTGTTGTCCGGATTTGAGACAACAAATGATAAGATTGTGTAATAAGTTTCTTAAGGCTGCATATGGAATCTAATGGCAACCTTCATCGCTTCAAAAATCTTGCTTATCAACCATACAATATTTCAAAAAATTCAAGAGGGAGAATTTCAACTCATAGTATAAGGCGTGCTCACTCAGAAGCCTGAAATTAATGTGGCGCTAGCTCTGTTACTTTCATCACTTGTACACAATAGTGCTATTAACTATGCTGATTGTCGGCAGATATATGTAGTGTAGGTAGCTTGGTTATGGCTACATGCTATTCAGGCGAACATATATGTATAATACCTATAATATGTAGTGGCATATAGCGCTGAGTGTTCTGTTCAGTTAGTTCAAACTGCATCTATCACAATCAATTATACACCCACACAAATTCAACTAACTCTCCTAATGAGACACAAATCATTTTTCTATTTAACCAATAAATAAATTGTTTTTCAGTAGCGCCGTCGACGGTAGCGCGTCGCTCGAGGGTGCAAGCCTGCGCGGGCGCAGACCAATTACTGCGCGGCCGAGAGCGCCCGGGGGTAGTACGAGCATGTTGGGTGATAGACGCTAATTGTACCTGAGTGAGGGAACGGCAATTATAACTACATAGTGATTTTTGATTGAAATTATGAGTGGAAATCGAAGGAAAACTGTGAAGTGAGATTTTGTGATCTCAAACTAATCATGATTATCATTTTACGATCGTCATGTTATTCATATCGGTTTTTAGAGACAGAGGTCATCCGATGCTTTTCCTGTGTGAAAATTATTTCTTGGTGATCTACATCAATACAAACTTACAAATTTAAATGTATACAATGTAATATCATTAAAGACGTAGCGTGAAAGAGAGAGAGAGACTCATGAACTGTGGCTTCTGCTTGAGCAAGCCTAAGCTTTATCGAGCCATGTACAAGCAAGTTGTACGGGTAATGATCATGATTTATTTTCTGTGTGTGAAATAAAAAAATTCAATACAATATGGCAGTTAATATTATTTTATATACAAAAAAACTAAATTTAACAGGTTATTGTTTACGTCAATAAGCATAAAATAGATGTTTCAAATTCGGCCTGCATTTGTACACTATTAAAAAAATTCAGTAATAATATAAATATGTATAGAAAAATACTAGAATTTCATTTTTGCATTTATTTTAGTTGTAATTACAAAATCGTGTGATAGCGTGTGACAGTGATAGCGTCAAGTGTAATTTTATTGACGCCATCTTTGTTTTCAACGTTAACTCCTAGCTGTTTCGTGCATTCTTACATTCTATTTAGCTCACCTATTTGATACTGTAATAAATCAATTATTCATCTATCGCAGGAAACAATACTCTCCTAACATCCCTACTACGACAGGTGCATCAATTTTAATAGACTTCTGCCGTCTTGAGGCTTCTGGTCAAGTTATGCAGAGAAGCCTCTTGCCCACAATAAGCAATTTTATTCAAAATAGGCGATTTCTCGGTGGCCGGACACTAATTTATTCATAGAACACTGTCCTGGTTACAACCACAGAATAAAGGAAAATGTGTGTATGATCCTGCTGAATTGTAACATCAACAGACTGGAGAACCACTGTTGAATATAGATGATCACACGGTATTTCGACTAGTCTGGTGCATGCATCCATCGATTATTATTTCAGTAATCTAAGTTTTTTCGGTGGCCGTGTGAGCCGAGCTTTTGACTAGATCCACCCCATGTCATCGCGTGGAGTTCATGCCAGGTATATTGATGACTGAGGTAAAATTTCTGCTACTCAGCGTGGTGATAAAGTCCTTCCAAAGTGACGTTATGTTCGTAGGAGGAATGCTTAAATTCAGGAATAAATCCTGCCTCATAACAAGAGAAACATTCAATATACGTGCAATAGGAATGTATATACATTTTTAAAGAAACCTTCACTTATTTTAAATAAATTTGACAAAATTTTTACGTATTTTAGTTAGCAGTATTCATCTTAAACTTCGTTATGCTAAATAATTCTGTTTTCAAGTGACAATATAATAGATATATCCTTTCTGGATCCAAAATTTCGTTATATCAATTATAAATAATAGTACTTATTTCCCAGATGAGTAAGAATTTCAACTTGAGATCGTTAGCCAAATCGTTTGAGAAGAGTTGTCTACGAATAACATAGTCGTACATATCAAAAAACCTATCAGGTAATATAATTGTGACCCAATTTAGCCTAGATTTTCCTACTCTTTATTATTTTTCTATGTTCTTATTTTTTTTGGTTTACACCGCTAAATTGCAGCGTTAAGGCGATCCACCTCCATGAAAGTTTCATACTAAATTTCTGTTGCCATAATCTTTTAAAATAGAAAAGCTGGATTTGTGTAGTAACTATCTAAAAATAGGACATCAGATTGTGATGTCGCGAAATTAGTATCATTAACATACAACTTCACAGTGAATCGCAATTTTCATTTTAAATATTTTTATTCGATTGTTCAAAGTGCCATATTTGAACAATTAGCTGCGTAACTGCTGTTGTAGCTAACTATAAAGTTGTTAATTAATCATATTTATTTCGCGGCACTAGGATATCGTCTCCTATTTTTAGGTAATTACTTATCAAAGCCAGCTATTCTATTTAATTATTTATTAAAATATTATGGTAACAGAAATTTAGTATGGAAACATTAGAAGAGGGATAACATTATTAGCACTTTTGTGTTTTAAAAAAACTAAAAAATAACAGAGCCAGAGCCAGCGCCACATTATATCGAGGCTTCACGCGCACGCTTACCATCATCGGCCTTATCGTCACCATCATCCGAGTTGAAGGTCAAGTCAAGTGCAACCACGTATTTTTTATCCAACAAACCGTCTGAAAATTTATCTTAGTACAGTGCAGGTTGCAACTCCCGATGTCACACGTCGCTCTAGGGCAGTGTCGTTCCTTCAATTACGTCATAACATGTCCTAGCCTGTGATTTGTTTGGAATTTTAATGAACCACCGCCAACCACGTAGTTTTGTATTATCGTGTTCAACCGAACGGTTTAAACTGGAAATGGGATCACGTTTTAGAATTTTCTAGTTTCAAATCCATTCTTCTAAACACGGTGTTATCAAATTTAAATTTTTTTGAAAGCATTTTTCTTGTCTCTGAATACCTCTACTTCTGGGTGCCTCTTCTCGTAGATACTTTTTCATCAAGCTAGCGTCTCTAATTACTGATCTTTCTTTTTCAAGAACTATATCATATTTCTGATCTGCTTCTACCTAGTTTTACCTGCGTTACCTGTACCACAATTCTTTTGACACATTTGATCGAAATATTATGTCGTCACTTTAGCTTCCTGAAAAAAATAATTGATGTACTCATACTCCAATTGAATACTGTATCTTTGCTTGATGTTAAGTTCATCAAATAATCTCAAAGTGTTTGAGCTGTATTTATGTAATACAAATGAAGATATCGGTATCAAATTCGTTAGATTACCTGTTATCAGAAAGCCATATCTTTCCGAACTCACCGTAGCTCGTAAAAATCCGTTTGAGATATTTCAATCATTTTCATGCATCTTTAAATCCGGTCCATCCTTTATTTAACCCTCACCCAAAAAGTAAAGTTTTGCAACATTAAAATCGAACCAATTCCTTTGCAAATTTTTAATTAAACACAAAAGGCTTGTACCGCGTTTATCTCGAGAACAATGAATGCAACAATTACAACCGCTGGCTCGTGAGCTTGTGCTTACGGGACTTGAAGGCGAAAAAAAAAAGCTGGAAACGCGACCCAAATTGCTCTTTTTGCGCCGAAAAGATCGGATAATGCTAGGGCTGGTGATATCTCGTTGTATATCCTGAGCGTGATGATTATTGCCAGTAAACGTGATTGTGTGATTTTGGTTTAATGGAAGAGAAGAGATGCCAAGCTTGTAATTTTATTTTATCGTATCCACGGAAAACCATTAAGAGTCTGAGACAATGTTTTGATTAAAGAGAGGAAAAACAACCGCTGAAGTTTGTTTAAATTTCAACCTGTAAATATTTTTGTGATATCTGTTGTTTTAGTTAGAATCTTTGACTTTATTTTCAAATGTATGCAAAGTCTATATGTAAATAGATACAATAATTATAATTATACGTTTATTCAATTCAATTTAAAATAATTTGTACATTACTAAATATTCAACGAGCTCTGTTGTAGGCAAAGCCTGTGTCACACATAATTGATACAAATCTATTACGATTACTAATCAATGCAGACTAAACTCACACCTCTAGGTAGTATTATATTAAAGGTAAAAAGACCGAAAAACAGATCAAACAGAGGTTCCTATACATTAATATTTTCAAATAATATAACTATAAATTACAATAGTAAACTTTTACTAAGGCACGTTCATGCTGCTCTGGTTGTGTTGGTCGCTATCCTCCCTCGGAAGCGACGTTACACCACGTCCTTCGGCCAGAAGTCCTCCCTTATGAAGGTCTCCAGCTTGCAGGTCTGTATGATCAGTCAGTCAGATGGGATTGCATTCTATTTAAATTATCATGGTACCATAATAGCAACATTGAATACTAATGAGTTATACCGAACCCTGCACTTGTTTCTCAACTGTCAGTTAATACTCCGACAGCCCTGCATAATGGGAGAAAATTGCCGAAAGCACAAAAGGGGGGTTTCGAGGCCAATTTGATTTATTTACGGTTTGATACAGTTCCGCATCTCGGAGTTTTTTACACGACAATGTGACTTGAATTGATGGAGCATATATGAGAAAGACTTAATGATGTAGTGAGTAATAATGCTTTAATAAGATATGACATGTTCCTCCATCGAATTACTTGGAAACGGTGCTTTTGTGTAGCCATTTTGTATTAAGGTTTTTTCGGACAAGCAGTTATGATTTGGCCACCTCACGCATGAAGGTGTTTTGTTCTTTTTACAACTCATATTAACTTCGTGAAACTGACAGCGCGTAGGTAAAAATTCATACAGAAAGCTTTAATAAATATACATTTATTTAATTACATTACATTAGATTCTTTTATTACAACAGTATCAATACCAATTTCACATCTGTACGTGTAATACAATCGTATGGATGAGAAAATCTTTACATTGAAGATGTTTCAAAAACAGTCAATCAGGTTGATTTAAAATTACTAACTGAATATTTTAAATCAGTTTTTGAAATGACTGTCAAATTCAAAAATTTCATAGTGAACAGTGATCGTCAAAAGATATTCTAATATCAAACAATAACCGACGACCACGAATAAAATAAAGAAGATGTCGAAATAAAGATTATATTTAAAGATAAAGAAAATCAGTATGTCATATAACCTGTCTATAATACTTCAATAGTATGATGACGAGGAAGTTAAACACTTTAAATACGAAAACAGATTGGATTAGATTGACATATATTTATATATGTATATATCAAGACTAATTAATTAATAGCACATAAAAATAATGTCAACTGAAAAATATCCCATTGTTCCTGTAATGATACTTCATTTCGAAAATGCAAACAAGCAAGCTCTTACAAACATAATTCTTTCGACACCAAATATTGCTTTTCACGACTAATAATTAATCATATCAAACAATGTTACATTACATACCGCGTTCCTAAGAAACTTTATCTTTTGCGTGAAGGTATGCCGCATCCACCCACACACTCGTAGAATGGAGTGAAATAAACAAAGCGATACGCCCTCATACTTTTAATACAAGATCGTCTATTACAGTGTCACTTCATTGCTACTGCAGGTATCGCTTTATATAGATTTATGCTAAAAAAGAAAAAATACGGACCAAGTAATAGTGCCTTGAGGGACCCCTCACATTGTTTTACATTTCAGTAATATTTTATCACAATAACTCACTATATTATGTTAGCTTTTGCCTTATAAGACTTATTTATTTTACGCAATTAATTATGTAATCGACGACCGTGAATAAAAAAATAAAAAGAATTCGTTTATGTAAATCAAACGCTGCTTTAAAATCTGCATAATTAACTTTTTGTGTGTGTGGCGTGGCAGCTCTTTAAGAGCTTCTTGTTTCTTCACAATAAAGTATCGACGTTCATATGTAGTTAATGAACGCTATAATGTTAAGAAGAGCGTGTCTAAACCGTGCAGTCGAGATTTAAGTATTCTTATTTATTGCAATTTGTCAGTGAAACGAGATTTTAAACTCGTTTTAATTGCAGCACGCTCAGCTAGGGTTGTTTATCCTCACAACACGATATTATATGAATGTAAAAAAGGTTTTGTTTGTTCTACTCTCCCTCTTTAATTTTTTACGCTTCATCAGAATATATTTTTTAACAGTAATGTCGAACGAACCGGATTTGGTGAAATGAACCGTAATAGTTTTCTAAAATGTAAGTAAATTTTAATAACAAATTTTTTTTTCTCCATAGGTGGCAATGAACTTCATGTGTGATTTAATAAACCATATACACAGAGTTTCAGTTAACACTGACAGCTTGATTATGGATATTAATTACACTGACCTTGTGAGTTGCTGTGACAAACACGACTATGGGAAAAATTTAAATGGGCAGCAGGTCTTCATGCCTCGACCTCTTACTACGATAACAAAACTCGTTGTGATTACGTCAACTCTCTTCACGGTAAGTGCGCTTGGCAATTTTTGAGGCAGACTCATGTCCAATTGTGGACTTATATATGCATCAAATGATGAACCTCCCTTATCGACCCTACTTTGGTCTCACGACTCTGACAACTTTTTGCGTCCCTAGCAATCTTTATTAATGTTCCTATTTTGACATCAGTGGTTCTCCATTGATAAATAGTTCGCAGCATTGCTGGTGCATGCGTCCATCAAGGAAATGAAAATCAGCTATTACGTATAAAAGTAGTTTAGCTTTTAAGGTAAATTTGTGAGAGTATTAATTACTTTAGTCTTACAGCAAGCCTCGCTCAGAATTCATAATAGCTTTCTAGTGACAAGTATCTACCTGCCTATCACTCTATTGCTCACTGCCTATTATAATCAGCTAGATAAGTCCACTGTCGGACATGGTCCTGCCTGATGGATTGCCACGTCAAAGTTTCTGACAATTACCACACTTGGCAGATTGGTTGATAATTCCATTAAGGTGGCCGTTTCCGGAATATATTCCTATAAGTCACCTTTTACAACATCCGTGGAATGACATGGGATGCTCTTATTCTAAACCCTAGAGCACACTGTGATCTCTATTATCTCCACCCATCAGATAGAAAAATCAACAGCCAAGTATGCATTTTCATCATGATCGCCCAGACCAAGTAACCAGTCCATGATTTGTTAAAATGATCGCTCTTGGGAGACCAGTTGGTGATCACAACAAATTAGGAATTGTCTTTAGGCGGGCTTCTATATCAACCACGTCATGGGAAGACATGAGAAAAACTTATGTTAAAACTGAATACACACTGCAATGTAGGAATTGGGTCATCATCAGCCGGGAAACGTCCACTGCTGGACATAGGCCTCCCTCATGGTACGCCACATCGACCGGTCAGCGCCACCACACCACAGCGACTCCCTGCGACACTAACCAGGTCGTCGGTCCATCTAGTAGAAGGACGGCCTGGTAGACGTTTCCCGGTACCGATAAGTATCCCTACTGGGAATCGAACCCGGGTTTTCTGGATTATGGGTCCAGCTGTGTAGAGAGTGTACTAGACCACGGAGGCGGTGGGAACCTTTTAATCCGTAAGATAAATACTACTGCCGATATCCACCAATTGTAATTATTCAAATATAAACATTAGAGACCAGTTGGTACTAGTTACGTCATACTTAGAGTTAACCACATAAAGAAATATAAACTTTTGAAATCCCTTTACAATTTGGTGACTTCCTCAATTTCTTTAACAACTACCTGTCAATCAATTTTGATATCAACTACCCCACAGTTTTCCGTTTAGCCAATTCAGCATCGGAAATGAATCGGATTGGCTGGAAAATAAGAACACCCTTTAAAAGCCTTTAGAAGCTCTTCTTTTAAATGTCAAATCTTTTAAATTACAATAGGTTGTGTTCGTTAACGGAACGCAAAAGTATTATAAATAATAAAAATTCTCTGACACCAATCATATCTATCCAATACCACATACCGAATCTATTGCCTACCTGTGTGTCACCAACGTCTTACATCGATCACCAATCCGCCTGCCATGCATGTAAATTAAGGAGAGTTTGATCAAACATCTTGGAATTTGAAAATCAATCCATTTGACGGTGTATATATAGCCTCAGATGACCTACTTATAAGTCTTAGATACAAAGTTATTTATTTCGCAGTACATAATCGCTATAAACATGTTATCAACTTTGACTCAAGTAGAAAGTATAGCAGCTTTGTCGAACTTTGTCAAGCTAATCCTAAGACATATGTTACAACAGTATTAATATCATCTTAAGCTTTTCTCGTAGTTATTTAGCTGATGGTATTTATTGTTAAGTTATGTAATATATATATATATATATATATATATATATATATATATATATATATATATATATTAAGTATGGACCCAGGAAAGGTGACAATTTTTAGCGTTCTTTACCTCAATAAAAAAGGGATTTTTTATAGGATTACTTTTTTGTCCGTTGAAGGAATCAAGTTGAAATTAATACTTATTACTCTAATCTGCAGTTACTTGAATCTGTGGAAATTCTAGGTCAACACGATAAAAAGATATGGCTGTTTATGTGCAGCACAACCATAGTAATAAATCTGAAATTAGTTTTTTGTGTTTATGGGGTATGTAATTTAACTGCAAAGTTGGTTTTTCAATCAGAATTACATTTACGGTAGAGCATTGTTGGGTGCATATTACTTTACCATATTATTATAAATATAAATATATATTCTGTACGGAGCCCCCGGTGCTTGACCGATTTTTACCGCGTAGCGACAGTTTGTGGTCGCACTTGCCTAGCGACGAACGCCGGGCTAAAAAGAAGTCTAATACAAAGCAAATTGTATTGCACCACCCTTCAATACTACCTCCAACAGTAAAGCACCGGAGAATGTCAATTCCTTCATTTCCTGCGGCTGCCACAATCAATCGTCTATCAAGGAATTTCCGTCGCCCGCGCCCTTTGACGCCTGATTGACAGGCAATGGGGATTGAGTGGTAATTTTCAAGTCAAATTACCAATTGTTTTAGGGCTGGTCTGTAAGACTAACAAAATGTTCATATTGCAACATTACACACACCTGCACAGAAAGTAGCTTCATTTAGTAGATAACCCAATAGCGTTTCTTCAGAAACTATACCATGGTAATTACGTGCTCGGTTGGGTCTGTTATGTTCTTTTTCGACCCTTTAACTATCCTTATACACAAAAATCTAGTTATGCGTTATGACGTACATCAAGGACAAACAAACTCACGTTCGCATTTATAATGTTATTATGAATATTCCTTGCTAGATAATTAGTAAATTCACAAGTGCTTCAAGACATAACAGAGAGTTACAATATTAGATTTTTGTATAAGTCTAGTTAAACAATCGAAAATGGACATAGACCACTTTATACCTCGATCGAACGAGGAGTTCCCGTGGGATATATTCAAAAGTTTACGCAAAAATATTCTCGTGCGAAAGGCGGTAAAAAAAATTGAAATTCAAAGGTCCGTTAAAAATTTTTTTATACGGTAATGGACCACTTTATTAGATGGTATCAGAGGTATAAATTATAAGTGTGACAAAATGTTATAATTTCACTACCTTTGTCCCATTATACAGATACAAATAGTTATCTTAAAAATCTGGCCTACATACTTCACATAAATTAAGTTTCGGAAAATATTTATGAAGATACACGTTTGGGTGGCCATAAGGTAGCACTCTCACTGGAAGCAAAGCGATAAATATTATACTTCAGGGTATAAAAGACTTCAGTTTTTTTATGAACGGCCCTTTTGAAATATAGATAATATGCTTTGGCACAATTCAATATGACCATCATTTTTTAAGTATTAGTAATTTTGTGTAATGGTCATTATAAAAAGACAGGTTTAATCAAATAATTGACAGGTTCAATCAAATAATTGACAGGTTCAATCAAATAATTGACAGTTTAAAACAGTGAATAATTAACAGTTTTTGTTTGATATAATTAAAGTAACAGTTAGATTTACAAACTTACTTTCTTTTTCCACTTCCATTCCTAATAAATAAGATACGAAATTCAATATTCAAAACTCAATTCTATAGGTTTACAGTAGTTGTTGCAGAATGATGTCCCATTTATAGTCCTTATCTGCAGGTACTACAATTTAGGAGAGGAAACCAGTTATGTAGTATATTGTATGTTTTATTATCATTTAAATATTCTTGCATTTGTTGTATAATATTTGTTTTAATTGTTGCATAAATTCCTTGTCCTTTGTTTTTTTAGAGCTTTCATAGAATTAGCTAAATACAAACCTAATGTAATATGAAAGTGAATTGAGGTGATGATCTCGAAAGCCTTTTAAAATGTCTTTTTCAAAGCCTGAACTTTTGAACCGGATATTTGATATATGAAGACCGTCAAAGTGGAGCATCGGTAAAAAAATCAGTTTCAATGAGTGCTGGTGTCAGAAGTTGGTTCACACGCAATTCTCAATTCAGTTGTACAGTGTCACTTTTCATTTATTTTAATAAGTATACATTGTTTTTTTACATAAAAAAATTAATTTGCAAAAAAATATGTGAGTACACCACACCACACTTTTGCTCTCAGCGAAAACGTCACAATTCAACAAAGCTATTATAGCTTTATATAGCAATCGTTTATGGACGATGAGGTTCAGGCTAGCAGGTGGTGATAATTTAATGCCTACAAGATGTACGTACATATGAATAATTACATCGATTATATTAAACTCGGCTAGGGCACCGCACTGACGCATTAGTGGCTTTACTGTTATGGTAAATGTGTGTTAGTGGTGTATTACCTTTATTGAAATTCAAACTAAATTGATTTTGGTATATTCTTTGCTATGGTGAAGTGTGGTGGCAGGCAGGCACAGAAAATGCCCTACCACCAACCGAACGGAATTCCGATAGGTATCCCTAGGAATCGAACGTGGGACCTTTCGATTGTTAGACCAACATTTAGCCATAAGGCCATGGAAGCGGTTAAAACTACCACCATTTTATTGAAATGAATCTTGTGTTATAGTATTCCATAATGCTCAAGTAATTATTTTTAAAACAAACGATTCTCCAATAAGTAACGAAGGGCTGACATTCGGACGGATTTGCGACCTGCGCCTCAGTATCTTCTCATTGTAAGGATTTGCATACAACGCCTCAGAATATAGACATAGGAACATTACAGAGAGCCCTTTAATTTTGTTTTTGGTCTTTTATATAATGCTTACAGTACTGCCGGAATGTATATTTCCCTGTATATCTTGAACAGGCACTGTCAGAAGTTTAGAATTTAAACCAACGATTCACACACACACATCTTCCCTGCCACACCATACATACACACTTCTTCACACCTACATCCCCAATTACACATAATCTTTAAAACTAGATAACTAATATTGTATACTATTTGAGTAATGAATAAATAACTCCAACTCCAGTAATGTATAACTTTCATAAATTTAAATAAATAATCTGTCTTATGTGGAGTGGGGCTTCCTACTATAGGTTTTTTTATTCGTATCAGGAAGCTCTAGCGTAAAATATAATAAAATAATTTAAGTTTATAAAATAAAAATATTTTCATATTCATATCAACTGTGAGGTCCGGAATGAGAAAATCCTTAGACGAACGTAGGTCACCGACTTAGCTCGACGAGTCAGTGAGCTGAAGTGGCAATGGGCAGGCCACATCGCTCGAACAACCGTTAACCAGTAGGGAGTAAAGGTTCTCGAGTAGCGACCACGTACCGGGAAACGTCTACCAGGCCGTCCCCCTACTAGATGGGCCGACGACGTGGTTAGAGTCGCAGGGAATATCTGGATGCAGGTGGCTCGGGACCGGTCGATGTGGCGTACCATGAAGGAGGCCTATGTCCAGCAGTGGACGTTTCCCGGCTGATGATGATGATTCAACTGTGAACTTGAAGAGATAATGTGATGAAGATCGTCGAAGATGTTTAGTCAATTCACCAGGAATGTCGTGAGAGCAGTCCTGTCTGAACTTTTCATAGCTCCCTATAAATTGATTTGGGCGCAGTGCGAGCGAACAGGCGTACCTGTCGTAATTTTGACTTGTTATCGACACGGGGTATTTACGACCGGTTCAAGTTAAAACAAACCGCACTGATTTTAACGGTCAATCAGCGGGTTGTTGAAAACGTGGCGATGAAAGGCTGCAGGCACCTCTTAATGCTATTTAACTCGTGGTACAGTAAGCGTTTGAGAAATAAATCGAGGAAATTTATTTAATTAACCTGAAAGTCAATTATGCTAAAGTAATTGAGATTATCTTTTGAATGCCAAGTAAATGCGTTCAAAAAGAACGGGGAACCTACTTCAATTGACCTAAGTCTGACCTACCTAGTACCTAGTACTTTTACTAAGGCAAATTTAAGATTTATATCGTTTTCTCATGGATGCCGTTGTCAGAACTGGACCAACTTGAAATGGAACCACACGAATAGCACCAGCTTTCAAATACATAAAGAATCATCTAAATCGGTTCACCCAGTCAAAAGTTCTGTGGTTACAAATATTAAAAATACATATCAGTCGAATTGTTATTTATTTATTATTTTATACATTTATACATTAATAGATAATACTTGTATTAGGAGGCCCACTCTTCCCCGCGGATATAGCGGAATAGCTGCAGCAGAAGGCTGATTAATGAAATACAATTTAAATGCTATTTAACAAAAATTTATGTCTCGAATTGTTAATTTGTAGGCTATTTCCTGTGTCCGCATGTCTACCACCATGCTGCCTAAGTTGTCAGCCAGCCTGTGTTTTACTATGAAAGGTTCCCTAGACAGCTCCTTATTCGCTTGAAGCTAAACGGAGATCACGGTATTCTACGGCCTTATCGTCACTTAGCATCAGGTTAGATGAAGGCCAAGTGCAAAACTATTAAACTTTAAAAAAAGTTGATTTGCATAACACATCATTTCCTTATACAAATACACACTCTCACAACAGCACACTATCTCTACCCATCCATACTATCTACAGTAACGGGAACCGTGTGCCGGGCCGTCCCCCTACTAGATGGACCTACGACCTAGTTAACGTTGTAGGTAGTCGCTGGATGCAGGTGGCTCGGGACCGGTCATTGTGTCGCACCATGGAGGAGGCATATGTCCAGCAATGGACGTTTCCTGGCTGATGATGCTACCGCAAACACATCTACACTAGGATACTCAGAGATGAGGTCATCGAAAACTCCGTTTGCAAAGGACCTTATAATCGATAGATATTATATATGGCTAATCAAAGTCATAATAAAGTTTCATAACACTAAAGCTCCTCCATGGCATTAACGAACACTAAATCCATCGTGGAAGCTCACATAGCCGAGATGAATTATAAATCAGTTGGAATGGCTAAAAGTAAAAGTGGGACAACTCCATTTTGGATCGATATGCTCGTGATCCTGCGTTAAATGCATTAATATCTTATATTTAGACAGACAAAATGCTTTAGAAAAGTGTCTGAGAGAAAAGAAGGCTTGAACATATTTGAATTTTACACACTAGCCTAACAAATGATTCGACTTTTTATAGACGAATCCAGGAAATAGCCACCTGCCATTGGCGAGCACCAATTATCCGGGCGAAGCTTTAATGGTCGTAGGGCACACAGCATCAAATCCATTCGAAAAAAACTTTTGCCTGCAGCATTGTTTGTGTGACTTTCAAAAACTCTACCACAATAGCTAATGAATGGATCATGATGAGACAAAATGAAATGAAAATCAGATGAAAAAAATGTTCTTCTCGTTACCATAGGTTACGTAAGATCCTAAATTTAACCACGATCGGTTGTGTCGTTGAGGCACCTAGAGACAGCAAAGAAAAAACCGTCAACACGAGATTATAATACTACTCGTATTATGATAACAAATACATTTAACATTACTAGTACTAGATTGGACAAAGCAAATAAAATTTTGATAATATAAAAAATAGTCAAGTGTTATATACAATTTACTATAAAGGTACATCTGGTTTATTACCTATATAAATTTGGTTCGGTTTTTTTCGAAGCCAAGAGAGCCTGCAACTCTTGCACTCCCGTCCCGGCGACCATGTCCGTGAGCCATTGTGTATCTGTTAGTAAGAGATTGTCCACCGCGAAGTAACATTATTTACTTAGCACCTTACGATTCAACATTTACACGGTTTATTTGGCAGGTTACGATTAAATTACTGTCTCGAGATGAAATCTGATTTCTTGTCGTTTATGTGGGTAATCGAATCGTTTGCGGGATCGCGCTCAAATTATTATTGTAGTCGTGCATTTTGTTCAGTTTACTGTGAGGTAGTTGCATGTTATGTTTTTAGTATCCACCCTCTAACCTCCAGCGGGGGGAACAAATCAGTAGTTGAGTGAACGAGCTGTTTTATTGACGAGCTCCCAAACCTGACATGGCGCAGTCGGTAGGATACGAATTTTTATGAGTGTTGTTACGAAATACGGATTTTATGAGTGTTGGTTGGTGCTTTTAACGTATGTCCCTGAAAATAATTATATATATATATATGGAAACAATCCTCCTAGTGTTGCTCTGATGGCTACACGCTTTGGCAAACAATCAGGAGGTCCCTAGTTCGATTCCCAGTGGTACCTGTCGGTACTTGGTTTGGCTAGCGGTAGGACATTTTATATGTCCGCCTGGATAGCTACCATCATGTTACCATAGTTATAGGAATGTGCATTCAACGTATAAACTTTCATCAACGGCGGAAGATAATGGTGGGCTAAAGACAGTAACCAGTACTTAATGAATCTTACTGTAATCCACCTGCCAAGCGTTGTGATTATATGCCACGGACTATATGCGTGCCAAATTTCAACACTATAAGTTCAACCATATTAAGAGAATTGTCTGTTTATAGCACGTGGCCGTGTTCAAGTTTGCATTGTTTTGTAGCGTCCCTATCCGGGCCCTGTCCTACCCGAGCGCGTACGGTGAGACAGCATACATTACGCGAAGTTATCCACCCGTTATTTGGATGTTTCGTCTTCCAGGGATCATTTGAAGGATACAGTATATTATGTAGCGATTTTTTCAATACAGTATATTAATACAATTTCAGATGTCGGTGGTTTTTCCAAATTGTTCTAAATTCATTCATACTCTTGTAAAACAGGTTCAAAGTTGGGGCTTTTTATTACCGAAAAATACAATACTTTGATGCCTGTAACTCTGAAAGTTTATACTTTAACGAAAATCTGACTCGCCACCGACACAGATATTTAGTTCTAGATTGTATCTGAAAATTTCATTGACTTTCATCGCTTATTACTCAAAATATGACGGTACTACGTTTCTATGGGCGCTTTGACAACAGCAAATCCTCTTAAAATCTTGTTAATGAATAAAATCATGTTGCCCAGAGATGCAAGGCCAGACAAGCAAGTAGACAAAGCAATACGTAAACATCGTCGCAGGTGCCGTCCCATATCGTGTTTGACCTATCGCCCGCAATTATACCAGCTTGTAGCTATTTGCACAATGTAATCCATAATATTGTCGTTGATTGAGTATAGAGAGACACGGGGCGCTACGTCCGGCAACACTGAAGACTTGTGGCGGCCACCGCGTGGCATACTCTGCAATATTGTAACGCGAAAAGTTTCATACCACATTTCCTCGTACCCGCAATCTTCAAAAAAGTTCATAATCATCATTAGCATCCAACTTCATAACTTTTTTGTTATTGTTCAAAACACCATTTAACTGCATAACGGTTATTGTAGCTGACATTATACAGTACGAACATTATAATCCGATGTTCTATTTTTTACCCCGAACGCAAAAAGAGGTATGAATTTGATACGGTTTTTTATGTGTAACAAATTTCTTTGAGGTGGTTCTAAGCTACATTTGGTTAAAAAAAACGATTAAGCAGTTAGTTGGGTAAGATTTTTGTTTAATTTTTAATTTAATTCACTTGTACCTTATCAAAATTGGCTATGTCATATTAAAAGATTATGGTAAAACTAAATTTTATTGGTCATTTTAAATGATAATAAATCAGTAGGCTTTATTACGTGATTTAGTTGAACGGAAAGCAATCCCTACATACGTTTGAGCGTTCGATTCTGTGCATATGGATACCTGAGAAAACCATCTCGGCAGCGTGGTGTGAAAAATACGCTATCATCACCCCGCGCCCGCGACCTGTAACCGAGTAGGTTTTCTATCGTTAGACATTAGTATGCATACATCCCGGCACTATTATACGGCGGTTCACGTCTCAATCTAAAGGTTAACCGTGTGTCTGTTACTGTCAGAGATCGCGCCCCGCTGAGATGCGCCTGCGCACCGGCTCCTCTGCGCTGGTCCATGGCATGGACTTAGAGCGTGTAGGATATCGTATCCGCTGCTGAGATAAGCAGCTTACACTGATCACCGGGAATTGAGAAAAACATTGCATCATCATCATCCGGGAAACGTCCACTGCTGGACATAGGCAATCTCCATGGTATGACACAATATCTTCCGAGACTCGTCCACACCCATCGCATCCATCTCCCAGCTACCTTTTTTACGTGGTCGCCGCTCAAGAGCGTTTATTCCCCATCAGTTTTACGTTCTTCGAGCGATGTGGATTGCAAAATCTTGATGTTTCTCTCGAGATTGTCTAAGTTTCTTAACACTTTATACGCAACGCCACAAATGGCATACGAATAGGAATACGTTATGGGTGTTGCCGTAATATTTGTCCTTTTAAACGCTTTACAAGCAATTTTTCTCCAAAATTTAGACTTAATTGAGACGTATGTTGGGTAAAAGCACCACAAATATATGATTGTATGAATTACAATTAATACTCGTATATTCACACTTTTCCTTGTCGAAACCAAGCGATGCCAACTTGCTTGCTGAGTAGTGCTTGATAGTGAACTACGATAAATACAATATATGATCTGCGTCAAATGACAGCTAAAGAATCTAAACATAGGCGGCTTCTTGGGACGATTCTAGAGGTATAAATCGAACATATCCGAAATAAGGTCGAATAGGCTATTGATCCAACGATTTAAACATTTATCGTATCGTTCACATTGTCCGATTGGTCGAGTAACATGGCCATAAGGAATTCATATTTGAATCTAGGTCTGTTTTCGATTTTAAAATCTGAAATCACCAATTTTATCCGCCACACAGTTTTTTTCCCGCACAATCTCGTAGCTTGGACCACAACGTTATAATTTGTTCTACTAAATTGTCTGTAAAACTTGCGCTTAGAACGTTATGTTTAATAACTTGTGCCATGGGAGGCTGATTTGTAATTGTAAGCCCGTAC
Organism: Carcina quercana; assembly: GCA_910589575.2. Taxonomy (NCBI): domain Eukaryota; kingdom Metazoa; phylum Arthropoda; class Insecta; order Lepidoptera; family Depressariidae; genus Carcina; species Carcina quercana. The sequence goes on along the minus strand of OU342446.1, from coordinate 4,036,626 downwards.
TCACTAGGAAAAAATAAACATTATTGTATGGAAGACCACTGAACCGACGACCCGCTTGTTAGAACATTTGACCCCATGTCCATTGTCTTATTAGCTCTGTTTAAACAGGATAACATAAAAAAGCGGCCAAGTGCGAGTTGGACTCGCCCATAAAGGATTCCGTAGCAGCAATTAACATAATATAAAAGTTCTTGTAGTTCGTTGTAACTTTGATCGATGTTTTAATAAGAGTGTTTTGTTATATATATTTGAGTTGATTTAATGAAAGGTAAATTGCGGTTTACGATTTATCATCTATTAAAAAAACTACTTACTAGATCTCTCTCAAACCTTTCGGTGGAAGTTTGCATGGTAATGTACATCATATAATTTTTATTTTAGAAGTTACAGGTGGGGGGGGGGGGGGGGGGGGGCACATTTTACCACTTCGGAGTTGTCTCTCTCCAAAGAAGACCTATCTATTGATACCCCACGCGTATGGATTTAGTAAAAAAAATTGTTTTTCAGTTGTAAGTATGAACCCCCAAAATTTATTGTATTTTTTCTTCTACTTTTGTGTGAAAATCTTAATGCGGTTCACAGAATACATCTACTTACCAAGTTTCAACTGTGACATACGGACGGGCAGACATGACGAACCCATGAGGGTTCCGTTTTATTGATAATTGACTACGGAACCCTAAAAAGAACGCCTTTGTATTGGTGTTCATGAGTGGCTAAGATATGGAAATTCTTGAACGGATTGAATATGGATTTCTACACGAGTCACAAAATTCATCTAGCCTCAAGTGCAGCTGCAGTGTTGCTCTCTGTAATAACAGCTTGATGATCATCACGAAACCAACAAACTGGACATCGGGAACTCCGCGTTCTGTTCCAGGAAATGTCTACAAACTTACTTGGACTGAATACAAAGAACATTATCAAGCATTTATTTATCATGCTCGAAATTCTCGAAAATTTTGGCTATTTTGGGAGTATGGAATTAACATTTTTTTTCTACCATAAACTTTTCAATAGCCCGCTAGTTTACCGTGGTCATGGCCATGGAAAATTTAAAGTGATCCAATTGCTTCAAACCAATGTAATGTGTTAACGTCTGTATGTCGTATGTCTGTTTGTGGTCTTTTTTATTTAAACCGATCTCGATGAAATTCGTAAAGAACAATGCTCATGGCACGGGAAGGGACATAGCTACTTTTTACCATTACAAAGGCTTGACGGAGGATCAACGTAGAAGCTTCCAGGCGCTAAAACCTGTAGAATCATATCAATCACAACAAATTGCATCAACAAAGTGCGTAGGAATAAAACGAGATACTGATTCGAAATGACTGTCGCAATTTCTGTAATATTACGTGCGGCTATAGACGCCAATCAAGTGTAATATTGTCACGGGGCGGCGCAGACAAGGGACTAACAATATGAAATAATACAGAAAAGAGACGAGCAGCATGATGACAATCAAATGATAGAGAAAGACAGGTGTAATTGTGTCACGCTTGTTTCAGTAACTAGATCTGATTGTCTGGGCAATGGTATAGTTTCGAGAAGGAATATTGAGTTTGCATTTGAAAATTCTTATTTATTACGTGTTTATGGATCTGTTTGGCCTTGGAGAAAATTGTTAATTTTACCCAAGTCTTGAGATATTTTCTTCGTTCTGACAGTTTAACCTCAAGTAAATGTTAGATGTGTTCTTCCTGACATCTATAAATATGATTTAATTTCAGTAGAAAGTATTTATTTACCTTGAAAAATATAACTTGGGAATCTTGAAACGAAGCATAGCTATCTATAAGGTATTAAAAAGAAAACATAAAAATATATATGAATGAAATAATGAAATTCATTTGTAATCAAACGGAACCCTATGAGAAAACCGCTAATAGGTAACTCTATAAAATTATTGTGAGACGGGTATAATGGAATGTGTGACGCTTTCACATACGAAAAATAAAGATGCCCAATTGCCCATACACTCGCTTGCAAGTTTAGATGCCGCTGAAATTTTAAAGTTTTCATATTTTAATATTATTACTTTTTCTACATGTACATTAAAATTACACTCAGATCTATTATTACTCACTTTATGGACATTTTATATTTGAAGTAGGTCATAATAAATAATTTAGCAATTAATAGTTGCTGTATATCGGACGCAATGTGATATTGCTGTCGATTTAATAAACGAAATTAATTATATTTTTAACTACCTATTCAATCGTCCGCCTCTTCGTCTGCTTGTTCTTGAGAAATTAGGCTACGGGAAACTTTACTGGGAGAAAAATTCCGCTTTTTTCACTCTCCACATTCAGGAGAGAGTTCCTCGACCAGTCTAAGTGGTAATCAATATGCTTAGCAAGTGAAACAGGATTTGTGATTGTCTCCATCAAATGTTTATGACATCTGCAAGGGTATGTAAAAAACATACGGATTCCACCGAGTCTAATAAGGCGTGAAGTCAACAAAAAATACACACGTGTAACTGATACTGACGTGTGCTGTATATTGACGGCCGTGTGTCTGACGTCGTTTTGTGTATGTTTGAGTTTACCTCGTGTTTACAAATGAAAGTTTCGGGCCGAGTTCCTTCATACGTGTTAATATAATAAAGTAACCAATAAAAATATTATATTTCAATAAAGCATCCAAATATTTTGCCATGAACTGTAATCGGCACATACCGAACGTCACGTGCGAACCAATCACAGCCATTATCGCGCGTGACGTCATCACGCGGCCATCTTGAATTGTGTTCTGTCAGTGATTTGTCAAGCGTCGTTCCGAGACGAGAGACAATTTCATATTGATTCCTCGTTGGAATCTAAATTGGCATAGTGTTATTGACGTGTAATCTAATGTTCGCGAAATTGTTGTGATTCGATCAATCCGTCATCGATTCGATGGTAGGATAATAGGAGGGAAAGACGTGGTAATACCGCGAGAAAGCATTGCGCTTTGTGATTGCGGTAAAAGTTGTTTCCAAACGCTAACAGGACTTTCATTTGATCATACAGCAAACTATTGAAATAATATCATATAGCTATATAAAAAGAAACAAAGAAATCATCCGGTTAGTTTAGTATTTTTTTATATATTTTATTAGAAGCATTGGCAAAGTTAACATCAGCTTAAATATTTTACAAAACAAACAGACTACAGTTTTCTCAATAAAATGTATAATGTGTACATTTTATCGATTGTTTTATTGATTGACGAGAATTTATTTATCACACCATTATAACACAATAAACACACGTAACGAATAAATTAATGAATTACTAAAATTGCAATGAACCACCATTTTCCAAGTTCGCGCCAAGAATCGTTTGTGTAGTAGAAAAAGTAACAGACAAATATGAGAAAAAGCTTTTTTTAATATAAAAATAGACTAACGTTTGACCACAATCTGATGATGTGGTCGACGATGTTACGCGTCGGTCTAGAAGGTGCCTATTCACTCTTCGTTAGAAGATTCCCAAGTTGTTTTCGGGGAACACGGAAACTGGTAGTGCATTCCATATGTTAGTTGTACGCATGATAAATTTGGAAGCGAAATGCTTGTTGCGAGCTGTAGGAATATCAACAGTATACGGGTGAAAGTCTGAAGTTCTTCTGTTTGCCTTTGAACTATATTACTGCGATGTAGAGGCCAAACACTCTATCATGGATAGTCAGTTCGTCGTGGGGATCTAAAAAACTTGCGTTACCCCATTCTAGTGCTCCTTACACTGCTTTCAAGTGTGTTTCTTTTTAACAGACTACGTCCAAGCCAAAATAGGTTACTCGTATGTATGCTATTTTAGTTTGAAGCTTCTGAGTGCGCACCCTTACTGCCAAATTTACAATCCAATTAAACCATCCAACAGTGTACTGGGCACCATGCCGCACGGACTAGCTCTAGACGAAGTGTTCACTTTGTAAATATACATTTTTTAAATTGTTAATATTATTGTATTTGCATATATATGTATATATGTATATATATGCCGCAGCAACATGCTGAGCTGGTCACCTTTTTAAAACTTATAAATTTTGTTTAATATGTTTCTATTTAAATTTAAGTTGTTCTTCTTTATTTATTTTTTATTGAGTGTGTGTATTAGTTTTAGGCAATTAGGTTTAACCAAAATTTGTAATTTTTAAATAAATCTTTTTTCTATTCTATTCTATTTTTAGTTTGTAATTGTAAATGAGTGACTTTATGTATATTATGTGCAAAAAACATCCAATTATAATTACATCTGAACATTCATTACAATGAAAGGTTCCGTGGCCGTTAATTAGCTAATGGTCCCTAGATGACATTTTAAACAATAATCAGAAATAAAATAAAAAGTAAAAAATAGTGTGTAAAAATGTAAATTGCCAGGGTTCGTCTCCGCGGAGGATCCCGGTACCGGAGGACCCCGACTTCTCTTTGTCTATAGAGTCGATTAAAAGTCAATCAGCAGGAAAATTGTAACACAAGTCCTTTCAGTATTCAACCTCACTGCACCACTACATTTTCCTGCAGTTCCAACAACTCGAATTTATATTCTGATGTCGTATTTTTTGGTAATTACTGCACAAATCCAGCTATCCTATTTTAAAAGATTATGGTAAAACAAGCTTTGTATAAAACTGTTATCGGCAAAATTTGTCGACTCTCCTCAGATATTCTAAGCCGGTTTCACCTGAAAGATTTTTAATGTATCTACGTAATATATATCTATCCATATTTTCATCTATGTATGTATATCCTATCTGTCATGCACTATGAATTCGCAATATCAGTATCTCAGTATAAAATCTGGCGTCTCTCCGTCGACCCGCGGCGCGGGCGCCGCCCCCGGCGCTGTCACGTGGAATAAGATCGAGTGCCACACGAGATTTTAATAAGAGCGACGTGACACAGTCTAGCTAGATCGAACATGCAAACAAAACACCTAGGCTGTCGCTAGGGTATCTAGCATCTAGATCTGGTAGGTGAGGCTGGATTAAGCGTCGCTGCCTTGGAAGAGGTACCGTAATATATACAAGTGAATTACATTAAAAATAAATAACCTACGCAATAATCATACGAGAAAATTTATAAAAGTCCATTTTATGCCGAAAAACCTAACATCAGCTGATATTCTTCAAACAGCTGAATCAATTTTTACCAAATATAGCTCAGAACCACCGCGAGGAAACTTACTATCACGTAAAAAAACTCATCAAAATCGGTCCATCCATTCGAGAGCTCCAATGACACAGACACACAGACATTGGCGTCAAACTTATAACACCCCTCTTTTTGCGTTGGGGGTTAAAATAGATCGTTATCGAAGTGTATTTTTTAAAAGTACACTGAATCGAAAAAAGAAACAATACATTAGTACTTTACCCATCTCCGTGGCATAGTGTACACAGCACATTACTCTTACAATCCAGAGGTCCCGGGTTCGATTCCTAGTACAAAGATGCTCGGTTTATCGTAGAGAATTTTTAAGGTTCCAAAGACCCAATAAAAATGGAGCCTTTATAAAATTGGTGACGCCCTGGCGTCTGTACTTCCGTTTGTCACAGTTAATTATTTCAGTAAATTCAATTGCTGTAGACTTGCAGTCATATAAAATGGTTACGTCATGTAAAATTATTAAAAAATATGTATGTTTTTGTTGTAGAATGAGCCAAAATATTAATGGTCGAATTCTTAAAGTCACTCGGTCAAGTAGGTCTAAAATGAACGGGCTCTATATTTACATTCTAAAATAGCTTTTTTTATTTCAACACTGCAAAGTTAATAATTTAAACAACTTACACGCATATGATGTTCATTTGATAAAAATGAAAATATTACTGACAACCTAAGCGAGCGATGCATCCATTTATCTCTTATCGCTCCTTTACCTGAAATTTCCTTGGTCTAATTCTAGATAATAAGCAAAACACACGTGGAGCCCACGTGGAGTCCTCTAAAGCCCAAAGAACCGTTGAAGACACTGCACTAACAATAATTTATTCAACTATACTAGCTTCCGCCACTGATTGAGACAATTAAAAAATAATAATTAATTTTAAGACCCATGAAAATCTACGTTTATAGTTTCCGCAAAACTTATCATTGCATGTCGTGATACAATATCAATATATTAAAATAGCGCCATCTAGCGCACTGCAATGGAACTTATTTAATTGCAACTGCTATTCTGAAGCATGCACTACTTGACAAACTAGTCTAGCTCAGTACTTAGGAAGCTTACTACGTTGTTGAAAAATTTTATGATAGATGGCGCTGTCCTTAATAAACGTTTTATAAAATGAACACTTGCGCAAAAGATCCAGCATTGCATTGTGTTAATTTATTTAAAAGTTGTGTAATGCGTAAAACTATTTTCGTATTGGTATACCATAAAGAAACAGATTTGATTTTAAGAAACAAAACAATCATGTTTTATAAATTAATGAAATTTGACTTTACATTCGACTTTACTTCGATTTTAATATTCCTAACTTGTTTTGTTGTTTCATACAAACAAAATGAACTACTAATCTAGTAAAGTATCCAAAAAGTACTTTACTTTTTGGTAAAAGAAAAATGAGTAATCGTATTGCAACGGAAGTTTTACGTACTACTTGAAGTTGCAGGCTTGCGGCTACAGCTGCTGCTGCTGCTAGCTTACCATGCAATTCACTCATATTTGTTCAGATGACGCTCTACGCTAGTATTATCTCGAAGCTTCGTGTATCTCATTGAACTTAATGTTCATTTAGTTCGATGAGATGTACGCTAGATGACGCTAAAGCTATTAGTAGTCCAACGCATGCTGAAATAAGGTCGGTATTTTGGAGTTCTTTGGCGTAATCTAAATTGTATGAATTACTCTAATTAGATAATATAAACACGTTTAGTACTGATTATTTTGACCAGATTACGTATTTGTTAGTAATTGTGGTCCTAAATCACAGACAACTTCAAAACTAGTGCCCACCTAACCTAACTACAAATAAAACATTCCATAACAAAATCTAGCTGGAAAAAGTAAGTAGATAGATCGAGAGAAACTTTAATGATTATTGCCTGATCTATCCCCATGGTTCTTGATCGCAATAAGATAGTGACAACCCCTAGAATTTCCCCTAACACCTAGCATGACAAGACATGGGTTGGTTGGAACCAGGAATCCCATGTAATTGATCCCATGGCTAAACAAGCCGTATCACTGCCTACTTATAAATTTTCCCTCTCAAGAAACATCTCGGCGAGTGGAATGGAAACACTGCCTCGTTGAGAGCGCTCCACCGTTCAAGTGGACTCTCCCGCGAAATGAGCAGACCACTTACACGATCTAAATAAACCACTTGAAAACATTCACGACGGGATATTTTTAATTCGCTTTTTACAACTTTTGTTGAGATTCTTTTTCAGTAAAAGTGTTATCGTGAAAATGAAGATTGGATAACAAAATAAATATTCTGCAATAACAAATATATTTGTTTATTGCTGGCAATAGGCTAGTATTTTTTAAAATGTATGATGGGTTAACAAATTGGTCTCCAGATCTCCTAATGGTAAGTATTGATCAGGCCGTTATATTGGAAAGCGGGCTCACCTAAAAGTCTCAGCTTAATGAGACGCAGTCTCTGTTACCTTTCATAACGGATCTCAACAGAGCTATTAATACTGCTGTTTGGCGGCAGACTTAGGAATGGCCATAAAAATGACAGCTGGCCATAGAAATTGCCCTACCACAAATCAAACCGAGTAAAGACAGGTACCTCCACTGGTAATCGAACCCGGGACCTCCGCAGTATTAATCCAAGCGTATAACCACCTGTGACGTCACAGGCAATTAAGTTCACTCAAAAAGTAAGTTACTCAAAATTTGAATACCTTATCCTTGATTATTTAAATGATAACATATAAAACCTACTAGTTTTGATTACTAAAATTCATTTAAAAAAGTATCCAATTAAAAGAACTTTTTTTTTAATTTGACAACATTTTACGAAACATGAAGTTCATTGCACCATGGCGATGGCGACCCAACAATGAACTTTTAAAAGTTCAAAAGAGGTCACATAGCAACATTCAAACTCATAACAGTCTAGGATGCCATTTGCGTTTTCGAAAAACGAACAAATTTCAAACTCAACTGCAAATTGCCATAGAAACAAAAATAACAGCAGAAAAATCTTTGACGTGCACCTCGTGTTTTTTGTCAGGAAAAAATTGAATATTGCAAAAAATAAATGATGTTCTCCGACGAGGAAATAAAAGAAATGCCTGAAGGGAACTTTTTGCGGAGTGGCGACGAGATTATAAGGTCTGACCTGACATTTTATTTCATGTCTTGGAAAAACAAAAGTCACGGCCATTGCGATTTGTTGTTGTTTCTTTGCTGTCTGTCGATATTATTTTGTTTAAATAACAAATGCTTTTGCTTTTATTGTTTCAGCATACGTGAAGTGTGTCTCAGTGACAAGTTTGACAAAAAGGACTTTGGCTTCAACGAGCAGCTGTTGTCGAATTCTGGACGGAACGATGTGAGCCTTATTTTGATATTTATTGAGGAATCCCTACCTCCTCGTGATAAGTTGCATAATAAAAAGTGGAATATTTTCTTGGAATATATGATATATATCATAGATATTTTCATGGAATATATCCGAGATATTTAACTATAATAACAGGCAATAAATACAGCGGGCATTAAAAAAGCAAAAATTTTCATAGAATAAAATAAATCTCGGAATCAATGGCAGGTCAAGTCTTGTACGGGTGCGTGACGTGTTGACACTAGTCTTGAGTAACTTATTACCAATTGGCAACAAGTAGGTCATGATCGATGATGATGAGGAAATCCGTAGACGAACGAAGGTCACCGACATAGCTCGACGAGTCAGTGAGCTGAAGTGGCAATGGGTAGGCCACATCGCTCGAAGAACCGATAACCGGTGGGGAGTAAAGGTTCTCGAGTGGCGACCACGTACCGGGAAACGTCTACCAGGCCGTCCCCCTACTAGATGGACCGACGACCTGGTTATAGTCGCAGGGAGTCGCTGGAAGCAGGTGGCACGGGACCGGTCGACGTGGCGTACCATGAGGAAGGCCTATGTCTAGCAGGGGACGTTTCCCGGCTGATGATGAGGTCATGATATGAAAGCATGCTGCGTCTATACTCTTCAGTAAGCGATCGCAGTATGATATCACTGGTAAGCAGGCGATTCATGGAAAATTTCTTTAAAAGTAACTATTATACAATATTGCATTAGCTTACGTCGACGTACAAAATGACATAATGATAGTTATAATGATATGCAATTGAAGCAGACGGGAAGAGAGTATTTATTTATTTAACAGGTTCACAGTCCCGACCTTCTTTGTACTGAAGTTTCGTACTAAGTTACTTCATTCTCTTCAAGTATTTTATGATACTTTGTGTCATAGTGATTTAAATTGATTGTCTATAACTATTAATGTAAAGAAATGAATTATTTTAGTTCAACGATAAAACGTACGTATTAATGCAAATCCATATGTGAAATTTATTTTATTTAGTAAAGTTTAATAATAAATTGATTGGTTAAATCTGGTTGTAGTATAATTTACTAATGCTAAAAATAATATAATAAGTATTCAAAAATCATTCAAACATCGATTTCAATATATACATCACTGGACATGAGGCACATATGTCTCATGGCCGCAGTGAAGTCGCCCATGAGGCACATGTGATCATCGCACTGTGAACCTGATGACTATATGACAATTGCATGGAATAACAGATCAACAAGAGAAACATCATCTGTTACCCGCCATTACTTAAACAGAATACTTAGTAAGTAAAATAAAATTGTGTCAGATATCCAGGCGAACATAGAAAATGCTCTTACCACCAGACTATCTGAGAATCACAGATTTCTGCACTGGTAATCGAACCCGTAACCAACAAATTGTTAATCCAAGGAAGCGGTTGAATTTTTTGAAAAAGAGAACCTCTAAAATGGCTGCTGATTACGTTTAATTTTGTTTTGTGTTCAATTTATCAGCTGGACGTCCACCGCTCCTTGTTTCGCGATGGTTTCTTCCCCGAGGGTCTGGAGCAGCAGCAGGCCAGGTTCGCGTGGACTGAGGAGGACGAGAACATCGCCTCACTGGTCTCAGAGCCTGGGTTCGGCACTACAGGCAGCACTTTCGGAAAAGACCTGGAAACAGCTCTCAAGAGTGAACTGAAGGTATGGCCTACGTCATTGACGGGTCCTGAGTATCTTTTTTCGTATCTATTTTGGTAAGGCGTTCAGGAGTTAGGTTGGTCATACCTCTTGGCTTTTTTATTTTAAGAAACACATCTGTTTGGCAACGGTGACCTCTTTAGCTATGTAGAATTAATTGGATTTTTTTTTCCATCGTTTAAAATGATTCGCACGAAAAAAGTTACATGTCCAACGGACAGGAAATGCATCAGTTTAAATTAAAGGCCAGTTAGATGTCTAACTATTGTAGCATACAATTAAGTTTTGAGTTCGTAAAATTAATATTCTGGCATGATAATCGGTCCTATTTTTAGTGAACTCTCAATAACCTTGTAGGTCAAGGTTAATCCATTCTCAGACCAGTGAACGTCAAGTTCAGCGCTTTTATATCCTTTCAATGATGACTATGAGTTGCCAGAACCCACTACTTACCAAGGGCCTCCCTACTGGCTCGCTTCCTCCAACACACTTCATGAGATGATTTTCCAGAATCACGCATCAATAAAATCGTTGTATTGACCTTTTAAGGAGGCTGACACGTCCAGTGCAGTGTTCCAGCAACGGACCAACCGCAACGGGCTCACGTTTACCAGGAAACCGTATGTCGAACCGCATCCCAACGTGACATCGACTTCTACCAGTAAGTTCATGTATTATCATTCACTAGATACAAGGTACAAAGTATAAGATACAAGGTGGCGGTACAAGGATTTAACCGCCTCTGGCCTAATGTCTAAATGTTGGATTCTTAATCCGGAGGTCCCGGGTTAGATTCCCAGTGGGGTTACCTATCGGTACTCGGTTCGACTGGATAGTTATCACCATGTTACCTAAGTCTGCCGCGAAACAGCAGTTGTGTTTCGTTATGAAAAATAGAAGAGCCAGTGACTGAATAACTTGACGCTTTCGGGGTGCACACTGCACACGCTTACCATCCAAACAGTCTTATCGTCACTTACCATGGTGAGATGAAGGCCAAGTGTAAACCCATCATACATATAAAATTTTAAAAAAGGCTCCCTAACAGGAAGTTATACCATATCACTTGATGGATAATTCCTGAAGTACATGCAAAATATCTCGTAGGCATGTGACAGTCTAACATGTCTTAGACGTCATAGAGCGACAGTGGCGCCCTCATTTTCTCTTTTCTACATTTCTCCGCAATGTTGTTGCTGGTTTAAATTTAATCGATACAGCATGAATTGTTATATAGATTGTGTTCAGTTACTATCAATAAAACAGTTAAGAGTGACCACTTTACGCGGTTCAATTTATAATAACTATACAGAATCTAAATAACCAGCAATGACTACAAAAAGTCCGGCTTTGTTATTGAAATGACTGTATAATTGCGGAGTAATGTAAAAAAGAGCAAATAGGGGGGCCACTGTCGCTCTATGGCCTCTTAAAGTTTCTAAAAAAAGACAAGTGTCAAGTACTAAGTAAATGTTTCCAGGCAAGAATAATCAGACCACTCGCAAAGTGGACAAGACAGATCCGAGATCCCGCTACCATTACGTGAAGTATGTGAAGAGGCAGGGACGGACCGTCAAACTGTGGGAGTGTGGCATATGTGAGTAGACTACTTACATAGTTGTTAGGAAGGCGATGAAGAGAGCTTCTCCCAACCCCCATCGTCACGCATCAGGTGAGGTGGACGATGTCTCCTAATTTACTACCATACGAACCGTATGGTTGTAATTAACGGTCGATGACCGACCTCACACACCCTAGTGTCAGAGTTTTTGCGCCGCCACAGTCCTCTGACATGTCTCATGTAGCTACTACCTGTCGTAGATAGTAACCGGTGACAACGGATTAACGTGACTAACGAAGCACGGAATCATCATACTTTTCGGACAACTTTTTTACAAAGTGATTTTTTACCCACCGGGAATTGAGCCCGGGACCTTCCGCGCGTCCGAATCAAACGCTTATATATTCCAGTCATACATTAGAAAACTGCACCATGGAGGGACGGCCGTTTGCGTTGCTATGCAATCAACGCGTTCAAAAAGTACTAAAAACCGACTTCAATTTCCTTAAAAATTTAGTTGTTGATTTTCTCAAAAAGCGCTCAATCTCGATAAAATTTAAATGGAACTATCTCTGAAGTATTTTCTACCAAACAAAAAAAGAATCATCAATATTTGTTCACAATTGGCGGCGGAGTTATCGCATAACACACATACCAAAAAAAAACATACCCGTCGATGAGAACCTCCTCCTTTTTATAAACATAGGTGATAAAAAAATTCTTGTAAGTAGCGGACATACTCGTAAGCTTCCTTTTATTCCAGTCTATTAAGTGAACCATTTATACTTGTATATGCATAAAGTAGTTTTCGCTCTTTTTTTGAAGTGTCTTAAATACAATTGTTTCATCTTCCGTGGATAACTGAATACATTGTTTAAAACCACATACTATTTACAATTTGGTTAATCGGTATTTGATTTGATTACGAACCGGGATCAATTCTAATTTTCATAAACAGTTTGAGTCTTAATATCTGACAACAGCGTAGTTATTTTATTTAATTATAGCTAATTAAAATTAGCTACCTACCTACTGCATGAGTTTATCTAAATACATAAAGTAGTAGTAGAACCAGAGCTCAGTTTTGGAGTGACGCTCGTATCTTAATAGCCCTGTTACGTGTCAGTTTTATAAACTACTATTATACGACGCAGGCAGCCGCGAGTTCCAGCACCAGTACACACTGATGCGCCATCTCCCGACGCACACCGACGAGAGGAACTTCCACTGCGACGCCTGCGGGAAGAGCTTCCGGCAACTCTCAACACTGAGCCAGCACCGAGCCATACATTCTGCTGAACGACCCTACGCCTGCGAGGTACTTGGAGTGTAGTCTCGCATTATGCGATACTAATTGGCCTAGAGAGAGCAGATTTCGTTATTACTGATGATTACGTCACGAATTGTGGCTAAAGTGTTAGCAAAGTACTAGAGGGTTCGCTGACGAATAAGATTCTAGTATGTTTCATTATTTTCAATCCAAAAATATATACTTTAATAGAACAGTTGAATAGAATTGTCTATACATTGAAACTATACTTCTCATCAGAAAAATCTAAACACCTTGCAAGTTTATGTTTTGTAAGGATTATCAGAAAAATGTGTATACGAGTATTTAACGAAGAAAACGAAGACCGAGTGCCTCATTTGTTTTTAGAACTGTAGCATCGTAATTAAAGTTCAAACTTTTTACAAATATTATGATTGGGGAACAATGGCCAGAAGACCCTATGAAGCTACAGCTATATATAGTAAATGGTAATCAACAATCTGTTCTCGTGTTTACCTTGTCCTAATAAACATCCCAGGTGTGCAACAAGACCTTCAACCGCGTATCCACCCTGATCTCCCACCGCAAGACCCACTCCGATGAAAAACCCTACAAGTGCCACTTATGTCCTAAAGGATTCCACCAGAAAGGTTATCCCCTTATCCTTTTCCCTAGATTTTTTCGCTACTATCCCTTAGTTGTCTACTATCTGTATTGACAGTTAAAACCGCATGGAAGGCAGAAGGTAACACAATGTTATTGACATAATAGGAAAAATAGTAGTAAGAAAATCAGAAAGTACTCGTAAATGATCTGAGTTACATTTTCCTTTCTTTGTGTTTTAATGGACAATGCAATAGTTAAGTAAAAGCCGGTAAGAGTCAACTGCTGTACATATGTCTACGTATACGCACGATTCACGCCTTTGATCACATGTAACCATTCAATTATTACCGACTGATTAATACTGACTACAACAACTTATCAAACAAATCTACATCTTTGAATGTGTCCTCGGTTCCGACGGTTTCTAATCTTTTATCTCACCTAGACACAAAGCTGTTGCTGTTCGGATTTCTATCATAGTGTGTTTCATTTAGCACTCTCAGGATGTCGTAATGTCAAAATTTCTGTCAGGCCACAACAGTGTTCTGTTTCAGTATGTCTCTATTTATTCTATTTATCCTAATGTCCATCTAAAAACTTGACGCAGCAGTAACAAAGTAGCTCCACATCACCTTCCCACCATGTATTTACCTTCCGATACTGCGTACCGCACGTGTCATATTTTACTTATATGTATTGCATTTCTAGGCAATCTGCGTAACCACCTGTTCACTCACACAAACGAGCGCCCTTACCGATGCAACATCTGCATGAAAGGTTTCAATCAGCAGTCTAACCTCGTCTGCCATAAAAACAAGGTAATTGTTGGATTTATATATATAACTGTTGCATGCAATATTAAATGCAATGAGAATTTCCGTGTCACTGTATGGAGGATATTAAACCAGGAGTGTTTTTCTTCTTCAAAATGCGTTGCTTTTTGCACAATATCCGTATAACCACTGACTCCCATATGTAAGATATGAGCAAAATTGGAGTCAATGAACTTTATAGTTAGACTCTGACCAATGGACATGTTCTGATCATTTTCATCCAACGATCAATTAACATCCTTGTTTGTGTCGATAAGGTTCATTCCGAGGAGGATCCAGCTCAAGCCAACGGGGCATCAGTGAGGAGTGCACCTCGCGCTCCCCGATCGCTTCCGGAGAGTCAGATCAACTCTGCAGGGTTAGTTAGCTTACTAATAAGTACCTACCAATGTAATTTCTAAGTAATTGTTGCATTATTTTTCTGACTGAACTAATCATAGACATTCGCCAAACAGCAGTTCTAACCGCTGTAACAGCAGTTTGTTGTGCTTGGGCACTAAAATTAAATGTACTTCAAGTGTGAGCAAAATGATACGTTTTAATGTCGCTCGATGGTAAGTGATAAGTCCGGTAGATAGAAAGTGTGATGTGCCAGAAACTTCATGATAATGAGGCACTTAAGGCGAACATAGAAATATCGGGAACATAGGGAATAAAATCCTTGACCTCTGGGTTGTGAGTCTAGTTCTGGGGGCACACGACCCACCGACCACTGTCACAGGCTGCCTGAGCGCCTGGCGCTTGGCGCTTTTTCATACATATTGTAGGGACTGGCCGCACAGTTATAGCCACCACGAGTAACGTGAAACACAAAGCGTGTGTGATATAAATTGTGACTGCCACCTAACACCAGTGGCTTTCATTAGCCACCGCTGATCACCTGTGACTGTGGCCTTTGGCTTGTTAGTGCTCAGCCTAAGCACACTCCCGTCCCTTACAGTTTTAATTTAAAAACCTAACTGTAGAGCGTAGATTAAAAATGCTGTAACTTGTAAATACTTTTTTCGTACTTTAATTATAGTACTCCCAAACCACCTCCAACCGAACACTGTGAGGTATCGTCATCGGTGGGACCATACCTCCCTGCAGTCGAGGTTCCATCCTCATCCACTTGGGACAAGACCACTCCCTGGGAAATACCAAAGTTCAAGCTGGAGAATGACCTCTGGAACAGTGAGAGCAGTTGGGGGTCAGGGGTCATCGTTGACCCCATCAAGACTTACCACATGGGTGTTGCTTTAGCGACCAAACAGACGCCGTTTGCGTTGCTGAAGCCTGACAACGGTGCCCCAGTGCTGGTGAAGGTTATTGATACTCATCTTCCTGGAGGGAAACAGGTTTGTAGTTTACTAACATTATGTTGTGTTTGAGAGTTTGTTAGGGTTTTTCGACCGAATTTTGTATTTCTGAGCATTCTTTTTATCATTAAACTTTGCTTAGAAATAGAAAATAAAGGACTTTCTGACCACGGACTGAAAATGAAATGTGATCAGCTAGAAACTTCTTATTAAGTCAAAAGGTGTGAAAGATAATAATTAAATTAAATTCAGATGCTGGTACCTGCAACAGCCGAAGACTTGAGAGAAGGTGGAAAAATTGTCCTAAAAAATGAGAACGGTGGACCGGTAAGTCTTAGGCCCAGGTAGATACGAGTTTCGCACGATTAATTTTTTGGAAGTTATTCTGGAAGTTAATTCAATTAAAATTCACAAATCTTGTAATATTAAGTTAATTTTTAGCATTGTTCCAATAATTTTTCTTTCATATAATGTTACAAAGATAAATTTTCACAGAGTAGATTATTTGTAAAAATTAAGGTAGATTCAAAACACAATTACAGTACACCTTATAATTATGTTATCTTTTAATCACCAGACTGTTATTCCAATATTTTCAGGACACTCTGTCTGTGGATGCTGATGTAGGCGGTGCTGTGCAGATCCGAGTGCCGGTGGTGGCCACCGTGATGCCCAGGATCGGAGCTGGTGGCCGTCTGCAGCTGGTGGTGGATGAGCCACACCACGCCTACCACACCGCTCTGTCTTCTGATGGTAATATACGAGTGCAAAGCAAAATACAATGACACCCACTTATCAGTATCCGGATATTCCTTGAGGGAAATAGGAATAATGACTAGATCGGCCTGCCACTCTGAGGCCTAAATTATTTTTGTTTGTGGACTTGCACTTGGCTTTCATATGGTGACGATAATGACGTTGGTTGTAAAACCCAGAAGCCTTTACCTTCCCGAGGCTCTGCTACGTTTTGTTACTGGAACACACCATTGCTGTTAATATTAACACCGTCGTTTGACGATCGGCTTAGGTAAAGTTGGTAGCTAGACATATAAAATGCTCAGTGCCCTACCACCAACCAGAACATCGATAGGTAGGATACTCTCCGCTGGGAATCGATCCCGAAAACTCCAAATTATAAGCCAATACCAGTTTAGCCAAGGAGACGACTAAAACTGTCATTTTCCTTTAATCGATTTTTAGTATACCGACTGAATGGTATATGAAATGATTCTACCAGTTTGAGAGCGATCATACTTTGCGTCTGTAATATTATCTATTAATTTGTGCATTGGAATAGTTATTATTAATACTTCTACTTACCCGGCAGTGGTGAAGATGGAAGCGTGCTCGAGCACAGAGGCACACGCGGATCCTCCCTTGAGGTCGGCGACCCCGCGCCCGGCGGACCTGCTGCGACGTGTGGACACCGCATTCGAGGACTCACTCAGAACTGGTGAATATATAACAATATGTACATATGTATGACCTCTACATGTTAATTCCAACTTTGTAGCCACATGCCACGAAGGCGATTGAACTGTATAAATGTCATCCATTAACGGCCAAATAATGTTTTCCAGTTTGCAGAATATCTTCTACATGCACCCTGCCGCCGCTGGCGCCATCTCCTCCCCTGGACCTCATATCCATGGATCTATTCGAGCCCATGGAGTGCATACCTATGGGTAAGTGGTATATATATAACTTACACTCTCTCACTATCTATAGTTTCTTTTCTTTCTGTAATTCTTTAAAAACCGCAAAATCACATGCAAAAAACAAAACTGCAACATTTTTATTAGTAAGTTGATCAGTATATTGAAAAAAAAAACTAAATAAAAAAGTAATGTATGTAAAATGACGTTTTAGATGCTACGCTACACGTCGTGAAGGTTATATTGATCGTTTTTCTAAATACATACATATGTTATAGGTTGGTTATAGGTATAAAAAATATATTTATTCCCAAATGGGCTCTGGTTTTACTGCAATCACACTGATGATAAATAACGATACTCGAATCAGATTGTAGGCGAGGGCTGGATGGATGGACTTAGTCGGTTGGTCTAAGTGAAAGTACTACACAGCACTGATATCCATAATATCCTGTGGCTGTATATGATTTCAGGGCCTCAAATAACCGCTGTGGACAACATGGATGCACCCCCGCATTCCGACGACTCTGACATCTTCATTGGAGAGTTTGAGGTACGTTCCTATTGTAATTATATTATAGTAAGGCTTGTCGATATATATTTTTTTCTTCAATTAAATATTTTTATTTTCTGCGGTGAAGGGGCAAAAAGACGGTTATGATGCTAGCAATCTTTTTATGTTTATTTGTTCCTTTATATCTCCTAAACTAATCATCATTTTTTGTAAAATGAGGTACCATTGGAAGCATCAGATTTGTCCGCGAGTAAAATGTTAATTAGAGACCTTGTTGGCCTGTAGGTGACAAAGTGATATTAAATAATAATCATCATCATCAGCCGGAAAACGTCGACTGATGGACATAGGCCTCCTTCATGGCACGCAACATCGACCGGTCGCCACTTGAGAACAGTTACTCCCCACTGGTTATCGTTTCTTCGAGCGATGTGGCCTGCTCAGTGCCACTTCAGCTCACTGACTCATCGAGCTACGTCGGCGACCTTAGTTCGTCTACGGATTTCCTCGTTTTATCACGTAGAGAAACTCCGAGCATAGCTCGTTCCATTGCTCGCAGAGTGACTCTGAGCTTGTTTATTCGACCCACCCAAAAACGTTTCCAAAGGACCACGTTTCTGTTCCGAATGTCATCAAATAAAAATAATTAAATATAAAAATATAGTGTTTAGTATCAAATGAAAGGTATTTATAAGTACATTTCACTAACATAATAATAAGTCTTTTCCTTAAATAATACTGTGTAAATCCGTCTGGAAGACGCGGTGCACGTCCAACACAAGTGTCGGAAGACTACTTTCTGGAAGGACCCCTGCAAAACTCTGTAAAAGTTATTTAAGAAATAAACACTTTTTACTTACTTTACTTACTTACATTTTCAAAATGTATAGGCTGTATATAACAACATTTATATAAACTCCCCCCAAAATAGTTTTAACTTATATACTGCGGGTAAGTACGTTCCTTAGTATTCTAATTAACTTATCGTTAAGCAAACGTGTTTCATTCTCAACCTTTCACAAGTATTATTAATTAATCTACAATAAACGCAGGCATTTCTTAATAATTATAATTTCTGGTCTCACGTGTTGCTATATCTCAATAACAAAATTTCAAATTCAAATAAACGTTATTGCACCGAAAAAATAAAAAACAAAACACATAAATAAATACCAAAAAAAGGCACAGGAAAGCAGCCTTATCGCTAAGAGTTCTTCCAGGCAACTAGTCTATGACAAAGCTCATTATGTTTGACATAATGCAAGAAATAATATGAGAAAGAGTAGAATTAGCTTGGTTAACAAGTAAATGCGTTAAAAAAGAACTAGAAACCGACTTCAATTGCCCTAAAAGCTTACTTTTGCTAAGGCAAATTTAAGATTTATATCGTTTTCTCACGGATGCCGTTGTCAGAACTGGATCAATCTTTTCAACAAAAAAAAGAATCATTCAAATCGGTTCACCCAATCAAAAGTTCTGAGGTAACAAACAGAAGAGAAGAAAAAAAAATACCCGTAGAATTGATAACCTCCTCCTTTTTTGAAGTCGGTTAAAATATAGGTTTGAATGGAAATGTTCTAGACGTGCAGATTTATAATAAAATTAACTTCGCATCAACAGCCTATACATGTCCCCACTGCAGGGGCTCAGGCCTTTTCTCCTACAGAGTGTGAATGGGACATAGTCCACCACGCGGGACCAGTGCGGATTGGTAGACTTGATACACCTTGATACCTTTGAATTTATTTTAAGGAGTACAAGGTTTCCTCACGACGTTTTTCTTCACCGAAAAGTCAATGGCAATGATTTTTATCGTTAGTATATTCCAAATAACAAATTCGAACTCATTGTTACGAGCCAGGATCGAACCCAGACCTCGATTATTCAAGGACTGACGCTCTACCCGACTGAGCTACCATGGCTGCTTATTACAATTATTATTAAAGAATTGTTGTTATTAAAAAGTACATTATGATCAATTCTTGTTACAGGAAAGCATCCCACTCTCCGATTCTGACTGAAACGTAAATTGTATTTAGAGCGCGCATGTTGACCAGAATAATGTCTTATTCAACTAGTAAATAAGAGAAAATGAAATCGTGGTCAGAACAACGATTTGCAACGCGAAGCTAGGACGTTATTTAAATAATAATCACAATTTACTTTTTATTCCCTGCCTTTATCAACAAAGAATGCGATCGGCTAGTTTTTAGCCTCCAGACATTTGGGTAAAACGTATAAATGATGGTCAGTAAGTAATTATTGTTTAAAAATCTTCGTAGTTTAGTTTTACTGAAGGTTAAATTCAGTAAAATAATTCAGTACTAAAAATATCTTTTTTTCCGAATAGTGACCCAAATGGTTGGCACCATTCGCTTAATTTTGACACATAATTTGCGACAGAGAATGTGTATGTATCTCATTCTGGATTATGTCAATTCAATGATGTTAAATAGGTTAGATTACCGGCAGGATCTCTTCCAGACCAAACAACTGGCTGTTCATTTATTATACGAGTGTAAGTTGACTGGATTCCTGTTGCCATAATTTAAAAAAAAGAATAGCTGGCTTTTATAAGTAATTAAATATCATAAAAATAGAAGATGAAATTATAGTGTCGCGAAATGAATATCATTAATTTTCAACTTTATAGTTAGCTACAATAGCAGTTACGCAGCTAATGGTTCATAGATGGCGCTTTGAACAATAATACCAAAAAAGTGTTTAAAATGAAAATTGTGATTCACTGTGAAGTTAACGTTAATGATACTCATTTCGCGACATCACAATCCAGTGCCCTATTTTTAGATAATTCATCCTGACATTTCATACTGAACAAAGCTATCTATTCTATTTTAAAAGATTATGGCAACATAAATTATTTCGTATGAAACTTTGATCGAGCGGAATCCTGTTAATGTCAAATGTATCCTTCTTTTTGCCCCAACAACAACATGTTGTACCAAACCTCTGGTCTTCAGACGTTGCAGTTGTTGTTTCTGACCACTACACATAAATTTGTTATGTGTACTTGTTTGTTAGTTTTTATATGACTGTAAATGTTGCCACCTTTTATAAAATAAATAGTAAAATATAAACAGTTTTTTCTTTGACTTCGCTTTACAATTTACAGAAAAATGTATTACTAGATTTGGCCGCAACTTCAACTGCGTGAAATTTGAACTAAAAAAAATTGATATGAATAGATTAGCCAATGGCCCCATAACCTTCCCATCAGGCTATTACCGTATAGTTTGTCATTTTTAGGAAATTAAATGTCTCACGGTTCAATCTTCAACTTTTGTGCCCCATTATAAAATCCATATGATTTGCTCGATCTTACAAAATTTTAAAACAAATATGAAAACAAATACATTATTTATTTTATTGTATTTATTTAGCAACATTTACCTATGTTCTAAAACTATTCCTCTACCTCAGGTTTGCCTGGAAGTGATTTTAGCGATAAGGCCACCTTCCTGTTTTTCCTAATTGATACTAATTTTTATTATTTCATTTGGTTTCTTGGTTTACAGTAAAAAGTATTTGTATTTCTTCCAAAAGTCACTTAGCTTGGTTATATATACCTATTTATATATATGAACGGAGCGAACAATGTCAAAAAGGCAATTTCCTGTCCATGTAAATAATCCCCTATTATGACGTAGTTATGATGACGTCATTGTATCGGTATTATATCGTGACAATATCGAGTGCGTGTTGCATTGTTGTCGGCACGTGAACGGAAACAGGCCCTTAGGGGTGTCTGCAGTCTAGTTCGGAGCAGTTGCAATAGATGGCGTTAGCTGTAACGAAATATGAACGAACTGCGTTCTATACAACACAAAGTCTCTTTGCGTTTCAATACAATATCACCTTTTTTATGTATGTATGACTAGCGTTTCGCCCGTGATTTCATCCGCGAATATTTCAGAATCTATCCCACGGGAACTACTTGCTCGATCGGGATAAAAAGTAACCTATCTCCTTTTCCATCGCTTCAAATACCCTTAAACAAAAATCAAATTATGCTAACACTATGAACTTTTACATCACTAATTCTTACCCCTTGGATGATTTTCAAAAACGCTGAAATATGTAATCCTGAATTTTAAACTATAATCCGAAATATCAATTTTGATGCTATTCACTTTAAAAACGAAGGAGTTCCTTACAACACAATATACAAACTTAGAACCCCCTTTTCACCCCTTAAGGAGTGCCGGAATTCACTATTTCACTGTTTATTGTATACTAGCGGCCCGCCCCGGCTTCGCACGGGTTCGCACGGACATTTATCTTTTTAACATTTTGGGAAAAACATAAATGTATCTTTTTGCAAGACATAAGTAGTTTTTTCTGATTAAATTACTATTTATATTTTTAGAGTTTCAATTTTTTTACTTAATCTAAAGTTTTTCATTTCTATATTTACATTTTTGTACATTTTTAGGGATTCGTAACTCAAAAGGAAAAAAGGGACCCATATTTATTGGTTTACTTTGTTGTCCGTCTGTGTGTCTTTCAAGACCCTTTTTCTCAGGAAGGCGATCTGTAATATCTTCGAAAATATTCATTTAAATTACTCTCTGTAAAGGTCCATATTGATCTATATTAAACGCACAATGTGTCTAAGGTACTTAAATGGATAAAGATTAATGCTGTATATTGCCTAAGATCGCTGCAAATAAGCCGTTTTTTCTCGGAAAAAGTAAAGGATAAAAATGGTTACTGTGGGTTATCCTTAAGAGATAGACATATACCATCGCAGACTTTTTTGTTGATCTTTCTAAGGTGTACAATACAGTAGTACATTATTTTGATCTACCTGGTAGGGTTTAGCCAGTGTTTGCAATGTAAGCGCAAAAAGATGTGTTTATTTACGACATCACATTAGAAATCCCTAAAATTATCCTTCCTCTTGAATGGTTCTATCTATTAAATAAAACGCATCAAAATCCGTTGAGTAGTTTTAAAGATTTAAGCATACATACATATAGACAGCGGGAAGTGACTTTGTTTTATACTATTTCATTATCAGCCAGGAAACGTCTACTGCTGGACATAGGCCTCCCTCATGGTACGCCACATCGACCGGTCCCGAGCTACCTGCATCCAGCGACTCCCTGCGACTCTGACCGGGTCGTCGGTCCATCTAGTAGGGGGACGGCCTGGTAGACGTTTCCCGGTACGTGGTCGAGAACCTTTACTCCCCACCGGTGATCGGTTCTTCGAGCGATGTGGCCTGCCCATTGCCACTTAAGCTCACTGACTCGTCGAGCTATGTCGGTGACCTTCGTTCGTCGGCGAATTTCCTAATTCCGGACCTTATCACGTATAGAAGTTAGAAGAGCATAGCTCGTTCCATTGCTCGCTGATTGACTTTGAGCTTGTTTATTCGTCCCACAGTAAAGGACCACGTTTCGGTTCCGTATGTCATCACTGGCAACACCCACTGATCAAAGACTTTTGTCTTTAGACGCTGAGGTATAATACTATTTAGTGATAGTGATTTTCAGTATGTTTATTAATCATATTCTTCACGGAGCCCTCGGTGCGCGAGTCCGTCTCGCACTTGACCACTTTGTTTTATGTATTTTATTTTTAAGGAGTTTAATTTTTTCTTATGTAATTTTTTTCATTTCATACACAGCTAAATAGCATCGGTAAGCCTCTCTTTCGCACTTCGGTCAAAACTACATTATTTGAATGCTTCAGTTTGGTCATGTTTGGTGTACAGGGCCCGGCGTTTATTTTTCTGTGTGTATTTGATTTTTTAAATTCGTTATATCTTTTGAATGGAATGTCCTATTTCAATAATTTAAGAAGCTATATACAGCTATTGAAGCAGTCTTGAATATGAAATGATTTATTTTGATAAGGGTTAATATAAAGGTATGGATAACATGGTCTGATTTTGGTCGGCATTTCTATCAACTTAAAAAATTGATAAAAGTAGTTATAGTGACATAAATACAATAGTTAGACCTATACCATCGCGGACTTTTTTGTTGATCTTTCTAAGGTGTACAATACAGTAGTACATTATTTTGATCTATCTGGTAGGGTTTAGCCAGCGTTTGCAATGTAAGCGCAAAAAGATGTGTTTATTTACGACATCACATTAGAAACCCCTAAAATTATCGGTGTTGCTCTACTATATTATGCATATATTATATATATAAACCTTCCTCTTGAATCACTCTATCTATTAAAAAAAACCGCATCAAAATCCGTTGCGTAGTTTTAAAGATTTAAGCATACATACATACATACATACAGACAGCGGGCAGCGACTTTGTTTTATACTATTTAGTGAAGATTAGTTTACACAGTTCGCTGCCTGCAAAACTACAAATTGATATTTGAAGAACTTAATTCGGTTATAAAACCTTACTTTACGATAAAACAAAAAAGTCTGAAATTAAAATTATTATTCTATAAACAAAAAATCTGCCTGCTTTAAAACATAATACACTTAAAAGGGAAAAACAATTATGTATATTCAAATTAGTTCAAAGCGGGAGCAAACAATACTTCGTTATCTTTTCTTCAATTAATTTTAAATACACCAAAGAGAAAGCAATTTTATTCCGTCTATCCATGCACCAACATTAACTTTTTCATTAAAATTTAAATTACAAATGTGCCAATCACACATTGTAAATTCACCTAAATCCAACCAATCGAAACACTATTGAGAACCAGTCAATTTGGTAACTAATGACAAGACTGGCCACAATAAAAACGAAAAAAAAAACGTTACAAAGGGTGTAGAGAAATCGCCATAACATTTAAAAAGGAGAATGGGACAATAAAATGCGTATTACGCTCGTACAGTTTTTTACCAAAGCGGCGCGCGTGTCCGCCACGCGACACCAAAATATTAAAGCGGGTGTTACATCTGACACGCGGCCTTCCCACCAGTAAATAGAGAAATGTTGCAACACCCTGTAGTTAAAACCTTAGCCCTTGGATAGTAGCGCGGAGTAATTGTCATTACTGAACTGAAAATAAGGATTAGGATATTCCAAAGAACGAGGCGTGTGGTCTCGGCTTAAATCACCCGATTTCATACTGAACTTTCGTTACATAATGTCCACTTCCCATGACGTTAGCTTCCAAAAATGACCACCGTGTAATAGGCTAGTTGACTAAATTTGAAAACTTGGCTAATTATATACTTTAATATCTATTTTATCCCCAAAAAACTATATTTTAAAGAAACATCAATATTTACATTACGTATTTTGTATTTTAAAAAAGCCATTTAGATTTCCCTCGAAAACGCTGAATAGTGTCATGGCGTCTTGAATGACGTCACAGCTCGCGAAATAACCTGCTCTGTGATATGAAAACGTCAACAACAACAATGATGTTTTGCGAGGCGTGACGTCACACTTTCTTGCGCCGCGTTCTTCGTGTTCGTTGTCACGTGACCTAATGTCTATTTTTTTCGAATTCATTTTCTAAAAATATTAATCATCTTTAACTTTTTTGAGAAATATACTAGTTTTTCCTTATCTTCGTCTCCTCATTTACAATTAGAAACTATAAACCAAGCAATTTGTTATTAGTGGAAACAGGCCTATTGGTGTCGTAATATGACACTTAATTGGTCACTGATGTGCTCGAGGTGATCACAGCAAATAACTTAAAAGAAAGCATGTTAGTCGTATAATAATACTTTTGAAACAAAGTTATCAATACAACAGTTTCAAAAATAATTTAAGTACTGTTTTCTGTAAGCATTTTTATATCATCATCACTTATCTAGTTCCAGATTAATGCTCTCTCAGAATATCACTTATAGTAAAAAACCAAATGTTCCATAATCTAAAAGCTGCACATTCTATTACATTTATTATTATCATTTATAATGGGTTTGCACTTGGCCTTCATACAAGTTTAAATCACAAACCATTTGTACTATCTGTATGGATATTGTTTTAACATTTACTTTTATTCCATTAATAATTTAATTGCCAATTTGATAACCAGTGATCTTGATTCCACTCAAGTACCGTTACATAAGTAGGATCTTCGATTAACGTTATCCCTCCCCTAATGCTTCCATACTATATTTCTGTTCCCATAATCTTTTAAAATAGAATAGCTGACCTTGATAAGTAATTACCTAAAATAGAAGATGAAATTATTGTGTCGCGAAATAAATATCATTAATTTACAACTTTATAATTAGCTACAAAAGCTTTGAACAATATATTTTTTTAAAGTGTTTAAAATGAAAATTGTGATTCACTGTGAAGTTGTATGTTAACGATACTCATTTCGCGACATCACAATCTAATGTTCTATTTTTAGATAGTTACTACACAAATCCAGCTATTATTTTTTAAAAGATTATGGCAACAGAAATTTACTATGAAACTTTGATGCAGGTGGATCTCGCCTTAAAGAGGAATACAGACTCCCGGTCGATTTATTTTGTGAAAAGTCTGCCTCGAAGCTTTCAAAATACACTTTATATAACATCGATTTATTTTGACATAACTAGTTATTATAATTTGTTTGGAAGTTTATTTTAACTACATTGTTATCAAAAACTGTCTGTTTATTTTGTCTGTCACATCACGTTTTCACACAGCTCCTAAGGTAGGTATTATCTACATAAGTGTGACGTCAATATTCTCCAGAAATGGCAACTTTACGTACTGAAACATCCAATCACATTGCAATACGAATCCTAACATCTAAACACGAGGGATGTATTTCAAATAATTGAGCTGAATAATAAAAATTAGGGTTGTCCTACAATGGCATTACCGCCCCCGACGGTTATCGAGTTTTATCGAATAATGCTCCGGCACGTGCTCCAGCCAGTTTTTTATTGAATTCTTGTCGATTTTTTTATATCGTCGTGTGAACGTAGAAGTGGCGTCTGGTACCGACTTACTCACACAATAGGCTTTGTTGTACGACTTGGTGAAGTTTTGATGTAGATTTGCTTTTCCATTTGGATTTTCCTGTAGGTTTTCTTAGTTCACGTCGAGGAGAACCTTTTTATCATTCCATACATTTGTCACGCCTCTGTATATATATTTTAAGCAAATATTTACAATATCAACCTGAAATTAGTACAGTTTCAGGCGTAATGATTTATAGTTTTTCAAGAAAAAAAAAATATTCTATTCTATTATAAATGGATATTGCTGTGATCACGTGTGTGTGAAAATCGTTGTGTTAAATATAACTAAAGATAACTACGTGATTACAAACAGTAATTGGAAATAAAAACACATGTTGGCGATACATTATGAGACTAACCACATTTTATGAAACATACAACAAATTAGGCAGGGATTAGGCAAGAGGATAAGTTTATATTTTCAAAGCAATATAGTTTTGCGCACAAAGTTATCAGCTACAAAAATCGATCAAATAAAAATATAACATGAGACAAAATTGACCTTCATTGTTTATTATTCAATAAATACACACACACTAAACTATCAATTTCACGAAATATCATTAAAACAAACAACAGCAAATAGTAATCCCTCTCAAGGGTCCATCCAATACACCCCCAAAATATAATTTCATATTTTGATTATGGTATCAATGTCACCCACTAGCTTTTTTGCCCATTGTCCTATAATACACATATTAACCCATTAAAAGTCGCGTGCCGTCGACGCGTCGTGATGTAATAAAAACGATTGTCGTTTTATTATTGTTGGTTTTTTACGTGAGAAATGTCACAATTATGTTCAGCAGGGAAAGGGCTAGGAAATTGTCGTTTATGTAAATTCTTTGTCGGGATAAAAAGGACGTGACGTTGCAAATGGAAATAAAATAATATTTCCTAAAACTCACCGGTCATCATCATCAGCCAGGAAACGTCCACTGCTGGACTGCTTCGTCCATGGCACGCCGAATTGACCGATACCAAGCCACTTGCATCAAGCGGTTTTCCGCGACCTGAATAAAATTAGGTCGTCGGTCTATCTAGTAAGGGGCGGGCCGGTAGACGTTTCCCGGTACGTGTCCGGCATTCAATTTTTCAGTTTATTTATGAATACTTATATATAAGCTGGTTTAACTGTATTTTAGGTTCATTTCATTGTTCAAATTTTGACTACCGTCTATAAATAGCATATCTTTATCTATTGGGGCCATGTAGGTAAAAATATTATCCGTCTTTATAGCTTTATGATTGGTCTGGTCTTCACGTATACCATGAAGTTTCTTATATGAATTTACTGGACGTTTTTCACAAAATATACATCCATAATAGCAGAGACAGCTCATTGTTAGCTTCAGACTTCGCCACTCGAGAATTCCTATCGGTTATCCGTCCTTCGAGTGATTTCACCGGTAAAAGTTTCGAACTAAACTGGTTTTGTGCAGCAGTTAATCTGAAAACATCAGATTAAGTCGAGAAATGAGTATAATTATCATAAAACTTTACAGTGAATATCAATTTTCATTTTTATACACTGTTTTGTTTATTGTTTAAAACGCCATCTAGGAACTGCGTAACGGCTAATTCTAGATGAGAACAAAGTTGTACGTAAACGACACATATCGCGGAACTTTAATCCGATCTACAATTTTTAGGTAATTAATTAAATACTTGTCAAAATTCTATTTTAAAACATTCTGGCAAAATAAATCGGATCCCCGTTATTAAACTTACCAACCATTAAAATCAATGTATGTTCGTGACTTGATCACGCATAACCGACATAAGGGATGTTGTTTAAATCTTTAAACACGTTCTGTATACATAGAAACATGTTCTTAATATTATTTTATATATTTATTAGATCTACTGTTCATTACAACATAAATATTATAGCATAAAAATATTAGTGTACACAATTCAATATCACGAAACGAAGATTTGGTCTATGTAAAGCTAATTTAATTCTTAATTCTGTAAAATAAGTCATACATAACTAGTACTAATCCAATGTAGATGATCCTATGATTCTAAATTAACAAT
This sequence comes from Carcina quercana, assembly GCA_910589575.2. Classification (NCBI taxonomy): domain Eukaryota; kingdom Metazoa; phylum Arthropoda; class Insecta; order Lepidoptera; family Depressariidae; genus Carcina; species Carcina quercana. Next base: position 4,007,717 of record OU342446.1, on the reverse strand, counting down.
AAAACCAGCCCAGGTCTTTCTAAGAAAACGAATAGGACAGACTCATGGTTCTGAGCTTCATAATGACGTCACTAAGAGCCATTTTTCGTTTCCGGAATACCTACAAGAGATTGTTACAAACTAACAATAATTAACAGCGTCGACCCGTCAACTTCAGACGCGCGTCGCAGCGGCGGCACGCGACCGGCGCACGCGGCGGATTATCGCGATTGGTCGCAGTCGCGCGCGCAACTGACGTCTCAATCGCGGGGATTTGTCGCTCGCGCGGTAATGAGCTATGACATAGCTGGCTCTGTTAATGTAATCAGTGAGGGATGGTAATGATGCTAATTGATTTAGATGAGTTATGAACTTGTATAGTGAGTTTTTAAGGTTCGTTTGATCTGATATTTTGTTAAGTCATGGGCGAAATCCTTGAGGATATCTAGAGGTAGATAGAGCGTGGCGGCGGCGGCATGGTGGAGGTTAGCCGAAATATACCGTATAACTGTTGGACGGTAAGGTAAGCAGACTGTTTTTCGTCGGGTTGGATGGTATGGCCTGACGACAGAGTTCTAATTTCATCGACGCCAGTAATCGAAAGTCCACTTGAACCATGCGTCATTTGATCGAAGGGCCATTTAACCGAAAGACCAAATTTGATTGTACAGGACATTGTTCCAAATGTCATATGATCGGACAATTTTTTAAATGAAATTATTTTGTACTTTTTAGTGTATTTCTGACCAATTTGTGTGTTTAGTTTTGTTTCAACTATATTTCTCATTTTAAACTATATTTGAGAATAATTAATAACAAACCAACGTTGAAATGGACTTTCGATTACTTGGCGTCAATGAAATATGTATCGATATTATTGTTTTTCGAAAATATTCCGAGAAACCTTGAAGAAAGGCGTATCACCCTAATAATAACCCCCTTGTGTTCAATAATAGTTTGCAGTACATATTTGAAAAGAATAAAAAGCTACCTGCTATCGGGAAATAATCCTGAACTCACTTCATGAAAACAATTTGAATCTATCATGCACAACACGCATTTAAAAGCCGGCCTGTTTCTATTGCAAGATAATTAGAATGAAGCTGTACCCAGACATATATCATCAAAGGGCGAAATAATGATCAGTGGTACTGGCAGTGCCTAAAATTAATTGGGTTGCATTGATTGGTCGATACATCGCAATGTTAGATATCCGAATACTTTCATAAGGTGTTTCACATGTAAAGCAATATAAAGTCAATTATATTTTAATAAACATAATCAAAGAAGAACAACAGCTCGAGTTTGCGTTGTAATTTATATTTTAAAGTTTCTATAGATTATGACATTGTTGTGTCTATGTCTATTGATTTTATAATTGCTTAGTTTTACTGAATGAATGATCATTGATGTGCTAAAAATCTAAATTATCGTTGTTGTTGTTTTTTATTTTAAAAAAAACGTGTTCCTGCGTTGCTAGAACATATAAGATCACGTATGAGAAATTGACAAAGGAATACCTAGATTTACGATAGACTTCATATGTTCAGGAAATTATGACCACTGAAATAAACGTCATGAAAATTGAAGGCTTAAACTTTTTTTTATAGGTTGCCAACGCAGCTTAAACTTGCTACAACTTAAACACAATAAACTGTTTCTGAGCACGAATACCGAAATAATCGAATGAAATTACGAGTTAGCAATTTAAAATATGTGCTATTATTAAATCAAACAGGTTATATAAATTCTATTGCGATAGAAAAGTTGCTTGTTTTCCCTTGTTTTGAACGTACTCGATGTACATGCATAAAATCAGAAACTACTCAAAAACAAGTTAAAAAATCAATCGCACTCGCAGAAGCTTGGGGCAGATTACTCGCTTGCATATACCACGCATGGCCAGAGAGGCAAATTGTTCGCTAACCTGATTACGACTGCTAGTTTCACATTGTCTTTGCCCCCCTCGCTACCCATTGACCCCCTGGGGGGAAGGGGCTTGATAGAAATGGAACTGGATGCGACATCCACCCATACTTATTCCCTACACTTTTGTATAGGAAAATCTAATGGACCGAAAAAGGACATAAGCTACCTTTTACTGATCTGGCATTTAGTTCCCATGGGATACTTTCCAAAATCCATGCAAACGAAGTCGTGAGTGTGCTATACTCGCGCACCAAGGGTTTTGTGCCATGGAAAGAAACTTACAGATATTAACCTAACCTTAAAATAAGGTTAATTTTCCTGACCTAAGTTTGTTAGTCAAGATTTTTTAATATTTTCTCAACAACTATATTAGATAGAGACAACTATAATATTAACACGAACTGCTTACCTGATTCTGGATGTAAACAACGTATTGTCTTTGCCCCTCTCTTCCACTTAACTCTCTCTATCACGGTCCTCTAGAGGTGGAACTGGAAGGATTAGAAAATTCCGTCCAGTTTTCAATTAAAACTACTGTCACAACAACAACATGATGATTAAGCGTCAAATATTCTTTTGTATCTTATGCATTAGAAATAGGTGTTTATATAAGTGGAACTGGGTGGAATATTTTAGTAAAGGAATGAAATGAATTATCTGGGTGATTATAGGTTTTATAGTATGTTGTACCTTTAAAAGATAAAAGTCAATATTAATTACAATTCATAGGCAAATTTAACTCTATCTACTTTCGTTGACTAGGCTTCGTCTGGTGCCGCTTCTAGTGTATCTGTATTCAGGGTGGTCTACACGTAAACCACAAATTTCTATATAAATTCATTATATTTCAATGGAGCTCCGATGGTTTTTAGTAATTCGATTGTGGTGCGGTTGCCTGGCGCAAAACATGATTATATTTTTATGAAATGACGAAGTGATTTGGTTCTTTGAAGAACCACTTGACAAATGCGAGTAGTTTTGATTTTGTCTCGGCTTATTCTGATAATTTATATTGTTGTTTTTAGACAGAATAAATATACAGTTTAGATCTTAGATTGTAAATGTTTTGAAACGAAAAGTTTTAATGATTTGATTGTTTAGGGATAGTTGAAGGTCTGAAAAGGACATAGGCTCCTTTTGATCCCGATAGAACAAGCAGTGGGACAGTTTCTGAAGTCCACGCGGACGAAGTAACAATGAAGTGTTTATAAACTCTTTGGGTGTTCCGAAATTCGAAGAATAAAAGTAATGTTTCCAAAGATTTTCCTATAACAAAGCCTTCTCTGTCCCTCCGTCCGTTTATCACAGGGATATATTTGTATCTTTTAAACCGTAATAAGTTTGTAATATATGAAATTTTCATAGATAGTAGTTACATACTTTAAAAATAGAATAAGCTAAAAGTGAAAGGGGCTCCATATACAAAACAATATTTTATTTTTTTCAACGTTTTTCTTCGAACTTGTATTAAATATGATTCGGTAACGGAACTCTTCTTCCGTTAGTGCGACTCGCAATCAGCTGTTTTTTAACGTCTGGTATTTGATGGTAGTTAGGTGCCCAATAGTGCCCATATTTTGAGTTCGGATTATAATTAGCGCCCCCTCAACGCCACACGAGCCCCGGGAGTCTATTGCGACAGTAATATGATTTTTATTTTGATCTCATTTGAGTGCTCCCTCTAGGTACGTTGTTAACATTATATGTTAAGCTATATATAGTAAGTAATAAAATATATCGGGGGACAGCAGTACTCCTGCGGTGTTCAAACCTGGTCTTGGACAGTGTGGTCAATCTATTTCATTTTCCTCTCTTAATATAATAGTAAAAACTAATAAAAATACAATAACATATGACAAATTAACATAAACTTTCAAAACGGACTCAATTATCACGTAAAAATAATTTATGAGCAATATAATATTACAGCAACATTTTCACGAAGCATACGAATGAATATACTCGTAAACACAAAGCAAAAGAGACAAATTAAATTTGTAAGAGCGAGCGAGAAACGAAACAAAAATATTACCAGCACGAGCCGTGCCCGTGTCAAACACAAGCCTTTGTGACATGAGGACCACGTATGAGAATATGATTCTAATTGTGACAAAAAAGCCAGATACACATTTATTTGGTAGACGTTGACTGATTCTTTTAAAGAAAACAATTAGTTATCATAGTTATATCAGTTCTATCATAGTTATACCGTAGTTATACCATAGCTAATATCATAGTTACATCATAGTTACTATCATTGCAGAATAGTTTACATTCATAGTTTATCTTTTTTGCATTTCTTTAAAATATTCTTCACTTCATTTGGCATTTAATCATCATCATCAACAGCCTATATACGTCCCCACTGGAGGGGCTCAGGACTACTCTCCTACAGAGAGTGTATGGGCCATAGTTCACCACACGGGCACAGTGCGGATTGTTAGACTTCACACAAACCTTTGAATTTCTTCTCAGGAGTGTGCAGGTTTCTTTACGATGTTCTGCTTCACCGAAAGTTTTATTTACTCTGAATGTACATGAACATGGAGCTAACAAGAAAATAATCTAGTAAGATGCAGTAGGATGCAAATAGGATTCCAAAATCAACTTATCTAGTCCCAGAAGAACAAATATTCAGGTGAAATAGTAAGGAGTTTACAGAGAGTAAATTAGATGCAAAGCAGTTCAAAATACCTACACAAAATTTAGGCGGACCAGCAATGTATAGTGAGGCTCAGATCGTATCACTGGGATATTAATACACTGACGATAGTTGGAAGAATTCTCATGGTGATTGGTCATGGCTGTCTATCTTTAAGAGGCCATGAATCAACTCATTATCATAAGCCAGGAAACCTCTACTGCTGGACATAAGCCTCCTCCGTGGTAAGCCACATTGACCGGCGACCTTTAGTAGGTCGTCAGTGTCTAAAGACCAAAGTCTTTAATCTGTGCGTGTTGCCAGTGCAAACTGATGATGATATACGGAAATGAAACGTGATCCTTTACTGTGGGCCGAATAAAAAAGCTCAAACCCACTGGAGAGCAATGGAATGAGCTATACTTGAAATTGGTAAAATCTACGTGGCAAAATCCGGACCGAGGAAATCCGTAGACGATCTAAGGTTACCAACATAGCGTGACGAGTGAGTGAGATGAAGTGTAAATGGGCAGGACACATCCCTCGAAGAACTGAGATACGAGTAACCAATGTAGTGGAGTAGTAAGTGTAGGAGTAAGAGTGGAATCGACTCAATATGACGCCGAAAGATTAATTAAACAAGGCCGGAATACTCATGCAAACAAAGATAACTTGAGAAAATAAGTATCAACACTAGGACTCTATTTCACCTGAGTGTGAGAATGTGGCCGACAATGGTACATGTTGGTATACAAGGTTCGCTTAAGTAATAAAATATCTCACACGCGCCACCAATTGACCATCTGTGCACATACGAGTATATTCCCTAGGTCTACGTCGCTTTGTGCCCTGTACTGTACGTTTGTAATTAAATCATCATAACAATATAATAAAGTTATGAAGTCTGTTCTGCAACAACTTGTCTGTGGCAGCCAGCCGTCTGGGACTGGAAGTCAGTTCAAGCCTAGATTTACTAAATTTACCAGATTTAAAGTCTGTCGGGTTTCTTGGGGCGCGCTATGCAAATTGTGCTGTTTAACGCACTAGGTTCTGTAAACGCGGCGTTTGATAACATTCCTATTAGTAATTATATTGTGTTTAGTTTCAATCAAATTCCCTCTTATCTCAATTTCATTTATTAGGCCCATATAAACTTAAATATCAAGCATCCAGCTCTAACCCGTCCATTCTAGCTCTAGCAGGCCAACCCAGGCAAGCTCTTGCTGGGCATCTTAGTACCCACCCTCTGAGACTCAGATTCGTGAAGGTTTACGCCCCAACAGCTCGCCAAATGCAGGTCAAAGGTGACGCGTCAATGGGTTACTATAGCAGAATGGAGAACATTGCATCGCGGCATCGGTGCCTAATATCCAAAGCGCGTATTTTCTTCTTCAATGAGACCATCATGAGAGCGTCGATTCGTGACGCTTACTCGTTGCCGCTATAACAATAAATTAAAAAAAAAAACAGAATAAAATAAATATTTGGGGGGCTCATACAACAAACATGGTTTTTGTTCGTTTTTGCTTGATATTGATAACGTCAACGTAGACTATTGAAATATTCACAGAATATTTAGTTGTATATTCACTTTAAAAATAAATAATTAAATTAAAATATAACAAATATTAAGTACATAAAACAGACATGATTTTTTGCCATTTTTATCGATAATTGTACATAACCCTTCGTGCGCGAATCCAACTCGAACTTGGCCGGTTTTATTAGATGCCGCCTGAGGAGCGGCTAAAAATCCGCGTCGTAACTGGAGCGTTTACAATAAACAGTGCGTATTCTCGAAGGGAGTGCAGACTGAATTTTCAATGAGGCCGTCACGAAAGGGTTGTCCCGACTCGTGACGTTTGCTCGTGGCACTCTGTTTGGACAGAAAGGGTTTTTACGGATTCTATCTCTGAATACGACTCGCGAAATTGTCTTGTCGAGTTCGTGATTGGATTTTGTTGATTCCGTTGACTTTTCGAGTGCAAATTATTTTTATAATGCGATTAGGTTTTGATTTTGTCGGGGACGGGTGGAAATGCGTTTTGATTTTGCGATGTAAAAGTTTTTGAAATGCTGGTAAAGTTTGCTGCGAATTATTTGATGCATAAAATTAAATTATGAATGTCGATCTAGCCATTTCGGCTTTAAAATTTCACCTCTTGTCTTCCAATGAAATTTGTAGTAGAATAAGGGTAACGTGACAGTGTATTATTGTGGAACTAGCTGACAATCTTTATAAAGATGGTTCACCATCGTTTTCCTGCTCACAAACAAGAAAGAAGTTTTTCAATTGACGTTACAGTTTTGACGAATGAAATACAGTATACAAATAGAAAATAAATATGTACATCACATCAGTTTGCGATGTTTATTGTAATAAACATGGTGTCCAGTTCTGATGAAAGCTACGTAACAATCAAAACGGAGACAATGGGGCAGTCAAACTCCAACCCACCACAAAAGCCACAAAAAACCCATGAACTGCCTAATTCGCTCCATTGTCCTCGCATCTCATAGGCACAGCACAATAAGCGCATCCCGGCCCCTATTCTGTAAAATTAAAAACGGAATTTCGCATTCGAATCGTCGCGGATTCCGCACGAGCTGATCACCAAAATGGGAAGTTAACAACCGCAGTAAATAACCACAAATCACAGTCGCCTAACACCGGAGGCGAGATTTAAATTCACGCGAACGTGGCCATCGGGTTTGGTCACTGTTTCCATTGTTTGACGTAATCAGATTTAATGTGATTTTTGCCGTGAGTGAAATGTAATAACTATAATATTGTTATGCCAAGTTTCTTGTGCGGAAAAAACATCGTCAGTCCAGGAATTACATTCGTGTTTTAAGCAGCACAAAAATATAAAATAATGTAACGCAATGTTTAACTTCTGATTTCGTCAGGTGCATTAATCATAAAAGAGTGGCTTACAAAACTTTACACAAGCTAGATACATCAATTTTAAACCTCCACCTAATAATAAAGTAGCAGTGCTATTCTGTAGAGTCACTGTGCTTCTCATTCAATGAAACCACGGTAAGTTTATAATTGCATATTCTGTAGACGGATGTAACTGTTAACTGTGTACCCATAGATAAAGTAGCATCCCTTCCACTAAAATTTTCACCGATTTTTGCACTGATGTGAAGTTTATATAACATTTACCAGTTACGTTAAAACACATAAGGTTATCTTATTTCCTCAATTTGATTTAAAACTTTTGAAATTGAATTTAAACTAAGAACTTGTTATTTCTGTAATTTTAAAGCTTATCGTGTTATCATTAACAATGGAAACACGTAAGCACCTTCGTACACACAATACCATTGAAAATTCTAACAAAATGCGCTTTCGCTACAACGAATCGAAATGCTGGGGAAGGAGATGACGCATTATTATTATTAAATTCATTCATCACATGATTCTGACCACTGAAAGAAATAGTTTGGACTGCAAATTGATGAAATATGTGGCACAAAATATTAAATAATGTAATACATGCGTGAGTTTGTTTTTTTCTTCTTTCACATAGTAATGTAGAATCAGAACTATTTAATTTTTTGTGCAGTGAAAAACAATTGACTAATACACACGAATATTATAGTGAGGTTAAGTCTGTATGTAGGATAATGTAGGAGATACTAATTATTGGAGTATATTGATTCGCCTCTCTTCACTTAGTAACGGAGAGCCTTAATGATTAGATTTTTCGTATAGATATAGTTGCAGGGCCGGAAACGTACATAGGCTACTTTTATCCCTAACGAACAAGCAGTTCCTGTTGAATAATTTCTGAATTTGAAGCAAAATAAGTCGCGAGAAAACACACATTTTTATATATATATTCTTCGACACATTAGCAAAAACGTAAACGAAAGACTTTTGGTGGAGTGTCAGATCTGTATTGTGTAGCAATTTATAATTAATCTATGGTCATATAAAAATTTGGAGAGAGAGAGAGAAAGATGTAGGGTGAATGGGGTGGTTCGTACATACGCCATAACACTTGTCTCACCGTGGGTAATACAGCGGTCGGTGCGTGTCTAATGTTCAGTTTTTACAATTGGCAGTTCAAGTTATGCTTGATCACCGTGACATATTCATAAATTAGATTTATTATATATCTCTTGAATAGGATTTCTATTTAGTGAGATGATTTATTAACTGATGATTCTATACACGTCACGTGAGGTCACCAATCTGCCATTCACCGAAAATAGGCATTGACTTTCGCCCTTTGATGATTTAGCCGTCTCCTGGGAATTATAGTTTAGTTGTCTTTTAGTGTACCGTCATCAGCCGGGAGACGTTGAACACAGGCCTCCCATGGCGTACCATGGCGACACAATGACCCGTCTCAGGTTTTAATATTTATAGTTTTATTGGTCATGAATAGATTGTCATCATCAACACATTAAGACATGCTAACATACAGATGCAGACATACGATTCGATCAAATACTAATGGACATGATTTTTTAAACTACCATTCCAAAGTTCAGCATCATAATCAGTCGAACATTGTCCACTGCTGGATACAGCGCTCCCCCATGACCGCGGTCGAGCCACATTCATCCAGCGACTCCCAGAGACCTTTACTAGATCGTCGGTCCATCTAGTAGGGGGACGGCCCGGTACACGTATCCCGGTACTTTTCCGGCATTCAGTTTTTCAATTTATTTATGAAAACTTATATATAAACTTGTTTAACTACTAATTTTTGCTTCCGTTTACAAATAGCACGTCGTTGTCTATTGGGGCCATGTATGTAAATATATTATCCGTCTTTATAGCTTTATGATTGGTCTGGTCTTCACGTATACCATGTAGTTTCTTTATATGAATTTACTGGACGTTTTTCACAATATACACAACCATAATAGCTGAGACAGCTCATTGCTAGCTTCAGACTTTCTGAGTTCGCACGTTTTCAAGCCAATGGCCTTATCTTCACTTGCCATCAGACTAGACTATATGTATAGATTATCTAGACTATAAGACTATATGTATGGATTTATAGCACACCCACACGTGATGGAGAATTGGGCACGTTCCAAAGCTGTCTCGAGGTATTCCAATCAAATCACACATAGCACTGTGTCAAAGATCCTTTGGTGCCGTCTTCAGGGCGTGAAGGTATGTGCCCTTTATTACGGGCAGTTTAATTTTAGCTTGATCGACATTCTGTAACGTACTATCAAGGAATTTCATCATAGTTCATGAAATTTGATGCCATGAGCAAGCGTTTGATTAATGATTTTGTAAAGATTTCTGTTTCGAACTATAAAAGTTTCTTATTACATTTCTTTTGCCTTTCTCTCTCTTTTACTATTGAAAATCTGACCTGTGAAGTATCGTTATAAAAATATGACATTGGATTATAATGTCGGTAAATGAGTATAATTAATACACATACAACTTCATATTGAGTCACAATTTTAATTTTTACACACTTTTTATTATAAGAGAAATTTTGTATAGAGCCATTCTTAAAAGAATTTCTGTCAACAAATTTAGCGGCTGTTTGTGCCTTATAACATTTAATACTTAGAGGTACAGTATTATGTATTAATCAATATCTCATTTTGGAGCGTAGACCTCCCGGGTTGCCCGCGCAGTTGCGCGACGGAAGTGACGTCACAGCACAATAGATGGGCCCAGCTTCCGGCGCGCGCGCACCACTTCCGCCCTGTCTAATGTCGCGAGCGTATCCGAATGCGATTTTGAGGGTATTCGGAGAAAATATTGCGGTTAATGACTGCGGTTATTGGGTATTTAAGTTATGTGATTGTTTGACGTGCTTTTAGTGCGTTTAGGGGAATTGTGCTTTTCTTCGCTTCCGTTTGCTTCCGGTTTTAGGACATGATCGCTAAATGATTGGTGGGACAACATTTTTCTACCACCTAGTTACCTAAGTATGCCGTGATACAAAAGTCTTAACGCCACTCTTGTGTAAGATCTGTTGTGTACCAGTATGAAAGGTAGCAGAGCCAACGTCTCATTAGATTGAAGCTTCTGAGTTTGCACGCTTCCCATCAATAAATATCTTTAAATATCAGGTGAGATACCAATTGCAAGGCAAGTACTTAAAAACATTACAAAAATAAATACGACTTAAAATATGTTTCACTGTTTATAGCTACAAGTACATTCTGAATCTATACCTGATATTTTTATGTTAATTTTAGTTTAAAAATATAAATATTGTCTTACTGAAATCGAGTTGTACAACGCTGCCGCGTGGGGACAATGGACCAGTTGTTTACAAAATACTATATTTACATTAGGATGGACAATAGCATGAACATTAAACAAGTCTACCTACAAACAGGCTTAAACATGTCCCCTAGGTAGTTCATTAGGCAACAGTTTAAGATGTTAAATAAACATACGAAATATTATTGAATGAAGGGACGGTTGAATGCCAAAGTAATGGAGTTACAAAAACTGTAAATCTGCATTGTGGAGGCGTAAATATTAAAAGTAATTTTGTACTGCTGCTAATATTCCACTTTAGTATGAATGGATGAAAATGATAGGTTATTTATTTTGCATGAAGCTGAAAAGATTTTACTGTGATATTTTTTTAACCTTATTTTGTACGTTGAATTATTAGAGCTTTCGATATCATTACTGTCAAAATACTTATATTATAGTCAAATTAATCATGACTGTACAGTAAGTAGGACTTTAAATTAAAATGGGGCTTCTAAACGGACAATTGATTTTCTTGCAAAATGTTGCTACTAAATTGCCCGCTAATTTTGCTGTCAATGAAGCCATGCTTTACAATATTTCGTATTGTTATATCCCAGCCACACAGCCTAACAAATCAATATTGCAGGGATTAATTAACTCTTGTTGTAGCAAAATATGTTCTTGCATTGCAGACACATATTGCAGAAAAATATTGCCTTTTTATTAGCACGATAAGAATTTCGCGCTGTGTCGTATAAACTCATCCAAATCATCCCTCATAGATTAAGAACGCTAATCAACAAGGGTGCCTTCTACCCCACACTAGGGTGAGGTGTTAAAATACAATAAAATATTATAACCCCCTATCTTTTCTGACCGTGTAAGGACTGCATACTTTAGATCATTGTCATAAGAGTATATTTCCAATGAAGCTAAAACTGTAAAGTAATTCTATAAATTCGCAACGCCTTCAAGCTGTCATATCGCTCATAGTTATGAAATACATATTTTGAATTGCATCATTACAGAGCGACAGTTAGAGGGGTACATTCTGTAGAATGCGTTTTATGATAGCGTTTGAATTGAGAGATGAATGTTAAGTTGTTTGTTGTGTGAATTTTATAGCTCCCTTTATATTTATTACTAATAACGAAGCTTTCAAAAGCTTCATACAGACTTTTACCATGATCTTCTACTGTTAGTAAGAACCCGAAGAAATTATTTAATAATTAACGCTCTCAAAAAGAACTAGAAACCAACTTTAAATGTCGTAAAAGTCTATAGCATTCGTCTTCTAAAATGTTCACCCTTAGGGGTAGAATTATCATATTTGGTTTTTGTTGATTTTCTCAATAAAATATATCTCTGGGCACAAGAAGTCTTCCATCTGGTATCTTCGATCACCAACTCTGCCAAACTTTGCGTCAAGTTTGGTATGGTGTTCCGAGGTCCATATGAACTTATACGTCATGATATTGATAAAAATGAGTTTAAAACTATAAAAACAATTATTACATCAAATATAACCCAAAGTTAATAACAAGGGTTGACACAAGTAGAGTTGATTATTATTTAAATTTCCGTAGCGAAGTGTCCGGAGAACATTTGTATGACAATGGGTCGGGACATGGGGCCGGGTGTAGGTACCTACTTCAGTGTGTTGACTTCATATAAACTTGTTGTTTTACATTATTGTTTTAGAATACGTTATATTAACTCCCATTCAATAATATTATTTATTAATATAATATTATTATTACCTCACTGTTATTAGGAATGTCACATACATTTTCTGTTGTAAATTAAATAAACTATGAAACTATTGATTGTATTACTTAAGACGACTCATTGATTATTTTCTCGTTGGCTCGCGAGAGAGCGATAGCGTTAATTACTTCCTTGGCGGCAGAAAGAGATATGCATAGCATCACATTGTCTCAAGAAAATCAACGTAAGCGACAAATCATTCATTGCTTGAAAATAAGAAGATCAATTTAAAAATCCCAAGGACCCTCAGTAAACCCATCAATGCTTTTTTTTTAATAGGCTAGTTGACTAAATTTGAAAACTTGGCTAATTATATACTTTAATATCTATTTTATCCCAAAAAAACTATATTTTAAAGAAAAATCAATATTTACATTACGTATTTTGTATTTTAAAAAAGCCATTTAGATTTCCCTCGAAAACGCTGAATAGTGTCATGGCGTCTTGAATGACGTCACAGCTCGCGAAATAACCTGCTCTGTGGTATGAAAACGTCAACAACAACAATGATGTTTTGCGAGGCGTGACGTCACACTTTCTTGCGCCGCGTTCTTCGTTTTCGTTGTCAATGCCTATTTTTTTCGAATTCATTTTCTAAAAATATTAATAATCTTTAACTTTTTTGAGAAATATACTGGTTTTTTCTTATCTTCGTCTCCTCATTTATAATTAGAAACTATAAACCAAGCAATTTGTTATTAGTGGAAACAGGCCTATTCTTCAGATTTAAATCGCTTATTTATTCCACTGAACAAAATTTTCATAGGTTTTCTTGGGTTTTCTTTTATAACTTTTTGTGATACGCTTCTACTTATGTCATCTGCATGTCAAAGGTTTGTATCACTGTACCACTGTACATGTTGCCTGTAAGCTACAATATAGTCTTCAAATTCATCGCAATATTATTCAACCCAACCGTCCATATATTCCTCATAAATTTACATATGTGAGCTTTGTAGGGGTGTAGATATACAATCTTGATTTAACTCCCTACAAAAGTATAAGTAAAATTTAAATTTTAACCCTAGGCTCAGATGACACTGCTCGGAGAGACCGTGTAATGCATGACGTCCGCGCAGTGAGGGTTCGTTTCCGGGTCGGCACGTGCTTCACTGATATATTTTTGCACCAAATTAAAAAAATTAAGTTCAAGTCATACTGAATGGGTCTTTCATCTATTTTGAAGATCGATGTGGATAAGTTACTAGTCAATTTATAAAAATAAAACCATTCCACCGATCTGTTTTCCTCTCCGCTATTCCCCTCTTCACTGTTTCCTCTTCTCTCTGCCAGTCTTATTTCTTCTGCGCGATTATTTTCTTCCCCCAGTATGCCTTCTTCGTCATTATTATCTTCTCACCTTTTCTGCATCCTGCTGCCCTCCTTCACACCATTTGCTCTACCTCTCCGCCATTATGTACTATTCTCCACCCTTATGCTTTTCTTTTCTTTACCGATTTGTACTATCTTTGCATGCCGTAAGACAAAACGATCAACTGTTGTAACGATTTGACAGCTCAAAACTTCGTCTACGTGGACATAATAAAGGACATCATTTTTTTGCAGCCCTTTCTGAAAGTGCCGCATAAATTATCTGAAGCAATTGTCATCATAGCGCGAAAGCTTTGAGGTCGTCATTCTGTTATCATCATCATCCAAGAAGTGTCCACTGTTGGACATGGTTTTCCTCCATGGTACGCCTCATTGACCGGTCCCGAACCTTAATTGCCTTAGTCTAGAGTCTAGTAATTAGTTCTAGCAATATCAATCACCATTCATCATAAATCAATAAATGTATGTATATGATGAATCATCATTGTATAGCTTGGTTTAGAGCGCTCATACAACTTTATTGACATATCAACTTATCAACATTTGTGCTACAAATGGCTAGTTCTACCGTACCGTACAATACGTACCAATTTTTGTTGTTGGCATAAAACTTCCAGAAAAAGCGCAAAATGTTTGGAGTCTGAATGATCTTTATCCAACGTGAACTACTAACTAAACCAAGATAAAAAGTAGCCTATTTCCTTTATCATGCCCTTGAATACCCGCATACACAATTCAATTAAGATTATATGTCAAAAAAACTCACATTCGCATTTATTTTATTAATGTACTTACTTGTATATATGGCAGTGTAGTAGTATGCCTATGTTCAGCTGTGGACGTTCACCGGCTGATGATGATGTATTAGTATGATAAGCTAGGCCTAGGACAGGAATATGCAGAACAGATTAATAAAATGCGATTGTTTTTTCTTTCAAGGAAACATATTTTCCTTTCACAAAAATGAGATTTACTAAAGCATTTTTTATAAAGCTCTAAAGGGTTAACGAACCCCAAAGGAACAGCTAAATGAGAAGATTGAAATCACGTTTAATAATCACGAATAAAATACCAACATTGCCGTAACCAAAACATACCGAAGACACGAGTATAAAGACCAAGGATACGCTCAGAAACCTGAGTAAAATACAGATATCAGTTTTTTTAGAGTCACTTTTTTGGGTATGAAATACCCATTCTTCAACGTCACGGTTAAAACAGCCTCCGTGGCGATTTATAACACGTTCTTCAGATTTCTCTTTTGATTGATTGTTCTGGGTTTGATTCCTGGTGGGGACATTGTCCAAAAATCTCTTTGTGTGACCCAGACAGATTATGAGGATTCCGTGGTTCGTAAGGCACGTTAAACCGTTGTTACCGGTTACTATCTACGACAGGTAGTAGCTACATGAGGCATGTCAGAGGACTGTGGTGGCTCAACAACTCTGACACTGGGGTGTGTGAGGTCGGTCATCGACCTTAAAACCTACACAATAAAATGACATTAACAACCAGCATTTGCTACTGGATAATAACAACGAATTTCCTTCACGTTTACAAACCTACTCCAAATAAAAAAATACCGAGAAATCTTTTCATTTCCCGCAATAAGTACGGAACTGAATGGAAGTAAAAACGCGATGGGATTGAAACCCATCGGAGCGAGCGACGCCCGGCGATGAGCGTTGTATAGCCCTCTGCGGCTTTGTTATAAAAAATTAACGGACAGTGCGGTATGATTCCTGTTTCTGGCATGTATGGAAGATTGAATATTGACCCTTTATATGGGAATGAGTATGTTTTTAGGGGCCTAAGAGCAGCGAGTCCCTATTACTAAGGCTCTGTCTGCCTTCTGTACATCCGACCTTAATATTTAATATTGTGTAAAAAGAAGTCGTGGTATCTCAGTCGGGTAGAGCGTCAGTCCTTGAACAATCGAGGTCTGGCTTCGATCCTGGCTCGTACTAATGAGTATTTGTTATTTGGAATATATATACAAATGATAAAAATCATTATTATTGGCTTTTCGGTGAAGGAAAACATCGTGTGAAAACCTGCACACTCCTGAGAAGAAATTCAAAGGTGTGTGTCTGAAGTCTACAAATCTGCACTGGACACGCGTGGTGGACTATGGCCCACATACTTTGCAGGAGAGTAAGCCTGAGCCCCTGCAGTGGGGACACATATATATTAGGCTAGTATTAAAATATATAAACAACGGCTTTGGTAACTAGTACATTATAGTCGACCAACTTATAAAATATACTTTTATAAGGGAATAATACGTAAAAATTACATATAAAATGATTTTAATGACGTTTAGCCAATAAATAAGAACTACGATATACACTCGTGTACAAAAATATGTATCAACATCTGAACTTTGTCACATTCATCTTTAACTGTAAATTCACTCAACACACTACGTAGAAACAAGAATGGGTGAGTGTGACATTGTAAAAAAGTGGGAACATATTTTACAAAAAAATATTATTTTTGTACTTGAGTGTATCACGGAACCCGCACGTGACCCGACACGGACTTGGCGTTTTTGATAAGTCGAAATGACATGATTTGATATATAGGGATAGTTGACAGCCCGAAAAGGACATACAAGACACCCTAGTTGTCAGAGTTGTTCAGCTGCAATAGTCCTCTGACATGGCTCATGTAGCTATTACCTGTCGTGTACAGTAGCCGGTAACAAATGCTTAACGTTCCTTTCGAAACACGGAATCATCTTACCTTCCAGACAATTCGGTGCTCCGGCTTATAATATCCTAACAAAAATTGGAGTATCGAACTCGGGATATGTGCGTGTGTTAATCAGTGTCTAATTCTCAGACACTGCACCACGGAGGTCGTCATAAGCTAGCATATAAATACATTCTTGTCTGTTCAGACAGACTCAAGCACAGTTTTAATAAGCATGCATGTATATCCATCGATACACGATACGTGACAAGCTAAGTTCATAAGCCGAACAGATGCGCATTCGCACACGACGCTGCACAACACGATTACCTCTCACACTTCGTTAGGCGCGCGCGGCGCAGGGCGGGCGGTGCAGGGCGGGCGGACCGCAACGCACTATCCCAATAATATTGCGCTATTGTTGTGACAGTCACATGTTCATTTGCTTATTATATTTGGTAAGCCACTGGCCAGACAAATTGAAGCAAAACTGACAATAGAGCGAGCTGGCGACCCGATTCGCGCTTTTCTACATTTCTCCGCAATTATACAATAATTTCGAGCGATTTGCATAATCGCGCCACATTGACTAACCTTGCTGAGCTCACAAGACAATCCTATCTATTCCTTCGCATCATTCTGATTTCTTCTCCTACTCATTTACGGTTCATGCAAACAGATTGTGTGACTCGTTGCCTCACATTGTACGAGACAGTAAATCTGTTTCTATTTTCAAAAAAAGTGCCAAAGAACATTTTATTTCCGTTACAAATAGTTCATAAGTTAATATATTATTATTGTATGTATATATGTATCTATGACTATTGATATAATTATGTTAATATTTTGTATCTTGTATTTATGTAATCGCATATTGTATTTAGATATATTAAATGTACACGCCTGACTGAACTCTCTTCACTATTTCTCTCTTGACCCAGAACTGCTGTAAGAAATTTATTATATAAATAAGCTGTTCCTTTTGTCTATATTTTCTGTATACAATAAATTGTGCAAATAAATTAAAAACAAGCCGGATATTTTCAATCTTTGCTGGCTTACGATTTCACGGTACATCATGAATTGATGTATC
The DNA here is from genome assembly GCA_910589575.2 of Carcina quercana. Taxonomy (NCBI): domain Eukaryota; kingdom Metazoa; phylum Arthropoda; class Insecta; order Lepidoptera; family Depressariidae; genus Carcina; species Carcina quercana. The sequence goes on along the minus strand of OU342446.1, from coordinate 3,990,077 downwards.
GATTGTGTGCAGTTACTATCAATAAAATAGTTAACAGTGCGAAGTAGGTACCCAGGTTAAATTGATCAGTTTAGGCGGTTCAGTTTATTATAACTATGCAGAATCTAAATATGAATGCATAATAATAATAATAGTAAAATGTTTATAATTTTATCTCACAGTGACACCTTATATCCCTACTTAATATTATAAATGCGAAAGTAACTCTGTCTGTCTGTTACGCTTTCCCGCTTAAACCTCTCAACCGATTATGATGAAATTTGGCACAGACAATCTTTAGACCCTGAGAAAGGACATAGGCTACTTTTTAATGCGAAAAATAAAGTCCACGCGGGCGAAGCCGCGGGCAGAAGCTAGTATAAAATAAATAATAAACGACATAAGTTATTGTATAAGTATACATAGTATAATGTATTGATAAGATGTAAACCAGCAATGAGAAATGTAGAAAAGGGCGAACGATGGTCCCAACTATCGCTCTATGTCCCCTATGTACAAATTACGTTGTGAGTTTTGGTAGTAGATGACGCCTTCGCATTCACCATCATCATCATCCGGGAAACGTCCACCTGATCATAAACCACGGCCTTTACCAAGTCTTCGACCTATTTAGGAGATTGGGGAGCAGTAATATTTGCCCACATGTGGACGCCACTCAACACCGCACATATTCACCAGCAACACTTTCCAGACGGATTGCTGATCATGGACACGTCAGGTTGCAGCAGGATCATGTACACTCTAGTACATAAATATGTATCCACTTTCGTACCATGTCAAATTCACCTTTCATTGACATTTCCTTCAACAGACTGCGTAAGAACAAGCAAGAGTGAATGTGGCATGGTTCAAAAGTGGATAAATATTTTTGCAGTCGAGTATACTAGTTCATAATAAAACTAGATATTTCTCGTTGCTTCAGTTACAATAAATGCTACTATTTTCTCGATTTTCTCGGTCTTTTAGATACCTCTATTAAAAAATCAAGTCATTAAGTCCCGTCAGTTACGACGAGAAGAAAGGACAAACAAACTCACTTTCCAATTTATAATGTATTAGTATGGATTTAGCATATATTATACAGTATGAGGTAGGTTATGTAAGAATTTATTTTATTCTCTCAATGAATGAAAGTAATTTAACAACATAAAATAATATTCAGAATCTACCAGTTCGAGTTCAAACGATTTTTGATTTTATATTCTTTTCCAAGTCACTTTCAACGCACCCACGGCAACACATGGGGATGGCCTCGTTTAAATCAAAAATCACACGGCGAATTCACATGAATCGTCTTTTCACAATTTAGCGCCTATTTCATCTCCTTAGTGGTTGGTTTTTACACTCGCACTTGGCCTTCATCTCACCTAATCAGTAACGAACAAATGACGATCAGTAAGCTTATGAACCAAACCGAATCTCGAATAAGGACCCCATAATCAAACCAGTGTAACTAAAATTTAATCGATTTAACATCCAGGCCACGGATACGCCGAGAAGCAAGAACCATACGTTTTGACATCTGTTATCATTTCAACCAAAAAGTCTAGACGCCATTCCAGTCTTGAGAAACATCTTGTCATTACCCTAAAAACTTAGCACTCCTAACCCTAGCCAAATCGTGAACTTTGCTGCACAGCAATCTCAGAAATGCATTTTCCAACTGGGCGTGGTCCGAGTCAGCCAATGTGCATTCAGGCGATATATAGAACGACCATTCTACTTAACCTCCACCCCCTCCCTGGTATCATGGAAATACGGATGAAACAGAGGAATTCTTCAAAATTACGCAGGCCTTCGTAAAATGGTCTAGAAAGAAGCTCCGCCCAGCGGCACGCTTGGGTAGTTTTCCCTGTGTGCGAAAGCAGGACAGCGATATAAATTAGAGAAGGATGGTCGCGAATTTTCTTAAAGATAGTTGGATGTATGTAAAGCGACATTGTCAGGTATATAGGATTGTAACAAATGTATTATGTAAATGAGATGGTTATTTATTATTGGATCCGCAGTCACAAATTGGTGTCACATCTTGTGATGTATGAGGTAAGTGTATTCTGTTAGGAATTCTGTATCCGCTACGTTGATTGAAATTAATGATGTTCTTGGAAATTACGACGTCTGCCGTATTAATTAGATATATATGTGATAAACAAATAGGGTATGTGCGATCTAAGGCTAATAAATCTAGTCATGTGTAAATTTCAAATAGGTAAATAATTAACACGTTCAAAAGGAACTAGAAGCCGACTTTAACTGCCGTAAAAGTGTACAGCATTCATCCCCTAAAATGTTCACCCTTAGAGGTAGAATTATCTGGATGCATGTTTGGTTTTGTTGATTTTATCAAAAAGCGCAGAATCTATTTTGATAAAATTTATATGGTATGGTACCTCTGAAATATGATCAACCAAAAAATCATCAAAATCAATTCATAATTGGCGGAGTTATTGCGTAACATACATACAAAAAAATATACAGTCGAATTGATAACTTCCTCCTTTTTTGAAGTCGGTTGACCACGCTGCCGCTTTCATATTTGGCGTCATTAGCAGCATAAATCTAGATGTGTTTGCCGGACTGTTGCCATGTTAAATTCAGTATTCTTCAACACACTAATTTAGGAATAAATGAGAGTGAATGTGACATGGTACGGTTGAGTTCAAAAACATGTATCCAGTTTGTTACAATGTCAAATTCATCTTTAAATTACATTTTCCTCAAAGGAAAGCATAGGAACAAGTACGCGGGAATTTGAAATGATGCAAAAGTGGGCATATGTTCTACGACTGTACCAATGTGCATTTTATTTTTATGAATAGAATAGAAATAGTTTATTCGGCGTACATACAGTTATTACAGTACAGTTCATACATATATTTGCAAATTGCTCTGCTGCACTGCAACGCCGAAATGGACCTGACAGACTCAGAAATATTCAGTAACACTGTTATGCTAATTAAATATAAACTAATTTTTAGTTGATGCATGAGTGATGATGAATGAGATGCAGTTAGATAAATTGTATATATTTATGAATATTAATGTAAGTAAATGTAATGTAAGTAAAAGATTAATGTAATGTTTGTAAATGTATTAGAGGTTGGTATTTATGAAGCTGTCTGTAAATCATTTCTAACGAATGTATAAGTCTTGGACAAAATGCTATCGTTTAACCGTAAAGCTAAGGTGCGATTTTAAACATCTTTCTTACCAAAGTAACCGCGGTCAAGGTACATAGTCTCTGATCGTTCTTACCTGTATTGGGGAAATGCGCAGAGAAACTTTCTGCTTTTATAAAACAACGAATGTTGCAGCCCTCGGGGGCTCTTGCTCACACCACAGAATACAGAGTCGTATCTTATACTATACCTGTGAAAAGTCAGGGGAAAATAGCGCTGTGATTGAAAAACACTATTGTACTAATTACGACGCATTTATACCTAGATACTCGTAGATAACATAAGAGCTATGTCCCCAAAAATAAACAAATTTTCGCGACCCGGGGATCGACGCCAAAAATAACAACACTAGAGGCGGCAGACTTAGGCAACATAGTACAACATAGACCGTCTGGCTATCTACCATTATGTTGGCCATCCAATCTGAGTACCTATAGATACCCCGCTGGGCATCGAACCTTAGACCTCTGGCAATCCGCGCGCATATTATAATTTACCAACAGGTGAAGGCCAAGCGTATAGCGTTGCGCATTCTTAAAGTTCAAGAACAAAGTAGATCAGCATTAAAAAATATCCCAATACAACATACTCGTAAACGAGGGATATAAAACAAAATGCGCATAAATTTAAACTAGAATATAACTTTACGGTGTCCCGTAACATTCTTTATAACGATCGTAAACGGGAGGGAGGCGCGGTCGCGGGGAGGGATGCGATTTGCATGCATGTGGGGAGTACCGAGGGATTAACTTCAAGTTCCCGAACTGCTCTAAGAGGGCCCTCTCTGAGCTTCCATTTTATTTGTGGAACTAGTTCCTGTTGCCTGCTTTGTGTGATACAAAACATACGAGTATTTAACCGCCTGCGAGGACTGATGGCGAAATGTCGGTCTAACCATCCGAAGGTTTGATTCGAAGTTGTCATTTCGATTAGTTTGGTTGATGGTTGGAAATTTTCTATGTCCACCAGGCTAGCTCCATGTTACCTATACCTGCCGCCACAAATCAGAGTTAATAGCACTGGTGTGTCATTGCATGAAAGGTAACAGAGCCAGTGCTGCAGCTTTCGTGTGAGCCTTGTTGGTTTGCTAAACGTCACATATCAATGACTGACAGTCACTTATCACTAGAGCCATTGGCAAGTTTGTAAGATGAGCTAGTACCGAGCACGTGGGCATTGCCGAGCAAGTGAAGTGACAGATAAATGAAGGAATATTTCCTATAGAACGGAAACTCGTATAATTCGTTGTAGAATTGACTCTAATAAACATTATTAAAATTATTATGTATATATCCGTTTTTACTTGCTAACCAAAATGTATAACGAATCTTCGTACAGTACACGCACAATAAGTTTGCCCCTCTGAAGTTAGCTCTCCGCAATTTCAAACATGCACAGACGGAATGTGTGTGTATTATTTTCAATAATAACTATCCCTAGATAACATAAAACACTAGGACATTTCTTTCTAGCCGCTAAATTACCTTGCCTTCCACTTATAATTATTATAATTGATACTTCGCAGTCTTTTGTGACTAACTTCAGAGGGGCAAACTTATTGTGCGAGTACTATGTGCGAATCCTTTTTCTTTAAATTTTTCTTGCGGCATTCTTCGCCCCTCTGTTTGAAGCATCTTACCATCGCAGTTTTACAATGGCCGCGTCTTTTTATACGAGCCAAGCCGCAATGTTCCAGTTTTTACGGCCTACTTGAAATATGGTTATAGCCCGACTTGGCCCGTTCCCCCGCGGTTAGGGTGAACTTCGTATGCTAATTCCTACCTTCAACAGTTGTATTTTAAGTTATATTTATGCTTATAGTTTTTTAAAGTTCAATGTTCGTTTTCGTAGCAGATGAAAGATACAGAGCTGTGCAAGAATGTACTACATAATAAAATTTACGCGTTCAAAATGAACTAGAAACTGAACTCAAATTTTTTTCTTCTCAAAAATGGCTGAAAACCTTTCGTTAAAACTTATATGGAACCACCTCTGAAGTATCTACTGAAGAAAAAAAGAGTCATCAAAATCGATTCATAATTGGCAGAGTTACTAATTAACATACATTCAAAAACATACAGTGCAATTGAAAAATAAATCTAATAAGCATTTTATTATTCGAGGAACTAAATTTTTTAAACATGTCGTTGTAAAAACCAAGTAAAAAATCAAAATTATTACTTATTTTTATTTTGGTGGAATTTATTTAATGTCCATTATGCTATAAAATTTTTCGTGTCCTCTTGCCTCTTGCAAGATGAGCAAAAATGGAGCAAAAAGGTGACATGGTGGTACCCAAGGGAAGGCAAGAGAAAGAGAGGTCGACCACAGAAAAGGTGGGACGATGATGTTAGACAAGTGGCAGGAGTCACATGGAACAGAGTGGCTCAAGAAAGAAACGAATGGAAAAGGTTGGAGGAGGCCTTTGCCAAATGGCAAGCAGATTTAGGAAAGATAACGAAGCAACAAATATTAGATTAAATTTTTTATTCATTATAAGTTTTCAATGTTAGTTCGTTACATAAGAATCAAATGTGAAATGTGATCTGAATAAAAGGCTATATTATTATTATTATTTATGCTATAAAATACAATTCAAGCCAATGCTACAACCCAATCTAATTTGGTTGCATCTTGCCTATTGAAATAATTGCACTCGAATTCACCTCCCATTAACGGTAATGAGTTGCATTCATAGCTGGTGCAGCGCGAGAGTGTGGTCCGCATCGGTGCTTACAGTGAAATTTCCATCTGACGTGTCTATCTGTGTTCCCGTTGGTGTTGTAGAAAACTCAGAAAAATCCCAAGAGACAATTAGCAACGTCAACCGGTATCACTCAAACCTTACTGCGATCAGGAACCCGCCTGCCTATCTTGGTTATTATGATTAACTATCTCATGTCAAGATTAGTCGTGGACATGTATGAAGATGACTTATGACTCTCAAGAAGTCAACTTTTGAACATAAGTTGACTTCTCCAGCTGACCCATTGATCATTTGAAAAGAGACGTCCAAATGTAAACCCATAGAGCTATAGTCTAAGTTTTAATTTAAAACGTTTATATGCTACGAGAATGATTACTAGGAAGACATAAAATAACTCCAACCAAGGCACACATCTAAAATAAGCATTCCTTCATTGTTTCCAGCTTTAGTGAAACTAAACATTGTTGCTAGCACAGCTTATATGTAAAACAAGATGCACATACATACACGAAGCCATACATACAGTGAGTGACTACATACTACAACCGCACTAAATCTGCCGGCGCGGAGTGGATCAGCCATTACTGCTAATGACTTCGGCACGGTTCCTGCGCCGAACTGCATCAAGTCTTAGGGCTGCCGCTTGACTCATCATGGCGATGTCAAAGATGGTCTTAAAAATCATCAACATCAGTCCTCCTCCATGGTATGCTATATTGACCGGTCCTGAGCCACTGGCTTCCAGTAACTACCTGCGAACCTTACTAGGTCGTCCATATACGAGTAGTGAGGGGATGGCCCGGCACACGTTTCCCGGTACTTAGACGACACTCAATAACTTTTACTCACATCGGTCTTTAAAATGTTTCTACTAAAATAATACTGCCCTTATGGTTGATTAGGCCATACAGTGGGGACTACATACAGAACCGCGCTGTATTATAAATGTAAAAATAAAGTGTAAAAATAATGTAAATTTACAATGTGAAATGAAATATGTAACAACAATAACCTGTCAGTTTTAATTATTTTTTTCGTCAGAATACAAAGTTCCATTATTTGTTAGTATAAACTTAAAAACTATGTTAGTACAAAAATATGTGCAACTCTGTCCAGTGTGTCAGAGACAATCTAGCCTGACTGCTATGGCTTTCAGGAGGCCGTTGGTGCTGCCTTTGACGCGATGCATCAGTGAAGCGGCTCTGGCTAAATGACAGCTATTTTATAATTTCAGCTTATCGGAATCCTATGTACTTTTTTTTAATAATACAATTGTTGATTAGGGAATCTGTTTATAGTGTCAGCCCTTGTTTCACAATCGCTGCATCAGTGCATCCGGTGCAGCTAGTAGGCACATAGGGGACGACGTGCGCTCGCCGCACAGCCCGCTGCAGCTACCACCGCCCGCCGGCCCTCTTCGACCTGGTCTGATTGGATTTATGCACGCCATACCGTACGTTTTAATGTACAAATGTATATCTGACCATATTAAACCTAGCAACACCGAAACTACTGCACGAAAACAAGATCGAATCGTATGAGTTAATGGACGAACCCATTGACACTTGTTTTATAGTTGAGGTAATTGAACTCGATTAATCGGACGATTGAAGCTAGGACCGGACATTGTGGCCTATTCATCAGTTGAAAAGATTTGTTTCAAATTCGGCCTGCACTTGTGCACTATTTAGAAATCAAGTAATAATATAAGTACGTATAGAAAAATCCTAAAATTACATTTTTGCATTTATTTTAATAGTACAAAATCATTCTTTTTGTACTAAGTGACAGCGTCAAATGTCATTTTATTGACGCCATCTTTGTTTTCAACGTCAAGTGTTACCTGTTTCGTGCGTTTTATATGTTTTTCTACAAAAAAACGAAACCAAAATATACAAGAATGTTAATTAAATCACTTTTATTTGATAATGCCCTTTTAAAATTATAAGTGTACAAGACCAGGCCTTGGTGTCATACATGCGCGGAACGTGTCATTTCCTGGCTGATAGAAATCAAACTATTAGTAGAAAAAAAGGTAACATAGAAGCTATTGATGAGTACATTCCGAAAATATATAGCTTACATATATATAATAAACCCCAGAAAAATAAGGTTGTACTACGGCTTATACGGTCGTTTAGTGCAGTCATTTACAGTAGGCAGTTTTCTTATTAACCGACTTCAAAAAAGGTGGAGGTTTTCAATTCGATGGGTATGATTTTTTAAATGTTTGTTACCTCAGAAGTTTTGATTCTTTTTTATTTGAAAGCTGGTGCTTCCCGTGTGGTCCCATTTCAATGTGGTCCAGTCCTGACAATTGAATCCATGGTAAAACTATATAAATCTTAAATTTGTTTTAATAAAAGTAGACTTTTAGGGCAATTGAAGTCGGTTTCCAGTTCTTTTTGAACGCATTTACTTGTTATTTTAAACTTGAAATTGTCCATCTTTATGTTACGTAATTTCCATCTAATATTGACCATAAACAATAAATTCCTCGTCTCCGCACCTACGTAGTACAAAGTCGCCGTCCATCAAAGGGCTAGTTTGCGTAGCGGGCGTAAAGTGTAAAATTGTGTATCGAGTTCCCGCTGCAGTGCACCGTGCTTAGTTGGCGTATAATGCAAGCAGTGGGCAGAACTGATGACCAGGAAACGTTGGTGCTTGCCTTGTACATGCACAAAGAATATTCATATTTATAGTCCATCCATCCATACTTCACTTATAAATATATAAACGCTGGGACACCAACCAAACGCATTCGTTTCCCAGTGGCTAAGCCGTTGGGTTTTTGTTTGTTTACCGTATGAAAATTCGGAGGTTATGGTTCGATTACCACAGGGTACTGACGTCAACTAACTTACACAAAATTCTGAGGTTATGGTTCGATTACCACAGAGTAGTGACATCAACTAACTAACACAAAATTCTGAGGTTATGGTTCGATTACCACAGGGTAGTGACGTCAACTAACTTACACAAAATTCTGTGGTTATGGTTCGATTACCACAGGGTAGTGACGTCAACTAACTAACACAAAATTCTGAGGTTATGGTTCGATTACCACAGGGCACTGACGGCAACTAACTTACACCGATGTTTGTCTCAGGAAAGTTCAGTACGGTTTCCCAATGAAGTTTTTGTTTAACTTCCATGTATTTTCTACTGAAATTAATTTATGTGTCGCAATCCGACGGTTTTGATGATCGTTACTACTAGAATAGTAAGAAAAATATCGCCGACCCGTAGCCTAGTGCTTTCTTGTTGCGAATGTCTTCTAGGCAATAGATTACTTACTCCGAAGAAAGCTATTTCTATGTAAGCGTGTAACGCTGAGGTCATTGTTTATTTATTTGATTTTACGTTTATAGGAAAACCATCAGTTTTTACATACAATATTGTAGTAATTTATAACAGATATACTACTTACAGGTTTCCGCATATAAAGAGCAAAATATATCACTAACAAGCTTACCCAGCTAAACTCGCACCAAACAATATTTTAACTGACGCAAATAAAGCAATTGCTTAATGAACTAGAACGAAAAAAACACGATATTACAACCAGAACAAAAAACACGATATGAATAGTCTATTTGCGACACTGGCTGTTAACTAGATATACTAGAATATTAGAATAGAATTGTAAGCCTATACAAGTGAGAATTGACCGGTTTCAATTTTAGAAATATTATATAAATACTAAAGTATTTAAAGAAAAATTATTTAGGGCGCCACTGACTCCAGTAATTTGATACGATTCTAAGATCAAATGCCATGCTGTACTCTACCAAGTAACCTTCTTATATCAAAGTAGGAATTCTTATAAAGACATCTGCGTACTTCGGTGATCACGCTCAATGCCAATCAAACGATCTAACCTACCACCATTCTTGTTAGAGTCACAGGGAAGTATACACCTGCAATGCCACCGGCCATTTCCCCCCGACCACGCGGGTGGAAAACGCGTTGTTAATAATAAACCGGTTCCAATCTTTGTCGCCCTGACCGCGCCGGCTCGCATGCATCTTGCACTGTGCATACAAAACCACATAGTGAAAACGTTGCAACTGTCATCTGAAACTCACTCAGATTCATACTTTAATAGTGCAAGTTTAGGGATGAAATTTCATTGATTGAAAGTCAGGTACTAGGGGCTGTTTGTTATGGAAACCACAAACCTGACAATAATGCATGGCCGAACCATAGACATAGAGATAATAGACAAAGCAAGTTGTGTCTTTGTGTGCTTTAATTAAAAATACTCTAATTTCTAGGGAAATCCAGTCTGCTCTCGGTAGATCCCGAGTATAAAAAATCCATAGTAACTTGTTAGGTGGTTTGTCATTTTGATACCACAAAGTTATACTGCCGCCCAAAATCACTTTTTTTTAAACAGTTTATTGTACACGGAAAATATTTGCATAACACAAAACAGAAAAAATATATACAAAAGGAACAGCTTATTTCTAAAAGAAATTTCTTCCAGCAGTCCTAGGTCAAGGAGAAATATTAAAGAAAGGAGGGCAGTTAGGCTTGTACGATATCGTATATTTATAATAAATATAATAAACGATTACATAAATACGAGATACAAAACCAACTAATATATATCAATAATAATACATACATACTTTACATACTATAAATATATATTAACTTATGAACTTATAGTGATAGAAAATGTTCCTTGGCGTTTTTCTTTTATTAGTATTTTTTTTACCTTTTTACGTCACTTACCATCAGAAGATAAGTAGAACCACATACAACGAGTTAAAAATTTGAAATTTATCAGAATGTATCGAACCGCTCTTTGTACACTTCCAATTTTAAACATCGCCACTGTCAAATAGAACCATTTGTAAAAATCTCATTGATTTTCGTAGACTGTTTCAAACTTGCGTCATCCGTTGTCTCTACGCGTGTGGCCGAGGCTACTGTTTGCGTTGTCTTGCTACACTAGTTATGCCGCGGGGTTTGCTCGGGGCGACATGTATAAATTCGGCGGAGTCAATTATAGAGCTCATGCATTTTGCATGGAATTACGTTACATTGTTATGATTTGTGGTTTGTTTTGGAAATATATTTGTTCATTCAACCAGTTACAAGAAAATAACTAATTGTAATCGGTTGGTAGCTAGCCAGGCAGACAGAAAAAACCCCACTTGAAATCGAACCCAAGCCCTGCAGATTGTTAGTCCTACATTTTTGTCATTATGCCACGCTGGCCTTGGACAATAACGATTACCTTAGTCTGTCGCCAAACAGCAGTGTTAATAGCACTGTTGTGCACCAATTAATATTAGTGATTAATATTAGTGATTAATATTAGTGATTAATATTAGTGATTAATATTAGTGATTAATATTAGTGATTAATATTAATGAATAATATTAGTAATTAATATTCGAAATTAATATTAATAATTAAAATTAGTGATTAATATTAATATTAGTAGTTAAATAGTAGTCGTGTTATTAGGGTCTAGAGCAACATTTTATTGGATGGATTGCCATATGTATTTTCGCCGAAATCAAAACTTTTTGGATCCATGTGATGATGTAGATTTTCAATACTGTCGAAAACACCGGGGATTTTTTGTATTACACATATTTTTACTAAAATAATCATAAAATAGCCACAGAGGCCATTACAATACACATCACGCCACGTATAGGTATTTCGACTCCAGTAGATGACAATCTATTAATTGAGTTAAGTCTAGACTAGGATACCTAGCTTCAGTCTAGTTGTGTACAAAAGCCTGCCAAATAGCTACATATACAGCCAGCACTGTACTGTAGGCCTCTTGTGGATCCAGAGCTCTACGAAACACGTGCTATGCGGTCAATGGATTGATTGTAGACATAAAAATTGGGTAGAACTGGCAATAGAATACAACATAACTTTCATGATTTTAAGAATAGGTCAAGAACATATCATCTCCTGGGTGTAAAAGGCGAGTGACGGGCAAAAAGAGATGGGCAGCAAAATCCTGTGTATCAAAAACTCTTTTATATAGTTGTTACATATTTTTATCTAGCATTGACGTGAGATTTTATCACAACTTTTCACAGGGAGATTCTGAAAACCAGCGCTGAATGTTCCTGAGGTATGGAAGCGGTACGGGAGGGTGTGTTTACGGACGACTTCTCGTCAGCCCTCCCGTACCGTTCCCATACCGCAGGAACAGACTCAGTTATGCGTTAGATCTGTAACTTTCGCACCATTTAAGCTGATAGTCTACCCTTTGTATAGACTACTATTTACTACTTTCTAATTTACTATTTTCTAATTGTATGTCTTTCTTATTGGCTAACAATAAAAGTGTAGTCGCGATTTCTTCTTCAGGGCAGTTCATAGCTAGAGCGTCAGTATACGGCCGGGTAGCTTCTGCTACGCCATAACTGCTATGCCATAATTAGCAAGTTTATCAGGTGCATTTGCAGCCATTGATAAAACTAGAGATGTTGCTGATACGTAGGTACTTCTTCCAACCTTTAGAAAGTCTTCCCTTAGTCGCCTTTTACGACACACAATTACACGATGCCGATATCACTTTGAAATACCACCTGGAGGAGTTGGTTGACGTTTTATATCACAAAACTGGCTCAGCATTGCCCACTCAACGTTCACACTCGCCCACTGATACTCTGACATTGAAGTTTGGCATACCAACCCATAGACACACGAGACAGTGTGTAGATGCTATCCCGCGTACCACCCCTGTCTTATAATATGCAAGTCTATGGAGACAGATGCAGTGATTCATTCAAGAGCCGAAGCACGTAGGGATGCCAGAATACGTCATACCCCAAACATGGTTATACGATATTACGAAAGTATATGTTCTTGATATGTATAGTGTGTGTTTCGCATATTGTTAATAATCTTTGCTTTATTTATTCTTTATCAGACGGAACAGTCAATTAGGGACAAGTTAAAAGAAGTATCTTAGTTACTAAAAAAGTACTAACTGCGTAAATCTTATCTATTTTATATATATAAAGCTAATGTTAGTACCAACTCCGTTCAACTTCCCGTTGGTCTCCTGCTGAAAGTAAGGGAGTTTGGTCGCGATGGGTGAATATAGGTGGTTGTGGGTGGCAAAAATGTAAAAAATGTATATCTGTCCTTGTCTTCTTCTTCTTCTGGAGATTTCTGTAATGATCTAGAAAGATTACATTTAGTCTACGTTTATGCCAAAATAAATGTCCATCCGTGCGAAGCCGTGGGCGCTAGCTACATTTAAAAATATATATTGGAAATATTTGTGTAAACCATGGTCATATAATTTGCTGCCTGAAATCAGCACTCTAACATTTAAGGTGAATCTAACGACACCTTTCAATTTATAATCCATGAAGCCGTTTAGGCTACAGTGCGTGCATAGATACACTCGAAAAACATGACCCTACTTCTGGCGTAGTTGGTTAACAGGATAAAGCGCTGGCTGTTCTTTTTCATTTCCAGCATCACTGCTGGCTAGCCAGGTGTATAAAGGTTTTATCACAAACCAATTCGAATATCGATGATTATACAAATGGGGATGGAATCCAAACTACTGATTTTGTGTCAAATTTTCCAATGAAGGCGATTCAACATGTCTGGGTAGATTTTGCCTATAGTAAAACACTGTAACTAGCCGTATACGTATACACAACTAGCTAGGCAGGGTAGCTGTGGTACGGTACTATATTTGAAGCCCACGTTGGAGGGTAGGAATGATTTTCACGCTCGCGCGACCGTAAGCGGAACGGGGTTCGCCCGCCATAGTTTTTATACTAAATCTTTTTTGTAGAATATAAATTTATGTTATGTTTTTGATCTCCAACTGGGCTCTGATATATCCGCTAGCATTAGTGTCATGGATATATTAGTATATCAGTATATTGGATTTTTTATACTTGACCTAAGCAGTAAATAAACTTCATATGATAGCAAATCAGGATATTCCGGAAAAAAAATCATTCAGTTATAGTTAAAGATAAGTAACAATAAGTTATACACTAGTTTCAAAGCAAGCGTATTTTCCAATGAAAACTACTATTAATTATCTTTACAATTACATTTTGTTAAGCAAAAATCGTAATCCCGGTCTCAGATTTTTTATTTGCAACATTTTAAATTGATTTAATTCTAAAACGAACAAGATTTAGCTCCAAGGAACCTAACAAAATTGTTTCTGAATTTTCTCGATTGTGATTTCGGATAAAACCTTTATATAACCTAAAACACACACACACACACACTATCCCAAACCCATTGTGATGACTAGATGAAACAAATTCATCCCAATCTACATGTATTACACCCTAATAATACCCTACCCTAATAATAATTTATTTTCAAGATTTTATATATAGTTTGATGCTTTTGAGCTACATGAGCTACGTCATTTTCGTGGAAAAAGATCGTTATGTTTTTATTAAAATCATGAAAGAACATATTATTTCAGTAAATAAAAAAGATGGGTCAATTTATTCATTATCTGCCCCAAACCAAATAGCCTCTGCACATAATTATTTTGAAAGGTTTTCCATTGTAAGGATTCTCATCCTAAAAGAAATGAGATGGCGTTGAGAGAAGCAAATTCGCGCAGATCTACAGCTGCCAAACCATACCAATACGGTAAACAAACTGAAATACAAACACATATATAGATGTATATATATACTAACCAGCATGCTACATATCAGGGTACATCGTATCGTAGTGTAATATCTCATTTCACTAATTGCCCCGTACTACACTACTGCCGGCAAATATTGCCACCTGCGAGCAAATTTTGAGGCAGCCATCTGTGATCACACTTGCAAGTCAAATTGGCGGTTTGCGGTCGACTTTGCCGATATACCCGCAAGATACAGTACAGCTCGTGTAAATACGAGAATCCGATATATCACAAGTTCAAATGCTTTAAATAACTTAGAAATCAATTGCTTAGAGTAGAAAATATAGTTGCCAGCGTTTTGAACAAAATTATTATTAATAATAAATTGTACTCGCGCTGGTATTCTGACGAGTGTTTCACGCGCAAGGAGATAGAAACCACAGAATAAGACATATATACTTCTCATCAGAAAAATCGAAACACTTTGTAAGTTTATGTTTGGTAAGGATTATCAGAAAAATGTGTATATTTAGGAATATATGTCAAATGTCGTTTAATATGCGGTTTTTATATCCTAATGTTAATGTTCGAAATTCAAATTACATTTTCATAGGCTTTTCTGATAATTCTTACAAAAAAAAAATTTAATTGCAAGGTGTTTCGATTTTTCTGATGAGAAGTATATATGTATACATGTGGCAAACTAACTGATTTTTTTAAATAAAAGGACGCAATAAAAAGGATGATAGGCATGAAGTTAAAGAGATCTTTCTATGCCGCCGGGCGGGCCGGACGATAATCTTTTACCTTCATGATGACAGGTAACCAATGAGAATACGAGTATATACCTTCTTTGCGGTTAAAAACTGAGTACCAGACCTCCGCCACACTTATTAAAACTACGATATATACAGATATACCGTCACAGCAAACCAAAACTAAAACATCCCGATTCCCACTGACGCGTACTGACGCGGCACTGACATCCGTCAGACACATGGGAGGCGCGTGTGTGCGTGGCCCGGTCATCGCGCTATAGCAGGGGGATAAATACATGGCTTACAGTGTTGTCATTAGCAGAGAAACAGCTATGTTAATTCTAGTTAACATCGAGTCACACGGAACGGTTGTCCTGTCCTATGAGCCTTAGCGCCCCACGAAGTCTGCGCTCGATAAGTGAGGTAAACAAAACTAAGCCACTCTGCGTTGGCTACAATCCCGTCAGTCAAGGTCGAATTTCTGTGCCTTTAGATTTTGATTTGAATTTCGGTTTCTGCTATAAATAATATCACACTAACCCTTTTCGCTGTATTATTGTAAGCTGAAAATTGTTTGTGGTACTCAAAAATGTCTCAACAGATTTGAATTATTGGCTGATCAATATCTGAGATACTTTTTATTCCATAACGATATGGATATCCTTAAGAGTTTTCTTCACGATTTCTTCTCTGCAGAATGGCTTTCCGAAAGAATAGTAGATTCGTTGATTTCATTAAAAATTAATGATGTCATACTACTTTGAATAATGATATTTTGTGTTTGTGTTCTTGGTAAAGCGTCTTCGAGATATAGTTTTTATATACACGCGAATGATATCGTTCATAAACTGAATATAGGTGAAACTTGAAGGCTACGGAAGCGGGTAAAATCTTTCTAAGCGATTGGGGAAAAGATGCCTATAACAGAGAATGTTACATTTTAACTTTCTTCTAAGAAATAAGTTTTGAAATTAAATAATTAAAACTAGGTATACTCTCCTCAATATTATCCATATGTGCGTTTTAGAAAATAGATTGCAACGAATTGCCCATTACCATTACCACAATTTACATCCAAAATACGTTAACCCCGAATTTTCAAAACTACCCCCTCCCCAACCGTCCGATCCAATCAATAGTCGATTAATCAGTCGCAGAGCGGCGCGCACGCAGTCGCGCGGAAAATCTTACAAAAAATCGCGGGCGAGGAGAGGGAGGGCAGTGGTGGGGGACTCACGCACTACTGGACCTGCGATTTAGGCGTATGACAAGAGATGAATGGAGACGTTACTTAGTAGGAACTTACTTCGTCAGCCAGGACAGGTCTTGGCTAACTTTAAGATTCACTTATTTAACAGATCGTGATGACAAATGATATTTCCAAGAGTGGATTTTTCCATAATGAAAATTTTCGACACTTGTTAGCGCCATTTAGGAATGACATCGCCCATCCCATAAATATGTACTTTGTCTATTTTATTACAAGGTACACTTTCCTTTTGTTATAATGCGCGCTGTCAGAAAAAGTTACTCTCACTACTGCTACTTATACTTCCACTACTACATTATTGGGAAGTGTCACAAAATAATACCTTATAATAAAAGGCAAAAAGATACATATTTCTGTGATGTGTGACCTCCTGCCTAACTGGCGACCACTAGTGGTGAACATTTTGTTAGAAAAATGGTGCAGCTTCTCAACAAGTATCTACTCCACAGCTCTTGTTCCGATGTCGACAGGAGAAGGGTAGGCTGCGGCGTGTCGATAACAGAGCTCCATAAATCATTGCCTGGCAAATGTCTTGTCGTTGCCTGCAGCCGACGATTTGCCTGCCCCGCCCTCGATGGCGCGGCGGACGCTCTGTGGGCAACACACCCGTGACTCGTGACGTCACATCACATGGTATTATGGGAATCATTCAAAAGTGCAATGACTCCAAAAAGTCCGTCTTGGTATTTGAAATTATTGTATAATTGCTTAGAAATGTAGGAAAGAGCGAATGAGGGCGCCACTGTCGTTCTATGGCCTCTTAAATAATTCATGAATAACAATTGAGAAAATTAAGAACTTAAGCATTATATAACATATACAGCAAATTCTTTTCTGTAAATCGTTACATTAATTTCAGTTTCAGCAAATTTATTTTTTGAAAGCTCCAGTGTGAGCGCCGGGAGAAATCTCTCGTTAGGGATAGGCAACTCTAATTGTACAAATTTATATACAATTGTCTTTGTAATTATTATTTTTATATGTACAATAAACAATTAATTATAACCATATTGATAAAATATCTAACATATTTTTTTTAAATTGCATGCTTCTAAAGATGTTTACAGAAACAAAAAAGAATTGACTGTCATCATATAACCGTACCATGGTCCGATGCAAATAAACTAATTTCTTTATCTATCAAGAGTCGCTCTGTTGTAATTTGACGTAAATATTCCACCCCTAAGGGTGAAAAGGAAAAAAATTGTGTATGAATGTCACGTAACCCTATTAAACTCGTTTCTCTGAACGCATTAATAATAATTACTAGGTAACTTTATTGTGACTACTGGCGCTGTACTCGCGAACATGTTTAAATTTCCAAATTAAAACGTACATATCTCTCTAGAAATTACATTGTGAATTCCTCACTATCTTGTGTCCCTGTTCTGCGCGACGTGACCAAATAATTTAATATGTCACAGTGTGTGACGTCACGCGTGTGACTCGCTGTCAGTGCGCCCCGTAAATCCTCTCGCCCTGTTGGTCGGTTTAATTAATTCTCAAATATATAGGGAATATAGAGGAATACAAGATTATTTTGGTAACTGTAGCAATCTTGAGTAATATTTACATAGTACATAAAGCCGGTACAGAATGAATAAACATATACTTCTCATCATAAAAATCGAAACACCTTGCAAATTTATGTTCTGCAAGGATTGTCAGAAAAATGTGTATATTTAGAAATATATGTCAAATGTCGTTTAATTGTGTATAATATGAGGTTTTCAGATTCTAATGTTAATGTTCTAAATTCAAATTAAATTTTCATAGGTTTTTTTGTTAATCCTTACAAAACATAAACTTTCAAGGTGTTACGATTTTTTTGATGAGAAGTATATGTTTAACATTGGCTAAACGTCGTCTACCTAACGCCTATGACATAGGACAACCTGACCAGCAAATGGTTCCTGAAAATTGTCAATTTAATATAGCTATAGTCGTATGAAATTAGATACAATTAGTTAAAATTGTACTCGACTGATCAGCGAATAAAGGCTTTTTTGATTTGAAACGTCGTCTGCAGGGATTTAAGAGTTAGCACCTTGATAATTCATTACCTAAGCCATTAATACCATAGGCGAAGGTTTGCTAAATAAAATAACACATGGGTCCATCCAACGGCTTTATCGTCACTTACGATCAGGTGAGATGAAGGCCAAGTGCAAACCCTTCATAATTTTTTTAACATACGAAGTAGTGAGCAAAAGCTAGTTTATAATTATTAGTGTTAACAAACAGTATCATAATTTATGTATAGTTTTAAAGTCAACTATAAAAGTTATAAAAAATTAAATTTTACAATGTTCATCGAGCCGAGAAAGGTCCAAAAATCAGAAGCACCTAATAAAACACGCGTAATGATACCCCTTATTTTTATTTCCGTACACTTTATATCAAATTAAGGGCCAGACGGGCTCACCCTCCGTCCCTTTTACTCCAATTTACAAGGTATTCCGTTCAAGGGAACACCAATTTACGTTAAGGGCCACAACCGAATTGTCTTATATTGCGGGGCCCTATCATCGTTCAGATTCAATTATGTGTTTTGTACCTATTGTGAGGCAATTTAATTTGTTTCAGATAGCCACTGAGTTTATCCGAAATTGAAGCAAAATTGTATGGATTTCCGTGGATGTAATTAGGTGACTATTAAATAATTGGGTATTTCACAGACCGCTTATTTGGAACATATACTCTAATTCAACATACCTTAATAATATGAAAAGTTATATAAATTAAATTGACAAAGATTTTTCTACATGACCAATACTTTTCTTAGTTTTATTAACCAAATTTAACTTACCAATACAAGCAGGTGACGTCACAAAACCCACCGAATTTCTATGGAGCGTATTCGCAAATAATGACCCAATAGGAAGGAAAATATATCATTTTTTAAATCACATATATATAGCTAAATAAGTTTTTGTATTATTCGAGTCACGAGATTTTTCTCATTATTTTAACATTTGATTCTTGTAGGAGACTTTTTAAAAGTTTATTGATGTACTCTATGTTATGAAATACAATTTAACCTCAACCGAATTTTATGACAACCACCTAATTCCGGACGGTTAATACGTCCTGTGTATCAGTGACCTAGTGTCTGAAGTTGGATGATTATGGCAAATCACCCCACTACTTGTTCGACGCGCTCCGAATGACACATCAACTTCCATCTTAGATAAGTAAATAGGGTTCAAATGTATATATAAAATTTCATATACAAACATATGTCGCCTAGCATTATGGACTTTAAAATATAGCGCATTAAATTTTTATTGAATCAATAGCATCGTTCAAATCGAAATTACTATGACTTTATTTGAAACCAGGTCAACACAAAATCACCGCGGGATTGAGTTTTTACAAAGTAGAATAGCATTACTAGTTTTTTATGGAGACCGCTAGAGGTAAACTTCCAACCCAACTAATACCAAACAGCCAACAGTGGTGACTATGTCTAGTCAAATGAAAAACCCGTTCGTAGTGGCGATGGACATATAGCTAATATACGAAGAGGACAACATAAAAAATATGATTAGAAATCTGTTAGCCTAAAACATTTTCGATCTTGCAGGAACGGGCATAAAAATCTAAGAGGGAGGTAGACAACCTGTCCTACAGTTTTTTTACAACTCATTACGAGGATGGTTTTCGTTTTTCGTTTTTCCAGTGAAAGAGAGAAAAAATGGAGATGAACTGGCGAGGTGCAGAGTAAATACGGGATTAATAGTGATAGACATTATTGAACTCATAAAATTATGTATCGATAGAATGATTCCAAAGTTTCGTCAATTATTGTCTTTTTGTTCAATTACTAAATAAAAGTCACAAGGAACTTCCATCTGTTTCACATATAATGTAAGATTTAATTCGAATGAAACCGTTGCAAATAAACTGTATATTTATGAACATGAGCAACCACTGCATGCACTGAGATCAGGAACTGGTCCATGTATAAATATGAGTTAATTTTTTCTACATGACGTCATACACTTGATAAAGCAAAAAGTTTAGTACGTAAATAAATTCATAACTTAATTTTTATTTAAGTATTGATATGAAATTTTAAAAGAACTGAACGGTAACGCCCCGAATTGAAGTATCTATTGTACTGAAATCAGAGTTACAGAAACTATACAGGTTCAAGAACTGTCGGAAGGGGAAATACATACATTTGCCAGACCTCTTTAGGGTGGTCTTCAGAAATTTTTACAGGGGTATACTTTATCAAGATAAAAGTAGCACATAAACTAATCTCTAGAAAGAAGGATCAACAGAACAAAAACATTCGCATTTATAAATTCTAATAAAGTCCTGTTCATGTAATTGTCTGTATGCTGTCATAATTGTATTTTATTTTTTATTTATTATTATGATTATAAATAGCCTGCTGGATAAAAACATCATCGTATTATCGAAAGAATATTTTTTTTATTTTATTTTTTATTATTATTTATTCAGAACACAAACAGTCGTTTACAAAAAATTATATAAACATTTTATACACAAAAAGACCTGGAGGTTCATTTTTCGATACGTTTGATCTACTCGGTACAAGCGTTGATACATAATATTCAGTCTACTACTATATTAAAATTACTATTTATACAACAAACACATACAGTATGTTAATATGAGTTATATAAAACAAATATAAAACAATTACTACAGCTTGGATTTTACAAATTTTTTAAATTGGGATATGGAGCTTATGAACGGGTCTATTCCACTAAGGTGCTCATTATAATGTTTGGAAACTCGTCTGAAAAACGTGTTTTTAGCATAATTGGTACGCGCGAAGCTTACGTGAAAGAGTGTGTGTGCTGGCCGTAGGGAGGGGTGGGGGATTTTGTAAAATATATTTTGTAGGAGATTGGGACAGTTGGTAATGTTTTTAAGTATTTTAAAGAAAAATATTGCATCCAAATAAGTCCTTCTTTTGTTTAGGGATAGCATGTTATGATGGTTTGCTGCTTCAACGGAGTTATCATGAAATGTTCCTGTTCTGTAGCTGAGTGCCTTTAGGAAGATGTTTTGTATCCTCTCTATGCGATCTTTGTGTACCTGGTATTGTGGAGACCATACAACAGAGCCAAACTCTAATATACTTCTTACAAACGCATAGAAAAGGATTTTATAGGTCAAAGGACGCTTAAAGGGCTGTCCTAAACGAAGAATCATGCCAAGATTTTTGTAGGCTTTATTGCAAATACTATCAATGTGCAGGTTGAACGAGAGCTGGGAGTCAAGAGTAACACCTAGATCCCTAACAGATGTTACTCTCGTAATATCTCTATTTTCGATTTTGTAATTGTGTATAATAGGATTATTTTTACGGGAAAAACTAATTACAAAGCATTTGTCCAAGTTTAAGAAGAGATGATTGTCACGACAGTAGTGATAGAATCTATTGAGGTCACGCTGAAGGTCTGTACAGTCAGATTCAGAGGCGATGGCTCTGTAAATTTTTGTATCGTCTGCATAGACTAGATGCTGTGAGTTGGTAAAACAGGAGCTCATGTCGTTGACATATAAAATGAAGAGCAGGGGACCCAAGTGTGAGCCCTGAGGGACGCCGGAGGGCACAGGAAGGAACCTAGAGCAGAATCCTTTTACAGCTACAGCCTGACTGCGATTGGATAAGTAGGATTTAATCCAACGCAGGAGGTCGCCGTGAATACCGAGGCACTCAAGTTTAATTATTAGGTTGTTATGATTTATTTTGTCAAAACATTTAGAGAAGTCAGTATACACAGCGTCCACCTGCCAGCCTGATTCTATTTTGTTTGTAATGAAGTCAGTGAATGTAAGAAGGTTGGTATCAACACTCCTCCCGCTACAAAAGCCATGTTGATTTATAGAAATGTGTTGATAAACAGAGGAATAAATCTGTTCGCAAACTATTTTTTCACATATTTTGCCTAAGATATTTAATTTGGAGATAGGTCTGTAGTTTTGTGCTAGGTGCGCATCACCACCTTTGAAGATTGGTGTAACAAGAGCATTTTTCCAGGTGGAGGGGAAAATGCCTTCTGAAATTGACTTTCTAAAAATTTGTGTGATTGGATTAGCTAGTTCTCGAGCACAGTTGCGTATGAACAGGGGATGAATAAGATCAGTTCCACCACCTTTACAGACATCGACCTGACTTAGTAATTTAAAGACATTTTCCTCGGTGAACTCAACAGAACACAAATTAATAAGGCTGTCAGTAGAGTAATTCATATGAGGGGTGATGGGCAGATCAGGGACGAAGACAGAATTGAAATATTCATTAAGAAGATTACTTATTTCATCCCCATCTGTAGCGGTTACACCATTGTGAGACAATTTATCAGGTATACTATTAACTGGCCGCTTCGATTTGATAAAAGACCAGAAAATTTTTGGGGAGGATTTAATTTTATCTTCAGCCATTGATATAAAATTATTATAACATTCAGATTCCATCTTATGTTCTTTTTTCCTTAGAAAAGCAAATTCTCTATAGTCTAATGGATTGTCATAAGTTTTCCAGCGTTTATGAACCCGAAGTTTCTCCTTTCTAGTTTTTATGAGGGTCCGGGAAAACCATGGAGGATAACTATTGTTATTATTAATATTTTTGTGCGGGATATGTTTCAATATAAGTCTGTTTATAACAGAGTAAAGATAAGTGACAGAGTTTTCTGTATCCAGTGCTATAAGTTTAGACCAATCAGCTTCTAACAAACCTTTACGGATCTCCTCGAAGTCTCCTCGAAGAAAAATAGGTTTCTTGGAAGTGTTTAAAGGCAATTGTGGCAGATACGAGGAGAGCTGAAGTTTTAAGGTGATATCTAATGACCTATGGTGTAGATCTTCAGTCGTGAGAGGTGAGGAACAAGCTGAAAGATCGCAGGTAGAATTGGTCATGACTAAATCGAGAATACGGTTATTTGCATTCGTTTCCGAATTATATTGTTGAAGTCCAGAAAGAGCAAGAAAGTCTGACAGAACGCGCACTGTATTGTCATCACTTGTTTGTAAGTGCAGGCATTGATGTTCCGCTGTGGTATACCATGAAGCATTGGTCACATTAAAATCACCAATCAGAATAAAAATGTCATCTGGATTGTTTTGGATTAAAAAGGATGCATTGTCTAGAAATGTTTGTAATGAGCTACTGTGATTATCATTGTGTGGAAAGTATGCTATAGCAATGTGAATGAGGGTCGGAGGGTGTTGCTGCGTCGTCGTCAGGCCGCGGGGAGGGTGCGCGGTGGCAGCGCCCGCGGCTGGGGACAGCGTCAGCCATAGCTCCTCGTGAAGAGGCGACGCGCACCAGTGGTCGCGACGTTCCGCGCGCATGTCACGGCGCACGGCTATCGACACCCCCCCGCCCCGCTGCGCGGCACGGTCGCGGCGGTCCCTTCTAAATACGTTATATCTGCTGTCAAAAAATTCGCTACTAAAAAAGTCTGGGTTTAGCCAGGTCTCCGTAAGACAAATAATGTCATAATTGCAATTGATTACGTTAGATAAGAATGAATGAGATTTTGTACGTAAGCCTCGGACGTTTTGGTAGTAAATAGAAATATTAGGTGAACCTATTTTATGATATTAAAGATAATAAACACATTCGTATAAGCGAATGTAGGAGGAAGAAAAAGATCTATATTTTCAGACGAGTTTTTGTTAAAAATAATTTCATTCATAAGTACCTTTTCAAATACAAAGATAACGAGAACAGTTGACATCATAGTAGTGAACAGTTGTAACAGTACGGACAGAAGGATTTTATTGTGAGTTGGAAATTCTATTTTCAAATGGTGAAGTGGTAGCTTGAAACGACAGTTTTTCGATACTAAAACATAATATGTGAATGAATATTGTTGCAGAAAGTGATATTGTGCGATGGTTACAGGAATGAGATACAAACATGCGACACTATATATAAACAACCCATCGATATGTCACTTCATTTTCACTAAGTCAGATTCCCTTGAAATGCGTATTGTTTTAGATTGATCATTTTTACGAACCAGTATTTTGCTATCTTTTACCCATAAGTAAGAATAATTGAGCTCAGCTTTGAGCTCACGAGCCCGTTATATATTTTTATATTTATATATACTAGTTAATGAACATACGTCATTTCACGAAGCCACAAGTAGTCTCGCGCACTTCTGGGAAGAGATTACCTCGCTGGAACATCCGCCACCACTTCCATTCCATTCACGCACAATGGCCCAAAAAAATGTCTAAGTGCGGAAACCACCCTGGACCAAAAAAACAATAACACTGTGGATATTTAATTGATTTAATTACCTTTGTTTTATTACTATTTTCCGTATTAACGCTGTATGTCTTTTAGGGGTCAGTAATATAATTTAGAATTGATATAAGGTGTTTATTATTTATTTATGGATGTCTTCATAAAAATAAATAAAATTAGAAATTAAATTTTTTATCGACATGTTGCTGCCTCGTCTCGTGCATCTCTAGTGCTCGGCCGCAGACCGCACGGGCCGGTAGGCACGAAAAGTCGCTCCGAGCAAATATATTAGAATATACATTACCCTACGTGACTCTGGCAGATGAATAGCCACGGCCCGCACAATGCTCCGCTCCTATCTACCTATGTAGTACATTATATCTGTACTAAGCTGGGTTTTATGGCAGGTGGGCTGAAAATATAGCTTGGTTTTTATGGTCCTTCCTTTTGGTTATTGTTATTGATTATAGAGACTATCCAAACTTCCATGCTAATATTATAAGCGGAAGTGAGTTTGAACTTCTTTCCCTTCGTAACGGAGGGTCAGCGTGATCAAAGCAAAGGGCGGGAAAAGGACGTTGCGGGCAAAAGCTGGAATTAATTGTCACGTAATAAAATCTAATCAACCACAAAACTAGTCATTTTGGACTTCAAGGAAATGCTATCAACGACCACCATTGTAAAAAAACAACACAAAGATCTGACGCCAAATCTGTGCCACATTATATCTCTACACAAAGCTATCTGGCAGATACAACCTGGCACACAACTCATCGCACAAAGTCTCACAACAAGAAGTCATCAAACAGCAGTTTGCGAATACTTGAGCAGTTAGGGCGGGGGTATAAAGCGTCTCCCGGATGCGTCGCTGAACCGAACTGACGGCAAGGA
Source organism: Carcina quercana (assembly GCA_910589575.2). Classification (NCBI taxonomy): domain Eukaryota; kingdom Metazoa; phylum Arthropoda; class Insecta; order Lepidoptera; family Depressariidae; genus Carcina; species Carcina quercana. The sequence goes on along the minus strand of OU342446.1, from coordinate 3,964,410 downwards.
ACTTCGACTTGTGTACAAGCCCTTACTCTTGGAGCGGTAGAAATTCGAGGACAGAAAATACTGATTTCGCAAATTCACAATTGCAATTGGTAAGTGACGATATGATTGTCTATGGCAAATCTTTGTCTATGGAGAAACTGACATCAACAGTCACTGTAATCGATTTCCAGTGGGGATAAGTATCGATGCTCAGTTGGCTCAGTCTGGCTGTCCACCTGGCTAGCTATTAAGTCTGTCACCAAACAGCCGTGCGAATAGCACTGTTGTGTCCCTGTGTAAAAGGTAGCAGAGCTAGCACCTCATTAGATTAAGGCTTCTGGGCTTATTGGTGCGTACGATTACCATTCGCCCTATCGTCACTTACCATCAGGTGAGAAGGCTAAGTGCAAAACCATTTTCAAATAACTTCACATTCGAACACGTTTGAAGATCTCTCCCCGAATTCCCAGACCGCCTCTTGGCAGTTTATAAGGAAATACCACATAACAATGATGTATGCGACTCAAAATAGTGTCCCGAAGAGACTGCAATTGCTTAACTTTATCTATCCCGCAGTCTGGGGTTTTATATCTTCCCGACTTTGTTCTTTTCGTAGGTTGTTCGTACAAAGATTACACGAGGTTATTTTTTAGTTCTCCTTTCTAACAGCTCCAATATTTTTTTCTACGTCGTTTAGAATAGAAGTGTGCTCATCCAGAATGCTCATGTTCAATGTATTTTTTTCTTGAATGTGAAACGTTAAATGAACTCGATGTGATGCTCAAAACGTGGCGTCTTCAAACAAGTATTTTTTTAAATAATTAATTCGTTTTTAGTTAACTTAATTTGATCTTGATTGCAGTAATTAGAGGTTTAAGGTCATCCGCAATCTAAAAGTTTCTTAAGCAATGTCTGTTACCATAATCTTTTAAAATAGAATAGCTGGCTTTGTGCAGTAATTATCTAAAAATAAGATATCGCATTGTAACGTCGCAAAATGTATACTGTACAGACTTTATATCTGTTCTGGGAAAACGTAGCTGAGGTAGCGGAGTCCGACCAGATAAAACACAGATAGCATTCTATATTTAATGATTAAATATTTAAAACTGAACGATAGAAGATTATATGCGGAGAACAGGGCAGACGCGAGGGCTTCACTCCATCAAAATCCTTTCTAGACTCTCCTTATTTTACTTAATTTCGACCGCCGTCACAGCGACATATTCTATATTCAAAACCATATATAGACAGATCGACAGAAACGTGCTGGCCAGCGCCCGCATCCACGAAGACACAACCATGTAGAGTGAACTACTCTACAGTAACTATAATTAACACCCAACTTCCTAGAGTATCAAAATTTTCATCTTTACGCACTTTCTTTCGATTAAAGGTTAAAGCATCATCTACGGACCATTGCTGCGTAACAGCTATTGTTAAGTCTAACTATAAAGTTGTTAGTTAATGATACTCATTTTACGACACTATAATTCTATGACCTATTATTTTTAGGTAATTACTTATCAAAGCAAACAATTTTATTTTAAAAGAAAGCAACAGAAATTTAGAATGGAAGCGGAATCGAAATATGAGCGGAACCCCGTTAAATAAAAAATTTAAAATTGGATTCGTTAGAACAACGATGTGTTCGATTAGTGTTCGATGTATCCTAATTAGGATGATACTCTTATTCTAATACTATTACTTACTTGTCTCTATTTTGTAGTTCAAAGATTTTCATAAAGCATTTAATATTATAGAAAAAGACAATAAGCGATGCTGCCCCAAAACACAGCAAAGAGTGATCCCGCAAATATTTCTGTTCGTCACAGAGTCATAGATTAAATTTTCACCTTCAGCTAACTGAAAAAATCCATTACTTCCGCCAGATGTCACCGGTATCAAATGTCGCTTGGACAGAAGTGGAAAGGAGATGTATTGGCACTGCTTTTGTTATTATACATTTCATTTATTTATGGCAGGCGTAAACATAATTTTATATCTTTTACGTGTCCACAGAAAATAATGACAGATGAAAACACAAATAAATGATTAACGCGTCCAAATGACTTAAAAACCGACTTCAATTGACTTAAAATTTGGTTTTTTGTTGATTTTCTCAAAGAGCGATCAATCCGTTTCGACAAAATTTATATAGGACCACCTCTAAAGTATGCTCTGCCAAACAAAAAAAGAACTATTAAAATCGGTTCACTATTGACAGAGTTATCGCGTAACACACATAAAAAACATACGCATTGAATTGAGAACCTCTTCCTTTTTTGAAGTTGATTGAAAAGGAATAATATTTATAACAAGCTGACGATATAAATACAGTAATGTAAGAAAATACAGTTCATATCCTGGGAGGTTGCAACAATCGTATGTTGTTGTTTTTTAAGTTTTTCTATACGCATGATTTTCTATACATATACATTGTTATTTTGCCTAATGTGACCTGATCAAATTGCAGACGGCACACGTTTGTCTGTCATTGTAAGACCATTAGCTGACACGTTTTTTTAAGTAATATAATTGTTTGCAATGGATTAAGTTTCATCATTCCCTAGTTGAGTGAATTTTTATGAATGGTATGTTTCAGAACCATCGTTGTTTTGTTAACGCCATTAGGTAGGTAACACCTCTGTCACGCTTTATTGTTCATGTTAAAACAAATGTGTTTGCTTGTTACCTCTTTACGCCACAATAGCAAAACCAACCAACGTAATTTCGCATGCACGTAGATTATGGTATGGAGAGCAACATATTGTTTCGTTTAATATTCCTATTATAAAGTAAATAAAATTAATGCCAATGAAATAACTGCCAAAGTACTAGGAAACGTTATATTATGAGTGTACTACAATTTATGTATTTGTTTTTTAGGATAATTTATAAATTACCTTGTCCTTCCCCAAAGCATAAAATTTCACATCGATGTTTCTGTACAAAAATTCAAGATAACTTATACATTTACAGTCATCTCCACATATTCCACTGTTCCAAACGTCACTGAAACACAAACTTTTTTTAAATCTGCACAGACAGACAGACATTAATCAACGTCGATCGCGAGCAGACTTTAACACAAACAGTGGCCTATCGAGGACCTATCAGGGGCCTATCAGGCTCCCATCAACAAAATCAAAAGCCCCACTTACAGGGGTTCGCGACCTTCGTAATTTTAGCACTTGAGTTCTGATTAATTTTTGGGATTTTACTACTGATTGTTTAACAATTCTAATATACATTGATCTTCACTTATGTAATACATAGTCTATAAACAAAGGCATTCATGACAAACTTTAATAAATTAGTAACGTAAAAGTAAAAAAATATTAAGTTAGTTTTATAGGAAAATATTTTTGTGTGTGGTGGTTTTAAGCGTTACATGTATGAAGGTTGTTATTGTTATTGTGTCTCCTCTGTCAGTCCGTCCTTCTGTCACAAGACCGTATCTTTTGAAGCGTAGTAGGTAGATAATATAATTACTATTACTATAACCGCTGTAACAACAAATAATAACAAAAAATAAAATTAAATGGTGGTAATTAATAAGAACATTTTCTGTGGCGTATTTTTGTTTGATCTAGTGTTTAATATTTTACGGAAGAACGAGGCCCAATGTCTGCGAGTCCAACTATATTTCTATTGCACTAGTCTCGGCTTAAGAAAAGGATAGCCATATATGTCTTCCCGTCCTTTTCTTACACTAAGTAAAAAAATCGGGAGTTGGAAAACCCATGAAGGGAGGTAAAATTCTCTTTCAGTCGTTTTTTTAATATACCAACGACAAAGGAAAATAGCGAAATGCCGTTCGTGAAGTCATAAGTAGGCCATTGATATTTGAACAAGATATTAAGCTCTCGTGTTAATTTCACAAAATTAACATTCGTTCCAACCTTAAAACACATAACCGAGAATATGAAAACCTCAATCTGAAATTCTAATTATCTTACCCGCTTGTTGTAGAATTAAAACCGACCCCGTTCTGGAGGTTTGAGGCATCAAGTTGATAAATCATACCGAGAGAAGAATTAATAAAAGATACATACTCTCGTATATATTCTCTAAAAATATTATTAATTTTGCGCATTGCCCTCATCAATTTTTTTAAATATAAATGTACTGTGGATTTTTCGCTTGGTCTTAATCTCACTTGATCACTTGAATCACACTAATGGTTGTCCAGTTCTGACATGCCATGCCATATTTGCATCCATGAGAAAAGCAATTGAAGGCGGTTTCTAGTTCTTTTTGAATGCGCAAACTTGTGAACATAATGGTGCACGCGTGAATTTCACACAATGTTTATACATATATAGCCACAAATATTATATATTAAACAGGATCCTCATCGAAAGGAACGTGGTTTTGTGCGGTTTTTCGTTGATCTTGTGCTAAATACTGTACCGTACGGACTGGAACTGGTACGGAACTCTTCGTTCGTGAATACTACTGACACTTTGCACAGTGCTAATCGAGATAAAAAGAAGCCTATAGCCTATATCCTTTGCCAACCCTTCAAATAAATATGTACACTAAAACTGATAATCTGGATTCAAGTTCCCTTGGGTTATTATGAAGACCTCGTAGATGATGTCGGTAGTAAAAGCTAGTTTATAATTTAGGTTTCAAGTGTGAATATTCGTTCGTTCGTTTCTGCTTCGCTTCTGCCATCCTCCTCGCTAAGTCTACGTGCAGAGTTAAATCAACAAAATAAGAGACAGCAAACTTTGCATATTTCGCTATTAATAATCAGGAGCGCGGGCGCGGGCGCGGGCGCGGGCGCGGGCGCGGGCGCGGGCGCGGGCGCGGGCGCGGGCGCGGGCGCGGGCGCCTTCCAGCGGAGCAAATGCGATTAATTCTTAGATTGGCATTCGAAAACTTTGATCTCGATTGTAGAATTAATAGGCAAGTTTCTGTGCAATTTCTACATGAAACCATTTATATGTTACGATCATTTTATTATTCATATAAATGTGAAGCCAGATTTTATCAATTTACATGTCTTTTGAAAGTACATAATGGCTTTTACATCGGGATTAATTGCAACTTTAAGTGTCATAACGGCAGTAGAGTTGATAATACCAGATTGTTTAATATATTTATCTTATTTATGTCATTGAATGTACAGCTATTTTTGGAATTATAAGACGTTATTATCATAGCTTCCTGATGACATATTAATTTTTGTTTAAATTTTAAACAATATTATAATCGAATGGGAGTTATGGAACTAAAAAATCGTCTTATAAAAAAAAGCACCAAGCATTCAGTACTAAATTCCACAAATCTACAATTCAAAAGTTAGGTGCTACGCCGCGCCGCTACGATTCTACGGGGCCGGAGCTACGAGACGCTACGACTTACGTATTCGGTATTTCTCGGTTGACAGCGCGCTTCAAGCTCGCACGCCCCAGTGCGCGCGCGCCGCGGTGTGCCTGATCGCATTACGAGATCTGGGGAATCTGTAGGTTAAGGGATTAACTTTGCTGGTAGGTAGATCGTTGGATTATATTATGAAATTATAGGCACTAGGAGGGGTTAGGTTTTAAAATGAATAGCTACGTATTAACTGCTCCTCAAGATATTTAATTTTGTAGTAATATTCATTTTTTCCGCTACTTCTTCTGCTAGAGCTTCATGTATGTGTAATGGGGATGAAAATGTGACTGATATATTTAAAGGGCACCCTGAAGCCTCAAGCTAAAGAGGAGCTGGCTATCTTTTATGTTGTAGAACAACAGCGCTAGTAGCAGGTTTCTTTGGCAGCAGACTTAGATAACCTGGCAGTAGCTATCCAGCACCGAGTACCGATAGGGCACTACTAGGGAATTGAACCCAGGACCTCGTAATTGTTAGTCCAAGCGTCTATCCGTTAGGCTACGGAGACGGCAACTAATTAAAATCTTACTCCTGTTACTAATTTGCCTGCCAAGTGGCTGATTGTCCACGTTGGTGAGAGCAGTAAGATATTGTTCTAACATCGAGATGCTGTAAGAGATGATAGTTTACAAATATACTTATCATCAGAAAAATCTAAACACCTTGCAAGTTTATGTTTTGTAAGCATTATCAGAAAAACCTATGAAAATTTAATTTGAATTTAGAACATTAACATTAGGATTTGAAAAGCTCATATTATTCACTATCAAACGACATTTGACATATATTCCTAAATATAAGATTTTTCTGATGTGAAGTATATATGTAGAAAATATAATAAGTAATACAGATAAGTTCGGCCCGAGTACATATAGTATCTACACATGGAAGATATACGAGATATCAAACTTGTGTTGTCGGGCCACGTTCTGTGGCAGGTCACAGGACAGATCGTGCGAGATGACGTCACGATCCAAACTCAAACGTGACATTTTATCTCAGCATTGTGAAAAGCAATTGCCAATAAAAAACGTGATTCCCGGTTTACATCGGAACTAAATCATAAGTAGATCTTCGCAGATTAGAACTAGGAGCTACACAGATTGTACTGTGTGGGTTAGATGTCCAGTGGTAGGGCAATTTATTTTCATAATATATTTATTTACTCAGGGAGACCAACAGCTCACAAACGCATTGAGACGCAACATAGAAAACCGTTGGCCAATAACAGAGCTTTGCGTGCAAAAATTAAGATTTCTTAAGATATACAGAGCACTTAAATACTGTGACAACTTTTAGGAACTAACTACAAACCTATAACGTTTATAAACGAAGCCAGGGTAGCTCGGTTGGGTACAGCGTCAATCCTTGAACAATCGAGATCTGGGTTAGATCCTGGCTCACACCAATAAGTTCCAATTTGTAATTTATGTACGAATGATAAAAACCATTACCATTGGCTTTTAGGTGAAGGAAAAATAGTGAACAAATCTGCACACCCCTATGAAGAAATGTAATATGTGTGTGAAGTCTACCAATCCGCACTGTAGGAGAGTAGGCCTTAGCCCCTGCAGTGGATGCATATTATACGCTGTTGATTATGACAACCATATATTTATATACAGCTGAATAACTGTCATGCTATCAGATTCTGCCGCCGATTACTGTTGTCTTCTAAATCGAATCGTTTGCATATATTAAACCATCCATTAGCATTTAAAATGTTGTTTCTGTCAAAGAAAACATCTCAGCATCATCAGCCGGAAATCGTCCGCAGCTGAACATAGGCCATTTGGTAGTAAGCCACAAAGAGAGGTGAACTATAAGGCGACTATTTTATAATATTTGTACTGTACGTATTACATTCCATGACCAAAATATCTAGTGTGACAAAATCCTAGTAAATGCATTTAGTATGTCAGTATAAAAGAAATAAACAATTTTGACCTTCCAATAATAAACTGTATCTATCACATAATGCTGTTCTCGTATATGAGAATAAGCCATATAACCCACTATTGTGTAAGTATCCACAGCCCCGTTAAGAGAATCCAAAGCAAATCAACCATCCGCAAGGAATCAGAACCTCATTTCTTCTTAAACAGCCCTGAGGAGGGCAACCACATACAATCTGAACTTAAATGACTGATGAGATATTATATCTATAGAAACCAGAGCGTTAAATTTTTTAATTTTGTTGCTATTATTAAAGATGTTCTTTAACAGCTAGATACAGGCAATATTAGCTGTATCATCTGCCAGTCTGACCAGCAGATAACGATTTTAAAATGACAATATAAAACCACATCAGAGGTAATTTTTTTAGTATATATAAACATTTCAAACCCTACCGTATGATAACACTGCTTCCACTGAATCATCCCAAGGGTATTGGAATGTTCTATCATAAAAACTATTATTCGAGTTGAACATATCGCCAGACAGACAATTCATTTGAATTAAATGAGGGATTTTCTTGAAAAATTAACGTCATATTATAATCCTATATCAAATCACTTGAAATATTTCCCGGGTAAGTTCGTTGTTTGCGTGTCATCAGAAACAATTTCCTTCGCGACAAGATCGAGTATATACGCTCAGAAATATAATTTAATCCGCACACAATAGTCACATCCCGGCGCAGGCCGCGACCCATCTTACCGCAGAAGCCAGCCAGGGATTTTTACTTAAATAAAAGGGGAAATATGTGGAGTTGCGGGTTATTCTCACTTCGACCCAACGCTTTTTACGCGCTTTATCTCCATCGCATCACGGGAAACTCTTATTTCGTTCTTCGAGCGATGTGGCCTACCCATTGCTCACTCGTCGAGCTATGTCGTCTACGGATTGCCTCATTCCGGATTTTATCACGTAGAGAAATTTGGACCAAATCGCTTGTGTATAAACGTGTATAGCTATGTAAACCAATCCAGAAAATGTATTTTACAATACTCAATGTAAGTTGAATGGCAATGTTAATATTTTGGTAACATAAAGCTGATCTGGTAGTGGAGCTAGGACGGTGATAGTGGAACTCTTCAATGACTCGGACGTGTACGGTTATTTATGAATCAGTACCGTACTGAGAAGAGACCGCATTCGTCGAAAATTCAGCACGCAGCCGACGGACGATCGACGCAATAAGATTTGAGATCACCGCGCGTGGTTTGTATTCAGTAGAGTCGCTAGACCTCGGTGGCTTTACCGCAGACAAAGAAATTGCTAGAAATATCTAGCAGTGTTACACTGAGACTGCACAGTCTCAGACTGATTAGTTACCTCTGATTGCTTTTAATTCTGTCGGTTATTAGTCATTATAAAACACCTTTCCTTACAGAATTATTGCTTCACTTTTCTTGTGTTCGTTTATAATTTCAGTGTTTCCGTTCAGTTCATAATTTTGTTTAAATAGATGCCGCGGCGCTATTTAACTTCGCTTTGCCCACGTATCCATACGGGGGCGTAAGCAAAATAAAATTCCAAGTTGAGTCAATATTGTGTTATTGTTAGATGTTGTATTGTTAGTTGTTATATGTTAGAAGTGTTATTCTGGATTCGAACATGTAGCGATGTATTTTAGGTAGAAAATATTAATATGACTCCGTAATCCTACTAATATTATAAGTGTAAAAGTTTGGATGTTTGGATGTTTGTGACGCTTTCACGGAAAAACTACTGAATGGATTTGAATGAAACTTTACAATAATATAGCTTATACATCAGAATAACATATAGGCATTTTATAAAGACATATTGCGTAAATTGTACAAAATCACACTTATAATATTAGTGGGATTACATGGGCAATTTGGGCATAACAAAAACGCGTTGCCTAGCAACCAACCATAGAATATGTAAATTCGTATATGCAAACTTTCGCGTTTATAATATTAGTGTGAAGACCAGTGAAGACTATTTGAATGTACTACGTATATATTGAAATTTATTTTGTTTATTTAAACTATTAGACTACGTAACACAATAAACACTATTTTGTACCTTATGCTGGAAATGGAGATAGATGCTCTATGCCTATCGAACAAGTAGAATAAACCCTGAAGTACACGCGGACAAAGTCGCGGGCTGAAGCTAGTGAATAAATAAATGTAATAAACAATCTCAAAGTCACTGAGCGAGACTAGTATTTTGTATCAACTACCACATCCAGCGCAATATTTACGTTCTTTGAACAGAAGAACGTAGTATGTGGCTCTGTCACGCGACACCGCACTTGGATCCCTTGATTTCACAGTGTCTCTTATATATATTTACTACAGTTGCTAAAGTCGGTTTTTATCGACACATTTTTTGGGGAAGCGGCACAATATAATCTTTTTAAATATATTCATAGTTCATAAGCTATAATATCATATCTATTCGGTTTAAAGAATAATTTATTTCTCAAAAGAAATTAACATTTCACTTATAGAGAAATTAAGATTATATTTATATAATTAGTGTGTAAAAACAAACAGTAAGAGGTCCTCGCAGTTGTAAATAGTTTTTGTTTCGTAGGTTATGGTTGTAAGTTTGTTTGTTTAGTACAATGTTTGTGTGGATGTCTTTTGTTAGATTTTTTTATTAATATACAGGTTTTAAATTTATATGTTTGAGTTATATTGAGTATCTTAGTTTTTTCATAGAGTATCTGTGTTGGTGTTATTTTGAATAGTGATTGCGTTATTTTGACTTAGTTCACTAATTTGAAATTAAAAATATGACTATTATACGAATGTTTGTCACCTGTATTAAATTTAATTTCGAAATTGTTAATTTATACATTAAGAATAATATTTTGTATGTATATACAACCAAGTTAACCAGTTAACCAAAGCCATAGACGTTGATATTTTTCACAATAGTAAATTTAAATTCAAAACCTTAAATCTGTTAAGCTGTAAATATTCTTTTGTTATTTTTATTTTGTTATCGTTCTTTTAATTTCAAACTTTATTATTATCATGTCGTTGTTGCCTGTAAGTAGGGTAGCATTTAGCTATACTATTACATTTGTGTCTTCATGCTCATGTTAATGTATATCCTGTAGGTCACCTTCTTAAATAAAATAAAATATTAAATTTAATTGCGCAATTGTTAATTTATACATTAAGAATACTATTTTGTATGTATATAGGAACAGCTGAAGTAAAGTGGCGATTTAAATGTGAAATAGTTAAATAATGTATTTATTTTGTAGTTATAGCGGCAATTATTGGATTTGATTTGAAATCATGAGATACAGCCCGCTGACAGACAGACAGACGGTCAACAGAGGCTTCGTAATATGGTTCCGTTTGTTACCCATTGGATATGGAACTGTAAAAAAAACCAAAACAGCAATTTTGCAGCAGGCAGGCCACTTAACCCCTTTAAGTAGGTAATACAATTTCCCAGGTACAAAGTCAAAGAACACCCCCTTCTCCTCCCCCCTCCTCCCACCTGTCGTGTCGCAATAAACTTAATTACAGTAATACCAACCTCAATACGTGACTCAAGTTGTAGGGTGACTGCTCGTTTTTAAAACCGAAAATGTTGGATTCTCTCATGTTTCATGGTTACATGAGTTCTTCCGAAGAGAGAAAAGAGGGACATGTTTGGGGCACACGCAAAGTTCTATAGCTTGTAGTTTATGAAAGTTTAAATTGATACTTATTTCGCAATTCCCAAATAACTGGATGAATTCCAGTAAATGATGTTTCTTTACATGCGCCTTTATATTATCGGCTATATTGCAATGCAACATTATCCTAAATATGAGTATTAGAACTTGTTTGGACACTTTTGTTAAAACACGATCCTATGACATTGCATTACTCTGTCAAAATAGACATTTTACTCTGTTAATGACTATATTCAATCAATATATTCCTGATTTATTTTAGTAATTAATCTAGATTGTAATTACATAGATTATAATGGATCAATACTTTGTTGTTAATATTAAAATACCACTTTATTGTTTTCATATTTGCTTGTCAAAGGCGGGAAGGGTGATTCAAGACGAGGAATTTGAATCTGTCTGCCTCAGTGTCAACCGATTTTACCGCTAGTTCATCTGCCTGGCTTTTAGACAATCTTTACAAGCCCTACTTTATATACAAGCCCAGTTATTTGAAACCTAACTTTGACGTCTATATATTTTTTGTACGCACCAGTATGAAATCAAAAATAAATATTCAGATTTAACTTACACACCCAAAAATATTTGATAGCAAGTCAGGCCCCGTAAAACGTACTTACCTACATATGTACGTAATTAGCACGTAATTACGTGAAGCGCAGGCGTGCGTAATTTACGCGTCGCGAGTCGAGTAAAGTGCCTCTAAACATTACGCTTGACTTTATCTGGAGGTGGTGTAGGGAAATCCATCAAATATACACTTTTTGAAATTTATTTGCAAACCGTTAAAACAAGCAATGTTAGGTTGCCTTGTCATATGTATTCTAATTAATTTGTTAAAACATATACTTTAAAAATATTCATTCTACTGGTTTATTGTTCTTGTTATCTTTTGATGTTAAAAGAGCAAATTGATTACTGAAGTTTAATAAAATTATTTTCTGTAATATTAGTTTTTGCTCGCGATTTCATCTGCGTTAACTTCAGAAACCATCCCCCAGGAACCACTAAATGACTCAAGATTAAAAGTCGCCTTTCTTTAGTTTTAGTTTCTATTTATGAAAAAAAATGCCAGCTACAAATTATTTAAGTAAATTTCATTTAAAATAACCTGTTTTAATTTGCTTTCTATTAACATAACTTGGTTAAGTTTGATGAAAATTTAATAAACGTAGGTGACCTTTACATCGTGTTACTTAATTTTACATCGTGAAGGCTGTTTATCTGAAACAAGCTGTAGGATCCTTCATCCATACATTTCAAATGACATAAATACTCCAAATACTCCAAACTCAAATACCAATCAGTTAGCAAATTTCCCGCGCTGCCGTCTCGGAAACCCATTCCCTGCATCCAATTTCCGCTGCACCGATATTCCTGATTATCACCTGATCACACGAGCGACTGGTCGCAAGCCGGTCCTCGTCGCGACACGACCTACTCGTGATCATACGACCCGGTCGTCCGACTGATGAGAAATTTACCGCCCGACCACTCGGAAATATTGGAGTTAGGATATCTAGACTGAGATTTTAAATTGTAGCGCGATATTAGTAGGTCGTAGGATACTAACTCTGTATAACGCCTTGTTTTGTAAAACTGAACTGTAATACAATATTTTATGTGTTTCAAATTACAATGGAAGGTAAAGCGAAGTAAAGAGAATAACTTATAGGTTATACTGTTTTAATTAAAATTCCAAACCATAAAACGAATAAAATAACAGGTGATGTTCTCACTTAGTACAAAAAGAATGATTTTGGACAATTCAAATAAAAGCAAATATGTAATTTGAGTATTTTTCTATACATCTTTATATTATTCCTTGATTTTTTAAATAGTGTAGGTGCAGGTCCGATTTGAAAATCTCTTTTATATACCAGACAAGTATAAATCTTATAAATAGGTGATATAGGGTACATTCAGAGTTCAGGATCTAACCAGACCATCTAAGCTTCTGAGATTTACGCCGCTGCAGCCATGTAAAGCCCGGACGTGACTTTGCAGTGTCCCGCCTCATTTGCTGATTGACACCTTTATCGGGAATTCTCTCATTTTTACGAGATAGTAACTTACTAAGCGTCACATGTCTTTATCTATGACATAGGCTAAGTGCATGATAATTTCATCGAGAAAAAGTAACTAACAAACAGAGAGAACGAATTTCTTTGACTACTTTATTAGTTATGCTATAAATGAACGCCTGAATAGTATTGCTTAGCAAAACAAACTCTTAAATATTTGCTTCAGTTGATAACGGATGGATTTTTGCCTTTACCTTTTGGATTCTTTGGTTGACCTCTTTGTCGAAGTTGATCGTATCTGTCAAAAGTCCATGGGAACACTACGATTGAAGTTGTAGACGCTGGACGACCAAACTTATCGGAAAATATTAATATTTATAAAGATAAAAAAACAAATTATTCTTGTATATCATTGTTTATGTTTGTTTATTGTGTTTATTTATTGTTTCAGACCCCAAAAAATTAGGAGATGCTGATCAGATATGACTGTCTGTCTCGTAGTAAGTTGAGATTTTTTCTGACAGACGTTTTCTTACAATATGCTGCTGGTATTGTAATGTCTTGAGCCAAGGAAATGAATGGGACGTCTTTGCTATTTTCGAAAAGCTACTCGTATTATCTGAGCTTTTTATTTGGAGAGCGTACAGTCATCTAGCTCATTCCGGTCGTGCCAAAGCGTTGTCTTTCTCAAATAACAACGTAAATAATGAACCCTACTTGCCACATACTTAAGCAGTTCTCAACCGTTATTTACGACAAAGCGGGCGTCTCTCTCTAACCAGGATCTACCATCCATCCATCCTTCACGTCTAATCGTCCGAACTCAATCCAGATTAATAAATGACGCTTAAATCTCAACCTTTTTTCGGCTGAGCTAATGGCGCGGGGGTAATTAGACGCCTTTTTTATCGCGGCTAACTACCGCTAGATTTATTGGTAGATTTTCTTTTTGTTGCTTTGGATGGTTTGGTTTTGAAGGTGACTCTGATTTGTAAGTAACGAAAAATAACCGTTCAACCGTACAGACGACTCCAGCACCAGCAGAATGAAACGCTTGAGACCGGCGAGAGTGAGACATTGGCACATAATGTCAATCGTAATAGTAAAAAAATCGTATAGACATTTCAATTCAATTATTGTATTACTGGACACCTAAATATGATATATCTCTCTCACTCTCACGCGTTTCATACTGCGGCGGCAGGACATCGAAATTTATTATTGATACTGACAATCTATTACGTAGCTAGAGAATAAGGTTTTCAGTAGTTTCATAGTCTAGGAACTGAAGCAAGTTGCTACCCACCGTTTTAGTTTAAACTTGAGAGTGAGCACATTGATAATTATTTATTTGTTTGATTGTAAACTTACCTATTCCTAATTCCTTTTTTGAAACCTTTTAAATCCTGCATTCCACATTTATTTATGTGTGGAGTATTAGTATATAAGTATTTTTGTGTGGAGTGTGCTTTATGCGAAAGTCTTTGCACTTTCGAATAAGCATTGATGTTCGTCTCTGCTACGGGTCTTAACGGAGCCTTTTGATGCTCATGTCAATTATAGGGGGCAAAATTAAGATAATATAAATAAAGATACCACATCATATTCCACGTTTTATTGAATTTTGAATATAATATCGTTATAGATAAGTATAGATAGGTATGTACAGTGTCTCATATTTTCTACTACATTAAGTCGTATTTCTAAATTAATACACACAACCGATTGTAGATGAAATGAAGCTGAAGCATACTGTATACGTGGTGAATATAATGTTGCCCTTAAATAAAACATACATTTTGTACCTACAGAAGTGAATGAGTGCAAGTTAGGTATCTGATAGGGCGGTGTCAATTCACGCACAATGGCCCACACATGTCTGAGTGCGGAAACCGCCCTGAACAAAAAAAGGGCAGTGTCAAACTGAGCTACACTTTTGAAATGTAATAAATTAGTGTTATCGTAATGTTACGTAAAAAAAGAGGTTTTATATGTGTATTTGTATGATTCTTTTCTAGCTATTAGATTAGCGCTAAGATTGTAATAATTTAAAATTAAATTTAACTTACTTCGCCACAAAAGCAAAATGGCCGTTCGTTTAACGCCATTTTGTAATCGTTGAATCGATCGTTTTAGCAGGAGTGTTTTCACTAACGAAAAATAATGTGTGGCTAGTTTTATATTTCAACTATTTTAAAATGAAAGCGATTTTGTAATAATTACTTTTTCTATCTGTGAGCTGCATTATCTAACAAATTATAATAGTATTGCAGATATTATAATTTTCGGTACATGCACATATATTGTTTTTGAAGCATCCAATTAAAAAATTTACAATGTGACACCATTAAAATATTTCTGTTTATAATGTTTATAAAAAGGACATCAATTTTTTTCACCCAGTATACGTATATTGAAATAAAGGCAAAGACATATATACTTTTTTACGAATAGATAACTTATTATTATAAAGCAGGCATTGAGAGGTAAGCAGAAATAGGCCCAGCATACAAATAGTAGTTAATATATTTCGTCATACAACTTCACTATGATATATTAATTTATATTTTGATATAAAATGTACATAAAACAACTTCGTTTCAAGCGGCAGTGTATTTATTATTATTTCATAATTTTTATCTTCTAGTTGAATTTCAAAATGTAGCCAAAAGTCAGACCTATTTTTAAACGGTGATTGATTTTTTTTCGAATGGTGAAGTATCGAGTGTTATTTCAAATATTAAAATGTCAAGTGGTAATTCAAATATTTCAACGCTCAATCGTTGTAAATGTTTACAAAAAAGTTTAAATATTATTATGGAGATTCAATTCAAATTAACTAAGATAAAATAAAAAATTCAGAGAAGAGACTTTTTTCTTGGTCTTTATGAAATGTTTGCATTATTAATATTTTTTAACTAAAACACCCAATAGTGTTTTTTTTTTAAATAAGTTTGGGGTCATAACAACAAACATAGCTTTAGATCAAATCCAAAGTTTTGGCTATAAATTTAAATTAAACCATAATAATATATTTTCATAATTACCATAATTTTTCAGTATATTATGTAACGATCATATTGCAACAATGTAGTGTATATATTAAATACCAATCTGAATAGTTATTTCGTATATTCTACTATATTATCTTACGTAAGACTATACTAAGTTTTTTTGGTATATCAAAAACCACCAAATTAAAAATGATTTTGTTTATGAAGCAAGAAGCCAACATTTTCAGCAATTTTAATAGTCCGTAGTCCATTGCGCTAGTTTATCAATCTAATCATAATTTACTATTTAAATGAACACTCGTGTATTATTAATTAATAATTATGTACTGATTATTTCGAAATGAATTTTGGTATTGTTTAAAATCACAATTTTTTCTTAGTTTCAAAACGAAACATATTTTATTATATAACGTGAATTCATTTAATACTTCGCATTTTTATTTTGAGCAAATGAATAATCGAGTACAGTACGTAATTTTCCAATTAATCGTAAGAAGCTATCAATTTCATCGTAATGTCCTATTTTTCACAGGACGGCAAAAGTATGAGAAAAGAAACTTTTATTATAATTGGTGTTTCAATATGAGCAATAATATTTTTTATTGAATAGCCTATTTTTTGAATAACCTATTTGGGGTTTTGTAAATTGGCGCTTCAAACCTGTAGCTTTTAGTTTTGGCACAATTATATCTAAATACTATGTCATATAACTTTATATTTTATCGAACATCAATATATAATCTTATATTTACGACAATATTATATAAATCGTTTCAACAGTATAAATTTTATAAAAAGCTGTGCGACATATACATATAACTTATATCAATATATAAAATAATAAATATGTAAAGCAAGGTATTATCATTTGTATAAATAAAAGAAAGAAAAATAATTTTAATACTTTTACTTTTTATATCACATGAAAGATTACATGAAATTCAAAAATATTTTCAACACTTTTACATAAAAACGAAGCCAAATTTCAAAAGTTCCAATTTCAAAATCCAAACCGCCAGACTTGAGCAAACAGTTGCGATAATTGAAGAATAAAAACTTTAAACAATTTTACACGAATTCTTTTTTTGTCATTTTGAGACACAATTTATTATTGTACGACAACAAATTTCAATATAATATATTGCTACAATGCAAAATTAACATCGGAAGCTCATATTTAAAAACACTATTGGCCACTCTAACTAGACCCATGGAGGAGTATCATACATCGCATTCTTTATACGTGTCGACGGTCTGGTTACAGTGGCCATTGATCAAATTATTTGTATTGTTGACTTGATATGTTTTATGTACTATACGTTAGGCGAATTCGCTTTTATGTGGTCATAAGACGTGTAAATTTAACAACCCCTTGTCGTAATGTCTATTTACTGTTCTACCTTAAAATTATATTTACATTTCCCCGCCATACAACGCGACACTGACAAACTGGTAACGTAGGTACTCATAACACTAAAATTGAGATTATATTTTAGGCCTACGCAAATATTCATAATTATCCTGAATCGCGTTAAATACTTTGAAGCTAGTATTGCCCCATATGTTACCTTTATAATTGTTTACATCATCGTAATAAATTTGCTTTCCAAAAAAATTAGGCGAAAAACACATCAAAAGGGCCTTGGAGGGGGGGATTCAAACAAACTTCATTATCCGTTTACTTTACTAAAATTTCTTGCAAATTGCAAAAATCTATGTACAATTCAAAACAAGAATGATTAATTGAAATGAATTGTTACAAGACAAGAAATATGTATTTCAAATGTGAAATCAAAATAAACCCTTTTTAAATTAGATTCAAATACGAATTAGAAAGGAGCCCCTGACACTTTTGATATGTGTATTTGCCCTACGACAACTCTATTTGTAAGAAGTATTGTATTTAATATAATTGAGACATTCCGTAATATCGTATTCAACTCGAGCAGTATTTTACATCCCTTTAGATATTTGTTCAGTTTGCACCATCGCTGGGAGTAAAATTGGTCATTCACGGCCTTATAATAAAACTGCAATATAATGCTAGCATTAAACGCTTAACGCAACTTTTTATTTTAATTCAAAAAGAGCGACAGCAAAA
This sequence comes from Carcina quercana, assembly GCA_910589575.2. Taxonomy (NCBI): domain Eukaryota; kingdom Metazoa; phylum Arthropoda; class Insecta; order Lepidoptera; family Depressariidae; genus Carcina; species Carcina quercana. The sequence continues at coordinate 3,946,281 of OU342446.1, read as the reverse complement.
CAACATATTTACTTGCAAAATGACAAAACATTCACCCCTAATAACCATATTTTCTCCCCGGCCATGGCACAAAGTATTGTCAAAAATTTAATTACATTCAATGCAATGCACACAACAGCTACACCTCATGCGAGTAGGTGATATTTTGTAACAAATTCACACATTAATATAATACTAAATTGAAACAAAAATATACAAGTTAAAACTACTATAAATATAACAGCCTATAGATTTTACTATTGGATAGTAAAATGGATATCGTCTAATATCATACATCAACTTTATAAATAGGGCTTACGGTTCGAAAAGCAGAGTAAAAACTGTTGACCGGCAAAACTTAACGATTTTGCATTTGGTCAAATATTATTTAATATACGAATAATCATTTACTGAACTTCGCATCAAACATTCGACATACATATAGTCAATAATTACATTTCCCCCGTTTTTTGATAACCGACTCTATTTCAACATAATAGTGTGCGAATAGAATACAAATTCATTTCATCCAGTTTCCATTACGGAAGACAATTAACGTATTAAAGAAGCCACTTTCAGACCCATTTAAAATCCACTCCTTATTATTATAAATCTTTCTAATCAAGACTTTATTTGGTATTTATACAATCTCAAATATCCGTATACCAACAACCGAATCAAACATCAACTAACAAAAGTAAACGCTCTTTCACAACTCTTCCGTAGAAGCAATGGGTGCCTTCAGTAAAGGCGTTCTAGGACTTCGTGAACCATCAGAATTTCTGGTCGCTTGGAAATCCTCGTTGGACAACGACGCTGGTATCGGTGCTACCTTCAACTGGTGTCCGTTTAGCTTAATCTCAGTAATGGAATGTGATCTACCGTGGTTCAAGTTCGGTTTTACTTTATTACTAGACGTCATAGGGTCGTGTGTTGGAGTTTTAGCCATCGATTGCGTCACCCGGTTCCGGTTAGATTGTTCCCTCAGAGCCATTTGGTAGGCCACTTCGAACGCTTCTCCTAGAGTTAGGATTACTTCAGTCGCTTGATCCTGAAATATGGAAACATCAATATTGAAGGTGTGTTTACGTTATTGACGATTTGCAATTCATATTGGCATACTAATTTGGCTTATATAAAAAGCTAACGTAAATCGAAGTTACAGCCTTAAAAGGAGTTATTTATTTGTGGAAAATATTTGTTAAAGATACTTGAAATTTTGAATAATCACAAAATAGTGGAAACACAAATCCAAGATACAGGTCCAAATAGAACTCACCATGGTAGCAACTCTGAAGACATGACAGTAGTGACTCCTGGTAGCGTGGTCCTTAGTGATGTAGGCAAAGTGTGTGAGGTCGTCGGCGTCTTGACACGCACAGTGGATGTTACGGATCTCGTGCTCGCATATCAATTCCTGCAGAGCAAAGAGAATCATCAGGGGACATTCTATAATACAATACCATCGTCCAGATAGGAAGTAATCATGTTTTCTAGAATCCATGGCTATAGGTAAGAGGCGCAGCGTAGATTTATTAATTGTGAGTTGCTTATTTTGTGCCACGTAATTTTAATAGTCTGGGTGATTTCCGCACTGAGACATATTTTGGTTCGTTGGTTGGTTGTGCGTGAGAGGAAGTGGAGACAGGTAGTCTAGTCCTGCTATCTCCTGCCAGAAGTGCGAAAGGCACTTGATGTCTCTGCACGCCTCCTGGAGTGATCATTGTCAAGGATTTTTGCCCGTTGTATTGCTACACTGCTGCAACGTAACGGGGCTGTACCGATTCAATCGAATGTCGCGTAAATTGCGCAGCCTAAAATACTCAACTCACAACTCATCAAAGTTACACTAGATTGATATATAGATAGATAACGCTATCGCACTAAAAATCATTAATTGAGGTAAGCTGTTGTAGAAGTCGTGAAAAATTGTCTGTATCGGCCACAAGAAATGAAATATTACTGTAAAGAAAATGTTTCTTCATATCGTAAGGTCGGGAGTAGAGTCATTTCCTCATTTTTTCCCCTTATAATTATCCTCACAAGAAGTATTTTGTATGATGAAAAGAGTTTGTAAAATTGATATTAAAAAATATATGGTCTTGGTTTACCGTAAATTTTGCAGACCGTAAGTTCAACCATTCACTTCTGTAACGTTGAAAAGATTCTAAACAAGTGAGATAAATAATTCACCAATTTTTTAATCAAAAACAAATTTCATAAAAGAAAATTCAGCATCGCTTTGCAAGCATAACAGTGAAAGAAAAAACACTAATTATCTCATTTAACTAACCATAAAGACTTCTAACATAAAATTTTGAAAAGAAAAAAAAGGATTGTTTTTAAGGGCAAGATTGACCGGTTGTTCGATCAAGTGTGAAGAGTGATCATAATTAAAAGTCAAGCGGGCGTAGTAGACCTTTTGTTTAGAAGCCCTCTAGCTTGGGGAGGATGTTTACCCTTAATTTGTTTGAAAGATTCACAAAGAAAAAACAACTTCTTGAAAATAATCGTATTCATTTTTATATAAAAGGTACGTACAGATGATGAGAATACGTTTATTACAGATTCTTCTACTTATAGCTTAAGAAAAATAAGTGGATTTATTCAATATTTTATTTGAAACACATCTAATATCTGTCGCACGAGATTAGATAGACTAGTGCATGAAACTGCAAATAACTCGCCTACGTCTCGATTGAAACACTTACACTGGTATTTTATTAATCTTGATCAAATCTTGATTGAGTTACATTCCATTCTACATCCAGGAATCCTAATTACTCATACCTTATGGTTCGCTTATGAAATGCTGTGTTCTACAAGTCTAATTTTATTCGCTTACCCTTGTAATGGTGTTTAGAAATTTGACGCCTCTGTAGCTAATGGAGAGGATGATGTCGGGAGAGTCCCTAGGTTCTTTGGTAGATTTCTTAAGCTTCTGTATCGATTTCTTCGTAGATTCTGTGCCTCGTAGCTCTTTTACAACCGTCGATCCGAGGTACTGTTGCAAAATAATCAATTTATTATAAGGTCAGACCAGGAAATCTTTTGGGTCCGTTTGCTTTTATGGTATCAACTTACGTTAGCTACATAGGTGACAGCTCCGGTAACTAAAACGAAAGGCTGATGCTTCCACTGTGTCTTCAGAGCTCCTGGTACTCCAACCATTAGTTCTGATGGTGCTCTGATCTCTAGATCTGAAGGTCTAGGTGGTTGAGGAGCTGGTCTGTTCTTTTTACTCCTTTTCAATGTTTCTCCTCCCGGTGGAGCGAGGTTTGGAACAACAGGAGGTGGTACTGGTTTGAGATTTTCTGAAGGCGGTAACTTCTCTTTGATTTCTTCTTTTAGCTGCTTAATGTTGTTTTTCTGTAACAAAATTAATATTTAGAGCAAAAACAGTCACTTAAACTTTTCCATCATCGTCACCTGAAATATGTTCCAATGAAATATATTAATGATTCATACGTTTAATGAGAGTCATTACTTTATAGTTTTTTATTATCACCATCATCAGCCGGGAAACTTCCACTGCTGGACATGGGCCTCCTTCGTGGTATTTTACACTGACCGGTCCCAAGCCAGTTGCTTACAGTGACTCCCCGCGTCTTCGATCCACCTAATAGGGAGCCGGCCCGGTGGACGCTTCCCGGTACGTGGTCGCTACTCGATAAGCTTTACTCCCCACCAGTTTTCGGTTCTTCGAGCGATGTGTCCTGCCCATTACCACTTCAGTTCACTGACTCGTCGAGCTTTGTCGTTTTTATACACATTTTTATACGACCAGGAAACAAAAAAGGTATGAAATAATTTTTTTAAATGAACCATCTGTCATTTTTGGGGTCGACGTTCAACAAATTCAAATAGATGTATATATGTCTTATATACCTAATCTATATTTGGAAATAGTTTGTCGCTGGATGTATAAGAAATAATTGTGTTAAAAAAAATCCGTGCCTTTTGGTGAAATTATGAAAGATGTTATTAACATTGTGATAGGCACTTGTGTATTAGATAGTTTTTCTTATATTTAGATATCTCATATATTCAAACTACAACTTTCAATATAATATCCGAAATTGTGTAAATATAAAATAAATGAAACCCGTTAATTGACTAAGTTAAGAAAATGGAAAAATTGCGAAGGTAAAACAGACAGTGCGAAAAGCGTAAACAAAAACGAAACGCTAATTAAACCGAAGGGGGATCGAAAAACTGAAAGCAAAAATGACACTCGTAACGATTCACACCTCGAAGGTGCAAAAGATAACAATGATGCAACGGCGAAACAAAACGCACGAATAGAGAAGCGTATGATTTTAATTAACGCACTGAAAGTTCAGACAAAAGGGAAAACAGGGTGACAAGTGCGATTTAATTTGACGAGTGCCATTTGAGAGTTAATAAAAATGTATAAAAGCGATGCAAGTGGTGAATGTGCGTACTCCCAGTGAATAGAATAATGCTCTGATGGGATGCGATTGAATGTGTTAGGCGAGATAGAGATAGCTATAGTCTGGCGTATGTCAACTATGGGTTTTCGAACTAGTCGAGTTGGACTTAATATCCATTATAACAGTTTTTATTGTTTATTATATTATGGTCTAAATGGCGCATTTGTCACTATCTACAATCTCTTTACAAGACTTTCCCCAGGCGCAGGTTCTGCTACCTTTCTTACCGGAACATAACAGTAGTATTAACACGGTTTGGCGGCAGACTTAGGTAACATAGTGGTAGCTAGAATGGTAGACATAGAAAATGCCCTAACACCAACCAAACCAACTAACAGGTACCCCTACTGGGCATCGAACCCGATACCTCTGGATTTTTTTTCCAAGTGTTAAATATGTGAATGTTAAGCGCTAAACGTTACAAGTAAATCAAATTTAAAAAATTAAAAACCAATCGAAAGAATCATACGATTACCAAATATAGCTAAAAATCACCGCCACGCAAAGAAACTTGCTTTCACGTAAAAAAACGCATCAAAATCGGTCCATCCGTTCAAGTGTTACGATGCCACAGACAGACACACACACAGACACATAAATTGGCATCAAACTTATAACACCCCTCTTTTTGCATCGGGAGTAAAAAATACGATCTTCATTTTAGCGTGTGGGTGGGAAATATATACGCTTACAGTTCAGACAATCAGGTAATTCAGCCTTCAATGTCCTAACCAAACTGAAGAAAGTCTCACAAAGTGATTTTCACAATGTCCCCACCGGGGATCGAACCCGGGACCTACGTGTGTGCGTCTGAGTCTAACGCTCAGAAAACTGCGCCACCGAGGCCTACGAAACTTACTTTGAATTTTAAAATTATTATGATATACGATTTTCTTAAGTAACATTTCAATTCAAACCATGGTTAGAGCCATGTGTAGCGACCGTTCGATGCAGACCACACACAGCTAATGTACTGTGCCACAGCTCGGCGCAGCCATCAAGTACCTGGCTTGCTATGAATAGAGCCTCGTGAACAAGCCCAGTGAATAGACGTGGATTGAGCACTAATTACCTATACGAGCTTGCTGACGTGTGAAATTAAAAAAAAAACGGATTGCTACCACATGTGCCCGCTTTGAGTTTAATACGCGATGCGAAATGCTAACATTCAGATGTGCTGTTTAGATTTCATTGGGTTTACTTGGGTTTTTACAATCCGGTTTCCAATTTTTTGGGGGTGGATGATTTATATTTCAAGAATGTATGTCATACATAAGTATTTGTATGTAGATAAATGAAGGATAATTTTAGTTTTCGTGTAACATGTCAGAGAGCTATTAACGTTATGGATTGTTATGAAATATCCGTAATATTAAACTTCAACATTTAACTGTTAAATTTTAATTATTACCTAAGTACAAACATGCTGTTTATCAATAAGCTAAGCACCTGATTCAGTTTTTTTAATGTAACTCAATTTGGTATCGTTATGTTTCTCTAGAACTTTATTTATTATGTTACAGATAAAAGTCATTACAATATGTCATCTTCCTAAGCCGGGAAACATGTTTTTTAATACCTCCACCATGCTATCCACATAAGTAGGTTTATTACTTAGAATATATAAAGACTGTCAGATAAAATCTTCACGACACGTGTACAACCTAAAACGTCCTATATATTTTTTCCTGTATCTAATTTTACCTAACCTTTTTTTTCGTTCGGTAGTTAACAGATTTTGTAGTAAAGAGATGTACTGATAAAAATGTTGCAGTGTTGTTTTTTCATTCGGCGGATTACGTGAGCGAAAGCAGGACAGATTTAAGGACGCCAATTTTCTTTTCAATTAAATTTTAGCTTTAACGTAGCGAAGCTTAGTTCATCTAAGGATAGTTATTGGTAAATTGATCATTATTTAATTTTTTTGCAACAGACTAGAGAGGAACCGAAAATCTGACATACTCAGCAAAGTTTTATGCAAAAGAAAAATGATTATCACATACCATACCGATTTTAAAATCGACTATCCCCTATTCGAAATCGTTCCTAAATCTCAACCTGCTCTTTTTCCACTTAACCATGACATCATGACACCTGGCGAGGGTGTTGCCAGGAGACACCCCGGCTCACGTGAATATCGGTAATTAAGACAAGATGAGCAATTTGTTGTGGATTAGCCATTTTAATCTGAGACAGTTTAGGGATGGTGTTGATAAGGTCGTAATTAATATGTGGGGAGGGGTTATCGAAAAAGCGGAGATGGATAATTATGTAATAACCAATGGTGTAGATGTAACATATATATACTAAAGGGGTAAACTAAATGCAATGGTGATGTTAGGCGCTTGTAGGCTGTAGTTTTAGCAAAGGGTTTTAGCTTACGAGTATGTCAATGTACCAACTAATCTACAAAAGATCCACTAGTATTAAGCCACGGGAACTATAGTCCCTTCAACTATCCCAATACAAAAAAATAAGTCATTCTGACCCTCCGTTACGACGCAAAAGAAGGACAAAGAGTCACCATATTCCCTCATCACCCTCATAGAACGAGCTTTAAAGCACAGGCTTTGCCTTATGACATTTAACTGGCATGGTAATCGCAGTAAAATTTTAGTGGTAGATGTGAAAGCTGTTGTAACTTTATAATAATAAATATATTATTATAATAAATCAGCTTCAAAGAAAACGATTAATTCGTGCAATATTTACGCATGTACTTGCAATTTACCCAATTAATAACAAATACAATCTTAACAACTTAATAATAATGTACACGTATCTATATTAAAAATGGTTAGCAATAAAAATGAACGTAAAAATTTAAATGACGACTTTTAATAAGCGGAAATGAAATTGTTCGAACCAAATAAGTTGTAAACACATTTTATATCCTCTTTAACCTGGAATTGAACAGAAAGGTGTAAAACTCCAATAACTTAATATATAATACGAGTATAGCGGTGGTAAATGTACCTCAACAAATGACTCTTGTCCAAGTATCAGTAGTAAGGTTGCGTATAGATTCATTTTATGTTGAGGTATTTCGAAACAACTAGTTTACATGAGACTTCCATTATTATATTTCGCAATTTTGTGTTCTATGCTGCACTATGTATGGTGCTAAGTGGATATGGATAGTACTATAGAAAAATTGGCGTAACAATATTAAGTTAAGTCAAGTTAAATATAAATTTCATCTTGAATACAAGCTTTCTTGTTGCGCTAATGTATTATTACAACACGACAGATCAAACGAGCCTAAATACGCTGGTTTTATTATCATGGATAGTTTAGTTTACTATGGCCATCATTTGGCTCCAGCATCAGATCCTGGTCACCACACAAAGTTATAGCGTTTGTCCAGACAAATCCAACGAGTATAAACACGATGGCTTTATAATTTGTAGTTTCGTAGTTACTAATGCCATCTCCAGCATCAGACCAGCTCAATGTTATAGTAATTCATTGTCATGGAACAGATCCGCCATGCATAAAATCTACTCTGTAAGATAATAGGAAGTGGTTCTAATTTAGCTTGCAAGATTTGTCCAAAACAAAAATGTCGCGTTACTCGATAACAGAGGCAACCCGCTGCTATGTGGTCCATGGACTCCAAAACTTCTAACATAAATCTAGTCTATGCAAATGCATTTATGCATAAAATAATGCACTGATAAATGTTTCCCGATGATGACCTATCATTATCTAGTCTATGCTATCGTCTCAGTGCAAAGGTACAACGAGAGTCTAGCTCGTAGCTTAGCAACTCCCTCCACATCTAGCGATGCCCACTTGACGGCTTTACTGTCGAGGATACTCGTATCCTCCTTAAAAGCATTGATTGAATTGTCTGTTTATTGCACCGGGCGTTGATGCCGTTATATTGTTTGTGATTACTTTGAAGTGTGTGAAGTCTTCAAAGATTTGTGAGGATAAATCTGTGCTGGAATTTAGATTAATTTTTGGATTTGGGTGTAGTCAAGGTACGATATACGAGTATTATGTGCCTGGCCATTTAATGAGGTAAGTGCTCGTCTTCTGAAGATCTTGCCCAGAGAGATGTCTCGAGAATGTTTGTATTATCTAGAAATAAATATTTGTGCTGACTAAAATGTAAATCTATTGAAACGTTTGGATACGAGTTTCCTTATTACATTCAATTTGGAACATTTCCGTAAATTCATTGTTGGACAAAATACCAAACTAGTATCGTATAATTGATACGGTGTATTACGATGTTTAAAATAGGCGTGTAACGTAAGTTCTATAGAATTATTCCGAACAATGTCAAAGAGAATGAAAATGAAAGAATTATCGAGGCTATTACAATTTGAATTACCTATAAATAAGGGTTAGAGTCAAACCCAACTCTTCCATAATATAATATGAATTTCAAGTAAAAGCAATAAATTTAAAATAACAATAATGAAGTAACAGTTTGTCGTATCTATGTCTTCAATTTAACAAATCAAGTAATAATCTAAATATGTATAGAAATATACTACAATGACATTTTGCATTTATTTTAATTGTACAACATTATTCTTTTTGTACCAAGTGACAGCGTCAAATGTCATTTTATTGACGCCATCTTTGTTTTCAACGTTAAGTCTTACCTGTTTCGTGCGTTTTATGTTTTTGTTCAAATAAACTGAACCAAAATATACAAAAACGGTGACTGAATCACTGTTATATTATAATAGCCTTTTAAAATTGTAAGTGTACAAGACCAGGCCTTGGCTCCATACATTCGTGTCATGCGATAGTCAGTAGGTGTAAGCATGTCTTTATAGTAATAAGTTAATAATACTTACCAAGGTATTGAGATCAGCGTTAATATCTTCAATATTATTGACAGGTCCGTTGTGCTCTCCAGAAACCGATGCCAGTATCCTCTTCCTATGGCCTGGCTTCTGTATCTCTAGAACAGCCGTCAACTCGACCTCCCAAATTCTCTTAACTCTATCCATATCTACATACAAATGTTTCCTAAACGTATCGCTATATAGTTCTAGGTTAATATTCCTCAGCCACTGTTCAACTGACTCGTTCTGCTTGCTTATGTTATTGTTGTTATGGTTATTGCTTATTTCTTTTATTTTTGGAGGTAACTGTTTGACTGATTCTAGTATCTTTTGTCTGTCGTTCTCTTCTATGCCCATTTCGCGTAAGTCGTTGTCGTCTAGTATGCCGTTCTGTAACAAGATAAAAATGTTGAATGTTCGTTGAACTCGTGTCTGTTGAATTGATTAAACTATCGTTAAGAAACGTTTTGCTTTGTATTGCTTCAGCGATCTCTGTGCACAGAATTTGGGACAAGTATTGTTTATTAATTATTTATGTATTTGTATAAAATTTCAACGAGAGTGTGCCCTTGTTCTTTATGTAATGTATGTATTCAGTGCAAAGTAGTAGTACCTTCGAAAGATTTGTATGTTTGTAACTCAGAAACTGCTGGACCGATTTCAAAAATTATTTCACCATTAAAATGCTACATTATCCCTGAGTGCTCTACTGCCCGTTCGAAGCCGGGGTGAGTCGCAAGTCTCCTTATATTCTGTAATCTGCCTAAGTCGTGGAGTAGTTCGAAAACTGAAAGCGCATGAATAACAGTTTAACAATACTTACAATAAAATCGATGTCGTCGAAGCCGCTCTCAATAAAAAGCGTCTCGTAGTCGTGTAGTCCGATGCCAGCGAGCCATAGCCCCAGATTGGAGGTGATGGAGGGGCTCAGGCTGGACTCGGAGCAGCTGAGTCCGAGCCGCGAGGTGAACTCCTGCTCCAGTTCAGACACGAACACTGATTCTCTGACCAACTTGCTGCCGAACGATGCCATTATCTCGGATATCTTAGCCCATTCCTCCTGTTGACAAAAGAAAGGAGTCAGTGACAAATGACATTTGCTCGCTCGAGTTCCATACTAAAATAACAATAGGTTGATTATCGTCAGGCAGAAAACGTCTACTGCTAGACATAGGTCTTCTCCATGGTATGCCACATTGAACGGTCCCAAGCCACTTGCATCCAGCGACTACCCGCGACCTTTATTAGGTCGTCAGTCCATTTAATAGGGGCACGGCCCGTTACACATATCCCGGTACATGGTCGCCACTCTGAGAACTCTTACTCCCCATCGGTTATCCATTCTTGAGAGCTATGTTTGCCACTTAGTTACATCCGACATGTTCGAAATTCAAAAAATCCTTTCTTATTGCGCCCAAGAAATACAGCTGATAAATTATTATACACAGGATAAAATACATTTTTATATACAGTTGAGTCGTAAGTATATATAGGTATTAAAGTTAAAAACGGGAAAGACAAAGTCTGGCTTCAAAACATCTGTCGCTTGAATACGCACATTGCACAAACGCACCTGCCTACCTGCACCTTTTGATGACATATTATTATCAAAGATTAAAAACGAGTAAAAAATTGAGGATGAGGGTTTCTAATCACATCTTTCTGGAATAATACTGGAATAATATCACTTGAAATGCTTTTCTTGTAAAGCGTTTGATTCCGTACCCAAAAGTTGATATGATGAAATCGATTTTTAAAATATCGCGTCATGTGAATCTTTTTTTGAATTAATATTTTACTGAGTGCCACTTTCAGACATGAACCTCTTTTCGGGGGAATTTCCCACAATCCCCACGTGTCTCAAGCAGATCAGTGATTGTAATAATGTTGAGAAACAGATATACGCTGCTACTTATCTACGGTTTATTTCCCTTAGTAATTTTTTTATGATTCCCTTAATGATTTTTACTAAAGATGTAATGACACATTTTAACTAATTGATTTTAAATTAAACAATTGATTACAGTTGCTATCTGAAACTACAACTAATATATCTAAATAATATTATACTAAAAATTAAATAAAAGAATCCAAAGCAGTAATTCATCATCATCATCAACAGCCTATATATGTCCCCACTGGAGGGGCTCAGGCCTACTCTCCTACAGAGAGTGTATGGGCCATAGTCCACCACGCGGGCCCAGTGCGGATCGGCGGACTTCACATGCCTGTTCAAGACATGCAGGTTTCCTCACGATGTTTTCCTTCACCATTAAGCAATCGGATAATGTACTTGAATTGAAAAACAACTCATAGGTACACGGCTGGATTCGAACCCGGTACCCTCAGATTGAGAGTCCGCGCCTTATCCACTGCGCCACCGACGCTTCTTAGCAGTAATTACTCGTAGATATTACATGTGCAATTAAAATTTATGAATGAAATAAGTCAACTATTCAATATTACCTATTATATGGATCAAGTCACATATTTTTAAATCGGTCCGTATGAGACTACAAAAAAAGATTTTCATTTTGCTTGTGACATAGATGTAAATACAAGGTTTATCTTGTCAGCGCATAGCAATCAAAATAAATAGGCACTAGATAGGAAATCAACGTTTATTTCACCGGAAACGTATGTTGCCATTCATCACACTTATTTAATCTCATGGCAATTTGTTTGTGTTGCGCGGTCGACAGCGATAGTACGGTAGCTAAAGGTTGTTGCTCACTTTGCGATACCCATGGTACACATCTCAGAAGCTGTACTGGACTGTAGTTCAAATTTTGTATGTGGACATATCATCATCAACAGCCTATATATGTCCCCACTGCAGGGGCTCAGGCCTACTATCCTACAGAGAGGCCATAGTCCACCACGCGGGCCCAGTGCGGATTGGTAGACTTCACACACACCCTTGAATTTCTTTTCAGGAGTGAGCAAGTTTCCTCGCGATGTTTTCCTGCACCGAAAAGCTTTTTGACATTCGTACATAAATTTCAAATAACAAATTGTAACTCATTGGTACGAGCCAGGTTCGAACCATTTGTGTTCAAGGACTGGCGCTCTACCCAACGGAGCTACCATGGCTTTTATGGAATTTCAAAAAGATTCACTAGTTTACCGCGAAACTTCTAAGATGTTTAGGAGAATATGTTTATTATATAACAAACTAGCTTCTGCCCGCGGCTTCGCCCGCGTGGACTTTATTTTTCGCATTAAAAGTAGCCTATGTCCTTTCTCAAGGTCTAAAGATTGTCTGTGACAAATTTCATCAAAATCGATTGAGAGGTTTAAGCGGGAAAGCGTAACAGACAGACAGAGTTACTTTCGCATTTATAATATTAGTAGGGAAGTAGGGATTGTGTAATTTATTGCATAACAAGTTTTTAAACACTTGCAGGGTAATGAATCCCTTTACTTATATTTATGTTTGTCAGCCGCAATATACTCTTAATAACGTTGACCCATACAACGGACTTTTATAGTCAATAAATAAACTGTACACAATTAGTTACTGCAGTAATGTGGGCGGGGTCGTTGATAGTATTGTAATTGGAACATCCCTATCTAATTAGTGTCATGTTGATGTCAAGTCTTTATGAGATTTATGCACTCTGCTGCAGGGATGCAACGAATACTGATTCGGCGGACGAAAATTCGGTGATATTCCGCAGGTGACAAGATCCGACCTGCATAATTGAAATACTGTAAAATCGTTTTCATTCATCATACATAACTTACCACGGATACATTTTAAGTATGGAATGTGCTGATTACAAAGACATTTAATATTAATAGACCGGGCAAAGCAAACAAACATTTTGATCCTAAACTTATTACCAATTGGTAATAAGTTACTCAATCTAGTGTCACATCACTTCACGCGGCCGTACAAGACATTTGACATACCATTGACTTTTGAGATCAAAATGTTTATATGAAACGTTTCCCAATGACCGCTCTAATAACCTATTACTACGTATATTTAAATCTCTCTGGCTGATTATTTTGTTGAAATAATTGTTATGAGTAAAAATTATTAAGCTGGATTTTTATTTATGATTCGGTATTCGACTGCGAATTCGGTCGAAACTCAATAGTGACAAGTGAATGTGTTCAAAAAGAACTGGAAACCGAAAAATTTGTATGGTACCCCCTCTGAAATGTGCTCTACAAAACAAAAAAGAATTATTAAAATCAGTTCACTATTGGCGGAGTTATCACGTAACACACATAAGAAAACATACGCGTCGAATTGAGAACCTCCTCCTTCTTTGCAGTCGGTTAAAAAATCAAAGAGAAACATTACGTGAATGCCTTTTAAAAAACATAAAGCCGAAAGGCAACGAGCGCTCACCTTGCACTAATTAGTTTGCAAACAACTGACTCGCGCTGAACACCGAACAAAAGGACACAAAGACAGGAAGCGATGGATATTAACTGTGTTATCGACGAGCTAACACCTGTCGTTTAGCAATTCAATGAAGCTCAAGGATAGGCTGGAAACACTAAAGTGATACGGTGAGACGGTTTTTTTGGAGTAGGTGAATGTCAACTGGGTTTCAGTAAGAACTATAGTGGTACGTGTAGAATTTAAAAAAAATGGATGATGGGTTTGAGCTTGGACTTCATCGCATCTGATGGTGACGATTATACCGTTAAATAGCAAGCGTGTGAACCCAAAAGCATCAACTGACGTGGCACTGGCTCTGATACATTTTAATGTATAACGGACCACAACATTGCTATTATCATTGCTGTTTGGCGGCAGACTTAGGTAACATGGTGGTAGCTAGCCAGGTGGACATATAAAATGACCTATCAATGATGACTGAGAATGGAACCCAGGTCCTCCGAAGTCCAAGAGTGTAGCCATTAGGCCACGGAGGCGGTAAAATGGTTAATAATGCAGCTTTGAATATCAGCCGTGAGTCCAAGGCTGAAGACTCATAACGCCACGAAGTTCGAGCTTTCCAAATAATAACAAGGTCGTGATGCTGGAAAGCAGCCAGGCACAGGCAAAGCCTTCTGCCATTATCGTAAAAAATTCCCTTAGTGACCCTCTATGACCCATGTGCAAAGACATGAAGTGGAGTCTAAAGAAGAAACCAAACAGCTTTTAGAACTGATAAAACATCTCATTATTTTAGTCTCTTCTGAGTTATACCTCAGTACCAGTATCAGATAGATTGTAACCTCATCATGGATCTGTGCTTACACAGAGTAAATAAATGACCCAACCTAGGTACACTATTGAACAATGCAAGCAAAACCTGCGTAATATCTTCTAAATTACCTGCTCGTCAAATGGGCTGAGTATCGATAGCGACTTATCTCCACTTTGTGTGGAACTGGTGGTATTGCTTCGTCTCCTGACTTCCTCTTCCACTCCATTGACGTTCTGTCCATTGCTGCTCAGATTGTTGATAGGCTGCTCGGTTGGTGACGCGTCATATACAGACTTGAGCTTGCGTAGAGTCTTGGGTCTTTCGGCTGGCATCGGCCGCAGACCTATGCCGTCGAGGGTTGTTGTTGAGCCTTTGAAGAGGCCTGCGGACAATTGAGAAGAGAAATGATAATTAAGTGAACTTTAGTAACAGAAATAAAGAGTTTATTTGCAACAAAATGCAAATTGAGACGTGGAGGGTAAAGAAAAACAGAAATAAACTAAGATTAGGATATGGTTTGCTATTGTTTCATGTGATACTGTAAATTATACATGTGTATAATTTAATTAATGTAAAAGGGGATATAGACTAAATCGGAGAGAAGCAGGTGTACGGTAAAGACATCTGCCAACAGCTGCTTAAATGTCGCACGAAAATAAAGGCAATTTTTTGCAGGCTGCTGATAATTCGTAGCGCAGTACAAATTAGTACAAAAATTTATTTTAGGTCAATAATTACGATGATATGAAAACGGATTTAACGTAGTCTAATAATGAGTAAGGTCAACAAAAATACACACACACGTGTCACTGACGCACGCTGCTTACGGCTGAATGACGTATCTTTGTTGTGTGTACAAACGAAAGTGTCTGACCTAGTGCCTTCATACGTGTTCAGTAGAATCTCTGTTTAAAGCATTAATATACCTTAAGATACTCGATGTCACAGTCAAATGACCTAATATCGGTCGATAAGTCAATACAGATATTATATAAGTATTTACTTATTCTGTCGAAGTAGATACTCAAATTGTCAGGCACAAAACTAGGACATTTTGCGTCGATAAATATTTAACTACAAATAAAATATCTACGACTATGTTACAATGCAATTACTGGTGATAAAAATATTGAATAAAATACCAAACTCTGTAAAAAAAAATCATAGAAAATACACGATACTTTATCAAACAGTTGAATGGCTTATTAAAAAATGTTTGCATAAATGAGTTCTTTAGTGATTAAACAGACTGAATATGTTTAACATATCTACTGCTGGGAAATTGAAATAATTTAAAATGATATTTTGATGCGAATTTTATATTGCAGCGCCCCATAGAGGCTTCACATGCCTTCTCTATACACTATGTAACACCTGTACCTGCCATACGAACAGTTCTTGACTTTGACTACAATTCAGTCGTCATAATCAATCGTTACATTCATCAATCAATAGTTACATTATTGCAAACGGAAATACATAATAAGAAATATTTCGATAAAGTTGAACACTAGATATAGCTCTTCCACGTGTAACCGCATCAATAAAATTTCAAAAGAAAAGTGAAAACGGATTAATATGTAAAACCATCAGTATCGGTGCCAAGGTTTCAGAGATAAACATGTAACTACAAACATAAAAACAAACCGGTTGTTAACCTTCAAGGATTTATTGATATAAATAGCATATCAAACGATTGGATGGTTCTTACTACAAGTTGAGATAAAGATGAACAAGTGGCTCTCGAAAAAGCATGAGTCAGGTGTTGTAATAATATGTCGAATTGGCTTCGATGAATTGATTATTACGCTACCTGAGTTTAATATGCCAATTAAACTATCAATACAGTACACTTTGAGACAGAAATATTCACAGCTTAGACATTTACAAACGCTTTATTGTAAACAAAATTAGCAACGAATTTCAACAGGCTTCAAGTAGATTTAAATTGGGATTAAATTTGAATATGGATTACGAAGTTGCCAGTATTTATAATCGACGATTTCATACGCAAAGTCCTAATAGAAAAAAAGGTAGAAAAACCGGTTCATCTATTGGAATCGACCTACATACACAACCAAAGCACGCAATCAAACAAGCTCCCAGTAACAACCATGTCAATTTATCCATCAGAAGCGGGATGCACGCATTATGGTAGCCAGGAACAATGGGTGAGAGACAATAGCCCATTGTGGTGCGTGTACGCACGCTGAACACCGTGGTGCCTGTGTCGACGATGTAATTATGATAAGAAAGCTATGTTCAGCGTACTAACGGAATATAGGATTAGGGGTTTTCAAACGGCTAGATAAAAAGTAACGCGACAAAATTGAATCATTCAAGAAATTTTGGGTTCGATTCTCAGACAAGAATTTATCGTTACTCGGTTCTTTAGATAGTGTGTCATTTTTATGCTTCTCTGGCTTGCTTATGCTATGAACATTATCTAATTTGCCGCAAAATAGCATTGTAAATAGCACTCATGTGCTCCGATAATGAAAGGAAGCCAGTAAACTTGGGGTATCTACGAAAGCATAACAAGTAATCTTTTTAAACTGTTTAATGAAAGATTCAGGATACACTGCACTTACATATTTGTATTTAACAACGTGAACGATTAAATGTAGCTTTAATGTCGTTATGGAAACTGAATACAAGCAAATGAAATACCTTCGAACATTAACCAAATGATATTCAGTGTTTATTATACGTTCAATATCAGAAAAGATAATTTTGAAACAAAATATGTCCCTTCCCACGATAATGAAGCCTATAAAAACATTGACTTTAAATCATAAATAAACACACTGTAATAAAATATGGACAGCTACTCGCCTGACACAGCTTGAGACCAAATTGTAAATTGAAGAAGATTATGACGATACACTAGATTAAAAACGATGCTATTTTAGAAAGAAATTATTCATAAATAACGATACACAAAATAAATAGACCCTTAAAGGGCCAGTGTAACATTTATGGCTTACACATAAATGTTCGTAACAGAAGTTTACTGTTTTGAAACTTTTATGACTTTCCAGTTAAATGTTTGACAGATGTAAAAAGATCAATGTGGTTTGGAAGACGCCTGGCGTATTAGAAGTGATAATTTTTAACAGATTGTCGAAATGTTAAAATTGTCGAAATCTTAAAAGCTATCACTTGAATCGATCAAATCACATGATATTTTGAAACAGAATCGTCGAAGAAACAGAACTTGATGAACACCCCGGTTTTCCTACGGATGACGCAAAAGGCGAAACCTCAAAAGTTGAGCAACACCATCCTGCCTGTGCATCATTGTACGTGTATCCCAAAATCTTACTGCAATCAGAATTCCACCTGCCCTCATGAAAAGAGCGTTCGTTGTGGCAATCGATGACGGAGAATATGAGCATCTTCAGCTGTGGACATCAACATCCACCCACAGCTCCTTATCCATTGCTTGGTATGACCCTCCCTCATAGAACGCCACGACGATACTCCAGGTGGATTTATGGTCGAAGTAGTATATTGTTAATAAATAACATAATTTGCTTCTACATTTATTTTGCATACAGCTAAGGAGAATAATACCCAAGCACTACAACCTGGATGTCTTCAAGGTCAGAGTGAACAGGCTATTTCAGGTCAACCGTGACGAACCTAGACCACATCATCTTTTAACATCAGGAAAGATTGTGGTTAAATGGAAACCTATATACAAAAATAATGAAGACAATAATCCAATACCAAGTAAAGGTCGGAATGTTTTTTAAACCTAATACCATTCATACATTGTTTGAATTAGGGAACGTAGGAGTATGTTTGAACAATATATGTTTACACAAGTTGTCGATTTGTTATGGACGTTATTCAGAGTTATGACAAAGACGAACATTTGTAGAAACTATTAATGTTAATATTGTACTGACCACAAAGAAATACAGAAGGCTAGTTTGCAAGACTTACGAAATCTATCGTACTAAAAGCAATGGACTTAACCTAAAAGCAATGAAAGACACCTTTCAAAGAACAATAGGCGATACTAGAACAAGAAATATCAATTGAGACAGAAATCAAGGAATAGCTAGAAACACAGCTACCAGATGAAATGTAAATGTTCGGAGATTAGAAAGAAGAAATTACAATCACACTATACCTTTCTATTCCAAAGTAAATATGATATTTATTTTGAAGGAAAAAAATACAGTCATGTTGCCTTTTCTGAAATAGATAGTGATCAAGGAAAATATGTTTAGATTCTAGGTAGTCGTATTTGTGTAGCGTGAGTAATAAAATGCAAGGCACATGCAACAGAAATAATGTGACTAACTAAAACTACTTGATTCACAAATTTTACGAAAGCCATTCTTAAATGGCATATATGAGGAAAAGGAAAATCCACAGACAGACTACCAAATATGTTAATAAACTTTATTTTGCACGAATAATATTAGAATGATACTTCATTAAGAAGAACACAAGTAGTTTCTGGATAGCACACCTTTCCATACCACGTTTAACGTTATTTATAATTCGAAAGTTTGATTTTGGTGTTTTATAACGTTTTAATTGATTCTGGTAGCTAGCTGATTACACCTCCGTTTTAACCTATTCTTTTGAAATAAGTCTTATTTATATTGTGGAGTCTATCAACTATATAATTTAATGCAGTCTTAACTTACAGTTTCCCATGGCTGTGGCAATCATTAGACATCCCAACTGACGCTACCGCCGTCATCTCTACATTAGTCAGATTTATTTCAAGACTATCAACTTATTGCGCAAGTTAATAGCACGTATCAACAAACTCTACATTCAATTCATCAATGACCAAAATACAAGTAAACACACCACTGCACTGTACCGCGACTATTCAGGACTAACTATCGATGTTTGAAGATTATTCGATGATAAAATCGATACCAATATTGATGATATCGATATGGAACACAATGCGGTCGCTCAACCAGCCGTTCGCGAGGCAACTGTCGAACATGCTTGCAGCATGTTGATAAGGCGATGACGTCATACCATATGCCATTTTAATCTGCATCAATTTGGTCGAGACAATTGGAAGAACGGTTTTGATTTGCGGGACCGATCGAGTTAACGAGAGGAAGGTATTCAATCTTATGAAGAGATAGTTTTGATTCTAGACAGAAATCGACGGTGCCTTGACAACGTGTAGCCTTTGATTTTTACACACTAATGTAGCGCACACCTACTGGAAAACGTGTACTGTGCCGTCCCCCTACTAGATCGACCGATGACCTAGTAAAGGTCGCGGGGAGTCGCTGGATGCAAGTGGCTCGGGACCGGTCATTGTGGCATACTATAAAAGAGGCATATGTTCAGCTGTGGACATTTCTCGGCTAATGATGATAAATGTAAAATCGAGACTGCCAATTTATTTACTAAAATATTTAATAAACAACAGTATTTAAATGTCGAAAGTTGATATTCTCTTTACGATTTTGAGTCATCAAATTAATATTTCCACTCCTTTAACAATTGTAATCCCGTGGCCTGCGTGTCATAAAAGGGACATCAACGACAATTTATGTCTCAGTCACATATTAATGGGCTTATAAAATCTAACGAAAAAGGTCGAGCGATCTAAGGGAGATAATCATGTCCAACAATGGAATTAATGATCAAAGAATCATCATTCTTTAAGGTAGTTTGTCTCACAATATTATATACCAAAATAACAACCCTCATGAGAGCGCAAAACATTTTCAAGAGAAGCAATACGCGACCTAAATTGTCGCGCTTGATAAGGACATCGAGCAAATATCGCATCCACTCTAGTTTCCGTACACAAGATTTTGCGTATTTTTCACATATCAAATCTAGAGCCCGTGCTGATAGCAAACGTGCCAACGTTTGCCAATTGATAAAAATCATACGCAAGTACATGTATCATAACGACAAAAGCTCGTTGTCCAGCAAGACATGACAGCTTCGACGAGCTATACCCGTTTCAAACTTAAATCTGGAATCAGACTTGTCGAGATGGTAGGCATTTACATTTTCAATCGACTGCAAACTGTTTCTTTGGTATGTAAATATGATACGCGATCATTCCAATTATTAATCGATTTTAATGATTCTATTTTTGTTTGGTTGATCATTCAGAGGTGGTCCCATATAAATTTTATCCAAATTTATTTAGTGCTTTTTGAGAAAATCAACAAAAACAAAGTATAGGCCCAGATAGCTCTACATCTAAGGGAACATTTTAGGAGATGAATGTTGTAGACTTTTAAGGCAGTAGAAGGCTAGTAGTGCTTTTTGAACGCGCTAATCATTGTTTATACAAATTTCAAGGCTTTGGCGATTTGCTCATAAATAACTCCTCATTGTTCCCCATCCTTTTATGGTTGAACTTTTGAACAGTTAGTGTGTCAAATACAAAACGAACATAATATAAAGCATGCAAATAACGATGTCATCAGATATTATCATTTAACGTGTTTTTTAACGGCATTTGTACGAAAACAATTGTATACGAGAAAAATTCAATTCGAACAGTCTTTCGATTTATTCTCGATTTGTATCAAATGCAGACCAGACCGGCTTTATGACATCTCTTTTTTGCAATCAATCAAGAACATTATACCGACGAATTTGGCGAGCTAGTCCGTTTTCTTTTACTAGTTTTTCTGTGAAATTACAGCCTCGTTATTATAATACGGTTGCTCTAGGCGACGTATGTTAAAGAGCTAGTGAATCCAAATATGGCCAGTAGAGAAGACCTGCTTGACCGTATAACTGGTCTACAAGATTTACATATCAAAGGAGATAAAGTTATGATGGTCATTAATCAACAGCTTACGTTATGCTTCGTTTGTATCAGTGGTTTGCAAATGGTAGAGTAGATCGAGACAGACGGTAGTTATCTTATATTATTCGAGATATACGGTAGTTATATCATAACAACTAAATATCTTCTCACCAGAAAAAAAATTAAGTTTATGTTTTGTAAGGATTATCAGAATTTAATTTGAATTTAGAAAATTACACTAGGATTTGAGAACCTCATATTGTACACTTTTAAATGACATTTGACATATATTCCTAAATATACACATTTTTCTGATAATCCTTACAAACCATAAACTTGCAAGGTGTTTCGATTTTTCTGATGAGAAGTATATTATGGTAGTACTATATTAATAACGTGCGTTTCGAGTCTTAAATGACATCCATTTTTCACAAGCCGAGACAACATGGCTTACTCCTTACTCTCTAATTTTTGTGTGTTTCATTGCTACTACCCGGAGATTTCAACTCATACATTTAAAAAAAACATTTACTGCATGGTACTCAAGTTAACTATCGAGTGATTCTGCTTTGCTTATACTGATCCTGACGATACGTCAGATGCAGTCGGAGAAGTTGGAAGGTGAACAAATTCCCTTTTACGACACGAAATGACGCGGGGCGATCCCATTCTAAAGCTATACACACTATACAATAATTTTTATGAAAGTATTATACTAGTGGCCGTGCTAGCGATAAAGTCGAGTTAGTAGAGTCAGCGTAGATGCTTTCTAGATAGTAAACGAGGCTCCGTCTCAATTTGACTTGGAAATGTCGCCACTCTTACTTTAATTTTAGTAACGGTTTGTTAAACGATGGTGTATTGCTGTAAGTTCGTTAATAATGTCATTTGTATAGTGACACGTGGGAATTCGAAAAGATTGGGATTTTGTAATTTTGAAACTAAGCTATTTATCCATTATATGTCAATTTCTTTGATTACAAAAGATAAGATTTCTTAGACACTTTAAAGTTACACAAAAATTTGATTTCCAAAAATTATTTAATGCTGCTCGAAGTTTACTTTGCGCTGAATTAGAAATGACATATTTAGGTTAGACATATCCTTGAACAAGTGCACGTAAATAACGTTTATGACATCTAAATAAAGATCAAATTTTCCAGATATCATAAACGGTATGTATTACTTATTTATGTATTTGTATCAAATTTCAACAAGAGCGTGCACATGTTCAAGGATCGGGCTAACTAATCAACGCAGAACTGCAGTATCTACTAGATGTTGAATTGAGCAAAGTATTGAGATATGATAATTGTAATTAAAAGCAAAAATTATTTGGTTATTACTACATTATTAAGTTACCTAAATTAGGTTTATTATCAGTTTTAAAATACTACTACTATCACAGACTAGTCAATAGTAAGTACATACAATTTCATAACTGTTTATTCTCACATATCCTATCATCATAATCGGCTGCACAAGTCCACTGCTGAACATGGCAGACAAATTGGTGATCGTAGAACGATGTCTTTGTTACATAGGTAGGCGTAGCTACCGGTTTCCTGGATATTATTGCCTTAGTCGCCAATTGCGACACCCACGGGAGGACATGGGGTGGTCCTACTAGTATTCTAAAGCCGAGACCACATGCCATCTTTCTTTGGTCAAAGGTCAGTGCACAGCCATTAAAAGTCTAAACAATGTTTGATTGCCCTTCGCTCAAGTTACAGAATGTAACTTAACAGCATGTGTTACAAATTAAGTTCAAGTTACGGCATAAAGCACACACATGGCCAAGGTTAAGTTTATTTAGAATCAAGATAAGAATGTTTTCAGAGTTGTTAATAAAGGGTGGGGTAAGTTGAACTCTCGTGGGAATGTACATAGATAATTTAAAAGTACACGAACACATAATGTGTGATAAAATGAAGATCTGACGGTCAGCAAGCTGAAAGACAATGGGAGGAACACATCACTCGGAAAACGAATAAAGATGTCGAAGGAGTGCCATATCGGATAGGGAGGAGGGAGGAGGGGGTCGAGTTTGAATCAGAGAAAGCCATGATTGCACGAATTGAAGCCTCCTTGGATAGGTTCGATTCCCAGTGGGGGTACCTATCGATACTTGGTTTGGTTGGTGGTAGGGTCATATTATATGTCCGCCTGGCTAGCTACTGAGCGTCTACTCTAGACGCTCTGCAAAACCAGATAAACCACGTCATCTCTCAATTACACACGTGGTTTACCACAAACGGACTTGTCCTAAATTTGGCTAAAACACAAATTATTCGTTTCGACTTAACTAGTAGACCCCAGAGACCTCTAGCAGTGACAATAAACAATACGCCGATCAAACAAGTGTCAAATATATCGTTTCTGGGATTTCGCCTGGACTCAGCACTGAAGTGGGATTGTCATATAGATGACTTGTGCGGCAAGCTTAGCAAGGCTTGTTTCGCGCTAAAACGTGTAGCTGCAACCCTGACAAAAGAAACGGTCCGGTCATGCTACTTTGCCTCTGTGCAATCATTGTTAAATTATGGTCTGGAGTTCTGGGGCCGCGCCGCGGATTGGGAGCGAGTGTTTCGTCTCCAGAAACGTGCTATCCGGGTGATGGCGCGGATCCGATCTGATGAGACAGCGAGGCCATTTTTCATCTCCTTCGGTATAATGACGTTGCCATGTCTACTGGTCATGCAAGTAGCTGTCTATGTACGAACCCATCTAAACTCGTACACCAGACGGAGAGAGGGTCACACGCACAATGTCCGCCACCCAGACACGCTGCGGCCAGTGTCATCTAAACTAGACAAAATGTCGAGGACCATTCGAGTTATGGGCCCTCGAGTTTACAACAGGCTGCCAAACCAAATTATAGAGGCTCCGAATCTATGCTCTTTTAAAAGTAAACTAAAAAAATGGCTTGTCGAGCAGTGTTTCTATAAAATAGATGACTTCTTCTCTTCTCCATGACTAATAGTATTTTGACTAACTTAATTTAACTTTAGTAATTTAATTTTGACTTTTGTGTATGTAACTGATTATAAAATATTGACTTGTACCAGCAGTACCAATAAATTATGATTATGATTATGATTATGATTATGATTATGATTACTGCCATGTTACCTAAGTCTGCCGCCAAACACTAGTGTTAATAGCACTGTTGTGTTCCGGTGTGAAAAGTAGCAGAGCCAGTGCCTCATTAGTTTGAGGCTTCTGGGTGCGCACGCTTACCATCTAAAGGCCTTATCGTCACTTACCATTAGGTGAGATGAAGGTCAAGTGCAGACCCTACAGAATTTTTTTGAACACACTAGAAGGTTTTAGTTAGGAGCTGAGAGGCGAAAGAAATGTAGCTCAACATAGCCCAAGATATCAAGCTGCAGTTTATCACTGAGTAGTGGGATAAAACAGATTTGATTGACAAACAGGTCCAACAGGTGACAACATCTCCAAGAAGGTTGAAGGATGTACATATGTATTGTAGGATAAAGCTATTCTGTAGGCGAATTAAAATTTGATCAAATGCATGATTTTAATGGGTTTCATTCTTTTTATGACTCCTTTTTTAACTTGATAATAATAGTCGCAATCATTTAACTTTTTATATAAATAAGTGATATGATACTCGTAGATATGGCATTTAGTCGTAGCAAATGAAATACAAAAACTGGTTACTATTTAGCTAACGGAATCCGGTATCTTTCGAAACAGAAAAAGGAAACACAAAAATAACGCAGTTAAAAAGACAGTTAATAAAAACTCACAGTAACTCGATACTGTGAATTTTACGTCAATTTTAGTTACGAGACAAAATATAAACCACAAGATCAACTCAAAGAGACTGTCTACCCAAAGTTTTAACATTTAACGTTGAAATTTATTTAACTGAAGGGACAGAAATTAAGCTATCAGGTTGAAGCAGTGAAATCGGATAGTTCCTGGGGTTTGAAAGCTTTTTAACATTTTTTGTTAAATATAAGGGACAGATGATGTTACTTACGGGAAATATATTAAAAACTCTACGCTGACGTTACAGAATGATCATTTTATTGACATCCGTCATGTATCTTAAAGGCGAGACGAAGACGAAGTATATTATGAAATCTCGCAACTTTATGCGGACTAGTGACCATATATGGTGCTCCAATGGTCGCGGATTCTGTTCCTGTTGGAGGATCCGCCTGGAGGATTATCCGCTGCCTTATAACACGTAGGCTTCTAGATTACATTAGCAGATGAGATGAAGTCGAAACGAATACGCGTTGTATGTAACGAAATGTTTAGCTAAACCTTTCAATATAGTAACAAATAAGAGTACATTTTAAATCGACTTAAAACAGTCAACAATTTTCATACGTACTACAAATCTTTCAAGGTCAAACCCCCACCGAATCTAGAGCATATTTATCAACTGTTTTTACTTGATGCGAGCCACTGTATGACTCACACGTAATACGTAACACCAGTCGCATGAAGAATGTATTGAGTCACTAGGAAACACCGGTAATTACTACTACTAGATCTTTACCCATACCCTACATTTAGTTGTTGTTTTCTGGGCAGTTTCCACACTCATCCGCGTTTTGGCCATGATGCGTGGTTTGGGATCAACTGTTCTAACCAGACAGAAGTGTGAGAGGAAATTAACATCCTCGCACGCCTGCTGAAGTGATCCTGGATTGTCGACACGTGGATAAAGTCACTTGAATCTGCAGTGAGTTTATAATTTCATACTCTGTACATGACAATGATTGCCTTGATTATTAGGTCAATACCTACTTTCCACGCCAACAATAACCAACTCTGGTTGGTACAAAAAGTATTTGTTACAAGGGTAATTGAATTTAAAATTTTCTAAAACATTGTTATTATTCTGTTTTTCAGCTCACAGCATTACTTAATTCACTCCAAGTTTTTGTTTAGCATTACCTCGCCCCATAATTAAAATGGCTCGTTTTTGCGCCTCGGGCTCAATTCTAACTATTATTGATTGATATATAAACTGTTATTAAGCAGGTGCTCATAATATTGAACATTTTAATTTTTTTTAGTTTTTACAGCAGACAAATGTGAGTAGTTCATTTTGTAATGGAAATATACTATGTATATCTAGAGGCTTATGTCCAACAGTGGACTTATTAAGCCGATGCTCACTGCTAAAAAGACTTAAAATCTTAAACAACAAAAATATAAAATCCAACAGGGAAACGCTATAGTTTAATGTACAATCCCAAGAGGCAATACAATACAAAGATTTCAAGGTGGCCACGACACGACAACAATGAACTAAATATTACGGACAAATGTAATGTTCTGCTTTACGTAAGCAAATGCGAGGACCTCGCAAACTTATTTATGATTGCCATAAACGGTGGACAGAAAGTTCGATGACTTTGGGACAGTGCGGCTCCAATTCTTCGTACGGCAAGAGATTTTAGTTGCGATTGCAACGGATGTAAACGACTAAGTGCGCGTTTCCATTGTATCAGACTATAAGTATTCAGTCACGCAATATTTGTCGTTTGAATTACTTTATTTTTATCATCAACTAGTTTTAGATAAACCGTCGACATTCGGTAATGACAGTCGGAAGCCGTCGGATGGAACGCTGTCATTGTGGCGATCATGCGGAATGACAAAGACCTATTTCCCGACTGATGATGACAGATAATTTAGCTTCATTTTAAGCTAATGAAAAATTTAGATGTGATTTGAAATTCTAGAACCTAAAATCGTAGAAGTCGCAGCAAAGATAGCATCGCATTTATATTTCGTAAATATGGGTCTTGAAGACCATTTTTTCTGCATGCACATACAGAGAAAATAGCAAAATCAATTATGCGTCAGTGACTCTCACCTAAATTGAATTATTGTACGTTGTAAACCATCACGACACGACATATTAGCTTTCTAAGGAAATCTATCGTAACAACTACAATTGGCAGGTGAATTGTTGATTGAAGTAACACATCTTCGAGCTCTCAACTCAGCTTTTCTTCAACCGAAACCACACGTCATATCGTATCGTGTATCTACAATCAATGGAAACGTACACCGTGTCGTCGCACTGTTACCAAGGCACCTGCCGACCTTGCACTGGCTATGTCCACCTACCAACATACTTTACATTGCTGAAGGTATGTTTTTATTGTTAAATGCAGTCATAAACTCAGCTCTAACATGCCTGTTAGTTGGAAATGGTGTGAATAATGTTAATAAAACCAAAGACGGACATGTCGTTGACACGAATGACGTTTCAAGGACTTTAAAGGTGTTTAATTTAAGTTTCAAAAGCTTAAAATAGTACCAGCACATGTAATCCCACCTGCATACAGCAGGCAACCAGAGCGCTGGTATGTACTCTACGCGGAATGGTGCCGAGCAAAAAATATAATGGAAAAAAGTTCCAGCTTTCTGATAGCCTATCCAACAGACTAGATAGAAATATCTATCGTTACAATCAAATATAAAATAGTCATAATCAAAAGATTGACGGGTTATTGATAAAATGATTAATGATTATCTTCTTTATATCTCCTTTCAAAATCTTCTATCCTCATATCCCGTTTCTCCTTTGTAATGGAGTAAAACAAAAATGTTTTTTGTAATTTTTTGTTTAAATTTCAAAACATCATTAAAAGAAGTTTTCTAACAGAATTTTCATGTGTAGATTTTTATTATTTTTGTCTAAAGTTAGTCTAATTTTATTTATCTTACCACCATAACAACGCTGTGATTATCTTTAAGTTAATTACGCATATGATAATATTGTTTATGAGTTAAGTTTTTTTATCATTGTGTGTAATTAGTTGGTAATGTTAAATAAATTAAATAAAAATAATGACTATCAATCAAAAGTTCGTAGTAGTGCATAATGGGAAATTGTTGCCGTCTCTGAAATGTTACCATATCTACAGTAAGCTTGGCATACTCGTAGAAGCATACTCTGAATCCGAAGTGACATCGCGAAGAAACCAGCAATTTTAACACAAGTTACGTATTCAGAGAATAAGTGTCATCGTTTCTAGAATGAAGCCCTTGGCCTTCTTAACCAACAAACAGGTATAAAAATGCGGCCGCAGTCGAAGACCGAAACTCAATTGCCAGCACAAAAGAAACCTAACTGTAAATAAACTATAAAACTCGAAGAGATTAATCTTGCGAAATGTATTGTTGTTCTCACTATTGTCTAAGATGGTGGAGGGATTCTGTGGAATACTTTAAGGCAGGTTGCTTTGTGTAGAAGATGTAGAAAAGTGTGACGAATTCAAATTGAGGTTTGCCTTATTGTAAATTGCAGTGAAAACTGTTTTGTGCCTTGAAATAATGGTTTGCTGCATTTTTTAGAAGTAGCTAATGGGAAACTTTTATAAATATATATGCAAACTCTGGGAATACCAAGGTGATAATGATTGTTGTTACTATTTAAGGTTTCTAATAAACAAAACAATGCAAATTGAGGGTTGTAAAATAAAAAGGGCTGTCTTGAAAAGTTTGTGATGTGAGGCGAAGTATTTTTGCAATGTTAAAGTTAGGGTTGTAAGGTTATCAAGTCCTTCGTTTAAATGGATACTTGTTTAAACTCTTTTACTAAACCTCCAAAAACAAAAAGAAACAAAATATTATGAAATTGACACTGAAATAAGGTAGGAATCAGGGAATAATATATTTGTGTTTGAATTAGGAATTAAACAAAACATACTTTCATAAAGAGCAATGATCTGTCGCCAAAATTGTTAGCAGTACTCACATACCAACCTATTTGGTCAAATGCCAACAGGTAAGTATTTTGAGTAGTGTAAACAGATCGTAACAACTGGTGCGATGACCACTCGAGAATAGAATCTAGAAGATTTGAAAGATAAATTTAATAACATGCAAGAAATTACAGACTGCTGTAATGCGCTTTTTTCCATCGACTCACTTATTCTAATCACTGATCTCGATAAACAGACAAGTTTAGTGCTTTACGGTTTGTGAACTGTTGATAAGGCGATGCTGATAGTCAGTTACCTGCTCTGGATGGCTGGGATGGGCTGTTCAAAAATTCTAAATTGTGAATGTACTTTTAAGAGCAAACATGTACTGGTCTAGGAAGCTAAGAGATCGATTGAAATAGACTTAAATACTATGGTCAATTTGTCACCTGGAATAAGAACTACCTGATAATTACAGACTAATTGCACTATTTACAGACCTTGTTATTTATAGGATTCTTCTGCCCCAAGGTTGTCTGGAAGAGATCGCTCTTGGCGATAAGGCCGCCTACATTGTACCTTTTCTGTTCTGTTCCTTTCTGTTTTGTTTTGTGTGTGTGTGATTATATTTGTTTTCCAGAAAAATTTGACAGACTGTTTATTAACCTGCTTTCAGCACCATCAGCTGCATTTTGCAGTGTAATGTAGGTTGTTGGATGATACACGGGTAGATGCTGCAAAATTTTACCCTTCATTCTTTACTTCTTTATTGCTCTTAAAATTACCTTCGGGATAACAATGGATGATACTATTTATATAACAAGGCAACATAAATAAATATTATTTGACGTGTTTTTAATTTGTATATTCTAGTGTATGCACCTAGAAGGAACAGCATAATCAGTTTTCGGTAATACCCCACGCGATCCAAATCAATGTCGTGTGCAGCCTGATCTTCTAATTTTAGAGGAATTTCAAAAAGAATGAACTCAAGAGAGAACCTTGTTATATTATATGTCTTGCGCAAACGTGACAATGTGTTTACATCTTCGTTAGCGCATTATAACGACCTACTTACACCGATAAGGTGTTAACGACGGAGGTGTAGGGCCCTCATAAAAACTTGTGAACACAGACGTGCGTTTTACTAAACTTTCCACGCAGCTGTATTATGTTTAGAGAAAAAAGTTGATAATTTTTTAAAGTCCGTTACCTTTAATTTTTAAGAAAAATAAATCAAACATAATTGCTTTGTCCATAAATTGCATTTCAATACCCAAAAAAAACTTTCCTCGGAATTGATTGTGGTGATCCAAGGTTGTATGTTAGGGCCATAATTTATTATTT
The DNA here is from genome assembly GCA_910589575.2 of Carcina quercana. Taxonomy (NCBI): domain Eukaryota; kingdom Metazoa; phylum Arthropoda; class Insecta; order Lepidoptera; family Depressariidae; genus Carcina; species Carcina quercana. The sequence goes on along the minus strand of OU342446.1, from coordinate 3,916,041 downwards.
CTCAAAATATCTCTAAATAACTTACTGGCCGTTAATGCAGTATTCTCTAAACATCTCAAATTGGTATACTAATAAACTCAAATGCAAACCTTTGCTGTAATTCTTATGTACGAGTATGGTAATAGGGTCACCCCAAGTCAATCTGAAGGTGTCGTGAAAGACAACTAAAGGAAATTTGGGAGCTACAGACAAATGAAAACACAGCGAACCCAGTAGCGACATAGCCGTGCCCTAGTGCAACAACAAAAGTTTACAAATGATTTATTACCTATACCAAGAACGGTAAAGGGTTATAATGACGGCCCTACATAGAGCTGCATAGAATAATACACCGGAAATATGACCTTCCGGTTTTTATGCACCGACCATTGAAATTTAGTAGTTCCAATAGAAAAGGTTAAAATTTCCATACTTGCCAACATTTTTCTATAAAAACATATGCATTACTGATCAGTTTATAAAGTTATAAAAGATACGTTTTGCAAAAGTTTTTTGATTTGGATATTATGTAGAACACAATTTTATAAGTAGGTGTAATATTATTTCAACACATATTCCTGTAGTGTTTGTTCTAAAATCATTTCATTTAAAATACTTATGATCTAACGAAATTAATTTTCGGAAAATTTAAAGCCATTTAATTGTTTTTGTTTCTATTAAAAAATTATTACATAAAACTTTTCTACTGCAATTTTTAAAACATTCTTGTTACTTATTGGAGTCTCGGAGCTTAGAATTGTTATTGTTAGTATTTCTATCTGTTCATTTAGATTTCAATGACTGTCACTGATGTGACCGGACATGACGAACTGTCTACTGATTTTTATAGCTCTTTTTATAGGTACGATTACCCGTGGATAAGCCATGTAGACGTTACGGTAGGGGTTTTATGGGAAATGATGAATATTTCGTTACCTTAGTCATACTAGATAAAGCAAACATTTCAAACTGGCATCAGACTTCTGAAGCAAATACGAGTATGTCATTTTGGACACGTTAAACGCTACAGTAGATTCTACAATCCCATTATTATAAGAAATACACCCTTTTTTGATATTTGAAGGACAAAACCGAGCCATTTACAGATGACAATGGATGATACTTGAGGCAGAGGTTTATAAAAACATTACGATGTGAAGTATGTATTGTGCTCTGGACAATAAAGTTCAAAATTAAACACATAACACTACTGCAACCAAAACAAATGACTCTCAGAAGGCAGTGTTCGGTTCAGCGTTCACATTCTAAAATACATTTTAAACGAATCGTTGTAAAGCTTAAATTTATTTGCCACTACAACCATCAAGGGATGTTTTTGATTAAAGGAAGAATTGCCTTAAAAGTACTCTTAATTCAGCCACAAAAGGTACAGTTTTGTAAAGAAAGGAGTCGCTTTTAGAGCTTTTAATATGTTTTTTGGAGCAACGAACAATGCCCATACAATTTTACACCTTTGGTCACGATGTATCTTGACACAAATGGTTTTTATAATGGCCTGCTCCCGATTTTGTATGGGGGCTTAATTTAAATTTAGTATCATCGTCTTTTTTTTTTCTTCAAACATTTATTTATTAACCCACAAAAACTTACAAGATAAAAATGAAGAAAGCTGTGTGATTAAAAACCTTTGCTTGTGAAGGAGTAAATTGAAAATTTGAAAAAGGAACATACCCATTTGCCCCTCGGTAGGTGCGTAGTCCGGAATTTTGACACTTTACTCACTATGCAGACTTTGTGAAATTCACTTGACATCCTTAAATCGTAATCACAACTATGAATGAATCTGTTTTTCATTCATACCGGTATCTTTATAGAATGGGCAACCTTAAAAGAAAAGAAAATTACGATAAACAAACAATAAAGGTATAAATAAAAAATAAAAATTGTAAACATAGTAAAAGTGAAAGTGGTTTGATGCCTACTCAGAAACTTTATTGCCTGTTGGCTTAAGTAATAATAAAATTTTCAGGTTACAGCAATTCTTGGGAATTTTTTTTTCGTCACAATTCGTTACGTAATAAATAGGCAAAGGCAACGCTTTTGCATGAATGCGTAAAAAGTTTATCTTTCTTTTGTTCTTGAGTTGCACCCGAAATTATTTCCGATGTGGGTACTTCTTTATATTGGCGACGAGGAAAATATAGGTTTCGTATATTTGTGATTTATGGTTATAAATATATAATATATCGTGGTGTTTAAAGATCCCAAAGATCCAAATGCGATACATTTTGATAAGTAAGCAAACATTTGGTAGTCATCGAGAAGTGTCAAAAATGAAATCGGAGTCACCCCTCTAGTTTTCTTAGTGGTGTCTTTTACATGCATAAACATATCTCTAATCTAACCCAACATACCGTCTATTTTTGTCCTAAGCTTCGATAATATTTGGTATGATTTATTCAAAAAGCTACATATAAATCGCAAAAGCTAGAATTAATGTTCCACTAAATTACTAAATTATACCCAAAAGGGTATAATTTGACATATAATGAGCTAGTTTTCTATAAGTGTAATAGATAATAAACACGATCATTCAAAACATCACAAGTATAATGATTCGAATCATAAAGTATTTATGTTCAAGTCAAGCAGTGTTTGTAACATAACCTATGTCAACGAAAACCCGAATGAAACCAAACATGGTACAGCGGTAGACTTGTGAAAACAATAAAATAATAAAAGACCATTAAAAGCAATAACTGGCTGGCAAAAACAATAAGAAGCCATCGGCCGGGAGTTCACTGTTCGAGAATAGAACGCGTTCTAAATTTAAACTGGCCGTTAGTGAAGCGCCGCGGGAACTAGCGTTCTAAATTTAAAAATTTAAAATTTCGAATGCTGTCGTTTTGTCACGTTCAAGGTCGGAGACTCGTCCGTCAGTGTTGAAGTTAAGACCGTTTTAAAAGATTTAAAATTCGAAGTTTACTTTTTTCCGGCTGAAACATCTGGCACTGATAGTTGTCTGTTGCTCAAAGATCTCACACGATTAGATGTACTATTTCAGTCAATTTTTAACTAAAGTAAATAGTTAATAAATATGTAGTTATGGTTATGGTGTTGGTGGTGGATAACTTCAAATGAATGTTCATCCACAATATACCGATAAGGAAACATGTGTAATTAGAAATTTATTTATTAATGACCACCGTTTGTCTTTATCCCAAAACTAAATTCACCCTAAAATACAATTAAAATCCAACAAGGGCCCTTCAAATGCAAAGATAATGTGCAATTGTATGAAAATCCTTTGACGACAGTTATATTCAATGTTAGACGGAAAACTGCTTGGAATACCGATGTTAAATAATTAAAACAGACTTTAGTTCTCCTACAGGATTCATTTCGGTGAGTGTCCTCGAACTAACATCGGCGTACATTCCATAAAAGTTTAACATAGCTCAGGGTGTGTTGACAGAAAGCATAATCCGAAAGCCCTTCCTAATTTTCCAAGCAACTTTATTTACATAAACCTAACACATATTTCACATCATCATCAGCACGGAAGCGTCCACTGCTGGACATAGGCCTCCACCATGGTATCACACTTGCATCCAGTGACTCCATAAGTCGTAGGTCCATCTAGCAAGAGGACGGCCCAGTAAAGCCACTCGAGAACTCCCCATCGGTTATCGGTTCTTCGAGCGACGTGGCCTGCGATTGTGTTTCTACATAAGATATCGCAGTCTGAAGCCACAAATGTGGCACTAATGTCCGACGGTAGACTATAAAATCTAAAATGGATTCATTGTGACTGTTGTTTAGACACGCTCCAGTCATATTTACATTCAAACACGACTCTTGCTGCGTGGATAGAGACTTCATCGCATTTAATAGACGTCAGAGCGTTAAACACACTTATAAATCCAAAAGGATATCTGTCTCTCTGTCCTTCTGCCTCTCTCTCCGTCTTACTTTGTGTGTTTGTTACCACGAAACTGATATTGCTCTAATTCGTAGCTATATACGGTGTATATCCATGGATAAAGACAATTAGCAATTATAACCATTGCCAATATGGCAATTAAGCTCAATATTTTGTAACATGTTCAGAGCACAATACATCTGAATATCAAAACGCCATGCTTTATTTATCACGTATGAAGGAACTACATTAGACACTTTCGTTTGTCATACGCATGGCACACAAACAAAAGTACACCAAACGTCAGACACTCAACCGTCAATATGCAGCGCACGTTATTGTCAGTTACATGTGCGTGTGTATTTTTGTTAACGCAATATTAAACGAAGTTCCTTCTGTATATTATTTACAAATCCGCGGTACAGATATACAAAAATTAAGGAGATGTGTAGCAGCATCTACGTATGTAAAAACGAATATTACTGTGATCACCAATCCATCTGCCAAGCTTAGTGATTATGGCAAATCCCCTCGCGGAATGAGGGAGGATCCTGTCCAACATTGGACCGATTACGATTATGGATATATTGGCAGCTTAGCACTTACTGAACGATCTGTGCACAGCGAATGAATCGCAAATGAGGATCATTTATTGTGCAGTGCGCTTTCGTGACGATCTATCGTCAATAGTCCAGTTGATCCAAAGATATGGACGATTACAACTGTAATTGCAAAAGTTACGAAATATCGCAGCAAAGACCATCTATTCTTGTGGCGATGGCCATAATAATTAACTTACGACTGCCTCAAACCTACTCTTACTATGATATTATAATATTAGTCTAAGAAACTGGTTAAGTATGTCGCTAATTACTGCTTTTGAATTATCGTGATTTGAAGATATGAGTAAAAGTGCCGATAACAGCTATTATTAAAGAAGCCAAATTTGAACTACTCATATAAATTAGTTCAAAAGACAAGAGCTGTGCATACTCAGATGTAGGATAGCGTTACGAATTGTTACGTAAGATTCCATTTACGGAAACTGACGTAGTAGAAAAAAAATACATATCACAAGAAATTTCCAAAAAGAATACGTCGTGGATTCCAATATTCGACACCTTCCGTGATTTCGTGGTATCCATCATAAACTCGTTTCCCAGCGACATATAAACAGAAGCCCTTGCCGAGTCCATTATAAGATTAAACTAAACATATATAGAGGTATTAATTGAATTTGTTAGTATACGAGTAGTCAATCTAACCTTGAAGTCAATCTACGTCAGTGGGTGTATTAGCTGATGGAATCGGCTTTGGAACAATGGTAACATTAAATTGGCAATAGTGGCTAAATTGTAAGCTGTAAGTACATTTGTATGTACTACCGACAAAGTTCCCGTATGACCACCATTAGGGCCAGTTTGGCATACAGTCGTGTACCGGGTTGCTCCGCCTTGCTAGTTTTTTTGGGATTAGTAGATTAGTTTGGGATAGGTCATAAAACTTTATAGAACAAGAAAACATTATTGTATTTCATTTTCATGTATTTGTGAAAGTCCCGCAAGTTGGACGCCACAATGATGGATGATAAAATGATCCTAAACTATAACTAACTACTACAATGGACCCTTAAAAGTCATAAAAACTCATAAACAAAAGCGTTTTTGTATCTTCTTATTGAACAAAAGAAAAGGCGGCTCTAGCTAAGATCGCCACATGCAAGCAACTTGGTTATGAAACTGATCAGGCGGGAGCTTTGTCGATATTACTTATATGTGTTCACAACAGTAGCCGTGTGGCAACGGCTTTATAAAAGAATTACCCCATATCATACTTTCAGCCAACTTTCAGCAATGAGCAGCGCCGTTACCGATATCAGCCTCCCTCAAAGTCATAATCAGCCACGCCTGCCGAGCGTGCTGATTATGACTTTGAGGGAGGCTTATTTCCAACAGTGTACTTATGCTTCTGATGATGAGGACATAAAAACAACTCTTAATCATTACCGCAGTTAACATGGGCGCCAGATGGCATGAGGGAAAGAAAATACACATAAAAGATCAAGATATATTATACCCATTTCAAAGTACAAAATATCGTAGGTAATACTAGCAGATGCATCTCACTGAAAGTAATTCTAAAAGCACTAAATATTAATGAATATTGCAATGGTGAATTGATTATAGCGGAAGAGCTATAGTTCGTGTATATATTTTACTAAGCATATGATGACTAACAAAACTACACAAATACTGAAAATTAATATGAGCAAAGGTCTTGAATTTGGATTTAAAACACTACTGTTAGGGGAACAGACTTGTACGATGATTGAAAACAGTCATTCATAGAAAAATACGTAAGTGTACCAGAAAACCACCAACCAAAACAAAAGAATGAAGAAAAGAAAGAAAGTTGTTCAAAAGAATATATCGTAAAACCAAGACTTTACGCAAGTGTTAAAATGAAAAGATAATACGAAATGTTGAAAGTAGACAAAGATACAAAGAGATTAATTATGAAGATCTAAATATAGAAGAAGAACGCGATCCTTAGCAAACAGCAAGGGGCAGACCCTCTCAACTGTTGACATGCGGACAAATTGGTTTTCTAAATCCTACAAGTATAGCTCGATGGGAAACCGTGACACGAGAAGTAGTGATACTAAACCACCTTTGAAACATTCACTACTCATATCTCCTCACACAAACTCTTACCTTTTTTTACTGTAATAATACACTGACATTGTTTAGTCTCTACAAGTCGTTGAGAGAACCATCTCAATAATGAAGCCATAATCCATAAAGTTGTTGAAATTGTCATTTCCAAAAGTGCTTAAAGAGACAAAGGCAAGGTTAATAACGCAGTTAAATAAACACTTCAGTTGCAAAGATAGTCAAAACGATCTTCAGAAGAAATAAAAAACAACGCAAACAGGCCAGTGTATCATCAATACACACTTTTCACTATGTTGTTGAAAATTGTGATCAAAAGTGTGTATGACATGGTGCAAAACAAAGACGCATAGATATTTACACTGTTTTAAGCGCTCATTCAAACAAACAGTAGAAAATGACTTGTATGAATATGTAGACACCGCATTTTAAACGTGCCTACAGTATCCCGTGTAAACAAAACCATACGAGAGCAACATTTTTTTTACAAAAAAAAACAGAATTTGGGATGCTGGACACGTGGTCGTTACGAGATGTTAACTGTTGTTTGGATCGTCATAAATCAATTGGTTAAGGTCAGAGTTAAGGAAAAAATAGGCTAACATTGGAGAAATCAGTGTTTATGTTTAAAATCATATTCGTGTATAAATTTTCGTATTACACTCATCTTTATTGTCAAATGCATGGTTTAATGTGTATAATTGCTTTTTGAAAACATGTGAAACAGAAAGCATTCTCCTGAACACTACCGCACAAATGGAAGTATATTTTGGGAATAAGTACCGCTTGTAAATATTTTTTATACCTGTGCGTGTATCAAATCGCTTAAGCCAAGAAGTTCAATTTGTAAATAATATGTTCTTTAAAGAGATTGACCCAAAAGACACAGACAAATCAAAAACAATTTAGTGAAACAGATCATAATCCTTGATTGGCCGATTGAAATCCGTTTGAAATTCGAATTTCGGAAAAGTAATACTAAACAAAAAGAAACGAAACAAATCCTAGTGTAGGGACCCAGTTTCTCGTCAAATTCATATGTACATACAAGCGATCATGAGTCTACAATATGTGATCGAATTTCTCTATAAATCTTCAAGTCACCAAACATCTCACAAAAACTGTACCACCTGTTTCCGCTTATCTGTGTCTCTCTCGTGGGCGTATTGTTAACATGGCTCTTAAGTGCCACTTGCGACGCCTCACAGATATTCACGAATTCTTCAGACCACTGGTGGTCTAACAGTAACTTACATACTTAAATTGATATAATTTCGTAATTGCAGCGTTTTCTAACTACCAGGAAGAGGTCCTCAATTCGACGTGTTTTTTTTAATACTCTGTGATTGCTCTGTGATATTATCTCATATATTCGCAGGTTGTGTGTGTGCCAATTACTAAAGCCAAACCTGTTTGATTTTTTTTCTATTATAGTATACACTTCTAGTCATGAAAAATATACAGTACAAAATATTATATTCCTGATGTAGCTATTGAATCGTTTAACATGGCCCGGTTGCCTCTGAATTAAATTTTAATACTAAAATAGCCTTCATACATCAATGACCTATATACATATAATTGGATGAAATTTGCACGATAATATAAAATATCTTCCAAACCAAATCAATTTATTTGTGCTACATAGGTACTACATGCATTTGTATATGAGATAACGGCCTTGCGACCTTGTCGCGTTCATTCATAATTTCAGTTTCGTTAATTTCATCGTTGTTGTTTTCTTTAGAAATCACCTTCGCTATTCTCACATATTCATATCCCTGTAAGTGAAATGAAAAAGGTTCACTCTGTTAAACGCCTTAATACCCTAAAAACCTTTGCTAAAAACTGTTAATCTACAACTATAACCATAGATGACGTATGTTTATGGAGAGAAGAATATAACATGGGTGATGTTTGATTATTTTAAACAAGTATTTAATAACGTTTCATTCTCCTAATTGAATACCTAAACTCAATAAAGAACACAACTTTCCCAAAGTAAGTAATGAAATACACACAGCAATATCTCTTTGAAGAGACAGTGATAACGTAACAGAATTATAAATAAACGTAATAAAAATGAGACCACGTTATTTTTACTTATCAAATGACCGATTTTCAACAAAAAAAAGGCGCGTCATATTTATCAGTTCTTAATAAAACACATTCGATTCGGATCGACCGCGCAGGCGTTACCGTTATCCTTTTAATTAGTGATGAGCGAGCTTGGGTAATTTATCGATAAGAATGGAGATGAGCTAGAGATGAGACTAGTGTACAAAAGAGGTACAATACACTGCATTTAAGATATATGGAGGGGATAAAAATTATTACTTTCGTTATTTCGTGGAATACTATTTAACTTGCAAAACTTTCATATGAACAATAAAGTCTCTGAGTTGATACGTCACTAATTTAATCATCATCACTACATAAGCTAAGTTTTTATGTTAGATTCGATTATTAATGAGTGAAAGTCACCAAAAGTGATAAGTCAAAGGATGTAAACGTTCATATAAACCCTTACCGCTGATGCTGGATGCAAGCCTTCACTAACTGTGAAGTTTATTTGTATAATACTTTAGTAAAATAACTACCTTAGTAAAATGTAAAATTAAATTTAAATGGTAAAAACGATTTACAAACTCTTCTGTTTAAGAGGGTATGCTGTTGTCAAAGCGCACATACAAACGTAGTCCAGTCATATTTTGAGTATTAAGCTATGAAAATCTATGAAATTTTCAAGACACAATCTAGGAACAAATATCTGTGTCGGTGGTGAGTCAGATTTTCGTTTAAATATATAACTTCCAGAGTTACAGGGCGTCAAAGTATTGTATTTTTCGGTAGTAAAAAGCCCCAACTTTGAACCTGATTTACAAGAGTATGAATCAATTTAGAACAATTTGGAAAAACCACCAACATCTGAAATTTCATTAGTATACTGTATTAAAAAAATGGTTACATAATATACTGTATCCTTCAAATGATCCCTGGACTACGAAACATCCAAATAACGGGTGGATAACATCGCGTAATGTATGCTGTCTCACCGTACGCGCTCGGGTAGGATAGGGCTCGGAGAGGGACAGCTACAAAACAATGCAGCCTTGAAACCGACCACGTGGTCTTACCAACATAGCCTCTTAATACCCCTTACACTTCAACAGTATGTCCGTCCATATTCAAAATATCGGTTCGACAGCGCCATCGTAAGAGTTACCTCATCCCTCATTTCACGGGATATTGAACCTCTTCAGTTAATTAGCTTTGGGCAGGCACAACTTTAACGGCACAAATCTCGCACGACCAGCTTATTAGCATCGCCTCACGTGAGTACGAATATCCTTACGTAACTGTTTTGAAGAATAACATATGTATACTACATACGAGTAGGTATATGCTGTGTTGCTATAGGAACCCTGGCTTGTAGAATGCATTCGAATACGTGTTTTATTTTTAGATTCTCAGTAATCATTCGATCGACGAGGAAATGTAGTTTCGGCTTCAGATTACAACCGACTTCCCCATATTTTCCTTTCGATGACGTAGATAGCAGAAAGAAAAGTTTTAGGGGACGAACAGCCGCAACCACCTATGAACAAACGACCATAGGCATTCTTAACTCACTTTGAGTAACTAAAGTACCTTGTAACTCTATGTGGAAGTTAAGATTAGTTTGATTTGTTAAGCGATATTAATTTTTATTTACAGTGACAAAGGTCTTGTTTGTCAAAGTGAAAATGAATTGCAACTGGTGGACAGTGTACATCTTATCTCCCAAGATGGTGAGCCCAATACCCTCGTGGATAAATCTATCTATGAAAAAGCTTGTGTCATTGACAACAACAAAAAGTAATTACTTAGAAAAGACACTATATATTTGACTATTTAAGTCTGTTTTCTGGAAAATAATTAGCATTAGTAACATAAAGGCTTAAGCCATGGTAGCTCAACAGGGTAGAGCGTCAGCCCTTGAACAATCCAGGTCTGGGTTCTTGACTCGTACCAATGAGTTCCAATTTGTTATTTGGAAGTACGAATGATAAAAATCATTACCATTGGCTTTTAGGTGAAGAAAAACATCGTAAGGAAACCTGCACACTCCTGAGAAGAAATTCAAAAATGTGTATGAAGTCTACCGATCCTCACTGAGCCCTCGTGGTAGACTATGGCCCATACACTCTCTGTAGGAGAGGCCTGGCACCTGCAGTGAGGACATATATAAGCTGTAGATGATTGATGAATATAAAAGCATAAGGAAAACCAGTAAAAGCATTCAATGTTGATGTTCATGAAATCTAAAAGGTACAATCAGGCAATAAGACTAGACGAATGGAAGCTACTCTTCGCTCCATTGGCAATTGTTCTAATAATAGTCCTTACAGCAGTGCAGTCGGTTATTATGTAAATGTCATTCAGCAAACTTACGTACTTACCTATCAATGTGTTGGTATCTGTGACGCAATAGTTTGAACGTGATGTATTGTACTGATGAAACTTATGTTGTCCTAAGGATGTGTACTATAGTGAAGCTACAGGGAGAATTCATTGATTTAAGAATATTTTTAGCAGATTCATTTAGGACTAAGCATGGAAGAAAAGTGTTAATCTTGCCAGTTTGAACTGAGACCAGATCAACCAGGGTTTCTAGCTTACGTTGAATTTTATGGAAAGGTATGTATTTCTTAGGATGTTAAATAATTTGTTATAAGGTATGCATTAAATTGTAAAAAAATATTGATAAAATTCTAAACTGACTTAATCGTCACTACGAAAGGACCGTTGGATGGAAAGCGTGCATATCCAGAAGCCTCAATGTAAAGAGTCACTGGATCTGCTACCATTCACGCCGGAATGCAACAGCTATGCTACAAATTGCTATTAACACTGTTTTAACTGTTTGGCGATAGACTGAGGTACCGAGTACCCCCAATGGGAATCGAACTCGATACCTCCAGATCGTTAGTCCAAACTTGTAGTCATTAGGCCACGGAGAAGTTTAAATATATATTCATTCTGTCACCCAATCAATACACATGTATAGGTAAGCACTATAGAACCAATTAGCATTCAGGTTGCGATATACATTTTCACCACTCGAATACAAGGTCCTGTCCTATTCAAAACGATTTCGCAACAGATTTGGAATGTAAATACTGACACGTAGTCTAATGAGGCCCTGTTAGAGCTGTATGTTCTGTACGACACAGTTCATGCTTCCTGTCAAACGCCGGGACAGATTCACGATTGGGCGGTGAATTTTGATCAGAGACCAATTTGGCCTGTTGAATGTAAACTAGGGAAATGTGTCAAATATGCAACCTTAGAAGCTGTAAGCTTGTCACATCAAATGTATTGTAAACAATGTTTAGTACATAACACCCTTGGTTTTGCAATACATTTATTTGTTGATCTTTAAATCGTCAAATATATGTGTCTCAGATTTCAAGCTTCGAACTCGATTAGTTTGCCCACACAACAAAATTCAGTCTTTTCATTCCTCTAAGGGGTGTACTTTCAAGATATCCTATCTTAGTGTTACTCTACATCATCAAATGGATTGATAGGTTCTATCTTCTAAATTTCAAGTCTGTCAGTCAATCATTTTAGCAAGCAGATAAACCATATAATTCGATTAAACCATGATGTCGTTCTCAATTATTGAATTGATTTTCGCACTAGACATAAAATTTTATAATAACATTGTTTTAGAATCCATATAGCATACAAATATCTCAAGACGTATATGAAAATATATCATCAATGGATGAATGTAAATAATTCAAACGTGAAAGTGTACACTGTTTGTTAGTAAACGTTTTGTGAGATCGTGAAAAATCTCCTATTTCCGAAAAAAATATTAAGTGGAACACAAGGTGTACTTTAGATCCAGCATGGAAACTTTAAAAGATTTTGACAAAAGCTGTTGTTGTTTTTCGCAAATACCATCTCTAAAAGTAGTAAAAAAAATTGTTATACAATCTGGCCATATTGTGAATATTATCATTATCTTTGAATCAAAGAGATTCCAATGGAAGGAGAACACATGAGCCGTACCAATACAGAAATATTATAAGATATATTCCATTCCATACCACAAACTGTTATTGCTTAAAGTACGAGGAACAGTTATCTATAGCATCAAATTATATTTATCACACACGCACTTTTTGTACAAAGTAACTAAACATTGTCAACAAAACTTGTATAAGGTAGGAAGTCGTACAAATTCCATTCAATTGCTATTAATTGTAGTAATCAAGCAATTGTGAGACGTCGCTGAAATTAACAATGATGATAAACCAACCGCGAGCTTAAACCAACCCAGTAACCATCCAGTTAAAGTCCAAAGTGAAACTGTAGATATAGACGAGCAAGTTTGTATAAATGAAGTAAACAGTTTAGAAAAAGAAGAGGACAGTGTCTATTTAGGGATTAATTGGTATCATAAAGCAATTGCGAGAAAATGTTCAAAGTAAAAAGGACTTGGTTACAAATGATGCAGTTAAATAGACTTTGCAACGTTGTTAATGTTTTTTGTTGAATAAACATAAGCTGTAAGCTATGTAAGACTTTTTTTACAAATCTAAACAGTCAGATGATGAAGCTAAAAACACGGTGCAAATTTGATCTGCCCATTTCGTGCTAATCTTTGCAGGGCGCTTTTACATATAAAAAGTACCTACACTGACACAAAATTATAGTGCCTAAGCAATTGATTTTAAACATATTAAAAATAACACTGAATGTTCTACAAATCTTGTTTACTATTAGTTTTATTACTATAAGCTTTATATTGATTATAGAGGTATATTTTTGATTTGCTAAACTCAATGGTACTAATAAATACTGTGAAATCATTGAGAGCAAGGTCAACTAATATATTAACAACTGTATCAAATTTAATTTCTGTACATTCCATCATCCAATAAAATTCTCCCATGTCAGATCTGGATTAGCATGAAGGTCGCGACCTGCATAGATGATATCACTTGACGAGCCGTCCAGAGGTCATGCTACCATTTTACTTTGAGCTTTGCTGTACCATACAAGGCCTTCTAAATTATAACGACAAAAAAGTAGGCGGAGAAGCAGGGGAGGCCAATGAAGACTGGTAAGCTGAAGTTGAATCATCAGGAGATAACAATGGAATGGTACGCGCTGTTGTCGCATTCAACGAATCGTGACTGATGGCTGTGAAAATTAGAGGAAATTACAATGAGAACAGACTGACTTTTTCAAGTATAATATGTATTAGTATGGATTATTATTTGCTTATTCGTGTCACTTTTTCAAAAAAATTGAAAGCTGCAAGTTTTCGTCCGCGGTTTCGTGTACATTTTCAAAAAGCATCCCATTAGAACACTTTATTAGAATAAAAAGTAGCCTATTTCTCTCTCCATCTCAAAGGCTATGTAAATTCTCGAAGCTTTTTACTGTAATTTCTTTGCAACAATCAATTTCTTCGTTAAATTTCAGTGATAATGAATACATGTTTCATATGGTAAACTTTGCCAAATTAACAGAGCACTTGTAGAGTACGCACGGCATGCATGTAAATAAATATGTAATTGTTGTAATGTAAATCCACCGTAGTAATTACAATGACACACATGACGTGCTGCAGAATTGCAGTAACCTAGTTTACCCTTACCGCTGTCCTCAATTTATCCATAACGAATATTACATGAAGTTAGTATGAGTAATGCAAATAAGAATAACAAAATTTACAGAACCGAATTGAAACTTGCTTCTTCTATTACCAATCTACTTGTGTGAGTCATTCCTTGAAAACTACTACAACAATTTTGGAAAAAATAATAGTTAGACCATGGCCTTGTAAACATTAAATAAGAGATCGAGTAAATTGACTATGGTGTGAACTTCAATATTCAGAACGATATGTACTAAGGGCAATTTAAAAAAAAAACTTCTGAAAAATATCCACTTGAAAGCGATATTTACTTTCAAAAGCTCAATAAGAGAGAGACGATGAAATTATACATCCTCATCACATATGTACATAAATATACAATTAAGAAAAAAACTTATATTTGTCAACAACTAAAATGTAAAAACATCGCTGTTTTGTTCTGGTTTCGAAGAATTACTACATTTGTAAGTATTTTTTTGGAATCAACAACTAAAATAATATGTATCATCAAGTCATGACCCCAATCCTTAATTTTCCCACGATACCTACACCATCATTTGGCGCAAATCAAGCGTACATCCTCCGGTTTGTTTGCCAACTACCTGCGCGAGCGCAGCGGCATCCGCTGGCGAAACCCTGATAAAAGGCATTGCTTCATCTAGCCACCAATGTAAACATTGTGCAAGCCGGTGGAAAGTATGTTGAGAAAGATGTGTGAATAACTTTTAGTGTTTGTAAACCATTGTTTCGAGTGGACTATGTAATAATAAGCTAATGACTTGATAGAGGAAGTAGGAAACTAGTACAGTCTAGAGATAAAGTTGGGTTGCGGTTACGTAGATGAAATACCTCTAGAAATTGAATCGTGACATCACTTAAAATATATGTATGCTTGTTTCTTAATATATACATATGTTATACGCTAGATTAATATTAATGAGACTGTACTAGCCAATACCACAGGAGATGGCAAAAAATGTATGAATTAAAAATCGAGAATCGACAGGAATGAAATGCATATCAATGGATGAACTGAATACTCGTATATTTAATGTAACCAAAGGGGCAACTCTGAAATAAGTATAGTATAGAAGCTAGGAGCCAACAAAAATCAATAGAAAATCGGAGTTTTCTTTATTTTGTGGCCAAAGACATTTAATATTAATAGACCGGACAAAGCAAACAAACATTTTGATCCTAAACTTATTACCAATTGGTAATAAGTTACTCAATCTAGTGTCACATCACGTCACGCGGCCGTACAAGGCATTTGACATAACATTGACTTTTGAGATCAAAATGTTTATATGAAACGTTTCCCAATGACCGCTCTATAACCTATTACTATATTTAAATCTCTCTGGTTGTGGCTAAACATGAGGTTGCTGTTAAATGTCACATATGTTATAGATGATAATTATAATAATATAAACACACGTTACAAATATTATCATATCCACTTTTTACTTCATGACTTCATCATCAGACCCTTATCACTGAGTATACTGCTCATAATGTATTGCAATCGTCAAACCAAACCAAATGAGCCCAAACTCGAGGGGTTTACGCATTGAAGAGTTCAACTTTCTTTTTTGTAACAGTTCCTCAAAATGAAGAAACAATAAAGACTACTTCAGCAACTTAGTAAAACACCTAGGATTCAGAGCAGTTCTAGAGAGTTCTAAACAACATCAATCGTCCAAATAAGTTTCAAGACCTACACGCCTCGATCTACGTGTGAGTTCTAAAGTAAACCCTACCACAGACGCCTTACTATTCCTTAAGCATCCCATACACAACGCCCACTGCTTACAGCTCGCCACACGTGGTCAGTATCTAGTTATCTAAACAGGGCCATTAGTTGCAGATAGTCAGTTTCATTGTCATTGTTTTTGTTACTGTTTTGGTTATCGCACGCGCCGTGCTCGCCTATCGCCCTTACATGTACAGCATTTTCCGTTGTACATTTCAGATTATTTTTAGCTTAATCTGTGGGTTTGTTTTGTTCTGCTATGACAGTATTATATGTTATCCTTAAATGGATTTTAAATGTGTTTACGATTTATTCTTTGAAAATGGTTGTGGTGTTTATTATTGGTTTAGCGTTATCAAAACTCCGATTGGAATAGGCGATATGCATTCCTTATATAATCTATTTTAGATATGTTAGCTGAACCACTTCGTCGTTTATATAAATTTGTATTTACAAAAAATGAATTAGCGTTCATTTTTGAACGTACAGTCTAATCCTAAACTAAATTTGACAGCTGTAAGACTTTGCGTCCCTTTTAGGGTTCCGTACACAAAGAGTAACCAACGGGACCCTATTACTAAGACTTCGCTGTCCGTCCGTCTCCGTCTGTCACCAAACTGTATCTCATGAACCGTGAGTATTAGACAGTTGAAAGATTCACGGATGATGTATTTCTGTTGCCGCTATAACAAAAATACTAAAAAGCAGAATAAAATAAATATTTGAGGGGGCTCTGATACAACAAACGATATTTTTGGTTCGTTTTGCTCGATATGGATAAGAGCAACAGGTAGATGCTTATTCACAGAATATTTATTTATATGTTCACTCTAAGAGTAAATAATAACATTAAAAATAAAACAAATATTTAAGGGGGGCTGCCATACAACAGCGTGATTTTTTTGCCGTTTTTATAGATAATGGTACGGAACCCTTCGTGCGCGAGCCCGACTCGCACTTGGCCGGGTTTTAACTACAAGATGTAAAGGGCTACACGAGTTTTTGAGCTGTTAAATCGTAATAGTGTTCGTGCTCAATGTTTGTACTGTAAAATAACTTTGTAAACAATCACTAAGCCAACAAAACAACAGGAACATCAATTAATTAAAACATCAATGTAAACGGAAAACAAAACGAATAGCTCAGCTTAAATCTCGAAAGATTGCAAGATGTCATAAAGTTAACACATCATTCGTCATCGAAATTTACAAGTGCCATAAACGGCACATTGAAAATAATTACAAGAAAGTCTTAAACGATTTAATCGTCGTTCCGATCGCCATATTTGTCGCTGTAAAATTAAAAGAATCGACCTAATTGAAAACCGATCAAAAACTCGTTTCTGTGGGTAATTAATCTTAAAACGGAAACGAAACGGTAAGGTAAATTATAGAAATGGTGTTTAATTGATTATAAAGCTAAAAATGGTTTGTTTATTGAAAATCTAAATAATAATTAAGCGTAGAAAGTCCAAAGTTCGTTATATAAGACATGCGATACACTCAAAATTAATATTTTTATTACTACGTAATTAATACCTTTTGGGTTTATTAATTAATGACTATCACTGTAGGACAAGGCGTGCACTTTATATGTACATACGAGGCTATTAGAATCAGCCGTGAAACTCTCACTTGGCTTTCATCTCACCTGATGGCAAGTGACGATAATGCCATTGGATGGTAAGCTGTCTCACCCATAAGATAATAAAGAAATCAGATGAGGCGCTGGCTCTGCTACCGAAACCTAACAAGTGTTTAGTAGATTTTTGTTAGTGCTTCTTTGCACGCAGCAAAGCAAAGGACGTGGACGTGTACTGGCTGGAGAGGGACAGAGACTATTGGATGGATATTAACTAGAGATATACAGTCTGAACTCAGAAATGCATCATCATCATCATCAACAGCCGGGAAACGTCCACTGCTGGACATAGGCCTCCCTCATGGTACGCCACATCGACCGGTCCCGAGCCACCTGCATCCAGCGACTCCCCGCGACTCTAACCAGGTCGTCGGTCCATCTAGTAGGGGGACGGCCTGGTAGACGTTTCCCGGTACGTGGTCGCCACTCGAGAACCTTTACTCCCCAACGGTTATCGATTCTTCGAGCGATGTGGCCTGCCCATTGCCACTTCAGCTCACTGACTCGTCACAGAAATGCATAGCAATAATAAAACCGTATAAAATTGTACGCAAATCTGGAATTATTTACACCTGAAACGTAGTCGTGTTTCGATCAATCCCACTAACGGTACATTTTTTGCTGTCGGAACTGCACTTCTTATATTAATCGTTTCCATCCGGCAGACAGCACTCTCTCAACACCGGAAACCTTAAAATTTGATAAAGACGCACACAAGGGAGCCATTCATCTCGAGGAATAGTTCGAAAGTTCCATTTTCAACTGTTTTATGACCGCGACAACTCAACGGCCGTGTCTGTAAAATGTTTACAGAAGTGGAAATAATAAATGAAAAGAATGTAGAAAGCTTTAAAGAGACGTATAAAACGCAAAGATTGTAAAATTAGCATGAGACTCATAAGCCTCACTACGATTATACTATTTCCGTATTCCATCATTCAAATACACAATAATACATTGCAACTTTACAACAGAATGTATTATTGACTACGATTAAGAATGCTGCAATTTGTGGTTCATAATGATTTTTCAAATGAACGGAAAAAATTTGTACCTGAATTGTCTTCTAGATGTAAAATTTGAAATAAAAATGAGAAATTATTCAAATCGAAAAATACGGAAAATATGAATCCACTGTCATAACAGAAGAAAGCTTACGCCAATGTAATTGCTTGTTCTGTTGTCATCAACAACGTGTTAAGATAACTGTTTAGCTAAATCTATCCGCACAGAACATAAAACTTTTGTTTTTGACGCTAATAAAATCAAAATCTTGACAAAACAAAAACAAAGACGATTTATTCTGTACCAATATAGAAGAATAGTCAGTTATTCAGGTGCTAACAAATAAACGAAAGAGTAAAATAAACATTACCCACATGAAATTCTAAATATCATCTACGAGTATAAGTAAACGCCCAGAACGTGTTCTTTTAATCATCAGCAGTAATAATAAAATACGTGAGCTGTTCGTGACCTTAGAACATACACGCCACACTCGGGTTAAGTAAACGTTGTCACAGCAAACAAGAAGTGACTTCTAAGCATAACATCGAAAATCAATAAATGAATCATCAATTTCAACTTTGGCTTCGGAAATCGATAGTAAGATAACCTTATGTAACAGCGTTGTTCTTATCTACAGAGAAAAGACTGGTATTTACGGAGAGTGGTATTGTTTAATAAATAATAACACATGATTGTTGTATTGTAGTCGTTTACATACGTTTATAAATTTACCAATATATAAGTAGAGGTTGGTCTTTCTATAAACATTCTGTATCATGAGTTTCGAGGGAAAAGAATTACATATCGATACTAAAAATTTCACTGCAGTTCGTTTAGATTTTTGATCGTTCTTGATTATTAACATTCTATTACAGGTATTAAATTGAAGTCATTTATCAACTGCCGCTATACAAGTATCAAATGCTATTATGTAAATTAATGTAAAATCAAGAACAAATAGAAGAAGAGTATCTAATAAATTTAAATTTAAAAACAAAACGAGCGAAAATTGAAAAATTCCAAAGAAAGCATAAAGCAATAATAGCATTAAGAAAAATCTTCCCAATCTTCTACATTTGTTAAAAATGGTGATAGGGGTCAATAATTTATCAAATATCACTGCAACTTTACTCAAATAATAAATATTAGTCGTAATTGATGATAATAACATTGATAATATAATCATTGTTAGTTATTATTATTAGGGAGCAAATGACACGCTAGATTACGCATTGCGTCAAATTCACAGAAAATGATGAATCACACTATGTGTACACAATCTCATCTAGTATTCATATCTCGTAATGATTGTTTTGAAGCGAATTTATTGCAAGGTTAGAGGCAGTGATGGAGTTATATTAAAATATGGAAACTGAAAGGGAACTCAAATAAAACATACAATTTTACCTAAAAGTATTGCCATTTGGAGAAGACGTTGAGAATAAATTTTAAATTCTCGTCGATGACACCAAACATTTGAATTCCTAACGTATCAATAATACATTACATACTATCAAAAACGTTCAAACCACTATCACTTTTATCTATAACGATAATTTATTTTAAATTGCTACTAACTTCGATAACGATAGGTTTTGTAGGACCAGTAAAATTCCAACGGCCACAGAAAAAACTTCAATTCGGAATCGGTCCCCGAATAAATGAATGCACAAACGAACTCGCTTCACTGAATCACAAAAAGGGATCTATTTAAAACGATCAATAGAGATCTATGTGATTTAGCGACGGGTAGCGACGCCGATCGATGCGCGAGAGCAACTGACAGAAGGAAGCACCGGACCATGCGCCTGCGCACGTACAAACCAACCGAATTGAAAAGTCTTTGAAAACTTAGTGGTGTCTTGGAATAACGGTCAACTTAACTCGGTGGAATAAAGGTATGTTTATAACGTCGTAAAACGGTCGTATTTTTAGTAAGTAGGGACAGGTAATCTTCTGAAGGGCCAAGGGCTTCTATACATTCTGGTTATTGTCGTTTTAATGATAGTCTCCTGATTGAAACAGATAAAAACGTGTATAGAGAAGTTGAAATTTTAGTTAAGGAATGTAATTAAGTGACTATTTACAGGTTAAAGTTTAGATGTAGCTTTTAAAGTGTTTCTTCTCCTTTCAAAGCTTTTCTTATGTCACCGATGAGAATTCCGAACTCATCACTATTGTTTGCTATTTTCTAAAGTTTAGTTAACTCATGTCTGATCCAAGTCTTGAAATCATTCGACTATATTTCATTCTATTTATCTTCTGATAACTGAATTGATCTAGCACTTTCTAGCAGTTCTCACAAAAAATTTGCACTCATACAAAATTGACACAATACTTATGAAAATATCTCCAACTCAAAAAAGGCGCTTGATTTCTGATCTGTTAAGAAAGGATCTCATTAAGGAAAATTTGTTTGTATTTTAATATGTATCTAAATATTTCTTTGCTCTTTCTGTTTGATACCAAATATCTATTTCGGTTTATTGCGTTACTATTAAAATTTAATAAATATTTAATTTCAAAAAAACTGCGACCGATATTTATAAAAGTGGTTAGCCTTATAATCCAACTGAACAACAGCTTAATTAGAATGTTGACATTTTAGAATCATTACAATTCCAAACTCATAGATAATATGGTAATAATGATGTGTTAAATTGATCACATAAACGCGTATTAAATCCGTTATCATGCTTTTAGCGGTGTCTTCAACTTCTTTTTGCTTTTGAGTTTTATAAATTTGGAGTTGTGGATGGTAAAATATTTATCACTGTTTTCAAGGAAATGAAATGTTATTTATTTATATGTCAACTTTTTGGTAAATTACAAAGAAGTAATTGTGAGTAATTTATAGAGAACCCAAAAGTTTGCCATCTCGGCGTACAAATATTATTTTAAAAAACATACTACAATTATTTGAAGTTACCATTGTAAAAAAAATAACCCTTGTAGTCTAAATACTCTTTGCTAGCATAGAAGCATGTAAAAATGAGATCATTTAACTCACTTCTGTTTAACCAGGACCAATCCATTTCCTCTCAACCACCAATAAAACCGTGTGCCACATACATCGATCTAAATGCATCGCTCGTTCGGCTAGATCGATTTGGATCAATAACAAGGCACGGAGCGGTGCGGTGTCAACGTACTGCGCTGGCGCATGTCCCTGGTAAAAGGACGATTACTGAAGGACGAAATTGATCAAATATGAACTAGTGCTTTGTAGATATTTTAACCCCCACTCGAACCTATTCAAGGATTATAGAAGCCGCGATGAAACTATATATCACAATGTGTTATATAAAGCTATAACATATGGGTACTATCGAATTTATAACACTAACTGTATATCACACTAATGTGCCTATTTTATTTCTGTTCAATTTGTTGCATTCCTGTGCTTTAGTGACGCGGTTTTGTATAGAAGTTCATATGCAAAAACGTGTAAATGGCTTCTAGTTGTTCTTTTTTTGTATAGTTATATGAACCCATCTGTATGTTTTCCAAATACATTAAAATTAAATTAAAATTTTCAAGGTTAAACGACTGAACTGATATTGATAAAAATGGGCACACGTTGCGTGTCCGTTTTACATACTTTATATCCCAATTAAGGGTGCTTAAAACCTGTAAATAATTTCTGAAGCCTAAGTAAACAAATTCCTGGACAAAAGCTATGCACAAAATATATTTTTTGTAACAATATGATTAATTAAAAAATCGTAGAAGAACACCCGCTAGACGTGAAAGAAGCGACATAACTTATCAAATACTATCAAATACGATCTTATAAACATGTAAAT
Organism: Carcina quercana; assembly: GCA_910589575.2. Lineage (NCBI taxonomy): Eukaryota > Metazoa > Arthropoda > Insecta > Lepidoptera > Depressariidae > Carcina > Carcina quercana. Next base: position 3,893,639 of record OU342446.1, on the reverse strand, counting down.
TTTTAATACAAACTCGGACTCTTGTGTTCGTTTCTAGGTCGTGTATAATTCATCGACTTTAATTGCTTAATATACTAAATAAGAAAAAACAAAGATTGTGTGATATGTTCTAAGGGAAAAAATCCTTTTATACTATTCACCAAAGTCTGACTGCTTGCTGTACTTTAAAAATTCGAGTCAATTGGTTCTATTTTTTTGTAAATCAAAATACACTTTAGCTTTTATTTCAAGTTAATTATACAGTAAAAATAGACGTATTGGAAACTGTTTTATCATTTTCCCTCAAACGAGGCCAATTTAACTATGCAGCTTTTAATAAGGTACTTAAGAGATATATTAAAACACTGTAAGTACTTACTAGATAGGGAATGTTGAAAGGTAAATTACTAAGAGAGGCAATTGTACAGTGATTAAATAAATAGTTTCACAAACTTCTGAGTTCGTCATTAGTTTTTACTATTGCCACGTTCGAAATCTACAGGTTGTAAATAACGAATTCGAGAGAGGTTAGTCGAAGCCTCTTCTTTTTTCTAGGGATATCTAATTATTGACACTCAATCAAAACAATCTATTGTACTGGCATTCAAAAACAATTTACAATAGACGTAAAACTATGGCAGAAAAGTTGGGCTGGATTTGTTGCTTGTGAAGACTTCTGCCATAATTTTTTGGGCGGTAGAAGACATTTGTTTCCAAGTGGATATTATCTCTTAATACAACAGTTAAAGACACTCGATGTGATAATAGTTTGAAACTAATAAATAGAATACTTGAATTAGTTAAGTACTACTTGTATTTTTAATGTATCTCACTATAGTAAGATGAAACAAAAATGAGTATCAAGTTTTGTGTTCTGCAAGAGTTCAGAGGTCGCAAAGCATTACAATATTTTAACTGCAAATAACATGTATCAGGGTGTACGTATTTGCAGACAGCGACGTGAGTCAGTGGTTCACAGAAAGTCGCTCTCCTTAGAGGAAACGACCTACAAAGCAAGAGGCGTCGAGGCATGACGTAGTTGCGACGTCCAGACGCCAGAGGTAGGCGACGGTGCGGCGTCATTGACTGACGAGATGGTGAGAGAGTTACAGTTTAGCTTTTTTATCCACAGCTGAACTCTAGTGTGGAACTGTGGAACCAACTGTCTTAGAGGAATCTTAGCATGATCATCACGTTTGTCTATAAGATTGACAATTCAAATAAGTTGTAGGTGCATTTTTGACTGCAGTTTTTTTTGATCACTTTCTACGTCACTTATTTCTATTCCGTGAGGGAATTTCATATAATCATCACTTTTGACGGGCGGTGGTCACTGTGAGATTTCACGTAGTAAGTATAAGAAGACATGCTGCCGTTTATAACAGTTATGAGGAAACTGTGGTTCTATTCTAAGCCAAAACCACAAGTCAGGAAAGACTTACTCCTAGATAATGTTGATGATTCTTAGTCTTACTACAGAAAATAATTGCTTAAAGCATTTGTGTCGAGGCGACAAAAAAATTAAGATTTATATCGTTTTCTCATGGATGCGGGAAAAAAATCATCCAAATCAGTTCACCCAGTCAAAAGTTCTGAGGTAACAAAAAAATAAAGAAAAAAACATACCCGTTGAATTGATAACCTCTTCCTTTTTTGAAGTCGGTTAAAAATAACGATTACACAATAATCGATTTACGTTCCTTGACCGATTAAATTACAATATGTTGTTGTAAGTACAAAGTAAAATCCTGAACTGACAGTCAATATTATTCACTCCATATTTTATACATCAGATTCCATAATCATAAAAGATAAACACCGATATTCATCGTCTCCGGCCGTGGCGTACCGTCCAGACAAAAAGGATGTGAATACAAACTTATACGTGCCACTCTCTGAATCCTCCACATTCTCTACAAGCACAGCAATAAGGATTATTTTAGCATTTGATTCGAGTTTGTTGTGAACGTTGCAAGAAGCCATCGCAGACGCGACATCGCGGCGACAATCGCAAAGCTTGAGCTAGGTCATGTCATGCATGTCGGTTTGTTTGTATTTTAACACGTTTTTGTTTATGTGTCATTTTCAAGTGCTCTTGACTCTTGATTGTCGTCACCTTAGAGCTGAAGTGGCGACGCTTGTTGGATGTTCAGTTTGGCTAGACACCGATACTGAAAAGTCGTTTGTATGTTTTGGGAGTGAAGGTCTTTAAGTGGACAACATGTTCTAGAAACATGGGACCAACCTTAGTTTAGTTGCGAGCGGATGATCGTTTATCGTATTGTAATGATGGCCAAAGCTCAAAGTCACTCAGCGAGCTATGGAACGAGCTATGCTCGGAATTTCTCTACGTTATAAAATCCGGAACTAAGGTCACTGACATAGCTCGACGAGTCAGTGTGCTGATGTGGCAATGGGCAGGCCACATCGATCGAAGAACCGATAACCAATGTGGAGTAAAAGTGCTCGAGTGGCGACCACGTACCGGGAAACATCTACCGGGCCGTCCCCCTACTAGATGGACCGACGACCTGGTTAAGGTAGCGGGGAAAAAGTCACAAACATATCAACCCACAAACATCGAAACTCATATATATCATATCATATTAACTCTTTTATTAGGAGATCACCATAATCGGCTGAATAAGTACACTGTTGGATTTGAGGCTTCCTCAAGCGCCGAGTCGGACTTTCCAGGGGATTTGACATAATCACCGAGCTTGGTAGGATGATTTGTGATCGTGATAAGATAGTTCTTACATTAGTAAATGCTATTAGTAAAACCCAACTCCAGATTTTAAAGTGTCTGTTGGTAGTAGTTTATGATAACGATCTCGCATGACCGAGATAATTTAACAGAACGTTAAAGAACCATTGATTTGAACTCCACCCACCGAAGGTCAACTATTAATTAACAACTATTGAAAGAGAGGCCCTGATAGACCGTAACGTTTAATTTGTATTACGTCATGTTACATTCTAGTTCGACCAGACTGCCAACTGAAGATTGCTCGGAATATCTTTTGACATATAATGTTTCTTTGCTATATGCTTTCAATAAAATCATTAATCACCACGCTTGGCAAGATTAGTAATCGCAAGAAGATGGTATTCAGCATCAGCCGGAAAACGTCCACTGCTGGACTAAGGCTTTCTTCATGGTATGCCACATTGAGTCGAGAACTCTTACACCCCATCGGTTATCGGTTCTTCGATCGATGTGGCCTGCATATTGCCACATTAGCTCAGTGACTCGTCTAGCTATATCGGTGACCCTTATTCGTCTACGGATTCCCTCATTCAAGGACCACGTTTCGGTTCCGTAATACACACGTAGATGTTTACTAGCCATCTAAATCACACTGAAAGATTATTATTCAATGATTATAGTACTTTCAGTATCAATTATGTAATACGTCCATTTTGACGACTGCGATGCGAATCATTTAATGCTCGAAATATCCAGTAATGTCTAATGTTGTGAAGGTAAAATTCAGTAACATTAAATGGTTGAAAGACAAACTAAAGGGGGAATAAGAAGAACAAAGGCCCGGAAGAAGAGGGGCGGAGAAGGGAGGGTCGGCGGCGCCTGCACATCGCATTTTGTAATGCGCTTTTTGTACCAAGTATAATTGTAGAGCTTGGCACGTTCAGATTATTTGTGAATCCGTTCAAAGTTGGACCAAAATATTGCATTTGCTGTGACTATCATCGTCGTGATCCTGATGTTGTTTTGAAAAGAATTATTGGCACTTTTCGTAATAAATTGACCCAGATTTCAGTCAGTTCATATTGAAATTAGGAAAGTTTAGTCTTTTTATTTTCTTTATTAGGCCGATTCTTCCGTCCGAATTCTGTAATTTAAAAATCATAATTTACATCTAATTCAGGAAAGTGGACTATTACTAAATATTGACAACATTTTGAATACAGGGTAATATAACTAAAGTATTAAGATAAGTTTTCATTAATTTAATAAACTAAACATAGCTAGACTAGTCAGTGAGTGTCGAGTGGCAACCACGTACCGGTAAATACTCGTAGCAACCGGGCCGTCCCCTTACTGGAAGCAGGTGGTTCGGTACCGGTCAATGTGGCGTACCATGAAGGAGGCCTATGTCCAGTAGTGAACATTTCCTGGCTGATGATGACGACGAGTTCAAAAAACATTATTTTCTTTACCGTTTTATATGGTCGAGTCATTGTAGTGAAATAGTTCATCGGAAGAGTGAACTAATGCGCACGCGGTGTTTCCAGTTTTTGTTTCCACACAAAATATGCTCGAAATAATTGGTTTCTTCCTCGGCGCGATACTTATACACACGGTCGCAAATCTCATTGTTTGATGTATTCGTATCAGAGTATGCATAATTGTTGCAGAAAGGGCGTAAGCCATATATTCTAAACCATTATATTTTTTTTGTAAAATTGAGAAAAAATTAAAAAGAGCGGGATTCGAAATTGCATCTTTCGCCTGTCCGGGGAAATGCAAATAAAAATTTACGAAATAAAACAGGAAAGAAGAGATTTTACACCAAAGTAAATGTACAGAGTATTGAGCCTGTTTGAGCACGATTTCTTATCTTCAGGGTAGATTGAGGCCAAGTGCAAACCATTGTACAAATAAGAAGAGTTTTGAACGAATGTTGTAAAAGGAACACGCGCTTTCGTAGGTAATGTACTAAAAAGTAAAAGTAAAACAAACAAAATGAGCCCAAACCGTAGTTACTAGTAAGTAGCACTTTAAGTTCCACTTTCCATCTCTAGGCTCCATCATTAGACCAGCGCCCATAAGAGCAAATTGTTGAACTCGTCAGACTCAACAAAATGAGCCCAAACTCTAGGGGTTTACTAGTACCCATTGAAGAGTTCCTCTACCCACCACCTGACTCCAGGGTCAGAACAGCTCGATTGTGCAAAGTTATTGTGTCATACTATTTACATACTATCGTGGTGTTTGGATACGTTCTATGTAAATATGTATAAGTATAATATTCCTTTTTCAACCTGAAAACAATGCAGCATGTATTGGTTTAGAATGTAATGAGATGCAAGAGTTTGCGGTTATCTCAGTAATGCAGTTTAACGTAGATGAACCCGAGCTATGAGGAAACTTGCGGTTTTAAGTTCAGGTAAGTTTCATTGTAAATCATTTATTGGTAGCCACGTTAACTGGCATGGTTCTGTGTTGTCGCTTTGGATAATAACATGTAATAAACACACGTGTGTTTCATTGGTGTGTTTAAGTCACAGTTGGTACTGTAATTTCGTTGACGGATATTGTAAAGATGGCTGGGTAAGGTATTCAGCCGATGCTGTACAGAAATGAGCCCAAACATTTACAGAACAAAGATCTAGTGAAATAGAAGTATTGAATACTTATTCGTCAATAGTAGATAGGTCTGGAATTGCTGAGCTCAGCAAAAACTCTTATATTATATATTTTTTAATATATTTTGAAGTACTGCGTTATTAACAAAAATATATTTCTGATAAAAATTTGAGACCTCTGCTCAATTAACCGAAATCGCTTGAATATGGTGCTAGTAGATATCACTGGTGTTTTCGAGTAAATAAGGTTCATTGCGAGCTTTTTGCTCTTACAAGTGTTTGCGAGATTCAGCGACCATTACAGATTCACCCGAACAATGGCGAACGCGGAAATCGCTTAGCCAGTTAAGATTTTACTTGAAACTAAGCCTAAGGGCGCCCGCTCGACCATTGAAAAGAAAACACTTATTTAAACCATATCGTCACTATAATACAAATACAACTACGCCGCGGACGAATGTTCAAGCTCCCATGGTCTATATCAAGTTGCGGAAAAACATTGAAAAAACTACGAGTATTTAAAATCTGTCAACTGCTAGTCGGACTCGCGCACTGAGGTTTCCGTACAGAATCATCATCAGCCGGGAAACGTCCACTGCTGGACATAGGCCTCCCTCATGGTACGCCACATCGACCGGTCCCGAGCCACCTGCATCCAGCGACTCCCTGCGACTCTAACCAGGTCGTCGGTCCATCTACGAGGGGCATACCGAAATGATCGGGAATATAAAACAATACATACAGGAAATAACTAAATTTATTTTTATTGCTTTTCGAAGTATTCTCCGTTGCAGTTAATGCACTTTTGCATTCGTTCGAACCAATTATTATAGCAGCAATTCCAGTCCGAAGTTGACATGGTCAAAATCGTCGATTTGTATGCTTCCACTGCTTCTTCTGGACCTTGAAACCGCTGACCACGCAATAAATCTTTGATTCTAGGGAATGTAAAGTAATCATTGGGACTCAGATCAGGGCTGTATGGAGGATGATCCATTAATTCAACGTTTTCCTGCTTCAAAAACTCGCTTGTTTTCTGAGCGGTGTGAGAGCTCGCATTATCGTGATGGAGGATTATGCGTCGTTTCGGGTTACCTCTACGGAGTTCGGATATCATCTGTGGCAAACAAACCGTTGTATACCAATCAGCGGTAACCGTTCTCCGTTCCTCTAAGGGAACTGTGACTACATGTCCTGTTTTCGCGACAAACGAAGCGACCATTTTCTTCGATACGCTGCGAGAGCGGACAACTTTTGTTGGCTTGATCTCACCTGCGAAGACCCAGACAGCCGACTGATGCTTTCTTTCTGGCTCATATGAATAGATCCATGATTCATCACCAGAGACAATGTTATAAACTGCTTTTGACTTTCCTCCGTTGAAGCGTTGCAGAGTAGACCGGCACCAATTGACACGAGCCGCCTTTTGCTCTTCGGACAAATTATGGGGCACCCAGCGGGAAACTAGCTTTCTCACTCCCAGTTCACCATGTAAAACAGTTTGTATCGCAGTCATACCTATCCCTAAAGTAGCCCGAATCTGCTCATATGTAATATGTCGGTCATCCTGTATCATTCGGCGCACAACAGCGACATTTTCTGGTGTAACCGCTGTTTTTGGCCGGCCTGTGGAAGGTACGGTGCCAAGAGAAGCACGTCCACGCCGGAATTCAGAATACCAGCGATATATTGTCGTCTGGCTAGGCGCTTCACTCTTGAATATAGATATAAGCTCAGCGAGACATTGTCCCTGAGATAATCCTCGTCGAAAGTTGTAAAAAATTATGGCACGGAAACTTTCTCTTGTAAGCTCCATTTTTTTATCGACCTATCAATTTCAAACTGATATTGTTCTTTAAAAAAAAAATTTTTTTTTAATTCTGTCAATTGTATTCGATTTTCAACTAACCAGTGTTTATTCATCAAAAAGAGTTTTTAATCTAATTAAATCGAAAGTACTCGATTACCGATCTTTTCGGTATGCCCCTCGTAGTAAGTCCGTACAGAATAAATACCGAAAATATAAATCCGATTGAAGAACCAACTTTACTTTGCGGTTACATTACATTACACAGTTACACAAAACTTTACACTACACTTAGTTTTTGCTATATCTTGTGTTAAATATGTATTGTACGGTGTTACGGAATCTTTTGTGTGAGTCTGACTAGTAGTTGACCAGTTTTTATCACATTAAAAGTGTTCCCAATGGATGTTGTGAAGTCCACGCGAACGAAATCGCTAGCAGAAGAGCTAGTTTAAAATAAACATTGCTCTCGACAATCACACGAGCTAGGCGTTTTCTTAATAATAAAGCAACGACTTTCGAAATAGTATAACGCTCGAGATCACGTCCGGAGGTAGGTAGGTGCTGGAGACCGGCAATCAAGGCGAGATAAATAGCTCCGAGCGTGTGTAACAGCACACAACACGAATCGAGTGATAAAAACCCGACAGAGTACGTCGGAATTGGTTGCATACTCGTAGTATTTCTTACTATAAGATACGAAAGACAAATGCGATAAAATGACGCTTTAAGAGGGTATGCTGATGTCAAAGCGCCCATACAAACGTAGTCCAGTCATATTTTGAGTATTAAGCTATGAAAATGTATGAAATTTTCAAGACACAATCTAGAAACAAATATCTGTGTCGGTGGTGAGTCAGATTTTCGTTTAAATATATACTTCCAGAGTTACAGGGCGGCAAAGAATTGTATTTTACGGTAATAAAAAGCCCCAACTTTGAACCTGATTTACAAGAGTATGAATCAATTTAGAACAATTTGGAAAAACCACTGACACCTGAAATTTCATTAGTATACTGTATTAAAAAAATGGTTAAATAATATACTGTATCCTTCAAATGATCCCTGGACTATGAAACATCCAAATAACGGGTGGATAACTTCGCGTAGTGTATGCTGTCTCACCGTACACGCTCGGGTAGGATAGGGCTCGTATAGGGACAGCTACAAAACAATGCAACCTTGAACGCGGCCACGTGGTCTAACCACCATAGTCTCTTAAAACATACTACTGCCTTGCACTTGGCTTCTGACTGCGACCTCGTTCGCATGGAGTTAGGATTTCATGGCGACTATTCGTTCGATCGGGATAAAAGTAGCTATTGTTATTCCTTTCAAATATCCCTCTACAAAAAATCAAGTCATTCTGACATTCTTTTAGGTCGTGAATGTGTGAGAAAATGAATTATTTTGTGAATTTATGTCATTTTTCATAGTTATTCTGCTACTTGAAGCGGCGACAAGAGTTGTTTCAAATTCAGCCTGCACTTGTACACTATTTATAAAATCAAGTTATAGTCTAAATATGTACGGAAATATACGAGATTTACATTTTGTACAAAGTCATTCTTTTTAACACGCTTTTATTAGCTTCACCTGTATGTTTGTGGGCTTGTGAGTTTGTGAGTTTGTAATTCTCCTTCGCGCGCCTGCTGCTTTCCTCGGCCCTAGTAGCTGATTTTTTATGGCTCACTTTCCGGAATAAAACCGGTCGGTAAAGAAACTACCATCAAATAGTTAATAATCCATAGTAAATAAAAAATTGGGAACAAAACTAAAGAACACGCTTTGATAGCATATTAAACTAAAAAGTGAAAAATAAATATAGTTTTAAAAAACTAAAAAACACGCTTTTAAAGAATATCGAACTAAAAAGTTTAAAATAATTTTTAAAATAAAATAAGCTTAAAACAATAATGAACGAACAATAAATACTAGTATTATTGTGAAAAAAGCGTGGGCGCTTTGTGATACATTTTTCGTATATCGAGCGTCCAACGCTTTTTCACAATAATACTAGTATTTATTATTCGTTCATTATTGTTTTAAGCTTATTTTATTTTAAAAATTATTTTAAACTTTTTAGTTCGATATTCTTTAAAAGCGTGTTTTTTAGTTTTTTTGAAACTATATTTATTATTTATTTTATTTTTTACTTAAACTGTTTATTGTGCACGAAAAATATTTACATAACACAAAAACGGAAAAATATATACAAAAGGGACAGCTTATTTTTAAAAGAAATTTCTTCCAGCAGTCCTAGGTCAAGGAGAAATATTGAAGTGTGTGTAGTGTCATTTAAGTTGAAGATCACAAAAATATATCGTTCTTGAGCTGTTAAGGAAGGGTTAGTAATTATATATCTCTAGCAGTTTCTAGTACAAATAAATACAACATGATTTTCTATCAATAAATCAATGTTTTTTCCAACACAGACACCTGCAGCATATTAAAGGCTCTATTATATTCGTAACGCTAATCACGCCTATCTCATTATGCTGAGGCGTTTATAATTGCTGGTTTAATTGTGTTCAGGTGCTTTCGTGTACATTTAGTACCCGCACGAAGGCAATTGCAACATCATTGCCATTGTCCGACAATGACGATTACAGATTGAAAGCAATGGAGGCGGGTTGTAGAGGCTGTTTTAGTTGGTGGTAGGAGATTTGTATGTCCGTCTGGACAGCTACCACCATGTTACCTGAGTATGTTGCTTTTGGGTTGCGGTAAGAAAAGTATCAGAAACAGAGTCTGATTAGCTTCAGGCTTCTGGGTGAGCAAGCTGTCTAACCAACTGCCTTATCGTCACCATCAGGAGGCGAGATGAAGGCCAAGGGTATAGCCACACTACTTGTGTATCTCTTGCCAAATTTCACCGCCTCCGTGGCCTAATGGCTAAATGTTGTACTAACAATCTGAAGGTCTCCGGTTCGACTCCCAGTGGGGGTACCGATCGGTACTCAGTATGGTTGGACTACCATCACGTTGTCTATAAGTCTGTCGCCAAATAGCAGTGTTAATAGCACTGTTGTTTGCCGGTATGAAAGGTAGCAGAGCCAGCGCCTCATTAGATTGTGGCTTCTGGGTGCGCACGATTACCATCCAACTGCCTTATCGTCACTTACCATCAGGTGAGACAAAGGCCAAGTTCAAACCCGTCATACATTTAAAAAATCACAATAGCAGTTCAAATTGTGAATAAAAGTAATAAGAAGTGTAAGAAAAAGAACCTACAATGCAACCACAACATTTCACATTAGAAAGTGCCATAAACCTCTCACAAATTATGTTTTACAATCGTCGACAAAGCAACAGAAGTGTTATAACTATGCAGACCTCTTGCGCAGCTACATTATGGGCCTTTCACACGAGATTGTAATTGTGGAAACTAAAGGTCAAGCCCTTATGTCTGTTCGCTAGTTAGAAATTAAGCAATAAGTACCTACTCATCTCGCTCGGCCGAAGTGTTGCTACAATCTCAAAAGTACAAACTTTAGTGTAATAAGCTTTTCGACACAGACTCTTCGGGTTTACACTTGACCTTCATCTGCCGTTGGACGATACAGCGTGCTTACACAGAAGCCTCAATCAAAAAGGCGCTGGCTCTGCTACCTTTTCATACTAGAACACAAGGGGGTTCAAGAGTCGTTTTCGAAAGACATTACTCGATACCAATTTTATCGTCGCCATTTAATCGAAAGTCCATTTAACCGACGGGACATTTGATTGAAAGTACATGTGTGACGTGATAAAATCCGGAATGAGGAAATCCGTAGACGAACTAAGGTTACCGACATAGCTCGACGAGTCACTAAGCTGAAGTGGCAATGGGCAGACCACATCGCTCGAAGAACCGATAACCGGTGGCGAGTAAAAGTTCTCGAGTGGCGACCACGTACCGGGAAACGTCTACCAGGCTGTCCCCCTACTAGATGGACCGACGACCTGGTTAGAGTCGCGGGGAGTCGCTGGATGCAGGTTGCTCGGGACCGGTCAATGTGGCGTACCATGAAGGAGGCCTATGTCCAACAGTGGACGTTTCCCGGCTGATGATGATGATGACATGTGAGTGACTCTGTTTGATACGGTTTAAAAGACCGTTCGGTTCGGATCTCGTTGTAAGTAAATATAAACCCGTCGAGTGGAAGAGTGCCAATCTACAAGCCTCAAGTTAAAGAATATTGCATAACAGAAATGCAGAAAACTCAGATTAGACCAGATAAATCTAATCAAGGCTGCAAAGACAAGATTCCTACCGAAAAACAAACCTTTAACAAAAACTACTGTTCAGTACAAAAAATATAATCCTATGAGTAATAATGAAGCGTACCAAGCAGTTACAAACTCACGCCCTTCACGAAATCACTTAGTTTCGCTGCTTGACTTCTCTACATGCGCATACGCATATGATTGCGCAACTTAGTATTAGGTTCGTAGTTACTTGTTTATGGCCACCAGCGGCCAGCGAGCGGTGCGGCCTGATGGAGATTGATTGGTTCATAAAAAAGTAATCGTCTTGCCCGTGGCGGCAACTTACACCGATTTTATTAATGTCTAATACTGTGTTGCTATTCGGTGTAATGACTGGTTAGTATTCAGACCGCTTTCCTTGGTCAATCAAGTGGTATATATATAATACCTGTAGGAGTTGATTCCTATAAAATTCGCTATCACTTCACTGGCACGGCAATACTTACGTTTTCGGTTCTACTCTTGTTACACTCGCCAACGACTCTCGTGAACTGTCCGTTGGCACTCTCACACTGACTTTTAGCAAACCAACCCTTAGACAAACGAGAAAGTGCAAGAATGCTATGGCGCTTACACTGCATTACCCAAAACTTTTTTAAAAATCGTGTGCATAAGTCCACGTCGGACTTTATATGAGGAGTTATATCATTATCATACCCATATATTATCGACCAACCCATGTACTATCGACAAAGTTCCCGTCTGACCACTTTCCGCCTCGTTAGTTTTAAAACTATAACAAACAAGAAATCGTTGTTGTATTTTTGAAAAAGACCCGCAAGTCGGACTGATCTGTCCGGGGCAGGAGCTTTGTCGATGGTACCTACATCCTGTCAGTTATCAGTTCCTCTGGCGATTTGGCGAAACAATGTTTCTAGTCACAAAATTAATAAAGGAATGGCTTCACTAAATTCCAAATGCAATCCCAAAAATACTTCACTTACCTTCAACAAGTTTCTGTCGAACTTATCAAACATTGGAAAATTCAGAGAGAATTTCCAGCGAGGAAATTCAAACTTTTTGTTTGCCGTCTGGCAGCCCATTGGCGCGAACAGTGTTGCCATATTTGATCAACAAACAGAGAAATGGGGAGCTGTGGATTGCCGCCTCAAATATTCAACACTTCGTTTTATTATTTCTGTGAAGTTTGTTAAGCGGGAAGAGTTAGAAAAGCGAATAATGCAGATGGTATCAACGGAAAAGTGCACTTCCGTTTATCAATTTGCAATATACAATGGCAGAGATTTATTTTTGATAAAATTATCGCTTGTGCAAGAAAATAGAGTACGCATAATTAATGCATTCAAAAAATAAATGGAACCGACTTCATTTACCCAGTAGGACGAATTAAAAGTTTATCGGTCGATGGGAAGTGGATGAAATGAAATAAACGGCACATTTATCTACTTCAGTGACCCAGTGGCGACACAGTTGAGCTCACAATCCAGCGGTCCCGGGTTCGATTCCCAGTGGGTACATATCGGTACAAGGTTCGATTGGTGGTATTTTCTATGCCATCAATAAGTCTGCCGCCAAACAGCAATGTTAATAGCACTGTTGTGTTTCGGTATTATAGGTAGAAGACTCATTAGCGAGGCATTTGAGTGCGCACGCTTACCATTCCTTACTTTCCATATTTTTTAAATCATTTTTCACCTTTAGGGGATATAATATTTTCAAACTAAAAAGAAACTACCCTTAAAATATTTAGGATAGTCTAGATAGTTTATTTAGTATTTTTTATTTCATATTAATTTTTTTATGTTGTGTTTGTTTTCATTTTTTCCGTGGCAACAGAGAAGGTATCGAGTAACATACAAAAACATACAGTCGAATCAAGAACTTCCTATTTTGAAGTCGGTTAAAAGCTGTTCATCTTCTCACCTTCACCTTCATCAAAACTAAAAGCATGTGGTAAAAGCGCCTTATAATAGCACTCACCGGCAAAAGGCACGTCACACACGTACTCTTCTACGCAATTGTCGGTGTTGCCGCTGCGGTCGGTGGCGCCGCTGGCCACCGACGCCGCGGACACGGCGCGCAGGAGAAACAGCTCAGTCTCAGTTTGACTGTCGCGGAGAGCGGACCTCCTCTTGTACTCCTGTGGAAACAGAAATAGGCGATAATTATGATGTGAAACAAATCTGGGTTGTGGTTGTAACTCTAGGTTAAGACCCAAGGTAAAGTGAGCATTATTCGATACTGAAACTTACTCGAATTGCAATTATTTACTCGGTTACTACTTACTAGGATTTTTTCAGATCTGACTATATCTTGCTATACATATATGACTAATGAAACATTTCGCTCAGGGATAATTTATGTCCACCTATTGCTCCTACATTTTTTTAACATAGTTCTAGCTATAAAGCGAGTAGGTATTTAAAAAATATTCAAAACATAGGAGCAATACATGGTGTCGAATGGTACGAATTGACCTCTATAATATATTTACTAGAATTGGTCTGGACTCGAGCAAATTCCTATTCACCCTCGGTTTAGAAAACGTACCATAAAGTAGACAAATCGTTTATTGCATTCCATGAGAGGATTAAGTTGAGTTTGGATATAAATATAGAACATTTATAGCATGGTAGCATGATATAGGATGTCGCATAATCACCATGTCGTAAATGCTGCTGCCCATCTCCCGAATATTTTCCTCTGGCTCTAGTATCTCCGAATCATAATTATGAGATTCATCATCATCAAACGTCCACTACTTGACATAGCCATCCTCCATGGTATCCACATTGAGATTAACCAAAAGATTTGAATATAAAAAGCATTTTTATACTTATTATTTAATTTCGACTGTGCACTAGTAACGTGAATTTTTTTTTCTTTTTTATGTTTTATATGCCTGCTAATAAAAACATGTTTTCATAATATAATATTAAACTATTACGCAAAAATATTTCCGTTTAATTCGTTTTATGCTAGGTACAGTACATATCTAGTAAGGATTATCAGAAACACATATGAAATTTGAATTTAGAACAGTAACATTAGGATTTGAATTCCTCATATTATTCACTATTAAACGTCATTTGACATATATTCGTAAATATACACATTTTTCTGATAATCCTTACAAAACATAAACTTGCAAGGTGTTTCGATTTTTCTGATGAGAAGTACATTATCTTGCTACAAAACGGTTGCAAATTCTTGCTATCAGAACATACATTAAGTAACATTCTTAAAAATTGCTAGGCACAATTTGCAGAAACTGAAAACATTGCATGAAATAGCAAAAATACATACCTTAAATGTTAAACTTGATTACTAAGTCGAAGTAGTCAGTTACGCCTAACTTCGAAGCCTGAATCGAAAATACTTACGATTTATTGCTCTAGGAATTCAGTAAGGCGTTCAGCTCAAGCAAATTACAGATAGATATGGTTCTAGTTTTAAAATAGAGCTATCCTATGCCTTCCGTTGGGTATCAGCAGCGTTCTCAGCCTTCACTGTTGATTGTGATCGCAGTAAGATGTAATGTTAGGAGTAAGTGTTACTGGCAAATTCGGTATATCTTTTGCACGGTAATCTAATCCAGTTGACAAATCCGCGTCCTCCGTGATCCTAGTAAGATTTTAGTGGTAGAAAGGTGTCACAGTGGTGTTATTGTTAAACAAAAATTTATTTGACGAATTAAAATGCGGTACATCCAGAATACATACTGCCAATTGCAGGCACATGTGTGCTACTGTAAAACATAAAATCAATAATGAGCTCAGTAAAAATGTTGATACTTAGATTAACTACCCACTATAAGGACTGAAGTAAAGACCTGGTAAAAGTCGAGGGGAGCCGTTAGAAGCATTCGACGCGGGAACGGTAATTGTGGAAAACCATGGAGGCCTATGTATGCCTATGTTCAGGTGATAATACCCGAATTTTTAACATTAGTCTCCTTTTACAACTCCTTCGAGCTCGTTTGACTTTAAAAACCGCTGCAAATAAATTAAAATGTAAGACGGACATCCACAACTAGAGTCGGGTCGCAAAAGGCATCATAGTAAAAAAAAACATTTATTTGGTTTAGCTACGCGTCATTAGGGTAATTAACAACGAATTTATGAAGGAGACATCTTTTGACTAGCTAGAATTAAATTATGAGGCAAAAGTGGTCCCAAAAATAGAAAGGATTTAGTATATTCTATTTTTAGTTTACATGTATAAAGAATTCTTTCGATCATAAAGTATTGTTTTTACTCCAAGGCTGTTCATCGCTGGCAGAGTATTAAAATATATAAACAATTTCGACAGTGGGCTACAGGTCCGTAAAAGCAGCCTGATGTCCTCCTATTTTAGCCCGACTTAGGCGAATCCAAAGGGATTTGTATTATTTTAGCAACCTTGGATGTTTGTCTGTTCCGTCATATTTCCTAAACTACTCATCCTATTTTGAGAAGTGAGGTATAATTGGAAACGTCGTTTTATTCCGCGGGTTATAGGCTGCATGACGTCAGCTAAAATATATACAGTTCTACCAAAAATAATGAAAAATGTCGTACTTAGCATCAAATTAAAGGATGAAGAAAACTAAAATAAATAGCAAAAAAATAAATATTAATTTTAACTTCCTTTTTGTTTTAAATTATTGTAACCAGTCGCTATGTCGCATCTGTTTTAAATACATTACACCACTCAATCCACTGACCCTAAAACACGCATAGGCCCAAACTTATTTTTCAAAAATACTAATTATGTAATAGATTACATATGTACCAACATTAAAGCGGCCAACTTGCGCCCCCTTCGAACCTGTTCTAGGGCGCTCCGCAACCCTCACAACTTCGGTTTTAAATGACATAGTGGCCTATAATACATCCACATATAAATATACCCTATAATCCTCTGTAACGGAACATGTGTTTAACATTTTAAAAATGCAAAATAAAACAATTAAAAAGGTAATAAAAGCAATTTATTGTTATAAGAACTAAAATATAATTCAAAAAATAATATAATGAAGCTTAAAATAAAGTTTCTAAAATAATAATTATAATAAAAAATAAAACTTATAACATTATAGTTAAATTAAATTAGTAAAATTCTTTTTTGGACAATTCAATTAGGAATTTTTATTTTATTTTTCTTCAGTCTAATCGTATTTGAACTATAGGTCTAACGCATGACTGAGTCTGTTCCTGAAGTATGGGAGCGATACGGGAGGGTGTTCCGTAAACACGCTCCCGTACCGCTCCCATACCTCAGGAACGGACTCAGTTATGAGTTATACCTATAATTCATAAAATTGTGGAAGGAATATTATGCTTAATTAGTAAGACTTCATAAGACTATCACTATCATTTTTGTCATATTCACAAACTATATCAAACCCAATTCATTAAATGGTGTAATATTTATGTCTTTGTCTGTGCTTTATCTTTTAAAACTGTATATGATTTTTTAATTTAAATCTCAAACTGATAAATAACATCAACTTTTACAGCTATTTCATCACACTCAACATTATATACTGTCATGTAGGTAAAATGTAAAATATATCTCAATCTGTTACAATAATTTTGAATTATTACAGAAATATTTCAAAATCACTTTAACAAAGTAACTTAAAAATTAAACGGTTAATTAACCTTATAGCACCTAATTGAATACTTTTTAAACTTAAAAATAATAACGTATGTACAATATAAAAATAGGAAATATAATTTCGAGAAATTAATAAAACAACGTAAGCACCATAAAGTAGATTACAGACTAGGATAAAAATAAAGGCGTTCACTTTACGTTAAAATTATCAGCTAGAATTTGTAATGTCACCCTGCGATTTCTTTCTAATTCTTATTTCTTCTACAACCTCCATTATTAGCTGAAATGTTCGAGAAAAGAAAACATAATATAACCTCTTTAATGATAAAACATAAAATGTAGTCATGCTCAAATACTCATGCAAGTTGAACAAAGTGCCTGTAAGAAAAATTGTGACGAAATAAGTTGGTGCTATGTAAAAAGTGACAGGCGCTATTAGACAGCGAAGTCGAGTAGCCGTTTAAAATACTAATGTAAGGTTAGCTCTTTTTAAGCTAATACTAAAAATAGGTACTTAGTAGGATATTAATCTCGTAAATTACTAAAGCAAATACTTTTACTGGAAAGATATACATAAAATATGTAACTTATAAACACAGGGCAGAGCATTCCGTTACTAAATGAATTATTGTGTGTAGCTTCATCGATGTA
The DNA here is from genome assembly GCA_910589575.2 of Carcina quercana. NCBI lineage: Eukaryota > Metazoa > Arthropoda > Insecta > Lepidoptera > Depressariidae > Carcina > Carcina quercana. The sequence continues at coordinate 3,876,058 of OU342446.1, read as the reverse complement.
CTAGAAATTTATCAGCTGTCAAGAATTACATATCTGCCTCAAGATTTTTGTGATCCCTAGGTACAACTAAGATGCAAGCTACAAAACGTCAATCAGGCTTACTAACCTGGCTCAAAGGCCTGATCTTCTCGTGTATGCTGTTCTCCGCTTGCTTGGCAGATGGAGGTGGATGATCAGGCGTCGGCGGCTGCTCATAATGCGTCGGAGACAAAGGTGCTCCCCTTTTACCCTCATACCTCTCACAGTCACTCGGACTATTCATAGATTGGTCATCTAACAAGCTCTCCAACGAAGATCTCTCTTGGTTGGAGTACTTCCTCACTCTGGTCTCCATTTTCGTGTCGGAATTCTCATACCCTGACGTCAGGTTCCGTCTTAGCTTCCTTCTAGGATTCTGCTCCTTTATGACGACATTCTCGTACATAGCAGTAATGGCTACGGGTTGCGTTCTGTTCTTGAGACTCGGCCTCGGGTTGGGTACGGGGGCTATCCGTGGGGAGCTGTGGTTGTCTTCGTACTCAGTGTACGACAGTTTACCATCAACGTATTGGTCGACTGAACGACCGTGTTTGAGGTAGTGTTTAGCACCCTGTAACAAAGAAACGGTCAATTGGTTGGAGAATTAACAATACTTATTGTCATAATATACGATGAGGTTTCTACATTCATTCATAGCACATATGTGGTTGCATTCAGGGCCGGATTAACCCTATCAGGGGCCCCTAGGCTGTGCCATTCTCTGGGCCCCTTTCCTTTTCCCCTTTTCTTACTTTTTAGGGTTCCGTAAGGGACGATTCCGTTTTTACACTGTGGGTAAGTCCCGTCGGGACCCTATTACTAAGACTTCGCTGTCCGTCCGTACTGTAACTTACAGTTTTTAAGTATTCAAGAAGCAGAATATAAGACGATAATTTATGATTCGGAGCTAGAATTTGGTGATTTCTAGCTATGTTTTGGCCATAACTTCCACAAACACCTCAAAATTCAGGAAAAATGTATACATATTAGTCTTTTTTGTCGTTACTGTTTCGGATTGATTAATATAAGAAAACCATTGAATTTTTTAATAGGTGGTTTTCGAGGCGAAGTTTATTAATGAACTTTTTACGTTGCACAATTATACACGAGTACAAAAATATGTATCCACTTTTGTACCATGTCACATTCGCACTTGCTTGTCCCTGCGTGTGCTGAGGGAAATCTAAATTAAAGGTGAATGTGGCATGGTTCAAAAGTGGATACGTAGTTTTGTACTGGAGTGTACAACCATAAAATAAAGTAGTTAATTAACGTGAACATAGAATACATTCAATCATATAAAATATGCCTAAGACATTCTTTTTAAAGAAATAGCAATTCTTCTTAAACCACTCCTAAAATCAAGTGCTAGTTCGAAATATAATTAACATTACTGAGGTCCCAAGTGACAGCACTGCAACCATAGGTTGTTGTCCACTTTACGCCACGCGTATAACACGTACAGGGTACTAAAGATGTGATCAATACCATCTCTGGGTACTAATAGACCATAACCGGTTGGTAGACTTGACACACCTTTAAAAGGTATGCAGTTTTCCTCTGTATGTTTTCCTTCATAAAAGTTATAATTAAGTTTGATATCGAGAGCAGACGAATCAATCGCTGATCTGTGTACCTGAATGTCATCCAAATCGTCTTGACTCCTCGCATGGGGCCTGAGCTCATAGCTGTAACCCGACGAGGGTGAATTGGCGTGAGTTGGGGACACAGACAGGTTCCTCCGAGGGGGTTTCTTTGGAGGGGTGGGCTGTAAAGGAGATGCCTTTAGGAATAAAGAAATTAATTAGAAAAGAAACTAAAGAATGAGAGAAATTTTCAACAACAAAAATATGCGAGAGCGGTAAGAAGGGCTGTTAAAAGTTGTATTAAAAAGACTATTTAAATAAAATAAAACATTAATGGATCTAACGGCTCCAACTACTGGTAGATCATTATATTCCAAGTATATATATTTTTATTTAGCAATATGAATATAGTAGCTATAGCTATAGAAAGTAACACCTTAATTCTAAATCACTCGACAAGTCGCAACGAATCCAATCTTTCAATCAAAATTTTAAAAAAAGACTATCCACAAAAGTTCCAAATTCATAATCCTCATATTCTTATTCACAAACAATATTCAGTTTTAATTTTTGACAATAACGTTTTTATGGTTCCAAAAATCCGAAAAAAAAAACGAACCCTGATAATCTCACTCTGGTGTCTGTCTTTCTATCGCTGTTTATTATCTCAGCAACTACTAATGTTATCGACTTGAAATTTGATAAATATAGTATTTATTTAAAAAAGGGGCCAAATAGGAGTTGAAAGTGGAGTCACTAGGTCAATTTGAGTATCATACGAAAGGTCCTCATTCATTCTAAAGCACATTCTAAAACAGATTTGTATTATTTTCATTGCTGTATTTTTAATGTAGGTTGGTCGGTTGGTAGGTTTGCGTCTTATGCATGTTGATTATCTCCTAACCCCAGCTTTACTTAAACTGATATAAAGTCATCGCCAAATATAACAGATCCTTCAAAAATAGACACAAAACACAATTGGATATAATTGAAGGAAAGACCAATCCTAGCTACACCGTATAGCTATATTTAGATTTTCTCATTGTCATCTCAGTACTGGGATAAAGTGTCCGCAATTGAGTAATAGGGAATTTGAATAGCGAAGAGCTGAACATTAAAATGTGGTCCATGACAAAAGATTCAACAGAAACTGGCAATAACAGGGCGTGAATTTATATCTATTTTTGTCCTCTGAATGTATCTTGTAAGTGTATCAGGACCAGTCAACGTGGCAAACCATGGAGGCCAATGTCCAGCAGTAGACATTTCCTGCCTCATCATGAATGTATTTCGGTGTAAAACATTTTAGCTTTTGAAGACCATCCACCAGAACTATCTTGGAAGATAATTTACCATTGAAAGATTCTGCTTGTAACATTCATATATATTTTAATCTGCTCGTTGATGCGAGGAGTTATTTTAAAAGTGTCCATAACAAACGAGAATCGCTCAAAAGAATTCGATAAGATCAGAAGCTAAAACATTGAGGCAAACTTTGTACCTACCTCAGACATCTTTCCACCAGAAAATATTCAGGAAGGTGTGAGAGAAAGTGAAAATATTAATGAAAATGGGACTATCATATTTTTATTTCTAGTGATATTTATACTGTCCAAATTGACGGAGAAATAACCGCCAAAGGGTTCCAAATCGCAACACCCGAACACTTGCTCCACAATCTCAGCCCGAGTAATCCAATAGCAGACCGCGGACGAGGAGCAAATTGTCTGCAGCCGGTCACTAAATGGACAATTTTCTACACAAAAGCGTTTCGAGCTATGATACTTGTAGCCCGGTAATAATTCAAATAATGATATTCTACGAATGAGTCCACAATTGAAGTGAACATTTCAATAATAATAGTTATTTTAGTGTCGTCTTGATTTTAGAATAGAATATATATATATATACATCCTGCAACCTTTTTGGCGTCATGCACGTGGTGCATCATTACGACGTCCCCCAGTTCCCTTCACTTTATTTAACATGTCTTAATGAATATTGCTTAGTTTTTTGATTTCAAGCCCTTTGGGATACGTCGGTTCCCGATAAAAAAAAAATTGCGATATTCGTCTTTCAGTCATGCCCAAACATTTTTGAACCCCCAACCATGGTGATACATTTTAGCCATCCTAGATATATTGATCATAATTTACCTATGGCATCGATTATTTAGCGTCCTCACAGGATGGACTGTATTTGGGAGTGCGACGTTGCCAGCTTTGGGTTTATTGTCTCTTTCTTTTCCTATCGCTTTTCTGTACTAAACAGTTTCAACGTTTATTTTGTTCCAATATTCGCAAGGTTTATACATATACGGATGCCCAATATGTTATAATGTGTAAATACAAAGCTTTCTCACGGAGGATCAGCGAAAAACTTGAGCGGATTCAAAATTTCTATATTAGATTCATATTTGGTTTGCGCAAATATAATCGTGTCTCTCATTTTCGCTCTTAGCTCAAAGGGCTGCCCATAAAACTTCGCCGGAATAATTATGTCCTCTCTATTATATTACTTTGTTGTTGTATTTGTCATCTCCTGTGTTTTTTTCCTGTATGTCATAAAAAATCTACCTACCAAATTTCATATTTACATTAATAAAATGATAGTATTTATAATAAAATGAATTAACTGGGAACAGTGCTTTCATCTTACAGTTGGTAGCTTGCAGCCACATAGTACCACCTCAAATAGTACCGTATGCCTCAAGATCACCATCGATCGGCTATTGGGCGTCCGTGTACAGCTATTGGGCATCCGTATATGGCTATTTGGCGTCTTTACAAAGTACAAAGCTTGACGCCGGTTTGTTAACACCAAATAATAAAAACTACCGATCACAGATAACAGAAGACTTAACAGTACAGATACCTATATATCATCACGATTGATATAGACGTTGTAGAAACTTCCACCCCTTTTTACCCCCTTAGAGAATGATTTCGTGGATGAAAACTATCCTTTGTCATACTATCTTCATACCAAATTTAATTTAAATCGGTTTAGCGGATATAGATTCCCTATACAAACTTCTACTCTCCTTTTTTATCCCTTTAAGAGATGATTTGGGGACAAAAGTATCCTCTGTTCTTCTCCGGGTCTGATACTATCTCCATACTAAATTGAATCTAAATCGGTTCAGCAGTTTAAGCGTGAAAAGATAACAGACAGACGGACATACTTTGTATTATTAGTATTAATTATTATCTATTTATGAATAAATTATTTAAATAAAATAACTTATTTCCTGTAGCTCTATGTTAGTATTTATCAATCTATATTTTACTGATATAGGGTAACTATTCTAGGTAAGCAAACAAAAACAAAGACATGTAAATGTAATCACTTTTATTTTCATAGTTCTCAACCATACAAAGTACTTAAATAGGTTACCATAATTTAAAAACTTCTTAAACTTTCAACAAACTTTCGTTAAAAATTTGACTTTGCCAACTTCGTTATACATTTTTAACAAAAAATAGTTTCACAATGGGTATAATCTACTCTAACTAATCAACATCATAATTACCTTCAATAAAATCACCTTAGATGACTGGCACACAGACGAGATAGTTTGACATTGCTTATTTTTAGAAGTAGTTCTTTTTAGTAGTACAATCAATAACACAACAGTAAAATTACTCCTATGGCACAAGAAATTTTGGTATTAATACTAAAATATCTGACATTAGCTAAGCTACTATAATTAATAACATAATAACGTTATTACGAGATCATCCCAGACTTTAGTTGCTGATCTAACATCACAAAAATTATGATAGATACCTAATAAAAAAACTTTATACAACGTGTTTTTTTTTATATCAAATTGCATATAAATTATTTGTCAAATCAAAAGTTACTTTTTTTTCTTTTCCATGTCAAAACGTAGTTTTGTCGAATGAATTTGTTAAGAAAAATAAAATAAAAACTTTTGATTTGACAAATATGAATATGCCACATGAATCTTTTACATGGTCTGATCAAAACCTTAGTCGTGGGATATCAAAAAAACAAGTTGTATAACTTTGGAACTTAGTTCCTTAAACTTTGCTTATAATACAAGAACAGCTCAGACTTTGGCGTGCTTTAGCAATTACTATATATGTTAGCAATTACTATATATTATGAATGTTATAGTATTGATTAATAAAATTATTGATCAAAATATTTACATACAATGTTAGGCAAGATATATTTGAGTACGTACTTACCTAGTTATTAATACTTTCTTAATAAATTTAATTTAAATATTAGAAACCAATCTTTGAACTTTTCATATAAGTAGGTACTTAAAAAAGAAACGCTTATAACCTAGTATAAAAACTTCGCATCAGGTGGTGTAGTAACACGCGTTGCTAACCTACATACGTAAGTTTATTAAATGTTTTTCTTTATAATGTCTTACAGACATACAGTCCTTCTTTTACTACCCTTATCTATTTATGTAGGTACCTACCTACATAACTTACTTAAACACTAGATAAATACTTAAGAACAGTCGCTTCGTACTTAGGTTGAGTGGTTTGATCCGTCGTCACGATAACTTTTTTTAAATTATCACTGGCTGCGCCTGTCTTCAGTATTTCCACTAACAACAGCTGGCGCCAACGTTTGACTGAAGATTGAAAAGATCGATGTAAGCAGCTTGCCAATAGACCAATCAGACAGGCCACTGATTGGTATATTGGCAAGCCGGTACTGCAATCTTCAATCTCCGGTCACATATTGGCACCAGCTGTACTCTTTCTTAACCACTCAAATTAATTACCTACGTATTCAACAAAGAAAAAAGTTTAAATTTTAAAAAAGAAATCTTTTATGGTATAAGCTAACCGAAATTATTCCGGACAGTTATTTACTGCAGAATCAAAGTTGAGTCATTACAGGGTTATTTTTGAAACACTTATAACCTCGCAGGAGTAGATTACTAACGTTATAAACAGTAAAATTTGTTCTACGACTTTTGAGAAATTGTTAGATTTTGAATTCATACAACAAAAAAATATATTTTCAGTCACTACTCGAATGTTCGTATCTATTCGCGCACCGTTCGCCCGCTCGCCGTCTTGCGCCCGCCTTCGCGCGCTTTGCCATAAAGACTTATAAAGTGTAGGTGAGTGCAATAAAAGTTAAAAAAATAATATTTAGATAATGTATTGAGTCGTAGAACAAAAGTTGTTGTTAATAATGTTAGTAATCTACTCCTGTGAGGTTATTAGTGTTTTAAAAATAACTCGGTATATCAATGAAAGTATCATAATCAAACATTTTCCTTAAAAAGTCTCCAATCGTCACTTCAACTTTTTGAATAAATATTTTGTATATATACTTTAATTTTAAGCCAGTCTTTGTTATGAAAAAGTGTAGGATATTTATTTTTTAATTCGTCACATTCAGCTCGTTTGGGGGGTTTTTTATACTTAATGTGGTCTTTAAAATATTTTGTTACGACATTTTTTTGTTCAGTTGTCCAAGGAACAAGTGTTCTCTTTTTTTTTGCAGATGTCTTGTGGCTTATTTCTTGGGAAGGGGCAGCAACTGGCTCGTCTCTACTCAAACTAATATGTTGCGATGGACCTGCTTCTTCCAATTCAAAATCAACAACTTCCTGATTATCTATCTCGTTTCCTGTGATTTCTTCATCTAAGTTTAATTCAATCTCATCTAAAGCTTTTCCTTGATATTCATCCGCTTTCCCGTCTTCCATCAATAGTAATAGTTTAGAAATTTTAGCAGTCTGATATACGTCACTAGGTAGCCTGTAATTATTTCTATGTACACTCAGGGTGTGACCCATAAAAGTAGCTAGTTGTTCGAGCTCTGATTCAGTCATTGAAAATAACTGGGTCATTGTTGCTAAATGTTTTCTCAGACGCGTGGATGTTAAAGCCTTATAATTTTTAGCACCGCTTGCTTTTGCATATTTTTCTAAAATTTTGTACCCACAAACAGTTGATCCACCTGCCTTTACAAATAACAAATTATTGTCATCTGCAACATACATGTGTCTGTCTGATAATATTTTTTTTAAATCTTCTTGTACTTCAGTACTAAACAGTACTGGCACCCCTCTCCCTCTTTTACCACGGATCACTATTCTTTTTAATTTACTTATTAATATTTTTTCAGTCGAAGTAAGAACTTTGTCAAATTCTTCATATTTATTGCTGTCGTTGCCATGATCATTGTAATCACTTAATTTTAATCGTTGTAATTCGCCGGGCCGACGCCTATTCAATAGAAGAACGCGACAATATGTAGATTCCACCAAGTTATTGAAAGCTTCAACGTTCGTTTTTCCTTCGGATTGTGTTAAACTATCGGATGACTGTTTTGACATGCCACAAAGATAATCTTTGAATAATTTTAAATCAGCAGCAAGTGGCACTATAGTGGTTTTATTCCACTTCTTCACATTAAGGTCATCAGCAGCTTGGCTAGAAATATCAAACTTCCAATTCTCCTCAATTAATTTTGATAGTGTTTTTAAATCTGCTTGAACAGAAGCCGTTTGAACAGAGGCTTCTCTTTTACAACTTTGCAATAAAGCTATACTACAACATTGTTTTATTGATGTAGCAATGTTCATGGCATATGTCGGTGCATCAAATGTTTGTGATGCGTCATTATACCGGGCTACGATTTTGGTTGCCTGTACTAAAGTGTCATAGTATTGTGGTTTTAATACTTGTTCAAGACTATTAATATCCGGGTTCAGTTTAGTTACTTCCACAAGCAATTTCGCTAACTCCCTCATCTTACGTGAGACCACAGTTGCAAAATGTTCCTCGCGATGTGTTCTCAAATACTGTGCTCCAAACATACAAATCAATTTATCTTTTTTAGCTACTAATGATATTTTGTCTGGTTTCATACGAGGAAACACGTTTTTCATTAGATTGTTGTCGACTTTAACGTAACGTACAAGAAAATTTTGTGCATCAGCTTGTGCTTTGTTTGTAGAAGCAGCATTATCACATTTTTTTACATGTCTCCACAGTTGTTTCCTTGAATAAAAACCAAGACATTTAGAGCAAGGTAAATAGTCAGTCTTTTCAGAAAACCTACACTTCTTCACAGGTTTGAATGCAGTTTGCGAATTACTCACATAATTACCCTTTTTTCTTAAAGCGCTAAAAACTTGTTTACGTTTAAGACTATTTTTGGGATGTGCTAATGCTGATTGTACTTCAGGTTCAGCTGAGTGGTTTCGAACCATATGTCGTGAAAAATTCAAAATGAAATCTTCACAGTAGTAACAAAAATCTCTTTCTCTAATGCGTTTACCTTTCAAATTACTCTCTGATGTTTTTTGATTATTCGGCACTTCTGTATCTATATTTTCTTTGTTTGTTTCGTGATTATTTTCCGAATCTTCCCCTAAGCAATCTTCTTTCGACGAAACTTTTTCTTTTTCTGTTGGATTTATATCATCGCAATGGCTTGAAGCAGCCTGAAATAATATAAGTTTATCGTATAAAGAGCTTACGAGCTAATGTATTACCGACAGCGTGTATGCAAAATTCTATAATGATCAGTTTTGTAGTCAAAGCATGAAAGTAACAAACAAACAAATAAAATCGCTGTCACACCATATAAACTGTTTAATGAAAATTATAGCATTAAAATTAAAACAGTGTTATTTCTCTTAATGATCATAAATGTCTTTGCCAACTTTGTAGGTATGTGTACCAATTTTCTACTGACCTTATGTGATCCATCTAAACATTCGGTTTCCATTAATATTTCTTGATCAGATTCTGACGTGGATTCATAAGATGATGGTTCATAATTCATATCATTTGAAGATTCAGAAAAGTCAGACTCATTGTCAAAGCATGGTACCGACTGGTCTTGATTTCGGTCATCTGATATTACGCATGGGATTTCTACCGGAGGTTTTTCGATATCGTCTACATCTGAGACGTAAGTAGGTTTATTTAAAATTGTATTATCAGCAAGATCAAGCTGTCTTATAGGGCTTAAGATAGACGATTCAATTGCTTTTAGAGGAGGTTCGATATTATCAGTACTTAACAGGCAGGTGTAATTTTTCTCTATATTTTTAGGATCAAGGGGTCTAGCGTAGTTCAAGATAGTAGGAGGATCAACTGTTATTGACGGAGGCTCGACATTATCACTACTTAAAAGGCAGGTGGAATTTTCCTCTACAGTTTCAGACTCAGGGAAGCTAGTGTGGTTTGAGATAGCAGGAAGATCAACTGCTACTGGCGGAGCCACATCAGAAACAACTGCACTTGAGACGTAAGCAGGGTTATCTGAGATTTTATTTCCATAATCCAGAAGGAAATTATTCACAAAGGATTCAGATAATATATCAGATGATTTGCAAAAACTATGCATCTGAGAATCAGGTATGTCACTGAAAGACACATCAAAAGAACTATTATGACCTGCTTCACTAAAGGGAACACTTTCTTGATTCTGAGTAGAAAGAGACGCGTAGGAATCTGATATATGAGTAACATTTGAAGATATGGAAGGATCAACAGTGTTTTCTATCTTCTGATTTAAAATAGACGCATTAAAGTCCGAGATATTGGTAACATTTGGAAGAATGAAAGAGCAATGAGTGGAACTTGGAGGCTCGTCCACGTGAGCACTGACTGGGACAGATGTTAACAAAGTATTATTTTTGTCACTTATATCTTGATCGATTGCTTGAACAGGGTTTGCATCAACTCTACTTGTTTTCTTTTTGCGTCCTCTATTTGTTTTTCTGGTACCGTTTCCTCTTTTTTGATCTGCAAAATAATAAAAATGATAATATTTTTAATTCAGACCAAAATTAATCCATAGTAGTGTAAGTAACAAAAAAACTTATACACACTAGTGTTAGTAAACATTAACGTGCGGACAAAGTTTTTCTAAACCGGTGAGTTTTAGTTCTACTATACTGTTTTCAGAATGCTGTTGTGACTATCTCTCATCCTTCTCAGCAGCGAAATAATGCAAATTATTAATGATTTAGTCAAGTATCATATGATTTTTTGTGCGGAAAACTATTTTCAATGAAAAATCCTAGATAAAATAAAAATTCTAAATTTGAACTATGATGTTGATGATACCTACTTAATAAATGATTCACTCTTACAACTGTTAATGCGTAGATAAGTGCTTTAGATTAAACAGTTAAAAATATTTTATTGTTACCTATGGGAGAGAACGTATAATTTATGTATCCATTATATGTTATGCTGAGTTAGCTATTGGTTTGTTGCAGCTCGCTAACCGTGAAGGAAAACATCGTGAGGAAACCGGGGTGCTCGGGGTGTGTTCGCATATCTCAGTGCCTGAAACTCGAGCCATGTTAGAGGCCTTAAAAGGCGGCTCAAATAATTCTGACACTAGATGGTTCGTTCCATCACACGATAAGAAGAAGCTGTTGGTTTTCCAATAAACAAAAAAAAGTAAAACAAAAAATTTTTTTTTTTACAAAAAGTCTTTATCTCTTTGTTCTTCACTGCCTTCGATATTCATTAAGACATGTTAAATAAAGTGAGGGGAACTGGGGGACGTCGTAATGATGCACCACGTGCATGACGCCAAAAATATTGTAGGATGTATATAATATATACAGACGCCGAATTAACGCATAAATCTGCGAAATACCATCTTAATATAGGTAGAGTAGCATATTTATTCGCATTATTATTACAAAATTAATAATGTGTTCGAAGAGTAGTCTTAGGATTTGTGTCTTTATGTTTTTTACAATTTACCTCAGCATAAGCTAAACGAATAGGTGTGAAGTGTTGTATGGCAGTCGTTTACTCCTTTGATTAACATACAAATAGGTAGACTAGGTACAAGAGCGTCGGTGGCTCAGTGGCTAGGGCGGTTGTCTCTCATCCGGGAGGCGCCGGTTCGAGCCCCACCACGTACCAATGTGTTTTCGATTTTCGAATTCATATGTACGTTTATTCGACGCTCTTACGGTGAAGGAAAACATCGTGAGAAAACCTGCATACCACTGCGAAGAAATTCAAAGTTTGTGTGTGAAGTTGACCAACCCGCACTGGGCCAGCGTGGTCGACTATGGCCTATTCACCCTAGTTCAGGGTAGGCTCGAGCCCCTCGGTTGGGGGCATATATGGGCTGATAACGAGGTAGACTATTTTTATCCCGACGTATGTAAGTGAACAGCAATCTTAACCGATTTCCACGCAGATGATATCTTTATATGTAGGCACCTATTACACTTAAATGTACTTTGAAAATATTAATGTAGTAGGTACAAACCTTTCTTAATTTAATTATTTAATTCAGCACATATTATACACTCATCAGTTGGGTAGTGATCGTACAATAAATAGTTACAAATATGACAGAAAGAGACACTATTCTCTAGCCACCAAATGATGTTTAATTTGTTGTTCATGTCGACAATTATATGTTTAGGTTTCCCAAAAGAACTTGAATACACTCCACAAATTAAACACTTATTCCGCAGTATGAAATGAGTCGAAGGCCACGGCCACTTTAATTCCTTTTTTAAAATATATTTTAAGTAATTTTTGTTCAAAAATCTGTCTATATCAGCAAAGATGACCATTTTGTAAGAGAAATCTAATAATTTAATTAGGTAGGTACGTTGTAAGAAAATTGTATTGTTTAAGGTGTGAGTAGATACAGACACAAGAACAGCATAGATCGAACTGACGTTCTGTAAGACGATTAATAGAAAAACACTAGTCTCCACTCATAAAAATATTTAAACGCTTGATTAGTTAAATAGTGTTTTGTCTCATTTTGACATTTGCGAAACATTTGGTGTGAGAAAGTGACAATTTAACTAATCAAATGTTTATAAATAAGGGGTCATACATATACCGATCCTCAAACTTAGATACAGAAAATAAAACTTACCTGTAGTGAAGCCTGTAGCCAAAGTATTCTCTTCGACTAATTTTAAAATTTTTCTACCACGAAATCCTTTTGAATTCATCTTCAAGCAACATTCAATAAGTTCCAATAACTGCACGTGAGTTTATTTGCACACACTGATGTAAACAAACAATAATCAAGCGCCGAATATTATGCAACGCGTACGTGACCGAAGACGATATATATTGTTTTGATTGCGGTAAGTAGTTAGTAGATTGTGTAACAGATTTACTGAGCGAGATGGCAACGTCGCAATTGTGGACGCCAAATACGCGAATCCGTAGTCGGGAATTCCCCTAGATATACAGTGTGGATATACGCGCTGCAGCAGCGCCTCACCTGCGCGGTGATTTCTTCGGGAACTTTTCAATATTTTATTACAACCATTTAAAGCGACTTTTAGCTTCCGTCGATTTTTGTACTACGGCTAGCTAGGATCAATAGGACCTAAGTGCCACCGGCTAACAAAGTAGCGTCCGGTATGCGGACGCCAAAAGCAGGTGGACGCCAGTTTAAATGCACTTTCGCCTTCAGTGGACGGCCAATTGTTTGCGGGATATATATATATATATATATATATATATATATATATATATATGATATGGTACATGGTTAGTCAAAACTGTTTTTGACTAAGAACATCTGAACCACTTTTGCCAGAATTTTGCAGATAAGAGTGGTTGTGGTCTCATCTCAGTAGTTCGGTTGTTTTGTTCCTGATCGGAGCCTTCATTACAATTTTTTTTTACACAGATAACCTTGATAAAACGTCCACAGCTGGACAGAGACCTCCTTCATGGCACGCCACATTGAGCGGCCCACATTGTCGTCTCCAGTGTCTCAAATCACTACCAAAAAATATTTGCTACGAAACGACTTGTTGATTTTCACGCAAAATACTAAAGAGTAAAAGCTCAAATTACCCAGAAAACGGCAGTATATCATGAGCACAAAGTACATACATACATCAAAGGGCTAAGATTTACTCGTATTGGATGCGTACACGCAGACGTCACGCCACTCAACTGACAGACGCATTAATATGGCGCCAAACGGGAGAGTCTTCGTTCGTTTTTCGAATGGGGGAATAGAGAAAGCTCATTGGCCGTGACCGATTGGGTTTATTTAATCTGAATAGGGATGTGGACATTACGGTGTACGGCAGTCGTTGGAATTATTAAGTCAAATAAGTGAATTTGGGTTGGTTTCGGATTTTTACTTCAATCACGATATTTCCATCTCGGAATTCCAATGTCCTTAAAAGTTAAACAGAATTTACTGGCATAATTACTGCGACCAAAACTTGCCCATCTGATCTCCATGATTAAAGGAAAATCACAACATTTTTGTGTGTGATGTTGTGCACTTAGCCTTCATGTTTGATGGCGCTATCTCAACCTTCATAACGAAACACAACAGTGCTATTAGCGCTGCTGTTTGGCGGCAGACTTAGGTGACATGGTGGTCTATCTAGCCAGGCGGACATAGAAATTGCCCTACCACGAACTTTTTTTTATTGAAGATAGACCAACACTTTTCCTCAATCTCACCAGATGGTAAGTGACGATGAGGTCGACGATGTAAAACTAAACCGAGTACCGATAGTTACCCCACTTAGGATCGAAACCGACGCCTCCGGAGTTCTACTGTTTTAAAATTACGAGTACGCCATACACTACAAACTTGTATTCTTACAACGGGACTATCGAACACTGCTTGCATCACACAACAACTATAAATGTAAATAAAAGCAGAATTTGGAAACACGCTGTATTTCCCAGTCAAAAATTAATTACGGCTTTTAACACCCGCTGCCAAACAAACACTAGCCTAATTTCAGGTGTAATAATAACTGCGGTCCAACAATTTCCCTGTAACCTGTTGACCCACATATTAACGATGAAATCATATGCTACGGTTAGGTTGGGGCCACATTGAACGCACAATATCGATCAAGACTTTTGCCCGACTACGACGAAACTAAAAGGGTGGTTATGATTTTAATAACCTCTGTATGTATGTTCATCTGTTCCCGTATATCTCCTAAACTACTCTTAGTATTTAGACATATAAGGTGTTATTGTAAGAGCCATGTTTGTCGGCGGGTTAAAAGCTACATGAGATTACATGGTACACTGTACTCCGGTGGACTCTACCCACCTAACATTTTCATTTATACAGGTAGTCGACTTTTTACGTGACCCTCTTTTCTGAGCCAAAAATTTGAATCATAATTAAAATGAATGCTGACAATAAACAAAACTAAAAAAATGCAAGTGTGAATCACTTGCATTTAGTCACTTTAGTCTAAGTTAACTAAGTTCAGCTAAGTTATTTTGAAGTAATCACTAGAGGTAGTTACCTGGGTTCGTTGATCCGTCCTTTAGTTTTGAAACCATACATAAAATTCCCAAAGATTTGTTGACAGAAAAAGTTTTTAATTAAGCCAGATTTTCGCATGGCATGGGCAATTTGTTGCTCAAACATTAATTCTAGCTAACCAATTGCTCTAACTTTTATTTAAGTAGTAGTGATAGCCTTAACAAAAATCTTAGACATTATCAGACTCACACTCCCTTATTCCATTTTATGAAGAAAGTTGTCTGTGACAGACTGTACAATTAATTATAATTTTGTTTACACAAACACCCAGAACTAACCACAAGCGTTACGAACAAGCTAATATAGTTATATAAGACCTGTATGATACTTTCTAAAAAAGATTAACATTATTTGGCTATAAAATAATTAATTTTCTGTTTCGATAGATCTCTATCTTGATCTCAGATATGAACTAGCAGATGTTCGAGATTTAATCCGCTAGAATTTGTCCAACCTGAACGTCCATTTGAAATATTCGTAAAAGAATTTTTGAAATCGCTGAAAGAATGTTTAAAACTTTACACACACATTCAAACTTGCTTGCAATGCATGTAATTTATCTACGTGATACAATCCGGAGTTAGGAATCCGTAGACGAACTAAGGTCACCGACATAGCTCGACCAGTCAGTGAGCTGAAGTGGCAATGGGTAGTCCACATTGCTCGAAGAATGGATAAGCGATGGGGAGTAAGAGTTCTCAAGTGTCGATCACGTACCGGGAAACGTATACCAAGCAGTACCCCCTACTAGATGGACCGACGAAGTAGAAAAGGTCGCGGGGAGTCGCTGGATGCAAACGGCTTCGGACCTGTCATTGTGGCAAACCATAGAGGACGCCTATGTCCAGTAGTGGATGTTTCCCGACTGATGGTTCAAACTTACAAACGTAAACTCTTTATAATATTAGTAAAACTTTACTTTAACCACTTACTGTATCTACATATCGTCAGTAGTCAAAGTAAAGCTTTAGACACACCAGGAACACATAAACATCGCACGCATCCATCTGCTCCAGGCAAAACGTTGTGGTGATGCAATAATTACTCAAAGGTATTTGTCTACAATTAGTTACTGACACGGTTGCGAAACGATTGAACGAAATATGGGAAGTCTTGTTCCAGTTAACTCAGTGTAGCATCGAAAATAAATTCGAAGACGATATAGTTCAATACAAGTCAACAAGACTACGCAGATCAGGCAGGATAATCTGGTCTTACCAAAGAAGAACGTCACCATTTACAATTAATAGAACGAAGACTGAATAAACTGATTTAGCTTGACTAGACTTAGTTTAGCGTTTCTCTATATCAAGGTACAAAATATTTGACCAACTATGTTATTAACCAAGCTAAATATAGAAATAAGCAACCAACAGTCTCAAGTACAAAAAATTTAATTCAAAGTATCGACAGAGAAAACTTTGTCTAAAATTGATGTCTCTCGTCGAAAGATTAAAAATAACTGTTTGACATTTCATCGTCATTGAAATCACTGTCATATTTTAAAAAGGTTTTCTGTAGAAATGGGCGAAAATTACTCCGGAGATTGAATAAAAAATCTGATTCATGATGAGGTCATCCTTCAATTTCCCGACTTGACATGAGGGGTTCTGACATAGTCACCGCTTAACAAGCGAATTGGTGATCGCAGTTACATGTTGCTGTTACATTGGTAGCACTGCTACGCATTACCATCATGACATGGGGTTGTGGTACCATTCCAAATTTGAATCCTAACCAGGTCGAGGTCATATAATATCAAATCGTTCAACGAACGTGCAAACAAGAATGCCAATGTGTCATGCGATGTCACACTGTATAGCTAACAGACGAGTATCATATTACAGATTACAGACAAAGGGACAAGTGCACAGTAATCAACAACAGATAACAAAGCAGCTGTTACGTGTATACCAGGAAACATACTCAGCACGCCCAACAATAACAAATCAGTAAGAGCAGACAATAACCACGATATAATGCTAGAGTTAAACGATCGCAAGTATTTTGGTGCAGTTCGCTGTGGGCTAGCTGCCAAACGTCAGTTCATCGAACACTATTTCCGTGGATAGTGAGCATTCGGCTAGGTCAAAGATCAGGAAGAGGTAAGAAATGGCGGCATTCTGAAATTAGCGAAGCACGAGAAGAGTATGTCACTATTTCCAATGTTTCTATTTCCATTGATTTAAATACTGGCACCGCGTGGCCTACTGTTTCAATTTCATAGGATTGACTATGTATTATATCCTCTTTATGACTGACATAAAACGTTACAACGAAACATATATTAATAATAATCCCACCTTTACCATTTGCGAAGAGATTTTTGTCGTCATAGAAATACATAATGATATAGTATTTAAATCCGCGTGGTCGTGGTATAAGGCGACGAAGGGGAATCTGTCCAGGAGTTGAGCAGTAGCATATACCTATGAAACAGCTGTATATTACTGCGAACACCACTCCACCTGCCAAACGTGGTGATTGTAGTTGACGTAGACGAAATCGCAGATAAAAAGTTTGTGCTTAATTAAAATCTCGAATCTCCATCGTAATAATCTTTGACAATGAATGCTAACCATGTGCTATACTTACGAAACATCGGAATTGGGTTATGGAAGCCTTGACATGGGATTTTTTAATGTTTACATTGAACGACTAACCGCCCGCCCATCCCTTTTGTTTCGAATTCCTAAAGGTATTAAAGATATTACAAATTGTGTCAGCTATTAAAGCTTGTAGCCATAGAATTGATATTACCTACAGCTCCAGGATATTGAAAATTAATAGCAGGAACCTTTATTTGTATTGAAAATGTACATTTAAAAATCAATATATTTATTTGGGCATCGTAGCTTTAATTAAAGATATAATACTCAGACGGAAGCCTCAAATGAAGCAATGAATTTAAACAATACAGTGTAAGGAAAATATAACACAGAAAACATGAAAGAATGTATGATTGCGTAAAAAACGCGAATTCTGACTAATCCTCCCACACATTATGTGATATAAATGAACATACCTGAAGATTATATCTGCTTGGTACTAGAGAAAACTACATACATAGCACCCTGAGCAATTAATTTTATCAGAAACTTGTGATTTCAGAAAATAAAATAATAATAAATAAAAGTATTTATTTTACAAAAATTATATCTATAAAATTTTATATATAAAATCGTGGTGGTTTTGTCAAATCATCTCATGGAAAGTCCCGACAGGAAAGTCTATGATCCCCCATCTTATGTCCAAAAGTGGACTTACGCGTAAGGACTGAGGACGACGACCTAATCGTGAATTTAGTTTTGTATTCTATCGCCGAAGTTATTTGCGCCTATTTCTACAGAAAGCCTTTTATAAATGTAACAGTGATTTCATGACATCAAAACATTACTTTGAAATTCATTACATAAGCATCAGGCTATCATGACAGATATTTATAGTATAAGAAGGTATTGTTTTGATAAAGGAACTTAATATAAATAGAATCAAATGCCCAAATAATGAAAACAATAGTTCACCGGTAGTCCAAGACAGTGTAAACCTGAAATAACAGAAAACGAGAAACAAATTCAGACTTACATTAAATCACAAACAATCCCACCGTCTCGATCACATCACATACACATAGCACAATCACACCCATTCACAATCACTATCCATCACAACCACTAAATCACGCCTCATCACGGAAAGCATGCGTCGATCGCATAAGCGCGGGAGCGACTGACCGCCTAATTTCTTCGCGCTATACAAAAGTACTAACACAGACAATTTACAATCACTCGTCGCGGTCGCTACTTCCTCAGGTTTAGAGTTTAAAACTGCTGATCTTACTTGTATATATAAGTTTGTCGAGAAACATGTGGTGTCTTGTAATCATTTGTAATTAAGTACTTTTTATTGACGATCTTAAGATCTGTAAGTTTCAAAATTACAGCATGTTTGTTTTAAATCGTCAAACATTCATAACGAATTTGAAAGAAAAGGTAACAAGTGATTTGAATAAAGCAGACATGTGCAAGAAAAAGACAAGATATAGTTCCCACAAAATTTTCTTGTTTATTTATAATTCTTTGTACGTCAACAGTGGCTTCACGTACGTCAGGTTCTAATGATTCATTAGCATATTTTGTGGAGAACATAAAGTGTTATCTTTAGGTTTTCTATGTCAACAGTATTCGTATTTTTACTGTGCAATGAACTTTCTTTGCATGTATGTGAGAATCATTATAATATAGTCGTATCTTTGCGCATCTCTTTCTATGATTATAAAACGGCCCTACAGTGAATCCTAACTATTTTAGTTTATACTAGACAAGTACAATACAAAACCACATTTCATGATGCCTTACATGTGTCAAATTGTCTGAAATAATCTATATACGCAGAAAAAACTTTGTACCTTTTTATGAAAACTGCGCGGACGGCGGAGTACGAAATATCGCACACATATAGTATAGTGCAGAATGCTGATATTTATCAAAAAAATTAAAATAATTTTGTTCGAATTTCGACCGCTGGGCGACACTAGTATATAAAATTTTGGCGAGTTACATTCTATTTTCATTTATTTCAAACTAAGTTACTTAATATCTGAAGTGTTTATATACAATGATCAATAATCTTCATCTCACCTGAAGTAATAAGTGAGGACAAGGCCATTGGATAGACAGCGTGCTTATCTACATATAAACCTCAAGTTTGTTGTCAATACTGATTTGTAAGGAGCAGGGTGAGAATCAGTAGCTTTATGGTATCACCATTCAGCATATGTACACAAAACATTTCACACGTTTATTATTATACTACCAGTAAGCTTAAAGTTCTTCGATGTTGTTGTTTTTGTGTAATGTGTGGAAAATAAATGGTCAAGCTAATGTGGCGCTTGCTCTATTACTTTTCATACCGGACTAAAACAGTGCTATTTACACTGCTGTTTGTCGGATATAGGAAATCCCGTACCACCAACCAAACTTTTGTAGTAACCGAGCGTTGGGAAAATGTATGTACTGTAAAACCAGTCACAGTTGTTAACTCGTCAACCAAGGCATTTATTATTATAACGGCCACTCTATTCATGAAAATTAAACAGCAATCATTAGCCGCAACCTGAATTAAGCATCGCGTGACATACAAAAAGTCAACATGTACCAAACTGTCGCCATGCCTTTCGTGACTACACATAATTTAGTTACGTCGACGCGACGGACGGCCTGTCACTGAGCACCATGGGTTTGCGTGACTAGCCGAGCAACAGGTCACTGGGTGCCTTCCACTGGGTTATTAATTAAATTACTTTTTAATGTGCAATCTATTCCCTCAATATACGAAGCCCGTAGACGAACGGGGGACACCACCACAACTCGACGAGTCAGTGAGCTGAAGTGGAAATGGGTAGGCCACATCACTCGAAGAATTGATAACCAATTGGGAGTAAAAGTTCTCGAGTCGCGACCACGTACCAGGCTGTCCCCCTACTAGATGGACCAACGACCTGGTCGCAGGGTGTCGCTGGATGCAAGTGGCTCGGAACCGGTCATGTGGCATACCATGGAAGAGGCCCCTATGTTCAGCAGTGGACGTTTCTCGGGTGATGATGATGTGCAGTCTATTATATAATATATAAATAATAATTAACTGACTATAATATAACTAACGAAAGTAACAAAACGATCATACATTCCAACAGCCAGGTAAATAACACTTCGTTATCAGGAAAAACAAATACAAATAAAACAACGGTTAACAATGATGTCGTTCAGACTGTCATGCCATGTCGCAACGGATTGTTAATCTTTAGCAATGATAATTGGTGTTAATTGTCATTGTTTTCCCACGAACATTTATAGACCATGGGTTTGACGACATGCGACCGACATAAAGTCAGTACTGTTGCGTGGCAAAGGACCAGATAATGAAGGCTGCTTACACAAAATCAAAAGAATATTATTGACTGTTTTCACTAAAATTTCGCCACTAGTTGCTACTTTGACGTCTTCCACTCCAGAAATATGTCTATTTTCCTTTCATAAAATAAAGTATTCTTTCTCCCATCCTAATATAATGTGCGCTGTCAATTTATAAGCTGTCAAGTTTTATTCATATGACAAAAGGTAGAGAGTAACATTTCTGGAATGGAAGATGTCTAACCATCTTTTAAACCAGAGTGAGGAATTATCAGTCAGTCGATGACTTAATAATTACAATTAAAGGTTTTATATTTAAAAATAGAGTGGAAAAAACAGGAACCGATCGTATTAATAAATGGCTATTAAGACTTCAGGTATAGAAATTTTAATACGCTAAAGAGATTACATTCGTTAAAACTTATTAATTCGCAATTATTGTCAGCAGAATTCCTTTTTCAAATGTTATTTACTTAGTTATGATGATACCGGTGATATAAATTGTCTTAGAACCTGGATACAATTAGGAAATTAACCAGAACTCACCGAAACTTTACTGTACTCGTGGTGATGCGCCAAATGCAGCGGCGCACAGCTCGACGCAGCACTCGAAACGCTCAGAGCATCGCCTTCGCTGGTCCCCTCAGTTTCGTCCCACCGCCTCCGCCCCGACCCGCTGCGAACACCCCCGACAACCCCCGAACCACGCTCAAGCGAAGCAGTAAGCGACACATCACCCGTTCTCGGAACACCACTATCATCCCCGCATTCAGACGACGAACTCTCATACCCTTCAACACTGATACCGCTTTCGAATTTTTCGTCAGATTCCTCTTCTATCACATCGATTTCAGATTTTGAATCTTTCGACCCAAATCTGAAAGAGTCACTATGCACCCAAGGCCTTTTACCTGTACTTATGTCTGATTTAACGGTATCAGCGTCTGATACTTCCTCGTCTGAATGTAATGTGTCCGATTCGTCTGAATCTTCATAGCAACTTTTAAATGATAAGTCCGATTTAATCGTTACGTTTGAATTACACGACTGTAATGACCAATGATCAGAGTGTTCCGAGGAAGATTTGCGTAAACCACAAGCACGGGTAAGGCTAGCGTCGGTCGATGAATTATTTGAGATAACATCTGCTATGTCTTTGATAGAATAAGGACCAGAAGATGTTGATAGCGTAGAAGGTTGTGACATTGCGGTATAAATTGGACTATTAGAATTATCCTCTTTGTTTTGATCTTCGATTAATTTATTTCGCAAAATTATGTCTTCAACGCTTACAACAGCGTAAGGTTCCTCTACAATTGATGGCACAGACATTATTTTTGGCATCACTTTGTTTTTGACTGTCGAAACTGGAGATGAATCTAAGGTGATATTAGGAGTAGAGATACTCCTTTTAACAGCAGAGAATTTGACGATAAAGTTGGAGGCAGATTCACGTCTTTTCGCGTGCAATTTACAGTCTTCTGTGTCGCAAAAGCATGTGAACGTTGATGATACTATTTCTCTTCGATCTTTTATAGTGCCCAGGTCAATAGACACATTAGGTTCTTCTTCTTGAGGTAATATTTCTAATAAATCTTCAGCGCTGTTGTGATGTTTAGGCGGCCTGGGCTTACAAAAACAAATAGCTGTTTCGAAGTAACTATCCCTTTTATTGTTAGGTACTTTAGTAAATGGCTCAACGTCTTTATATAGAGTATCCCTATTAAAAATGTAAATAAATTCTTTCACTGTGGGTGCTTTATAAATACAGTGTCCAGTGCCTCTGATGTGGTAGCTAGCTAGGGTTTCCTTCAAAAACTGACCATCCCATTTAGGCAAATCTGTAACATGGGTTGAGTCTCTATCGACTTCAATGTTTGTAAAAGTCTTATGTCTAAAAAGAACTTTCTTTCTGACTGTCGGTTCCTTCTTTTTATTTGGTAAAGTACCAGTCATAGATAAATAAACAGATTTATTGTTATCTCCAGTCACATCAACATTTTCAAGAGCACTGGCTTCTGTAGCATCGGAGTAAACGGACGTATTCGAATAAGTTCTATGAATGTCAGATTTATCGAGGCTCGGATACAATTTGGACTGTTTGCTGTGACGAAATGATTTAGATTTTTCTGATAACAATATGTCTTCTAAATTTGTCTCATCAAACATAGAATCCGAACTCATAGATGAAGATCTGCTAGTACTGGGAGACGGATCGTAATCCAAATCGGTGGTAATTACTTGTGCAGGTAAAAGCGTTCTCTTAGGAGGTGCTGGCTTTTCTCGTAATAATGAAACATTTTCATACAGAGGCTTATTTTCTTCTTTATCTGACTTTTTGGGTGGTATATGAATTCTTGTAGCAGGAGTTGGTGCAACAGTTTTATTTTCAATATGAATATTTTCGTATATTGCATCTAAATTTTTGATGTTTGTTGTTACCATAGTAGGCCTTGGAGGTGGTTTAGGGAATGAATTAGTTTCAATAATTTCATTTGATATAGTTTGAGCTTTAGATGCATCGTAGGGCTCATAGCATTCATTGATTAAATTTTCGGACTCTCCTGACACATTTGATTTGACTGATGATCTGTCAGTATTATCTCTAGGTTCAAATATAGTTGCACGTAATGTGACATTTGTTCGATTTATAGCTTCAATTAATTTACTTTCTTTATCACTAATTTTATCACAGTCTTCTTCAGTTATTATAACAGAATCACAGCTTGATTCGTGGTCACTTGTCTCGTTGTTTTCAGATATATTGGGCAGCGACGTTTTAAAGCCAGGACAACTACGATTGCTTCTATTTACAACAGATTCTCTGTTTAATGTGCCTAGCCTATCAAGAGATATGGTATCAAATTCATCGTTGCAAACTATTTCACCTGATTCCTCCTTCTTCGACAGTATTTTATTAAAAAATTTACTGTTGCCAATAAGTAAAGTGCTTCTATGATCTGAGTTTTTGGGTTTATCGCCAGCCGACTCTAACCCAGAACTGTTAGAAATGTTAGGAGCCGAATTGAACTTCGCTTTTAGGCCCAAGCATTTGGAGGCAAGCTTTTTTACAAAACTCTGAGGATGACTCTTTGTTACTGATGATGAAGATGGGGACATTAAGCTACTATTGTTGTTATTATTATTTATATTTTTCTGGGTCTCTGGGGCTTTCCTGTAAAACACATAAAGCAACAAAATATAAAATAAATCATAAAATAATAACACTGATCATGATGTGTGAAACAATATAATTAGTGTTAGTTTTATATCCAATTTTTACCACCACCATAAGCATAGCATGTTCTATAATATTATTTTATATTATTTTAACCAAGTTCGGTATAAAATAACTTACTAATATATTTACTACCAGTCAGTAAACAGTACTTTTAGCTGACGGAATTTTTTCCTGATTACACTACCCTGCTTCGCTAAAACAGTGTTGTTCGATTGTACTGAAACATCGGATGATGACTTTACAAATGGTTCCAAGACATAATTTGTATCATCGTAATCATCACCTGCAACTGCATTACTATCTTTAATGTCTTTGTAATACTTGTCGGTCTCTTCGTTCTCCTCATCACAGTCTATTTTTTCAACATTGACATATATATCTTCACAACTGTAGAATACTTCTTTATCGCCATACCTATCTTCCTTTATAAAATTATGTGGACAAAAGCATGGTATGTGATCAGCTCTCTCTCTTTTCTTGATGAAAGGATGAACATTTCCGTTAACCGTCTCAGGATTGAGGGCATAAGTGTATTGGTAATCTTGGACACTGTAAATGCAGCCTGCATCGCCCTTTAAGTGGCATGAATTAGTGTTTGGAACGTAACTATGCAACATAGTCAAAGAGCGCCGCCTCAACTCGTTTTTTATAGGTGCCATAGCCACGTAATCAGGTTGTTGTTTATTGATGATTTCGTATAGAGCATGTGGATTCGCATTCAAGCAAGCTGACGTAGATCTCCTTCGCTTTGATATGTTTAGACAATCCATAGTGGTATACCCACCCTTTTCAGCATAAACGACTTTATCATCATCGGGCACGTTTATTGATATATTTTCATAGATTTCACTGGTTGTAACTCTTTGTGGCACATGGGTGTTATTAATTTTAAGTACTGGTCTATACTTTTGGTTACTTTTAGCACTTATACCACCTGGAGTGATTTCAGAAATACGCATATTTGAAATCTTTTTTGTAGTTTCTATCAAAGGTTTCGGGAGAGGTTTCGGTTTCTTCTTTAAAGCATTTTTCAAGTCCTCGATAACGGACGAAAACTTTCGGTTTCCGTTATAACATATCTTACTGGATTTCCGTTTTTCCGGCGGACTTTCAAAGGGCAAATTTTCGTATACTTTTCCTGAGTCAAGAGCATCTTCATAATCGTGGTTAGCATAGATTTGTATGTCATGTGAATCACAAGTCACATTTTCTGGTAAAGCTACATAATCAGATGTTTCAGTAAAATTCTGTTTGGAATTATTTGACCATTTCATATTTTTTTCATCATTCGCGAACTTTAACGGTGGTTCTATTATTGAAGGTTTGCGCGGGTTATTAACATAAACATTCATTTTTTTAGACGGTTGCTCGTTATGAACATTAGGTACAATATCATTATCAGAAAATGTGTTAGTGGCGAAAGCATTGTTATTGTTTGCAAGTGGTACAGTTTCATCGGAAGTAAGAGCTGAGGACCTGTAAATTGCAATTTAAGGTAATATTAATCTACGAGTATCTCAAGGAGTAGTAAAACCTTATACGCGAATAGTTTTCTGCTTCCGACAACAAAATAAATAATATTGTGAAATACTAAGTTTTTGAGTGTCGTATCGTGTTTATGCCCATATTAATTTTAATATACCATCCTATTCAGTTGAGTTGAAGATGTTTGTGCGATTCAAACGACGACGTTTAAACGAGACTCCCGTCGTGAAAGCCTCCGTGTCCGTTTCTAGACAAAATCAAAGGCTCGGAAGATTTTAATGAGGCGCCAGCATTGCCAGTTTTTGTTTTCGAATTTTTTTGAAGCTTGTTTTGTTTACAAAAGAATTTTAAAGACTTTAGAAGTATAACTAACTGTATTATGATTATTTGATGGTGTCAGAAATTTGTTTTTAGTGTCAGAATTTGATACTGGTCTCTGTAGTTTATATTACCGAGTATAGCAGCGAAAAAGCTTGAAACGCAGTTCCAATTTCGATTCGACCAAATTGGAAACTAATAAAACACATATCAGAGCCCTCTAAAAGCGTTCCAAGATAGCAATCAGAGTTCAAAGGTGGAGACACCGTGTGTAGTAATTGAGATCTCGTACTCCAATTAAGGCACGAATGTTTAGAGTCTCTTCACGAGATCTTTGGTATAATTACAGAGGGGGTATTCCTTTACAGGCACGCCCTTAGCGCGACGGTGTTTAGGGCGACCTGTTAGCGAGCTTACGACTCAACGGACTTTTTAAACGTATCAAAGGGATGTTTTTTAAAGGAACCGCTTTTATTCAGGACGTTCTCGTTTATGTTTGACAATTTATATACGTTTGTATTTAAAGTCAGATGTAAAGGAACATGAAGCAATGTCAACCCAATGACGGAGAGTGCAAGTTATTTGATTAGATAAAGCAGAATAAAAAGCAGTCGTAAAGTAATCATACCAAACCAAGAAACCATCAAGCCCAAAACACATTAGTACATTCAAAAGAAAAAATGGACAAAACAATAGAATGACGACCATGAAAAAATTAAATCAATCGCTTGCAGAAGTAATAAACTTAAATCTTTTACACAAGAGACTTCGCTTATAAGACAGTTTAATTTGTTTTACTTAGTCTCCTTCACTTACCATCAAGTTTGATTATGGGTATATGGAAGGTCATTGTGGAATGTTCATAAATTCTGCAAGCTGCTGATTCAATTGAGCAAACATTTATAACTAGATTCTTATATACTAAGGCAATTATTGAAAATATCTGAAATAGGTCAATATTGGAGAAAGACGTATAATGTAAATTGCGAAAAGGTACAAGTTATTTTTCTTCACGTAGGGTTTGCACTTGCCCTTCAGCTCAAATGATGAAAAGGTCATAGAAAGCGTGCTCAACCAAAAGTTTTAAGTTACTGGCTACGTCACCTAAAATTGTTATAACACTACTGTTTGGTTACAGACTTAGAAAATAGGGGTGACAGTGGGAGCTACCCATGTGAAGACAGACCAGACCAATGCCTGAACACACATGGTACGCGTTATCGTAGATCTAGAAAGCGTCTATTTACACTTTGAAGACTTCCCATGCGTTACCTCCTAGAAGACGTAAACTAGGGCATTGCATATTGTAGCTGCTCGCACGATAAAGGTGTCAGCTAGACGCTCAGTGCAAGCTCTGAATGAATACCACATCAAAATGGCTACTTACATTGCGGTGGCGTGGGGGTAACTAGCGATGGGGCTGTAGTCTTGCACTGGGAACGGCGGTAAAAGCTCCTCTTCACTTTCGTATGTGGTCCTAGCTAGATTCTCGTATTCTGTTGAAGAAGAAAAAATATATTTTTTTTAAATTTACCCGCTACTTTTTCACTTCAATCTACACTGTCCTCAAAGGTTGCTTAGAAGAAAAAAACTTATCAGAGATAACACCTCCCAACTGTACCCTATTTTAATTAAACAGTCGTTCACCGTAGTTCGGCCAAGAATATATGAGCTATGAGTCAAACTACTGTTAGAGGATAGAAATGCCGCATAGTACACACGGCTACATATCAAGCTATACATTTCCAGTATACGCTAACCTCGCATGGAATGGACTCCCGAACGATGATAGTTCAGCTTATACTGGAATGGTATAGCTTGATATGTAGCCCTGCGTACCTTATACATTTTCTTTTTCTAAAATTTACTAATTGAAGTTGTTAACTTTCACGACGTAAAGCGTACTACGTAAAACGGTTTGGTAATTACAGGCAAGCTCAAATCATCGTAAACCATAAGAGTGGTGAGAGTGAGATATTGTCATATCTAAACGTCAAATCAGAATTGATTATATTATGTATTGTTATAAATAAATAACGTAAGGTTATACCGTGATTTGTAAGGCACGTAAAGGAGTGGATCCCGGTTGTTGTCTGTGACAGCAGTCGTGTAGTCAAGTAAGAGGCCTGCGAGCGGCTTGATAAACTAAAAAGACTAATCCCTAAAAATAAGGCCAAATTTTCCTCTGGGTTCTAGGTTGAGAAGGCATTCACTTCTGTAGAAACTAGTAACCACGCCAATGGTTTGTGTGTAGGTAGCCGACCCCGATAGAGAAACGAGAGCAGCCTCTGGGAATAATGTGTGGCCGTGATAGATCCTTAGTACTGTTAGTAATATATGATAGCAAGAAAAGGCTTTCATTACATTTCATACATGTATGAATATTCTCCGGGTCCTAGTGATGGTGAGACAGACTCACAATCCGGAAGTCTTAGGTTCGATTCCTATCGGTACTCGGTTCAGTGGCAGGGAATTTTCTGTTCACCTGGCGAGATACTACCATGTCACCTAAGCATGCCGCCAAAGTGCAGTGTTACAAGGGCTGTTATACAAAATTATCAGAGACAGGATTGAGGCTTCTGGGTGAGCACACTGTTCACCGGCCTTATAATCACTAACCATCAGGTGAGGCCAAGGCCATAATACATTAAAAACACTGACTTTAGTTTGTAACATATACAGAAATGCGCTTCTTGCAAAAAATAAAGAAATTTTACGTATTGACCATAAATACCTACTACGCATCACAAACCCTATCAGTATATACTGTTTGCATAAGTAAAATAAGGCGCACGTAACCACAAACCAAATATGAAATTATGTTCGTATCTGATTTAGTAATAAATTACCTGTACATGGAACTCAAATCCTTGTAAAATTAACTTAAAATCACAAGACACTCGAAGAACACTGTATTATTCTAAGCATTTAAATGATGACAGTAAATTATGTCACAAAGAACTAAAACTGCACATCTATTACAATTTTAAACGCGTCTGTGACCTAAAGAATCTTTGAAGAGACTGTTCGCAAAAGACGACCGTCTTGCGAGGAAAAGATAAGGTGTAAATTTGATATATGAGTCATGGTTGTGAGTCGTGATTGCCAACTTTTACTGCACAATTCGATGGGTAAAACCCAACGGTTTGGTTTCGGACGTAACGGGTTATGTTCGGAGAGTTATTAGATATATCAAAACTACATTTCTGATGTAATATTATGATGTCGGCGAACAGGTCAATTATTATTATTAATTTTTTGTGCCTAAAGGTGACACAATTCAAATAGTTATAGACAACAACATTGTCTTATCTAAATTGACGTTTGTTTAATAGTTTCTGATTCAGAATATTTTACACCACCAACTTTAGCTTCCATTCTTATAGAGTTCAGGTCAGAGGTCATTCATACGCTTGGACTAACGCTCCGGAGGTCCCGGGATCAATTCCCGTTGGGGGCACCTATCGGTGCTCGGGTTGTTTAGTAGTAGAGCATTTTCTATGACCGCCTGGCTAGCTACTACCATGTTACCCAAGTCTACCGCCAAATAGCAGTGTTGATAGCCACCACCAAGCAAATCGAGTGGTGATAAGTATCGAAGCTTGGAATATTTCTAGCAATTTAACTATTTTTAACTCAAGATATAGCCCTGTTGACAGCCAGACGGACGGACAGACAGCTCTAATAATAGGAGGTTATTATTCATATAATAAATAATGTTCAAGATATTCGATTTATGGGGGGGATTAGATTTTATGTTCCTTTGACTTCTTTATGTTTAAACATTTCTAATTTAGCCTTATGCGAGATTCCTTTTTAGTTGAATTACTCCATTTAACTCCTTCCAAATTACTTTATTAAATACTACTATTTTAATTACATCAGGAGTAACAGTAACATTAGCCCATCATGCATTAATAGAAAATAATTACTCACAAATAACTCAAGGACGGACGGAGGTACGGCAAAAAACTTCAAACAGACCTTAAAAAATATCTAAGAGATGGTCTCCTTACCTCGTATAACTTTTTTAACTCTCCTCGTGGCCTCTTCGGAGTAGTCAGCCAGCAGGTCGTGTACAGTCTTCCCTCTTCTATCCACCGCGTTCAAATCAGCACCTTTAGCCAGGAGAATACGAACTACCGATGCCTTGCCGAAGCAGGCAGCGTCGTGGAGGGCGGTGCCCGTGTGTGTGCGCACATTAGGATCGACGCCAGCTTCGATTAGAGCTGCTACGACGTCCCTGTTGAACAAAAACACGGTGAAGTACATAAAATGCGAGGACCGGAACAGGAGCCAAAAAATGCTAGGCATCTTTGGGGTAACAGTAATATCTTGGAAACAATTCCAGTCATCTAATATTCATGGATTTCTGCACACTTTCTCTCCCTCTCTAAACAAAATTAAGAAGGTACTGCACAAAAATTTGTAAATTAAAGTCAATACTATTTATGCGTTGAAATAGTTAAATACATTGAAATAGCTTATTTAGGTTAGCCGGATCCTTGAACAAGGGCAAGCTCTTGTTGAAATTTGATACAAATATACAAATAAAGAATTAATAAACAATGCATGGCGTTAATTACACCTAGAAAATTTTGCCGACAAAAAACTGGCCAAGTGCGATTCAGACAAGGCGACTCGGCACATCACATCATCTGTATAGGTATATCGACATCACAACGGCACTGGACGATATTTTTTTGTCAAAGCCAATCATTGCATCTTTTATGAATGACTACAACACGTCCAAACTACAAAAATCAATTCGTCGTTGCATATTCATGTGCATCGCTAACGAATCCGATCGAAATGCATATTTAGTATTGACGCGGTTTTTTTGCAATCAATGCTTGCTGGAGTCGAGAAAATACTATCAACTTGGCTTTAAAATAGGATCTGTTTAACGATTTCATTTTATAATAACTACAAAGCATGCAACTGAAACTTAAAAACGTAGGCTTTTTATCTTATGCAGATGCTTAAAAAAATTAGTCATCATCCCAATTCTATCTCCTATTTTAGATACTCGTAATTACTGCACAAAGCCAGCTATCCTATTTTAAAAGATTACGATCAAAGATATATATTTATTATTATTCTTATTATTAAGAGACATATAAACAGACGCCATTATTTATCGATAAATAGAAAAATCCCACGACTTATATTCTAAAAGATACTATGTATGACTTTTGTTAGTTATCAGACAAATATTAAAGCAAAGTGGCAAACTAAACAACGACCTATGATCCAAAATTCATGATCAAAATTAACAACAATGGATCAAATCTGGTATTCTAACAAACCTCAATTTGCTTTACGTTATAACGAGTCTCAATCAGTGCAGCTCTCAAGTCACAGGAGAAGCGCGATTAATGTTTTTTTAACAGAATAACTATGCTATGTCTTGTAGAATAGCAATGGTTTTGACGGTTCCAAACATTAACATAACGCTTCTAAAATAAATAAATAAAGTAATCTTTTAGACGTTTCAATAAACCAAGTCATGCAAAAACTTTATAATATAAACTGAATGGAAAGTGACCCTCTTAAAAATAAATCTTTAGGCATTCGTGACTTGTATTCTTAATGAACTTATTTTGAATAAATTATTTAAATATAAATTATTAGAAACTAGCTTCTGCCCGCGGCTCCATCCGTGGACTATAAGATTTATCTCATGGGAACTACTCGTTCGAGCGGGATATAAGTAGCATATATGTCTTTCCTTGGCCTTAAAACTATTCTACTACAAACAATTAAGTCATACAGATTTTCTCATAGGTCGTCACTGTATGAGAAAATGATTTTTTGGGTGAATTTATACCACGATGTAACTGTCATTCTGCTATTCTGGGTGGACACAAATACGACTATCTTAGTGAACGGACTGCACGCTATTGCTTTAGACTTGTGGCACGCAGGCGCCGAGCACAAGGCGAGCATCACACGCCACGTGTTGCCAATTTAACCCTTCGGCCGGGCGCGCGGAAAATTGACACACGGTAGCAATGGCCAACGAAACATTTATCGCTTGGATGTGACAATTAAGTTATGGACATATTTTTTCGGTACTCGATTTTGTTGGTGGTATTGTATATGTTTTTTTTTTACAGAGTATAGATCAACGCTTGGCCACGATCTCGCCTGATGGTAAGCGACCATGTGGCCTACGATGGTGCGCGTTGGTCTAGAAGGTGCCTGTTCACCCTCGACTTGAAGACACCCAAGTTATAGTTTTCTGGGAATACAGACGCCGGCAGCGCATTCCACTCCCTGGCTGTACGCATGATAAAATTAGAAGCAAAGCGCTTAGTGCGAGCAATAGGAATGTCAACGACGTATTTATTGGTGGAGCCCTGCTGTTCGTCTGTTGGATCGATACTTAAATGGCGATGGCGGAATCAACATGAACAGCTCTTGCGCGCACTCTCCAAAATGTAACCTATAGAATACAAAAAGGCAGGCCACTTTTCGCCTGTGTTCAAGGCTTTGGAGTTTGGCCTCCACGAGCGAATCATTGCCAATGAGCCTCTTTGCACGTCGTTCTACCGAGTCCAGGGCTGCTAGCTGGTATTTAGCAGAGCCATCCCAAAGGTGACATAGGTACTCCATACATGATCGAACTTGAGCTCTATAAAGGCTTAGGAGCTGTTCAGGCGTGAAGTACCGTCTCACCTTGGATAGGATGCCGAGTTTTTTGGCAGCGGTCTTTGCAATGGACTCGATGTAATTACCAAAGTTGAGGTCGGATGTAATATCCAGCCCTAAAAGCTCAAGGTGGTTAGTTATAGGTACGGAAACATTTTGGAAAGATGGAGCAAGATGGAATGGACTTCGCTTTGCAGTGAACAGACACGCCTGTGTCTTTTTCGCATTGAAGCTGACAAGATTGGCATCGCCCCAATCGGACACGGCCTTAAGTGTCAGCTCAACACGATCTACCATAGATTTTCTGAGGGATCCTGTCCTGAGGGATTATGTCCGCCTGGCTAGCTACCACCGTGAAGTCTATAGCCAAACAGCACTTTTATGTTCTAGTTCCGGTGGTAGAGCCAGCGCCTCATTAGCTAAAGGCTTCTGGGTGCGCACGCTTACCATCTAACGGCATTATCGTCCACTTACCATCAGGTGAGATGAGGGTCAAGTGCAAGCCCATCATACATAAAAATATGTACTTTTTCTTTTCTTCAAATAAAACTCCCATCAATTGCGGACACCCAGCACTAACACTTGTAGAATGAACGAAAATCTTGTAATAACACGTATAATAAATATAATTAAGGCATTATAAGTACATAAAGTTGATTGGTAATTATTACAAAATTTAATAATAATAAAGTAGTAGGGTCTAGTCACTGAGATCATAACATCCAGAGGTCGTGTCCCACTGAACACACATGAAATAACTAGGTCAGACACTTTAGTTTGTTATACACAAGGTCCACACAAAACGTACACCAAACAAGGTCATTGTCAGTTACACGTATGTGTGTATTCTTGTTAGCCTCATGCATTATTAGACGAGATCTCATTGGTTCGGTTATGAAGTCAAGTAGGACTGTTACTATTTAAATTTAGAATGTAAAGTTAGAATAAGACTCGCTTTTGCTAAATAAACGCCTCCATGGAAACAATCGTCTTCACACATCAAAGTACCAACGTAACGCAAATTCACAGGCACAAGAACGATTGGAGCGTGATAACGAACGAATGAATTATGAATATGAAACGTTTGTCGCTCGTGGTGTAACGACCCCCTTACATTCATGTACAGATTATAATGTTTATAGTCCACAGCGTAGACATTAGTATGGATAGAAAGAGTTCAGCTCCGAAATTACTTTCAAATTTCATTTTAAATTTTTAGTTTTTTTTTTAAATCTGGTTGAGGATTCTTAGCCTTTCCCAAAAAAAAATCATACTAACAATCTTTTAAAATAGGATAGCTGGCTTTGTGCAGAAATTATATAAAAATGGAATATTTGATTATGTCGGGAAATGAGTATTTATCTTATAAATGCAAAAGTGAGTTTGTTAATAAATTCCTTTGCAGGAAGGAAGGACCATCTTCAACCAAATGGTTTTCCTTGGATTTATCCCGATGCATGTATTTATTATATTGGCAAGCGTCGGTGGCGCAGTGGACAAGGCGCGGGACTCTCAATGTGAGGGTTCCGGATTCGAATCCAGCCATGTACCTATGAGTTGTTTTCCAATTCAAGTACATTATCCGATTGCTTAACGGTGAAGGAAAACATCGTGAGGACTCGTCGTATACTATGGCCACATACACTACAGGAAAGTAGGCCTGAGCCCCTGCAGTGACGTATATAGGTTGTTGATGATGATGTATTTATTATTACAGTACCATGAAGGAAGCTTATGTCCAGCACTTGACGTTTCCTGGCTGATGATGATGTGGAAGGACCATGTCCAGCAGTGGACGTTGATGATTATGAATACAAGAGTACTTACTTGTGACCATTCTTGCTTGCCATGTGCAGCGGTGTCGAAGCGAAGACTCTCCCCCGGGATATCGGACACTTGTACGGATCCACGAGTTGAGGTCGCACTCGAAGTAAATGTTGAACTGTCTCCAATCTGGTAAACAATAACAATCCAAATATATTAAACTAATCGTCAATATAATCTTAGTGATACAAGTAAATGCGTTCAAAAATAACTGGAAACCGACTTCAATTGCCCTAAAAGTCTACTTTTACTAAGGCAAATTCAAGATTTATATCGTTTTCTCATGGATGCCGTTGTCAGAACTGGACCAAATTGAGATGCGACCACACGGGAAGCAACACCTTTCAAATATAAAAAAGAATCATTTCAATCGGTTCACCCAGTCAAAAGTTCTGAGGTAACAAACATAGAGTTTAAAAAAACATACCCCTCGAATTGAGGACCTCCTCCTTTTTTGAAGTCGGTTAAAAATAAACAAACAGATTATTTTATTGAAATAATGTCGTTATGGTGGTTTAGAAACTAATTTAGTAGATTAACGGGAATTCGCTGAGAAAGCTTTCATATAAAATTTGACATTATTTTTGAAAATATAATAGTTGGCTTTTATAAGTAATTACCTACCTACTACATGTCTAACGCATAACTGAATCTGTTCCTGAGGTATGGGAGCGGAACGTTTACAG
The DNA here is from genome assembly GCA_910589575.2 of Carcina quercana. Classification (NCBI taxonomy): domain Eukaryota; kingdom Metazoa; phylum Arthropoda; class Insecta; order Lepidoptera; family Depressariidae; genus Carcina; species Carcina quercana. Next base: position 3,841,038 of record OU342446.1, on the reverse strand, counting down.
AACGTCAAACGACGACCGACTGAAGTTGTCATTAAACACACCCTCCCATACCGCTCCCATACCTCAGAAACAGACTCCGTTATGACCTGTAACGTACAACTTTAATGTAAGCTACAATAGCCGTTACGCAGCTAATGGTCCGGTCCCTAGATGGCGTTTTGAGAAATAAATAACCATCAACTTTGAAGTGTGTACGTTTCGCTTCTAACCAATCAGGGGTGAAACAATGCAGCGCCTATATTCCCGCAAAACTTCTCTCTCAGTTCCAGCGAATCTTTTAGGACGGCCTGGTACACGCTTTCCTATGATATAGTGAGCTCTTATAAAACCGAGACCACATTGGCATCGAAAGGATATAAAGTAAAGGCGGACAAACTTCAAACTCTTCAGCGTGGTTAGACCCTGTCCAAAAGCTGTGCGAAACCAAGAAACAAGATAATTATGTCAACTAGTTGTAGCGAGGTAATGCTGTGAAGTTGCCATAACTCCGTAACTCCACTAGTGGCGGTGCGGTCGGAGTGGATAGGAGTTAAGTTTCCTAAGGACGTTGGTTGTGAAAGCGTTGCAAAGTTCAAAGAAGCATCTTTCGGTAGTTCAGATTTAGTTGTGAGTTTGCGGGCGAGTTAGAGTTTGTTCAGTCAAATATGACGTAAGCATATGTACACATAAAACTAAAATAAAAATACGTAATAATTTTGATTTTTTATTTGGATTTTGCAAAGACTAATTGTCTCAAAAATGTAGTTCCTCGAATAGTGAAATGCTTATTATATGTAGTTTTCACATTGCATCTAGAACATTTTATTATAAGGTATACACATACAAACATTATTTTACGATCACTTAAAGTATCGAACAAGCTCCATAGAGGTACATTTTAACGCTCTAAAACACGTGTGACGTCACAAATGTCACCCGATTTATATGGAGCGTTTTAGCAACGCGTAGTATTACTTTTGGGCGGTTTGTACTAAAAAAGAACGAGTCGTATCGAGAAAAAAAGATAGCGGTATTTATATTTTTACATGGGAATCGTTATTTATCGAATGAGAAAAAAATATTTTCCATTCATCTTCCTCATTCTGTTGATAGATAAAAACCGCATGAAAATCGAAGCAGTAGCAGACAGAAAGAAGTCGGGTGAGTTGATGTCATACTTAATATGTTGTGATAAGACCGTCAAGTGTCTTACCTGCCATAATATGCGGCCAGGTCCAAAGCACCTTCGTCCTTGATATTGTTGATGGTGACGTCAGCGCCGTACGCCAGCAGCTGTTCCACCACCGCCACGAACCCAGACTGCGCTGCGATGAGCAGAGCCGTCTCTTGGTCCGATGTCTATAGTCAAAGGAATCGCAGATAAGTTCCAGGCTTCGGTAAACAAAATCATGAAGAGGATACCTAACCAATGAGTCTTGTATCCGAATTGGATACTTGACACCTAATTAGTTTGGGGTTGAATTGTATTTTATACCATAACGGACAAATAAAGCCCCCAACATAAAAATACGTAATAATTATAGTGTTTTTATTTGGATTTTTCACTCGAGAACTCGGTGATCGGTTCTTCGAGCGATGTGGCCTGCCCATTGCCATTTCAGCTCACTGACTCGTAGAGCTTAGTTCGTCTATATACTGATTTGCAAATCATCATCCGTTCGATGTGTGCCGATTACTGCCGATACCACGACATTTGTTCCAAGTGTCCGGCCTATGCCTTTGGCGTCCACAAATAGGATTAAATTGTCTCTTACCACAGCCAAGGTCATTTTAATATCTACTTACGAGCTGATCAATGTTGACGGGAGGGTTTTTATGTGTCAGGAGCATGTTGACTATATCTGCGTCTCCCTTCCACGCCGCCAGGTGGAGTGCCGTGGCACCCTTTTTGTCCACGACGCATGGCGACGCGTCCACCGACAGGAGTAAGTGGACTATCTCTCTGTGGAACAAAACAAAAGACAAAATAAGTATATTCAACTACAGGGAGATAATAATTCGGTACATCTAGTGTGAGTGTTTGCGTTTTCGTCAGATTTATATATTTATTTAACAATTGATTGTACACAGAAAAATACAAAACACACAAAAAACAGATAAAATATACACACAAAACATATAAAATATACACAAAACGAACAGCTTATTTCTATGAGAAATTTCTTACAGCAGCCCTGGGTCAAGAGAGAAATAGTGAAGAGAGGAGGGCAGTCAGGCGTGTACATTTAATATGTCTAAATACAATATACGATTACATAAAAACAAGATGCAAAATATTTACATAAATCAAAAGTCATACATACATACATAATAATATATTAACTTAAGAACTACTCGTAAGAGACAGAAAAAGTTACTTGAAGTTTTTCTTAAAAATAGAAACAGTTTTACTGTCACGTACAGTGTGAGGCAACGAGTTCAAAGAACATTGTTGTATTTCAATATTTTTTAAGCGAAATAAAAAAAATTGGAAAACAGATGGTATCATTTTATTTTTCATTTCAGAAACTTTTACACTACCCATCGCTACACCAATGTCACTCGCTTTTTTTTTCCATTGACATTTCAGCTAAGTCAATTAAAATTCAATAAGGGGTTTGCCATAATCACCATTCTTTTTATCATTCAGTCTTCTCGAATTTTTCTTGTTGTGTTTAGCAACACCCGACAGAAAGACAATGGGGTGGCCTAAATCTAATGACAAAGGCACATGACACGAAGTTTCCCAATGTAGATGTTTATGGTTTACAATCTGTGGCTCTAGCTGCAGCACATGCTGAGCTGGTCGCCTTTTCGGCAACAAATTTTGTATTCCTTTCCTGTTTATGTATACTTATATTCTGTGCCGAATAAAGTCTTTTGAATTTGAATTTGTTTAAAATGTTTATAGTAGGTCTTAATATACTACAGCGTATGTATTTATCGCTTTCCATCCATCCATTAATTGACTATAGCAACTTGCCATCAGGTGAAATGAAGGCCAAGTGCAAACCCATCATACATAAGTAGTAAGTAAGTATAGACATTGTTACAATTTAAAAAGGGTACATACTTGTGGCCCCGTAAACAAGCGTGATGCAGTGGTGTGTAGCCGCTGTCATCTTGGACGTTGACGCCGGCGCCGCGTCGCAAACTGAAACAAAAACAAAAAAGTTAAAAAAAAAAATTCGCAGTCGGTAGGATTCGAACCTACGCTCCCAGAGGGAATCTGATTTCTAGTCAGACGCCTTAACCGCTCGGCCACGACTGCCGATAACGATGCCGGCGAAATTGTCGATTAGTTGTGAAAGGAGTACATTAACACGTTATACAATATTTGCTAGTACTTATTTTTATATCATTTGAGAGCAACATCAATGACTAATTTTAGATAAGCTTCCGGCTGTTTGACTACTACACTGACTCATTCAAATCTACGGCCTACAAGATCTATGAAGCCAAATAGCTCATAATATGTACTGTATAGTTTTTTTTTTCTTAGGAGAAGAGGTTATCCTTGAAAGAAATTACTTACAATAATTCCCATGAATTTGCCTGTCTGAAACACACAGTTACTAGGCAAGACAAACAATTTCCTCAGTACATTTGGTCTTCATTTAATCCACAGAAGCCAGACTACCTTCTCAAGATCGGCCTTGACACGCACTTAAGTTCGGCCAATGAACCTAAAACAACTCACGATGTCAAGAATAATTTGCAACGCAAATTCCAACTTATCCACTTGGGCTTTAAGTTACATTTATGTTACAGTTTCGGTGGCCAGTCAGCTGTGTCAATATATTTCAGTAAATGTGTAAACCAAACGGATTGGAAATATTGTGTCATTTATTTTATTTGAGCAACTGTTTTTAAGAACTGGAAGTACTTCCAAGACGGATTAGAGATTTGTAGCTATGATCAAGATTAGAAAGTCTTATAAAATATTATTTTCATTGCCAACTTTATTATTATTTTTTTCTACGTAAACCGGTATAGTCCAGTTTGAACATGATTCTTTAAGATTGACCACTACAGCGAGCGGTGATTCTATACAAGGGAGGACTTGTTGTAGTCAATAAGATTGAAATACGAGTTTGTGATCGCAATCAAATGTTAGTGGTACAATTAGCACGCATTCCCAAAAAAACACATGCGTATTATTGAGCTCAGAACCACAAATCGGCATTTTGGTCATAAAGTGAATAAAAAAACTTAGCTACATATCCTATCAACAGGAAACCGTTTGAATACCATTCATACAAGCCAAGAACCATCCATTAAGTTCGTGATAGCCTTACCTAAGACGAAAACAGGTTTATGTTTGACAAAAAAAATACCAGTAAGCGGCAAAATATCACGCACGATTCTGCGAAAAACAAATACATAGAGACACCGGCCAAGTGCGATTCGGGCTCCCGCACCGAAAGTTCCGTTATTCCGTACCTTGGAATCAAAATAAAATTATTATATATATTTTTAAAACGTCCTCAAAGGGGTTAGGAAATAACGTATTTCAGGATATGACAATTGCAGAGATTTAAATATAGTAATAGGTTATCGAGAATCTTTTCATGCAAAAACTTTGATCTCGAATGTCAATGATACCTTAAATGTATTGTACGGGCGCGTGACGTGATGTGACACTAGAGTGAGTGATTTATTACCAATTGGTAAAAAGTTTAGGATCACAATTTGGTTCACTTTGTCCAGCCTATGAGTAGTAATGTTAAATTTGGATAATCGGTATCAGAATGCTAACATTCAATAACGCATATTTGGTAAACTAAATTCATACACGTCTGTTTAACGTTTGCCGGTTTCCGCGAACAGGAAGTTACGTGGATTGATGAACCGACCGAGAAGGTAGGGTCTTTCCGAGAACAACATCACAGGCTTTGATAAAAATCTAAGTATTTAACCGATTTACGTACTGAAAGCCCTTTACTATTTGAAAAGTACTAAGGGGGATATTTACCAGAGTCCACGATACTACAGCTCTTAGTTTAGTGAAAACTTGTGTTGGAGAATGAATGAGAAAAGACAAGAACAAACGAAGGCCATCCATGACTGCCAGCTATAAACATTAAAATTCTAACCTGCGGACAAACACGACCAATGATATCTCATTTAACACAAGTAACTGCGTTCAAAAAGAACTGGAAACCGACTTCAATTGCCCTAAAAGTAGATTTTACTAAGGCAAATTTAAGATTTATATCGTTTTCTCATGGATGCCGTTGTCAGAACTGCTTTTTCACTTTTCAAATAAAAAAAGAATCATCGGTTCACCCAGTCAAAATTTCTGCGGTAACATATATATAAAAATACTATGAGCATTTTAGGGGACCTGTGGAAACATATGAACCTACATACATAGGTTGCTAAAATCGTAAACATCTTTTTGACTACAGTCGGCCAAAAAGTGGGCTTCATTAGGTTTTGATGAAAGGAGTAAGTAACAAAAAAGACACTAATGTATTAAGTGCCAAAAACTCTTTAAAGATGGTATTAAAATTGATTTGCATCTTTCAGGTAGCTTTCGTTCAAAATGACCTAATAAAAGTAAGAGGAGAATACCATAAACAAAATGGGGAAAACTACTTAAATTAGTTATTAAAATCACTGTACACCAGAAACAAACCATATTATCAGCTTATCATCAAACCACATCAAAAAACAATCGCATACTGAAGCATAGCTGCAACGATGACGTCACCCGTACAAACAAAACCCTCATTAAAAATGACACAATGAAATACTTTCAACCAACCTGTCAGCGTCAAACATTCTGGCCTTTAGCTTCTTAGCGACAATCCAATTTCTCTTGAAGCTGAACGAAACTAGATCGGTCATGTACGCAAACTCATCACCACAGCACAGTTTTCTTTTAATGTCACTCATTTTAGTCACTGTCAAACTATTCCCTAAAGTCCAAAGAACCGTCACTAATGACTTGTCAAACACAACTAAACACAGGAATTGACCGATGACGCACCAAGGAAACACATCTCAAATGTAAAACGCATTGAAAACCAACGCGCGGGCTTTTGTCAGGAAAAATATTGGACTAAATATTTTAAGTAGGTTCGAGTAGGTTCATCAGGCACTACACTTAATTGCTGTTCTTCTACCGACAAGCAAACACTGTGGAAACGCGGTAATTGGTGAACTATTATTAAAATTTACGACTACGCAAAGTTGTCAAGAGATAAGATATAAAAACAATAGCGATAAGAGCGATAGTGTTATGAAGTGGACCAAGGAAATATCACGTCCAATGCAAAAGATAGTAATGCAAGATAATCACAAAAGTCGTGCAAAAGTCTATATTTGGGTGCTCCAAAAAAGGAACCCTAATAGGGTCACTCCCTTGTCCGTTTGTCTATCAAGATCCTTTTTCTCAGAAACGCGTGATCAAGTTAAAATTAATACCCAGTCCCCTGCAGCTGTGAAAAAGTTATGCTGTATATATTGACATTCGCAATGTTATCTTCACCTACTTACTTAACTTCGGGTACCTCCCGTTAACCTAGAATCATGAAATTTGTCAAGAAGCCATGTAGCACAAGTGAAGGAAAATCAGGATACCGTAACGTTGCAGTTACATCACACAAAAATCGGCCAAGTGCAAGTCGAACTCGTAAAGTTGTCGAGTGACAGGTTTTATTCAATGGAAAGCAGTTTGAAGGATTTTCTACGTCGTTGAATCTGTTCCCTCAAGTCGTTTTACTATTGTGTACTAAGGGCCTCGCACTAGCCCTTCGTCTCACCATGTCAGCAGGCTCACCCAGCTGCCTAAAAGTAAGTGTTCCAGCCTTAAAAGTACATATGCAGATGAACTTAAAATATAGATAATGATAATCTAGGCTGTCAAATAATCTGTCAGGAAGAAAGCCGAATGTACATCATGCATTTTACTAAATGATAAATTAAATACATGTACGAGCTATGTACGAGGTAACCCTAGTGCTTATCTAGTTCACCTACACTTGCCGCTATTAGGAACCTATTGTTCAATGAACGGCCATCTGTTTTGAAAGTGGAACACTTTCATTTCTATTCGCATCTCTACAGCACTCTTATATATAACTGAACATACTTCACGATAACTATAACTAAGTATCTATAATACGTTACTAATAATTGTAATACGTTGTTAATAATATGTACAAAGATCGATAAGGTACTGAAGTACAAACAAACTCCGCATAATATTTGTATATCTACCCACAACTTTATACTTAATCAATTCCAAGTAAACTTACTATTTCATATTTTCTCGACTACTACCAAAAGTTATGATCAAAATTAACATTTGCATTGAATTTCCTCTATTTTAAAAAGGGGGCCCGGTTCATTTCCGAATATAGTCTGTTATAGATCAATAGTCTTTCTTATATTGTGCAATAAATCTTCATATTATTGGTACATTAGCGAACTGGAATCAAACGATTCACCGGGATAAAGAGCAGACTATGTAATTCCCTATGCTGTTGGCTACGTGCCAAATTTCAATACGATACAGACAACTCTCTGTTTCAAAACGGAGACAATAAGAAACTCATCGAAGTACACCCGTGTTTTATCAACATCCATTACTGCCCACAAAGGCGGGGTCAATAGGCTATAGTGGTCTGGCTATTAGTCAAATGACAGCGCGTAGGCTGTAGACAATCACAGAACAATTTTTCCTCGTTGGCAAAATTAGGCCAAAGTTATATGCAGTAGATTCACGATGATTTCATTTGCGAATAACCCGCGATCTGGGGTTTCCTGTCACTTCTCGCCAGACCAAATAAGGTGTGAATCCTTCGGCGGGTTGGTACGGGATACAGTACCACATCACTGCAATTTTGAGAGAAGGCAGGAGTAACTTTCGTCTGTGATTTTTCAGCTTTTAAGGAAGCTACACATATCAAAATTTGGGCAGTGAATAGTATAAAAACATTGTTGTGTTGGTGAATTTCTCGATAACTTTAGTGTTTGAAATCGCCTCTTCTAAAACATATTTTTCGTCACTTCACCGTATACGGTAGAAAAAAATCAACTAATTTGTAAATGATTTACTCCTACTCGAAACTGTTTTCTAATAAATTCACTGTTTGTATTTCGTCGCTTACGTTTTTTACTTTGGACAGCACTGAATTACATCTATCCTGCTTCCACAGTGGGAACGTATGAAGTGCTATCACTGTCTTGCATATTTAACTTACGATTAAGTAAATTGATTCGTACATCAGCTAAATAGTTGAACCGATCTTGACGACATTTGGCAAGAACTAAGTATATGTCATGGAGATGTACAAAGGCTATCATAATCAGCCAACTTAGACATAGGCTGCCTACATGGTACGCAAAGGGACATAGACTATATGCATACATAATTAGGTTATTTTTGTCACTTAACTGTTTTTGTATGAAAGATTCGTTTTGCTGTGCCCTGACAGGGTGTTACAACAATATAATATTCTATAAATAAATGACGATAATGAATTCTGAAATTAACCAAACAAATGTATTTCATTACAACTGTCCAATATAGTTTATGTTTAGACAGAATGCTAGACTACTGCCCAATATGCAACATGAAACCACTTTGATCAGTCCAAACGACGGATAATCTTATTATGTAAACAAACAACTGTAACCGGTATATAAATATCAGAGTTAATAGAGACATACACATCCAATCACATTCCAGTTATTTAGGTTTGATAATAAACCAATTGGGAAACGATTACACTTCATAAAGTAATTCAACTTGCTGTCAATACCCTTGGCATAGCATCATCAAACAATGGCTTGTAAAAGATAGACAATGTCAATGACCTTTTCAAAAAAAACTACTAGCACAATGATAGCATCTCTTGTGACCTTACCAAGGGTCTGAAAATTGTAACCTACCTGAATCGCCTTGTGAACTTCTTAAACATGTTATCCTTATGAAAATAGGCGAATTTAAATTTCATTTTCACTCAGCAATCACATTCACAATATGCAGTCCAACCGTTTGCTCACAGATTCACTGGAAAAAGGACTTGAACCAATCAGACGTGTTCTTTCTAGGGCTACATGGTTGTCTCTCAAGTCAAATATTGATTTCTGTTAAAATATTGACGAGAAAACGAACAGAGCGGGCCCAACGGCTGTATGTGACTAACCGGTCGAGTTGTTTGGTGAATCATAGTCGCAACAGGTCGCTTCACTTAGAACTTTTTTATTGCGGTATTTTTTCGCGAGTAACTGTTGTTGGGAGTTCGGGCAAGTTGGTCTAATTAGAAGATTCATCTAACTGTGTTTATGTTACATTGTCATTTGCTAATGTTATGAAGACAGTTAGATGCTGGGTGCGATAAGAATTGAGCAGTTTAGACTTTTTGTACACAGAACGTCGACAAAATTGCGAAGGAACTGTCCGATATAAATTTGAATTAAACGCCTCCACGTCCTTATATCTAGTGGAAGACGTCACATTTTACATTACCATCATATCTGGGAAAACTTTTGGACATAGCTAGGTCCTCCGTGGTAAGGTAAGCCACAATGACCGATTTCCCGCATCTGAAAAAGGTGTACCGGGTCAATCCTTCACTAGGACGCCCTGATAGAGGAATAATCCACAGGGTTCAAGCAAGCGACTCGACACATTATGGATGGTTGAAGACGTTTTAGGCTGAGAATGGCTTCATCGGCTTCCAAGCTAAAAAGACAATTGGCTGAGCGGTCATATTCACCTGAAAACTGAATGGATCCTTGAATACAATCAAAAGTACAGGATTCCCCGGATAGGATTTGAATGGAGCAGGAGAGCAGAGGACCGAGTCCAATGGCCTGTTTGGGGAAAAGTTTATGTCCAGCAATGGCCTGCCGATAGCATTGCATGATGATGATTTGTAGCCTTAGAGAAAAAAATTGTACGAGAGGTAAAAAGGACAGAGAGAAACTGACTATAAACTGTATCTGTTTATTATCATGGCAAATTTCAGAAGGAAAATGGGTGCTCTGAAAAGATTTAAAATTAACTATGCTATGGAAGAAATAAGGCGTTCCCGTTACTTACTTTCCAAGTCTATGCTATGAACTGCGATAAAAATAATTTTAAGCCATTTAAATGCCGTGTTTATTCTACTACTATAATGATACAAAAAGTGAAATGCCAGCGGCGATACTAGTTCTCATACAAATCAATAACTTTGCAAGATTGTTTACCTATTCGATGGATCCTTTAGCCCCGTCCCACACCTACTGATTCTATTCTGTCCGGAGTCTGTCTGTAGCGTTCTAAAAAGATCAGAACATAGTCGGTGGATCTGTCACGGGGCTTATAGGTTTACTTTTCAGATATTATGTGTCATGTATATATAAATATATATAAACATCTAATGTTGTGTGGCAAAAATGTGAAAAAAATATATCTGTCCTTGTTAACTTCACATGAGTGAAGAAGTTGACATAAGAACTTCTGGAAAGTTCTGGAAATTTCTGTAATGATCTAGAAAGATTACATTTACTCTACTTTTATGCCAAAATAAATGTCCACCCGTGCGAAGCCGGGGCGGGACGCTATTATTAAATAAATACAACGTACGCACAAGGGCGCACTGTTAACATAAATACTCGTATTACCGTACCATCGCACAGTACTGAAATATTGTTACAGATAAAACACAATGTTTTAACGTGTCGCATTTCAATAACAATTAGTCATTGACTCACTAAAATCCGCAACGAAAGTAAAATAGTTTACATTTCAGGAATTAAGTGTGAGGTATTATTCGGTTACATAAATACTGACGCTACTGTAGTGCATCAGGGTTGTTCGACAAGCACGCTATGCTATGATGCGTAAATAGCGAAATCTCTGATGGTCAGATTTTGTGGCGGTGGCAAGAGTATCGGAAAGATATGTGAGAGACGTATGTGGTGATACATTTTTCGGTTCTACTGCGACTGTTTCTTTTTGTAGCGATCTTGCATGTACATATATGTACATCATCTATAAGGGTCAAGGTCGCAGTGAATGGTTGGGCCCGGTGGACCACCCCCATTGTCTCAAATATTAAAAAAATGTACATCACCTCACCTGGAGGTAGATAAGATAGTCAATTGGATGGAAACATGCTTTCCATAAACCTCAATTCCATGAGACACTGCTTATGTTTTCCCTGATTGCCGGAACACAAAGATACTTCTATATATACTGGAATATTTTGTTTGTTTGTACTACTGGCTTGTTTGTAGAGGAACTAACGTCACCGACATAGCACGACGAGTTAGTGAGCTGAAGTGGCAACGGCAGGCCACACGAGGTTTCAACTGGCGACCAAGTATAGCGACCGACGACCTGGTATAGGTCGCCGGGTGTCGCTGGATGCCAGCAGCTCGGAACGGACTGTTGATGACATTGTTTGAGAGTTCAACTTGAATCTCCCACACAGATTCCTCAGATTTTCCAAGACAGGATTTGTCATAATCATGCTTATCAGGTAAATTGGTGATCGATATTGGTGGTACATAAGTAGATGCTGCTGGCCGAGAAGACATGGAGTGAACCTATTCTAAAGTCGGGACCACATTTTATTTGACCGAGATCAACTGGTAGCGATATAGCCACGAAGCCAAATTTATCACCTAAACGTTCCAATGAGTATTCTAGTAGCCCCGAAGCAGTTTCGAAAATTGAGCGATGTCCAGGCAGATGGCCCAGGCCTTAGAGGGCGCAAAAATTATAGGCTCAAGTTTGGCCAGGCCGAGGCGCATGAGCCCAGAGTTATAGAAGCACCGGGCGTAAAATGCTCATTTACGCACTGGCTCAAAGGTACTTTTGTTTGGTATATCTTAATTATGATTGCTACGGATACAACAGAGGTGAGACAACGAACAAAAACCGTGTCATTCTTCCATATCTAATCTTAACCATTTTCTGTTAAACATGCCGCACGCGCACCCATGCCGCGAATACTAATCAACAAAAACATTGTTTTCATTCCGACCCATGAAGTTAAATCCTATGCGAAACCACAGTCCGGACACTTCAAACAAATGTCGTGATATCGTTTCCTATTCGCTTCGATGATGTTTGTATACACGTGCGTGTGTAAGTGAATTCGCGCGCGCCATATTACCGATCCTTAAGAGGGTATGCTGGTGTCAAAGCCCCCATACAAACGTAGTCCGGTCATATTTTGAGTATTAAGCTATGAAAATCTATGAAATTTTTAAGACAGAATCTAGAAACAAATATATGTGTCGGTGGTGAGTCAGATTTTCGTTTAAATATATACTTCCAGAGTTACACGGCGTCAAAGTATTGTATTTTTCGGTAATAAAAAGCCCCAACTTTGAACCTGTTTGTTTACAAGAGTATGAATCAATTTAGAACAATTTGGAAAAACCACCGACATCTGAAATTTTATTAATATACTGTATTGAAAAAATGGCTACATAATATACTGTATCCTTCAAATGATCACTGGACTACGAAACATCCAAATAACGGGTGGATAACTTCGCGTAGTGTATGCTGTCTCACCGTACGCGCTCGGGTAGGATAGGGCTCGGATAGGGACAGCTACAAAACAATGCAACCTTGAACGCGGCCACCTCATCCAATCGGAGACTGGCCATTTTGGCATACCAAGGGGACCGCTTGTAGCAGTAGATGGTGTTACAATACGGTTGTTTATATCATCATCATCATCATCAACAGTCTATATATGTCCCCACTGGAGGGGCTCAGACCTACTCTCTTACAGAGAGTGTATGGGCCATAGTCCACCACGCGGGCCCAGTGCGGATCGGCGGACTTCACATGCCTGTTCAAGACGAGGACGTGAGGTTTCCTCACGATGTTTTCCTTCACCGTTAAGCAATCGGATAATGTACTTGAATTGAAAAACAACTCATAGGTACACGGCTGGATTCGAACCCGGTACCCTCAGATTGAGAGTCCGCGCCTTATCCACTGCGCCACCGACGCTTACCGTTGTTGTTACCGTTGTTTATATACCTTAGTCTAATTAAATCATGAGGTAAGCTTCTTCATTCGCAGAGTAGTTTAAATTAGCACTTTAGCACTATGTGTCAATGACTGGTCACTTACTGTCAACATGAACGACACACTTTCAGCTTTCTCTTCAAAATTAAACATAAAAACAATATGGTATCGCGGCGTATTTGCTTTTTTTAACAAAGAATCCAGAGCCGACGTTTCCTTATGATTATGATGTTAATTTCCGTGTGCAATGTTTGATGAATATTTATTATACAGTGCGTTATTACTGACTATAAAATATTGTTGAGAATAGAGTTGTTAGCTTAGCACCACAACGTTATTTGTTTGAGGTTCACAGACTGCAAGTTTTAAAGAACTAGCGTAAGATCTGAGAATAAGCTATGCGGTAATATAAATAAATATTACAGGCACAGGGATTACCATATGCATACAATTAAAAATTAGTAGGAAAGTAAATATTTCCATGAAAAAAAGCATCACACTTTCGTTTGAATAAAATTATTTTTCTGATACGACAAAAAACTGTTTTAACTAGTTATTTATTGCACACAAATCAATTTTAAACCATATGTTGACACTACCACCTAAGGTTATAAATTTTAAAGTAAAAGTAAAGTCCCTGTTCGTCTTCAGTCTTTTCACAACCGTCTGAATTGTTGATAAAATTTGACATGCATGTAGCCTATGGTACTCGTACAGAAAAAAACAAAGGCTATGTTTTAAAAAGTATCCTTACAATGATGAAGCCAAATCTTTTGTAGTTGTCAATCTATTTGTGGATTAGTATTGTTGCAACTACAAGCACCGTTCCTTCATAACATTTGTTTTACGACTTTCGCAAACAGTACATGCTATGTATGAACATGGCAACCATTTGCACTCCATGCATACAGATGCATTGTAATGTAAGTGAACTCTTGGCAGGGGCGGCTTTAGAGTTAAGGTCAGAGGGCCATGACGTAATCAAGTGCCAACTATTAAATACTTTAAAGGTAATTTATTATTACCCCAACAATATTTTTTCCACAGTAATCAACTTCTAGTATACATGACAGACAGACAAACTAGCACGTCAGGAATGATTACAGTGAATTATACAAACTGGAAAAGACTATCTTAAAATGAGTACATTAACATCAAAATAAAACAAAATTAAAATAACAGTATATTAAAATCATTATACGATGGGTTTGCACCATGACTTCATCACCAAAACACTTCATTTAATGAGCAAATTGTCAAAGTTTTGTTTAAGACTATGAATAGAAAAATAATTGATAGAATTTCAGATCTACATACATATATTTATTATTATAGGATCAAGTAGAATAAAAAACCAGCTCAATAGTAATATGTGACAGGAACTGGAAAAAAATAGGATCAATCAATCTATTGTTGTTTTGTTAAAATGTAAATGGTTCAGTTAATTCAAATTTATAAATTAGGGGGCCCTAACAGCCAAATAAGATCCTAGCTCCTTCCCTGGTGCAACCCAGGTACACATACATACACACAGACAGTTCAACGTCTTCACCATTGATTGAAGTCTGGCCAGTTGCCAAACACTTCACTTTATTGCTTTGAGTTACCTACTTCCCTAAATAGATTATGCTTGATACCTTTTTAAGATTATATGCGGATGTATACAGTTAAGATTTATTTATTTTCTGAAAGAACTACCAAATTGCATTGCATTAAGTTGATTGGTGGTAAATTATTTGATAGCAATTGGTGTGTCTTGATACTTATCATAACAAGTTATTCAAGTTATAATGCAGATGAAGTCATGATCATTAAATCAATACTTGCTTTAGAAATATATAATTGTATCATTTTATTGTTTTCTACTCATATGAGTAGGATTTTTAGCTTTTTCATCATTTTCCTTGATTTTGCTATTTTCTATTGTCCGGTTCGGAATCCATTTTGTCATTCACAGAATATGTCCCACTATGAATAAGAGGTACATTAGCTAATAGTAACTTAATTACTAATTACTACACCATGACATACAACTATTGTCTCCAGCTAGCAATTAATGAGAAAAAAATGCAATATGTACTTGTAAGTTTCTCACAATGAAGTTGAATGAATGCCATAGATGTTTAGTTATTTTTTGTAATCAGTGGTATTTTTCATAATAATCAGCTGGCACATCCATGGGTTATATTTATAGATTGTCTGAATGTCTGAATAATTTAGTTTAAAATTACCAAAAAATATGGAAAACGGTTTCCATGAAGGAATTAACTTTTCAACTGAATTAAAAAAAGGAGGAGGTTCTCAATTTGACGCGTATGTTTTTTTTTGTATGTGTGCACCGATTTTGGTAATTCTTTTTCTGGTTAGTAGATCATACTTCAGAGGTGGTCCCATATAAATTTTATCGAAATTGATTGATCGCTTTTTGAGAAAATCAACAAAAACCAAATTTTTTAGGCAATTGGAGTCAGTTTTTAGTTCTTTTCGAATGCATTAATTATATCATAGTCACCATATTTAGCAGATCGTTTGGTGATTGCAGTAAGTAAGCCCATCTCCAGATTTTGTATCCTATATTTTATATCCACAAGGTGGCTATTTATATAAATACTAGCAGCCCGTCCCGGCTTCGCACGGGGTAGACAATTATTTATTTTAGGAAATTTGGATATAAAACACTTTTTTTCACAAATATTTTTATTTATTAAAAAATTATTATTTATTAATTATATATTAAAAAAAATATTTCAGTGCCCACTCCACCCCGCCCGCCGCGATGCCCGGCGCGCTTTTCAGACTGCATCGCACAACGGCCACGGTGCTATGGCGGTTTTGTTTACTGTTTGAATTTTTTAATTCATAATATCTTTTGAATGGAAAGTCCAATTTAAATAATTTACAAACTATTTTATAGGCAGTTAAATGGTCTTGACCATAAAATAATTTATTTGGATAAGGATTAATATAAACACATAAATAGCATGGTTTGAATTTGGATAGCATTTTCATTAATGTTTAAAATGAAAAAAGTTGTTGTAGTGACATAACTACAATAGTTGGACATATGCTACCGCGGAGTTTTTTGTAGACATTATGATGTTCTTCAATATTGTTGTACATTATTTTGTTCTATCGCTAATAGTTTCGGCAGCGCATTCGACGAAAGACATTTTAAGACTCATTTTTCTACACCTTCGGTTACATTGTTCAAATTTTACCAAGGATCCCTAATTTTTTTCAAAATGAAATGTAGCCTATGTCAAATTGGAAGAATGTAGCATTCTATTGGTGAAAGAATTTTTTAAATCGGCCCAGTACTTTTTGAGCCTATTCATTACAAACATACAAACATACAAAAATAGTTACAAATCTTTCCTCTTTATAATATTAGTGTAGATATATGTACATTTTATTTATTTGGACTGTAAAACATAAAGCAGGTAAGAATGTACGAGTACAATTACTACTGCAAACAAAATTGCACTTCTACTTACAGAAGACCACAGTATGCAAATTTATACATATATATAAAAAGACCTACAAATAAATCTAGAACTTAAAAGGAACTCAAACTTATTATTATACAAAGCTAAACCTAAGTGTTATGTTAAACTAAGATACTAAAAGAGAACCACAAGATAGATTTTGTTTTGAGATGATTTAAAGATTTCTCCTTTAGGAGATTAAAGAACTATCAAACTGCTCAGGACGTAGGTAGTAAATAGAATTTGGATGTCATTGATGGGAGGTTTAGCAAGCTAAGTGTCTAAACAGTGAGAGCAAGCAAATCAACAATTTAAATCACATCGATCTGAAGTTTTAATTAACTGAACTACTGATAAATGGTGGACTCTAGAGAATTGGTTCAAGGATATACATTTTTAACC
Source organism: Carcina quercana (assembly GCA_910589575.2). Classification (NCBI taxonomy): domain Eukaryota; kingdom Metazoa; phylum Arthropoda; class Insecta; order Lepidoptera; family Depressariidae; genus Carcina; species Carcina quercana. The sequence continues at coordinate 3,824,175 of OU342446.1, read as the reverse complement.
ACAGGAAACAGACTGGGTGGGAAGGATCCTGCAGAAGGACATGATAACAATGGAAGAGGCCTGCATACAATATTCTAGTCATATTTTCTTATAGAGCTTGACAATATGTAAACTGTTAGACATTGTGATTAACAATAAATAAAAAATTCAGCTTGTTTATTCAATATTTATGCCTAATTAAAGTATTTACAAGTAGTAAATATATTATTTAATAGAGTGAATATATAGGACTTAGGCCATGTGGGAGAAAAGTTTTACGGAAAATGTTGCAGAAAATTGAAATAACTAGAGCCGCATGGTTGGGAAAGCCAACACCACGTAACAGGAAAAGGCGAGGCCAAAAAAGGTGAGTGAGAAAAATATATTGTTTAGATCATAGTGAATAGTTTGGGCCTGTCTACTCCTCTAAGCCCTTGTATTTTTAAAGCTTTTATTTAATTTCACCTGACCCAGTGTCTGTCTGTACTCAAATCTTGCACAGTAAATTCACACCACTTTCTGGTTTCCAAATGAGCTGAAATTTTGCATGCATATTTCATATGACAATGCAATATCAATATGACATGGAGGAGCTGATCTGATAACAAAGCCAGAAGGTGGTCATGGGAAGTCTGTAATAAAAGAATGCAACCCAATAGAAGTGGGGCTCATTGAAGAGTGTACAAACAGGAAGTGTTGCTGCGGGCATTAAACTTCACTGCCATTTTTGTTCTCCCCTGATTTACCTTTGGATATATGGTCACTAGGCCTATGTACAGCAGTAGACGTTTCCCAGCTGATGATGATAATGATATGGTCACTAAATTTTTATTGGACAATAGACAAAACCTTCATCACACAGTGGTGACAAACTATTTAATTCAGTACTAGGCTTCTGCTTATTATTGATAACAATTATTATACAATGGTACATGACTCGGTTTTTTTTAAATTCAAACTTTTTGAAACATTTTATGAACATATAAAATTCTGAAAAAACTATCCCATCCTAAAACAGCATGTATTGTTTAAGGTTGTTGATAATGGAACAGCGACAGTCACAAACCCACAAAGACGAGTTAACTATGATGAATGTAGATTGTTGTTCATTTTCCTCATAGACAGATCTATAATGAAATTGTGGCTCCTAGGATCTGGAAAACCAGTTTTTAACCTAACAATAAATTAATTAGTAACCTGACTGTCGTTAACATAAGGCAAGGCTTAGCTAAAACGCTATGTAAAGTAAAGATAGAGTGATAAACGAGTAAACATTTTCATAAAACTGAGCGGATACAATACATCGATTGTTGATAAAAAGATAACACAGAAATATGCTAAAACTGTAGCCAAGTGTTACAAACTATGTCCAGGGGGTAAGGCGTAGATACAAAGAGGTGGTTAATCGTTAAATAAAGACATAAATTGCAAAACATGGCCAAGACCTACCTCGTAAAAGGACCACTCCTTTTAGTTATTTGTCCGATTATTTTTTCGACAGTACGCCGATCGCCTTCACGGGCTGCGTCAAGCAACTCCTGACCTCTTCCCATGGCCCATTAATGTACGTCTTTACACACAAAAACAACACACAGTTCAATCATTTCAATAATTTACACTACACTTCACAAAACACTACACTTTCATTGATCGCGCAGCCATGTTTTTGTGGACTGTCAAAATTCATTCGTGCGTGAGTGCGCTCTAGCGGCCGACGAAGGAATCGATATTGAAGGACGAATGCAAGAACTTACTAAAACCGCGCTGAAATTCAAATTACTTTTATTGAGTGCTTCATCTACTTGTCGTAGTAGTAATTTTTTAAATAAACTGATATCTACTTTTATGTTTAGATTATACAGTGCTTTAGTAAAATGAAGACAGTGAAATCCACTGTAATTTCATATTTCGCGAATCCCTTAGTAGGAGGCTGATTCTGATTATATCTTGAACTTTATTGCCTGTCACGCTTACTCGTACGTAGTAGATTGATATCGCCGTCTCATTTTTTAGAAGTCCGTAGTAAAACAAAGAATCCCATTGTAGTAGTAACTTTTTATAATATTTTGTTGAGAAGAAACCGGATAAGTGCGAGTCAGACTTGAACACTGAGGGTTCCGTACAAGTAAATAATAGGTAAGGTAATCACATAACATATTAAGAATTTATATTCTTAAAGGAATCAACAGTATGTAATTGTATCGTGGTGATATAAATGTACTATATATAATTTAAAAATACATTATTGTTTGTAGTTATAGGTAGGCAACAGAACATTCTGTGAAAATTTCAACTAACTACTTATTACGGGTCATGGGATACAGCCCGTTGACCGATATACAGACGGACGAATAGACAGCGAAGGCTTAGTAATAGGATCCTGTAGGTTAACCCTTAGGGTACAGAACCGAAAAAAGATAATTTTTACGGCCATATGTCATATCAACACTTAGTAATTGGCTGGCAATCAGTATTTTTCTACATCGCTAGTGGGTGGCAGTAACGCAAGATTTAGTGATTTGATGATTTCACAAAACTTTTTGTGTAGCGACACACCTGCTGAAAGTACGGTGCTGAACGTTCGGTTGAATACACTAGCAGTTTTTTTCAAGTCTTCTATGACACATCAGCCGAAATTACGTCGCGTTCGGCGTAGCACCGAACATTCCTCGAGCGACTATTTCAGCAAAAACGACGGTGCCGTCGCGCCGTCTGATCGAATACTAATACCGAATATTATTGACCGATAATTCAGTCGCTGAAGTATCGGCGCCGTACTTACAGCTGCAGGTGTGTCGCTACACTTACAGCATTTGCTTATAATTTATACTATTAGAATGTTATGTGTTTCCTATTTGTATTTATCAAAACTTGTTGATTGATTCATCTGAGTAATTATAGAAACCAAATAGAAACACTGCGGAACCCTCCATAAGGCACAGTCCCACATGCACTTGGCCGCTTGTTCTTCTTTCATTCGGTCATAAATGACATTGAAACCGTTCTATTGTCCTGAATGAACTAATCATTTTCATTCGTTCTTTTATCAGTTGACTCAGTTGAGTTGAAAAACGGGGAAGGAAAACATGGAATCGTTGAATTATGTTTTAAGTTCATTAGTACTTACTTTAATTTATTGAAGTCACGTTGCTTAGCAAGTTATATCAAAAACATTTTCGATGGTGAAATATTATTTAAACAAAAACCATTTTGTTCCATGTTCGCATACCGTCCTGTCAAAATGAACAGCTGATTTGAATTGACAGATAATTGATAAATAGGCCAAAGGCCAGAAAAAATATTTATTTGTGAATATTTGTTTAATGTTATTTAATGTGAAAATGTTATTGAAGTGCGAGAACCTTGTTTATCTTATAGTTTTAATTTTTTCTTCGTTATCATGGGCGCAAAGTAAGTTTACCTAAGTTTTACTCTTCTATTGTTCATTTAATACTTTTGGCTTAATTTTATAGATACAGAAGTCGCTACAAAATTGTTATCTACCTTATTTTATGACCTACTGTAACTTAAGTTTTAAAATATGAGTTGGAGTGTACAAAAATGGTATTTCTCAGTGCTCACTTTTGTTCGCCTGTTTTACCTGAAGAAGCTTTGATTTAATTATTTTTAAAATTAATTCTTGGTTTCAGATGTAAATATAACGCTACCTTTGAACAAAACAACTACAATCATGAACAAAGAATTATATGGAGATTTTCTCTCGATCCAACCAAACTCTACGGTCCAAGTCTCCTTGGAAAAACCCAAGAAGAATGTATCATACATCATATTTCAAGTTCATAGTCATTTACACAACATAACATTGTATACAAATGTTAAAAACAGCAAAACCGGATTGAATGTCGGACTGTATTCAAGTGCTGTTCCGATGATAGTGGATAAATTTTACATCATGAACAAAAATCCCTTAAAGCTGGTATTATATATATCCATACATGGATACCGAGCTCTAGGTACGTTTCCCTTACCGCAGTAGCTGTTGTGGGTTTATTATGTGACACTTTTGACTCATTTCAGGTTTTCCTTGTTTATGTAATTCTAATTATGATTTTGAAAGTTTTCATGCAGTGGTTGAATGTCCTAGGTGTTACGTAATTTCTTCTCAATCTTCTCCAAATTCCTTATCTTTTCTAAATTCCTTCTCATGAAGTCATGTGTGAAATTCACTACACAGGAATGATCTTGAATTAAATTATTTATTTATTGTGCTGCCGGTAATTTATATGTAGCAAGGTGTTCATAAAATATGTTCTCCTTTGTAAAACAGGAATCAAAACAAGTTTTATTGATTGTAGATCCGATACCAGGAGGCTGTGCCTTAGTAGATGATACAATTATAGCTCCCTACATGCACGCAAACTACTTTAAAGACTACATTTACGTTGATGTCCCTCCGCCTCAAGACCATAATGATGTGGATTGTCAAGATAAGGATTCCACCACGGGCCTCAAGTTCTACAGCATGTATTTACCAGAAAGAGAATATGATGCGGATACATATTTTGAGGGGATACGGAAAATGATCACATTGGAAAACATTATGGAAAATGGAGTTGAAGTGAGTTTTTTTAGACTTGTTCATTGTTTGTACATCAATAGTATTTAATTTTATTGTGTATAATATATGAAGTTGAATATACATATCAATAAGGAGGTACATAGTTTATAGGAGAGGATAAAATAAGGGACACTTAGGAATAATAATCATAATTACCAGCTGTATTGGTCCACTGCTAAACATTAGCCCACCATAGCAGCTTTGGATTGTGTGTCTGTTAAGGTACAATATGAGAACCACAATTAAGGATTCTATTCATCATGTATGATGTATGTAAACAACATATTAAAAGCAAATAAATTTAAATTTTTTCTTCACCTCCACTTTTTGTGTTCTTCAAAAATTATCCTCCAGAATATTTCCCATTTAAGTCATTTTCTATGCCGGGTCTAGGGCCTAGATGACTTGCATGCCAAAGTCATCATTTGCCTAAAATTCATGGCATAATGTATATGCATGCATTATTATGTCATGAAGTTTAGGTATTTAAAACATTTAATGAATGAGTAACCCACTCATTCATTAATAAAATACATGTTTTTAATACGTAAACCTGATGGCATAATATACGGGTGCTCATTCATTGAATCACTGTTTTAGATACCTAAAACTCGCGACCACTGGATAGTTCGACGAATGTTAAGCGCATATACTGGCTTGGGCAGTGTGTACGTAGCGGTGGCCCAGGATGTCAAAAATAAAAACATATATTCAATATATGTACCTACACATAGCTACGCTTGCTCTCCTTTGATGGAAGATTGTGATTATTTCGGTAAGTCATTTTTAGTATTTATTACTAGTAGATCGCCAATATACCTACCTGAAATGCCTTCTTTAGGCATACTCTACAAATGCATCATAAAAGGGAGTGATGATCCAAATTTCAAGTGTCTAACCTAAGCGGTTTAAGTTCTCTTTGGATACTTCTTTTTAAGAAGATCAACAATAGAGTTTGAACATATATAATTGAGAAAGAAATTAAGGTTCCTTACCTTAATTTTTTGTCAAGCAGATAAAACACTACAGTGGAATAAGTAGATGCTACACAAGTTTTATTGAAATTGTTATTCTCTCTCGCCGCAAATAAGTTTTGTTCTTGGTTACTGTAGGATGGCGATTTTTTTTTAGCATACTGTTTGAAGCATTATTTAGGCACACTAGAACAACTTATCTTGTTCCTATATGTGATATTCTGCAGTGAATGATTACGGAAAGTCGGTTTTGTACATACATACAATCCTTTTCTAGAACACTACTTGCTTTCCTGTTGACACACTGCTCCTTAATCCATATTAATATTATTAATGCGGAAGTGAGTTTTGCGTCTTGTTCTTCCTTTACGTTGTAGCGGAAAATCAGGATGACTTTTTTGCATACGGATAATTGGAGGTCCGTAAACTGACATAGGCTATTTTTATCACAATCAAGCAAGTAGTCAAGCCTCGAGCTAAAAGCTAGTATTTAACCATTTAAGCCTAAATATGTATTATTATTTTTTGAGTTTAAATAACAATGACAACTTACCAAAGAATGTTAATTTTTTCTGATATTAACAAATTTAACTTTTGATTTACGTAATAAATGCGTTAGATTTCAATCATTCCACTTCGCAAAAATAAATTTATGTTATCAAAGAACCTGTAACATTGTACATTTGTTTCAGATGATTTCTTATCACAAATATTCTGTGCAACGTTGCTTTTCATTGGACTGTTCATTTGTTACTTCGGGCATCGTTTCTTCAAGACGGAGATGTTCTTGGTTGGAATGTTTGCTGGCATTGTCCTCACCTACATCTGTATGAATCTATTGACACATTTGGAGACCCCTGGTAAGTTTACCTTAATATTTCATTAGCTGCACTGATTCTGGCATATGTACTTACATGAACCTGCTATGTATATATACATATTCTAATTTAAAACTCACATGTTACCTACATATATTTCAGCTATTTTTCAAATAAACATATGACTCTACTTTGAAAATTCAAAATCAATTTCTGTCATTTATTTCATCATTAACAGCCTGTATATGTAATATATGTCTCCACTGCAGGGGCTCAGGCCTACTCTCCTATAGAAATATAGGCCATAGTCCACTACGCCGGCTCAGTGCGGATTGGTAGACTTCACACATACCTTTGAATTTATTATTAGAAGTGTGCAGGTTTCCTCACGATGTTTTCTTTCACCGAAACAGTCATTATTTATTACTCCTTAATGCTAGTTCCCTGCGCAGCCAACCTGGCTTCTGCTTAATCACAATCTCACCTGATGTTAAGCGACGATATGGTCTAGGATGGTTTACGGATACCTAACATTATCATAATTTCAAACATGTATGTATACGAGTATAATGTTGATGATTTCTTAATATTTTTAACCTATGGTCCAGTTTTGACAATGGCATCCATGAGAAAACGATATAAATCTTGAATTTGCCTTAGTAAAAGTAGACTTTTAGGGCAATTGAAGTCGGTTTCCAGTTTTTTTGAACGCATTTACTTGTGTTTCTAATTGCTCACACGATTAAAAGAACGCGCAGCACACGGCTCGTATATTTCAGTGTTATTTAATTTCTATGTGCAAACAAAAGACATCCATTTGTTTGCTAAGTTTGTAGGAAGTTTGTTTTAAGAAGTAAAATCTAATGAGATGAGTTAATGAACTTATTGCTATGGTAATCATGAGGAAATTATGTAAATTAGTGTGAAAAGTTTAAAAGTTATCAAATTTTATTATTCCATTCTTTTCTCTCTTTCTTTATTAAAATTCTTGATATATTATGTTGTTCGTTGAGATGACATACGAAACCGAAACGTGGTCCTTTACTATGGGCTGAATAAACAAGCTCTAAGTCACTCAGTGAGCAATAGAACGAGCTATGCTCGGAATTTATCTACGTGATAAAATCCGGAATGAGGAAATCCGAAGACAAACTTCCGAACGAAAAGAAGTCATATAGCTCGACGAGTCAGTGAGCTGAAGTGGCAATGGGCAGGGCACATCGCTCGAAGAACCGATAACCGATGGGGAGTAGGACTTCTCGAGTGGCAATCGATCGGTCGATGCGGCGTACCATGAAGGAGGCCTATGTCCAGCAGTGGACGTTTCCTGGCTGATGATGATGTTGTTCACTGATGTAACATTTATTTTACAAAATAAAATAATCACGCTTGGACTTTCAATGCAGAGGTAAAGGCTCGTTTCCCAGTGGGGCTACCACGGTAATTGGTTTGTATACGAACTAGGTTCACCGACATAGCTCGACGAGTCAGTGAGCTGAAGTAAACGAAATGGCAATGGGCAGGCTATATTGTTCGAAGAACGGATAACCCGAGTGGCGGCCACGTACCGGAAAACGTGTACTTGGCCTCGAAGACCTAAGTCACGGGAATTTGCCAGATGTCTTACCAACTTTAAGTGTAGAAACGATTTCTCTCGAGTAATTATATTTTTTCCTTTTTAGGTTTACTTGGAGTGTCATTCTTATCTGGCCTATTTTTCGGTGCAATATGGCTGTTGTTCTGGTGGTTGTTTGGCATACCAGTGTTAGCTGTGCTCTTGTCCACACTACACGTTGGGTTCCTGCTGGCCGCCATCATTTATTACAGAGTACCAAGTAAGGACAAGCATATACATTCTCCTTTATAATTTGTTTGGGGACTTCCCCTAAATTGTATCGCTTCCATTGTTACCATTGAGAATTACCATTTGGTACTCGTGGCACTTCTTTTTGCCATTATGCGCTCCTTAGTGCGCTGGTGTGATCAATGGTTATAGTGGAACTGTTATGAGAAAAAACTTTATTTGTTTTTGGGATTTTAATAACAAATGAATGGACTCATATTTTTTATTACTGAAATAATTTAATTTCCGTTCATGATTTTGATAAAAACATAACGATATTTTTCTGCGAAAATGATGTAGCTTGTGTAGGTCAAAAAAAGAATTAAACTAGACTACTGAAAAATAATAATTATTAGGGTAACCATACATGTAAATTAGGATGAATGTGTTTCATATGTCCCATGGGTTTGGGCTAGTTGGGGTAGAGGTGTGTGTGTGTGTGAGTTGTCTATGGATAGATTTGTAGTATCACATGCGTGACGTCATCTGCGAGTTTTTATAACGGTTTTCTCCGAAATCACTATCGAGAAAATTCTGGAACAATTTTTTCACATAACTTTAAGCTAAATCTCGATATGGTTTTCGAATTAGATCAATTTTAAATTTTGTAATGTGGTCTATTACCAATGGGTAATGGTAATAGTGGGTCATACCCCTTAAATTATACGTTTTGTTATTTATGACGACATTTAACAATCAGATCAGTTCAATTCAGATAAAATTTTAATCTACCTACACTTGAAAGATGCAGCCCTTATCAGTCAGGTACGGAACTGTTTTATTTGCAGCTACCCACGTCCTGCAGAACAACACCAACTTCTGGATAATATTCCTCCTCATCACGTTCCTGACGTCATTCACCCTGCTCACGGCTACCTTCCTCTCGAACATCGTGTGCTGCGCGGTGCTCGGCGCGTACGCAACGGTCTTTGCTATGGACCATTACGTCGGATCCAGCTTGAAGTATGTCTTCGTGAATACATTGAGGAGAGCCACCGTCAAAGATTTCAACTTCGCCGTGCTAGAGCCGCCTTTTCAGTGGAGAGGTAAGAAAATAAATAACGCGTTCAAAAAGAACTAAGGTACCGACTTCAACAACATAAGTAGACAGCATTCATCTTCTCAAATATATTCACTATTCAATATTCACCCGTAGCGGTAGAATTATCTGAGTAATTACCTATTTGGTTTTTGTTGATTTTCTCAAAAGCGCTGAATCCATTTCGATAAAATGTATATGGGGCCACCTTTGAAGTATGCACTACCAAACAACAAAATAATGGTTAAAATCTATTCATAATTGGTGGGGTTATTGCGTAACATACATACAAAAAAACATATACAGTTGAATTGAGAACCTGCTCCTTTTTTGAAGTCGGTTGAGAATATATAATTTCTAAATATATATATTCCGTGGTAATATTTATAACTAAAGTATAGTTTCACATATTATTATTTCTTGAAAATGATTTTATTTTTAGCAACAAAGGAAATAAACAGCAGCAGTGACTATTATTTTCCTTCTATTCAAAAGATATACTTCAGTCTTCTGGGTGAACATTTCTGTACGATGCCTGTATAGTCATTTACCACAGGGCAGTTTTTAGAGTTACGGAACAGTTATTTCAGTCGAATGTTTAACCTCTACTCCTACTTTACCGCCTCTGTGGCCTAATATCTAAATGTTGGACATCGAATCCGGAGGCCCCTGGTTCGATTCCCAGGGGGGGTACCTATCGCTACTCGGTTTGGTTGGTGGTAGGGCATTTTCTATGTCCGCCTGGCTAGGTACCACCATGTTACCTAAGTCTGCCGCCAAACAGCAGTGTTAATAGCACTGTTGTGTTCCAACATGAAAGGAAGTAGAGCTAGCGCGTCATTAACTTGAGGCTTCTGGGTGCGCACGCTTACCATCTAACGGCCTTATCATCTGACCATCTGGTAAGATGAAGGCCAAGTGCAAACCCGTCATGCATACAAAAAGAAATAGTGTATGCTTTGTGAGAGCGTGATAAGAGTAGTTATTGAGATCCGCGGATTGCAGGATAAGTCCCTGTCCATAGCACCATGGTGCAGCGTCGTGTTCCTGAGCGATGTTTCGTTCTGTTCTCACAGTTTGTACGTCCACAGATGGTCTCCTAACTGCCATATGGATCGTCCTGGCAGCGACAGGGTTTGCCTTCCAACACTATCACAACCGAGGCCGTCCCCCCTTCCCTCCACCGCCAAGGAGCATCAGCCCCAGAGGAGATCCAATAACGTACGGATCTTTGCCAAATAACAGGAGAAGGTAAGAGCACTAATAAATACTTCTTTTCTTTTATTCCTTCCCATCACTTTCCCACTCATTTACGGTTCGTGCAGCCAGATTGCGGAATTCCTTGCCTCACACTACGTGGCAGGAAATCTGTTTGCATTTTCAAGAAAAACTACAAAGATTCCTATGGCGGCTCAACGTTGGGCACTTGACGCCAAGTTAGATTGGGGTTGTACAGTAACGGATATTAAAAGAAAGCCTCCCTATATAAAAATACTCATCGCTTTTTATTGGGGGTTTGCAAGAATTTAATGTTTCAAAAAACCGGCCAAGTGCGAGTCAGATTCGCGCACGAAGGGTTCTGTACCATTATTTTATAGAAACGTGCAAAAAAATCACGTTTGTTGTATGGGATCCCCCTTAAATATTTATTTTATTTTTGTAGGTATTTGTTGTTATAGCGGCAACGGAAATACATAATCTGCGAAAATTACACAGTCTAACTATCACGGTTCATGACATACAGCCTGGTGACAGACGGACAGCCAAGTCTTAGTAATAGGGTCCCGTTTTTTACCCTCTGGGTACGGAACCCTAAAAATTGCAAAAAATATATTTCCTCGAATAGGGAAATGCTTATTCAATTTAGTTTTTTCATTACATTTTGAACACTTTCTTATAACTCATAATATCGAACAAGCTTCATGCATTTAACTTACATTTAACGCTCCAGTACTAAGCAGATGACGTCACAAAACTCAACCGATTTATATGGAGCGTTTTAACACCGCGTGACTAGAATCACTTTTCGGCGGGTTGTAAAAAAAATATTTGTCGTTGCGATTTATTTATTTATTCATCTTTTTATATGGTCTGTCGAAGTAGACCAAAAAATTGTTAAAGTCAAATTCCCAATTTTGACAGGGTTTGGAGGTCAGTCATCGACCTTACAACCTACACGATCTGAAGATTGACGAACGTAGATAAGAAGAATTTTGAATGTTTTCTATATGTTTTCAGTTATGTACGTATTCCTAACGGCGTTGATGCTGTTACTCAACCACCCAACACTACTGAGCCCGTGATCTACAGTGAAACGACACCTTTACTTGCAAATTTCTGAGAGTGGTACTTAAATTGTAAGCATAAGTTATTTTAACTGTCATTCAAATGAAGGTTGTGTATTACTTAAGTCATTTTGCTTTACTTTTCATGTAGTTAGGTGTAATCTCTTAAGCGCCTGTTGCATACTAGTCTGCATAAAATCTTGATCACACGCACAAACATTTGCCTGAAATTCGACGTGAAATCAAATAGGGTAATCCAACGTCAACGGATGCGTTTAAGCAAAATTGCTGCTACTGCTGCATTCCTCAGGAACGGGCTCAGTTAGACGCTAGACCTGTAGTTCAATGTTGACACACCATACAACCTAACAACATAGATGTCTCCCGAATTGTATTCGAGCGAACATATAAAAGATGAAAATTAAACCTTTTCCGCTAAAATTGGCACTGTCTTACTTTGTTTAAATCTTTCCCAGAAGGTTTATAGGAAGTTTTATAGGATAAATCTGAAGAATCAAAAATGACAAAAAAAAGCTTTTTTTAATCTATAGGCATTGCTGTATTTTTGTTGTTGTTGATACTCGTATAGAAAACAGGAGGGATATGATGGCATTTGCCTCTAGCATTGAGAGGGTAGAGGCTATATTATTATAATTATATTAAAGTGTAAGTTGTTTTTGTCACGGTAAAAGTTACTTTTGGCCTCATGTCATACATATTAAAGTTGTACATTTTGTATACGCTTTAGTATTTTCACTAAGTCAAATGGCAATTTAGGAAATTAGATTTTTTGTCATTATAAAATTCTTTCCGGTTTCTAAAATATATTTTTTTGCAAATTCTACTCTTTTGTATCTTCTTCTTGTATCGGCTTCTTGAATTTTTATTATTATATTATCTTTACATCTATTATATATTATTATTGTACTTTAGAAACACAAAAACATAAATTTACAATGTAAGAAATATTTTTCGTATATGGGCAAGTAATTATAACCTATTTCTACAACCTTTCAACTATTTCCTTTGCTACTTATTAAGATACCAAAAATTTTGTATTATTGTAAGACTGTCACATGTGATGTTTTGTAAGCTTAGAATAATAAATCCATTTATATTGTGAATGTATTGTATGATTTTATACCACTTGTAGTTATTATTTTGTTTATAAATTAAGTATAAATCTTATTTATTTAAGAAAATAAAATTTTATTTATTTAAGAGGATTAATCGACTGTAACAATTTGGTGAAAACTAAAATACAGTATATTGCTTGGTGATCATTGCGTTAATATGGAACTTGGCTTTGACACGCTACCTTCATGCTACCGCGTGTTTAAATATAGTACGTACTAGATTTTTGCAACACGTTTTGCTGACAATGGACTACATATAGTCTCCCCACTAGACGCCACCATTTTTGTGCATGTTAACTTGATGATAGGGACTTTTTATGTGCATTTAGTTTGTTACCGCCACAATTCAAGCCTCTATGGCTGTATCTTAATTTACCATTAGATCATGATGAAGCTGAAGTCTGATTTTATTTTTCATTCATTCAAGACCGAAATCTCACTCCGATACAAAATCGTGCTATCAAATTTGAAGGCAGAATTAGAAAAATATTCACTTACTATAGATATACGCCTCTGGAATGAAATATCCATATGAGTATTAAATTAAACCAATAGTCAAACACAAATCTAAAGATAAACCATAGAAATCAAGCGCAGATGTCGAACTCCCTAATCTATAGAACGGACAGACAGACAAAATCTAAACCAATTATAAGCGTTGATAATCGGTACAATTGTTCGCGACAGACCAGGGGTGGCTCTATCTATGTGTAGTTGCGTGTTTTTCGTCGAATTCCATTACGGTATGCACAGGGTGACTCCATAATTTGATGTAATAAAGGATTTCTTAAATTAACAGCGACTAGAAACACTTTCTAGGCCGCGCTTATATGTGTAGTTAGTAAAACTAAGCCACTCTGGCTCCGTTTACCCGTCAGTGTTAGCGGTCAAATTTAAGCGCTTTAAGTGTTTTATTTTAAATTACAGTTTTTTTGATTAATGGGCACAATACTATGGAAAAACATAACTTTTTTGTACAAAAGTAATAATGCTATTTTTCTGCTTCGCTTTTGACTGATTCGGTGGATATTAGACTATTTTCTAGGTTAACAAGAAAACATGAAAACAAGGTTGACATGCATTCAAGCGTAACATTTCATATTTATTTAATTTTTTTGCTAAAAAATTAACAGCGAATGTTGAGAATAATTTTTTCTTAGCTATAATTATTGTTGTATTACCCTCCAGATTTTATTTAAACAAACGAGGTGACGGAGTCTTATTTTATTCGTAAGCTGAGCAGTGAATAAAAGATTTGCATTTGAAATATTTCAAACTGCAATTAAAAAACAGAATCCTAAACATCCTGTTCGCGACAGCGGCACTTGGAAAAGCTTAGATCAGTATAATGCCTACAATACAACATATTTAATCCCATCCTATTGTGTGACCCACCCCAACTTAGGGGACCATTTTACCCCACTGAGTATCCCCTATAAAGAGCCAACACACAAAATTAATATGTACCGCCCAAATACAGTTAACGGCATAATTTCCTGTTGGGGAAAACATTTTTGGGGTGGCAACACTGCGCAATAAGGTTGCGTTTCGTACCAGAGACATCTGTTGATGAGGATTTTGTATTATTATTAATAATAATGCATGCTTACTTTTATAAGGGCTATTGTTGCGTTATTAGATACAGTACTCATTCGTCATTTTAAACGATCATTGTTTGGGGTAGTTTCGAGTGCCAGTGTACTTTAGGATAATATTTTTATTAACTTAATAAACAAAGTCATGATATATTATGAAAACTTAATTTAGGTTAAAGTTTTAGTTTATTAAGATAGTTTGTCGTATATTATTGCGAATATTTGTAATAATCACATTTAAATAATAAAACAAAATAGCAAATATAATAAAACGAAATAGGAATGGTTAATGCAATATTTATTAATAAATTTCACTGTAATCTCGATCTATATGCACTTATTTTAAGTAATAATTTATATTACACTTAAACTCAAAACTTAACTAAGTACATACATACTTACCTAAACCACATCCGTATTGCATTTCATTAATGAAAATAATGTTATTATTAACATTAAAATTTACATATTTAAATGTCAAATATGTGATGTATTTAGTCATGTTTAAAATTGTTTGGCGACTAACATAGTCAAAATCAATTTCAAATGTTGCATTGGCTAGTTTTCAATTCAATTTATGTTTATTTCAAAATGATTTGTAAATGTACAAAATGGTTAATATGTCTTGAATGTATCAATAAAAATTACATGGCCAAAATTAAAATTAATCTATAAATTTCAATCACAGCGATATTCTTAAAGTTTAATACAAATAAATAACATAAATAATTCGTTTAGCTACAATTCAGAGTATCAACTGCATCTATAAAGTACTAAAATAATATTTGTACAAAATATGAACATGATTAGTCTTGGAGGGTTAGAAAACAAATCGCCATAACGAAGCTCATTGACACATTTTTTACTCTATGGCTTAATATCTCTCACCCTTTGCGTACCTACATCAAAGGAAGGGCTGTATAAAGGGCACACTCAATTATTACAAACGTTTGGCACAAATAAATTTACATTTTTCGCTTTCACCGCCGTCAACGCCTCGTTGCGTGTTAAGCGACACTTTCCGCTACTCGACGGTAGATGGCGTTTATCTACATAACTACAAAATTCTTGTCATTCGAAAATGAATTTCGTAATTTTTAACATAATTTATAAATATACATGAAAGTCGTTATTAAATTATATACTCTCGACATTTTTTAATACTGTTTTGCAAAAAAACATATTTGTCTTAAAGGTAGATTTTAAGGCGGACACAATCATGATGACTTAAAAATTTGTTTTCATTCGAATTAACAAGAATTCTGTAGTTGATAATATTTACAGTTTATTGTTTTTTCTAGCTTACTAACTTTTAAACGGTTCATTTGCAGTGATCCAACCTAGGAATAACAACCAATCCTAATTTTGTGATAAAAAAATATAAATAAATAGTTTTGAAGGCGTAAATCACTGCAAATGATCACAATACTCTTACAAAACTAGTTTTGAACATCATCAGTTGTTTTCTTAACTTTTTAACAATGTGTTTTTATTTACGATACATCAATAAATTCTATTGTACAAAAATCATTATTTTCATAAATGCACCACGTGAACTTAAATGCACTGTAACGTTGCACTGAATCACACATACCTATACCGATCTATTGCAACTTATATTCATTGTTCGTTAAAATGCAAACAACAACGAATTTTAATCGTACCGTCACTATTAAAAAGGCTGCGGTCGATTTGAAAATCATTCGATTTAGATCTGATTGAGAAATTGTAGAAGTATGGCCAAATTCGTTTATGTATATATCTTACTTTTTTTAACTAAAATTGTTTCAGTTATTGATTTTAATATGCTTTTGTTTTCCATGTTTATTTCTAGTGCTAAAGAGTTTCCTGGTCAAACATTATTCAGCGGGATTGCGGATACTCAAGGTAAGTGGCGGTAAGAATGGAAGTGTGATAGCCTGATAAGCCTTATACTCGTACACTGGTAATGTTATCTTTGCTTACCGAAACACAACGGTGACATGGTAGTGCTTTAGACATCACCAACTGAGAACCAGAAGATAAGCCGGTTAAATAGAAGAAAAAAGGAAACAGATTTACGAAGAATCGTGACATCATGCATTTTTATTCAATAATTATTTTATCATAAAATATCATAAAATCAGCATCCTGAAAACGCCATTTAGGGACATTTTCTCGCGTTACCGCCATTCTGTTTCTGCGTATCATGGTATGATGGAATTTTATGTTGTTACGATGATGATCTTCATCATCATCACTTAAAATGTTCTAATATCACTCCGAGTAACAAGCT
The DNA here is from genome assembly GCA_910589575.2 of Carcina quercana. NCBI lineage: Eukaryota > Metazoa > Arthropoda > Insecta > Lepidoptera > Depressariidae > Carcina > Carcina quercana. The sequence continues at coordinate 3,807,652 of OU342446.1, read as the reverse complement.
ATCTTATGACGTCATGAATTTTGTATGAAACTAAATCGTTGGGGTATTTTTCTTTTGAAGGGCATTGACTTGATTGTAATCCGTTGATATTCACATTCCAAGACCATCAAACACTTCACTTCAAGACTTACAATTACGAGACAGAGTTGTTTTGCTCGGTCATTTCCGTCAACACGCCGCCACTGTCATGGCCGGCTGTCATGTTGAGAGCGTTCATGGATAGGTGGGAGTCAGCGTAGTTGTGCGCGAGGTCGCCGGCAGATGGGGACTCGGGCACGGTGCTCGGGTTCTCTGGCATCGAGAGTAGCCGATGCGGGAACCCGAATAGCTGCGATCACTGAAGCCTCCCCCAGTAGTTGGACGCGAGGTCGGGCCCTTGCGACGGTATTTGCACTGGCACGCTCACGCCCGCCGATATTACACCTACGGGATAAAGAGAGAGGTGAATAAGCTTGTTGTGTAGGGTGCGTTCAGATTTAGAGGAATGTCTACGCTTATTTGTAGCCTTTCTTGCATTATTTTCTAGTTTAAATTAGCGAATTTGCTCTGGTTTAGAGATGTTGATGATGATGTTTTACTTGATTGCAACTGAAAGCAGCTTGTTTTTGTTACTGGTCGAAACATGATTTGTCTGTGTTATTTTTGACATGTTCGTCATTCCATGTTCAAGCTTTATGGGTGAATGGCAAAGAAATTTGATTCAAATTAGTAAAGTAATATTAAAAATGTATTAACTAAGTTTATATTCATCGGTTCTAACCCAAAACGCCTGAAATTGTGTGAACGCTAGAAATCTTCCTGTTGTTATCTTATATGACGTAAGATAGACGTGGCGATCGTGTTTATTGGTGTACTATTACTAATAATACTAAGCAGCTATAACTACCGTCCCTAAGTGGATATATTCTAAAGATGAGCAGCAATATCTTCTGTATTTAACAACATCTTACTTTGATCACAAATCTACCTGCCAAGCCTGGTCAATAAGACAAAATGTGACGTAGCGATATGTGAGTCAGAGACAGTCCAACAGTGGACTAGTTTGGCCGATGTGTGGCGATTTGGTTTTAAATGACGAAACAGAAATAACACGTTGAGTTTTTATAATGGACACGGTTCCCAACAAAAAATTCATCTGTCAAAACATTAAATTGCGTTCCATTTCACGCAAGTGCGTGCCAGCAAATGGACACGGGACCCACATCAATCAGTTCTCCAATACAACAACATTGTTGTGCTGAAACCTGTTAACATCAATGTATCACATCGTATGTCTAATAGGATTCCGATTGCATTCCGTTTATTACACACAATCGGGTTATCTGCATACGTTGGCTCGTGCACGAGCTAAACGCTAGATCGATACAGCACGGGATGATGTTTGATTTTTTTACATTATGCATGCATGCAATGGATGGATGCAACAATTACGAATTTTCGCCATTTTACATTCGTTTTAAAGTTGGAATAGAACAGAAAGCGCCCGTAAGTTGATGCTTTATTCAATAGATTTAGGATAACCATTAGATAAAACCACAGATTAAAAAAATACGATACGCTCCATATAAAATCCCTATCCTGCTTACCCATGCGTAATCCGACAAATGAAAAAAAAACAAGACTGCAACCCTTTTATCAGTAGGTCGATTTATACCTCGTTAATAAAAAATTAGCTAATAAAATAACCGGACTGAAAAAGCTCAGGTTGAATGAGCTTAAGGGAAGGGAAAAAAAAGAAGTTCAGATAAAATGTAGTTTTACATAGTGCACTGTAACGTTGGAATTGTATTTTGGCCTTTCTATTCTATCTTTGACCTATTCACTGCGCTTGTCACAAACGTTTTAGTGATAGCAGTCATATCCAGATATTTAAGTAGTTCACCGACGCTGACTGCTTCCTGAAAATTTCTCTTAGGGATTCCACGGGGCTGTCTACTAACCCTAAACTAAGCCCATATCTCACATAAGCATAAAACATACCTACATAAAATTTGATTCTCATTTCCCCGTCTACACGCCCGCCCCTTACCGCGTGCGCTGTGGCGATAACAGTTTTCCGTTCCAAAGCGAAGGGGGTTCCCCGTTTACATTCATTACGCGTTATTATCGACACTAAACAGCTCCTGCGAGGCTCGCGTAGTCAATGGTTCGTGTTCGGTCGCTTGTTTACGGTCGCTCGTGAAACGCTTGGATCGTAGCTTTTATTGTTCTGGTTGACGTTATGAGGAATAGGTTTTGGTTTATTTTCAAGGATCTCGTGGGCAAAAACTCATGTTTATCGGCCAGACAAGTTTACTGCTAAACATGAGCAGCTCTGACATATTGTCAAGATTCATCATGTACAATCTGCGACATTCTACTGATAATCCTTCAGGTCTTCCCCAAGGCGCACCTGTATCTATACTCGGCCCTCTGTTTCTCCTCATACATTTGTCATTTGTCATACGTTTGTCAATCTTACGTATTGAGGAGATGGGCAGCAACAACGACCTACTTTATTACAACATCTTACTGCAATCACAAATCCGCCTGACAAGCGTGGTGATTATGGCAAAATCCCCTAGTCCAACTTAGCGTTCTATGGGGGTGGGTATATGTTCAACAGTGGACTTATGCAGTCGATTAAGATAATATGAGATACAAAGATAGTGGAAGATGTCGCCTTTTATGAAATTCTGAAACATGGGTGGTTCTAGTAATTTTTCTCGAAGCTACCACCACCTTGACCTCCCTGTAACTTCATTGTGGATAAAGATAGAATAGTCTGAATTTTCAGTCACTATCTTTAGGGGGTAGAGTAGATTAGATAGTCCGAAAAATTAAAATGTAACAAAGCAGCTGAAAAAATTCAAAAGTAGAACGAGAAATCCGCATTATTTAAAATACAACGAAGCTGGAAATGCACTCCGTTGGTGGATAGCAAAAGAGTAAATGAAACGAACGTGCATTTCAAATTGTGAAAAACCAGTGAAAAAGCTCTTTTATTCGCGGCACTGGAAACTCGGCAGTCGAACAATGCCGCGAAACGCCCGAAACAACAATAATTCATACCGCTTTCCGCCACCTAAGGCTAAAAATGTCCGCCGCATGATATATAATACAGAATGGAAAAGTTACTGCTTTTTAAAAACAATGGAAATAGCTAGCGCCGCACGGTTCTATTTCTGAATAATACTCCTATGATTTTCATATTCTTAATTTTTTTGGCAGTAAGCTTCGGAATGAAACCTCCAGTAGCATGAGTATATGAGTATATCTTGTTAATAGTTTCTGCATTCTACCTGTCTAACTAAAAGAATGTACATTAGCTTATAGCGAACACTACAAAAGCATTATACAGAAGAGTGATGATGAAGTCTAAACTCTAAATTGTCCAAAATACGTAAAGGCGGCAAAAAATTCAAAAATTTTACATTCTATTTAAGCAGGCGTGGCATTCTATAACTCCAAGACTATACAGATCAGAAGTTGAAATTTATTTTGTATACAGTGTGTGGCCTATAATAGGGGCAGATATAAAAAATTGAGGCTCTATAGAGTATTCGTAGATTATCTGAAATGATACCAGATACCTAAAACCCATACATTACACATCATATTTTTGTAGCAATGTTTCACAATCAGTGTATTATGGCAGAACGATACTATCGCGAACGTGTCGTCAATTGTCAACGAGACGGACGTCCCGAGTGTCGTACGATGCGGTCAAGTTGAGCGGAGCTATTGTTTCGAATACATTGAATTTGTTAGAAATAATAAAAAACTAAAGTTTTGATTTTAATTAGTTGGAGACATAATGAATCAATTACTGGTGACTTATAGAGCCACCATTTTTAATATTTGCTCCAGTTCTGAGCCACTCACTGTATAAGTAAAAAATAAAAGCGTTCGATATTCAAAATCAATTTAAAACCCATTTGTAAGGAACAGACAACGGCAAATCCAATCCGGGCATGAACTCCTATTTTTCCCTCCTTTTTCCCGTTTCTTTTTATTTTTGTTTCCCCGTCATGTCGCGGTCTCGTGAGCCAGACGCCCCTTGCTCTTGAGTCAGCGTTTTTTTACATTTTATTACGTAGTTGGTAAATATTTTCCAAGGCCTCTCATCTTGATTTCGTCGATTGTGTTACGTGTTTATACTTTCATTTAAAATTTTGGGGCGTCGTGAAATATTATCTGTTTTAATCAGCTTAAGCTGGGCAATAAAACCTACTTTGTCGTTGATATGACGGTAATGACCTAAATTGTTCAGCCTTCGGGTCTTATATCACTGTATGAAATCCAATTAAGACATGACTTAATTCTTATACGCTACTCTACTTACACAAGCGTCGGTGGCGCAATGGATAAGGCGCGGACTCTCAATCTGAGGGTACCGGGTTCGAATCCAGCCGTGTACCTATGAGTTGTTTTTCAATTCAAGTACATTATCCGATTGCTTAACGGTGAAGGAAAACATCGTGAGGAAACCTGCATGTCTTGAACAGGCATGTGAAGTCCGCCGAACCGCACTGGGCCCGCGTGGTGGATTATGGCCCATACACTCTCAGTAGGAGAGTAGGCCTGAGCCCCTCCAGTGGGGACATATATAGGCTGTTGATGATGATGACTCTACTTACGCAATGAATACAGTTAGTTTTAGCTCATCGTCATCAGCCTGCATAAGTACACTGTTGGTCTATTGACAAGTCGGATTTGCCATAATCACCAAGCATGGCAAGCAGATTGGAAGTGGAATGTCAGAGAGAGAGAAGATTTTCATACATAGTTACGAGTTAGCCTTTTTCGAGACTCATAGGATTACATGCCATTGTAAAACCGAGACCAAAGGCACTCGGACAATATTTGAGCTCAGTACATTGCAAATAGTCCCAGTACACTACCCATTTAGTCCATAATTCAATTTTAGAGTTTCGGTTTCATCTAGAAACCACACAGAACGTCTAAATTAATAAAATAAAATATGTCTAATCTGTTATACATATCAAGGAAGTCTGGACGCACCTTTGTCTAAAACGGTATTTTGACGAAATGCAGTTTTGACTAAAATATGGATTTGACAAAACGCACCTTTGACAAAAACGGTATTTTGTCGAAAAGCAGTTTTGACTAATTCGTATTTGACAAAACGCACCTTGGACAAAAATTGGACTAGGACGAAAAGCGGTTAGGACTGTACGCATAAAACTCTCAAAAAAGTTATCTCACCAGTACTTGCGGCCGCTTGAGGTTGTGAATAGGCGCCGTGCTGCTGGTGAGCCGCTGGCGCTCTGGAGTATCCCCCGCTGCCGAGAACGTCTCCGAACATGTAGGGGTATCCGCTGTCCCGTTGCTGCAGGCACGACGACGACAGCCCCCCGGACATCGAGCTGTCGGAACCAAGAGCGCTGTCAATACGCAGACCCGGCTGCGGCTCCATTTAAATGATAACTTCACTGCATTCTTACGGCCTGTATATTTGTTTTACGATTGCGTAATAATCCTAGGTCTATCTAAGGAGTTTATTTCAAACACCAGCATATGTACTGCTAATGTAAATTTTTCCAGATTTTTAAAAGCAATAGTTTCGAAGATAGAGGGGCTGGAGGACGTCCTGGACGGACGGAAATTATTATTACAAAAATGTGGTGTTTCCAAACGCTCAATGATTTTCAAAGACCTTGAATGATTCAACACAATGGGGTGGACTTGAAAAAATATTTCGTTTCTAAGATACGTGTATGAGAGCCACCCTTAAAAATATTTTTCAAATTTTTATTCTACTACTTTGTTGGCGTGATTAATATGTATACCCGTACCAAATTACAGCTTTCTAGCAGTAATAAGCTAAGCAGGGTCTCGCCGCTAAGCCGCGGACGGCTGATAGGGACAGAGCGAAACTAAAAGGGTACGGAACCCTAAAAAGGAATATTATCGGCTATACTCCAAGAGAATCAAGCTACATACAAACTGAATAAACTGTAAAACGTATTGCCAAGAAACAAATAGGACCTTTCAAATCTGTTCTGTATTCAAAAGCTACACCATCTAGGAAGAAGTGCAGCGCAAAAAGGTGCTAATAGAAATTTACCCCGTACACTGAGCTAAAGGGAAACTTCTCGTCTCACTAAGTTAATTTGCTCGACGACAAACGCCAAAGCCCGTGAGCTTCCACTATTAAAAATCAATCCAAGTGGAAAGTCGGCCGACCTTCGGCGCTGAACTTCGGAACGGAACGTCTCGATGCAATGGCGGGAAAACGCAAGGAGACGCGACCTTTGCCGCTCGGTTTCGCGCGCAAGTCAGTTACTACCGCCTCTCGATCATAGATGGAGCTAGTTTACTTAAAAAAAGCTTTATGGATAAGCCACTTCTTACTATGGTCACAGGTCACAAATAATGTTTTTAGAAAATTGCTTGTATTGTAAAAAGAATTTAGGAAATTAAAAAAAAAGACAAGAGTGTATAAAAAGAAAGTTTACAAACGGCATACACAATTATAAAATCTCTCTTGTGAATTCTCTGACTTTATTTATGACAGCTTAGTTTCATACAAATGTAGTTTGCCTAAATACGATACTATATTAGGTACCAAGGGACTCAACATTTTCAATGGGACAGGCAATGTAAGTGAAGTTTTGGACATCTTACGTACTCTTATTAAGAGTATCAATTTCCAGTGAATGTCTTACCTATAAGAATCGCTCATAGTCGCAATGGGCTGCGGTATGGGACTGTACATGGAGTTGAAGCCCCCGTTGAGGGGCAGTCGAGGGGCTGTAGGGGCGGGCGGTGAGGGGGGAGGGGCGTCTCGACGCTGGCTCCGGAGCTTTTCTTCTCGACGCCATTTCGCGCGTCGATTTGAAAACCAGACCTGTTGAGGAGATTCAAGTGTGTTAGAGTCAATTCAAGTGTGTTAGTATTTCTGTTGTCACAGTATTTTAAGTTCAATATATTTAATATCATACATAATTCTTAAAACTATCCCTTATTATTACAAATATAAAAGTAAATTTGTTTGTGTGTTTGTTTGGCCTCCTTTCACGTCGTAACGGAGAGTCGGAATTATTTGATTTTTTTATCATGATATTTGAAGGGTTGGAAAAAGACATAGGCAATTTTTTATCCTGATCGAACTAGTAGTTCTCGTAGTAGTACGAATTAATCACTTTCAGGTATTTCTTTTAATCCTCTCAATTATTAAACCAATCAACGTTTAGCATCCACATATGTCGAACGAAATGACGTAGAATACATTCCATTCCGTTCAACGCATAATTCCATGCAAGCTTTCTAAGCCGTCAAATAAAATACATAAGCAACCAAACACTGCTATCACCACAAATGGGCGTAGGCAGCTTTTATTAAAGTTGATATTAGGTAATTATTACATTAACAGCCGCTGAAGGGGAGCAATGTTGACGTTAATTACTTTCAAAGGTTAGGTTTTAGTATAAGGGCAGCTTGCGTCATTTGCATATCTAGGCGCTTGATATAATCTATGGCTTATTCCAGGTAAAACAAGCCATCTATGTAAGTTGCTGCCACGGATTTGTAAAGAATATACGGATGAGACCTCGTTTAATAGCACACTTCACAAACACACACACACACACACGTATAACTGACAATAATGTGCGCTACATATTGACGTCCGAGTGTCTGACGTTTGGTGTACTTTTTTGCACCATGTGTGTATAACAAGCGAAAGTGTCTGATGTAGTTCCTTCATACGTGAGCAGTGGAACAAGGCGTCTGGATATTTTATCTGTGGTTATACTGCGTGGAACTGGCTCTAAATGTCTAATGTTTAACTTTATTTGTCTTCTTTAATTTTCAAAATTAAATAGATTTTTTTCCCGTCAATGAATCTGTCTACTGCCAAATTTTTGAAGGCATTCTGCAGAGAGTATTACGAAACTAAAATGTGTTAAAATATTTGATACACAGCTACAGAATAGATATTTCCGTTTTAACTGCAGGCTTCTAGGTTGGCACGCTTCCATCCTTATCATCAAGCAAGATGAAGGCTAAGAAGAGCAAACACATTTGTTTCGTTCACAAAAATATCTTTTGTCAGATCAAGCACTGTGTTACGTGTTTATTAATTTTATTGTTATTAGCATTATATATGTTTACCTTTGTTTCGTGACTATATTTACAGCTTTTATTTTATATACCTAACAGCAGCGATCAAACTGTATCAAAAGATAATCAGCTTGTAAAGTTATATATATATATATATTTACTAATCTGTAATCGCGATACTCAGCGCTTCCAATTTAATAATCAAAACTCTAAACGTTGAAACAAATTCAAACAAACAATCTTCGAGAGCGAAACTCGGCAACAATTAAAATTATTCATCCGTGGACACAACATTTTGACATTGAACTGCGTGAAACGGAACGCGGGCGGAAGTAGCCCTCACGTGCGCGTCACTTCCGCCGCCGACAGTCATGGCGTCGGCAATATGGCGCCGGCTTTCCCGCGTTCTCGGAAAAGCGACGCTGGATTCTAGGAAATCTCAAATGAAATTGTTATCATTGAAATGTTTACGTGGGAAAATTATTAACGCAGTTTTCACTCGTACATGCATACGTGTAGCACAGTTCAATAAATACTACAATTATTTATTTATCTTCAGCAATCCATGAATTGGAAATTATGTGATACGTAACTATTATTATTATAATTCATGTAGGATTTATCGATGATATCTTAGAATAATGACGCCATAGAAACTGAGTCCGCGCACGACAAGTGCATCAAATAAAACTAAGCCATTCTTGCTTGGTTTCCCTACAAGCCTGTCAGTGGTCAAGTTTGAATCTTAGTGCTTTTAGATTTTTGTTTAAATAGTCAGTTTCTGTAACAAATGAATGTCACAAATCACAATACAACGGGAAAAAACAACAAATATTGTAACATACGAGCGTTAATACGTGTTGATTACGCTTACACCTAATATTTATTTTTCTCTCTCGATAGATCCAGTTAATATAAGACTAATCCTTCTTGGGCGTTACTATTCTTAGTCTATGGTTGATATAATAATAATCATCATCAACAGCCTATATATGTCCCCACTGGAGGGGCTCAGGCCTACTCTCCTACAGAGAGTGTATGGGCCATAGTCTACCACGCGGGCCCAGTGCGGATCGGCGGACTTCACATGCCTGTTCAAGTCATGCAGGTTTCCTCACGATGTTTTCCTTCACCGCTAAGCAATCGGATAATGTACTTGAATTGAAAAACAACTCATAGGTACACGGCTGGATTCGAACCCGGTACCCTCAGATTGAGAGTACGCGCCTTATCCATTGCGCCACCGACGCTTAATATAATAATAATAATATTAATTTGAAAATAATGTTTAATATGAGATTATTTAGAAACACTCGTATAAATATATTTAAACCCGTATATAAAACGTATATAAATAGGCAACTTTACTATGACTCCCCAAGTATTTGTGGCGAACATTTCCACTACATCCCACTTTTATTTCGCCTTTGCCTCTTTGTGTCAAAACCTTTAGGCATATTACGCAATATTTTCTCTCGAGGAAAACCCTCGAAACGCTGGTCTCAAAGAGGTCACAGGAGGCAATATGTCATAATATTATTGCTCCTGCCTACGAAGGAATCGGCAAAATGTTGCCGGTAATATTTTATTCCAGCCCTCACCCTCCAAGGCTAGCAAAGGGAAGCGAGTGCTGGGCTCAATACTTTGTAGTTTTTATATAAAGTATACATGTATGAACGTAGGTATCGCTTCAGTTTCAGCGCTAAGTTTATTTTTATTTCAGTGGTTGAAGGCTCTTTTTGGTTTGTTAAATATAGTTTCAAGGAAAAAGTTCTCCTTAGTTTGTTGACTAAGAAGAGCATTAAGGAATTAAATCAAATGTATAACATAAAAAGTATGTCTTATTTTCCTGCATGCTTTGGAGAAAAGCACTATACTCGTATATGTCTCTTTCTGATACACAGCTTATTACATCGTAATTTTTTATTCATAACAAAAACGTACAAATTCTTCCACAGGCTATCTCCCTTATGGCGTTCGAGACGCTGCTCTCTGTATCCTTATTTTTATCTTTTCGGGATGACATGGTGTGATTCCATTCTAAAGCCGAGACTACACACAGTTTGTATTTTGTATACAATCAAATTGAATTTAATGTTAGGGTAACTGACGTAAGTGCCGCGTATGCTTTATTCGAAGATTACATTAATACAAGACGCGTTGCGCAGAAATTTCAAACAATTGTGAACAGTTGCGTTTTGTTGTTTTATAAAAGCTGTGAACAGTTGTAATTGAGTAACAATTCACAACTTTTGATGTTCTTTTGCGAAGCGTCGGTGGCGCAGTTGATAAGGCGCGGTCTCTCAATCTGAGGGTTCCGGGTTCGAACTACGAGTTGTTTTTCAATTCAAGTACATTATCCGATTGCTTAACGGTGAAGATTAGGAAACCTGTGCATGTCTTGAACAGGCATGTGAAGTCTGCCGATCCGCATTGGGCCCGCATATAGGTAGGCTGATGATGTGATGTTCTTTTGACATTTTCCAATTTAAAATGTATTTCGAATGTTACGAAACATTACTTCAAGTTTGTAACTTCTCAAACAGATTGATGATTGTTACAACTTTTGTTTTCCTGATTTATTTTCAGAATTTTCCTTTTCATTATTATTCTGCCTTACAGTTTCGTAATCTGCTTAGGCAAATCATATTTCACTTGGAAAACATGTTCCATCCCCACATATATTTATGTTGCAGTAAAACATTATGACGTATCCCGTTTTTACTCGTTCCGTCTATAGATATTCGTCCGTGACAGCGATGACAGGCCCTTTTCCCGCCTCTCCGGTCATTTCCCTTTGCCTTTTATAAATTGTGCGTCTACCCTCATAGTTAGACGAAATAATGTTACAGAAGGGTTCTTACCAAATAGAATTTGCTATAATTCCGTTATTACGCCGTCGAGTTGCGGCTTTGGTAATTGTTTTTGCGTGTAATGTATGGATGTATGATACGAGTATTAAGCTGTTATGAAAACGAAGGTTTGTTTTTGCAATTTCAAACTTTTCTCATCAGCTAAACAGTTAAACTCATAATCCGGTACATACTAGTTAGAATAATTAATACATTCTAATTATATCTTTTTGTAATATAATATACTTACACTGTCTCGTGTGTCAATGTGTTGCTTTGTTAAACGTCAGTGTCAAAGTGTCGATGACTGACAGTGTCACGAGAGACGTGTGCGAGTGTGGGAATTTACTACCGTGGACATTGCCGAGCCAGTGAAGTAATAGTTAAATGTAGGGACTATTTACTGCAGTCTCTACAGAAAGAAAGAAAATAGAAGTGTTATAATGTAAGTATATTTGGTCCTACTTTAAAGGCTGACATGCTAAGAAGTGATGAAGAAGATGAACATATTTCTCTACAAAATAAACCATTGTTTCATTTTATCGACCGGGGTGCCTCTCATATAGATCGCCACGACTAACCTACCAACGCTTAAATAATATCGTTAAATAATTTCGGTGTTAAATAGAACGCTGCTGTCCGTTCTCATAAGTTGGTCCTACTTTATCTTCTATCATGGTAAAACACGAACTGATTATATGCATAAGACAAAAGTAAGGTCTTAGTCATAAAGTAACGTACTTATTTGTAATTCACATCTGTTAAAAGCTGTCTCGGGCAATTAATCTCTATACGAATTCCTTAAAAATACCCGCTCATTGTTCGTAAGTTATTGGTACCAACATTGAGAGTTCGAATAATTATTTTCGAGACCACCCCATTATTATTTACCGCCACTTATTTACAGGACGTAAAAAAGCACCATAAATCTGAACACCGTTCTAACGCCACAGAATCCCACCACTTATTCAACTACTCTCATTTGTTTCCCTTAAAACTGCGGTGTAGAGTTTAATTCTGCGCGTTTTGTGGGTAGGACGTTTTTTGCCGGAGGGTGCCAATTTTTCAAAACAGTCCCCCCCTCCCTCGCGACCGGAAACGCGCCCCCGCTTCCTGTAGGCTCGGGATCGATACCTCACCCCTCTATTCAGGGTGACCATGATTTTTCCACTGGAGCAATGTTGGACAATTCTAATTTTAAATTCAAATATTTGTTCCACTAACTGTATACATATTTATGTTTCACTTTTTGCGTTTGTAAGTTTTTTAAATTTTGCAGCGAAACACAATTTTAAATATCTTTTACCTTATTTAAAGGTCTAATAATAAAGATGGCGGGTAGAAAATTAATATTCCATCAAGTATTTTACAGTAACTGGTTTGTCAAACTGTCAACTTGAAAATCGAATCCACCCAACACGTATTTAACACTGATTTTAAAAAGACACACTTTACACTCGCAGATATTTATTTTACATCTGTTGATTTCCCGATAGTTATTTATCTTTTTTCCCAAACCCTGTCCCCCCTACCCCCTCCAAAGCCTTGAACCCCAGGGCAACACGTGGCGTCAGTTAGAATACAAACGATGTTCAGACGGCAAACTCTTAACACTTTACGTGGAGCAAATCGAGCTCTGAATGTACGAGTTAGAGCTTAAAGTTGCTTGTTAATGTTGTTTATAGCGTGAAGTTAGTTGCAAGTTGTTCAGCGATTAGTTGAATGAAATTATTCGCGTGTCTTTAGCTGCTGAGTGTTGGTTGGATAGCTACGAAACTAGAATGACCAACGTCGAATTGATTTTTCACCACGTTTAATAGGTGTATTTAATTAGCGAATGAAAAAGGTGTGAATAAATTGGTAAATGATGTTTATAATATACTGAAATTTTCACGGAAGTCTTGGGTTTGCTATATTCTAAAGCCGAGGCTACACGGTTAAACTACCCATCATCATCAACAGCCTATATAAGTCCCCACTGCAGGGGCTCAGGCCTACTCTCCTACAGAGAGTGTATGGGCCGTAGTCCACCACGCGGGCCCAGTGCTGATTGGCGGACTTCACATTGTTCACATGCCTGTTCAAGACATGCAGGTTTCCTCACGATGTTTTCCTTCACCGTTAAGCAATCGGATAATGTACTTGAATTGAAAACAACTCATAGGTAGACGACTGGATTCGAACCCAGAACCCTCAGATTGAGAGTCCGCGCCTTATCCAATGCGCCATCGACACTTTTTCCTTATCCAATGCTACTACTAAAACTAGCCATACGAATAAATACGAATATAGCAGCTTTATAAATTTCATTTCGCTAACGGTAGATATAGGCTATGCAGCCGAGTACAGATAGATGCCGATAGATAAACCCTCTGGTAATCGGACCTGGGTCCTTCGGGTTGTGAATCAAAGCAGCCATGGAGGTATTATATATTAATAAACCATTATACAATCCATGTATTGTATATACTATATGTATACATAGCGAGAATCCAATTACAAAATCATTGGCACTTTAAAATATACTACGCAACCCGTTGCTACGTAACCAATGTCTGTTAATCAAGAAATAATAGTAGATGCACCTAAAAAAACTATTTGGCCATACATTACACGTACGAATGTACGAGTACCACAGCATTAAGCACCGACCTATCGCGTCGAGAGGGTAATGTAAAAGCTTAGGCGCTGTGTCGGCGGGCGCGACGCCAATTTCTTTTTTCTTTTCTCCACCTTCCCTTTTTTGTGTGTCGCGACAAGGAAACTCGTGTTCGGAAAGTTTTTCACTTCCATGCTGCTTTGTTTTGTGCCAGGGAAACTATAGTGATAGTTTAGTCTTTATCTATATGCATGTTTAGAGGTCAGTTTTCAGAGAATGTTTAACGGATTGAAGAAAATCTGTCCATTTAATTGTAGTCTAGTTCCCAATCATTGAGTCCACGGCAAACAGGCGAAGAGGGCAAAAGTTATGCTTTCAGTTTGTAGGGATCCGTACTTCAAAAGGAAAAAATGAACCCTTATAGTAGAACTTTGTTGTCCGTCTGTCTGTCTATTAAGAACTTTTTCTCAGGAACGCGTAAAGAAGTTGGAAATTAATGTGGAAGACGCAAATCTGCGGTTTCTTGCAACTATAAAAAAACTAACTAATAGGTCAACGCAATAAAAAGATATAGCTTTATTTAAGACCATTTCCATACACAATGCAAGGGAATCAAAACCTATAAGGTACTTCATGACCTAAAATCCTGAAATTTGGTACGATCTTACAGCACAACCAAAGAAATAAATCTGAAAACCACGATTTAAATAAAATAACACATTAAAAAGAGCTTTTTTTTCTTTTCAAACATAACTTTGTAGTTGAAGACCATACACCGGGTATGTAAAGAAACCGCAAAGTTGGTTATTTAATCGGACTTATATTTTCGGTAGAGCATGATTTGAAGTATATTAATTATTCATATTCTATACGGAAACCTCGGCGCGAGAGTCCGACTTGCACTTGACCGGTTTTTTAATTATTGCGTCCCTACATCGAACAAAAAAGTCCTAGCCAAAAAAAAGTTGAGCAATACTGGTCTGTTTGATGCTTTCTAGCTCCTACACACTAAATTACGTATTTGACATTATCTATTTCTCTCCAGTTGATTGTTGTTATTACGAGTAAACAACTGAACCGATCTTGATGACATTTGGCTCACATGTAGACGTAGGAATAGAAGATACGTAGACTACTTTTTATCCTAGAAAATGCAGCAAGCATGCATAAAGTGAAAATCGTAAATAAGTTTTAATGGTTACCAAAGTTAGAAAAGCTTTCAAACCTTTTAAGACCCCTCAGAACTAATTGAATTTTCTTCAAAAATTTATGTTCAAATGTTGAGTGCAGCTAAGAGGTTGCAGTCAAAATTGCATTAAACCATTACGAGACTGGCGCCAAGTTACTGGCCGTGATAAACGACCTTTTAAACTGTTGGCAACACTGCGCGGTTTAAAAAACCTTTGGTGCTTTTGTAATGGATAGTGTTAATATCCTAGGATTATTTGTACTCGATAAAGGGAGTGTAAAGTTTCTGTTGTTAACCAGTGTGATGAAGAGATTTAAGACATATCTTTTATGCATGTAAGCCCACTTCTAGACATAACACTTCCGGTTCCTAGAGAGATAATTTCTGAAGTACTGTAATTTCAAAAGCTATCAAATCTATAGTCGTTTAAGTGTTGTTTTATCAAATAAAACTCAATATAAAGTTCGTTTAAAAAATATAATGGGATTGCACTTGGCCTCAATCTCACCTGCTGGTGACGATAGGCCTGTTGGATGATAAGCATACAAACACAGAAGCCTCAAGATAATGAGGTGCTGGCTCTGCTACCTTTCATACCCGACACACAACCGTGCTATTAACACTGTTATTTGGCGGCAGACTCAGGTAGCATGGCGGTAGCTAGCCAGGCGGACATAGAAATCGTTATCGAGACTTTCGCGTTCTTATCATTTAGCTGTCAATGCAATCAAAATGCTATGCAAAATAATCATTTTTTATTTCTTTCAAAATTTATTTTGATATATACTTTCAATACTTAAAAGAAGGACATCATTTCAGGAAATAAATTTTACTAACACATAACTTCAAAGCCGTTACTGACCTAGGTTTTTAAAAATAACAAGAAATTGCAAAATGGCAATTCACAAAATTGTAGATAAGGATACTCATGTCCCGGCGTGATAATTTGACACGTTATCCATCCATTCCATATTAATAAGAAAAAAATTAGAAATTATGTTTGTTTGTTCTTCCTTTACGTCGTAACGGAGAGTCAGAATTACCTACTTGAATTTTTTATAGGGATAGTTGAAGGGACGGAAAATGACGCAAGCCACTGTTTATCCCGACAGAACAAGAGGTTAAGATTTGGATAAGATTTAGATAATTAACCCATGTATCCAGTTTCCTATTTTAAAACATAACGATAGAAGAATTTTATTAAGTAAGATTTTCTGTGCCTGTCACCGATAAAAAAAACCTCAAGCAACAAAAGCCAACCCACCAATCTCTCACTGCATTTCATTCATATAGATTTTATTTACCCAGCACATAATACGAATATAAAGCTATTTACACATCGATGCCGCTCGCATGTTTGTTTGGCCCTTGTTTTTTTAGCGTGTTTGCCGAAGACGCATCTACATGATGGCCGGCCTATTCAAACAAGCAGTGTAAACACGGCATTATTATGGACGCATCCACTGTACCGGTTTTAATAAAACACGCCCTTGTATAATTAGTTATTTTCGCTGGGATTTAAATTGTGTGTGTTTTTAAGTACGATCTCGGTTGAAATATATCTCGTACAGAATGTAAGTATGTTGTTTTTATGGCATTTTGAAATTAGCATACTTGATTATGTGGGAGATTGTTATGTTTACGCTTGGTAATCTGAAAATAACTGCTGTATCGTTTTTGATGGAAAGTACAAATGCAGCCACTACTCATATTACAAAGTCAAATTATGGTTCATATTAAAGTAGTGATGTACTGATGACAATATCTCATGAAATTAGGCTTAGTTAATAAAATTGTGTATCTATCAGAACCACACTGTGTGAACTGTGCTGCATTCGCATCCGATCTCCTGTCAAAGCAGTCCGTGAAATATTTGCGTCGACTGTAGTTGTCTTTCCGTTTTACATTGAATGTATACATTTCTCAATAGTGAGAGTCATTCTCAAGAAATCAAACATTACTTAGGTGTGTTCCAAATAGACATCTTCTTTGATTAGTAAAGTCAAGCTGTATGTTATTTCCAGCTAGTATTTCGATCTTGCGGTCCCGGGTTTGTAAAAAAAAACATGTCACCATGCGAGTTTCGTAATGGTAACCTTCAGGTGATCAATCCACTAATCCATCTGTCATAGTGATTATGACTAATCACCTCACGGATAGATCGTTAATTATGGCAATCTATGAGCGAATCTCACGTCAAGCAGAGAACTAACTATGGAGAAAATGACGCATTTTATCTTTCGTTTTAATGGGGTTAGGGTGGGGTTGCCACAATTTTTTACGAATTACGTGATAGAGGTTGAGAGGTTGAGCTGGATAGGTAAGCGTCGCTCAATGTTAGTGTTCACAGGCACCTTACCACCAGTGTAAAGTTGGATGTTTTACCTGGATACGTGCCTCAGGCAATCCTATCTTTTCGGCCAGTCTTTCTCTTGCGAAGACGTCGGGGTAGTGCGTGCGCTCGAATTCTGTAAAAGAACAAGCTTTTAATGGCTTGGCACAGAGCTTGGATTTTTAGTATTATTATTCTTAGTTTAGTTTTAATTTCTTAGTAGTATTATATACCTAGTTTGATGGAGAAGGTGAGATGATTTGACTAATAAAGTATACAGGAGTTCATAACGATTCCAAAATCTTTGGTGGTGCTGTCCAGTAGAAATCATATATTGTTTAATGCATATTAAAAGAGAGGGGCACAGAAACAACATTGGTGATCGCAGAAAGATGTTTTTGATACATAATACAATAAAACGTTTAGCGTCTAGAAATTATCCCTTAGTCGTCTTTCATGGCATCGTATTAGAAAGGGCCATTGAAACAGTGAACTTCCTTTTTCCTTCCTTTAAAATATTTCATGTGTCCCAAGTACGTCGCAAAACCAATAAATCTATCTCGATAGCTAAATAAACATCAGAAAAACTGAGATTATCACAGAGCTCTGATATAATTGGTCTCGCTGCCACGGCACGAGTGCCGGACAAATATTGGGGGGACAATATTTATTTATTTACTAATAACCTTGTTTTGGGAACAAACAATAAATAATATCGAAGGGACATTCGGAAATAGGTTTATGATGGCTCTTGGGACCTCTTACGGTTGGATGTTGACTTGGAGCTTTGGTGTTGAGGCTGAGGATCTATGAAATGTTGGTTAAACTGAGTAACAGGTTAAAGTTGAGTTACATTTATTTTAAAATCAATATACCAAAGCAGATGGTTATCTTAAAAAACGGCTGAACAAATTTTCATTAAACACATCTATATGTACTAAAACATTTTTGCGTTGCAGTAATACGAGTAGAAACAACATGAACGTGTAGCTTCTGGGTGAGCATGCTTCCATTAACTGTATTACTGGAAAGACAAATGCGAATCTATCGTACATTAAAACGTGTTTTTTTTTGACGTCATCATTAATTTATTGTGCATACTGCTAAAGTTGCAACTTGGATCTCTTTTAAGCGAAGTCCCACCCACTCGTGGGTATGTGTGTACTGTACTATTCTCGACCACATCATCACTCTATGCCAGGTGATGTGGTCAAACGTGGGACGACGAATAAAAAGTATCTTATAAAATTACAAATATCCGAATTGAAAAATTATTCCTTCTTTGAGGTCAGTTGAAAAGATGTTGCTGTAGATGTGCTACGAACCTTTCTCGAGACTATCTATTTGGTCGTTGGTGAAGGAGGTCCTGTTCCTCTGCAGTTTCCGCTTGAGTCGCAGGCGCATCTGGGAGTCCTCGTCCCCAGAGGATGCGTGCTCGCTGTTGCCGTCAGATCCCGCTTCTGATTGTAGGGGGTCTGCTGTGAAGAAAAAAAACGATTAAACTTTTTGTTAATTACCTTGGTTATTGTTGCACTTATATTGATACATTTTATCGGTACCTTACTACCTTTATTTTCCATATGATGAGTTTCTGATATTTAGTCTATCTATGCATCTATCTTAATACAAGCGCCGTAATCACAGAGCAAAGCAACTAAATTGAATGAGGAGAGCTGGTAGACAATGAAACCTGGTAAGAACCCCAAAGAATATATCAATTTAACTACATCTATTAGATAAGTTATTCATTTTATTATTATTATAGAACTAGATTTTGCCCGCAACTTCGTCCGCGTGCTTTGGAAAGTATCCCACGGACACTATATGCTTGATAGGGATATAAAACAGATTCTGTCCTTTTCCGACTCCTCAACTGTCTCTATACAAAAAAATCAAGTCATACTAATCCTCCGTTATGACTGGAAGTTAGGACAAACCAAATAAACTTTCGCAATATTAGAATGGATTAACCAACACTGGCGAGAAATGATTTTGTTTCTAACATATGAATTTGAAATAATAGTGTAATTAAAATTCATACAACGATTTATATCCTATTTTTACACTTTTTCCTGGTTGGATGGATAAAAGTTCCTAAAATAGGTTAGTACAAGAAAGAAATAGCTCTAATTATTCCGGTAGAGTATTTTATTGGTTTTTTTTTTACTTTAAATTACCGTGCCAAGTTGTTTCGAAAACAGAAATTAATGAAACTAGTCATGCAGGATAGTTAACTTTTCAAATTGGCGCCCAGCATGGGACCAAACATTTACATCTAGAATTATTATCGTCTGTATGAAATCTTGCGTCAATTTCTCATGTTTTCTTTTACATGTCTTAGCTTATCTTTATTGACAATGTATTCAAGATCAATGGTTCAAGGAAACATAAAGTTTTCTTCAGTAAATCTTTTCATACCACGACTCAAACGATTGACTTATTATTCTACATAACAATTTTGATATCCACGGTACAATTTTCACTTTCAGAAATTGCGTTGCTCAGATAAGATCAGGCTAAAAATCAACAACATTTTTTGGGCAAATTATGCGGCTTCCATTACAAATGTTAGAACCGCGCGCGCGCCCGCCCGCACAAACGCGGGCGTACGATCAGCAAAAATGTGACAGATTGCGTAACAGTCTGTCCATTGAACGGAGCCAGCAACCCGTGCACCCATTACATTCGAGAATCGAACCCTGACTCAAGTGCTCCGACCATAAAGCAAATTAATCAATTAGCCGGGGGCATGTCGACAACATTACGAGCTACGTTTAATTTTGCTATCACCCTTACATCAGGACCCAGTGCCACTGATATAACCAGATCTATACAACACTTAGAAATGCAACGTGAGATAGGTCTGGAAGACTGGTTTTTTTCTGTAATTCTGGGAGGGTAATTTGCGAATCTGCTGACGCATTTGCTTGATAGTCATTCAACGTTTGCTACAAGTGCTTTGTGTTGATAGTTTATGATGAGGACTTTATCTCTAAAGTCCTCTTTCTTTTTGTAGTTGAGAGTTGTATCGTTCAACGTTGGGTAGTTCAAAGTTTTGCGTCACGATGCGGTACAATGAAGATATTTTGACCAAATGGTTCTCTAATAGGTCTTTAGTCAAAGTAAAGGGGTTCGAAGATTTTTGTTCGAGGCCTAGCCAGTTACATATTATGGCATAGCATAGGCCAAATCTTCGAACCTCTTTTGTAGTTTAAAATAGCATTTCGTTCGATTTTATTACGCGGGAAAAGAGAACTTACATTTGGGGAGGTCTGCATTCACATGTAAAGGTTGCCAATTGATAAATGATCACGATAATTACAGCAAAAAGATTCGATGACCTTGCAGTTTAGTAACGGGATATCTCCACATCGAAACCAATCCGCTGATCGGGAAACTTATCTGATTTTTAACGAAGAATTCGCCGTGTGTGGCCAACGGTTCAAGAGCATGTCACTTCACCAAAACATCAGAATTTAAAACACTCTGCCACAGCTCCGCTTGAACATAATTGATGGCATCATTCGTCGGCGAAACATGGCGGACTTTCCAATCGGTTGACAATTTTGATGGATCGTTGGCGGCGCGCGCGCAAGCCCTCAGCGACGTCTAACGAGAGCGTGTCGTGAATTAGACATATGTCAGAGAAAGTGCTTTGTTAGGTGGGCTCTTGTGTTATTTACATTATGTTGACATTAAAAGTTTTCGAAACATTTAAAAACACAACGGCAATATAAAAAGCTCTAGGGCCGCTAGGTCACATAGAGTTCTGATTGAGGCTTGCTGGCAAATCACACATTGGTTTATCAACTCTGATGTCAACATCGACGTAAACATAACTGCCTCCGTGGTCTAATGGCTCACAATCCGGAGGTCCCGGGTTCGATTCCCAGAAGGAGTATCTATCAGTACTCAGTTTGGTTGGTGGGTATTTTCTATATCCGTCTGGCTAGCTAGCTACCATCATGCTACCTAAGTTTGCCGCCATCAGCAGTGTTAATAGCACTGTTGTGTTCCGGTATGAAAGGTAGCAGAGCCAGCGCCTCATGAGCTTGAGTCATCTGGGAGCGCACGCGCACCATCTATCGGCCTTATCATCACTTACCGTTAGATGAGATGAAGGCCAAGTGCAAACCCATCATACATAAAAAAAACGATATCTTTATTCAATGTAGTGTTCTAGAGCTTTACGACAATACCTAAACAAATATCTAATGACTGCGATTCGTTAGATATACATTATACATATATGTTCATCAATAACTCCGCCGTCTTCAATACTTATAAAGGAAGTATTTCTCAATTCAAACAATCCGCATTTCCATCTATGATCGTCTCCAATGTAAAAAGATGTTCATTAAAAGAATGGATCTTTCTGTCGGGCTCTTGCCCACAATTCTACCAATAACGACCTCCGAATGATTGGAGCAAAAAAACATCCGCAAGCCTCAACCGAGGGATGAAACACGAAAAATACATAACAGAAAATAATAGTAGTAAGAAAATAAGAAAAGGAACGAAATAAAAGTGGAGGCGGTGAAAAAAAAAATTGGAGAAAATAAGCACAAAGGGCGAAGAAAGTCGGGAGTTGGGGAGATAAAGCGGAATTGGAGTTATCGGGGCGGACAGGGTTGGACGAAGGCAGGGGGCGCGATTATGTGAGATCGATACTGTCACTCAACAGAGACGTACTGAGTGATGGCGGACAGGGGAGATATGGTCGGATGCTGGTGTGACCGATCTAGGGGATTCGAGGGGGTCGCT
This sequence comes from Carcina quercana, assembly GCA_910589575.2. Lineage (NCBI taxonomy): Eukaryota > Metazoa > Arthropoda > Insecta > Lepidoptera > Depressariidae > Carcina > Carcina quercana. The sequence goes on along the minus strand of OU342446.1, from coordinate 3,785,849 downwards.
TTTTAAAAACAGTTCGATGGGATACTAGAGGTTTTATGGAACATATTTAATGATATTTCTTTAAATACATATACGAGTATACAGAAATTCTTTTAAGAAATGAACTAACAAATCCAGAAGCATCATACGTAATAATTGACAACGTGAGATAAATATAGTTTCAGCTAAATTTAATTTTTAGCTAAATTTCATTGACATCAGTTCAGTCATGTAGTCGTAGCAAAGCAACGAATAGACGGACAGAGTTAAGCACGTATTTATTATATTCGTGAATTTTATTTCGCCATTTAAATGATAATCAATAACGACAACATTTTGATTAAATTTGAGGTAGGATCAATCATCAAATCTACGAGTATCAATGGCGCAATGGCAGACTTAGTACCTATTTGCCAAAATCTAATAACAAAACGTTTATACACTCGCACCTATTACTTATTAATAGACAAGACCTCAAACCAACCTGAACATGCTTCCACATGTTTTACGAGCGCCAGGGGAAAAATGCCAGAGGAGAGACAGACAGGCCATGACAAATTGGTTGTTTGTAATCAACCATTCAGTTAATGTCCCCTGTAGGGCCATCCAAATTACTTAGCGTTGGGGTAGATAAGGTTTAGTTTTTATTATTGTCGGTAGCGGAGCAATTGATGGTGAATGGATATGTCCTGATGAAGGGCGGCTCGGAGTTTTTATGGGTCGTTGGTGCGGTGCCAGGGGAATTGCTTTTCTTTGAGAGGTATGAGAATGAAAATATCTGTTCTTATGGTTTTAATGGGGTGGTTTACACAAAATTATATTACAAGTTAAACTTTAGTTTTTACCATGAAGGATATTAATATTAAAAAACTGTCGAACAGCTAAAATTTAGGAGGATTTTTCAGGGTAGGTCTCAATCAATGCTATAAATCAAGTTAGGCAAGAAGGTGAAAGAAAAAGAAGGCAAAGGTAGTTAGGCTGCTTATTAGATTTAGTTTTCTTATTTCATTTCGAACTTTTTCTAATGGGGGGGGGGGGGGGGGGGGGGGGGGGGGTTTGGATTAAATGAATTTTTTTTTGTAAAAAAAGCTTCATTTCCATGTGAGGTCTGGCCATGGTCACCACACCTGCCAGACAGATTGGTGATCGAAGTAATAAAATGAAAATGACACGTTCCGCGAAGGCCTTGGCTCCATCCAAGGCCTGGGGCTCTATTTTTGATTCGCTCTACGCGCCGCGAGCGCTCGTTTTCTACTGATTTTCGTTCGACTTACGAAATTTGGTATTTTTGAATCGCTCTTCTGCAACGAGTGGTCGGGACCACTCTTTGCGGAGGCGAGCGATAGACTAAACGCCATCGTCGAACACTGACATTACCACTTATTGACATTGAACTTCTATGTACTTTGCATTCCGTTTTCCTTGCATGAATTACCGGTTTTATTTTTCTGCGTAAAACGAATAAAATTAAACATTTTAAGTTATATTGGCAGCACCTGAGGCGAATGATTCAAAAATACGGTCAAACCTGTTTTCATGCGACTTGTAGTCGATCGTGACTTAAGTCGTGTGCGACGAAGCTATGTCACACGAGCGAATCAAAAATAGAGCCCCTGGTCTTGTACACTTATAATTTTAAAAGGCCATTATCAAAGAAAAGTGATTCAGTTAACATTTTTGTATAGTTTGGTTCAGTTTATTTGAACAAAAACATATAAAACGCACGAAACAGGTAAGACTTAACGTTGAAAACAAAGATGGCGTCACTAAAATGACATTTGACGCTATCACTTAGTAAAAAATAATGATTTTGTACGATTAAATTAAATGCAAAAATTTAATTCTAGTATTTTTCTATACATATTTAGATTACTTAATTGATTTTTAAATAGTTTACAAGAGCAGGCCGAATTTGAAACATATTTTATTTGCATTAAAGGCATTAAATAGATAATTATGGTACTTACAAGTTGCAAGGGGCTCAAGAAAACAGTTCTCACATTTGGTGGCTGTCAGCTATTTTATTTTAAAAGATTATGGCAACATAAATTTAGTATGAAACTTTGATGGAGGTGGATTGGATTGCCTTAATCTGATATTTTCAGTACCGCAGCCCAGTGGGCAGGAGACTGGGCCAAATGTTTGCGCACCAGCCATTAGCCAATGCGCGGTTTACGCCATTGCATCGCGGGAATTCATTGACTGTTTCGGTTGCACAGTCAAGTGGTTACTGGTGCGATGTGTGATTTGAGTCAACTGTTAGTTATTAGTGGAATAAATGTGGTTTATATTGAGCCTGGTCCAATGTGATCTTGTCACATAAAATGTGAGCAAATAATAGCAAGTAAGTCAAGTACATTGAACTGCTTTGTTAAAGCCTGACGAAATATACGAGGTGCCGCTGCCATGTTGCGGAATTTACTTGGAACTAATTTCTGACACTAGCAACTATGGCAACGACTTTGAGGTTTGTTAATCTTTCACAGTGGCTCCCTCTTGACAGACTTAATACATTCCTGGTCAAAATTTAAATTCACACTGCTTGAAATGTTGTCGTTCTTTTTGTTTAAGGCGTGAATATAATTTTTTATAACAAAATAAAGTATCTAAAATATTATTGTTGTTGAATAGTTTGTTAAAATTATATTTCATTTTTAAAAACTCAATAAAGTTTGTGATCGAAAGTGTGGTCACAGAAACTTTCGATAACAAACTTTACTGAGGTTTATCGATGCATTATGGATTCATGTTTAGATTTTGTGTAGTTATTATAAATTGAACCGCCTACAGTGGACACATTTAACTGTTTTATTGATAGTAACTGCACACAATCGTGTTATCAATTCATGATGTATCGATAACATGTAAATCATCAATAAGTACAATAAGTACATCTAATGGCCTTAAAGTCACTTACCATCAGGTGAGATGAAGGCCAAGCGCAAAAAATATACGCATACGCAAAAAATATATTCTAACAACGCTGCAGCAGAACGCTCATTTTTAACATAAAAGTTTCCTTACTCTCCAATTTTGCATCACAAGTTACCAGGTGGCACCGTCGCCAGTTATTAATTGAAACAATACTAAAACACTATCGATTACAGCCAGCCACTTCTCCGAAGTGCTCTCTCCTTCACTACGAGCGTTAAATGATGTATCAAACAATACATTTTTGTATTTGCATCGTTAAGAGTTCATTTGTTGCAGAGCAGTGTGCAATTGACTCTGAAATCAAGTGTCCTTTGTGGGCAAACGGTACGCGTACTGCATTTTGTATTGTGCTATGTAGGATTTGGTCCCTATGACGCTGTCTACCACTTCACCGACTCTGTAATGCTGGCGTGATTGTTACTAGCTGAACATCTAACGTCCTAATCTAATACCGTAAACGAACTAGAGTCACCAACATAGCTCGAAGAACCTCCGTTCGATAGGGAGGAAAAGTTCTCTCGAAAAGGCTGAGGGAGTTGCTGATGCAAGTGTCTCGGACCGGTCAATATGGTATACCATGGAGGAGGCCGATGTCCAGCAGTGGACGTTTCCCAGCTGATGATTCTGATGATGTATCCAATACAAAATTCCATTAAACTATTATACTTCTAAATAAATGTGTCTATAAATAAGTAGTTGTAAGTCTATTTTATTATTATTTATCATATTGGTACAATGTGTAGAAATTTCTAGCGCTGTTAGAAAAAGAAAAAAAAAGAAAACTGTATACGTAATTTACTCAAGTTTAACCTTCTGTTAAGTGGGTGCTTCGCTTTTCTTTGTAATTTTCAATTGTTTAATAGTGAGGACCTGTAATTGGCTTTCTGTAAACTATTTGTGGTGTTATACTTTTATTATTGGCTGTTGGTCTTCCGAAACTATAAAATAAAATAAAAATAAAATAAGTGGTTTGCCTTGGTGAATGTGGTTATAAGTAGTAGTAGTAGTGATACGTAATTTGAAATCAATTTCGACTAAGCAAACATCAGCGGACCTCATTTGACTTGTCAAATGTCGCGGTATTTGCACAGTGGTCACAGCGGCACTCGATTGCAGCACAAATTGACCGAGAACAGGTTTAGGACATAAACACAGTCAACAGTGGGTCACCCAGCGGTCGATAATGTGCCTGGGTGAGTTTCAGCAGAATTAAATTTCAGTAGTCAGTATTCGGAACTTTATAAAGTTTCCAGAGTTGAGCGCTACTCAGAGGTACCCAATGATATTTAAGATAGAGAAGTGTATATATGTGATGTCGAAGTGCATCTCAAATGCTACACATATTAATGATTTTTCTGCACAATGGGCTTCTATTTGGTGTCTATTTGACCTTATCATTTTTTTGCGGAAGGGAAATCTTTCAAAGATGCATGCTTCGGCGAAAGACGCCGAATTTTGCTGTATTTCCACCAGCAAACCCCTTCCGGTGTCCTTCTCTCGCCATATTTGCCACGTCTCGGGAGCATGCGATTCTTCCGCGACTCGGCTGGCAACTCCACCCATCTTTTTTCCGTGCATCATTCATATCACTAAATTCTTCTTATACTGCCTCAAGTTTACGTAACACTGGTTATTCTACGAGTATCTTTCTTTGCATGGATCACAAAAGTACACACTGCTGTTTGACGACAAAACTTGTAATCGTAATTAAATAGGCCATCGCATGGGGTTCTTGGCGCGAAATTGGAAAATTGTGGTTTATTTACTATTTTAGTAATTTGTTAATAATCCTATTATGTGTGTTCTAGTGCAAAAAGTGTCACAAAATTGTGCTGGAAACAAAGCTGACCTTAATAATTCTTGTCAAAATCCAAAACTAGCGATAAAATTGTAGAAATTTAATAACTGTTCCAAAACTAAAATTCAAAGAAAAGCATACTTGTCTGAATGATGTTTTGCCTTTGCCTTTTCCAAGTGGAAAAAACTTACCCAAAAAATTACATAGACCGTGAAGCTAAAAAGATTTTACGTGTATGCCAAGGTCAATACATTTACTTTTACTTTTTCATAGAAACTAACCTTTTTCGTATAAATCATGCATTAATAATTAAAAGTATATCATAATATACTAAAACACTAGAAAAAATAATGATATGGGAGCTGTTTGTAGGTAGACATCAATGCGCCCGGGTCTCTCGGGGATCGAATTTATGAAACTCAATGTTCCTGTACAAAGTTAATTAACGCCCGCCAGCCGGCCGGCGTGTAATGGAAACGGGGTTTTATATGTTTTAAATGTACTGCAACTGTTGTTCAAAGGAAGGTCGCAGTGTTTCATGTTTGGATGGGAAAATGAAAAAAACATGTTTTGGTTTGTGGAAAAAAACATCTTTGGCAAATAATTATTAAATATATAATTATATAAATATTACGTAATATAAGATTCTGGTGATTAAAATAAACAGATCAATGATTTACTATCTTAAATATTGAATTCATTGTTCAGAAGTTCAGTGAGAAAATTTGAATAAAGAATTGGTAAACTATATTTTTTTAAAACCAGGTTAATTCCTTTGCATACGCAACAAAATACCCTTTAAATTCTCTTACAACTTCCACAAACAAAACCTTGCAAAATCCCTAAAAAAGCGAAATCAACATTTTTTCCGAATAAAAACAAACACATTTATCTTCAACTGAAAAGCATTCATCAAGTTGCGAGCGAAAAAAAATGGCGGGTGACGACAGCTTTTTATTTTCGCGGCTCAGGAGGAGAGGCGCTGAAAAGTTGTCTCAAAGTGCGAGTATTCAGGTCACGTGCCTCACAACAACGCGAGGCGCGACGAAAAGTCGTAGACGCATAACCCCGCGACAGAGTAGGCGAGACCAGTGGGCTTGCTATAATGCTATATTGCTTCGCCATAAGTCTATTGGTTATTTCTGAAATGATTCAACACCCTCATTAGATCGGCCTTATAGTCACTTACCATCAGGTGAGATGAAGGCCAAGAGAAATTATATGGCAGGAGGAGAATAATTATGACGCGCATTCTGTATTTTTGACGTCCTCTAATACTGTTAGGTTAGGTTAGGTTAGTCATAATCTATCCTATATGTTGATAAAATCGGTTCTGAATGTATATCAATCGGTTTGACGTTTTTTTCAACAAATAAAGTTGCTCATCACTTCTTAATATGTAAAACCTAATATTTCAATGTTTTTTTTTTCTTCAAGTTAATCAAATTTTTCCTAGATAGGTCTAAATTTTTCTCTGTATTTGTGTAAACAATAAATAATTATGTGCTCAATAAACTGTTCAAAAAGAATATTGTAGATGAGAAAATAAGTTTCATTGTCACCTCTTGTCACAATAAAAATTTAAATCGCGCGGAATTAATGGTGCCTAAATTAAAAGAGAAATATATACTTCTTATCTTGCTGAAATGCTAATTTTTGAAATAAAGTAAATAAAATAATTTTAACGAAACAACCAAGAAGATTAAAACATTTTTTACACAACATGAGGTTTCTGTTTCCGTGTAGTCTGTGGCACAAGGATGTGTCTTTATTCATCTAAGCGTTAAGGGGTTAATTTTGTCACTTGACCTGCGCTCCGTTCTTAAGTTAAACGATGTAAAGTTAACCTACTTGATGTACAGAATAGGTGTAAAACAAAAATATGCTCTTTATATTTTGTATTTTTAAAAAAACACGCTGCATCGTGCCATACCAAATTGTTTATCTCAATGTCTTTATTCCATGCTATATGTAAATATATCTATGGACTTTCTTTACTAATAAATGCTATCTAAATAAGAAGCTAAATTATCTGTGTGTAGGTAAAATTTGGCTTTCTTCGCGTGGAATTGGTGGTATTTTAAATCGAGGAATTGATCTATGATTCAAATTTCAATGGATGGCTTCATGGCAGCTTCATGGACCTTTTGAAACAAAATCAAAAATTTTCCCAAGACAAAAACACGAGATTTTCATTTGTTGTAAAAGTTGATAAAAAATTCATTATTTTCTTAGTAACTTTACGATTATCGAAACCTTTCACATACAAAAAGAAACAAGTTTAGCTCTGAACGGAAAATCATATTGCAAAGTTCGATACATCGGCACAAAACGGCACCAGGCTCCCCTCCCCCCATTCTTCAGGGTGGTGGGTGAGGGTAGATAGGTTAGGGAGGGGGAGAAACGCGTTGTTACCGAGTTTCTTCCAAACACCTCGGAGTTGTTGCGGCGCGCTGGATTATGTGCCTCTTTTGTATTTTACTTCTAAAATACTTCGTGTGTTTATTGTATTAGTGCTTAGTTTATCTATTTGCGTGGCTTTTAAGAAGCTAGTGGTTATGGTTTGTAGTATTTTAGGAGTGATAAACAGTTTACTTAAGTTTTTTACCTACATTAGTCCTAAATTATCAGTTTTTGGCAGATAGAGTAACGAGTTAGAAATCGACGCACTGACAAAAATGTTGCACTCTTGTTTTTCCATTCGGCGGTTTACGTGTGTGAAAGCAGGATACATTAACAGACGTAGGTCTATGTAAAATTATATTTTATCTGTAGAGGAGCGTAGTGTGGAATCTCCTTATAGTATGCCTGTATCTGAATTATAAGTATTTTAGAAACAAACTAACTGACTCTACAATATTCTCTATTTCAACGTGTTTCTCGTCTCGTTTCCTAGCACCAATGGTTTGCCTCGTAGGCTCACTCCTATTTCGTTCCATCCGATTCAAAGGCACAAGTCACAGTTGCCGTCAAAGCGAGAAATGGAAAAAGAGCAGCAGACGATATTTACTGTCCGCTGACTGATTCCATCCTCCACACATTGAACAACTATCGACATCATTGGTCGATAAACTAGAGTTCTAGCAATATGCAGGTTTACAGATTTCAATTCAAAGACAGGTTTATGTCTAAGACGCAACCAGGAGATGCCGTATTATTTGATGTGGAAATGAAAATTTACAAGTTCTTCGCGTCTAGACTAGGATTAAAAATATACAATGGGCTTCTTGGCCTTCATCTGACCTGATGAATTCTGACGATAAGTCCGCTGTCTGAACCTAATGAGGCGCTCTGTTACATCCCTCGAGTTTGGGCTGATTTTGACGAATAAAACCCATCACAAGAAATACTCCTAGTGATAAGGGTCTGATGATGAAGCCAGCTATTCCATGGTGGAGCATTCTATTAAAATTCCCAGTAATTAATAATAAATATAGGCTTAGGGCCTTACCTCTCTTTGCTTCTTCGGAACTCGGCCTATTTAGCTGCGGTGGTAGAGGGGCAGGTATCGCCGGAGCGGCCGGCGCCGTCGGTAGCCCAGGGTACCACCAGCCCGTCGCTGCCTGGCCATTGAACATCCTCAGCTTCTCGTAGACGCTGTCGTTCTGCGCAGACGCAGCTTGCTCCTTCTGGGATGCCAAGTTGCGCAGTACTCGATTTATTGATGATACCTGATGGAGGGGATGCGGCTGTGATTTGTTTTATAGGAAATCTTATAGCTATTTTCTCCTTGATATCGTAAATTACGAGTATTCATTCGAAAATATTAAGTAGAAGAAGAGGTAATGTTATGTTAGGAATTGATTCTAATAACTTGCATGACTATAAGGGTTGAAAAAATTACAGTTTGTTGAAGGTTATATGATATGTACATAAACTTGGTTTTCTTAATTTTTTGTTTTTCTCGACAGATTTGAGCTATTATCAATTTGAATGAAACAAATTATGAAGCGCAGATTAAAAATTCATTACATATATGGATTTTTATTTTCATATAGCAACTATCGAAGGCCTTTTTATAAGCCCCAAGTTATGAAGCTCTGTATGTTATCTGTTATTAAACACGAATATACTACTTTTATGCAAAATGTATTTTACCATAATCTATATTCTTATTAGTGAATCGCAATTGTAATTCTCACACAATTTTTATTTATTGCTTAAAACGCCATCTCGGGACAATTAGCCGCGTAACGGCTATTGTAGCTGACATAAAAGTTGTACTCGTAAGTTAGTGAAATTCATTTCCTGATATTATAAATCGATTTCCTATTTTATATTGTACATAAAGAATACCAGCGTTTTCTTGCACTGTACCTATACATACATACATACTCATAAATGTCACTATGTTTGACGTAAAACACAAAAAGCACTTGCAAGCACCCCTCTGAAACTGCAAATAACTTACTAATAGGAAACAAATTGCGTAACCCACCCCTTTTAACTACAAACACATGTAATTTAAAATCTAATATGATTACTAAATTCCAATCGGGCTCCTCAAAGGGACACAGATTAGGGCATCCCCCCCGCGAACGCACCCTCCCCCCTCAGCCCTAAAAACCCCAATATCTACCTACTTTCACTGAAAAAGCACGCATGCGTAAAAACCTGACTCACACAAGTATAGTGGAGTCTATATATGCCCATTTTAACACGTTATACCTTGGTTGGTATACTTTTCAAGTAGTGTTCCAAGTGTCTTGCTTGTTGTAAGATAGGAAAAAGTGATTGAGAGTATTTTTTTGAGTTGAATGAGAGTTGAAGGGAGACTGAGGTATTATTGTAACATTATTTTGTTTGGATTTTACTTTAACGTACTGCTGAAAGCTAAGTTTTTTTGGGGACGCCTATCAAAATTACTCTTGGCTTTCTAACTTCAATAACATAAAGAAGCTTATAAACATGCTGAGCTGCACACGTCTTTTAAAAAAGCATGTTTACTGTTTGTTAAAATTAAAATTTCTAAACTAAGCCCATGACCACAACAAATACCTAATCTAAAACCTATTCAAACAGATGCCAAAATACCTTCATTTACCAAAAACACACAAAAAACAATCAATTAAAATAAAACGTCAATTGAACGTCAAGCAAATATCATGTAGTCATAATTAACCATAGACATATATATACCAGAAACTTTTAAGAGGCTATGCTGTTGTCAAAGCGCCCATACAAACGTAGTCCAGTCATATTTTGAGTATTAAGCTATGAAAATCTATGAAATTTTCAAGACACAATCTAGAAACAAATATCTGTGTCGGTGGTGAGTCAGATTTTCGTTTAAATATATACTTCCAGAGTTACAGGGCGTCAAAGTATTGTATTTTTCGGTAGTAAAAAGCCCCAACTTTGAACCTGATTTACAAGAGTATGAATCAATTTAGAACAATTTGGAAAAACCACCGACATCTGAAATTTCATTAGTATACTGTATTAAAAAAATGGTTACATAATATACTGTATCCTTCAAATGATCCCTGGACTACGAAACATCCAAATAACGGGTGGATAACATCGCATAATGTATGCTGTCTCATCGTACGCGCTCGGGTAGGATAGGGCTCGGAGAGGGACAGCTACAAAACAATTTAACCTTGAAACCGACCACGTGGTCTTACCAACATAGCCTCTTAACAAGATTACGCCGACCAGAAGAGACCAGATCGAAATGCTAAAGCCTAGAAGTTCACAGTACTCTGCTAGCACCATGGCACGAAAAGATCGCACAAAGTGCACAAGAATGCACTTGAAAAGTACAACGACCCTCCTATTATTTATACCTATATACAGTGCGTCCCTAGATATTATGTCTATAACAGCTATCTGTTTTCTTGTTGCTATTGGCAACGGGGAAAATGTATTTTTCCCCGGGGCTCCGAGGGGCGAAGAGAAGAAGAGGTCGGCGCAAAACCACGAATGTGCTTCGTATGAAAATCGTAGGCTTTTGACACTTACGCGGTTTTAATAAGAGGCTTAGTTTTAGTATAATTGATTTTAGTAGGGTTTTAAAGAGTGTTTGACTATGATTAAAATTATAGTAGTCTTATGATTGATTATATTAGTTTAATTTTATTCGGTTTGTTTTTAGTTAATTTTATATCAAATAATTTTTTAATGCAGATTGCACAGCAGTGGTTTTCTGTGTAGAAATGTAGATTGTATTTTTGGATATATACAGCGGTCAAGTTAAACAAAAATAGAACGTGCTTTAAGAAAACGTTAGCTCATTTTGTAAGTAATTTCAGAGTGAGATTTTACACACGAACAGATATACATACGAACTATAAGAACAGTGCATTAAACTAAAAGCAAACTTTACAGTGTATCTCACCCTTACGGGGCTCGGGTCTGTACAGCATAGATATGTATGTAACGCATTCGATTTAATCCCAATGTTGCCCTAATGGAAGACCACGTAGAGTCAGCAAACAAATATATGACAAGATAAGGCTTGTCTTTTGAAGTGGTACAGTTAGCATATAATCAGGTATTTGCATATATAAGCGGCTTTCCTGGCTTACTTTGCAATAACAACGCTCATCCTAAACAGGTTAAGATAGAAATGTGAAGCTTGGAAAATCTATCCGTTAGATGACGTTAAGTAACAAAAAGAGAGTTATATATTAAAGGATAAATGAAAAGGGATGATTTTTACCACTGCTTGCAACTGCACAATTCAGAAAAATAGATTCATTTAACGATTTCAAAAAACACAAATGAAGAAATTTACACACAGGCGTCACCTCCAGTCAATATTAATATATGATGGGCTTGGACTTGGTAAGTGACGTTAAGGCCGTTGGATTGTAAGCGTGCGCACCCAGAAGCCTCAAGCGAATGAGGCCCCTTTCATACCGGCACACAGCAGTGCTATTAAGAGTGCTGTTTGTCGGCAGACTTTGGCTACATGGTGGTAGCTAGCCAGGACATAAAAATGCCTTTAAACCAAAATGAGTACATATAGATACACCTATAGGAAATCGAACCTAGGACCACAGACTGGTAGTCAAAGCGTGTAGCTATTAAGCCACGGAGGCGGTTAAAAGTTGATCAGTGTGTAATTTTGGAGTGTGTTGTGTGTTGGTTAGTTCAGAAGATGCGTTGATCGATGTGGTTTTAGCATGGGCTAGAGGACACTAGGCGTCATACTTATTTCCCAAAAAGTTCTAATCAGGGTGAAGTTTTAGCGTGGGAATATTGCTTAAGTCCACACAGGTGAAATCGCGGGCTGCAGCAGGATCAAAGTAAAAGTGTTTATGGAATTGATTTATCAGCCCGTGTCTCTCCACTGCTGAAGATAGGCCTCTCCGAACGTGCGCCACTCCTTCCGCCGTCGTCCTCATCCACTCGCTTCCCACTATCTTCTTAAGGTCGGCAGACCAGCGGGCTGGAGATGAAGATAGGTGGATTTCAATTTCCAACCTACCCACTAGTTAAAATATTAATAATACTACCCACTGTTGACCCACTGTATCTTGTATTTCACAATATAAGTGAATTGTCTTCTGTTTTGTGAAATAAATGTCTTAAACCGTAACCAAATCTTGAAACCTACTTAGATTTCATAATAAAGGTCAACCAATCAACGAATAAAAAATTTAAATTGAATTTGAACAGCGAAAAAAGCAATCAGTCGAATCAGATCTACCCCCCATTACTAGACAAAAAACTGTTTTAACGTCATGAACATTTTGAATTGGGAACGCAAGCGCTCACCAATAAGAGAGGCGCGTTTAAAAACGATAGGTCTGTTCATGACAGCGCTGCAGCCAATCAGATAGGCCGAAGAGATTAAAGTGCTGTATTCCTATTAGAATTTAAAAGGATTATGTGTTTTTGTTCGAATGTACGCTTTTAATTTTGGATATGTTGGTGCTTAAAATGTAAGATAGGTAACAACTAAAAATTATACAATCGACAAAAACTTCTATAAGTTTAGTGAACTCAAAAACAGAATTTTCAAATTATTGCTGTAAAATGTTTTAAACTGATAATTGATTATTCTTTATTTTACGTTGCAACTAATTTGCAATTATAATGTACCTATGTACGGATAAATTTCACCCAAGATACTCACAAATATTTACTCTTATTATATTATTTCTAAAAGGAATAAAATCTCCCATATTTTTTCAAACTTTCCAATGAAAGATGCACTCTTGTCACACAAACTCTGTTAGCACGTGGCAAGGAAACCCACAATGAAACATATCTATTTCCTTAACTTTTGTCAAAGAGGTCTATAATTTTATTTGCTCAGTTGTCATTGTTTGGTATTCAACTCACTGATCGTGTTCTTTCGCGTTGTCACGCAAGAGCGCACGCGCAGCTGTTGTGTGGTTTTTTGATAAAATAAATGTAACTTTTTGTAAGATTTGTCGCACTAATTGGTTTTAGGTTGAGCAGTTTTTTGTTTATATTTATTGAGGAGTTAATCTGAAGATTATTTTGATTATTTTCTATTATTAATCAGCTGTCGAGTATTTTAATGTCATTTATAGTAAATCTTTCAGCTAGGCAACAAAGGCATTTGCGTCTGATAAAATTAAAATAATTGTAGTCAAGAAATATAGTTGATATGTTTTTAAAAAGAATTTTTTGAAACGAACTCAATTTTATATACAATTTTGTTTGTGTCTATTACGATAATATTATATAATTTATAAACTTTATACTCTTCCACAGCAAGAAATCATAAAAATAATCCTCACAAAACAAAATGGAGATACGTGTTCGACTTACGTCATTTTCGACCTAAACTGTCCGAATTAGTGATCAGCGATGTGTGTAAAGGGTCTAAAACTTTCGGCAGTTTAGAGTAGCAGCGAGCGCGCGCGGGGACCGGGCCAGGGGTTTTAGGCGTGATTTAAAAAATAAAATTTTATTTTTATTTTATCTGACATTCGTGGCAGAGAGTCAACCGTTTTTACGCAGATGTTTATATTATAACGCTATTAATATTATGAATGCGTTAGTTTGTACGTTACACTTCGTAATGGAGAGTCTTAATTGATTTTTGTATAGAGATAGTTGACGGACCAAAATACAACACAGGTATTTGTACCGAACAAGTCATCCCCGTGGGACAATTTGTGAAGCCCACGCGAACAAAGCCGCGGGCATAAGCTGATAAATATGACGCTCATAATTAAGTGAAATCTTTATTTTCATTTACCTGTTGCTTGATCGGTGGTCACTGCAATTACTTTTGACTTTATGACATTATAGTAAATAATAAAAAATTATTTATACAATGTCAAAAATATTTACATGTCAAAGATTTTATTTGTTGTTAAAGAATAGATTTTAAATAAGATTTGTTAGTACACTTAGCCTAGATTAGTAATGTTTGAAAAAATGTGGTATTGAAAATAAACTAACTATACTACAATATATATAAAAATTGTTTTCACAAACACTAGTTTTCTCCCCGCGCCTTAATCTACTTGTACTGCACGTGAATAGAAGATAAAATGTACACCACACCTACCAATTCCGTTCAGATGACTTGATGATTCCTTTATAACTAGAATGACCTAAATCAGAAAAGAATCCGTGTTGATGGCAACACACTTACCGGTCGCCGGGATATCTTTATTTGCCCTCGGTATATTTTGTATGGCATTCTTGCCTTCCGGTTTCGATTCTGTTGTTTTGCTCTAGGTAGATCAGAACATCACAGATAGGTGTCGCCCCAGCCTGTCTCAGATACTATTCTTCAATTCGGAGATGAAATAACTGACGTAGTCTCTGGTCTAAATTAGTTTTGTATTAATCAATGGTCATGTCAGCTGCACGCCTTTTTGGGGCGCAAGACTTGTGCCCCAAAACATCGACCAAATAGAGCCCTTCTTAACGGCCGATTCCGTCAGACCTAGATAGATGGCGGGGTGAACTAGACCTGTTCCTGAACGACTGACTGTCCAGAAAGGAACTTAAGAGGAAGAACGAGATATATCAGAGAGGTATTTTCCCAGCAATTCAATTTGGTTTCAAACTTGTCAGGCCCAAAGGACCTTTAAACATCGAGTGTCACTCTTTGATGTTTTTCACGCGGTTTTCGCCGGATGTACAAACGTACGGGAAACGCGCGAAAAACTTGATATATTTTGGCTGTGTATGGAAAAATTCGTGCAGATCAATCAAAGTATTCGAAATGAAGTCTGATTTATTCACACAGCGGCGTTTCGAGCTGCGTTCCGTAACTGGAAACCTGACACCGTTTCAATTTCGTGACAGCTCGCTGTTGTACCGGAGGACGTAACAAGATATGGACACTCTACATGTTTAAAGGTCCTTTGGGCCCGACAGGTTTGAAATTAAGTTCCTATCAGCCTGTCTGTCTTATAGCTGATTTTTACTTGTAATATTAACTATAGGCACATAGATACTAATTCAATCTAGATAAGGTTCCAAGTTTATTATTGTAAAACCACGCGTCATAAATACAAATAATGAAAGTGTAGACAAAATCAGATAAAATTGAAGAAAAAAAACATCCTACAAAAACTAATATCACCCTGAAATCTTGTAAAATAGAATAGTAGTAGTATATAGAATGGTATTTAGAAGACATAACCTAATAAATAAATTAAAGTAAAAATAACTAAATAAAAACTACGCATTAATCACCAAATACAGCTAAGAACCACCGCAATAATAATTGCTTTCAGGTAAAAACGCATCAAAATCTGTCCATCCGTTCCAAAGCTACGATGCCACAGACAGACATTGGCGTCAAACTTATAACACCCCTCTTTTTGCGTCGGGGGTTAAAATATGACAAATATCTCTACAGCAATATTTCAATGTAAGTTACAATAGCCGTTATGTAACTAGACGAGCACGCACAGCAACGGCACATTGTAGAATAATAAAAATTCTTAATTACCACAGCTTTTCTCTCTCGATGAACTGATGGCGTTGGCCTTTGTGAAGATCGGAGAGAGTAACCTGGCTGTGGGTTTTATTTAGACTAGGTTTTGTCCGCGACTTAGTCCGCGTGAACTTTTAGAATTAGATAACGTTTGAGATTTTAAATTAATTTTTAAGGTTCCGTACCTTAAAAGGAAAAAGAAGCCTTTTTAATATCACTTTGTTGTCCGTTCATCTGTCTGTCAATACCCTTGTTCTCAGTAACGCGTGTAGGTATCAATTTTAAATAAATAACAAACAGTCAAGTGTGCGATCCCTTGGATATGTGATCTGGGTTTCGAACCTGGGACCTCCGTCCTCTTTATCGCTTAGATGATGTTCATTCCAGGCAGAGTCTACATATATTAAATACTAGATTCTGCCCGCGGCTTCGCCCGCGTGGACTTTATTTTTCGCATTAAAAAGTAGCCTATGTCCTTTCTCAGGGTCTAAAGATTGTCTGTGCCAAATTTCATCAAAATCGGTTGAGAGGTTTAAGCGGGAAAGCGTAACAGACAGACAGAGTTACTTTCGCATTTATAATATTAGTAGGGAAGTAGGGATTATAAAACGCATCATTATCACAAGTCACAACGTCATCTAATAGAGATGCTATCACGGACTGTACCACCTAATTAGTCCACAACATATCTAGTTTCGCGACGCGCGCAGCGCTGCGCGGGCGTCCCCACGTCACGCCGGGTGACAGCTGTCACGTGGGCAGCGCACCTCATTACTTACGACATGGAGATAGATTATCTCGGAGAGAGGTTCTCAAGCTTTGCGTCGTGCACTCCCTCATTCGTAACGATTGCCTATTAGTGGATCTCTCAAAGATTAATGTTTATTTATTATTATTTAGCCTACCTACTGGTCTTTAATTTAGATTACATTCATTCATACTTTACATGACATTTAAATATATTTGACTGTACTAATAAGTTTTTCTTAAATATTTAGGTCACTTTCAATTTATTACCTCTATAATTGTTCATGTCACTTCACTAATCTTATAGGCCATACCATTGTAGGGCAAAGGCCTTTGCCCAAAGATTAACTTTGCTGATTTTACGCGTAAATTTTAAAAGGTGTAAAAACTGTAGTAAATACGCCATAGCATACTTACACTGTCTCGTGTATCAATGTGATGGTTTGCTAAACGTCAGTGTTAAAGCTTTGATTACTAACATTGTCACGAGAGAGTCGTGTGCGAGGGTGGACGTTAATATCGAACCCGTGGGCATTGCCGAGCCAGTGAAATGATAGAGAGCTTCGTAGGAACCAACTACTACAGTAACTAAAACTCTTCATTAAATATAAATCTTTATTATTTTGAATTTTTGGTTGTGGCCTACTTATCAACGACACCTGACTGGCTGACCACATTATTTAAGTCTGCCGCCAAACAGCATTTTTAATAGCGCTGAGTGAGTGTTTCGGTATTGAGCGTAGCAGAGCCAGTGCCTCAATATTTTGAGGTTCCTGGGTGCAGACGATTTCCATCCAATGGCTTCACTTACCGTGAGGCGAGCTGATGGTCAAGTTCAAACACATTCACAGAAAAGGGGGTGTCAGTTTCAAAAGTTTGGGAAGCAGTTGTCTCTTCTATCGATAGTGTTAGAGATTCACCAGTGTTGGTGGTCTGATCGGAAAAGAAAAAAGAAATATAGAGCAAAAGCGACGTTTACGTGGCTCATCGGATTTGTTGGGCTTAATTGATTGGCTGGTAGGTCAATGATAGTACGGTTGGATACGCGCACTTTAAGTAAAATCAAAGATTACAGATTGACCAAAAAAAATTCATTAATTCTTTATCTTTAAAAAATCTTTGGAAGGTTGGAAGCATCGGTGGCGCAACAGATAAGACGCGGAATCTCAATCTGAGGGTTCCGGGTTCGAATCCAGCCGTGTACCTATGAGTTGTTTTTCAATTCAAGTACTTACATTATCCGATTGCTTAACGGTGAAGGAAAACATCGCGAGGAAACCTGCATGTTTTGAACAGGCATGTGAAGTCCGCCTATCCGCACTGGGCCCGCGTGGTGGACTACGGCCCATACACTCTCTGTAGGAGTATTTCGGCGAAACATCAAGGATACCAACAAATGTAATTCAACTTACAAAACAATATTTCTGCTAATAAATTATTATTTCATTATTCTCATATCGGTGACTTTTCAGACAAAAAAATCTTAAAAATAATAACTGTGGACTTGGAACTCCAAATGAAATGATACAGGCTTGAGGTTACTTCCTTATAAGATTTACTAAAACCTTATTCATTTACGTAATATATCTAAGTACTATTTAATACAACACACAAAGTAAACAAATTTTTCCAAAACAGGAATCTCATTTCTTTTGGCGACCCGACATCAAACACACTGGTTGTAATTACCCAAAACGTTTGGCCAAAAAAGATCCGAACAAAATCCAGTGAAGAGGCCCGTTGAATAGATCCCCTAAACTATTAAGCCATTTCTATACACTTTTCTACTGCCATTCAACTTCAAACCGATACCTACAAGATATACGGGACAAAAGCCATTACGTTGTAAAGAAATTCCAACAGTATGGGTAAGGGAATGCTGTATGTAGGGTTGCTAAACTTTTTTGAAAACTTAATAAATAATTGGAAAATTATTGCTGTCTGGACGCGCCTAGCTCTAAATAAGTATTTTATCTGGATAAATAGTAGGAAGGCCTTTGTCCTACAATGGGATGACCTGGATCAGTGAAGTGACATGAACAATTATAAAAAAATGGAATTGACAATTATTTTTGACAAATGTGTTATAATTTAATTGACATGTAAAGTATGAATGAGTTTTAAATTTTGGACCAAAGCTTGACCTAAATCGTGAGATCGACTATTAGACGCGTTGGTCAAGAAGTTGCCTATCAAGTTATGTTCATCAGGGAACACGGGAACTGGCAGTGCATTCCATACTTTAGCTGTACGTACGCATGATCAGTGGCAGTGAAAAGCTATGTACGAGCTGTGGGAATCTACTGGGTACGGGAGGTCTGCCGTTCTTCTGTTTGACCGGTATTTGAGTTTATCTTGGGTTCAACTTTAAATGCAAGCGTTTGTACTGTAAACTAAATGACAGGAGGTTATAGTTTGTGTCATGTGTGTTCGTTACGTCAAATCTGCGGCATAAGTAGCTGTTAGACATAAGCCTCACTCTTGGATCGCTTTGTCGAGCTTTTCAGCGATTAATTTGATATTATTATTATTAAACAGATTATATTCCAATAAAATGATGACGGGGACGATGGTGGTGGGACGATGATGTTAGACAAGTGGCAGGAGTCACATGGAACAGAGTGGCTCAAGAAAGAAAGGAATGGAAAAGGTTGGAGGAGGCCTTTGCCAAATGGCAAGCAGATTTAGGAAAGATAACGAAGCAACAAATATTAGATTAAATTTTTTATTCATTATAAGTTTTCAATGTTAGTTCGTTACATAAGAATCAAATGTGAAATGTGATCTGAATAAAAGGCTATATCATTATTATTATTATTCCAATAAAATGTAGATTTTCTTGCTTTCGAGGTGGGAAGTTACAATGAAAATTAAAGTAAACAGTCTATTTAAAGACTTTACAAGCAATTGAAGTCGGTTTCTTACTTATCCATACTAATATTAATAATGTGAAAATGAGTTTATCTATTTGCCCATCTTTTACTTCGCAGTGGAAAGTCAAAATGACTTGATTTTTGTATAGGGATATTTGAAGGAGTATAGGGTTAGTTGAAGAGCCAGTAAATGACTACACTTTATCACAACCGATGAAGTAGTCCTAGTATCCTGAGGGATAATTTCTGAAGTTAAGTCTAAGATGAAGTTACAAAGAAAGCTTGTTAAAATTATAATTTATGTGAACTTATTTTCGTTGGTGGGAACCCTATCTACCCGCGCGTATCTACCCCAGAATTAGAGTTACCATTACCTATTGGGTATTATCTGTAAACATTTCGTCGTAGATGGCATGGCACGGTTAACCCGCGGAGACCCTGCCCGGTTCGATTCCCCGGCGGCACCGGCACGGCAAGCGGTTTGGGGTGAGGTTTCGCCAGGGGTGTTTTTTCTGTATTCTCTCAGGGCGCCGTGATTGGGTAGTTTGCTCATAGAGCTTTCATCGAGTTCATTATTACTGTTAAATTGTTGTCGGCGATTTAGTTTGAAGTGGTTTTTTGTCGATAAGCTTGTGATGTAATCGTATTTTGTTTTGAAATGGTTTGAGCAGACATGTCTCACATAGTTTTAATACGAACTACGGTTTGGTGGTATGACTCGCGATAATGTTTTCAGTGTGAGCGATTTATGTGATTCAGCTATCATAATTATTAAAATTATGTGAGTCAGCTATCATAATTATTAAAATTATGTGAGTCAGCTGTCATAATTATTAAAATTATGTGAGTAAGCTATCATAATTATTAAAATTATGTGATTCAGCTATCATAATTATTAAAATTATGTGAGACAGTTATGATAATTTCTGGTTACAGCACTTGCTGTTTCTAATGCTTAAGTGACATGTTTCTGATACTTGTGTAACATGTGTATGATAGTTTTTACTGTATTTTTGTATGTTCAATGCGTTATGCGGGGAACTCGAGACCGGTCACGGGGGCGTACCATGGGGACACATAGTTCATGTTCAGAAGTGGACGTTTCTCGGCTGATTCTGATGAAGATGAACGTTTTTCTTATTTGGTAATAAATAAATATTTTTAATATTTGTGCATTGAAAACCCAATACAATCAACCATCATGTCCAACAAATCGCCTCACAGAGAGCTAAAAAAAAGTAACAAAATATCTCCAATTACAAACGATTTGCGTGTAAACGTAAAGGAAACCTCCCTACTCGTACATAAGGCTACCGTACACGTCGAAGCCTCAAAAATGTTTAACGGTAGCATTTTGGCGGTGTCAGGTTGCCTGTTGGCCCACTGTGCGTCGCCTCGCTCGCTCCATCGAACTCACGAATTCTAAATTTAAATTAGGTGTCTCCAAATCGTATTTAACGGTGCTTGGGTTTGTAACCGTTGATTGGTGACATTTTTTACAGTTCTTTCGGAGATGTGTATTTGATGTATTTAAGTTTTTGAAGCCTTTAGAAGGATCTAGACTTTGATGTTTACCTGCGTTAATAAGGTGACTAACGTTTATAAATTATTTTGGGGATTTTTTATACATTTATTGGCTGGTTTAAATGGCTACTAAAAATACTTAGCACATTTCGTACATAGAGTTATAGAGGTAAGTGTATTAAAAAACTGTAATGGCGCTATTTTAAATTAGTTCCATAATATTTTCAAAACCAATTAATGTAGGTCACATCTAAGTCACATCTCGGATTCTTGGCGCGAACTTGAAAAATGGTGGTTCATTGCAATTTTGTTAATTGAATAATAATACTGTTATGTGTGTTTTTTGTGTTATAATGGTGTGATATAGTGCAAAAAGTGTCATGGACGGTGTTATAGTATCAATTACGCAAAATTACGAGGGTTTCGACGCGATCGGAAGAGTTTACCATGTCGAGTACATTCGGCATATGAATTCTTTCGAATAATGTTGAAACCAAGGCTGGCCTTTGAAGTTCTCGTCAAGAATCCAAAACAAGCGATAAAATGTACACATTATACACATTTTATTGAGAAAGCTGAAGAAATGGCTTCGGCATAGTTTATAACCTCAAAATTTGTTCACCTAATTTTACTCGTCATTGGCTAGATAACCACTGTTTAAAGCCATTATTTAAAACAAAAGTCACATCTCTTTGATGCGTAATTTTTATATTCGAAAGATAAATTTTTTATAATTAAATTAAAATATACGAATACATACCTCTACATTAACATTTGTAAGCAAAAAGTTCAATAATCCTCTACAAAATACAATGCTAGCTAGCATCAAAACTTTGCTACAAAAATCCCTTAGCATTTTTATAAAACATCCCCGTGACTGTCAATGCCGTCATAAGCAGTTGACGTTAATCCGACAAGGAGGGCGATACGTCCGAATGCAGATCTTATAGTATTTCATACTGGTGCGAAAGTGACAACAAATATTCTGTGCACTCACGCGTGAAACGTTGAATATTATAGGATGAGGGGTGAAAAGAAGAAGGATCTAAGTGCTTTTTATTTTGAATAGTTTTTATGGAGTTGAAGCGTAGAAATAAAATGAAAATTGTTTAAAAATACCGCATCAACAAAATCTTACGCCCTAATTAATAAATCATACTCGAAATTAAATGTCACATTTAATTATTTTTTTGATAGGAATTGTCATATAGTGAGTACCTAACCTCGAGATTAAATCATTCTTGAGTACGGTTACCATACTATATATTATTTTATTATATTCTTTAACGAGTGCATTAGTACACTTTATTTCTATTGGCGAAACCCATCATTCAAACCCAGTTATTGTTTTCTGCTAAAATAAATATTGAGGCATCAATTTAATTTTACCTGTTAAAGAAAATAAAATCTTTTTAAATTGTTTGGTTCAAAATGTAAACGAAACTCGATTTGTTTTCGTTGTCGTGACTATAGTAAAAAGATAACAATTAAAGTAGTTATTATTTATTATCATAGTTTGATAGTTTAATTAAGTTATAATTTTTATGCCTGTATTGGTCTGTATTATTTTTATTTGAGAAAAATTAACACGTCACAAAGTATCACATAAACACAACGGTTTCGCAAAATAAGCAAACAGCTTATATTTATTGATAAGCTAAGACGTAAAATAAACGAAGTAATCTATATAGTTTTAGCTATCTTTAGTACGAAGATACGGATATCCGATAATCAGACCGCACTTACGCCCTTTAACTCTCGAGCAAAAATCGATTGTTACACGTATTTTTGTCCGCGTTTCAGTTGGTAAGAAACATCACGCCCATTCGACCGTTATGACTAGGCTACGTGACGCACAAAATATAACCATCCCACTCTAGCACATGTGTGTGCGCATCGTCTACACTCCTCACCTATTTGCCCAGTGGGCCGAGTGCGTACCTACGACAGTCATAAAAATAGCCCCTTTGGCGCCGAATCTTCTCGGGGTATTTCGATTTTGTCCTCTTGTTAGGGGTGGATGTGTTGTAGGTATGATTTAGTTGTACGTGTTTCTATCCAATGGGGCGTCTATCGGTTTTCTTTTTTTGACATTCCCTTTTTACTGTCTTTCGGATGATATTTCGTTATGCCTGCTTAGGTATTGATTTTAAAACAAATATTTGATTAGCCATGTGAGCATACGATAAAATTGATTCGAAAGTATGCTTTTAAAAACACAAAAGAGGATTACTAAAGGCGAACATGATTTCTAAAAACTTTTTGAATTAACCAATTTACAAAACGTCAACGTGCAAAATAGTTTAGTTAGAAGATCATATTCCTATGTCCAACAGTGGACGTTTCCCGGCTGATGATGATTCCTGAAATAACTATTACCAGCATAACCTAAATCGTATTCTTTAGGTTGGGTTAGGACCATAAACTTGCCGCTGAAAGAAATATTAAATTTTAAAATAAACTTTATTGCACATAGGAACTGGATGAAAATGTACTATAATATGTACAACACCTTTACTTATCGAACTATTGCTTTATTTTTCGCTAATTTCATCGATATTTCAGAAATAGATGCCGGGTGCTCTATATATATAGCTTCTTTATTCTCATCTATTAATCATAATCATTAAAAACCGATTAGCGAAATGAAATGCAAGGTTGAAGGTATCAACTATCAACCCCCTTAACATCTTTGTAATTTTTTTACATTTATTCAGGATACATGTGTCTTTAAAACTATCATCAGTCATTTAATACATATTAGTGGCAAATGTAACGTGATAAAAAACATGTCACAACATAAAAGTGTTAAATGGTCTTTATGACATATGCTGAGCTATTAGCCCATTCATCATACATATATAATATACGATGTTCAATTGTTAGTTTTAAGAATTTGTAATGAATAAACCTCTTTATTATTATTTATTATTATTATTTATCAATCAACATGGAGTAAGTATTATGTGGATTCAATCCGATTTCACAATCTGGCAATCGATTACAGTTCGTACTGGCGTGACGATATAAGGAAAAGAAGATAAAAAGATGTATCTTAACATTAGAAATTATATTCATCGTTACTGTTTGTGTTTATCGATTTTATTAATAATTTATATATGTTCTTTATCGAGTCTTTATCGATTTGTCCAGCCGTTAGACATCGACAAAACCAACATTCTCGACACTCAAGCAATCACAAAAGCTTTTTTCCCAGCCACATTCATTGTTAGCCAAGTGTTTACATTATGACACGAGATGGGACGAAATCGCACAAAAACCTCTCCACTGTCGAGTTGTGACATTATTAACAGAAAAATTGGCCTGGTGTATAGAAATTCACAATATTGCATTGGCTTTTATTGAGAATTTTTGGGGTTCTGCGGAAAACATGTTGAAAGAATCTGTGACGCCTGCATCTAAGTATTTCTTTGCAGATTTTTTTTAAAAATAAGGCAAGATTTTTTTTAAAGCAAAAAAAACTAAGGGTCCTTTCTAGCGTAATCTAATTCATTTATCTATTACGATAAGCACTCTAAGATGTGCGAGATAAATTAAATTCGTTGGTGATGTATTTTAAAAGCAAATATTTGGTTTGCGAAAGGTCGCTGAAATAAATAATGTAATGACTTGGTTATTTATTCATCTGATTTATATACGCATACGGTTTCAGTTACGGGATGTACGGAATCTTTAACTTCCATATTCAAACTGCCACTTGACGGTTTTTTTTTTTTTTTTTGAACTCATTGGCCAGGCAGATGTCTCTCCGGTACGTCTGCCCCGATTACCGGTCGTGTCACTTTGTACACGGCTTTATTTAATATCTTGTACACACGGCCTTGGATCCAATGTAACAATACACCACCTTATGTAGTCGTAACAAGATATATATTCCAATAAACTTGTTGAAGTTTATCTGGGGTCGTGTACGTGATATTTCTCATATGGATCGCGGTTTTTGTTTTTTACGTATATCGTTTATCGTGCGATAGGCTGGATGTCTGTGGTTGTTTTACATGGGCGATAGGGTATAGCAATTACAGTGCCTGTACGCTAGTGTCTGAGTCGTAAACATTCTATTTTTGAAAATGTGTTTTTAGCTCAACGAGTTTTTATCATCCCTGACTTGACTATTACAGAATAAATGCTGATCTACAAAAAGTTATTTGTGAATAAGAGTGCGCTTTTACGAAATCTCCAGAGCTGTAAAGTACATAAATTAGAAATTTCGGAAGGCGATAAATAAACTGGGTGAAAACTAATTTTGAAATCCTTTCTCTAAAGGTTGTAGCCGGGATTTACTGAATAAAGGCACTAGTACTTACAAGACAGTTTATTTAATTTATTTAAATGCCTACTTGGGTATGTCCAGCAAGCCATGGTTAGTAGTTTATTTGAGTAGTATCTAAGACTCTGTGCTCGGCCCATTTTAGATGGTAGTATCCATTAGCTCATTTTAAGTACTCAGTTTATAGAAGCTTTTTTACTTTTTGTAAAATATTACCCTAAACTATAAGTGTGCGAAATTTCATACTCCTCCGTCCGCGCAATTTTCGTAAAAAGCGGTCCAAAATTTTTGATTCTCGTATTAATATTAAGTAGTTTATTTTGAGTAGTATCTAAGACTCTGTGCTCAGTTCATAGTATAAGCTTTTTACTTTTGGTAATATACTGGTACATAGTTAATTATGTTTGGGAATACCCCAACGGTGGGTATCCAAGGGAAACCATTCGCAAAAATAATAATAAACCCCAGCCTACAATGACCAACCGTCACAAATGAACTCAACAAAGACCTAATAAAACGTAATCATCAAACAAGATGAAATTTTATAAGCGGTCATCAATAACCTACGCAGAATGGGACTTCATTCTAACACAAAGTAGGATCTTGAAAAGGTATCCTCACAATGGACCCGTGTCGGCTCCGGCTCGTGAGCTCCAAAACATATGTCCAGTCCCTTATTCCTGATATTGCGAAATTGGATTAAAAGCAAAGAATTGTCGCGGGAATTTTGTCCAGATTATTCTCGAAGGCGACACAATGGGCGCGGAACATATGTTTGGGTGAGTTTTAATTAAAATTCGAAAATGTTTTGAATGTGCTTTGACGTTTATAATGTTGCGTTTTGGGTGTGAAATATCAAGTTGTGATTGACAAGTCAAGGTGGTTCAACTGATCTGATCTAAATTAAATGATAACATCAGTTCTATTTGAACGCCTAGGCCAGAATATTTGGTTTCCTAATTAAATCTATATATTACGATAGTTTCGAAATTTGAGGTTATAATAAACTAATAAATTATACAAACGTGTAGCTAGTTTTTTTAAACATTTAGGTCTAACTCATACTCTACTATTCTAGGCTAAAGTCCCTTCGTTTAGATAGTGTCGCGTTGAAATATGCCACCAGGCACACACCGCCTCTAGTCAAAAGATTTCGATTTCGAACTCAAAAGATGCATCGCAGTGAGGTTATGTTTGTGACTTTATTGTATTGAAAATGGCTATTATATTGGCTAATTGTATTGAAATTGTGTTTAATTTTACGCTCCGTCATGTAAGTATATACATTTTTTGGTTGGTTAAATTATTTTTGCTGCCTAAATTACATGCATTATTTAATACTAGTTTTTATAATAATATTCAAATATAACGTTCGAGTGTACGGACACTATTTAAGCGAACGGACTGTACCAAACACGCTGCACACTGAGTCAAGATCAAACAAAATCCAGACAAAAACAAAACCATACTTACACTAGGAATGTTGTCATTATTGCACACGTTTTCACTGAGTAGACGGTCTCTGATCTCCCACGCGAAGATCGAGGGGCACTCCCGCTTGTAGTCGGCTATCTTGGAGACAACGGGAGTCGTCGCTACCCGGGGCTTGGATCCGCCGATGGCTCGCGGCTTGATAGACCCGGTCTCGTAATATCTGTGTGCAAATCTGATCTTAGTTTGGATTTTGGAATGTGGCGAGAGCGTAAGTACACAAATATAATCATGTCTTAATAGGTAATTAAAGGGAATTCTATCACAATGCTCCCATACGATTACTTTAATCAAATTAGAATAGAGGCCTTTATTAAGTCATCATCATCAACAACTTGTATTTGTCCCCGCTACAGGGGCTAAGGCCTACTCTCCTACAGAGAGTGTCGGCCAAAGTCTACCACGCGGGCCCAGTGCGGATTGGTAGACTTCACACACACCTTTGAACTTCTTCTCAGGAGTGTGCAGGTTTTCTAACGATGTTTTCCTTCACCGAAAAGCTAATGGTAATGATTTTTATCATTCATACATGAATTCCATGTAACAAATTATAAAGGTGAGAAATGAATATTAGCGTCCTACTTTAGTGTAAGCTACAATTGCTTATTGATGGCGTTGAAAATTAGTCGTCATTAAGTGCTCGATGTATTTTCAAAATAGACGCTTAAAATCCGATGCAGACCGGTATACTTTTTAAAAAATCTTGTAAAAATCTACCTAAATATTGTTAGAAAAATACTAAGATGGCATTTTGGAAGTACTTTGTTTGTGCGTTCTTTTTGTGTGTAAAATGTCAATTCATTGACGCCATCTTTGTTTTTTTGGGTAATAATGACTATTCGTAACTATACCAAAATAATCATTTAGTATTGTTTGAAGTCCAGGCCGGGGCTTCATATATTGAGGCAAAATCTCTTTTCTTCCACATTACCACATGAATCATAAACGTTATTATGTGGTTAAAGAACTTTATTTCTCATAAAGAAATTTTGTTTTCACTTACATGAGAAATTATACATATTATACTTATTCAACTAGGGTATCTTAGAAGTAAAGTAAAACTAAACTAAAATAAAATTAATTTTGAGTGACGGTCAGTCACTATTTAACTATGAACCAGTATCGGCCGTTCGCTGGAACGAGCGCAATACACAGAGCAAGCGCAACTAGATATGGCATTGTTTTATGTGATTGAGTGTTGTTTTGTGTATGTTATTTGATGTAAATATAATAATATAATAATACTATAAATATGTATCGAAAAATGAAAGTAGTTATTAAATAAGATAAATAAAATATGCTTTTAGAATTACTTAAGGTTAAGCTGTCTGTTTGTGATGTGATATTTAAGTAGTTTTTTAAAAGTTGTAATGCTTTTGGAGTCTTTTAAATCTTTTGGTAATTTGTTATAGATCTGAGCCCCCTCATACAAAATATTTCTTTTACCATAATTTGTTCGCGGTGCATGTAGATTTAAATCATTAGCATGCCTTAGTCTATGTTTATGCAGATCACGTTTTCTTGTAAAAGTTATTTGCGTATGAATATCCTTATTTAGAATTTTAATCCCAATTTTATTATCACAACTATCATTTATCGTCGGAACAAGATGTTATTTATTGGTCCTACTAAACAGGCTGAACATTGACATAATGTCGACATCAACAATCGTATCGAGCGCTACTGTTGAAATATCGACACATGTCGATCTGACAACAATGGTAACGTTTCAAGTACATCCTGTATAGCATACAGCTTCAACTGTGACATCGCATTTCTTTCGGATAGTATGTAACGGAGAAGAAATAAGGATTACATTGGAATGATGTTTTGTTTGAGAATGTCAAGAGTATGTTTGTTTCTGATGATGTGTTTGTTGTATAGGCACTCGAAGTTGATATAGATTCGGAGATTATGTTTTGTAATTGTGTTCTAATGCTTTTCTAGTAGAGGAAGTAGTTTGTAGACGTTTGTGATTAGTTGCTTTTGATTAACTGATGGCTTGGTTTAGTCTGCTTTCCAAATTGGATTTCATTTGCGATTACTATTATACTTAATCGATATATTTCAGATGGTTAGAAGTTACTTTATGATTAAATTATTTACTTAGCACACAAGCTATTTTTCAGTTTTCATGGATGAGTTTTTAAATCAGATAGTTAGTAGTAATTATATAAGAAAATAAAAATCGTATTTTAAATTGCTTTAAGAGGCCATGGCGATGGGTTTTGGCTTGCTAAATCGCACCATCCCGATTAATATATAACTGCGACCACTAGTTGAAGTCCTTAGTCAGCATATACAGCCTAGTCAGCTTGAACAGCTACAACATGAAGGATATGTTAGTTTTAATGATATACCTATATTTGAACGCACTAAAATGGCCCATGTTTAAACATAGCTTAGCTTAAATTTATTGTAAAAATGCTGAGGTCACTTACGTAAAAGCTATAATCAACATGTTTTTCTCATTGATGATTCTCATATAAATATAATCCAATTATTTAATCGGTAAACCTACAATGGCACACGTAACGTAAAAAATAAACATCGCAACAGTTGACACAATTTTTGTCCCGAAAGGCAAACCGTTAGGACCACTGTGCGACAACAAAAACACGTCTACCCCAAAATAAACACTATCGCATCGTGTCATCTGTCGATAGTTGTTTGCTGTAGCATTGTCGAGAGCGTTTAGTGAGCTATTAGCGGCAGTGGCTGGAAGATCGCCTGTGGCGTTTTGTAAGTCGATGGCGAATTGCACAAGGTTCCCGTAATGTGCAGCTAAAACCGTTAACATTCTGTACAAAAGAGAAAAAATTATCGGAAGTGTTTTTCTGTTACTATTATTTATCTATTTCACATAATTTTATGTTCTATTATTCTATAAACGACACAGATACACACACAATATTATATTAAATTCACTTTTTCTTTAAATAAATGTTTGAAATTGAATGTCTGTCGGTTGTATCAACGTGCTAGCCAGTGCTTATGCTACAGGACTTACAGTCCTATTCTAAGCGCTGGCTGATCAATAATTTTGTATGACTGTTGTTGTTTTGTATGTTAATGCTTTAATCACTGGTGCAGTTTTAGACAATAAATCATTTTTTACTTTTTTTTTACTTTTACAGAATTGCGTTGAAAATTAACAATATGACCAAAATAATCATATTTTTTTATATATAAATCAAAGCAATATTAATCTAATCAGTTTATATTTGTCTGGAAATTATTAATGCTTTATTAATATTTTACTTACAAAACCATTCTCAAGTTTAAAAAAATTTATTCTAAAGTTCTATAGTTTTTTTTTTCAATGAGAAATAATTTAATATAAAATGTTATTGACAGTTATCAGATCTTAAACTCTGTCATAGATTAGATATTAATACTCTGTTTTAGTCACTCTGCCTTTTGTATTCTGAACTATTGACAAAATTTTATCTCGTACTCTACTGAAAATCTTCGCTACTGGGACACTAGCGGAGTCAGGGACCCTTTTCAACATACTTCAAAAAAGAGGAGGTTCTCAATTTGTTTGGTAATTTTTTTATATGTTTGTTACCTCAGAACTTTTGACTGGGTGAACGGATTTTGATCATTTTTTTTATTTATTTATTTGAAAACTGGCGCTTCGCTTCCCGTGTGGTCCCACTTTAATTTGGTCTAGTTCTGACAATGGCATCCATGAGAAAAAAATATAAGTCTCAAATTTGTTTTAGTAAAAGTAGACTTTTAGGGCAGCTGAAGTCGGGTTCTAGTTTTTTTTGAACGTGTTAACTTTTATCGAAGTCGATTGATGGCTTTTTGAGAAAATGAACAAAACCAAATGTGTACCCAGATCATTCTACCTCCTATTTACATTTTTGAACCAATTGAAGTGCGTGCCGCGTGGTCGACACTCGAGAACTCTTCCTCCCCATCGGTTGTCAGTTCTTCGAGCGATGTGGCCTGCCCATTGCCACTTCAGCTCACTGATTCATCGAGCTATTTCAATGGCCTTAGTTCGTCTACGGATTTCCTCATTCCGGATTTTATCACGTAGAGAAATTCTAAGCATATCTCGTTCTATTGCTCACTAAGTGACTTTGAGCTTGTTTATTCGGCCCATAGTAAATGATCATTAGTGTGATTACAAACATAGAAAGACAGCACAACTAAAAATAGCTCTGCTAGCGGTGCTCTGGAAGCTTCTAGGTGATCACAAATACCATCTCAGGTGGAGTCATGTAGGGCTCAAAGGATTGAAAACTTTGCGTCACGAAATGTATGTATCGCCCCCTTTAACTTGAAACTACTATTTAAATAACGACATCATAAACTATTTAAGATAAACATCCAATCTGATTTTGCCCGCGGATAAATCTATCTGCATCCAATTTATGACCCCCCATGCTGCAAACGATGCTCGGAGTAATAAGTTGTTATATTCTCGAGTGGATACAAATAATGACTTTTAACTGATCATGGAAAATCTTCTTTTTAACCTTAAGAAGGTACTGCAGGAAATTTGGTAAATTAAAGTCACTATTATTATTATTAGGTTATTATGCGCTAAATTAGTTGAACATTGAAAGGTCTAATTTAGGTTAGCCTGATCATTGAAACAGGGGCGTGCTCTTGTTGAAATTTATCTTCAAATGTAAACTACATAGGTAAGTAATATCGACAAAGCTCCCGCCTGATCAGTTTCAAAACCAAGTTGCTTGCATGTGGCGATCTTAGCTAGACCCGCCTTGTGTTTTGTTCAATAAGGAGAGACGAAAACGCTTTTGTTTATGAGTTTTTATGACTTAGGGTCCATTGTAGCAGTTATAGTTTAGGGTCATTTTATAATGCATCATTGGTGGCATCAAGGTGGAGCAGCCCGATCCACAACTGTATGCGAAACAGAACCTAATGGTGGTCAGGCGGGAACTTTGTCAGTAGTACTTACAAACGAACGCTTATCAGATCAGTATATCTCATCCGAGATCAACTAAACCTGGAACTCCTTAAAACCCACAATGTCGCCCCAAACATTTAAAGAATCAAGAATAACAAAGTCCTAGCGGGGGCCCTCCTTAATTAGGAGTCCCGCCACGCTTGCCCTTTGAACGAGCCCTAAGAACCACGCACTGCCCTACGTGCCCTAAGAACTGAACCCTTTTGGGTAATTGGCACGATAAGAATGTGTCGGTGGGAAAAATGGTTTGTGTAACACTTGCACTGGGGTCGTGGATGTCGTAGCAGTTATTGCAGCTTATAGAGTTTATAATTTCCACCAATGACTTAAATTA
Source organism: Carcina quercana (assembly GCA_910589575.2). NCBI lineage: Eukaryota > Metazoa > Arthropoda > Insecta > Lepidoptera > Depressariidae > Carcina > Carcina quercana. The sequence goes on along the minus strand of OU342446.1, from coordinate 3,754,042 downwards.
TAGACAGCTTACTAAATGTAATTTCAAATATAACATATTGTCACACCACCTTCTATACAATTACTTTTATGACGGCAGTCAAGCAAGAAATATTTTTCCAATTCATTTATTAAAGGTTTTTTATAGCTGTTGGAACCTCCTCTGCTCTATTAATTATTAATATTCCTCACCGCCTTCAAGTAAGTTTTTTAATTTTAAGGGATTAATTTATAATTAATTTATAAATTTAAGTTAATTTTAAGGGAAATAATAGGAAATAATTAGAGATTACCAATAAAATTAAACTGCATAGGTGCTAGTATTGATGTGAACCAGGTGGTTTAGAAAGCGCTTACAAATAAATCTAGAAATGTATGGATCAATCGTGCCTTGTTTTTAAATACCTAGTGTTACTTTACAAAACATACTTTCCAGGGTCAACGAAGGTCCAAGTTTTCAATTACAATTTTTCAATCAGAAAACCCTATAACAGCACTCGTTCCTCAATAACAACTTTATGAAAACATGGGACAACATGTGCCACTCGAGGCCCGGGCCTAACTCACTTCCCTAAAGATCTCTACAAGTGGTGTCAAGCAGTCTCCCGCAGTAGGGGTGCCAATTACAACAAAATAATGTTGTGTTTTGATTTTTATTCTGGGGGCTGGCGTGGGACAGCCCTGAAAAGCACACCCTATATTAAAATAGAAGTTTCTTTGATTGACGTCTTTACGTTTTTTTCTATTGTTGTGGATTGACTTTAGAATGTTTTGTTCTCGGAAGTTCTAAAACTGTTTTAATGCTGTGTAGCTGTGCTGGTATTATAATAACTTTGTGGATATAGTGACAGTTTGGGGTAGCTTAAAAGGCGAAACTTTATCAGCAACCACCGCAGCATAGTGATTATGGCAAATTCCTTCATACTCATAGCACATTCCAAGAGCAAATATAAACTCAGATTATGTAGATGGTAAACAAAATCGATTTCTTGCAACAAAGTTCTTTTAGAATGTGTGTTTACCACCACATGTGTGCAAAAAGCCCTAAATTAACGCTTGTCATTGCAATTTCGATTAAAGAAAACAATGGGGCACTCAGGGCATATCAATACACTGGAACAGTAGAGGGCTGAAATCCTCCTTGATCTCCGTGATAAAATCGCAATCAAACAATGAAATTGGAGCTAAATTATACGCGGCACCCCACAGCAACGCTTCGGCACCCGATGTCGATTCCCACCTAGCGCCCCGCCGCGCACACGACTACCGAAAAACAATGCAGACTATGGGAATGCAAACTCACTATTGTATTGATTAAGTTATAGAAATTTAAAAATTTTGTCCGCAACAGCGTTCTGTTGGCACCATTGTGCAATGCGCGCCCTCTCGCGGTGCTTATGGGAACTCGATCAATTTGTAAACGCGTGTCGTCAAGAATTGACCCCGTCTTGTACTGCTTTAGACATAATCGATTCTTTGACTTTTGTTGTCGCGACAATGGGTTTTGTGTGAAATAATTCATTTATTCGTGTACTTTCGTACTTGATTTAATTGTCATGGGTGCCCGGAGACATAATGGCGCGCAGTTACAATGGAAGCGAGATGAATTGGCGAAATGTTCGTACATTTACTAGAGTTCTTTTGAGTTGCCTTGTTCGGAAATAAGTTATCTCATACTTCTTATTTATTACTTGGAACTTTTGTCGTTCCCTGTTCCTTAATTTGTACGTAGTTAACAGAATTTTTCACAATATGCTTTATCATTAAATAAAAATAGCCAGTTCTATAATATTTGAAATAATTTTCCACAACCTTCTTTATGCTTTTTAATTTTACTTTTGAACTAAAGTTTTAGAAATTGGCAATCCGAGAGGTCCAAAACGTAGATTGAATAAAGATAAAGATTTTTTTGGCTTGCAACTCGACGACGACGACAGTCACAAAATTCAAATTTCTTACAGTTCATCTTTAAATAGATGTATGACAAATACTTTAACAATAACATTTACATAAATGTAATTATTTACAAAACTATTCATATTATTTTGACACTTGGTTGCCATACTTTCAGTTTTGGTCACAAAACACAAATGTCCGTAAGAATTTCGGAGTATGAATCGAGAGCAGATATCGTCCATAGCTATTTAAATTTATGCTATTTGTAATACGAGTATGTCAGCTCTAGTGTGAAGGACACCAAAAATATCATCAAATTAACAGACAGCCAATTTTATGTCTATTTTGTAGATATGTCTGTAGTACAATTTATAAATTATTTAAACTTAACAAATCACTTAGTCGGACTGTCATAGGTATGTGTTTTACACTGAACGTGTCACATGGTCCATGAGTGAGGTTTACAATTTTTTCTTATGAACATATATCAACTAATTTTAGAAGGTGAACAAAAAGCTGGATAGAAAACAAATATTTCTTCAGCACGGTCTGTAGTCTAAACGGCATAATAGATTTTAGTTTGAGTGGTATCGTTATATTCGTCTTAAATGTGAGTAAATAAATATATATATATATGAAAATGGCTAATTTAAATTTCTTAAATTTCTCTCCCTTAAAACCTATCACGTGGCGTATCAAAACATAGGGTTTGAATGTTTCAGTGTAGGTCAGCTAAGTACACATTCGAGTGTTTGTTTTAAACAATAGACAGTAAACACAAATAAACTCAACTGACCTCCCTAGAATCTTGCTGACGCATCCATTGGAGACCTGCAGTATCCTGCTGATGTCGCAGGGCCGCGCGCCGGAGTGTGCCAGCTCTACGATCTTCTGCCGCGTGGAGTCCGGCAGGGGGCGGCCGTTCACGTACACCCCGCCGAGCTGGTTGATGCCGCTGTGGCCGGCGGACGAGCACCCGAACAGCGCTCCGCCCCCCATCGCCGCGCTGTGCATCAGCTCATCTGGCAACCAAAGGGCAATCGTCAAATCTTTGAAATGTGCACAAAGATAATGCTTACGAGAATATCCCCACTGGTAAGTAAAATCATTTTTTATGTATTGGGTAAATAGTGATAGGAATAAGTGTAGTTATATATTATAGTAGGGATAGATGTACTATTTTTATATCGGATCCCTACCGGTTGGGTAAATGTAGTGGGTATCATTGCTGGTAAAGATAAATAAAAATATTAGGTAGACTTCGTATAATGTATCCCACGGGAACCATATGTTTAATTGGGATAAAAAGTAGCCTTTGTCCTTTTCCAGCCCTTCAACTATCTTTACATCAAAAATTGACTCACTCGATCGGAGGATCGCCTGTAAATCTTGGACTAAATTGTCAGTTGCCCAAGTGTACTATTACAAGTGTACATCATTTGTTTTGAAGATGAGAAAGCTAACATAAATATATTTCGAGAGAGAGAGAGAGATAAATAACACAGTCCGAGAAAATATTTTTAAGGGAATTGTTTTAATACGCCTACATTTATACGAATTTTTGTGAATTAGCTAAAATTGAATATTAAACCATTACACCTGCGAGCTGTGTGGCAAAACAACTGTACTATACTTTAAATAGCACAGTTGAATTAGTTATGGAAGTATGAGAATTACTCTCTCAGCTACAAATATCCTCATTTTTTCAAAAACTTATAAAAAATTATTCTCATTAAATGCTTTCAAATCTCAACCGAAAAGCCTTCAAACATTGGGCACCTGCACCTTTTTTCGAGCAGATATTTTGCAAAGGCCATTGGCAATGCCCAACTTAAGTGGTTTCAAAAAAGTATCGTCATAAAAAATAAAATGTCTTCAATTATCTCGCTTCTTTTGAGGTTCTAATCTTTACAAAACTCGCATCTACCTACAAAGATCATCGCATCTTCAACTTAACAAAAGTTGTAAAAAATTTGTAACCCTTCTAAAAAAATTAATCCGCTTTGCAAAAAATGTATTTTCAATACGAAAAGGGTTTCGCGGTGCGCCCAGAAACCGCAAATTTTTATCTGATCCGTAGAAAAGATGGTTAAGAACTATTTATAATGGTTTTAAATCTAACCGTTACGTTAAGATTTGGGTAAAGGAATTTAATGTAATTTTTAATTTAATTTCGGCTGCTTCTTACATTTTAGTATATAAATTTTATTGAAATCAAAGTACAAAAGCAACTACATCATCATCAACTTGAACTGGATATGAGTATCCATATATTGCAACATTGTCCGGGCTTTCCATGAGGGGATTCTACATAATCACCACTTGTCAGACGGAATGGTGGTTAAAGTAAAATGTTGTCTCTACTCAAGTTTCCCTCAGTTGGGTGGGCCATGATGTTGATGGAGTGAATTAGTCATTAGGTTTGCTCATTATATCTATGATAGAAATATTATTTCTTTATAGGTTTTTGAACAATATTAATGAATGCATTTTCATCTTGTTTATGAAGATTTAAACATTGCTCGGAGAACTTCGCAATAAAGTCAGTTCCTAGTCGTTGCGGGTTTTACAGTCAATATGGCCTTTTCTTCACTTACCATCGTGTGAGATGAAGGCCGAGTGTAATCCAACTGCGAATTAAAGAAAAATCACTGTTTTAAATTCATTCTCTTTCATTTTTGACCGTTTTCGTAAAACAAAACAAGTGTTAGTGCGTTAAATTGCAACTAGAGGTACTTATGTCTGACACAAAGAGATACATATATTTTTAAGTCTTTGGTATTTCGGTTCAAAATCTAGTAAAGTAACATGACTACAATATTCAACATATCAGTTTGAAATTCTATTAGGGCTGGTCAGTTATTGATGCTTAAATACCTTTCTGACCTTTTTGTACTTTTTGGGTTTTTAATGAACCAAAAAATAATAATTGCACACACTATATTGATCAGTATCAGTAACAACCAAGCAAAATATTTGCATCCAATTACATGTGTCTTGATGCAATAACTGGCATTATAACAACAGTTGGCTCCTGGTGCACCTCGCTACACGATGTGTTCACGGCAGTACTCCCCAATGGGCGCGCATCATCGATGCACTCAGCCGCCTAGTCCGAGAGACAACTCCTTCCCCACCCCTCCTCTAAAACACGCCTCGCGGTAAAAAACTGAACAATTGGATGCAATTTGCGGACGAATTTAGGGCAGGCCCTTGATTAAGGTCTTAGGGAGGGAAAGTTCATTGTTTTGGCCCTTTTGGGATCTTTTTTGCGGCCGCGTATAATTTTGGTAGTTCGTGATCGGAATCCCGGAGTTATTCTTTTTAGATATTCAGACGTGGCTCGGTGGAATTTGATTAGTTCGGTGGCCTTAACGATTGGTGTTAGAAAATTATATTTCCGGGCAAGGAAATGTTCATCGCAAAGCATTCTGTTCGGATATAAAAAGTGGGATAGCAGTTTTTGTATTTTCAAAATTTTGGATTCTATGAATACATTTTTTATTGTATTTTGTTTCGTGTTATCAAATTCTAATAAATTTTGTACACAAAATAATTCAAAAAGATCAAAATCCAAATAACTAAAAACCGACTTCAATTGCCTTAAAAATATTAACCATTAGAGCTAGAATGATCTGGTTACATATTTGGTTACAAAGGCACTCAATCAATTTCGATAAAATTTATATGGGACCATGGCTACAGTATGTTCTACCAAAAAAGAAAGGAATAATCAAAATTGGTTCACAATTGTCGGAGTTATCGCGTAACATATATACAAAAAAACGTAGTCGAATTGAGAACTTTCTCATTTTTTGAGCTCGGTTGATAATAATTAATAGTTTAGCAACGTAAAATAGCTTATTCAGGCTGTTTATTTTTGCCTACTCAATTAATAAATACAATAAATCTATTAAATGGAAAACGCAATCAAAAATATTTTGGCGTAATAATCCTTTCATACCTACGCGTAAACGCCATATACAATCAAAACCTGAAAACAACACTCACAGGCGTTAATAATTGTCGCTCGCCAATTAGTTGAAGAGTTTGTTAAAGGTCTCTTGCACCACCATTGCGTCGCCTAGCGTCACTCAGCGTCACCTAGCGTCACCGCAGGCGTCACCTGGCGTCATTTAGGGTTCGTCATCGAACGCTGGCTAACAGACGAGCTGTTAAAAGAACAATGGACAATGCTTGCGCACGCCCCCCGCACTATTGCATTTGGTCTAAGTTAAAATAAAAATTGCTTTAGAAATTTGTAGTTGCGAATTTCTTTCTAAAGCCGCGTGGTTACGGGCTAAGAATAGCATCTTTACTTGTCATTCCGTGGGTGTCAATCAAAGTAGTGGTAGCTCAGTTGTATAGCAAATCAGTTCGTACCCACAATATCATCAAGGTCTAGATTCAATTATGGAACGCTCTTTCGTAAATCTAAATCGTGATCTTACGAAGGTTCACTAGTGGACTTATACAGGTGATAACGACGACACCTCGCAGGCCACACTGCCGCAATAGATAGTATCAAAACCTTCAAACTCAGGCCTATTGCCGGTTCATGGCCAAGATTGATCATGGGTAAGTGATTTGGTATATCGAGGAATTTCATATATAAAAGGAATGTCACAATGGATCTACAAAAGTTGCTGTGACAACCCAGACTCTCGAACCAATAATGTCCTAATCATAATTAATAAATTGTGATATCGTTTTGGTCCCCGCTATCACTTTACACTTGTACCACACACCAACCGGCGCAGTACGCGTGTCGTGCGAGGGAGTGTTTTAATTTCAGAGGTGCAATTTATTCGAGCGATTTATTTTTAATCCCCGTTTTTATAGCCGCCACGATATAAATTTCATAGTGTACTTGTACACTAGTATTTTTCGAGTTTTTTTAAACTGAAGTTTTATGTCGGTTTGGTGGAATTTTACCAATAAATGTAGTTAATGATTGTCTCTGTCAGAGATTTAAGCTTTTGTAAAAAATCTGGTTTTATTTTATGGTATACGAGTGATTCGGACGTCCATATAGATTTATGCTCCTCTAATATAATTTTTATTTAAAAATAATTTCCATTTACACACTTTTTTATTTTAGTACTATATTGCACACGTAAATTTAAAAAAAATACAAAGAAAAATATATACAAAAGGAACAGCTTATTTCTATAAGAAATTCATTACAGCAGTTCTGGGTCAAGAGAGAAATAGTGAAGAGAGGAGGGCAGTCAGGCGTGTATGTACATTTAATATAAATATTATTATTTATTTAATATAACATAATACATGTTTATATAAATATAAGAATAGCAATACATACATACAAGTACCTTGACGTTTTTATTCAACATGGAAAAAGATTTATACTGTCGCGTACAGTGTGAGGCAACGAGTTCCACAATCTGGCTGCATGAACCGTGAATGAGTAGGAAAAGAAATCGGAGTGATGGGAAGGAATAGATAGGTTTGTCTGTATATATTTTTTAAGTTTATTATTGCAAGTGTTTGTCAACTTCATATGCATACTAGCGGCCCGCCTCGGCTCGGCCACCACGGGTGGACATTTATTTTGTTATAAACGTAGAGTCAATGTAATCTTTCTATATCATTACAGAAATTTTCAGAACTTTCCATAAGTTCTCATGTAAACTTCTTCACTCATGTGAAGTTCACATGAGTTAGACAAGGACAGATATATGTTTTTCACATTTTTGCCATCCACAACCACCCACTTCCACCCATCGCGAATAAACTCTCACTTTCAGCAGGAGACCAAGGGGTATTCACTACCCCAACGGGAAGTTGATCGGAGTTGGTGGTGATAGAAAAAACCCTGTCTTAACGTACTAATTTATATAAGATTTCTAAAAAAATCTATATTACTTCTAATTTCTTTCATGAAAGTTAAAACTAATGAATAATTATTATTGTTACAAATACGCAACTGTCACCCGCCATTAACATCTAAAATACTGTATACCTCCATGATTCTATATATAATATTATACATAAGGGTCGGTACCCTATGTGCCCGGTGTACACCTGGCAGGCACCCTGGTACCCTCCTATTATTATTTTGTATCTGTTTCTCGATTGCTTCCATTTTATAAAAGGGGAAGATATTTTAATTGCGCTAAATCGCCATTTTGAACGCAGCCGATCCTGTTTTGTGGCGTACGTTCGTCGCGTTGGAACTTTGAGTTTGGATTTAGAACGGACTGTTCGAAATTCAAACTTTGATAATTGTTTTAATTCGGTTATAAAATAAGTTCTGATGCATTTGGATGAATGTTTATAAATATTTGAATTGCTTTTGATATTTATTTAGAACAGCTACTCCTTCGGGAGTCGTAAAAGAAGACCAGAGGAAAAATTTCATGATAAGAACAGGAGTTCCTATAGCTACCATATAACATAATACCTTACTGTGATTACCATTTCAACTGCCAAACATGGTAATTATTGCAAAGTACTATTGAAAGTTTAATCTACAAAAATTACACATCTTTTATTAAAAAATCTCTAATTGAACATCAACTTTGCAATTTTTAGAATTTTTAAAAATTGTTTATCGTGCTGTATTTCCACCAATATTTGATACTGTTTATTTCTATTTTCGTATTCTATTTACTGTACAATCCTTTTCATAACAGTGATTAAAATCAATAATATAATTTATTTCAATCTTGGAAACATCAAATGATCTTTTCAAAAACGTGTAAAAGTAACATTTTAATTTTATAGCCCCTAAAATAAACTTTTTACGTGATCCATTGATAGATTCTCCACGGTTGGCATCTGTTTGTTTAGCCCGGACATAAATTATGGCCATACATCGTCAACCACGCCCCTCGTCTGCCAGTGTGAAAAAATACACTCATTCACGAACAGCGCGACCCGAAAAATAGATTTTTTATTTTTAAACCTGTCCAAAGGAGATTTATTGAAATGGAAAAAGTTTGCGTTACATGCCAGTATTTGTTCAGTTCTTTGCTAATATTTTTTGGGTATTTTTAGCTTTGATCGAAAAAGAATTTACATGAAAAGCAATAAAATCTTTTTGAAGTTGCATAAAATTTACACTAAATTTAAATAAAATAAAATATTTATTGCTGTACTTAAATTGACACTCGATACATATATCGGAAAATACAACAGTATCTACAAATTACAACAGAATAATATACACATAATAGAGTTAAATGAAAATGACACGCTCGTTGATGTCTTTCGTATGAAAAATATGCTCTGTTCAATATACAATATATTTTTAAATAAAAAGATCCTTTTTTGCTTCCCCTGGTATCACAAGTGACATTAACACTGTAGGATACAAGCAAGCGCAGCCAGAAGTATCAAGTTTATGAGACACTATCTACGTTTTAATTCAATCTGGAACACAAAAGTGCTACTAACACTACTGTTTGGCAGGAGACTTTACCCTTGAAAGCAGTAATTGGTACCCCGTTAGGAATTATACCTCCTTCTGATTTTGACTCTGAGTAACCATTAAGCACCGAGGCGATTTAAAAAATATTTGTGATTGGTTTACACTTGGCCTTCATCTCATCTGATGGTAAGTGGCGGAAAGGCTGATGGATTGCAAGCGTGCGCACACAAGAGCTTCAACTTTATGAGGAAATGGTTCTGCTACCTTTCATACCGGAACACAACCATACCATTAACAAAGCTGTTTGGCGGCAGACTTAGACAGTCTGACATAGAAAATGCTCTACCATCAACCACGCTGAGTATATGTATATAGGAACCTGGGCCCTCCGGATCCAAGTGCGTAGTCATTAGGCGGTTGAAAAATAAACTCAAAGAGCACATATCCATATTTGTTCTTATTTTAAATGACATCTTTATCACATAATTAAACAGCCGTCAGATGTTACCGCTAAAAGGTCGGCGCATGCGCTGTGACTTGTTCTTGTTGGGACGCGGCCTCTTAGAACCCTGGCGGATTAGCGCCAATTGTGATGGGTTCGGTTTGGTAAGGTTTTATTTCGAGCAGAGTTATATGTAGACTATATGTGTTTTAAAGAGACTTCTGACTTCCTGAATAAAGCTTTTTTAAACGATTCAGTATTTTTGAAGAAAGCCTTTTAGAGATTTTTTAAAATAAGTGAATATGATTATCTGTAGAGTATTCAGTAGCAACTGCTGCCTAAGGCCACTGTTGGACATGTCCCTTACTCATGTAGTGCCACAACGACCCCTTATGGTAACTGAAGGTAAAACTGATGCTTGATCACCAATGTATTAACCTGATAATGATGTACGCTTACAATCTAGAGGTCTCAGGTTCGATTCCCAGTGCAGTACTATCGGTACTCAGCTTTGTTGGTGGTAAGGCATTTTCTATGTCCACCTGGCTAGCAACCACCATGATATACAAATAAAGTGAGCACGTTTTTCATCCAATGACCTTTCAAGTGATATGAAAGCCAAAATTTGACATTATACAAGAAAATTCGACAAACCTAAATCAAAAGATAAGATAAAACTCAAGACTAAGATATCCACACCCCGAATCTCAGCCAAGCTCATATTCAATCATTAAAATTCCACCAAAGCCGCGACCGAGAAACAGCTGTTTGTCTCTCTCTTCGCCAGCTGTTTTTCCGGTCTATTTGTCTTTATCTGGCGGCTAATGTGACGTGATTGTCGCATGCCCCGTTTGGTTGGCCGCACTGCTGGAGCGAGTTGTTATGTTGGGACCTATTAGTTTTGCATTCAAGTCTTTTGTGTAAAATTTCGACGCGTGAGTCATATGATCCGAAAACCTTTTCTCCAATACGGAAATCCTAAATTGTCGAAAGACAGGGATAAGAAAAAAACCAATCGATGTATAAACTGTAGTCCCAATAAAAAGCCAGAATTTCTCTTTCGCGTTCTATGATTCCCATTGGAAGATATGACATCTTTTAAAATAATTTCGTCAATTAAAGTTTCATACTAAATTTCTTATACCAATCATTGTCGGAGAGAAGACATCTGCTGTACAATATGTTTCTCTGGAAGTTGGTGAGTGGTGTGCTGGACTGTCCTCTGCTGCTGGACAAAGTCAATTTTCGCGTACCAGCCAAGTTACCACGTCCTGGTAAACACTTTTTATTCAGCGAAACCACTGCAAGGACAAATCTTGGACACCACTCACCACTAAACAGACTCGTGCGTCAGTATAACCAGTTAACCAAAGTCATAGACGTTGATATTTTTCACAATAGTAAATTTAAATTCAAAACCTTAATATCTGATAAGCTGTAAATATTCTTTAGTTATTTTTATTTTGTTATCGTTCTTTTAATTTTTATAACTTTATTATTATCATGTCGTTGTTGCCTGTAAGTAGGGTAGCATTTAGCTATACTGTTACATTTGTGTCTTCATGCTCATGTCAATGTATATCCTGTAGGTGACCTTCTTAAATAAAATAAAATAAATAAATAATCTTTTAAAATAGTATAGCTTGCTTTGTGCAGTAATTATTTAAAAATAAGACATTGGGTTGTACTCGTAATTTTACGAAATGTATCATTACAAGTTTGTCAGAATTTTCATTTTACACGCTTTTTTGATTATTGTTCACAACGACATCCAGCTGCGTAGCGGCTATTATATTCCTTTCTTGACGCTATAATTCGATCTCCTATTTTTTGGGTAAATACTTATCACATTATACTTCAAGAAATTTTGTATATAAACATTATGATCGACTTATTGTTAAAGTCGAAAACAAAAACAACCATCGACTACTGACTTACTAAAGGAAACTAAACTAATGAAACTAGTAGTATTAGTTGTTATAATTCAGAAAGAACTTCTATAATGTCTGTATTTTGTGTAGCTGGCGGCGACGGTCGCCTAGCAACCATGGGACTCGCTCTACAACTTGTACACAAGCTTTAAAAGACCTCAACGTTGCCCCTACCGCGGACTCTAGAATGCGGAATGTCCAAAATCGACAATTCGAGCAGGGGCTCTATTTTTGATTCGCTCGTGTGACATAGCTTCGTCGCACACGACTTAAGTCACGATCGACTATAAGTCGCATGAAAACAGGTTTGACCATATTTTTGAATCATTCACCTCAGGTAAGCCAATACTTAAAATGTTTAATTTTATCCGCTTTACGCAGAAAAATAAAACCGGTAATTCATGCAAGGAAAACGGAACGCAAAGTTCATAGAACAGTTCCTACTGTCAATGTCAATAAGTGGTAATGTCAGTGTTCGACGACGACGTTTAGACTATCGCTCGCCTCCGCAAAGAGTGGTCCCGACCACTCGTAGAGCCCCATGACGTGTTACTTTTATTTATCCGCTTAGCTTATTTAATCATAATCCACTGCTGAACACAGATCATCACATCGAACTTTTTGTGAAAGATTTGCCATAATCACTACGCTTGGCAGGTGGATTGATCATCGGATACTGTTAACCAGTTTTCTCTTGGTCTAGTTTTACGACCCTAGTGGGATGGCACGGTCCAGACCTATTTTAAAACTAAATTGTTGGATAAATTACATGTTTTGGGGGATCTCAGAAACGGCTCCGACAATTTCAATGAAATCCAAACTTCCAAATCAACATTATCACGTACAAAATCCAATTAACTTGAGTCTGCCTATTGTAATGCCTAATTAATCCAGTGTTTTCATGTAATTACTTAGCATAATATGTATCTATCCAGTTCGGGAAGTTGCCCAATCTGTTTAAAATATTACTGTCGTATTAAAAAATATTATTGTTACTATTTTTCAGACTTAGAAATGAAAAATATATAGGAATCCGTAGAACTGGAGTTACTGACATAGCTCTACGAGTCAGTGTGCTTAAATGGCAATGAGCTTCTAAATTAATCGAAGAACAGATAGCCGATGGAGAGTAAAAGTTCGCGAGTGGCCACCACTTACCGGGAAACGTGTACCGGGCCTTCCCCCTACTCGATGGACCGACGAGCTGGAGACGCTGGATGAAAGTTGCACGGGATCGATTAATGTGGCATACCATGAAGGAGGCCTATGTCCAACAGTGGACGTTTCCCGGTTGATAACGATGACGAATATTTAGGCATGTAATTTTAATTCTACGTACAAAATGCTATATATAAAATGTTCCGCTCCACGCATGACTTTCGATAGCTCAATTGAGTTACAGTCGAGTTACAAATTCGAGTTCCTTTAGTAGTGGACTTAGTAAACCAAATCCCAAGACCGTTAGTTGGGAAGCCGGGAAAACTCGAGAACTTGGCTTCTGTTGTAAACTTGAAGTTGTAAGTTGTCTAGCCATAGTTATAAACAAGCTAACTTGCTGGCTTGTTACTGCTGAGCTTATTGTCTATTTGTATTTACTTACACCTACGGGACTCTACCACTCGCCTACAACTTGCACTAGTTTATTTTACACTAGCTATTGGCGATAACTTGCCACATCTTATTATCCTGTTATCTGTGGTGTAATACGATATTAAAAAACCGGTCAAGTGCGAATCGGACTTGCGCATGAAGCGTTTCGTACCATTATCAATAAAAACGTCAAAAAATCATTTCTGTTGTATGGGATAACCCCCCTAAAATATTTGTTTTATTGATTTAAAGTGAATATATAACGTAATATTCTGTGAATATTTCAAGCGTCTACCTGTTACCGTTATCTACATCGTTATCTAAATATTTATTTTATCCTGTTTTATTTAGTATTTGTTGTTATAGCGGCAACAGATATGCATACATCATCTGTAAAATTTAAACTGTCTAACTATCACGGTTCATGAGATACAGCCTGGTGACAGACGGACAGCCAAGTCTTAGTAAAGACCGTATATAAATGCAAGAGTTTGTTGTCTTACCTTTGTGAGGCATCTTCCAGAAGGCTTCTGCCGCCGTGGTGGGTTCCCGCGGCGGCACCAGCCCCCCCACCAGCGTGGTGGCGGCGTGCGCCGGCGCAGGCCGACCCCACCCCCCGTGCAGCGCCACCACTCGGTCCTGCCCCCACCTCCCCGCGATACACCCCCGTGATCCACCCTAAACGACACCCAACTCAAAAACTATAAATAGCCCACATACAAGCTCCAAAATCCACTCGATTGAAACTAAACCTCAAACCCTATATAAATCACTCCAATTTTACAAACTACGCTTCAAATAATCTTAGCATTTTGTAATATCAACCTACTCCCCCACTTTAAATAATAACCTAAAAATTTGCTTTATTTAACTAAGCCCCAATACTAAGCTCAAACCCCTCAAAAGCCTTTTGGCATTTCGTGACCTGAAAAAAAAAGAAATTCACGATTTAAAAAATAACCCCGATAGCGGCATTAGACAAACGGATCATCAATTACAATCAGCCGTCATTACGATCTTTTGAAGAACCGGATCCGTTTGTCTCTGTCTTTCTAATGGAATATGGGTGTGTAAGAGAGAGACGGTGCTATACTAATTGGTAGATGATGGTGCTGAATCGTGTGTTAGTTGGAAAGCGCCATCTATTGTTGCATAGTACAAATACTTGCGGTGTTCGTGCCGCGATAATGATCGATGCTAGATCAACTAAATCATTGGTGAGGATAATTTTTTATTGATACCGGAGTGAACATTATCCAGTAACAATTGGAGTCAAATTTGTCATCACACTGTCTGAAAAGTGAAAGTAACAATAATTACTATCACTTATCAGGAAAGAATGAAATGTAACAATTTGCAGGAAGTCATTTATAAAATGTCATTAAATGGTATCAAATTTTTAATATCAAAATTTTTACTTTAAAAAATCACGTATCATTAATAAACTTTTCTGAATCAACACAAATGACGCGGTTAATCAATTGAATCAAACACAAACCATCGGATTCGTATCGTAAATAAATTATTTCAATATGCATCCTACTCGTATCTTGCAGGCGATCCTTAAGTAACAGGAGGCATTCATTACATGAAGAGGAAATCGTGAGACAGCACCCCTTTTAAGATACTTAAGGCTATATTCTGTATATATTTTTTATAAACTTTTGACTACAATCTCGCCTGATATTAAGAGAAAATAAGGTTGAAGATTTCACGCTTTGGTCTAGTCAAGATTTTAAAAGGTTTGAAGACTTTCAAATAGTAGTTTTTAGGGAACACGGAAACTGGTGAGGAATTCGAAACTCTTTGAGCAAACTTAACGAACATACACTGGGTGAGGGTCTGACTTTTTTTTTAACATGTGACGACGGTTACTCCGTTAACGATGACCCAGCTCCAACGAATCATAATGAAGTTAGATGTACCGATAGCCAAGAGTTCGTACCACCCATAAAGTTGGCAACCGAACGGTAGTCCGTCGGTGATGTTTGATTTTTTCTTTGATCCAAACCGTACACAATGATGCATACGGCCATAGACCAAAACGAATACCTTATACTATTGAAGTAAGAGCTATATTTCAATTAGAGTTACTCTCTATCGGTTGCTATCATAATATGATAGAGTGTGGTGAGATACAAGTTCGATAAAGGTTCTCGCTGTTGGGTCAAAACGTCTACTGCTACTTTAGACGTGTGGAGAAAAAAAAAAAGTTAAGATTTCGAAATTTGATTTTGTTGAAGAAAAAAAAAGAAGTGGGATGCAGTTCACTTAGGACAAACCACCTTACATACAACCTCATTCGATATTGATCCTTATTTCCTTAGAAGTTAGCTGATAGGATACTTATAAGTAACGCGTTCAAAAAGAACTAATAAAAACCGACTTCAATTGCCTAAAAAATTTGGTTTTTGTTGATTTTCTCAAAGCGCGATCAATCAATTTCGATTAAATTTATTTGGGACCACCTCTGAAGTATACTCTACCAAACAAAAAAAGAATTACCTATCAAAATCGGTTTACTATTGGCGGAGTTATCGCGTAACACACAGACAAAAAACATACGCGTTGATTTGAGAACCCTCCTCCTCTTTTTGAAGTCGGTTTTAAATAAGGTTCCAGTCATGTATGCTGAGTTGTACTGTTTTTAAGGAGTGAAATTATTTTTCATTTTATTTTTCATTATTTTTTTCATTGTTCAGAAATGTGGAAATATAGACAGCAAACAAACCATTGAATATTCATAGATGTGTAGCAAATATTATCTTAAAGAGGAAACAGAAATTAAAATTCAATTCGTGAAGCACTACAATCGGAAAAGAGGCTTTGACTTAATTTTCTAACCGTATTAAATCGATAAAACCGCATATAGTTATTGTTGCACGCTGTTAAAATTAATGGCAGCTTAACTCTTTAACTTTGGGAAGACTATAGGATATGTATAGAGGGATAAAATCTATGAACTGTATAGCTTTGACCATGACCTATATGACCTTCTCCATACCATAGGCGACGTGTGCGCTAAATACGCTTGGTTTTGCCGTTGAGGCATCAAGAGGTGACAAACAAACGGTAATGCAAGTGTAACAATGTAATAAAACACATCATAAACAGTCTATACATGTCCCCACTGCAGGCTCAGGCTTACTCTCTTACAGAGAGTGTATGGGCCGTAGTCCACCACGCGGGCCCAGAGCGGATTGGTAGACTTCACATGCCTGTTCAAGACATGCAGGTTTCCTCACGATGTTTTCCTTCACCGTTAAGAGGCTATGTTGGTAAGACCACGTGGCCGTGTTCAAGGTTGCATTGTTTTGTAGCTGTCCCTATCCGAGCCCTATCCTACCCGAGCGCGTACGGTGAGACAGCATACACTACGCGAAGTTATCCACCCGTTATTTGGATGTTTCGTAGTCCAGGGATCATTTGAAGGATACAGTATATTATGTAACCATTTTTTTAATACAGTATACTAATGAAATTTCAGATGTCGGTGGTTTTTCCAAATTGTTCTAAATTAATTCATACTCTTGTAAATCAGGTTCAAAGTTGGGGCTTTTTACTACCGTAAAATACAATTCTTTGACGCCCTGTAACTCTGGAAGTATATATTTAAACGAAAATCTGACTCACCACCGACACAGATATTTGTTTCTAGATTGTGTCTTGAAAATTTCATAGATTTTCATAGCTTAATACTCAAAATATGACTGGACTACGTTTGTATGGGCGCTTTGACACCAGCATACCCTCTTAAGCAATCGGATAATGTACTTGAATTGAAAAACAAGTCATAGTTACACGGCTGGATTTGAACCCGGAACCCTCAGATTGAGATCGGCTTATCCACTGCGCCACCGACGCTATATAAAACACAAAAGTTTCAAATTTCGAAGCGTGTCTCTCGTGAAGCTGTGATCAACACAGTCAAGTATTGATTAAATAGCAATAAAAAAGCTACATTTATTTCCAATCAATGAAATATTCCAATTTCCAACTTATGTCCAACACACATACCAAACAAATGTACAACAAATCTCAATACCCTTACACTTGATCTTTTCGCGTCCCAATCGACCGATTTCACTTTGATTCTTTGACATTCCCCTCTCTATGTCACAATGGAGCAAACGCTCTGATCTGAGGACCTACTTTGAGGACCTACTAAATTGAACCCAGGCCCCGACTCACGTCAAAGCAAGTACCTCGAGTGGTTATACTAATAAATAAGTATCAACGCGTGTTTGATACTTTGAGTTTATTTGTAAGAAGGTATAATAAGTTGTATTTTCGTTGACTATTAATTTTAAAAAAATTTATAGATAATAACTACATTCTAGTGATTAAAATTTATGACTTATGTGTGAACCCCGGTGAGGTACAGGACTATTGCAATAGGTGATAAATATATCTGGGATATAGAGATGGGTGTTAGGACCTAACCTGGTGAACCATTAGATAGGACCATGGGGAGGGAAGGGAACGGACGTTGTTTATTATTATTATTTATTATTATTATAACATGTAAAATAACAGGGGTTAAACCTGAGCCGTTCCGAACGCGTGGAAATATCAAGTTGAAATTAATATCGGAAATTCAAATCTTCTCTTGAGTCTGTGAAAAATCCAACCTATAGATCAACGCAATAAAAAGACATAGCTGTATTTTAAACCATTTCCATGCAAAATGCAAGGGAACCAAAACCTATAATAGGGTACGTTGACCTAGAATCCTGAAATTTACCAAGAAGCAAGTTCTTACAGCACAACCATAGGAATAAATCGAAAAACCAGGATTTATTGATTATAACATGGTCAAATCAGCTCGTTTATGTTTACAAACTTAACTTTATAGTTGAAAGCCATACATCGGATATGTAATATAACAGCAAAGTAAATTTGGTTCTTCAATCGGACTTATATTTTCGGTAGAGCATGATTTTATATTTATTTTGATGATTTTATATAATTATTCATTTTCTGTACGTATTTTCTTCTTCTTCTTCGATCGGTTTTTTCTTCTTTTAATATGCTGGATTTTGACCTCTGTAGCTTTTGTTATGCTTTAACAGCGATTAACATTTTAATTAACCGTTAACTTTATTGGCCCTAACGCCATTAACATTGAAATGGATAGAGCCTTGAAGATTTAAAAGTCATTAGTGGAATGACAAGTTCAGTATCAATTGCTCATTAGGATCACATTTTATGAGTGAGATTCATGAAATAAAAAGTTTATCAAAGTTTGTGCTTGGAGAAAAAGAAAACTCTTTAGTTTCTCCAAAGACTTACAGGACTTTTGAGTTTCTTAAAATCTTTCCTCGTGCAAATTAATCAGCCTACGAGGCTTGATGATTCTGTCAAGTGCCGTCTTGAAAACTCAGTCAACTCGACGTGCCGATCCGAGCTGACCACAGACTTTAACAGTGAACACGCAGATAATGATTTTGAAGCTTTTGTATATCGATGATTTATCTGAGTAACTTTAGTGAAATTGATATTCAGCTCTCATTATGGTTCCTTGCCTCTGGTTTTATGGTATCATATATTTTTCACTTGTTTGTCTGTCTGTCGAGACCCTTTTTCATAGGAACGTGTTGAGGTATTAAATTGAAATTAATATCACATTCTCAAATGTGCAGGTTTTTGGATATGTGAAAAAATTTAGCTTACAAGTCAACGCATAAATAAGACAAGGACGTTTCTGACGCATATTTTGGTGAGTGCAAGTAATCAAAGTCTATATGGTACTTCTCGTTGACCTATAATCGTGAAATTTGGCAAGAAGCAAGGTCTTATAGTACAAGTATAGGAATAGTTATAAAAATCATAATTTTTCTTACATTACACTACACACTTTTACTATTCAATCAGGCTGACATTTTCGTTATAGCATTGTTCGATGACTTGATGATGACATATTCATGATTTTTGTACGTTAATTATTCCGATTTGCACTTGACTGGTTTTTTATTGAAGATGACCCTATTTGGTTATTTATTTATGGTTTCTGAAGACCAACATCTTCAAATACATCTGCACTAGTTCCCATGCACCAAAACTGACGTAGAAATTCCTGAATACAATTCCAGCTATATTCTTTTTAACAGATCAATGATCATAGTAAAAGAAATGTAAGTATGTATTTATTTATTTTTAATATTTGTATATTTTTTTAAATTTTAATTTCAATCTCCGTGTATAAGTTTTCGACTTTGATATTTATTCATTTTGTGACTAAATCATTTCAAAATGCAACCGCCTCACCAGCCAGTAAGCACGGGTACATATCGAGGCAAACAATTCCAGAGTAAAATTACCTCTTGTTTTATGGAAAGTCTATACAATGCAAGATCAGCTTATGCTGGAAAATGTATCTGTAGTGTATCAAGTATGTACATTAGCCCGGCCCGATACATCATACAATCAAACGTGTTGTCTATCTGGATTGCATCGACTTCGCCGGCCCCTTTCAAATCTTATCTCGCGCGGTGTCGGGTTACCGCACAAAAACTTGTTTGTAATTACTGTAATTAGCTTACAAAGCTTAAAGAGCACTTTAGTTCAAGGAGGAAAACTTATTTTGTATTGGAGTGTTGGTTTCGATTCATTTTATGTAGGAAATGTATGCTTTAAAGAATATAGAAACAAACATACAAACTCTCACCGTAAATAACACCGTTTTCGTTCCCTCATGGGTAAAAAGGATAGAAAAGTTTCTACATTATGATCTTATTTCCAGAATCAGTTAAAATCAGTCAAGTGCGAGTCGGATTTGAGGGCACCGTAGATTCCGTGCAGAATATGAATACGTAACATATTTCAAATTCTTGTTTATATTTCTGTACTCTTAGAAAAAATCCGCGACAAGAACTAAAAATGTAGTGGTAGTGAAACAATTGGTAGGGAATTTTCTATGTCTGCCTAGCTAGCTACCACCGTGTTACTTAAGTCTGCTGCCAAACAGTAGTGTTAATAGCACTGTTGTGTTCCGGTATGAAATGAAGCAGAGCCTCATTAGCTTGAAGCTTCTGGATTTGCACGCTTATCATCCAACGGCCTTATCGTCTCTTATCAGGTGAGATGAAGGCCAAGTGCTAACCTAACATTTTAAATATACAGGTTTAATATATATGGTTCAAAGTTGAGTATGCACCTCTAGAGGCTTTACGCTCGAACTGCAGTCGGCCACTTGCGACCGGAAAACTGTGTTTTTTTTAAACTTCAGCATTTCCCTTGTACGAGTATGTTTGAGCAGAGCAGATATATATATGTTTGTATGTATGTATTATGTTAGCTAATTACCGCGGTTGAGTGCAGTTCGTTGCGAATGTATTATAACTTATTTTTAAATTTGATTTTCGTTGGATTACTTTTAGTACCTATGTTTTTCTGATAAAGCCATGATTTTTGCTGCGTGTTTAAATACGTAAATATTTGTAATATAAATTGAGACTTGCGTGGTTTCCTTGTATGTTTATTGTATTTGGGGTAATACAACACAGTTTTAAATAGATTTTGTAACAGCCATTTAACAGCAAAAAAATGTTCGATGTCGTTAAACGTATTAGTTCAAAGTCTATATTTTTGTGCCTATAAGATCATGCTAAGATTAAGATGTTTTTTTAATGTTGCAAATCTTTACAAAAATTTACAAGCTTTCAACATTTCTCAGATTTACCAAAAGTCGAATGATCTATTCAATATAAAATACGATACTATGACAGATTTTAAACAATGATTGATATACATTTCGAAACGTATGTGCAACGAATATATAGTGCACCACGCGGGCCCAGTGTGGATTGGTAGACTTCACACACACCTTTGAATTTCTTGTCAGGAGCGTGCAGGTTTCCTCAAGATGTTTTCCGAAAAGACAATGGTAATGATTTAATCATTCGTACATAAATAACAAATTGGAATTCATTGGTACGAGCCAGGATCGAACTCAGACCTCGATTGTTCAAGGCCTTGCCCTACCCAACAGAGCTACTACGGCTGTCATACTTTATTTACGTAACATTAAAGCCACTACTTAACAGTAAAATGTACAGAACCCTTCTACGTCCGCAACAGAAGCGCACAAACCTACAGAGCTAGTAGAGGTTCAAGTCGGGACACCTCATTAGTTTCGCTTTGATACCGCCTGCCGCCTAATGCCCCGGTCTTTACTCAAACGGATAGATTTCGTAATCAAATTCTTCGTCTTCTTTGTTTGTTGGTTTGATTTTGTGGTTATCTGATGTTCAAGTCTTCATTTATCTACGATATCTTATTTAAGCTCTGTACTTTTACACAATTAGTTTAATTATGTTTCGGTGTTTAGGATTCATTTCTATCCGTCCGTCTGTCGTATCTGTCTGTCCGTCCGTTCGTTAAATCGTGTACTACCAACGCTATCGACATGAAATTTGGAATAGTTATGGGAAATGGTGACTCACAGTAACGCAGTGGAAATAATTGCTAAAAAAATTCTATTTATTAAAAATGGGCAAAATTTCTAAGTTTAGCCATTAGGTCAAGTGGTTGGATTTTCTTTTTACTAAATTAAACATCCAAAACGACAAAAGTCCTAAAGAAATTAAAGACTGATAAAACTCAATCTCATTTATTCATAGCGGCTATTTAAAGTCTAGTTTTTTTGAATTTTTAACACAAAGATTTTTGCTTAAAATGAACTTTACTGAATACGCCTCTTATATAAATAACAAAGCAACACTATCAACTTGATCTTAGTTATTTTACTCAGTTTCAGCTTTTAGTCCATGAATCAACCTTTACATCTCTTGCATTACTCCAAGTGCACTCTCGTTTCAAACGTCAAAGCGAGCTCTTCCCTTTCACTACATTTTAAAAATTAAAAATACAGAGTTTTCGTTCTATACTCTAGTCATGTACATAAACACGTGTACCGTACACGATGCTTGCAAAGTAATAGGGTACACGACTGTTTAGTACTCGCTTTGAATTCTGGAGTGTCATCGTGCTCTTGTGTCGTTTCGGTTGCATTTATGATATTTGTTTTTATGTGTGTCGTAACGTTACCTCCCTGTTTAAATTTTAAAATGTTGGTATAATAGCTATGTCTTTGATCCTGCGAGTATTATCATCATTAATTATACATCCTGCTTCGGGATGATCGTCGATGGCTTCTGTTATATGAAAGCTACAAGCTGGAGAATAACTTTAGGCAAGTGTACACCTTCTTTGCTTAGATCAGGTGTGATTGTGGACAAAGAAACCATATTTGTATTTAAATAGCAATCATTTTTACAAGCATAATCAGAGACTCATTTTCTTTTGATACTTTCTCATTTAACAGAATTGATATTGTTTTTCTTTGTTTTTTTCATCCCATCAATGATAATTTCAGATCTGTCGGTGTCGTGTAAGGTATTTTTAATTACTTTACATGAAATCATTTATCCTCATTCTCTACTGCAAAATTACACTTCCGATCAAGAAATAATTTGTCATAATTACCATGTTTGGAGAGCAATAATCCTACATAAAAATCCTACATAGGTAAATGGTGCTACTGTCGCCTGGAATTTTCCTCTAGTAGCTTTTTTTAGCTTAACTTGGCTTTAGAATCGAACCAACCCATCTCATCGAGTGGCTGTCATAAAAGGCTGCATAAGAGAATAACATCCAGAAGATTAGCAGCAGTACTATCTATTAACTATTTAACAGCAACATCTTATTGCGATCACCAATCTATTAGGGAGGCTCATGTTCAGCACTGGACTCATGCAGCTAATTGTGAAGCCTTTTTTACCATCATGGTATATCGACGGAATCGATCTTATCTGAAAGTCGCTACTACACGCGCAGCTTTATAAAGACAATTTACTTAATGTTAAATCTAAAAGAACAAAGTCACAGTGAAAAACTGAATTGATGTAATGGATAATGTAATAACAAACTTACTAGAAATATTCTAACATAGTTTTGTAAACGGTTCTAAGAAACTATGTGGGTTTAATTTCGAGATCACTGACCTATCACTACTTCATCTTCACCTGCACATCACGCTACCGAAATATAAAGAAGCTGCACTGTACTGTCAGAATGGAAATAAATTACGATCTCTTACTCTATACAGTAAAGTCCGCACAAAGCACGCAGCGATTTGTTACTTTGATTCCTAACTGACAGATAGCGTTAGCAAAACAATTATAATTTTAAATTGACGATTATTTGTTACGAATATAACGTTTCCAATGTTGATTTAGTATTGAAGTCAATCTATTTTTTGATTTTGATAAAGCTTTTGACTCAGCCACATACAGACTTGGTGTTTTTACAAAACTTGGTAGCGTCTTTACACTGTAGTCTGTAAGAAAATTGACAGACTTTCGAATGTATTTTTGTTGTCTGGGAAACTTTTTCATAAGTTCGGCAATCATAAATGATTAATGCTCATTTGCATGTAGAGTGGTGTGCGCCAAGGCAGTGTACTAGCTCACAAACTTTTTGACTGAGACGTTTCTTTGCCCATCTCTTTTACGACGGTACATATAAAGTTTTGCTTGGTTCTTTTACGAGATGTATAGTACTAGTGGCGCCATCTAGTGATGCAGAGCAAATTTAAGAATTTTTTAAACTTGAATATTTATGTTTTTTAGTATGTTAATTATTTATATTCTGTACGGAACGGTGCGCGGGTAATAAGCCCATTTTTAAACATAGTCTAATGAATTAGAATGGACTCCTGCATGGTATGCTATCTGTACATCTAAACATGATCTGACACACCACACAACAGTAAGTGAAGGCACGCACGGCCGGCACGATAAATCAATCGGCTACCATTGTGATGGGCAGAGGGCATCTCCGCGTCGTGCAGTACACAGCCACCACCCGGGGTCACCTTGTGGACTGAATTTAAAAATGTGTTCCATGTTTATGACGTTCAGAATCTTTAATTTATCTATGTATCTCCTTTGTTAATTACTAGCTGTTCCTTTTCGTTCTATCTTTCGTTTTAAAGAATTCATTCTCAAAAAGACATTATGTCACTTATATTAGGACTAATCTGGTACGTTATTATATTTTTAAAATCTGTGTTAAATCAGTGAATGTCTTTCAACAATATGTTTTTTAAGTCTTAGACGTTTCCGTATTCTCAAGGGTTTATTATTGGAATAATTATTTATGTCACTATTTCATCTAAATATGCATGCAAAAAAACAGTTCTTAGTGAAAATTAATATATGTTTTATGTTATTGTGTTCTGTTAAAAAGCTGTTTTGTCCAGTGACATAATTTGAACATTTTTACTTTACATCAACTGAGATGAAGCCCAAATTTTTGGCATTATAAATACGCATTTTTTTCTCTATACCATAAACTTTAAAATAAAATACATGGATAAAAATTCAAATTTCATGGCAATCAGTTGAACAGTTCAGTTTGAAATGCTAGCATAGTTTTTTGTTTGTTTGTTTCAACGCAAATTGACAGCCCTTATGTAAGTAGGTCTGTGGTAAATAAATTAATATAAAAAAATATTTCATAAAGAAGCTTTTATTTAAATGCTCTAAAAAGAAGAAAATAAACTTTAAAACTTTAAATGAAATCAAACCCATCAATTGATTACATTGAACAATTTATATGCTATAATGAAATGAAATGAAATGAAATGAAATATTATTTATTTGCTTGAAAAACGGTCCTTGAGGTGGTAACTGGTAACAGTGGTAATTAATAGTACAGCGTTTTCCGTCAATACGACATACAAATGTTTACATAATAATTAATTGCAGTCAATTTAATATAATAATAATAAAATGTCAATGTGGGTTAAGTATGTCAATTAGGGTTATTTAAGAATTGATCCAAACTGTAGAAGCTTTTAGTTACTAGCCATTTATATAATTCAACATTCATTTGTCCTGAGGTTAACTTCTTAAATTGTGAAGGTAGCTTATTATAAATCTTTATACACATGTAGTAGCAGTTTTTCAGGAAAAATGCACTCCTCGGTGCACTATTAAGTACTAATCTGTCAGGTTTTCTGGTGGCTCTAGGATTTTTTTCTACAGCTGTCGTAAATAAATAGGGGTGTTTTTTAACAAATTTACTTACTTCTAATATATATAAGCTAGGTAAAGTCAAGATCCCTAATTCTTTGAATACCGTCAGGCATGTTTCCCGTGGACCAATCCCATATAGAGCTCGGATGCATTTCTTCTGGGCAATAAATACACTCTTTATGTATGATCCATTGCCCCAAATTATCAAGCCGTAACGTAATATAGAGGCTACATAGCCGTGGTATGCTAGAAGAGCGACTTTTAATGATGATATTTGTCTTAGCCTACGAAGGACATACACGAATCTATTTAACTTAGTACAAATCTGGTCAATATGCGAAGAATAACTTAAATGTTTGTCAAGTAGGATGCCTAAGAATGTAACTTTATCCACTTCTGTTAAAGTATTACCGTCATAGTTAACGTTTAATTTAACGTGTTCTCGTCCGCGTATATTAAATTGGACATAATGTGTTTTCGAGACGTTTGCTTTTAAGTTATTCATCGTTAGCCAAGACATTACACATTTTAGGGTCATATTTATTTCTAATTCATAGTCAGTTACATTGCTGTGACGGGAGGGTATAATAATAGACAGGTCATCAGCAAAAAGTATACACCGGTAATTTGTGATTGCGGGCAAATCGTTAATATATAGCAGAAACAACAGGGGCCCTAAAATGCTTCCTTGAGGAACACCAACTACATTACTTTTATTATCAGATTTATAAGTAGTGACAACGTTTTTCTTATTCAGACCTGTGACATGTACGCATTGCTGCCTATCGCGTAAATAAGATCTTATCCAAGACAAAGCAGGACCTCTAACACCATATTTATTCAGCTTCGCTAGTAAGATTTCGTGGTCAACAAAGTCAAATGCTTTTGTCATGTCAAAAAATATGACCGTAGTTTTATTCTTTAAGTCGAGATATTTAACAATTGACTCTACTAAGGAGAAAACAGCTAGAGTTGTTGATTTCCCTTTCTGGAAACCGTTTTGTTCGGTCCTGATTATGTTATGAGTAGTACAAAAATTAGTTAATTTAGCGTGCATACATTTCTCAAATATTTTTGAAATAATGGAAATTAGGGCAATAGGCCGGTAATTCGCTAGATCTGATTTATCTCCCTTCTTGAAAATCGGCTTTACGATCGAGTATTTTAGAATATCGGGAAAGTGTCCCGTTTCAAAAGATAGATTTATTAAATAAGTCAATATTGGAGCTAGTAGATCTTTGCATTCCTTTATTATTTTAGTTGTAATACCATCAAAACCATATGCATTTGAATTGTTCAAAGTTTGTATTGTTTTTGTCACTTCTTCAATTGTTGTAGGTGTTAGGAAAAATGAGTTGATTGTGGATGCTACTGTACGTAGTGTGTCTGTCATAGTCATTTTATTAATGTTGTGTCCATTATCACTATTGGTTTGTTTAATGAAGTGATCATTAAAAGCTGAAGCTATAATTGTAGGATCTGTAATAGTTTCATTGTTTAGATTTATTTTGTCAATATTTTGGAATTGAAGCCGCGAGTTCGACTCTTCTTTGATTACAGACCATGAGGCTTTACATACATTTTTACTTTTTTTAATAATTCTCATGTGGCAGTTTTTTTGAGCCTGGAATATGCTTTTTTTGAGTGCATTCGAGTATTTAATATATTTTTGTTTGTTTATTCTACTTCTGGTGAAATAGTATGCAAATCTAAGAGATCTTTTGGTTGAGCAAGATTTTCTCAAACCTTTTGTGATCCACTTAGGACCTAGACTTCTGTTGTTTATTTTTATTCTACATTCAGGAAAGCATAATTTAAAAATGGTACAAAGCAGCTCATGAAACGAATTGAAAGCTGTGTTTAGATTAGTCTCCAGATATATGTCATTGTAAGTTATTGATTTCAAGCACTCTCGAAATTTTCTTATGTTTTCTTCACAATAATCTCTTTTTACGATTGTGTAAGATTTAATCGGATAAAATAAAAGCTTGTCGCGTGATTTTAATTGTATTAATGTCGATGTGGCGTACCATGAAGGAGGCCTATGTGTTGATGAATAGAATACAAGAATTATGTAAACTGATATAGAGAAAAAAGTATGTATTTTATAAAATTGATAAATCTACATACATCTACACTAGTAAATCACGCGACAAGCTTTTATAGCATATAAATTGTTCAATGTAATCAATTGATGGGTTTGATTTCATTTAAAGTTTTAAAGTTTATTTTCTTCTTTTTAGAGCATTTAAATAAAAGCTTCTTTATGAAATATTTTTTTATATTAATTTATTTTTTATTTTTTAGTTATCGTGTAAATGTTTCTTAAGACTAAAAAAAGTCTAGTTAAATTACTGAATCTATTTCAATTTTAAAAAGCATCCAAGTGCAAGTTAGGTCCACCCAGAACGGTGTAAAGTAATTTTGATTGGAATTTGTACGAAACTTTCATTATGGAATCTGTAAGCCAATTTTTTTTATAATTTGGTCGACTATTACTCGTTCACCTGCAAAGGCAGCTTAGTCGTGTTATTTTTTCTTCTTCTTTTAAGTTCAGTGTACTTACATACTACTGTAAAGTATTCAGATTTTTAAAAGCAATAGTTTAGAAGATATACGGGGGGAGACGCGAAAATAGTAAGTACATTTCGAACGACATTTCTTAATACATTTGCTGAAAAAATATAACAAATAGTAAAATTATGATGAAGATGGTTCCGGTTAGCACAGAAAGCATAGCTAGCAACCTAAGTAACGTCTCTAGGTCCATTTGTCTGTCGGCTTTAATCACTTAACATCGGATGATATGAAGACGAAAGTACCAGGACCTCATACCTAAGGTGGAGTCTAACTACAACTTCAAAGAGAGAAAAAGAGATATACATATAATATCTTGGCATAAGGTCTCTGTCATCCCCATAAAAGTAAATTAAATCATTATCAACATTCGAATCTACATGTGTATATTTAAAAAGCGAAGGCCCGCGTTCTATTTAAAAAATACTCGAACTGAAGCCAATCCTCTTGTAACATGTCAATGCAGCAAAAAGTATATAATTAAACAGACCGAGATCTTTGTGCGGAGGTTAGTGCGGAACAAGTATCTTACACGCTTTCTGACACTTATGTCAACCTGGTAGTAATTGAGATTGTGGCCAAGAGTGTGTTGCACATACTGCCCAGTGACTAGGCAAAAATACTAGTTTTGATTTTTGAATGAAAAACATTCGTTCAGTTAATAAGAAAAACGCACGCTTGCCTTGCGTTTTTAAGACAACCTTCTGAAATCACGAACTTTTAGCACGCAAAAAAGCTATGAAACGTAACACTTTCTGAGCACAAGTATTATATATATACATATTATTATATATATTATATATATATACAAATGATTTTTCAATAGTTTGGTAGGAAATTAACCTGCGCTACAAAAACGATATTGCACGCTCCGGTGCACTTATGTCAACGTGGTATTCTGGAATTAAGATGAGCCCGTATTTGAGGGACCATTGAAAAGTTCTTCTTTATTTCTCCTGGCTCCAGCATCAGACCAGGACCGATGACCTAGTTAAGCTCGCGAGTAGTCACTGGATGCAAGTGGCTCGGCCCTATCACCGTGCATGTGTGGGCGAGCCATAACAGGGAGACTCATGTCCAACAGTGGACTTCTGCAGCCGATGATTATTGCATACGCTGCCTTGTCCAGCCTCAATTGAGTGACACTATCTTGTCTTAAAAATATTAAGAAAACCATTGCCAAAAGAACATAAACACACTCTTTTTAGTTGTATTTTTGACATTTAAGGCCAATTTATGGCCTTTATGTATAACATTCAGCATTTGCACAGAGGATATAATCACAGACTTTGCACAGATTAGGTATTGACATAATGCACCTACTATACCGCCCGTTCACGTTTATCACGACTTGATTTGATTATGTGGTTACTCTTTCATTCCCTTGGGCCAAAAAGAGACAAATAGCATTTTGAATCTAAAACACTCTTCAAGTAAAAAGTCTAAAGCAAATGAATCTATTTAGATTTATAAAAAAAAGTGACAGGAGCTACGCGTTCTCATTGGTAGAATAACCCGCGCCGTAACATGTCATGTGAGCTAAATCAAAACTTCTTCCGTTTCTGATAACCTGGTACTTCAAATGATTTTTAGTAGTTTGTTAGGAATCAACCTGCGCTACGATACAATATATAGAAACGATATAGCACGCTCCCTTGCCTGTATGTCAGCCTGGTATTCTGATTTTGAGATGAGCCCGAATTCGAGGGGCCCATTGAAGAGTTTCTCTTTATTCCTCCTGACTCCAGCATCAGACCAGCTCGATAGTACCAAAAAAACGCATTGTCATCGGAACTGAACCAACGTACAAAATTTCAACTCCCTAGGATAAGAGGAAGTGCTTCTAATTCAGCTTGCAAGATTTGACCCGAACATACATACATACAAACATTGCTAGTTAAATAAAAGCTTTTAAAAATATTATCCGTGCTCTTATTGATAATGAAATACATAATTTATTAGTTACTAACACACTTCTGTGGAGAAGTAAAAGAGAATTTACTAGTGAATCACAAAATTGTATCTGTATTTCAAAAATTAAATTGAATTTTTCCACATTGAAGCACATAATGAAAATCATATTTAAAATGATGCTCTGCCGACATTAAAAATAAAATACATACACGAGATACATCGAAAGCTTTTTACTTTTAAAAAGGCTCTATCTTAATCCTTATTAAGCCCCATCGTCGGAAGAGCGAGGCTATTGAGACCAAAGAGGTGTTATTTTGAGCCGTCACAGATTAAATCATTTCTGTATTTTATTTTTTAATATTTCGGTGTTTTTTGGGGCAGTTCGACTTAGATATCGTAACACTGGGAGTCATCGATCGCGTTCTAAAAGAGATTAAATTAAAGTATAATTTTGTTTCTAAGTTACTTAGGGCACACAAATAAGGACTTTGTTCCTTTCGTCCATATGTAATGTATTTCGAATTGTATTATTTTTAATTGCAATTTTATTGCAGATTTTTAAGCAGTTTACAGGTAAAAATTTCGAAATGGTAAAATAACCGTTTAAATGGTGTTATAAAAAAACATAAATATACTGTCTTGTTTAAAGAAAAAAACTAACTTTTGCCTGCGGCTTCGTCCACGTGGCCTTCAGAAATTATCCCACGGAAACTACTTCTTTGGTAGGGATAAAAATACCCTATATCCTTTTTTGTCCCTTAAATGTACCCCTGTAAAATTGTTTTATTAACGAATATTCCTAATTTAAAAAAAACATAGTATAGTAGATACTACCTTTTAAATATAGTGTTAGTGTCAAAAAATCTAGTGATTCCGACTTTCCGTTACGACATGAAGGAAGGACAAACAAATAAACTCCTAATAGATGGATACTATTTCTAACATTGCAGTATAAGGGAATAAATGTTAGAGTGCGTCTAGTATAACAGCGGGCCAAGATTCTAAACAAAACAAAAAAGACATTTGTGAGCGGTCAAAAGTGCCATAAGTTTCTTTCGACTTGGCAGGAACACTGCTGCACCCTGATAGTGATATAACAAAAGCTAACTTTATGTCATTACCGAATCAAATGATCAAAAGATCGCGGTAGCAAAGTCGCATTTCACCGTGTAATGACAGCTCAAGAGCATGAGAACTGTCAATAATGACAACTGGCTTTGTCAAAAAATGTGTCATTAATACAAGAAACAGGAAAAAAATGTCAAAGTGTCGCGAGAGGCACCCCTGGGAGTTGTTTCATAATAGGGTTGTCAACACCCGGAGCGATCGATTTTCAAGTAACTATAAATAATGGCTAGTATTTGAATAGTGCTACCTTTGCCGGTACTTTGTCGGCACGCTTGAACTGATCTGCAGTTGTCGAGATTTATCGATTTTCGCAAGAGTTTTATTGTCAATTTTATAGCGGTGTGTAGATTTTTTTATAATTCTCGAGTTTTAAAATAATTTTGTTCCACTTTTTATTATGTCTGTCATGCAGCTATAAAAACTTTGAAATCTGCAATTATACATACATTATAAAGTTTTTATTATTTAATGTTAAATGATCAATTATGTATATCAACATTTTTGTTCTTTTTATAGATATTTATTTGCGCTATAAATATCACTGCAAGGTAAAATTAGATTTTAAATTTGTTAAAGAAAAACTAATTCCTTAATTTTTTACATATTTTATACAATAAATAACAAAAACAAGACGATAAGACAAATATTTGTAAACCATTTTTTTCGTGGTAGATGAGTTTTTTTTTTAAAAAAAGAACTCACAATAAAATAAGAATCATTCTGAACATGTAAAATTATTTGGTCCCGCGTCACCGCCTGACAGCTCATTGTGCTTCGAGTATCGGTTACCGCAAAAATTTATTTTACCCAACAATACGTCTGGAGATCTCTATTTAACGAAATTACGTAGTTTTGGACATACACCGCTTTGACAAAGGGCCGCAGACTCTATACTTTTCGGTAACATCAAAGAGTAGGTGAAAAAATTGAATGCATAGTGGATTTTTTCAACGAGTAAGTATTTATTGTCATTTTTCTGTCATCTCAATATTTTCTTATAGTAATAAGTACTTTAATAGTATTATTTGTACTTGTTTATCACTATAAAAAGCAATCGACTATTTATTTAAATCGAATCAAATATTGTACAAATTAAAATATTTTATACATTTATTTTTGATGGCATTCAAAAATGTTTTTCGTTTTTCATATTTATATGTCGCTCCAAATGACCAAATATATTTCTAATGCAAAAATTATGAATCCTACACCCCAAAAAACATATTAAATTACTGAAAAAAATATTAACAATACGAGAAATATTTACTATAACAAATTATCTCTAACAATGGCTTTTAAGTGAAATTATTCGATTTCGTTTTAAAAAGATCCCGCATTTCGACACAAGGCAAACAAAAATATCAAGTTACATCCATCAGGGTGAACAGGGCTGGGCAGACACAGGTAGGTTACTTTTTTTACTAAGTAGAAAAAGCTGGTAATACCAAAAAAATACAAACTCTATTTTTGTATTTAAAAAGTATCTTTATGTTCAAATTTAAATCAGATTTTAAAAAGTTCCAAATAGTTATTTAAAAAAAATTATTTCCTTTATTTAATTTTATAATTAGGAATAGCTGTTCAGTTTAACATACTTCTCATTTTAACCTCTAGATACTGCCATGATACCAAATAATTATACTTTGGCAAATTGTGTCACCTTCATTAAAATCTAGAGTGTAGTTTTTTAGAACTCAGCGTGATGTCAACTATGACATTCTAGGTAAACGTGCTTTCACCTAACCACTATTATTTCATCTAAGGTGCTTAGGTGCTATAATTTATTTATTTATTCTTAAGAATGGTTTTGGTGCTTAGTTAGTTACTAATTGTCTTCTTTAAAAAAATAAGGAATAATTAATATTTAGTATTACAACTTAAAGGATCGACGATTGACTCAATTGTTTGTGATGGAAAGTAAAAAACCTTAGGATATGTTTCGTGTCTAAAATTATATGTCCTGATTTGAATACAGGTTCAGTAAAAAATAAACGCTAGTTGATGTAGGAATTAAATCGTTTGCTTTGCCTTATTCATTTCGTAGCCTTGCGACAGTAAAGCTTCACCGATTGGCGCAGATAAAAAAATGTCGTAAGGCTTTGGTAAAAATACAAAGGTGTCACCTACCTATATCCCGTCGCAGCAAAGACGTAACCCTTAAAAACCACAAAACGAGTCCAAGCACAGAAACACAGTAACCATAAAAATTTCACAGTCCGCCAGCTGCAACTGATGCGTGATGCGAAACCCGTGTAATTCGAATTTCAAGACCTTATGGCCAGTGTTGCGCGTAATCATCGGAGTATCGAGGCGCGTTCGCGAACGGTTCGCGATGTCACGGCTCGCTTACGACTGGCCGAGCCATCTGATTTCAACTCAGCCGTGTGAGCAGCGCTGGGCGGGGCCTGGCCACCTCACCCTCACCCGCGGTGGGTGAACGCACACAGCCACACCGCACGCACACCGGCACACCGACGCCCACACGGGAGGCAGTCGGTTTGGATCCGCTGTATGACATTGTCTTCAGATTTTTGCGAGCTCGATAATTCGTTTTTTAGGTGCAGTGCTTTTCTGGATTTTCCGTGAGCGCCGACAATGTTTCATGGCGTCTTTTGATGTTGTAACGTATTCGACTTCGGGTTATGATTACTTTTCTTTAGTGTCTTTGAAAATCTAGTTGTAACACACTAGGTATAGGCACTTGCTCAGGTCAGATCAAGATTTTTTTCTTCTGAAATATTCTTTATGTACTCATTTTGGTTGTTGGTGCAAAACTGTTGTATGTCGTCTAATACTGCTAACCAAACTACACTGTTTCTTTCGATTAATAATAGACAATATGTTCAGCACGTAAACCTTATGTGCAAGCACGCTTTCCTGCATTTCATTCTCACTCAAGCAGATGAGATGAAGGCCAAGTGGAAGCATGTTGTTTGTATTGAAAATAACACGCTTTATGTGTTTCTTTAGCATGATAGTTGTACAGAAGTGTATCACAAACGATAAAATTAAATAGAGATATAAATTGCTATTGCAAAAAAAAAATTAGACTCATAAATGTAATTTACGAAAAAAATTGGCATATAAATAATGTAGCTTACATCTGCATAAAATTTTGTTGTCATTCTGAACTTTTTTAGATGGTTTTCCAATATATGGTAAAAAAATAACCTCAAGCACTCCTTACTTCTGTCGGTGGCACGTCACCGCCGAAAGAAGCCGGCCATAAAGCGCACATAACTCTGTTTATCGTGAGTCGAACCTTATGGTTTATGGTTGACTTTACTATTGTGACGCTACAAATTTGCGGGTAAGCAGAAAAGGGTGTTAAAAGTTGTAGGTGCAAGAGGGTGGCGCTAATGTTGAAATGAGGTCACTGAGATGAAAATACGCGAAGTTTTATGAGAACCTGCTTAGTGGTTGATACGTGGTATCACAGGAAGCTATTTTTAAAGATGTACTAACTTGAGAGACCGTAGAGCGACAGTGGCACCCTCATTCGTGATTTCCTACATTTCTCCGCAATCATTATGCTATAGATACATTTATTCAAGTTTAGATTATGTGTGTATTATAAATTTTATTGATAGTTTTTTTATTATTAAAGGTAGACCAACACTTGACCTCAATCTCACCTGATGGTAAGTGACGATGAGGTCGACGATGTTACGTGTTGGTCTAGAAGGAGCCTATTTACTCTTCTTTTGAAGATTCCCAAGTTGTAATTTTCGGGGAACACGGAAACCGGCAGTGCATTCCATAGTTTTGCTGTACGCACGATAAATGTGGAAGCGAAACGCTTGGTGCGAGCTGTAGGAATATCTACAGTGTACGGATGCATACGGATAGTAACTGCACACAATCGATATATTAATTCATGATGTATCGATAAACTACGGTAACGGTAAACTAGCAATAAGTTTTTTTTTTGAATAATTGAATAATTTCGTATAAATGTAGAATAGAGCGAATGAGGGTGCTACTATCTATATCTCTCATTTATTTATTATAGATATACTATTCATTTAAAAACTGAAGAAAAAAAGTTTTTCGTATTTATTGGAATTTAACAACAATTTCGCAATACACAAAGTTCAATGACCGATACAATTTGACGAACATAAACGCAACAAAGAAACTAAATCACACAATTAATTCACAAAGTCATAATCACGAAGCAACGGCCGCCCGCCAAAACGGCATATACCCTAAAATCAACAAAACGCGCACGTCGCACACAACGCCCGGCACGCGGCGCCTGCCACGGTCCTCAGCCGACAAATGACTTAGCCCTCATTTACACAGGCCTAATTTCACGCTCTTACTCAGTTATTGTCAGATTCTGATATACCATGTTACGGTATTCGACACGGCTGGTTAGGCCATTGATTGAGACGTTGACGTAATTTTTGTCATGGGAAAGGTCGATGGTTGCTCAATCGATAAACTTGCACTTATTTTATTTATTTCATTTCATTGGTTCGACAACAAGATCTATATTCTTAAAAGTAAATTTAATTCATTTCAGGATTCTAGGTTAATGGGAAGTATATTATTGGTTTTGATGCACTTTCCAGGGAAACCATCAAAGTTAGCGACATAAAATTATGTTGTCTTTTTCCCTTATCTTTTTATTGTGTTGACTTAGAAGTTTGAAGAAGGTATTAAAGGGATTGAAGACTTGAGTATTTAATATTAATTTCAATATGATATATTTTCGCGTTTCCGAGCAAAGGGTCTTGACAGACAGACGGACAACTAAATGTTCCTTTTTTCTTTTGAGATATGGAACCCTACAAATAGTAGGGTTTATCGATCGTCCTAATTCGAAAAATTCGTACTCAAATTAATTCAAGCATCAAAAACCGTGACAAAAGGTATGGGTAGAAAAATAAAAGCTTTTTGTAAAGAAAGTATTTGTCTAAGAACAATGTGTGTTACCACAGCGGGGCATCTAGATACGCGGGGCAGTGTTTTCTTTACACATTTTTTATTTGCACTCATACCTTTACTGAATAGCGTTGGATTCTTAATTTACGCACCGATAGCTTTATTCTGGAGTTTGTATGGATTGTTCTTACAGTTTTGTAACGTACCGTCTGGGCGCTATTGTATCAGTCTGTATCAACTCGTCATCCAAAGTTTGCTGAAGTAGTTGCACTGGTGTATTGTTGAATGATACTATATTTGTGCAAACAGAATGACTGTCATTGATGAATACAATCAAACACAAAATAGTATTTAATGGTCTAAATGTAGGACTCATCACTTTGATTCATTGTGAAAGTAAGAACATATAAGACCGTTAACAGATTTGACAATATCAATAATGCCTAGGAAATCCACAATATTGCTTATAATTAGTAATTACATATGATGATAAATCAATAATAATGTTATTATCAGGGTATAATAATAATGGAAGACAGTAAAAAGAGTTATAATTTTTCATCAAAAACAATATACCTTATTTCAAAACGTCTTCTGATTTTACTACACTGTTGTACTGTAAATAATATAAGTGAACCATTTAGCAGACAAAAGGTGGTTAAATTTAATGAAAGATATCTAATCTTCGTTTTTTAAAATCTAAATAAAAATTTCGTAGAAAACCTGGGACACGAGAAATAACCCAAAAGACTAGTAAGTATGTAATTAGAAGGTACATTATATCCACATAAAACACAATAACAGTCTTAGGTAGACATGTATAAAATTCGCAAATAATAAATGTTTGCCGTGCAATGTTGTCGGGCGTGCCAGAGCCGCATCAAGGCAGCTGCACCGTCTTACACGCATCACCGGCGACTCACAACATCCCGCGCTTTAACTAACGAATGCTTTGTACATGCCGATAGATTAGATATGTACATACACACGGTACAGGCGACAGCGGATAGCAAAACATACTATTCATAGAAAAGGATGTTTGTTTAAAACTCGAAAGTAAAATTAGGTTGGACCATAATTTTGAACTAGAATAAATGACGTAAAGAAAAATCTAGAGAGGTTATGTTCTAGCGGAAATTTCATCATCATCATCAGCCGGGAAACGTCCACTGCTGGACCTAGGCCTCCCTCATGGTACGCCACATCGAACGGTCCCGAGCCACCTGCATCCAGCGACTCCCCGCGACTCTAACCAGGTCGTCGGTCCATCTAGTAGGGGGACGGCCTGGTAGACGTTTCCCGGTACGTGGTCGCCACTCGAGAACCTTTACTCCCCACCGGTTATCGGTTCTTCGAGCGATGTGGCCTGCCCATTGCCACTTAAGCTCGCTAACTGACTAGCGGAAATTTATCTGTATGAAAATCGAAGGAAATATCCATTTGAAACTCTCTGGTGGACTTAGCTACAACAAAATTCTGTTAACTTTCTGTGGAGTGATTATTTTTGTAAAGATCCCTTGTCTTTCCATGGGTCTCTGCTTGAGGGTTATACATGAAATACTAGAGACAGATGTGACGTCATCTGTTTACAATTGTCGTAAATAAAAGGTCTATTTTGGCTTAGAAATGTTCGCAGCGTAAAAAAATAGTTTGAAAATTGATCAATTTGACAACTCAGTGTGATCTAGGTATTAGCGAAGCTTACGATAAGACAAGTTAACGCGTTCAAAAAGAACTAGAAACCGACTTCAACTCCATTAAAAGTCTACTTTTAATAAGGCAAATTTAAGATGTAATCTTTTTCTCATGGGTAGGGAGCACCAGCTTTCAATTAAAAATGAATCATCCAAATAAGTTCACCCAGTCAAAAGTACTGAGGTAACAAACATTCAACTAATACACACTTAACATTCCCTATCTCAAAAACTACTAAACTGATTTTAATGAAACTTGCAGTGTTCCCTAAGTTGAACAATACCAGGTTAAAAAAAAGGATTACTTAAATGTAACTTGTAGTTCCGGAGGTATGGGAGGACAAACATACAAATATACATACATACAATTTTGAAATTTAGCACACTTTTTAGAAGCTTATATAGACTAACATATACGAAAACTGGGCAGTTCTGGAAATATTACATACATACAGGTCGAATTGATAACCTCATTTTTTGAAGTTGGTTAAAAATAGAAGAATATGTCTAAGAATAACAACCACCACAATGTATTCTCATTTGGAAAGATTTGTGTAGATTATCGGACTTTTTGTTTTCAATACTTTCCCGCCAAAACTGACATAACAGCTACTTGAAGCTGGTGCCTAACTTGATTAGAAAATACTGGAGCTAATGGTCAGCACTGTCTTCCTATATATTCATAATCAAAACATTACTGCGCCTGCCAGGATGGTGATTGTACCTAACCCTTAAAAGCAACTAAAGTTATTATGGCGACCTACATGAGAGGCATGTTCTTATGTATCTATGGGGAAGCTATTTACTATAGAATTAGAGCTTATTAAACTTCGCTCAATGCCATGCTTTGGACCACAAATTGGCATTAAAAAAGGATGGTATTCTTTCCACCGATAGGTTACAGATTAGACCGGGTCGCAGTCGAGTCGACGCGCGCTGTCTTCCGCAAACCACGCTCGCGTTTTTATGCGCTCCCCTACTTACGTCGCTTTGCTATTGTGGTGTTTAGTCTTGGTTTTTATATCAATGAAACACTTTTTGATTAAATCTTCGGGAGATACCACTTTTAAGAACCATGTATTCTTTATTGTAAATAGATCTATGGTTTGCCATGATCTCACCTGATGGTAAGCGATGATGTGGCTGATGATAGCACGGATTGGTCGAGAAGGTGACTGTTCACTTTCGACATATTTACACCTTGATTTTTAATTGTGAGTTGATTATGAGTTTGCATTTGGCCTTTATCTCACCTGATAAGCCTCAACCTAATGAGGCACCGTCTCTGCTACATTTTATATTCATACAGTCACATAACAGTGCTATTAACACTGCTGCGGCAGACTTAGATAAAATGATGGAAGCTAGCTAGGCAACCGAATACCGATAGGCACCACTAGGAATCGAACTTGGAGACTCAAGATTGTTAGTCCAAGCGTAGTCGAGGCGGTTTGCAGCGTTAAGGGACTAAAGACATTGGCAGTGCGTCCCACTCCTTAGCTCGCATGGTTAAGTTAGAAGCAAAACGCTTAGTGCGAGCCATACGGATGTCATCTATGGTGGAACACTACAGTTCGTCCGTTAAATCGGTATTTGAATAGCTATAAAAAATAGTATTTGTATATCTTAAATAACTAGCGGAAGAGCGGGGCCTCCTAATACAAGTTTTTTAAACTTAAAAGGAGTGTCCCAAAAACTTTATTGTTAAGTTAATCATATGAAAGAAAATAAATTTTTTTTTCATTTTTTTTTATAATGGCAGATGAAGTCGAGGGCAAATTTACTAATTTAAAATATTAAAATAACACTAAGCTAAGACTGAATCTTGTCCACGTCTCCGACGAACTATTAGACAAACTGAACTTGAATGGCTTAGTTTTACTTGCTTCATTCGTCGAGCGTAGACTCAACTCCTTACCGATAATATTTTCTAAATCTTTTAGACATAAGACAATTTCAAATACCGTTTCTAAAACAGTCTTATATATATTTACATGTTTATTCATATTCTACTGTTACAAATGCAACTACATTATAAATTCAATGTATTTATGCATTCATTGCCAAAGGCGTTGGGGTACATATCATTAAACCGTTCATAATAAGGCCTTTGTTTATGCCATGTAAATTATTAATAAGGGTGTCTTGCGATGGGCTTACAATTATTTGAAATAAAAAACCAACTATTTAAAGCTTTTTAATGCAAAATCGGTTTTCACTGCAAATGGTAGAAGTAACCCTTGTACTGTGGCTTCGTTTGTTTTACTGTCCGCTTATCACAGCTGATTATTCCAGCAATGCCTAATGGATCGACATTTACATTTGTGCAGTTTAAAATAATACTTACCCATTCTTGTTCACGAGTGTTTTTGGTCCAAAACGGGACGGGATGGAATGCCAAAATTTGAAAATGATATTTACCTCACGGTATCATATGATTTTTTTTTATTGTTTTATTTTTACTAGTCACAAACTGTAGCCGCCACTTGGATCGCCACGTCAACTTATCGTGAAGGGACTTGCTATTATCACGACGCTTGGTAGACGTAATGATCGCAGTAAGATCTTATTCATACATGTCTAAATACTGTTGATCGTCTGTTTCCCACTCCCTTATTTTCTGCCCTGTCACATTTTACGGCGCCCTTGAATTGAACTGAAGTGATAACATTCTAAAGCCGAAACCACACAGTCTAGGGCACATCAAATTCCTTTATTTGTAATTTCTAAAATTAATTTTCATGTTTATGTGTAACATCCGCCTTAACGTGAGGTCGTTGTAATTAGAATTCGCCCTCTAAAAAACATGAGTCGCAAATCATTTCCCAGAAATGCACTTTTTAATATTCTAAATTTGAAAGGACATTCAAATATCGAAATATATGTCTAGTCGTAAAAGTTGGGAGTCGGGGCTTTCCCCTTCCGTGGAAATGTACACGCACACACAGACACAGTTATTTTCGAACTCACACTTGTACGAAAGTAATTCAGATAAAAGTTTTTGCGAATTTGTTTTACATTTTGTTTCCATTGTAAATGGCAGAGAAAAATATGAGTTCGTATATTATTTTGTGTTTACTTGCTTTTAATATCACGACATCATGACTTATTTGCAATAACAATTATTTTCAATTACTAAAAAATTGTTATAGCAAAGGGAGATTGTAAAGAAAAACAGTAATTTTCAGTTTTCTTCATACAATATATCCAATAATATTAATTCACAATAATTTAATAAGGAAAACATGTTTCCAAATTTAAACTCTCGTGTTCATTAGAAAAAGTTTTACTAAAATAAAACAGATCAATTTCAACGTGAAATGTATTTTCGTAAGAAAAAAATCGAGCAGCAATACAGCAATATGAAACAACACGCATCATGATTGCAAGCATACGCGTACGTGAATCATCTATCTCTTTCGAATGTCAAGTTTTCCCGCTTGACGTCGTCTCGCTCTGGGCGGGGCGTGTTCAGCGCTCTGATTGGTGGAGGGGATGAATGGCGTTCGCGTGCCGACGGCAACCTCCCGACGGCATTTTCCCGACGCATCGCGTTCTAATTTTAAAAATATTCGGATGCGTTGTTTTGGTGTCGTACTTGTGATTCATTTTTGAAGTGTAGTGAAAAATTATTTTTTAGAAATATTTTTTAAAATTCAAGACCGAGGTTTATATAACGTTGTTCAAATAAGTGATTGTGATAATCTATAATAAAAAAATTCAATTAATAACTGTGTCAACTGAAACTTAAACATTTAGCTATTTTAGTACTGGCATTATCGTTCTTTTTATTTTATTATAAAATTTCTGTTAAAATCAAATTAAAACATTATAAAATGATTATAGTATGAAATAAAAATGCTTTTGCTAAAGACCAAAGTGATAAAAATTCTTTTAAAGAAAAGAGAAGAAGAGCGAAGTGCAATAATAGTTATATTAGATAAGGACAGTGTAATTTTCCCACCTACAAACTTCCTACGCGATGTCTGTCTTTTGGCACCAATTATTACAAATTACGTCACATCTCTTCAATTATATTTTGTATTTGTTTCCATTCTAAGAAAAAGACATATTAGCAGCGTTACAAAGAGAAAGATATATTATTAGTGGGATATATTTTTTCTTCTATATGTATAAGATAATATTTATACGTCCACACAGTTTTCAGATGTATACATGAATAAATTTGCATTTCATAAATTATCATTTAAGAGTACAAACCAAAAACAGTGATTAAAACTAGTGCCTGATAAGTTAGTCCTGCATTTCAAGACACCAGGTTCTCAACGCAGTCAGTGACAAACTAAGTTGTAGAAAATCATAGCGCGAAATTTTCTCTAGTTAAATTTGTTGTAACCTATGTTGTAATTACGTCACACAATTTTCAAAATGCCGGACAAAGCCACAATGAAAATAACAAATTATTGCTCACACAAGTTAAAAAGTAAGTTCCCAGAGAGTTCCATTTTCAAATTTCGTAATTGGCTTTCTATTTCTTTTATTGTAAGTGGCCAGTGTCAGAAACTAAGGTTGTTTTTATATGTATTGGGTCGTATTCAGTGTCTAGAAGTAAACTTAATAACCGATCCAGAGAAAAACTACAGTAGTAAGTGTTAAGTTACAATCCTGAAGGTTCTAGTGTTCGATTCCCAGCCAGGGACTCGGTTTGGTTGCTGTTCCAACATTTTCTACAACTGCTAGCTAGCTAGCACATTGGGTGTTTGGTATGAAACGTAGCAGAGCCAGCACTTAATCAGCTGTAGGCTTATGGGTGAGCACGCTTTTCATCCAATGTTTTTTATATAGTCATTTACCAACTAGACGAAGGCCAAGTGCAAATCCGTAGACAATATGTCACTTAGTTTGTAACACACTAGCAGCGACAATTTCTGTTTCAGTTTATTGGATGAGGAAGTATTTCAAAAAACATAATAAAATAATAATTACTTAAAAGAGATGATTCAAATTCGGCCTGCACTTGTAGACTATTCAAAAAATCAAGTAGTAATCTAAATGTACGGGAAAATACTAGGATTACATTCTTTTGGTACTAAGTGACAGCGTCAAATGTCTTTTTATTAACGCCATCTTCGTTTCCGACGTTTAGTATTACGTGTTTCGTGCGTTTTTTATGTTTTTGTACAAATAAACTAAACCAAAACATACAAAAATGTTATCTAAATCACTTTTCTGTGATAATGGCCTTTTAAAATTATAAGTGTACAAGACCAGGCCTTAGCGCCATACATTCGCGGAGCGTGTCATTTCTATAATAAAGTTTCTCTAAGAGAAATCGTCTCTTAGATTTTGTTCGTACTGCGTAAATCAACCGATATTGTTCTGATTCTGAGCAGCTTGGTAGAGCGTACCGCGTTTAGCCACTACTAAGTTAGGATGCACTTCATTATCTAGATTTTTTCTCGATGTGTGTGTTCATCTAAGTATGAATTTAAGTGTTACGCCATAAGGGCGTTCGTCCACCGCTACACCCAATTACAGCGTCATACGGCTCGCCCCGCACGGCTGCGCGCGCGCACCCGCCCGCGACGCGATCGCACGCGATAATGGACACTCGCAGAGATAATTCAATTGGGGTTGTCCAATATTAATTATGCTTAATACACAATCGGACTGCACTTGCCCTTCTTCTCACCTGATGGTAAGTGTTGAGTTTTATAGCAAATATAAGATCATCAGGCGTTGGGTCCAAAATTATAGTGTCTGCTCTCACTCTGCTATTAAAACAAATTGTATAAATTTAATTAGAACTTCCCTTTTGTAAAATAAAATAGGTATTGTTAGCCAAAGTTGTGTGTCTGCAACATAGGTCTCCTAGTGCGGAAGCTATTGACAAACGTAAATGCTTTAGTCAACAACAGCCTATATACGTCCCCACTGCTGGGGCTCAGGCCTACCCTCCTACAGAGAGTGTATGGGCCATAGTCCACCACGCGGGCCCAGTGCGGATCGGCGGACTTCACATGCCTTGTTCAAGACATGCAGGTTTCCTCACGATGTTTTCCTTCACCGTTAAGCAATCGGATAATGTACTTGAATTGAAAAACAACTCATAGGTACACGGCTGGATTCGAACCCGGTACCCTCAGATTGAGAGTCCGCGCCTTATCCATTGCGCCACCACGCAAAATAAAGTTACCTATTTTAGTAGTATAGTATAATTTGAGAGCTTTAGTTACGCACAAATTCCAAATATTGTAAACAAATATAAATTATAGACATAATGTTTTCAACGCTCTTTAGAAAATACAAAAACAAAGGCCGTTAAATACTTCAAAATCCTATTCAACAAATCGAAGTTATAAACTTTAAAATTTTCAGAGGACCGTCAACAAAAACAACACCTCTATAAGAGCATTACTTCGGTTATAATCGGCTAAATATCGAATTGTTCCATCCATTGTTTGTAAGCCTTAATACGCAGCCCTCGAGAATTGGTTTCGTGGACTCTAAGCCTACCTCCTTCGGAAAAACCCTTTTAAATTGACTCCTCGAATACCACCCTTAAACTCGAGCGGTTAGGTTCAGGGTTCTGTGAAAGGGTTTGAAATAATGTTCTGAAAAGTGAAAGCTTCTACGCGAGGTATTTAGGTTTAAGGGTTTAGCAAGTGCTTCAAAGCTAGCAGCGTCACAATTTTACGGTTGTTGTATGTTTTCTCTGAGGGAAATCTTTGTAAACTATTATTGTTAGGCGTGAACATTTTAAAAGTTGCACTGTACAGTGGAGCCCTGAATCATTTATTTAATTTCTTCTAAATTACAAATTATTTACAAAAACTAACGGACAATTTACGCTTATTGTCCTTGTGTTTAAACTATGGAAACATTATAGATACTAATTTCGATTTTATGATGTCAAACAGTGACAGTACCTAA
This sequence comes from Carcina quercana, assembly GCA_910589575.2. Lineage (NCBI taxonomy): Eukaryota > Metazoa > Arthropoda > Insecta > Lepidoptera > Depressariidae > Carcina > Carcina quercana. The sequence goes on along the minus strand of OU342446.1, from coordinate 3,709,674 downwards.
CTAATAACTATACAAATTGTGTGGCTACCAACTTTAAAAACAGATTGAGGACTAAAGCCTTAACTCCTTCACCAAAAACTACACTATTTTGAGTTTTAGAATTATTTAATAGAAGCAATAATTTTAATTAAACTCCAGTTAATAACTACTAGTTAACCGTAACTGTTGCGTGCTTTTGAGAATCAATCAAATAAACGACATACAGTATTTTGTCCATGAGTATATTTGTGAATAAACCAACGTTCCCAGCTCGCTTATAATTGCCACCTTAACTTCTATTGAAAGAGGTGAAAGTTTAGGAACGTTAAAATGGATCGGTTAGGGACCTTGCAGGTTTATTTTAGGGTCACTTTTTGAATGTTTTGAGGGTCCGAGCATCGGCGTGGCGTTGAGAAGATTGTGCTGTAACGAGTCTGCACGCGGTGTAATTGTATCGAGAATAAGGGAGAGTAGTGAGGGGATGGTATCGATTGTTGCATCGTTTGTTGACACATGATTTTGGTTCTTAAAGGCATTTTATCGATCAATGTAAATAAATATCTTACTGTGGAGTAAGCGTGGAGTTCTTGCAATGAGGATGTAATTTATCGTATTACGTGTAAATTATCTTTCATAATCTTTTGACAATGACTTCATCCTAAGTAGACTTCAAAGGAAACGTTTAACGTATCATATGTGTAAATCAAGAGCTATTATTTGTGCGATGCGTAAAAGAGTGAGACACTTTCATCCTACATTTCACGTCTCTAAACGGGAACTTTAAAAATATATTGTAAAATATATAATATACATACTTATATTATAAATGCGAGAGTGAGTTTATGTGTTTGTTTGTCCTTCCTGGCAGTGGCTTAATTTATGTTCCAAACCTTAAAGCCAAATAATTTTCTAACGAAAAGGTATATTTGTTTTTGTTTTATATAACTAACTACATTTAGGTCAAAAAATTTAAAGTATTATTTTGTGGAAATATATAAAAATTTGATTTGATTTGTTTTCCGTCGTAACGGAGGGTCAGAACGAACATAGATTTTCAGAATCGTCGCTGGACCTGAAAATTGTTGCTATTTGGTCTGCTTCGCCAATTATGCCAAACTTCATCATGAATAAAATCTATATTTCACCGCAGTCTCAAAAAGTTTCATATATACTAACTTTCACATTCATGATTTTAGTGTGTTTGAAATCCAGAATTTTATTTAGGTTAATAAGCTTTGAGCACCTACATTTTCCCATCACATAAGGAAAGGACTTGTTCTACAGGCGCAACCCTAAATACCAAACTTGCATAACAACGTTTTGTATCGATTGTTAATCCATCGATACTCCAAGCACGGAACATCGACTACGCCCCATCACTATTGTAACCGAGGGGTGCCCCACTAGGGCGGCCGAGGGTTACCTTCTCGTTTTATTTTATATTTGTCTCTGTCTTCTATAATTGGTGCTTAATGATCGGGCAACGGGCTCTTAGTTAAATGTCAAGTGTATTGATAGACTACAACTGTAGGTCATTACAACAATCAGGCGAACTTAACTTTACGTACGGCTATATTTGGAACTAAAATTCACAACTTTCAAACCTTTTAGTTTCTCTAGTACAGTAGCGCCTTCAGTAACTAGTAAATATTCGCTACAAAGTAATTTGGCAAGTGATGAACGGCGCTAGTGTAGGTACTATAGAAATGCTTATGATTTTTTTAAATGCTTGCCTTGAGGTAAAGTGCATCAATGTTGATACAACTTACAATGGTCATATTTCTGTACATGGAAGATGTCTGATACATACCACATACCGGAAAGCGTGTACCGGACCGTTTTGGCTACGTGACCTAGTGGATATATAGTTGCACTCACAATCCATAGGTCTCGAGTTCGATACCGCACTACTACCAACTTTCAGAACGTCAAAACGAAAGTATATACGAAATTCCGAGCATAGCTCGTTCCATTGCTCGCTGAGTGACTTTGAGCTAGTTTATTCGGCCCACAGTAAAGGATACTTACCACAATAAAAGATATTTATGCTGGTTTAAATCAATTACCACGAAGAGTTCATGGGCGTTTCTCGAAGAGGGAAAGCATTCCACGTGTATTATTTGGACATGAGGGGTGCAGTCCGTGTGTCACTGCGACCTTTGCAGATCCATTGTGACAGTCCCCTATGTATCAAATCACCTCCCCAAGGCCAATCTCAGCCATGAACCATACGATTAGTCTGGGCTTGGAGGATATTTCAGTTGCGGCAGTGTGGCCTCCGAGGTGTTTGTTTCTGCTTTGATGAAGAGCATCACAGTGACAGAGGATGTAGATTGGCGTTGCCTACCACATGTATTACTGATATCTTATATCTTATACCTAGCTACTACCAAAATGGAAAATCTCGTTAGGGGAAGCATTGGAGGCTGATGTCCAACAGGCAGTTTATTATAATAAACGTGCTGATTAAATTTATAATTATTTAAATTCTAAAAGTTTCATTTTTAAACTATTTTTTTATAAATAAAAGAACAGACACTTTAATTTATTTTTGAAATCAATTTTATTCTTGTAAAATGTTTCTTTACAGTAAGTAGTTATATATTTTAGGTAAATCAAATCGTTTAGTTCTTTCACTATAATAATGGACTAGCATAGATGTCAAGCCTTCTTCATGTTTCCTTTATTAGCTATGTGTTAATCATTTATTATATTTTTTGCTAAAAGACAGTGTTTTTAGAATAATAGGGAATAAGTTAATTTGATACTCGTTGCGACATCTATTAACCTTAACAGAAGGTACTTGGGAGAACAATTTGCATTGCTAATTTTAGCGAGAGTACCTATGCATTACAGAGGGTGAGGGAAAGAGGGACCAGTTTCGCTACCCCTCGGTAGATGGTGCTTTTACGCTTTTGTAATAGCCGTCTGGTATCGGCGTTGGAATTGCAACAACATCGCAAATTTTCCCAAAATTCAAGGAAAAATTAAAATCTGTACCGAACTGTGTTTTAATCGCCTCTGTAGCTTAGTAGCTTCACGCTTTTACTTACCATCCGGAGTATTGATTGATGATTCGGTATTTTCTATGTCCACCTGGATGTGTTCCGGTACGAAAGGTAGCAGAACAAGCGCCTTATTAGATTGTAGGTGAACACTCATACCATGCAATTCCCGTATCATCACTTACCATCAGGCGAGATGGAGAAATGCTAAACCAGTTAAAAATAAAGAAGGATAATCCAGGATTTAATTTCCGAGCCCAGCGTCATGTAGAAACGAAGGCCGCCAGACTCCGCTGGCTGGGACACGTGGAGGACGAGCCCGCAGCGAAGAGAGCGTACAACGACGTCCGATCTGATGACCCAGGTATGGCTGGTGGGATGTCATCGCGCGAGACGTGGCGCAGCTGGTCGACGGAGGGTGGCGTAGGGTGGTGAGTAGCAGGGAGGAGTGGCGGGCACTCGTGTCGGAGGACAAGATACACTTTGGGTCAGTGAGACATCGCAGTAAGTAAGGTTCATTATTTTATTTCTTTACACGAAAAAATATCTCAATTGCGTCTTAAATATTGTATGGTACGGTACCCTTGTGCTAGTCAGACACGCTCTTGGACGGTATTTAAATACTTTCATAATTACTGAGTCCCTGCATCTTCAAATATTTAAGTCATAACATGCTTTTACCTCCAACTATACCCGCGACATTGATAATCCCTTTTTTATCATAAGCAGCAATAGTTAAAAAATTGGCCGCAAACTATCAGTAACAAAGCGTATTATACTTTGTGTATCAAAGGTTTGAAACTAGTTACTTTGTCGGCATTCCTTTGTAAATCTTTGTGGATCACCGGCTCCTTTGCAGCGGCGACCTTTGTAGCGATTACATGCGTTTGCGCAACCAAAATTAAGATTTACGCTGCGTTTTGCTATTGTTACTTGGACAAGATTCTAACTGCGTAAACATAAAATGTTTACATCTGAAGATGAACCCACAATCCAGTGGTGGGAAAATAAAATCCTGAAAGTTGAGGCAGTAAGATTCAGATTCAGTTATGGAAAAAATATTTTGCAGTCGAATGAAACGAGCTATGTTTGAACTCTACATGATAAAACCTGGAATGAAAACAACCGTTTGACCACAATCTCACCTGATGTTAAGAGGCTATGTTGGTGAGACCACGGGGCCACGTTCAAATGTGGATTGTTTTGTAGCTGTCCCTCTCCGAGCCCTATCCTACCCGAGCGCGTACGGTGAGACAGCATACACTACGCGAAGTTATCCACCCGTTATTTGGATGTTTCGTAGTCCAGGGATCATTTGAAGGATACAGTATATTATGTAACCATTTTTTAATACAGTATACTAATGAAATTTCAGATTTCGGTGGTTTTTCCAAATTGTTCTAAATTGATTCATACTCTTGTAAATCAGGTTCAAAGTTGGGGATTTTACTACCGTAAAATACAATTCTTTGACGCCCTGTAACTCTGTAAGTATATATTTAAACGAAAATCTGACTTACCACCGACACAGATATTTGTTTCTAGATTGTGTCTTGAAATTTTCATAGATTTTCATAGCTTAATACTCAAAATATGACTGGACTACGTTTGTATGGGCGCTTTGAAACCAGCATACCCTCTTAAGCGATGATGTGGTCTAGTATAGTTCACGGTTGCCTAGATATCCTATTCACTCTGGCCTTGAAGATATCCACGTTGTAGCGCTCAGGAATAACAGAAGCCGGCAGGGAAGTCTATTCCTTGTACGCATAATAAATGAAGAATCGAAACGCTTCGTGTGGAATGGTGGAATGTCAACCTACTGTGTTTGACTTTTTATAAAAATGAGGCGGTATGCAAGCGCACACTATTCGAAAAGAACTGTTCGTTAGTTTTACCCTTTGGTTTCGACTTCATAGGGTACCAATGGAACTCTATCATTCCGCTGTATGTACTGGCCTCTGTGTCTGGCGTCTCTAATAGCTGTATCTGAACCATAATAGACACTTGAAATATAGGCAGAGTATTACTACAGCCGCTGAAACAGCAAATAATAATAATACGTTAAAAATGACGCCGCAAAAATAAGGTTTCTTGTATGGGCTGGATAGTGACATGACTTACGTGGTTAGTTTTTGATGTCCACACAAACAAAGCTGCGGGGAAAGCTAGTTTATAAAGAACATCATTACAAAATGAATAAATCGTGACAGAATCATTTAAATTATGCTCAGAATCATAGCGTCGCGGCCGAAAGGCAAAACAGTACCCCTAAAAAACATAATTACTGCGCCCATCTGTCTTGGATATCAATACCTGATAATCTCTTAATCCCACCCCGTTACCTGGAGTAATACCGCGCGGGGGGGTTGGTTGTGAAGGGGCGGGGGGGTCTAAAGAAATCCTATTTTCATAGTTCACTTCACCAACCGCCGTAATTTTGTTAGCTCGCTTCAGTCATGGATTAATGAGTACTAGAGGATCCACAACGCCATACAAAAAAACGTAATCCGCTAAAAAGCCAAAAAACCCCACCAGTACTAGATGTCGCTACATCTCGCACGCTACTATTATTATTTTTCGCCCGACGGACTAATTATTTAGTAGATTTTTTAGATGGCGCTGTGAGCTGTTTTAATGTATTATACAAACAGTAACAATAGATGGCACTGTTGACATTTTATCGCACGACTAACCCGCGCGGGGCCCCTAGGCCCATGCCCATGTGCGTATTCCGTGTTCGCTTCGTTTCTAGTATTGTATGATAGGTAGGTAGACACAGTAAGTATCGAAAATTGGCAAATGGTTAGGCCACGCAGCGACCGTTCTTGCCGCGTAGTAGAAGTTTTAGATAGGAAGATTGTAACATTTATTAGTTGTTGTAAAACAAATATATGTAATATCAATCCTGTCATCTGTAAAAGCAATTAGTTATTAAAAATAATAATGATCCGTCCTCATACAAAATGCATGCTACGAGTATATGCGTGTGTACCTATATATGTCAGGGCGAGTCTCGAGTCTTTTTTTTAGTTACCTACATAAAAATTATTTTTATATTTGTACAAGAAGAACGATTATATTACAATGAAGTAATCCTTGTTATTCGTTGGTCTTAACATAATTATGTATATGATGTGGCCTACTCTGAGCTCTGAGGCAACGTATAGTAGTCATGTCAATATTTCACGATATAATAATAGATAAATTCACAAGCTTGGTTTTCATTACTGCGTAAAGCATTTGTTAACCAATAAAACGACCTCCATAATGTTTTTTATAAAACTGGTATAATTTATTTGTTTTCTCTCGGTCCACACACGAAAAATACAAACCATGTACCTAACATAAAAAAGCAGCCAACTGCGTGTCGGGCCATGCGCAGTGAAGGATTCTGTAGTTGCACGCAACAATAAGTAACGGGCCCACACAGGACGATGTAATTTTGAATGGAATTTATACAAAACTCTCATTATAACATCTCCAAGTATATTTTATGATTTGATAGACTATTTACTCGTTAACCTATAAAGCCAACTTAGTCGTGATAGTTTTCCTTTCATTCAGTATATTGCTATTACTGTGAGGTGCAGTATTAGCGATCATCCCCAAGTTACGTGTATAATGTAAATATAAAAATCTTTATTTTTGACTACGAAACCCTAAAAAATGAAAATACAATATTTTTAGCGTCGAATATTTTGCCAACACTCTTTACATACTAACAGTAGTTGTATATTGAGGATCACTGCTTATTTAGATAGATTTTTATCTTTAGAGTTTCTTGAAAAACCCAGTAGGGTGTCCACACCCTGAGTGGAGTATAATCGGCCATTATGCTTGGCGTTTGTAGACTACGAGAAAGCCTTTGATTCAAAATATTTTTATAACAACTTAATTAAACCCCCTTATCACCGCACGGTGTCGTAAAAGGTGACTAAGGGAAAAATATTCAGGAGATGAGCAGCAACATCTACCTATGTAACATCTTCCTGCGATCGCTAATCTCAAAATGCTAAATGTTAACTCCTGCCAAATGTTGCATTAAGATTTTTCATACACACATACGCAGGGGGTATGAAGTACAAGTACGCACGGTGTACCTACCTCAAAATACCTTACAGCGCCATCTGTCACATTTCTATCGTACCACTGTATATATAAGTAGGAAGATAGAAAAAAGGTATGTTTACGAAGTCGACGTCATTCGAAGTGTAATAAAGCATTTGAGATGATTATTATGATATTGTGTACTAGTAGCGACATCTGATCGATCAATCGGAACTAAATATCGAATTACGCTATAATGTATGAGCGTTGTGGATCCTCTAGTACTCATTAATCCATGCTTCAGTGCATTGGGCTTCTGGTGTATAGTGCGGAGGAAAGGTCTTGATACTTTTTGAAGGAGTGACAGGAGTCAATAACTCATCAATTATATTAATTTATGTGTAAGTTTAGTTGTAAGGTTAGAAGATTAAGTAAAAAATGTATGTAAATCTGTATATTACAAAGATTCACTGACTAATTGGCATATCAATGCAAAGCTCTTCTGTTTTGTTTTCTTTCTATTCTGTTAATTTTGAAATTATCTTCCTAAAGGCAGACTACACTATCACCTAGCTTCTTTATGGGTACAAGACGAAATATTTTAAATTGTTGTAGATGTGGTACATAAAATTGATACGTTCAGCATACCTCGTCATATACTGACATGCAATATTAAGTAAAATTATTGACACAAAATTTAATCTTAAAAAAATATTAAATTGTTATTATACTGTAACAATATTTTTCATGTTGTAGAAAATATGTTTTCCTTAGTCATTTGTTAACAATGGCCATAAAGCGCATTGGTGGGCAGTAGCTGCTTTATTTCAGAAGTTTTAATACACATGGCATAATAGGTTTTTTAAAGATAGAAGATAAGGTTATTGTATCAAACATGATTCATATGATGACAGTCAGAAAACTTTAGTTTCTTTCATCTTTAGAAAGGTAACAAGCAAGCGCCTCATTGCCTTGAAGCTTCTGGAGGTGTACGCTTACCATCCAAATGACCTTACTGTCACTTACCAATAGGTTAGATGAGGGCTATGGGAAGGGCATTGTAAATTTAAATCATGTATAATGAAGAATAGGTTTGTTGCTATAATATGTTTTTATACATTTATTAGAATTAATATTATTTTATTTTATCATCTTTATGTAGCACCATTTGCCTCTTATTGAATAAACTATTATTTTTGTGGGTTGCGTAAAAGAGATCGGTTATAGCGATAATGTCGCCTTTTTGTACCCAATTGTTTGAATTTTCAATCGGTTCTGTTTATATTATTTCCTGGTATACAATAAGTATATTTGAATTGAATTTGTTAGCTAGTATCAAGTAGTTGCAGCTGCAGTAGGAGCGTCTTAGACGTATCGTTACAAAGTTATTCCATATTTTCAATTTAAACAGTTGAGGAGGGTGTGGGAGGCGGTCTGTTTCTCTTTACACTTGACAACAAACTCATAGAATGGCCTATGCTGTGTTGTATACAAAATAATTAATAAACAATCCATACCAATAAAAGCGAAAGTGAGTTTGTATATCGTTACTTACTTACTTTACGCAGTAGCGGAGAGTCAGAACGATTCGATTGTTTGTATAGGGGTAGAAGGGCTGGAAAAGGACATATTCTACTTTTCACAATGGATAGTTCCTGTGAAGTCCATGCGGACAAATTCCCGTGGAAAAGCTAGCTTTGTATAATATTTTTAATCTCATAAACGACTGTAGCGATTTTGAAATTGATAAATTTGAGGCCACGGATCTGTATGGAATACATGGATTCAATCAACGTCAATAATGCGTGACGTCAACAAAAATACACACACACCCACGTGTGACGTATGACGTAATTGACCTTGTTTGTTGTATGTTTGTGTACCAAACGAAGTTGTCTGACCTAGTTACTTTATGAGTGTTTAGTGAAACACGGCCTTTGGATGCTCTGATCTCTTAGGGCTTAGAAATAGATACAGTACACACGGCTACACATCAAGCTTTACATTTCCAGTATAAGCTGACCTCGCAATGAATGTAATCCCGCACGATGCTAGTTCATCTTATACTGGAAATGTATAGCTTGACCTGTAGCCGTGCGTACTCGCAAACTAAGTTTGCCCCTCTGAAGTTAGCTACAAAAGGCTGCAAAGTATCAATTATTTATTAACGTATAAATGGAAGGCAAAGCAAGTTAGCGGGAGGAAAGAAATGTCCTAGTGTTGTATGTCATCTAGGGAAAGTTTTTATATAAAATAATACACACACATTCCGACTGTACACATGACATCATGTATCATTATCATGTACAGCCTGCGGCAGTCCACTGCTGGACATAGGCCTCTCCCAGACTGCGCCACTCGATTCGGTCCTCTGCTCTCCGCATCCATTCACGTCCGGCTGCCATACGTAAGTCGTCTTTCCACCTCGCCGGGGGACGTCCTACACTACGTTTGCCTAGGCGTGATCTCCACTAGAGAACTCGTCCTGGACACATGTGCATGTGCGAAATTCCGGAGAGCTAACTTCAGAGGGGCAAACATAGCGTGCGAGTAGTGTAGATCAAGTTATGTTTGTCTTCTAGGAAAATTTATGTTGTACTTCTATAGTGAATATTTTTGCATTCATAGCGCCACTATCACTCTATTGACTCTTAAGATATGATTGTATATATATAGCATACAGATGGCAGCACAAAAAATACAGGAGACAGCAGGAAATTTCACTCCACTCCCAGTGTGTAACGAATATGTTATTTTTCTCACAAATCCTCTGCAAATAGTATTTTCCCATAACAATTACAATACTCATAGACCCATTAATAATTATATTGAGAACATAATTCGTCCTTTCCGTCCGTTTGTCAGCGTGTCACGACAACAGGCTGTCTCGTCATACACCGTCCATTGTTTACCGGTGCGTTCTAGCGATCAAATCGATAATACCAATTTAATTGTTGGTGGTTATGCTTTAATGCCATATTGCTTGGTGGTTGCATAAAAAATCATATCTGGTTATCTTGATGTATTTATTTAATATTTTTTTAAAGGCTTTAACCAGTGGTTATCTAGCCAATGACGAGTAAAATTAGGTGAACAAATTTTGAGGTTATAAACTATGCCGAAGCCATTTCTTCAGCTTTCTCAATAAAATGTATAATGTGTATATTTTATCGCTTGTTTTGGATTCTTGACGAGAATTTCAAAGGCCAGCTTTGGTTTCAACATTATTCGAAAGAATTCATATGCCGAATGTAGGTACCTACTCGACATGGTAAACTCTTCCGATCGCGTCGAAACCCTCGCAATATTGCGTAATTGATACTATAACACCGTCCATGACACTTTTTGCACTATATCACACCATTATAGTACAAAAAACACACATAACAGTATTATTAACCAATTAACAAAATTGCAATGAACCACCATTTTTCAAGTTCGCGCCAAGAATCTTTGTATTTATTATATACATCAAGAATTTTTTTTAAATCCATGCGTTATAAATAATAATTTAAGAAACAAACTTTTGTTAATACTGCATATGTCGACTGTTGGACCCATTATGCATATAAAAATCGCCACACTTGATAATTTGATTTTTAAACCTCGTTCATTGTTAACCCTTGAAGTCCAACATATAGCCAGCGTTCGTCTGTAAGGCGAATGATTCTATTCGTTTCGTTTTCAAGTCACTGCAACTAGAAAAAACATTAGTGACCTGTGTAGCGCTAAAGCAGTCACCTCTTCAATCTTAATTTATTTTAATTGTTTACAGCGAACTTAATTAACTGAAGCTAAACGCTTATTTTCCAAGAAGCCGGGTGCAACGATCTCGTAACGTACTGGCCACAAGATGTTACTGGCCGAATACGCGCCCGCGCGGAAACTGTCTCAATTTGACGTTTCACTTGACATGACGCGTTCCTTATTCAAACATCCCGCTTTTATTTTTGTTTCTTTATCTCCCATCTCAATCAACTGGCCAGTACTTTTGATTTGAATTTAAAAATCAAACGGAAAAGGTTGTATATCGAATATGAGTTATGAAAAAGTTTTTAATCGTTTGTTATCTCGGCAACCTGTTGTGGGGTATTTCGTTTCGTGGCTCAGACGTGATGAATGCATAATTAAGTGGAAGCGTTTGTGTGATTTTGTTAATCCAAGAGGTCATATTACGTTTGGAGTGCGTTGTGGGAGAAATTAAAGGTTGCGTGATAGATGGTGAGGTAATTAGACGAGGTGAAAATGAAACTAAACCTCTGCCTACTTATTCAGTAAAGATACAAAAACATAAATTGGAAGAAAATATTTATATTCATAGTTTACCAACTTTACATGTAGTACTTATATGCTGCATAAAAATAATTCGAATTGCGTTCTCATTTCGCTCTAAAACTTTCATCCTTCATAAAATCATTTTAACTTTTTTTAAAGAAAGTAAAACCATGTCCGACCTTTTTGGGCCGCTGACGTTACCCGTCATGTTTGAATTTCGAACACACAGACCTTTATTTTAAAAAAAGAACCGGGCTCTTTACCGCGCCGAACGCAACCCGATCCCCGAAATTCACTTGCTACCAAGTTTATTATTTGATACTTCGGGGCGGATTATTATTTTTTCTAACTTTTATAAAGGTATTTTACCGGCGGCATTGCTTTTGCTTTTTGTTAGATAAGATTTTTTTAATGTGTAGAGGTTGTTTGATACAAAACTATTATGTTTCTAAATGATATCAATGAACTGCATATTTTCTTGAATATGATTAATATAAAGATATGGATAGAGTTTTTTTGGTTTCTTAAAAACAACTAAAAGTATAGGCGTTTCAACTTTTTTATGCGATATAAATGTAACAGAAAGACAAAAATACATTTACATATTTTTAAATAATAATAAATTAAATGACACAATAGACATCGTCCAAATTATTATAGGCGTGTAATGTCCCAATTCTTCCGTTTTTATAATTCATATAGAATTGTAAAACTAAATAACAGTTTTATCATATTTTCCTATCTCTATCGAGACATTTCGGCCCGGTGGTCTTCAAAAGTGTCTGACACTTTCCAACCTACAAAATTGTCAAAATGTCGGACGATCACAGCGTCCGCACCAACTTAACATTTACCATCATTTCTTCGCGTCCTAAGGAGATTCGACTCTTATTGTAAAGTAATAGGTGCTTGTTCTATTTTAGAGGCAGATTGATAAAGTTTGTCTTTTAATTACAACAAAAAAGATACAGATCGTGAGATAATATGACGACAAAAATGTGACGTAATTTTTAATGGGATGGTTTTGTAAGTGAATAAAAAATTGTGGCATTTCATAGGTCAAAAATTGAATTAGGCCAATACTATGTTCGAGCTATAATAATATTTTTTTATATTTTGCTAGTTATTCAACACTATACTTGTCAGCAAATCTCGTAGCAATCTCGGTGACAGCCTATGGGGGATTATTTCAGGGTAAGGCAAGGTTTGAAGCGTCGGTGGCGCAATGGATAAGGCGCGAGACTCTCAATCTGAGGCTTCTGGGTTCGAATCCAGCCCTGTACCTATGAGTTGTTTTTCAATTCAAGTACATTATCCCATTGCTTAACGGTGAAGGAAAACATCGTGAGGAAACCTGCATGTCTTGAACAGGCATGTGAAGTCCGCCAATCCGCACTGGGCCCGAGTGGTGGACTATGGCCCATACACTCTCTGTAGGAGAGTAGACCTGAGCCCCTGTAGTGGGGACGTATATATAGGCTGTTGATGATGATGAAGGCAAGGTTTGCACGTGGATTTCATCTGACCTGATGGTAAGTGACGATAAGGCCGTTGGATGTTGTATAAGCGTGTGAACCCAGGACCTCAAGCTAATGAAGCGCTGGCCCTGCTGTGCTACCTTTCATGAAGAAGCACAACAGTTCTCTTAAAACTACTGTTTGGCGGCAGACTTCGGTAAGATGGTGGTAGCTAGCCACGCGAAAAATGCCCTACCACCAACCAGAGTACTGATAGTTACTCTCACTGGGAACCGAACCTGAGACCTCCAGATCGTTCGGCCAAGCGTGTAGCCATTAGGCTACAGAGGCGGTTAATCGTAGTATATATTAATTCAGGTAAAAATAATTATGGACGGTCTATATGACCGTCCGCCGTATTAACATCTAGGATATTTAAAGTCTGGAAATACTAAAAATATTTAAATTCCCATCCCAAGGATTCAGTCAGAGTCCTATATTATATTTGAGGCAAATTTCTCCATCCTTCCGTGTGTCTGTCTCCTAAATATAAATAGGATTGATAGCCACCGGTAATCGAACCTGAAACCTCCGCATTGTGACTCCAACTGTGCAGTTTCTCAACAAAACTACTATCAGTTTTTTTATGGTCTCATAGAATATTCCCTTCGTTGCATTTTACGACACATGTCGGCTTATATTCGAAAGCCACGGAAACACAGCCAACGAAGTCTTTGGAAGTCCATGGAAAATCATTATAGTGTAGATATATAGTTGCGCGTACGCATAGTGGGTCGACCTAATTATTCGGAATAATCGTCGTGTATCAATAATTACTTGGGACGGCGTTGTCGCGCGACCGCCCGCGTGGTGGAGCGCTTCCCAAACTGTACAATAAAAACAATTTGAAAATGCAATGGAAAAAAATGCCCATAATCTCATGTGTTGGTTGTGATAAAAAAATCACGACGGAATTTCCCACTTACTTCCAAAATTAGCACTGTGATTGATATTCTGTCAAATTTGACATATGTATGTCCACCTGCCTAGGTAACATTTTACCTAAGTCTGCCGCTAAACAGTGAGGGTTGTGTTCCGTATTTCATTGGATAGTGCGTGCTTACCATCAAATGGCCTTATCGTCACTATCAGGTGAGATGAAGGCCAAGTGCAAGACCATTATCCCAAAAATACAAATAAACAAGTGAAAAACGCTTTACAAACAAAGCACTTTATTTGAAACTAGATTTTACCCGCGTGGACTTCGAAAAGCATCCCATAGGAACTACTTTCTCGATCGTGATAAAACTAGCCAATGTCTCTTTCTGACCCTTCAACTATCTCTACACAAAACATTCTGACCCTCTGTTACGATCGGAAGTAAGGACAAACAACAAATTCGCTATCGCATTTATAATATACTATCTGCGAACCCCGACGTAGACCGATTTAATAGACATTCTAGAAAGTTTGAAAACATTATTGATCATGAGAAACTTTCCTTTATCATTTTTCAAAATCTCTAGATTAATTTTAAAAATTCTAGATCGTTCTGTAATATTACAGAACATTATAGAATGTTTGATAGCATTATAGACGATGGCACACCATCCTGAATCATTCTAGTGTATTTAATCATTTTTCAATATTCTAGATCGTTCTTGAATACGACAGAACATTCTGGGCGATGACAGACCACTTACATCAAATCAGAAATCATGGATATTATTAGTTCATTCTAGATCATTCTATAATATTTTTGCAAAATCTATTTTAGAAATATCCTTATGTGCTAGAAATGGACGTACATTACTCCACATTTTCCCCACTTAACCTCACCGTGACCAATCTCCCTTATTCGTTGCAGGAGACCAATCTACCACTACCACGGGGGGATGACAGTTGGTGGTCATAGGGAAAGCCCCGACTTCACGTACTAACACTTGCTTTATATAATATGTAAGTATGGATGGATTGCGTTCATGTTGAGGATCCGTGGTGCAGCATCGCAGATGATGGATCGTGAGGCGGGCGCGAGGTGTCGGGCCGGTCGGTGCCGACGGTTCTGTAATATGTAACCGAATAACATCGTTATCGCGTAATCGATTCACTCGTACCGAAACCGACGCGACGGGACGGGCACGGGCGGTACACGGGCCAGACATGTGATCTTAAATGAACCACACTAAAACAATAATAAGGTTTTGTTTGTTGTCTGTCGCAGCCTCAACGGCCAACCAATCGCCATAAATTTAGCCTACAGGCATATTCACTAGTTGTCCGTCTGTCAGGACTCATTAACTCAGGAACGTTAAGAGGGTATGCTGTTGTAAAGCTTCATACAAACGTAGTCCAGTCATATTTTGAGTATTAAGCTATGAAAATCTATGAAATTTTCAAGACACAATCTAGAAACATATATCTGTGTCGGTGGTGAGTCAGATTTTCGTTTAAATATATACTTCCAGAGTTACAGGGCGTCAAATTATTGTATTTTTCGGTAATAAAAAGCCCCAACTTTGAACCTGATTTACAAGAAAATGAATCAATTTAGAACAATTTGGAAAAACCACCGACATCTGAAATTTTATTAAAATACTGTATTGAAAAATTGGCTACATAATATACTGTATCCTTCAAATGATCACTGGACTACTAAACATCCAAATAACGGGTGGATAACTTCGCGTAGTGTATGCTGTCTCACCGTAACGCTCGGGTAGGATAGGGCTCGGATAGGGACAGCTACAAAACATTGCAACCTTTAACGCGGCCACGTGGTCTTACCAACATAGCCTCTTAAGTCTGCAATCCCTTAAAACTGTGAAAAATTACACTTATAGGACAATGCAAGATAAAGATGAGACTGTGTAAGTCGCATTTTTAGACCTCCTTTGCGATGCAAGGGAACCAAAACCCATAGGGTCCCATTGATCTAGAAGTCTGAGATTTGGCATGACGCAAGGACTTACAGCACAAGTATATTTTTGAAGATTACTAACTTACTTTAAGATTACTACTTATTGAGAAATTTAAGAATTGATCATGATATAGACGCGTAGATCGGCGCGCGAGTCTGACTAGCACTTTACCGGGTTTTTGATCTGGTTATGTTTTAATAATAAAAAATCTTTATCGAAACAGAAAAGCAGCATTTATTCATGTTTGTTTATTTGTTTTACCTTCCTTATAAATCATAACGGAGAGTCAGAATGACAAATTTTTTTGTATAGCGATAGTTGAAGGGCCGACAAAGACCATAAGGTCATTTTATACTGATTAAACTAGTAGTTCCTGTAGAATTATTTCTGGAGTTCACGCGGACGAAGTTCTGGTCAAAAGCTACTGTAGCACAAAATGAGGTTAAGGGCCTCACTCACTGTCCATATTCTTTCTTGTCGAAACTTTTTTAAATAATAAAACGCATCTAAACACATATACGCGCAAGAGCTACAATTAGGGTTATCCTTGGTGGTATTGTCGTTGTGGCTTTTGCTGCAGCAGTTGAGAAGTTCGTTCGTTCATGAATTTTCTGTGAACAGTTTTTTTGGCATGGTTTGTAATTTATACAGATTGAAAATCACTGAAAATAGAGTCGTTGTCACCTAGTCGGCGCCGGCGGTGGGTGCGCCTGCGCAGCCTACTTGACCAACCAGTTGGAACGATAATTTTGTTTGTTTCAAAGTTATCGTAACTTGATTTTTTAAACTTTATTTTTATCACATAAGCAATTAATTTGTGCAAGTAATAATTAACTCGTTCAAAAAGAACTAAGGAATTCCTTCCACTGCCCTAAAAGTCTACAGCATTCATTCCCTAAAATGCCTTAGAGAATTATATGTATTTAGTTTTTTGTTGATTTTCCCAAAAAGCGTTAAATCAAATTCGATAACATTTATATGAGGATGACCTCTGAAGTATGATCTACCGAACAAAAAAGAATATTTAAAACCGATTCATAATTGGCGGAACCCTCATCTTTTTTTAAATCAGTTGAAAATGAGCAGAAAGTTCAAGAATACACGGTCTTGGTAGGTTTTCATGATCTTTTTAACTTGTGACCCCCACGACCATACCCCCATTTGCCGTAATAACCCCGATTTGCATTTGCAGCAGTGCAGTCATCTCCTGAATATTTTTCTTTTAATCGCCTTTTACGGTAACTTTGCATGGAATGATATGGGGTGCTCTTATATGATTAACAGTTCATGTCTGAGACCACACGGGTTCTAAAGCTAAGATCGCACGTCACGATTTCACGTCACGGTTCAGGAAAAATCGTCCGTGAAATTATGACGTTCACTTAAGTTATTGCGCTCTAGAAAGTGAGAAGCTACAATATACTACACTACAAACCCAATCGATCTGTACAAAACACGTATGTATATACAAAAAATCGTAATGGTATACCAGTTCATAAGAACATAATTGGCATAACTGTTCTCCGTAAGAAAATGTCCGTGTAAAAGGCGTGGGTTACTCAAGCAGGATTAATTAAATTACAATTTGACCTCTGCTACCGAACTGCGGGAGGCGAGCGCCGCGGGATGACTCGGGCAATTTTGTGTGGTCACACCACTCCCGCGCAGACCAGGCTGAATAACTCATGGAATGGACTTACTAGTATTTATGTACAGCGTAGACGAACTAGAGTAACCAATATATATCGACGATTCAGTGAACTCAAGTGGTAATGGGCAGGCCACATCGCGCGAAGAACGTATGGGGAGTCAAAGTTCTAGAGTGGCGACCACTTACGGGATGGCTCGGGACTGGTCAACGTTGCACCATGATGATATCGAATAAAAGTGTACCCATTTCTTATTTTTGACATTTCATTCAACACACTGCATAAGAAACGCACTCCAATAAGGGTGAATGTGACATGGTACAAAAGTGGGTAAATATTTTGTGCTCCAGTATACCTATAGAATGAGTTCGTACTTGGTCTTTACCTTACCTGATGATAAGTGACTATGAAGCCGTTGGATGGAAAGCTCGCACACACTGAAGCCTCATTTTAATTAAACATTGGCTGTCACGTGACAAACTATTCTACTTATTCTTAAATTTTTATGGGAACTGGCGCTCCTAAAAATAAAATAGAAACAATCAAATATTTATTAATTACACTTTTATTTATAAATTAGTATTCGTAGTCACATCCAGTGTCTGCACTGTCCGTGGCGCCTGTCAATCGAGGTGTCGATAGATCATGCGCAGTGACAGACGATCCCGCAGCGAGCGTCGACCTGCGCACACGCACACTTTGTATCAATTCCACCGTTTCACAGATAAATCATAAATATTGTATGATCTCATTGGTTTGGTCAATCATTTTTCTGATTTTGGACAAAGGAGATGCAAAAGAAGGATTCACCAAGTTTTTTATTGAATCTGCGGAGCTAACACGATCTTTAATAAAATTGACACAGGAATATTGCATCTAAATGCCAAAAACTACAAAAAAGTTTTAACAATACTAGCTGGGCCGTCACAGCTAAATAATTTGGCTAAATAAAAAAAGCTCATAAATTGGACCAATGAATTGGACTAATATATCTAGTTTTTTACGATGTGTAAATTATGAAGTTAGCTGCTATATTAAGAGCTCATCAAGAATATTCATTGGCGAAACCTGGATCGAAGCTCGGTCCAGTAGTTTTGAAATTTGATTCGAAAAGGTAGAAAGATACATCGAAGGGAGAGTACTCACTTTGCTTAAACTATGACTGTAATATATAATGTATTATATAGTCGTTAGTCTTACATAATTGGATTCTTAAGTCCACTGTTGAACATGACCTTCCATCATAGATCATTACGTGGGACTTTCCAAGAGTGCAAAGCTTGGCAGGTGGATTGGTGACCGCTGTAAGATGTTATTATTGAATAGGTAGATAATGATATTCATTTCCTGAATAATTGTACATATTATGTTGCCATTGCCATAGTACATATATATCGAGATATGACGCCTTTAACGACTCCCGCAGGATGGTCCTATTCTCGGGCCACAAAGCAAATATTATTGGATAAAAACATTGCACGTTTTGACTTCAACATCAACAGCCTATATATGTCTCCACTGCAGGGGCTCATGCCTACTCTCCTACAGAGAGTGTATGGGCCAAAATCCACCAAGCGGGACCCATGCGGATTGGTAGACTTCACAACCTTTTAATTTCAAATAGGAGTGTGCCGTTTTCCTCACAATATTTTCCTTCACCAAAAAGCCAGTGGTAATGATTTATATCATTCGTAAATATGTTTCAAAAAGCATATTTGAACTCATTGATACGATTCAGTCTCGAATCCCAGACCTCGATTGTGCAAGGACTGACTACCAAACTCTGCTTTGACTTATTGTTATTAAGCTTATTTTGGACAAGTATGTTATTTATCAATAAAAGATCTGTAGACACAAAGTCCTATGTGAATTAGTTAAATGTTGTCTGCCAGTTCACTCCAGCATGCTCCAGAGCCTTTTTGCCTACTTCCATACGTCATAATACGTCCAACTTGTAAGTACGTATTTTTTGTCGAAAGACCGCCCAGTAGCGGTACAAGGCATGCCTTATTAACTTTGCTATTGTTAAAATGTATTGGGCAAAAGGTAATATAATATTTAAATGCTTTCCCTTTCTGGAATAACTCTTTCTATTCCGCTGTTTTCTAAAGGAGAAATGTGGTAAATTAAATGGCAAAAGTTAACGTTTCAGATGGCCAGATTGTTTTGTCGGGATACAGTTCTGAGAGCTAGTAACAATAAAAACAAATTATGATAATCCGTTTTTGGGTTCGCTTAAGTTGTTTGTTTCTTATTTATGTTTTGTTTAGAAAATTAGGATTCTTCGTCCGTGATTGAATACTTCATGTTTTTTCGCATCGTTGGTATTTTCTTACAATCTTCTGAATCTTTGGAGCATAATCAGTGAAAGGTGCGTGGTCTCTGACACTTAAAAAACAGACGCTATTTCAAGCTAAAGTTACAGAAAATTTTGGACTAAATAAATTTAAAAAAAATGTTTTTATATAATTTCTGAGATGCGCGCGTTGATGTCTTTTATATTATGTATTTCTTATAAAGGTGTGCCTAGTAAAGATCGCGGGTTAGTCGTTGGAAGTGATCTGTGGTCGCTAAATACAAGTGGCTCGGAACTGGTGAACGTGGCATACGGTGAGGGAGACCTAAGTCCAGCAGTGGACGTTCCCGGCTGATGATCATGTTTGTTAGTACTAGTAGTAGTAACAGGGGCCTAACCAAGAAGTTTGATCATCGAACGATAGAAAAGAGCTGTCATTGCTCTTGTGCTACCATGAAGCATTATCGTCTTCGATTGCGATAGCTTTTGACATAATCTCGGAAGCTTTGAGAGGCAATTCCTCCTTCTATTGTCAAAATTATGTCAAAACAGGTTGTATGTATATACATTTTGTCCAACTGTATCTTGGCTTCACTACCCATGTAAGCTTTGTTTCTAAGATGGAGCTGAACAATTCTATTCAAATGATATTTATTACTAATCCAATAAATCATAAATCAAATACACAATTCAAGTAGCAACGCACAGTGGCACAAATACGCCACTCGATAGTCAAAAGAAATGTTAACTATGTGCGATGACCCTTACTTTATTTAAATATTATCTCTGGAATACTAATAGAAATCTGTCAAGTCAAATAGAAATGCCTAACAGATCATTTTCATTTCTTTAATTTTTTTATTGAAATAATAAATCTGCTTCCGAGCGTAGTGATTTTTTTTTTTTTTTATAGAAGATAGACCAACACTTGACCTCAATCTCACCTGATGGTAAGTGACGATGAGGTCGACGATGTTACGTGTTGGTCTAGAAGGTGCCTATTTACTCTTCTTTTGAAGATTCCCAAGTTGTAGCTGTCAGGGAACACGGAAACCGGTAGTGCATTCCATATTTTTGCTGTACGCACGATAAATGTGGAAGCGAAACGCTTGGTGCGAGCTGTAGGAATATCCACAGTGTACGGGTGAAGGTCTGCCGTTCTTCTGTTTGACCGGTACTTGAACGGCGAAGGTGGAATCAACAAAAAGATTACCCCAAATGCTCTCATGGAAAATATCGCGTGGATATTTATGAGGAGGAACCCTTACGCAGACGATTACGATTATTTTGTCTATTTTGTGAGAGTAACAAATCGTTCATTATACTTTCCAGAAAGCTCATTATATCACTATGTTTAATCTAATACATATACATACATCAAGTGAAAATAATTTATGCATTTCTACCAAAAAGCAAGACTGGGATTCCAAATCCAACCAACCAACCAAATCCTAAAAACTTCATGGT
Source organism: Carcina quercana (assembly GCA_910589575.2). Classification (NCBI taxonomy): domain Eukaryota; kingdom Metazoa; phylum Arthropoda; class Insecta; order Lepidoptera; family Depressariidae; genus Carcina; species Carcina quercana. The sequence goes on along the minus strand of OU342446.1, from coordinate 3,688,575 downwards.
TACTGGACGTATTTGATGACGTCATTCGATTTTAATCCTTATTGGCTTAGTAATTAGAGATATCGTCATGTCATACTTACGGATCATTGATGTCTTTGCGGGATTCGATGCGATAGCCTTCTATATCCAATTATATATCGTTGGTTATATAGGTTGTACGGCTAGCTAAACTGAGCCAGAATTTTGTTGTTGCGAATAAAATAATTTAAATTTGTAGATTTTATATGATGGTACATGTTGCTTAATTTTTGTTAAAAGATACAAAAGTTGCCTTATAAACTTGAGACCTGGGAGTGACCACACTTAATCTCTCGTTCCATAGTCACTTATCAGGTTAAATGAAAGACAAGTGCGTACCCATTTTATATGTATGTATACTAAAAAAACTGGAACTTCTATCGCCTCTTGTTTTGATTTCTGTGTCAACTTTCATTCAAATCTATGATTAATTTTAGACATTCTGCAATGAGCGGAGGCACCTTTTGCAAATCTTTTCACAAATAACAGGTATTAAATTAGTAGTTATTGTTGAAAATCATCGAAGTGAATGATTGCGACTTCCTTATTGCAGAGTCAGTTCCACTAGGTCACAAGCATCAGAGAAACACGTATAATGATTATTATTTAATACTAGTAGTACTGCAGAAACATACAGAAATGTTTTACAACAAAATAACTTAAAACGAACACCAGCATCACGTCCTCACTGCAGGGGCTTGGCCTACTCTCCTACATAGAGACATAGTCCACCACGCGGTTCCAGTTAGGATTGGTAGAATTCACGCACACCTTTGAATCTCTTCTCAGAGGTGTATAGGTTTCCTCACGATGTTTTCCTTTACCGAAAAGCCGTAATAAATTCGAAATAAATTGGAACTCATTGGTCCGAGCCTGGATCGAACCCAGACCTCGATTGTTCTGTTCAAGGAGTGACGCTCTACCCAACTGCGCTACCATGGCTTTTTTAGTCTATATTACTCAGGAATAATTTAGCATTCTAATGGTGAAATAATTTTTAAAATCGTTTAAGTAGTTTTTGAGTTTTTTCGGACAAACATACAAAAAAATAGTTTCTCTTTTTAATATTGAGTGTAGATTGATAGCTGACACAAAACACCAGTCACATTCCTCAAAATTCTGACAGCAAACGTCACGTGGCGGGACGAATCAAAACGCGATTCGATATTCAAACCGAGAATTGAACATCTTGACCGCTATCGCTGCGCACGCACTTCAAAAACGCCGCCATCTTTGTTCCGCCGCGCCGCGTGCGCTACCGACCGGCCTAAACATACTGTATTCATTACATCGTCAATTGATAATTAAGCTCATGTTAATGATACTCGTACTGCTGAGCTTTCTACCGAGCTTACAAAGACATTCAAAAGAAAGGATCAAGTTGAAACATGTGGTTGGTATATACGTTATACGCACTAATGTATAGCAGCTTTTTGCCCGCGACTTCGTCTGTGTGAAGTTCAAAAATCTCCACAAGAATCATAATATTTGCTTGTCGAAATAGGTGGCAAAGTGATGTGTATGATACATATCATCTCTATATCCTACCCGAAGGCGTACAACATTTGTGAATTTATAAATTAAATTAATGAACTAAAATCCTCTATCAAGATAAATTTAGGACACCTTTTATGTATCAGTATAGAAAGTAGCATGTGTCATAATGTGTCTCTCTCCATTCCATAGAATACGTGCCCGCCACACCAACCAAATGGGGGTAAGTTTCACAAACACCTATGAATTTCTTCTCAGGAGTGTGCAGGTTTCCTCACGATACTTTCCTTCACCAAAAAGCCCGTGGTAATGATTTTTATCATTCGTACATAAATAACAAATAACAAATTGGAACTCATTGGTACGAGCCAGGCTCAAACCCAGACTTCGATTTTTTCAGGACTGACGCTCTAACAACTGATCTACCATGGCTTCATGGCTATAAAAACTGTTTTCTTGTTTATCATCAGATAAGGGAAAGAAGCCCATTCATCATCATCTTAAATTTAATATTTACAAGTCTTTCGTTTTGCTATCATTTTCGCTTTCCCTAAGTTACGATTTCATTCCGAGCATACCACTGAAATCACGACACAAAGTCGGTAACTCCGCTATCGACACAAACTGAGATAATCCCAACATTGGTACAGTGAGGCAAGGTTCTCTCAGTGGCATTGTAGGAGCGAGCCGACAAACAGCCGCCGCGCCTTATGCCAACAATGTGCGGAACCCGGATTGAAGATACGGAGCCTGGATAATCCCACAAAGCGCCGAAACCTCCCAGGTTGCGCGCGAAAATACGTTCTAATATTGCCTTTGATTTCCATTTGATACAAGTAAGTACAATTTTACATTACAACTAACTTTTTAATGCAACTTCTTCTGGGACTTCTGGGAAATGATCCCACAAGAACCCTAAGATATATTCGAGCAAAAAATATGCACTAGCTTTTGTACCATGTCACATTCAGCCTTTCTTGCTCCTACGCAGTGTGTTGAGGGAAATGTCAATTAAAGGTGAATATGACATGGTTGTGTGAAGTGGCAATGGGCAGGCCACATCGCTCGAAGAACCAATAACCGGTGGGGAGTAAAGGTTCTCGAGTGGCGACCACGTACCGGGAAACGTCTACCAGGCCGTCCCCCTACTAGATGGACCGACGACCTGGTTAGAGTCGCGGGGAGTCGCTGGATGCAGGTGGCTCGGGACCGGTCGATGTGGCGTACCATGAGGGAGGCCTATGTCCAGCAGTGGACGTTTCCCGGCTGATGATAATGATGATGACATGGTTAAAAATTGATTGTTTTCGAGTGTGTGTAGGGGTATTAATTAATGCGTTCAAAAAGAACTCAGTAACTGCCTTGAACTGCACAGGTCTACAGCATTCATCCCCTAAAATGTTCAACCCATAGAGGTATAATCTGGGTATATATGTTGTTTTTGTTAATTGTCTCAAAATGCACTAAATTTATTTCGATAAAATTTGGGACCACCTTTAAAGTATGATATAAAAAAAACTTCAAATCTATTCATATTTGTCGGAGCTAACAAGTAATATATCCGGTAATAAACAGGTAATATTTCCGGCTATCTACTATTCCTATAAAAAATCAATAAAGTCATTCTGACTGACTCTAACACATATATATATTTGTATGGACATTGTGTACGGCGGCATCATCATCAACTCAAAATCCCCTGCTTAATTACCACTTAACTTTCATACCGGAACACAACCGTGCTACTAACACTGTTGTTTGGCAGCAGTCTTAGGCAACTAGCCAGGCAGACACAGAAAATGTTCTACTACCAACCAAACCCAGTTCCAATAGGTACCCCCACTGGAAATCGAATCCAGGACCTCCTGATTAAAAGTTTAATCGTGTCGACCAGCACCTTTATAGTGCCGCAGAAATAACGCCACGGAAGCCGTTAAACGTTATAAGAATTTCTTTTATTTGTTACAGAATCACTTGAATTATGAACTAGGGCAGCACAGCAGAAAATCCCAACACGTTGGGCACACGCATAGTTCAAACCAAGCTAAAAACACCGCCGTCGCATCGCCGCGCCGACGATGTAATCTCTTGATACTTTTTCGGCGCCTTTATTTTTTCAATCCCTGACCAGTCGGCGGCCATAGTTGCTTATACTTAGAGAGGCTTTAAATGTATATTGTTGAGTGTAATGGATATGCACTAGAGCATAAATTGGTTTGTTTGTTTGTGAAGTCGACGCCTCTTTGTTGGCGGAATAAAGTGCTTCTTCTTGAAGAGTAGTGACCACTGACTGCGTTTTGTCATACGCAGGTTTCGTATAGCTATTGAATGGGTCTTGATATTGTTGGTGTCATACTATATGGCTTGGAAGTTTTTGCAGCTGAATCCAGCATTTAAATGTTTATGTCAGGGACTACATTTTAAAAAATTATGTATGTTTGTTTATAATATAGATTACTGACAGCAATATACACTGATTTAAAGTTATGTCATCAGCATCAGCCGGGAAACGTCCACAGCTGGACATAGACCTCCTCCAAGGGATGCCACAAAGGCCAGTCCCGAGCCACTTGCATCCAGCGACTCCCCACGACCTTTACCAGGTCGTTCTCCATTTAATAAGAGGACGGCCCGGTAAACGTTTCCTGTACAGATATTTGAATCCTTTAAAAATTAATATTATTAAAAACGCTAATACTATTAAAGCCCTATTGGTTCCGTAGGCTGTTAAGTAATCGTATGTAAGTTGTGTTTTTCTGCTTAACAATTAACTCCCAAAAAGCATCCTTCCACCAATTTTAGTTGAATAATCCCTAACGTGTTTTTCAGTAAGTTAATTCAAACAACTGTAATCTAAACTTGTTAACAAAAACTTATCCGATTAATGACATTTATTCAGGCATAAAACGTATCATCAGGTTGGCAGATACTGCTGGACATAGGCCTCCCTTATGGTTTGCCACCATGAGCGGTCTTGAGCCACTTACGTAATGGCTTCCTGCTACCTTTACTTGGCCTATGAACTGTTTTCAAAGAATCAAAATCTGGACTTTTGTTTGCGAAATTCTAATCTGCAGAAAACCTACCGGAGCCTAAGTGGCGATAGATTATGACGTCAAACAAGATTCATAAGGAAATTACTTGCTTCAAAAGTTTTGATTGATTGATTGAAAAGTCAAAAGAGTATCGCACCAAAGCATCAACCACAAAACTAGTTAGCTCATGAATGGCACCTGCCTGGCTGTAATTAAAACGGTTAGGCCGATGATTTATTTTTCCACATTCTTCAGGCACATTAGCTGTGGTGGAATACCGGGGGAGATTGAGGCAGCTCTTGACAGCGGACTTGAACTCAGGACCTTAAGACTGTCACTTCAACCAGTGATGTACCGACAGCAAACAAACGCTGCCGTTACATGCGATCAATTACCATTTCAATTTTGACCACTTACGTGTCCGAGGCAACACCTAGAATCTAGGGGTACTGGGTTCAATTTCCAGGGCCTAATATGGCTACTGCAAAATTGTATAGTTAATAGCACGGTGTCAGGTAGCTATAAAAGGCTTAAAAAATGACTTGTTGTGCTATGCGTTAGATAGCAGCGTTAAGCCCGCGTAGGCTGCTGCCACCCTTTTACTTTAATACTAGCTTTTAAAAATTATCCAAGAGAAACTACTTGTTCAATCGGGAGAGGAAGTAGCCATATGCTTTTCCGGCTCTTCTCCCTATACAAAAAATCTGGTCATTTTGAATCTCCGTTACGACGTAACGAGGACAAATAAAGAAACTCACCTTCGCATTTATAAGATTAGTATGCCCTAAAAATATCATCTGTGAACTTGCAGACGGTACCTGCGTACGCGCAGCGCACAGGAGCCGCACATGACGTGCGCAGCGAGGGGCCAACTCTGTTTGTGAAGATAATCTCACTGTATACTCACTCGCTACGGTCGAACGTTACACCGCGCCGCCGAGCCGCCTGCGCCTGCGCCGGTATGGTGCATTTACGTACACGTACCTGTCTACAATATGTAATCTGATTTGTAGGGTAAAATATTTATTCCAAGAGGATATAACTATATTTAATAATGAATCTATTTTATTAATACACCAGCCTCTGGCCGCGGTTTCGCCTGCGTTGTCTTTAAGATTTACCTCATGGGAACTAGACAGACAAAAATCAAGACAGGTGCCTTTCTCTTAGGTAATGAAAGTATGAAAAAGTGAATTATTTATTTATACCATACCATATTTTAGTAGTTATTCTACTATTAGGGGCGGAGACAAATATATAGAGTTATTAAATGATCATTGTTAAAAAACGACTAAATATTGTCAAATCGTTATAGGTATCGTTTCGAACCTATCAAAGGTCCTTTATCACGGCGAGTGAGACAAGTTCATTGCATCGAGAAAGGTTAAATAATTTAATGTTTAAATAATTTACTTATAGTTGGTGGTAAGGTATTTTCTATGTCTACCTGGCTAGCTTCCACCCAGTTACCTAAGTCTGCCGCCTTCATCTTCGTCTTATCGTGTCGGCTGTAAGATCGATGACCGACCTCACACACCCTCGTGTCAGAGTTGTTGATCCGCCATAGTCCTCTGACATGTCTCATGTAGCTACTACCTGTCGTAGATAGTAACCGGTGACAACGGATTAACGTGACTAACGAAGCACGGAATCATCTTACTTTTCAGACGATCAGGATATTCAGCCTGCACTGGCCTAACAAAACTGGGGAAAGTCTCTCACAGTGATATTTGACAAACAAACATGGTACACTCGAGTACAAAAATATGTATCCACTTTTGAAACATGTCACATTCACTATTGCTTGTACCTATGTAGTGTGCTGAGGGAAATGTCAATTAAAGGTAACTGTGACAAGGTTCAAAAGTGGATACATATTTTTGTACTAAAGTGTACCAACAACCAAGAAAACAAATGAAAAACCCCAGAAACCAAATAGAGCGATTTTCGAAAATTAAACTAGTCAATTTATGGCTCATTAACTAGCTGATTTTTAATTTATCCAGATATTTGATTCAAATTTAATTCAAAATACAAATACAGAGGAAAAGGAACAGCTTATTTCTACAATAAATTTCAGCAATCCAGCAGTCCAATAAAGTCCAAGAAATAGTGGAGAGAATCCGATTCGGGATGTATGAAATGGTTAACTTATCCACTTTAAGGGAGTAAAGAAAAATTACATAATAATCCGAAAAGTGTTTAATTATTAATTTACAAAACCCAAAAAGAATCTGCTATATTTATTAATGACCTGGGGTTTGTCTCCGCTGGAAGTTCTAGAGTCTATTTTCTCCGGCCTCGGCAAACTAAATAACAAAACTAAATTGAATTATAACTATCAACACATTTTTGTGACTTTTAGTACAAGACCAATCGTAATTCGTATGAAAGAAAACACTACACTTCTCTTTCCCATTGGGAAAACAGATTATTTGGTATTTACACTAACAACAAATTAGAACCCAATGATAGCTTGTTCCCTGTTTCTTCTTTTTACACTGGTACGATCAGTAATGTTCAGTATTCCATGTTTTTAAAAGGGTTTTCAAGAACAATTAGAACAAGAGATTACATGTAAACCTCATTCGTCTAATTTCTTGTTATCAGGAAAGCTCTTGTTGTGCAGTGTCTTCAATTCCTTTAGATACTCCCTTTTCCATTGCTCTAAGCGGTCTAAATCTTCTTGGGTTAATTTCACAGTTTTTCTTTCAGAATCCTGACGTCCTAATGGATCCGAGGGAAGGTCTTCGTTGCTGGAATCCACCAGTAAGGTGCTAGTGGGAAAGTCAGGGCTCCCCAAAAAGGCAAAGAATAGATATTTAACAGCAAATAAATCTACCGGTTTCTCCTTCATGAAGTCCATGCTCGAAAAGGTTGAGCACGCTAGATTCTGCTGGAGGAACAATGACTTTAGAGCTCGAGGAATCATTGTTGTCATCTCATTTGCCTTTTGTTTCTTCTCCTGGTGAATTGACTGGTACCTGCGGCTGTGGCACGTGATTGCAGCAGCGTTGAACTGCCGCATCTGAGGCAACCGAACCGATATAATTGTTCTCAAATACCTCATTTTTACAACCAGATATTCCACTTGGAAAATTTTCCCAGCCAACGTTACATAACTCAGTTTGTTTTTAATGAATGACATAACATGTCATAGACATAAAACAAATGAACAAAACAAAAAGTTTTATTAGAAATATTATGTTGTATTAACACTTTGTAGTAACAAAAGGGGGAAATGTACAGGACTCTACATTTATTCTTGAAGATAGTCCACCGCTGTACCCTAATCTCCTCCTCTACAGTGAATGCCAACGTGGGAATTGTTTTATTAGTATAAATTACACTTTTGTGATAGCGTTCAGAGGAAGGCTTTTTCATAATCAACTGCATAAAGTCCTCTATTGAACACTAGACACACACATGCCGTGACGTACTTTCCGTAGCAAATGCCCATGTTAAATTCCAGTAAGATGTTATTGTTACATAGGTAGGTACTGCTGTCAATTTGCTGAATAGCTTTGCCTTAGTCGCCTTTTGAGACACCTATGACGAAATGAGATGGTCTTATTCTAAATCCGAGACCACACAGCAAGTCAAAAGGCAGGCATATGTTAAGCATAAAATCAATCCACATTTTGCTATAAACAGAAATGATTAACAAATTATAACAGGTACACTCGAGTACAAAAATATGTTTCTAATTTTGAACCATTCACCTTTAATTGAGATTTCCTTCAACACACGGTATAGGAACAAGGAAGAGTGAATGTGACATGGTGCAAAAGTAGATACATATTTTTGTACTACAGTGTACATCTATTGTATCATTATTTATTTCACTAATAAGATATGGTAATTTCAACTGTTCTGTGGCATCAATTTCAACTACTTTTCTGTTTTCTTGGCATTTGTTTTGTCTTCTCTCACCTTTATCTCTCCACTTTGAATCTTTCTCTTTATCTCATTCAGTTTCTCTCGATTCAACTTCAAGAAGTATCCATCTTCGCTAGACTGGTCTAGATTGCCTCGAGATCCAAGTCCAAATTTCGGGAAATCATCTCCAGATTTCGATTGTGCAAACCAGACAATCTTGTAATATTTTGATAGAGTCCCCAATAGCAAATTGTATTTTTCACTTGGTGAATTATATCTCAAACTAGAAGCAGCGTGGTGGAATTTACATTCGGGCGAAAAGTTCTCATGCCTTTTAAAATGAAAGAAGCTGTTTGATAATAGTCGTAAAGGCTTTTTCTGTCGTGTTTTAAGGTGGATGCAACTGATCACTTGAAGGTTTATCTTAGTCTTATAAGCTCTGTGGAGTGAACGAGTTATTGGTATCATTATTTGCTTCCCTGGTTGTGATATTGCTCGTTGAATGGGCAGGGGTACTGCTATTGTATGTAGATATTGGGTGTGGAAATAAAACTATAAGTTTGGTTGACAGATTTGAAATTGGATTTGTAGGATATTTTGCTCATTTTGACAGCCAGTATGTGACAGATGGTTTTCTTCTGTGATTTGATAAGGAGATGTCACCACACTTAGCCTGTGATACAGAAGATAGTAAAATAGCCAGCCTTTTGGTATTTTAAATGAACTAATTCTACCGTACATACTTGCTCAGTCTTTTACAACCGGTCTACCAGAAGAAATATAGAAGAACGGCAAGGCACGGAAGGAAATACATGCACAAAATGTGGCATATAGATTCAATTGGTCTGTGGGAACACACAAAGAAATTTTTGTTAGAAACTGATTTTATTTCTTCACATTGGTACTTGTTAGACGCACTTTAGTCGGAGAGATTTAAATATAGTGATAGGTAGAGCGGGCATTGGGAAACAGATTAAGAAATTGCGCTCGGCTTTCAGTTGAAGGAATTTTTATCGCTTTTTCCCTTTTAATATGTTTACTATGGGTTTCCACTTGACCTTCATCTCACAATAATGATTAAGCATGGAAGTATACCTACCCAGAAGCAAGAGGGTTGAGGATAGTAGTCATAATACGTGCTTAAAAAGTTCTCGAAGATAAGTGTAACGGCAAAATACCCCACTGGGAATCGAACCTACGATCTCCGGATTACAACTAAAAGTAAAAGAAGTAGCATACCTGACTTTGTGCAGAAATTATCTAAAAATAGGACATCGGACTATATTGTCGCGAAATGAGTATTATTAACATACAACTTCCTACGGAAGGCCATCTAGTGACCATTAGCTGCGTAACGGCTATTGTAGCTGACAATAAAGTTGACATTAATGATATTCATTTCGCGGTACTATAATTTCATCTCCTATTTTTAAGTAATTACTTATTAGCCAGCTGTTCCATTTCAAAAGATTATGGCAACCGAAAAGTATGGAAGCATTCTGAGCGGAAACCCGATAAATTCAAACAGCGCACATAGATAGGTAGGTTAGATATATAGGATTAGGTTAGATAGATAGGATCTGATCACAGTGAACAGTGATATTTTAGGAATTGTTAAAACAACATTCGAGAAAACATGTTCTATTTACTAACAAGTCAATAATTTTAACATAAATCAACGCTTTCAGAGACCATTTCCGAGAGAACTCTACACCAGAATCACTTCTTATCCTTTTTCTCAGCTTTTACCATCTTTTCCCTTATCTTCTCCAAGTCTGCTTTTGTTTTTCGATAGAAGAATTCTTCTTCTCTCGCTGCGCCAAGTTGACCCATGGCTCCACCAGCCTCTTTTATTGACCCTCCAGCACCACCTCCTTTGCCAGCTCCGGACCCTGGACTTCCTGGCTCTGAGTAGCTCCTGACTTTAGACAGCCATGTTGGCCTTGGGACGCCAATCAATACCAGACTTCTACGACCTTTGAAAAGGCTGGAGAAAAGGTTTTCAGTAGCCATTATGTGGTATTTTTGCCCTTTATTTTTACTTCGGCATTAAAATTAAAATGACAGAATGTTTTTACTTCATTTATTTTTAATTCTGACATTTAGTCCTGAAAATCACTGACCTTTTTTGACAAAGTCTTTTTAATGTTTTGGTTCATTAATGAAAATGAAAATTTTGAAATGTTCGGGGTTCGGTAATAAATTACTGATCATGAGAAACTTTCCTTTATCATTAATAAATCACATATATAGTAAAATCATACAGAAGACATCAACGAGCTCTATAAAACGTTAGACTGTTTGATTTCTGCGAAACTAAAAACGATTAATTTCCCTTATTGTTATTTAAAAAATGTAGTTGTATTTGGATTGGTTAAAAACGTCCTCAAGCGACCCATTGCCGTAAAATTTTAATTTAGCGCAATCTGTTAGTATGTCTTTGAACTGTTCCGTACCTTTTACTTTTAATTTAGCGCGATCTGTTAATATATTTTGGTACTATTACAAACAGTATTTCATCTAAACGTTTTTTATTACGCGTACTTTTGTTTTCGTAGTAGCTCGTAGCAGAGATAACTAGTAACAAGTTCTTCAAAAGTTTGTCAGATGTCGCTCTTGACGTAGTTCGAAAGCTATTTGACAGATGGAGCTGTAAGGCAGTTTAAAATCAAATACTAAGCAAATAACTTATTTATCATCTAAAGCTATTATTTTACATAACAATAAATAAATAATGGCAATTTAGTGTCCGTTAGATAGTATTGATTGGACAACTAGCGCCACTAGCGACGGGATTATCACCGGATCGGTAAGTTAGTGCTAAGTTCAACAAGCCACCGGCATAACTCGAACTTTAGTCAACTTCAGTCAGTGACCGTGAGGGATGGCAGTAGGACCGCCGTAGCACGCTCTAAAAATACCTTTCGAATTCCGATCGCGCTAAAAAGAGAACCATCAATTCAAAATAAAAACTTTTTGCATAGTAATAACCGGCCAGTATTTTTTTATTTCTTTACAAGTTGCTGTATTATAGAATCCAGCGCCAGTTTTATTTATTTTGTTGTTGTTCCTGTGTATTCGCGGAATAGGTTGTGTGTTTCTATTGTTTAGTGAATTGATACAGAATCGATGTTGTAGTTTGGAAGGATGTTATCGTCGTCGTACATGTTTCTAGGAAAACATTTTGGACTTGGATGGGATTAAACTACTGGTAAGTGAGCAGTATTTTCCTAGCAGTTTTACGCAATTTAATTTTCTGTTATGTTTCAAAATATAAACATCTAAGGTTTAAAATAACCATTGGAAATATTAACTTGAATCAAATAAATTTTGTTCATTTTTATTGAATAATTAATACTCATAGAGAAGGATTTTGTCCCAACGGATTCAAGTACAAAGCCAGGACTAAAAGTACCGTTCCAAAAGGATGTCATTGGACCTTGTTGAACTCCTGGCTGGATTAAATTGAATTTAGAAGCATCTTAATACCTCAAATTATAGTTCTTCGTAAAGCACTTTGTATTTGGAATAACGTTGGTTGACTGACGTCACTTAACAACATTCTGATTGGAATATGACTGTTTTGAAAATAGTTTCATTCAATGATGTTGAAAATAACGATAAAACGTTTTGCGTTTTTCTTTTCTAGTCAATAATCAAAATCATTATTTATTGAATAAGATTTAAGTTAAACACAGATAATTTTGTAAGTTGTATTTTCTTTTATGAAATATTGTTTCTTGAACGAGCAAGCGCAAAAATAACTTCAATTAAAGACCATTTAATTTAGAAATCAACCGTAAATAAATGCAGTGTACATTTCATAACTATTCTTAATTCAAAATGTCCAGCTATCAACGCACCAAGAATAAAATCAACATAAAAGATTGTGACAAGATTTCGCAATGAAACGAACGCCCCGTGTAATAAAAGAAGCGGCCACGGTCGTATCCATTGACAGTTTTGCGTTGTAAATCGAACAGCCACCCTTGCAAAACCACCGTTGTAGACGATACTCCTTTGTTTTGCAACCTTTTTTCGGCCACAACCTTGAATCGGAACCGGCCAGTTATAATTTGAAATTAAACAAATCCGGCATTACTTTTTTAATGCTTTGTCTTTGGAAAAGATTTTCTGAATTTTGGGATATGATGTATACAAGTAAAATGTAGGAATTCATCATCCGGGAAACGTCAAAAACTGATGGTAGACTCCCCCATGGTACACCACGGGTCCCAAGTCGCTTGCATCCAACGACTCCCCGGGACCTTTACCAGGTGGTCAGTCCATCTAGCAGTGTGACGGCCCAGTACACGTTTCCCGGTACGTGATCGCCACTCGATAACTCTTGCTCTGCATTGGTGGTCCGTTCTTCCAGATATGCAACCAATTCAACTCACTGACTCGTCAATATACGAGTACTTTATGTTAATTTTATACAAAGTAATATATTGGATTTTTGCTTCATTGATCACTTTTGCTCAATACATAAATTTTAAATCTTTACTTCTTTTCTCACACGTAACTTGCATCGGGTGTCCCTTTTTCTCAGAGTTGCACTAACTCAGAAAAAATGTTATCACTACTTAAAAATATTATTATGACGATTTACCTAAAGTGACATGAAATCTATTGGATACCATTAGCTTGAGAATTGGGACCTAGCTTGTGCAGTATCTCAATCTCCTATTCATGGTCAGCCAGAGTCCTCCTATACGGCGGGCGGGCTATCTATGAAAGAATTTGCTACAATTATAACACTTGGCATCGTATTGGTGATCGCAGCAAGATGTTGATACATAAATAGATGCTCCCCATCTCTTAGTATCATTTTACAATGTCCTATAAAGCCATGTATCACAAAATCAAAATGAACCGGTGCCGGTATCAATTTAAAAATGTTTAAAAACGTATTATTTAACAATGATGTAAAAACAATTACCTTGGTTTGTCTGCTCTTCCGTACAATGAAAAAACAAGGTTTACGTTTAAAAAAAACTTGAAAGGTCTCTAGAGATGCGCCGGAGTGAATCAACTCGCGAGTGTTGACAAAAAATAACCTCTCTTTTGTAAAAAGGTCGCCGCTTCCGTTAAGCTTCTCCTATTCTTGACTTTAACCACAGATTATACTACTATGAAATAGATACGTCAGTTCATTTGTCTCACTTGTGTCTAACCACAAACACCATGTGCTATTCAGGTATCTAGCTGGCAGACCCAGACTACCTCAATATCGTAGTTTCTATGGAAGCTTCATTTTTCTAAACTTGGCAGGTCCAGAGCACTCTTTATACGCCGAGTTTGTCTTAAGAGACTCACTACAAGTGCCAACTCACTTTTACTCGTAACTTCACCTGAGTGGATTTCAGAAATTAACCCACGAAAACGACTTATTCGATCGGGGTAAAAAGAAGGACATACCTTCTTCGACCCTTCAGCTATCCCTGTCCAAAAATTGAGTCAAAATAACATTTTTAAGGGGGTAGTTGAAGTGCCGGAAAGGAACATAAGCTACTTTTAATCCCGATCGTAGAAGTAGTTACCGTGGGATAATTTTTTAAATATGCATGAATAAACTTTGCGTCTAAAAGTATCATACTATAGAAACTGAGTTTGTTATTTGATCCTCCCTTCACATCGTAAGGAGAGTCAAAATGAGTCGATTTTAGCTTAAGTATGTATAGTGAATAAGTAGACACCGAAGTGAAATCCATGCAGACGAAATATGAAATATGAAAAATATTTATTTTCTTGTATATGATTACCTTAACAGTGCAGTTTTTGGGACACTTCTTTTAAGTTTAAAAAACTTGTATTAGGAGGCCCCGCTCTTCCGCTAGTTATTTAAGTTATACAAATACTATTTTTATTTATATCATAGGTGCTACTTACAATTAACGTGTGTGTGAGTGTGTGTGTGATATAACTATGATACTACCTCTAAAAGAGCTTCGGTTTGTTGGTATGTTTTTGCTTTAATCCATCGCGCTAAAAAGCTAGTTAATAATAAATACTTTACTGAAGTACTAATATTTTCTAAAGCTGCGTTTCCACCAAAATTGTTGGTAACTTTTGTGTTGCCAACTCTCTAGAAAATCACCAACTTTGCGTTTCCACCGAGTCGCCAACAATTGTGGAAATCATTTCAGTTGACAACAAACTGTCTCCACCATCGCAATAATGTCGATCGACGATGATATTATGCGAGCAGCTGCAGTGTTTATAATTTTAAGCAAAAAGAAAAGAAAAATTTTTATCTTTTATTTTCTTTTTCTCTCTGAAAAACTGCGTCGTCAAATTTTTTATTTTCCTTTGTATTTCAAGTACATGTATACTCATAGCATCACTAATAGATTTCCATGCATCTTTTTTCATATTTTTGTTTTTGTAATTTGGATCACTTGCGTCCCATAATTCATGTTTATTGTGATATAATTCAATTAACGTCTCGGTCAATTCGTTCGTCCACGTGACAGACATGTTTATTGGCAACTAATGTTGGCAACCTGTGAGCGTCTCCACAGGGTAAACAAATGTTGGTAACAAGCGTTTTCCTTTGATGTTACCGCTGACATTTGTTGATGACTTTGGTTGCCAACACAAGAAAATTACAGCAACTTTTGTCACCAACACGCGTTGGTAACACAAAAGTTGGCAATTTTCGTTTGGTGGAGACGTAGCTTAAGGCTATTCATTCTGACCTACTTATGGCAGATAGAAACTAATAAAAACGTGATTTTAGATTCATAGAGAATAACGCCATTGTCCGCTTTTACCTATTACTATGTCGTGTTTGTAAAGTATTTGTTGACAGATTGAAAGGGATTCGTGTCATGAAGCCACGATGTTTTAATTGAGAAATAACTGAACGGATATTTTGCTCAAAGAGATCATTGGGAAATAGTGAAAATACGAGTATCCCACGATTTGAGTTGATGTTGCTTTTGACAACAAGGGAGAGATATTTTGAAAATGAATAACATGATTGTGTTAGTGTAGTAAAGGGAAATGCGTAAATGTTTATGTTTTATGATTGTGCAAATAAAACATAAAATAGGTTTTTATTTTCTCTCTCCACATCTTCATGTATCTAGTTACACATTATTTAAAAACAATGGTTGTGGGAGAGCTGGTTATGGGCTAAGCTCGAGGCCAGTGTTATGAGTAGCCAGGTCTCCCCACACGGAATTCATGTCTCTGGTATACATTACTTAAATTTAAAAGAGAAATAAACGTATAATATAGTGGAACAACAGAATCACAAACAATATGGCACTATAGATGTTACGTTACGAGTAGGTATGTAATTGTTTGGTTTATATATCACAAGTACGCGGAATGTGTGAGTGTGTATTTAAATAAGCTTTTTAACTCAAAACAAGTCATGTTTATGAACATCGAATACTAGATTGATTGGTTTTATTACTTTATAGAAATTCTTCGGCAAATATGTGTTTTTTTCTGCGAAACTTCGAAATAGATTGAACCAATTTTTTTCTTCTTCGAATTTTGAATTTATTTTCGCTCTTCACCTCATAGGATGACTTCGATTTAAAGCTTGCTCATTCAAAATCCTTATTAATGAGGCGCTGGTTTTGTTACCTTCACAACAGTGCCATGAACACTGATTTTTAGTGGCAGACTTAGGTAATATTCGTGGTGGTAACTAGATAGGCAGTAGAAAAAGACAGAAACAATCTTTTAGTTTTCTGATTCAACTTCATTAAAACATGTATTTACGAACTAGCTTGTCAGTAAGTTCGTATTTGTACTTCAGAAATTCTCCAACGGCAACTGTTGGTTAGATTGGGATAAAACTTACATATGTCGCTGACCCTTTAATTATTCTTATAAAAAACAAGTATTAAATTTAAAAAAATTAAAATGCCCCCTATATATCATACGAAAATTATAAACAAAAATACATTTTATGCCGAAAATGCCCAACATCAGCTCTACAAACTTCTGAATTGATTTTTACCAAATAATAGTATATCTAAGAACCAAGCAAGGAAACTTGCTTTCACGTAAAAAAACGCATCAAAATCGGTACTTCTGTTTGAGAGCTACAATACCAGACAGACAGCCAGACACACAGACATTGGCGTCAAACTTATAAAACCCTATTTTTGCGTCGGGGGCTAACAACAAGTCATACTTACTTCCCGCGAACAAACACACTTAAAATCCAGTTAGCAAGTCACGTTGTTTTTCTTCTACAAAAGATGTGTTTCCAACCCTACTAACTCAATTTAAGCCAATTCCGGTAAACACCTCACGAGATTGACCCCTTAATGCGGTCTGGACCCTCAATTGGATCTTCCCGTTTGCCAGTCCATTGGTTGTTGATCTCTTAACCTACTTCTCGTGCAATGGAGGGTTATGATTTACGAATGCGTTCTAAGAGGATTACAATGCGTTATTGCATCGTCAATCATCATTCATCAGCCGATAAACGGTAGCGCATTTGCTATGTCCGCCTGGCTAGCTACCACCATGTTACCTAAATCTGCCGCCAAACGGCTGTTTCATTAGCACTCATGTGTTCCCTGTATGGAAGGTAGCAGAGCCAGCACTCGAGGTTTTTGAGTGTGCATGCTGACAATCAAACGGCTTCATGATCACTTACCACCATGAGATGAAGGCCAAGTGCAAAACTGTCATAAATTGCTCCTCTGCCATAAATACCTAGACGCCTAAACGAATGAGATTTGGCGGGTTGTTGCTGCCCATCTCCTTGTTTTGTACTTTTTTGGCTTTTTATTAAATCCAGAGTGAAGAGATCTTATTCCAAAATACGTGGATTAATTACAAATATCCTTAATCAGCCCTTATTATTTTGAAGCAGTTTATTTAAATCTCACCTGATAGTGCCTGTTTATCCACCTTTTGAATGAGGCAAAGAAAAGCATTCTCAACCACATTGCCTGACCTGTTGATGTCACATTTTTACACGCGTTTCTACAAGATGACCTATATAAATAACATAGAAAATAATCTTAATGATTGAACAATGAATGTAAAAAGATTATCGGGCGGGCGGCACAGTAACATATATTTAGCTTCATGATTTCGTCACTTGGAATTCCCTCTATTTGTCTTCTACAACACGCAAATCCAAGGCCTATAAAACATCGTTTAGCCATTAGCCATGAATCCCACAGTACCATCAACAGAAATATTCGTTAATAGAGCCTCCGATGAGCAAGATGGTGGATTCTTGCGAAACGCATGACCTTTGGGGTTTATTAAATGCAACCTGATGCAGCTTCAAGGTGATAATTATACGATACATTAACTTTTGATGAATAGGTTATTAAATTCAGTTTCGTTTAGATAGGTGTAGAGAGGGATAAGCCCTTGACTTGACCTGATTTCTAGTTCAAGGTTTTTCATGCTCCAAACATAAATTTACGCTTTTGCCCACGACTTCATTCGCTTGGATTTCGGAAAGTATCCCACGGGAACTTCGTCGATCGGGATAAAAAGTAACTTATGTCCTTTTTCAGCCCTTCAACTATTCCTATACGAAAATTCAAGCCATTCTGACACTCCGTTACGACGGGAGAGAAGTACAAACAAACTAATTTTCGCATTTATAATATTAAGTATGGAAAAATGTTGATATTCTTTTTAGGAATTTAATAATGGACCTGGGACTAATATGTATTATGATATTAATAATTGAAGGATGATTAAGCTTTGCAAGCAGTGACCAAAATTGATCATAATTTTTTAATACGGATTCCTATGAAATAGAAATTCTAATTTTACCTAAGAAGACATAGATATAGACATAGACACAACTTTATTTAATAACACACACAACACAATACACATAGAAAAAACACATTAAGAAAAATATATTAAAACAAAACTACAAACACAAAAACAAAACTAATTAAACAAAAACAAAAATACTTAAAACTGATAAACAAAAATTGAAGCTATATATGTACATACATAAAATTTGGTTGTGTCCTTGTTGAGTCGATCTGAAATTTTCATCGAAATCGCCTGAGACGTGTCCAAGATCGTCGTGGCATAAATATTTACAAGGATTGACAGAAAATTCAAAAATATAACCAAAAAGTAATATGTCCATCTTTAACTATTAATAAGTAATGCATGTTAGGTTATTTTGGCAAAGCGTGGAAGGATAAAGAGTGGAATGTAGCGATCTATGATGGAAACTCATGTCCAACAGTGGACTCATGGAACCGATTATGATGATTTACGTAACAAGTATGTATTTTCAAAATAAAATATTCTTCTGCCTCGTTTTTAGCGACCCTGTATCAAAGTTTTTCCGTCTGCTTCTTCATCTGTTTTTATTTATTTCCCGGTGTACAATAAAGAATATTTGTATTTTATTGTAAAAATGTACATGTTTTCAGAATTAAAATAATTGAATTAAATTAACACAAGAAAAATCAATCAGTAATGTGATAATATAACCTTAAAAATATTTACGTATGTAAAGTAATAAACACCTTAATAATATTCCGGTAATAAAATATAATATAATTAATCTGAGGCTTTTGGGTAAGCATGCTTTTACATCCTAACGAATTTATTATAGTTACCAATCAGATGGGACGAATTTCATGTGCAGACGCATTATACCTATTTTAAAAAAAAATTGATACAATCGCTCAACGACTATCCCTTGAATGAAACGGTTGACAGAGACTCGTGACATAACTTAACTCCTGCGCACTGAATACTAATCAGAAATTGTGACAGATAACATTTTTCATATTTTTTGGTAACATTTTAATTTTAAATACACGCTTGCGCAGCACATTGTATCTGTACAGTAAAGACCGCAATGAAGCCTACCTATTAAGATATATAGTAAATAGCTAGTTTATTAAGTATAGAAATAGAAATAATACAGTTTGTAACAAATACAAACGTTGGTAGGTACAAACGAAGTTAAATCCTAGATCGTGAGGTAGCCAGATCTCCATTTCATATCCTTTTTAAACAGAATCCTTACCAAATTTCTTTTACTACAATCTTGTGAAATAGTATAAGTAGAGGCAATCAAATAAATATAATGTCGGTAAACGAATATAATTATCGTAACACTTTAATGTCTGCTAATGGGCAGACATAGATGGCGTTTTAACGATAATTTAAAATGAGTGTAAAAATTAAAATTATAATTCACTATGAAGTTGTATGTCAGTGATACTCTTTTCCCGAAATTATATTCCGATGGCTTCTTTCGAAGTTCGACATGGCAAAGCCACCTGTTTCTCAGAACTCTGATTACGTTTTACTAATTGATCCATATGTTACAGAGGGATGTAAGCTTCTTGCTATGACGTGTCATAATAAAGTAAAAGACGTTTTATACTTTGTCGATTTTAGTTAGCAATTTCAAACACGTTGCCTGACAAAGCCACGACGATCAAAACTTCAGAGTCGCTGATCGTTCCTTCTTCTTCTGAAGACATGCGAAGAGAAACATACACCTTTTATACTATGATGAAGGTGTATCTGGGGTTCATGGGCTATGAGGTGGGGTTCATGAAGTCGCCTCGTGTACAATAATAACACGTACGCGTCGAGATGCGCTTGCGCAGTGTGGCAATCGAAAATTAATGTTTTTCATCTCAGCCACTGACGGGAACACTTATTTCTTACTCAGTTGTTTGTACAATTACAGCACTTTTATTGTTTGAGCACACTGTAAAGTCAAGGTCATTAGCTACAGCAGTGGCTACAGCTCTCAAACTAGATTTATGCGTTACACAATGCAGAAATAGTATATTTGGGTCTATAGGTAACCTTGAACTTTGGCTTGGCTTTGAAAATAACTAGCGAACGTATATTTTACGAGATGCTAGCCTTTATTTAACTTATTGTTTGTTTGTGGCTAGGTGACTTCCCTGAGTGATGTTACCATCGAGCCAGCTGGTCTGATGCCGGAGACGGAAGTTGGTCATAGGAACTCCTAAAATATAAAATACACAATATAAACTTGTTGTGTTTCCGATGACAATGGAATGTTAAAGTGCAGTTTACAAAAAGCTAATATTTAAAATAAATAATAATATAATATAGTAAATAAATTCTTTATTTCAGATAAACATCCATAAAATAAAATAAAAAATATACTAAAAATAAAATACTACTCTAAAAAATAAGAGAAGCATGTCATGCTAATACTGTCATATTTTTTATTTTCTATTTGCGTCCTGGTGAACACCAAGCCAGGATCTAAAAATGGGGAATGGGGAATTTATTTTAACAAAAATTTATTCTTATACGAGAGAGTAGGTACGTAATCTGTAATGTTACTTTGAAACAAGTTTCTTTGTAAAGCTTTTTTATGTTTTTGTAATTCAATTGCAGTCTGCGAAAATTCTTATGTAAATGCTGTGCTTTTTAGCAGGTATTTGTGTACAAGCTATTCATTTGCTTATTTTGGATTTTACAGTAAGATAACTCCCGCAACAACTACATTGCCAACACGATAATATGGGTTGCCTGCAAAAAGTCTTAGAAATTAATATAATATAAACACTGGCGATATATTTTTTAACGTACTAAATTTGATATAAAATACTTTCATTCATTAAAAATATGGGTGAAGTTAGTTCTTAATCGGATCTTAGACCATAAAAATTTGAAGGACCGGAAAAGAGCACGGATTATCCGGATCGAGCAAGTATTTCCCGTGGTATAATTTATGAAGTTCACGCAGATTAAGCCGCAGCGTAATAGAATACAAATTTATAATAAGTAATAATGCTAGATATATATGTAACAAAGTATCTCACTCAAGTCATTCCATTTTAGTTTTTTGCTACAGCCACCGCCCACCACCTAATAAGTAGAAGTGTACGTACGCTAAACCAGTGTGAACACCGGCGGCTACCTGCGTACGCGCCATTTCTAGTTTTTGCTATACTTACGCAAGCATATGTAGTCATATATACAAACCTGTTGTATGGTTGTAGAGCATAATAACTTTGATACTTAACTCTATCAAAAAACATAATAGTTCTTACCATCGATCGAAAAATTAACAGATATGACTCGTTTAATACGCCTGAATTGTTATAAGCGAGTGTCCTGTTTCGTCTTTAAAAGTATCATTTATCATCGTGTGATACATGTCAAACATCAAATATTCACGAATCTGCTAACAAATTAAATTCCTCTGACGTATTTTTTTGGTACTTTAAAACGGTAGTCTAAAATCACTATTATGTCATTATCCGTTACATATTTTTCCAGCTAAGCATTAGCCAAAATAACCAATCAGCTATACCGCTTCAAATTCTCAACGGTTTTCCAGGAATTTTTTAACCACAGATCAAGTCTTCTGTCTTTAACTAAATAGAAGATTTGTTTCTAACAATCACGCAACTTAAACCCGAGAAAGTTTCACGGTAATTCTGTCATATATCTTTTTTCTAGAGCTAAATGTTTTAAAGATATCTGACTCTTTAGGAGAGAATCCAGGTGATATGAACCCCTCGGTGGTCATCCTCTGCGCAAGTCGAGGAGCCCTGGGAACTCCATGAACACTCTTTGTGACCAGAACCTACTTTTTACAGCACAGGTTGACGAA
The DNA here is from genome assembly GCA_910589575.2 of Carcina quercana. Classification (NCBI taxonomy): domain Eukaryota; kingdom Metazoa; phylum Arthropoda; class Insecta; order Lepidoptera; family Depressariidae; genus Carcina; species Carcina quercana. The sequence continues at coordinate 3,666,558 of OU342446.1, read as the reverse complement.
ACCTAAGCAGCATGTCTGTAGTTTGGTTATTGAAGGAACCAGTTCAATTCAAAGGAAGCAGGTAAACCCGCGCCGTCAACTCGTAGTGGGTTCACCTGGTCATATCTTCGACCTTGCAACTTACAATTCGCTCGACGCCTCACGTGTAGGATCACTTGATTAGGACAGTGGCTGTCAAACTTGTTGGAAATTTATTTTGCTAGCTTTAAAATATACTAAGGCAAAGCGTTATAATAAGCATTCTAAAAAATTTACAAACTATATATTTTAAAAATTTTTTAAAAATTTACAAATACATAAATATTAACAAACTAAGAATTACTAAGGTTTTACCGAATTATTCAAATAACTGATTTGTTACTCCACCCTGACGCAAAGTATGATATGTTTATCATTCGTCCCATAATATATGAATTCTCGACACTCGAAATTTACATCAGGAAACAAAACAATTTATAGTAAATTAATCCATACATATAATTTTTTTAATACAATACTTTTCATAAGTTTCAGGTTATATTTCTGTTAGTTTGGTACTATTTTTGTTCTATTACGGATATATGGACAAAATTTCTTTTGCCATAATATTTTATAGCCTTTGTGGTGAAATGAAAAAGCTAAATCATATAAACAATTACAATCGAGTAAGTTGGGTTATCGAATTTGGGGGGCCTTTGTATCATGAAACCCAAGTAAAAATTAAATAATATTAGATATCTTAAATTTTATAGGAGTTTAATGCCCTTTACGGTTTAACATACAATCTAACCGCAGTCTGATTTTGTGTCGTCGCTATTATGTCCTACGGCCTAACTATTTTTAGATAAGACATGACAAGTTTGAGATCCGCCGTCCACCAGTCCGTCTGCCAGTGAAAGGGGCCGTCCTTGCCGTCTCAACGTGATTCTATTACGTACAAAGCTACAAAGTGTACACCTGTCCGTGTGTCAAGTTTAATAGAGCGGTGGAATGTCTGCTCTTTGTTTGGCAATGTTGATCTGCTCCGAAGACGACATGGTTATATTCGGCTAAAAGCAAACTATTTCAAACTACAATTATTGTATACAAGCGTCTGGAATAGAGGGGAGGCGGTGTTGATGGGTAGTGCGAACGTATGTAGATTGATCTTACTGTAACTTTTGTTATATTTTACTTTTTTATTTATTTTCAAGAAAGACATACAGTGTTAATGAAAAAAATATTTATAGAACACAGATATAAGAACATAGACTAATAATAATTAAGTCTAATTGATACATAGTTTTAAAATTAAAACTAAAATTTGAATAATGCAATTAATTAATAAAATGAATGCTAAGCAATGAAAGTCAATTTAATTTTTAAACAAAGAAACGAACACCTTTGTAGTCAGATTTTTAGGATAAAAAGTTGTTTAAGGCGATAGATAAAAAAGCTATTTTATAATAAGCTTTAACTAAAATTTTACAAACCACTGACAAAGAAATGTCGTATCTAGGAAATTTCACTCACATTGATTTGCAAAATAGGATGTAGATACGTTTAGGTTTTTGGCCTGCTATTGCCCCTTGACTATAGCTACCACCATTTTGTGGCCTAATACAGCTACATGGTCAGTTCTACATTAGCACTGAATTCTGAATAAAGTAACTTTACAATATTTTAACCCCCGACGCAAAAAACAGGGGTGTTATAAGTTTGACGCCAATGTCTGTTTGTGGCATCGTAGCTCTTTTTTTTTTTTACGTGAAAGCAAGTTTGCTTGCGGAGGTTCTTAGCTATATTTTTCTCATCGTAATTATATGATTATTGCGTATGGAGTTAAATACATAATCATTATTCATTTTTAGTATACAAAAAATATATACTGATTCATTTTTTGAGGAAGATTACGCATACGAGAGCTTACAAAATCGAAAGGCGACGTCGACGGAATGACATTAGTATAGCTTTAAATTTTTTATTTATTTATTAAAGATAGACCAACACTTGATCTCAATCTCACCTGATGGTAAGTGACGATGAGGTCGACGATGTTACGTGTTGGTCTAGACGGTGCCTATTTACTCTTCTTTTGAAGATTCCCAAGTAAATATACCGAGATTATTTTTAAAGACCCCAGAGATTATTTTTAAAGTTTCCCAAATGTTTGTTCTGTAAGTAAAAGCTATGAGAATCTTGGCGTCGCGCGATATATTGCAGTTTGCAGTGAGTGAAAATCGTAGAACAATGGAACGGGAAGTTCTCGCGATTTCGTATGAATCCACACAACTTTAAATACATTTTTATTACTCAAGTTTAAAGATAAATTAAAGCATTATTTTGTTTGGTAAACAATTAATTCTGTTACATATTATTTCGTTAATTCAAGATTTTTCACAAATTGTAATCAGGGTTACTAGAGTGTAATTTTAGAATTAATACTATTTTTATAAATACGAAACAGGGCTAGTTGAAGGGCCGGAAAGGGACATTGGCTATTTTTGATACCGATCAATCAAGTACGCGGACAAAAGAGTACGTAATATTATTAACTGACAGCTTGACGCTAGATATAGCTAAAGTTTTAAAACATAGTATAGCAGCAGAGGCTTTTAAATTTTATGTCTAGTTAATTAAGTATATAAATCATTTTTTTTACTTCAATTCTACACCTACACACAATATTTAATTTTGAATGATAAGTACCTACCAGAGGCGTATTTGGGCAGAAAGGGTTCGTACTTGGCCTTCATAAGGCCGTTGGGCAGAATCCAGAATCTTGGCTAATGATGATAATAATACGAGGTGCAGAGTAGGGTCATTAAAGCGGAAAGTGTGACGTGTCTAGTCTGTATATCAATGACAACAAGCGTGTGGTCACATCACGCCCATCGTGACCACTGGACGTCGGAACGTGATCATGCTGTGTGATTGTGATCAAACACCCGGAACAAACGAGCACCGATGACCAAGCAGAATCAGTAATAACTTAATAACTTGAAGGTGACTTCTTCAAGTCGATCGCATGACCTTGTCGTTTTGTTTTACGATTTAATTAGAGCTTGTTTTTTGTGATGATACGTTTCGGAGGATAAGTTTGTTATTTGAATTCGGAACTCCGTTCTACTCGCATATAAACTAGTAGGAACTTTGTCTGCAATAAACAGCAGTGCTAAATAGCACTGTTGTGTTCCGGTGATGAAATATAGCACAGGCAGGCATTGAGTCTCCTAGATGAGCGTGTTTCCATTATCGTTAGCAACAGGTGATATGATATACTCAATCTTAATCAGCGAATGGATGTCATAAATTACCCTAGACACCACTTCAGTATTGACTACAAACATACCTAGTTTCAACAAGATTGATTTTGACGTTGAGGTGGCAAGATGTAACAAACAAACTCTCTCGCATTAATGTCTAAGTCTGCCGCCAAACAGCAGTATTAATAGCACCGTTGTGCTCCGGTGGTAAAGGTAGCAGAACCATCGCCTCATCAGCTGTATGCTTCTGGGTGCACACACTTACCATCCAACTGCAGCCTTGCCGTCACCATCTGGTAAGACGAAAGCCAAGTACAAACCTATTTTAAGGTTTTTTATTTATGATTTTTTTAAATCTTGATATTACTTGTGGTTAAAGATATATTATAATACTTCCCATTTTCAATAAATCAATAATATCGTGGAAATCGACTTTAACCCCTAAATGGAAAACAAGTTATTCTTGGAAGTAGGTTAAAAACCTTACCCAAGTTACATAAGTGAATGGTCAATGTCTTTACTTCAAACGCGATGTTTGTGTGTCACTCGTTCAAGTTGCGAATACAGTTAAACTTGCAAGTTAGCGACATTGACTTACACAAACTATAGACATGCATTAAGTGACTCATCAAGGAAATAGATTCGTAAAGTCTTTAATCATAAATAACAATAGGCTAGATGACACCAAATCAGATTCGGGTTAAATTGTATTTTAAACCATAAAGAGCATTATAAACATCAAAATTTAACTTTAAATTAAAAAAACTTGCTCGAATTAATTTTTTTATGTTACATTGTGAATATTTTTTAGTATATGAGTGGTTACATAAAAACGTTATTTTACAAGATAACTCAAATATTGTTAAAAGTTTCATACATTATCGATTTCAATGCGCAGACGTGACGTCGCTCATAGGTACCGATTTGTGTGGAGCGTTTATGCACCACGTGACTAGAATCACTTTTCGACGGGTTATATTAGGAAAACTATAAGTCATACCGAAAAGGCTATTTATCTTTTCACACGGTCTCTCGAATGAGGGAACAAAAACTTTTTTATATCTTCGCTGTTGACCAAAATACGACAAGAAAAAAACACGTAATAAAAACAACTAAATAACTACTCAAAGTCTACATTCATCCCCTAAAATGTTCATCTAAAATGATGACCAATGCATTTTTAAAACAAAGTCCAGTAAAACGCAACTGAGAATTATCATTACGAATCGTCGGACACGATAAAGACGTTGAAGTTCAAATAAATTGGCACCTACTTGTGCTTCATATAGCGTGCTCATCGCTTGTGTAGCTCAATGACAACATTATTATGTAAGGCAATGGTCAATGTCTCTACACCAAAACAAGTAAACATTTTAAGTGTGTCACGTGGTCGAACCGATATGACTCGTTTCGGTCGCCATTACAGATAGACTTGCACATTAATACAATTTATGAATTTTTTTTTTCCGAATGGACTTGATGCTGTTGGTCCTGCGACCTCTACAGCTTCACCCGAACAATGGCGAGCGCGGAAGGCGCTCAACCGGTATTATTATTAATAGCAACAGGCCTAAGGGCGCCCGCTCGGGCTCGTCCTCGGCTTAGGGCGTTGCTTTGTGGTCAAGAGATCGGTGAAAACAATTTATGAATATGACCTGACGCAAGGCAATTTGGTTGCTATAATTAGGGTAATCTGATTTGGTCACCAGTCTAGTCTTTGAGTCACGCAAACATTTTTGCTGCTTCAATTTTGTTTTCGTCGCGTAACTTCAAAAATGGAGGGAATCTTTCATCCTCGTCAGCTGGGAAACGTCCACTGCTGGACATAGGCCTCCTCCATGGTATGCTACATTGACCGGTCCCGAGCCGGTTGCATCCAGCGACTCCCCGCGACCAGGTCGTCGGTCCATCTAGTAGGGGGGTTGAATAGTGAATAGGCTACTTCTATGCAATATGTATATCATCCGTAACAATAAAATCACAAAACATAAGGGTGTCGTATCAATGGACTAAGGGAAAAAATCTGCCTATGTAACAATAACAACCCAGCTGTCAAACGAGATGATTCTGGCATATATCTAGCATATACCTAACATAGTGATAGCTAGCAAAACAGACAAAGAAAATAATTCCAACCAAATCGATACTAATTTTGATTCTTTATAATATAATTAAAATTTATCGAATACCAAAAACGGTCAAGTGCAAGTCGGACTCGCGCACCGAATCATAAATAATAGGTAATGCACCGAACAATGCTCTACCGAATATGTAATTCTGATTGAAAACCAACATTATTTTACACCCAAATTACATACCCGATATATGGCTTTCAACTACACAGTTAAATTTGTAAACATAAACAAGCTATTTTTACTGTGCTATAATTTTAAAATACTTGGTATTCAGATTATTTCTTATGTTTGTGCTTAAGGACATGCTTTTGGCCAAATTTCAGGTTTTTGTTCCCTTGCATTGTGCATCGAAATGGTCCTCAATACGTTTGATTTTTTCACAGATCCAAGGGACAACAGATTTGAGTATTCTATCTAAATTTCAACTTGATATCTCCACACGTTACTGAGAAAAATGGTCTTGACAGACCGACAGACAGAGGACAACAAAGTGATCCTATAAGGGTTCATTTTTTTCCTTTTGAGGTACGGAACCCTAAAAAGGTCTTGCATTGCATGCATCCCAAATCCGTTTTAGCCTTTAATAAGTAATTCACAAACGTAATTAGAGTTCATATCCTTTTAAATAAGATTAAAATAATACAACAGTCGTACATTTCAATGAAGTATTTAAACCACCCTATTCCATAGATACTGACTTACCTTGTAAAGCCACTTTCGACTCAAAGAACGGTAGCTTTAAAATAACACGATCTAGAAATAGAAAGGTTGCTCGAACTACTTAGTTGATTACGTTATAGTTGTACGTTAGCTAACTTCAAGTGTTGCGGGTAGATGTAAATAGACACACCAGCACGTGCTCAATGATAGTAAACGTGCAGCTTTGGAAATAGGGAATTAGGACGTGCAGCATAGGAAATAGGTACGTGGACAATGAAAAGAATGTGGAAGAGAAATTTGGAAGTCAAAAAGGGAACAGCCGAGGTGTAATAGGAAAAAGGCTTGTTATAAATAAAACTCAAACTGGATTCAAATGTAAATTGTCTAAACTACGCTACATTTTATGTTATTTCAATTACTTAATTCAAACTCAAATAAGATGTTACACGTGTCTTTAACTCAGGTCAGGTTAAAGTTATAATCGTTTTTATTTCTTTTCAATTACTAACAGACTAGATAACATCAATAAATATCTTAAAAGACTACCAGATACTCGTAATCACAAATGTTCCAAATTGAACTACGAGTACCAAAATCATTAGTACATTTTTAACGCTGTACAACATTTTATGTAACCTTTAAATCTAATCAACTTAGGTCAATTCTAATTTACTTTCAATTCAAATCGAAGTAGGTTTTTTCCAGAAATATTTATAAAACGATGAGCAAATATTGTAATATTGCATTACCAAATTATAGACCCAAGTAATCACAGCTGGACGCTAATCATTCCATTAGCACGAACGAGTCGTTGTTTAGTGAAGCAATCGACACCGTAGACATCCGACACGGTGGTTGCAGCTCACTCTATTCCAAGCTGTTTAGGTTGAAAACACGGAAATTGACTTATATTTAGAACTGACATACTCAACTGAACAAGTTTGTTGATGTTCCATTAGTGAACTTGTTCAAAAATGGTGGGGTTGGCCAGGGGAAGCTAGTTTCTCCAATGTTCTTCCTTTGATTTTGAATAGAGATAAATTCACAATGGGTTTGCTCTTTGCTTTCATCCCACCTTGACTATGTCATATGATTAAAGCGTGCTCACCAAGTAGTTTCAAGTGAATTAGAGATTATTAATAGCAGCTTGAATTTACACAGAAAAGTGCAAGAATCTTTAACACTAAATGCTACGTAATTATGAACCTATCATGACTTTGTGGTAGAAATATGGGGGGGGGGGGGGGGGGGGGGGTCCATTGCCTTTACTCACACGATAGTTACTAGATAACTAACAAATCAAATCTCTTATTGAGTCTTCTAAATCAACGATCCATCATGTAGTGAATTCCAGTGCATTTGTCATTTAGTGACGACGATTTCACGATCATCTCAAGCCATCACTCAGGTATGAGTATATCAATATGATGATACAGCATCCAATTGTATTTGCTGTTGAAAGTGAACCTTGACTTGAATCTTTTTGATTCAGTAACCGTTTGGAATACAATGTCTATACTGTAGGATTAAGTGACCGGTTCTCAGGCCTAACGCCAATTTCAAAACAAACACTGCTTGTCGAAGTATTTGTTAACAATACTAAATTAAAAGTTTTCATTATTTTTAAGCGTATCGATGGATATTGTTTGAGTTTATAGAGTTTGGGGCTATATTAGAGTGATCCGTTGCATTTGGCACAATGTGCAGTGTTCTTTATTTTGTTTTCGAGACATTGTATTACCAAGGTGGCGCGTGCCTCGGTTTTGGAAGTAGTTCACGACCGATTGTATTGTATAAAGCAATACTTTCCGTTTAACAACATTACGTTGAGTCTTTGTCATGGCTAATACCGCAGTTTGATTCTACCTCTATATTGAATTTGCATATCACCTCTGCGCTCTCTTTTCAACCGACTTCAAAAAAAGAGGAGATTCTCAATTCGACGCGAATGTTTTTATTTGTATGTGTGTTACGCGATTACTCCGCCAATTATTAACCGATTTTGATAATTCTTTTTTGTTTTGGTGAGTATACTTCCGAGGTGGTCCCATATAAATTTGGTTCTGATTTCCTGATCCTGATGAAAAACTCTTAAATGGTTACTAGTAAACCACTCGAAATTTGGACGCATATGGTTCGATTTGACGAGTTTAGTCCATCAGTAGTGATACACTTGGCGATAAGGGTCTGATAATGAAGCCAGGAAGTAGAAAGTGGAACTATTCAATCAGCATCTCGACTTTGGGCTCATTTGGTTTGGTTTGACGAGTTTAGTCCATTAATAGTCATACACTTGGTGGGTAAGGCTTCATTTTTTTCCTTTTCAGGTACGGAACCCTAAAAATACGCTGACTTCCTATGATTTCTTTAAATAAAACTTTAAAAAAAAACGACTTTAAAACTATACCTATAAGGGGGCGTCCATAAATTACGTGAGATGATTAAGGGGGGGGAGGGGGTCGAGTCAAATATCATCTAATCTCACGTTGGGGAGAGGGGGGGTCTCGACAAATATCACGCAATTTTTTTTCTGATTAAAACTAGACATGTGTGATGTTTAGTTTTTAAATGTCTATTCAAATTACCGACGTTACCACCGGTAATAACAAGGATATTTGAACAATATGTACATTTCGCCTTTTTTGGATCCACTTCTAAAAAGTGGTTCCAAACAGCACTTCTTTTCCGTGAAGACATTTCTGTCTCACCAAAGTTTTTTTATCAATAAAGTAACACTACACTAAGTTAATATTAATAAACCCACATTCTGAAAAATCTCACGTGAGATTGGGGGACGGGGGAGGGGGTTGAATAAAACCTCACGACATCTCACCAAGGGGGGAGGAAGGGACAGAAAATTTAAAAAAACACCTCACGTAATTAATGGACGCCCCCTAAGTAACAACTTCAACCAAAAAATAATATTTTAATTACTTAGAACAGTAAAGGACAATCAACGAAATTATTAATACTTATATACCTATTTATAATTTATATTCAGCTATTTTTGGAGTTTCCTCAGAAAAGTCTTGACAGACAGTCAGACAGTCAACAAAATGATCTTATAAGCGTTTCTTTTTTCTTTTTGAGATAGGAACCCTAAAAACTACGGAGCTTCGATGAAATGTCTTTAATTTTACAACTATTCATAAAAACATGACCTTATACGTGTGGCAATTAAACTTCCTGATCTAATTCTTTTTTTCTTTAGTCAAGGTCTTTCAATCAAAATTACATACTGCTTCCGTTATCTTGCCAATGGGGTCATCTAATTGAAAATGGCTTTAGAATGGTAGGGAATTAGAGATAAAAATCCCCTGTGGTATTTATATCCACCCGGCATCATAGTTATCGAAATTTGTTCCCAAATAACAGCGTTTATAGCACAATTTAGTCTTATAAGAAAATATAAAATAACCTACAGTTTCATCCTCATTTAATAAGCATAAAAGATGTCCATAACCAATTCTATGAGCACATCAAATTTCATCTCGAACGCTTATCTAATAGTGACCTGAAATAGCGACAAATGCATATAAGTATAATCCATCCATATCCACCCGTGATTAATATTATAAAAGCGTGAGTTTATTTGTCCTTACTCGTAACGTAACTTAAACCGTAAACCGTAACCGTAACGGAAAGTCAGAATCGCTTGATATTTTGTATACGAGTAAGAAAAGAAAATAGACTACTTTTATCCCGATCCAAGAAGTTCCCGTGCAAGAATTTTCAAAGTCCACGCGAAAGTCACGTGCAAAAACTTTTACATTTATATATATACTGTATAACTTTAAAATAAAATCATATATAAACTACAGGTTATTTTAATTGTTTATGAATAAAATATACAACTCAAAACCGAAACAACGAAAGTAATGGAACTATATTCAGTGGAATTTTAGAGACCAAGGAATATTTATCTTTGCGCTCTTAACAAGCTAAAATATGAGTTTAATGTTCGAAACCACATTACAATAGGTCACCTAATAAATTGATGGGGTCATATTAGTAATTTTCCTCGTCATGTCAGACAAACCTTCGACTCACGCGCATGATCAATTGAGCGCATTGAACGTGCCGTCTCCGATCATTCTTGAAGTAAACGTGCAGGTATTTTGTAGTGTTCTCCTTGATAAAACATGTGTGACATCGAAAAGGCCGCTTTTGTGTTTAAATTTTAAATATTCATTACATCTGTGAAGGTTACCACGAGAGCAAAGAAAGAAAACAATGACGAAAGCTGATTTTAATATTGCTAGAAAGAGCTCCGGACGGACGGAACTTTTTACGCTTCTGATTTAAAAACGTCATTATCAATTTGGCAATATTTTCGACTAGTTCTTTTTGCACTACATACATAAAATAAGCAAAGTTAACCAACCAACCAAAATATGGCATCAAAAATGACATTGGGAAAATTCTATTTAACACTAAGCCTAAGTAATATCTGCTTACCCAGGAACCTCCAGCTATTGAGGCACTGGTTCTGCCTACCTTTCACGCCAGAACAAAATTGACAGCCAATTGGAGTAACTATGGTAGTATATAAGCCAGGCGGATACCCATGCCAATAGGTACCCTTTACTGCAAATTGAATCCAGGACCTTCGGATTGTAAGTCCAGGTGTGTAGTCGCTAGGCCACAACGGCGGTAGATAATAAGTTTTAAAGAAACAATACTTGAGCACTAGACATCGGCTTCGCTCAGCACCAAAACATTGAGCAATGTGATAGTGAAAGGACACTTTGAAATCGATCCCGTTCGGGTGCGGTATAGATGACAAGATATAGCGACGAAATATTGCAGTTGGATTGCTTAATGACATGTTTTACATTACCTCTAGCTTTTTTACTTAACAAGATGACTAGCTGGATTGTAATTACGATGCATTTAACAAAACAGCAACCGATGTGTACCTTAGCCTATAAAATCATCTTACCAAAAACCGCACGCAAAATTCGTGACCCAATAAAAACAACAACTTCAATCAATGCTGTTGTTTCCAAAGATAAACAAAGAAGAATTGTATCTTCTAAGATCTTAAATAAGATCTAATCAAAACAAATGATAAATTATTAACAAAAAGAAAGTACAAAAACTAAATCGCGACTAATGTTAAGACTTAATAGGGACTTTAATAATTTATATGTAACCTATTTATTTTCGGAATAGTCTCACCAAGACCTTTGGTCCCCTACAAGCCGCCATGTTGAATTCTTTGTGAAATCATTTAGCCTATAGCCCGCAAACAAACGTATATGCCTCCAATGATACTTTATTTGAAAAATAACGACTAGTGGTTTACAAGACATGAAGAAACAAATGAACATGTTAACAACCATTAGCTGTTTTACTAACTTGAATGAAAGTTTTACATTCATCAATACAGCGGGTTTTGGGTAAACGGTTATGTAAAACACCGTGAAATGAAACGTTGGATTGTAAAACTATAGTTCCAAAGATCGCTCATGGCTCATGTCATACAAATAATAATGGCGTTCAAAGCAGAATGTAGTTCGCCAAATTTAAGGAATAAAATAATATGATTGACACTGACCCTAATTTAAGTGAAAACGGTGATTTTAATGATTTTTGTTTATTTATATCATTGTCGGCGTAAAACGAACGCTAATTGTGACTACACATAATCCATTCTGCAAAACGTCTAAACATGGGTTAGTGTTTTGTTAAATGAAAAGCAATGACAATCCAGCTAGACATTGTCCAGCTGTTTCACATAACGCAGTCGGTTTATTGGGCAATCTAACTGCGACAAACTATAGGTTTCGACGTAAAATTATCAACGAAGCTGCAAACGCTAAATCTTCCAAATTGCTGATATCACAGCAGCTGTTGCGATATCTCAAACTGCTGCCAGCGGATCGTGGGTAAATTGTTATAATTTGCAGCCTAATGAAGTAAATCGTCCCAGTTTCGCTGTGACCTGACATTGCTAGATGCTGCACAATTGTTGGCATGGGAACGTCTCGGTGGAACGAACACATACCCGTGACTATTGAGAACGATTGTGGCGCTATTTGCTCTGAATGTTGTCTGTGTGAAGAAAATGGTGTTTAAGAAACAATATCTGGGCGACCGAGCTTTGCTCGTAGTTCTTTAAAAACAAACAAAAACTATATGTGTGGCCCTGGTTAGCCATAAAGAGTGGAACAATAATTACAAACTTGAATAAATAAATAAATAAAAACACACACAAAAAAAAACAAATATAAAAGCAATTTTCCAACCGGGATTTTAACGCGGATATCTCGGACGGAATGACACGTGTGAACCACTCGGCTAAAGTGATTATATTTGACAACGTGAAATTTCCCATCATATTTTGCGGCGAATAATGCGAAGGAAAAAACGCATGAAAACTCGAAAACGCGCTTTTTCCCAGACATGAGACTAATCTTGATCGATTTTTCGCCCCCAAATACCAAATTTTTCCGAGATCCGAATTATTCGTTTTAATTTGAATTAAATGAAAATTAGAATTATAACGTCATACAAGACATGAGGCACTAAGCATCTTTCTAGAACTCGCTCTAAAAGTGGTGTCATTCTCAATGTAATTCTTAATGTTTTAGCGGCTACAGTACTCGCAGACAGTTTGCCATAGCAGCAAATATGACAAACCAGCACATTTTTGAAACGAATGAGGCGGACTGTATGTAGGATGTTTGTATTTGACTGTTCCTTACATTAACCTTCGCTGTGATAGATTGTCAGGTTCCGTGCCAACCGACATATAAACAAAAGCGTAACGGCCTTGACCAAAGACAATTTACTGCCAATGCATACGGATCATTTGAATACATGACAGCAATGCGCATGAAACCGTGATTGCTTTGTCGGCAATTTATTTTCTATTTCCTAGTATAAGCGGACTATAGGACGCCTTTACTAGGAGAAAAGTCGAATTGCGTAAGATTGGATCAGTAGATCAGAGAAGTCTGTGCAGTAGGACTCCATAGAACGCCAGTGGCGCCCTTATTCGTTCTTCAATGACTGCGCAATTAGACGAAAATTCCTAGAACCAAGGCTTTTGTAGTTATTGCTGATGTTCAGTTGATCGCGTCATAATGGATTCATATTTAGATTCTGTTTGTTGTTATAAATTGAACCGCGTAAAGTGGTCACTGTTAACTGTTTTATTGATAGTAACTGATCACAATCGATACATCAACTCATGGTCCATAAAATGTACAAGCAATGACTTCAAAAAGTCCGGCTTAGTTTTGCGGTTGGCAACAGCGAATGAGCACGCCGCTAGATTGTGTGAAACCAAAGACATTTAACATTTAATAGTAATACACCGGACAAAGAAAACATTTTTTTAAATCCTAAACTTATTACTAATTGGTAATAAGTTACTCAATCTAGTGTCACATCACGTCTCGCGTTCGTACAAGACATTTGACACACCATTGACTTCTGAGATCAAAATGTTTATATGAAACGTTTCCCAATGCCCGCTCTATAACCTATCACTATATTTAATTCTCTCATCTTCCATGTTCCAATTTTCATCAGTAGCCACAATCCGTAGCGTGATCAAGTAACAATCACAACACAAATATAGAAACACACATGCTTTCACATTTAAATGTATTAGTATGATTATACTGACCCTAGCAGATCTGACCAAGGTCTAAAGCTCTTTCAGTAGACAACTTCCCTCTAGTGTTTGTTCTGTTGTAACTTGTATGTGAGAATTACAGGAAATACTATGTTTATACAATTAAAGTAAATATTGAATCTGATAGCCGTGCGACCTTAGCACCTATGTGTACCTCACTGATGATGTTGTAACTTTATAGGATTATATAGATGTAACTTATCAAGCAAAAGTGCCGTGTAGTCATCCATCTGATTCCAATGAAGTCTTAAACTGCCCATCTCTTATTTTTTAAGGGTTCAGTGCCTGAAAGAAAAAAGGAACCTTTTGTTATCCATCTGTCTGTTAAGAGCCTTTTTCTCAGGAACGCGAGGAGGTTGTAATTAATATCGGATACCGAAGTTTGCAATCAGTTGAAGATTTGAAAAAATCAAACATTTACGTTTTCTCAATAAAAAGATGCGGTTGTTTAAGCCGTATTGTTAGACTATTTCCTTTGCTGTGCAAAGGAATCAAACCGTATAAGGTACTTCCCGTTGACCTATAATCATGAAATTTGTACCCAACAAGTATAAAAATAGCTTTTTATGTTTACAAACTTAATTTTGCAGTTGAGAATTGATCGTGATATAGGCGGATGTATAGCATCTCATTTTTTTCAACTGCAAAGTTAAGTTTGTTTTTCGATTATATATGCATTTGCTTTAGAGATTTTCAGTATGTTTATCATTCATATTCTCTACGGAACTCTCGGTGCGCGAGTCCAACTCGCACTTGACTGTTTTTTATATCTATACGGACTGGGCTGCAACTGTGGTCAACTGCGTGCAGTCACTGCATATCCGGTCGACAGTTGCAGTTGGCAGCTCAGTTCCGAATAGTCACATTTTACTGTTTATCTTATTTTCACACTGTTGTCATGGTTACCTACAACAATATCCAACCGGATGTTACAATTTTAATAAATATATTCAGTGTTGCCGTACGTTAATATTATATTTTTGTTATCCCAAAAAATATTCAACTAACTTAACAAATCGATGCGAAACAAAGTTTGATATACCAAATCCCAAATTCTTGAAGAGTCAAGGCTTGGATAACAGCTTTTTGATGCATTCCAACCTTTCCTCGCATTAAATACCATATTCGTGAACCGTGTTATACTCAACAAATGTCATGAACATTGATAAACAAACACCGCGTTATATTTTGCGATAAATCAATGAATTATTAACTCTATTGTTTTGAGTTAAAGATGATAGAAGATACACAGAAACGGTGAACGATTAACGTGTGCAAAAGTAAAGGTCACCTTTGTTTATAGTTGAGTTGATTCCGTGATATTTATGTGATCTTGATAAATTATTATCTAACGAAAATCTACTGTTTAAGACGAGGTACGAAATATAAATATCTAACTATAAGTCAAATATGCAAGACAGTGATAGCACTTCATCCGTTCTTAATGCGGAAGTAGGAAAGGTGTAGTGCAATGCTGCTCGGAGTAAAATAACGTCAGTGACAAAACATGCGCGCGCGCGCCAGCTGAACACCATAGCCTGGAAACTTGACTGTCCCATTATGCGACATGTAAATAGTATGACTAACTCAGTTGTGACATATACTTACTAACATAGTTATAAGCAGTACTAACAATTATACGGATCCTAGACATCTGATAATAAAATTATTTTATTTTTAAAACACAAATAGTGAATTTATTAAAAGAAACGTTTCGTGTAGGAGAAAATCATTCAGATCTTTACTAGACTAGATACTGAGTTTACCTACAAATTAATAGTAAATAGTAAATATCTTTATAGTACGGGGAAATTACGAAAAAAGTGCTTTATCAGTTTTATGTTGAAGTTTACTATAAAATAGTTTTCATTACCCAAATTTAATACGTGTAGCTTCCATAAAAGATGATAAAACACAAACCAAAATTACTCCTAACCAGTCGTACGGATACTGTTTTAAGAATTATAGCTACTCGTAGCTATTCATATGCTACTTCCCTCATCATAGATCGCCACGGAGATAGGTTTCCATTTTCTGCAATTTTGCCATATCAGCATGCATTGGAGCCAGATGTGCTGACTTATTTTTGTTTCTAGGATATCGTTTTTTATGTATGATAGGTTAGCACTTGGCCTTCATCTAATGATAAGTGACTAGAGTCATTGTATGGTAAGCGTGCGCACCTAAAATCATCAGGCTAATGATGCGCTGGCTCTGATACCTTTCATTCCGGAACACTGGCGGCAGACGTAGACAGTGCCCTACCACCGGCCATACCGAGTAAAAGGTAACCCCACTGGTAATCCTAAATTATCCAAGATCACTCCAGGAGGCGTGCAGCGACATCAAAAGTCTCGCGCTTTTCTGGGAAGAGATCGGCTGTCTGGAATAGCCGCCACCACTTCCATCCCCTCACGCACAATGGCCAACATATGGCTAAGTATGGAAACCGCCCTGATAAAAAAACACTGGTAATCGAACCCGGGAACTCCAGATCGTTAGACAAACCGTGTAGCCATTAGGCCACGGACGCGGTTACAAGTATATCTAAGCTTCTACATGATAATCTGCATTCGCAATGATCTTTACAAAACTAACATCTCAATGAACGATAATTCATTAATTTCATATAAATGCAAGTGCATTGGAGTGTAGGTCGTAAATACCACGGTTGGTAATGACCAGCGCGCGGCGCGGTAATGACGACCATTCGTCAAACCATGGCTGCTCACTGTTTCGTAATGACGTTCGTCATTTCTGCATGTTAAAGTCTTGTAAATGCAAAGTATAGAACATGAACATTATCTAGGGATCGCGTCCGTGGTACTATTGGCCACAAAAATATACACACCACTTTGTGCATACAAGGCCTACGCGCTATAATGAATTCACCTATCAATACTACCGAAAAATTATGTTCATAGTAAATTTCGAAACCGGTCACCTCAATCTGATGTTTCTGTGAATGGGGTGGGAGGGGGTTCCAAGGGAACAACCCTCCAAACCACCTCACATTCACAGAAACATCACCTCTACCATGAGTTTACAGCGACCATACTCGTTAGCGACTGCGTAAAAGATTAATATGGAAAATTTTACAGATTGAGGTGACTGGTTTCGAAACCCAACCCGAAAATCGACACAAGATACATATAGTATAGTGAGTGGAGGACAGTTATTTAACATTAAAGTACGTCTTGGGATCAATAGATGGCGCTAGGCGATAAGAGACGTCTACTTTTTCATTTCATTTCGTGAATTTGTTATTTGACAGTGAATGAAACCTACTTTTGGGGCAATTTCAACTGACAGCTGTCAGCTCAGTTGTGTAGAGCTTCAGTCTTTGAATAATCGAGACCTGGGTTTGATCCTGGCTCGTACCTGGCACTTAGTTATTTGGAAGTTATGAACGAATTATAAAACCATAACCATTGGCTTTCTGATGAAGAAAAATATCTTACGGGAATCTGTACACTCTTCGGCAGTAATTAAATGGTGTTTGAGTTAGTACCGCATCGTACTTAGCGCGCGTGTTATACTATGGCCCAGGGATGGTGACCACATTCTCAGGAGTTGACGTCAATGCCATGTAAGCAGCCTTTGGGTGTCTTACCGTCAGAATTGCAGTCTTTAAAATTTTCATACGATTTTTAAAATGTTTTTAAGTTTAATATTTCCAAATTAAATACGCTCTAAAAAAAGGCAAAAAGGCAAGTGTATTTGGAGTCGAGGCCATAAATAATCGTCACACGGTAATGACCCGACCATAGAGCACGGTAATGACAGTCATTCGTCTCACCATCGAGCGTTATGGATGTTTACCGTTGCCTAATGGACGCACAATAACTTTTTAGAACTGCCCCCTAGCGCGCTTCTTTGAACGGATTCCCACAGCCTCCATTTCACTTATTAATCTGCACTAGAATTGTTATAAATTTCAAACACATCTGTTACAAATAAAGTGCAATAAAATAATTTTATTGTACATTAATCTCAAAGTCTCTTCAGATTTTCTTACAAAAAATTACGTACTCTTTACAAAAACTCAGGTTTACTCCTTCCTGGGGTATGATTCTCGTCTTCTCAGCTCTCTTAGTACACATCTAAGTAGTTTATAAGTGAAATGAAAAATATTTTTTTTGAAAATAAATACTTTTATATTTAAAAAAATTTACAGTTATAAAACTAAAACTACTAAACTAAATATGTAATTTAATGTTATTGAACCAACTTCACATATATTTGAAATGTAGCCACGAAGGCGTTTAAAGTTATTATCATATTTTTCATCGATTATTTTTTTAAAGGATGACTGGAAGCCACTTATGTATAATTGAATAACTAGTCACTTTATTACCTAGACCCAGCCCGAGTCATCGTCATTGCGTGTAAAACGAAGTTGGCATAATTTACCATAATTGCTGAATAAAATCACCGCACAAATTGGATATTGGAAATTCAGATTCTATTCATTGGATGGCGTTAACCTTTTATTTTTTAACGCTGGTAATCTTGGTATAACAATGTTGCCAAGGTTGAAGCCATTTGTGTCAAGAACGTAGCTTTTATTGGAAATATTTGTTAATGCTATTAATTTGTGACTCTTGGCAGATGCTGGATCAAGGGATTTAGAAATAGTATGATTTGCTTGACAATTGTATTAAATGAATGGAACATAGAAATAAAACTGAACAATAAAATAATTATTTATGAAAGAAATGATGGAGTGGAAAAAGAGGTGACTTCTGCAACGAAAAGATCTGTTACGAGCTCGTACGAGGGGCATACCGAAATGATCGGGAATATAAAACAATACATACAGGAAATAACTAAATTTATTTTTATTGCTTTTCGAAGTATTCTCCGTTGCAGTTAATGCACTTTTGCATTCGTTCGAACCAATTATTATAGCAGCAATTCCAGTCCGAAGTTGACATGGTCAAAATCGTCGATTTGTATGCTTCCACTGCTTCTTCTGGACCTTGAAACCGCTGACCACGCAATAAATCTTTGATTCTAGGGAATGTAAAGTAATCATTGGGACTCAGATCAGGGCTGTATGGAGGATGATCCATTAATTCAACGTTTTCCTGCTTCAAAAACTCGCTTGTTTTCTGAGCGGTGTGAGAGCTCGCATTATCGTGATGGAGGATTATGCGTCGTTTCGGGTTACCTCTACGGAGTTCGGATATTATCTGTGGCAAACAAACCGTTGTATACCAATCAGCGGTAACCGTTCTCCGTTCCTCTAAGGGAACTGTGACTACATGTCCTGTTTTCGCGACAAACGAAGCGACCATTTTCTTCGATACGCTGCGAGAGCGGACAACTTTTGTTGGCTTGATCTCACCTGCGAAGACCCAGACAGCCGACTGATGCTTTCTTTCTGGCTTATATGAATAGATCCATGATTCATCACCAGAGACAATGTTATAAACTGCTTTTGACTTTCCTCCGTTGAAGCGTTGCAGAGTAGACCGGCACCAATTGACACGAGCCGCCTTTTGCTCTTCGGACAAATTATGGGGCACCCAGCGGGAAACTAGCTTTCTCACTCCCAGTTCACCATGTAAAACAGTTTGTATCGCAGTCATACCTATCCCTAAAGTAGCCCGAATCTGCTCATATGTAATATGTCGGTCATCCTGTATCATTCGGCGCACAACAGCGACATTTTCTGGTGTAACCGCTGTTTTTGGCCGGCCTGTGGAAGGTACGGTGCCAAGAGAAGCACGTCCACGCCGGAATTCAGAATACCAGCGATATATTGTCGTCTGGCTAGGCGCTTCACTCTTGTATATAGATATAAGCTCAGCGAGACATTGTCCCTGAGATAATCCTCGTCGAAAGTTGTAAAAAATTATGGCACGGAAACTTTCTCTTGTAAGCTCCATTTTTTTATCGACCTATCAATTTCAAACTGATATTGTTCTTTAAAAAAAAATTTTTTTTTAATTCTGTCAATTGTATTCGATTTTCAACTAACCAGTGTTTATTCATCAAAAAGAGTTTTTAATCTAATTAAATCGAAAGTACTCGATTACCGATCTTTTCGGTATGCCCCTCGTATAACATAATATGTATCAATTATCTCATTAAAAACAACAAAAAAACAAACCATTAAAAACCTGAAAACTACGAGCAAGCGAGATAGTTAATTTATACATGGATGATTAAGATAAAGACCGTTGCTCACTGCACAAAGAATTTAAGATAAGGTTCATGTTACTTTTTCCAGAAGTTCGCGCACACGGCAACGACTTCTATTCGCGGAAACCAACCGTTCCCACGGGAAAATGACGAGGGACTAACACCGATAGCTCTTTGTTTTGTAAACAGGCAGCCATTTTGTAGAAGTGACAAGTAAGCTGAACGCACTGAATGCATGTGAAGTGCTCGAAATGTGACACCTTAGGTAGACAGGTGTAATGTAAAATCATATTTTTCAAATATCTTCTGATGTAGGGCTTGTAGTCATGATAGACGCAGCTTATAGATTTTTTGTTTGCTGTTTTCCACCACTACATCTTCACCCGAACAAATGGCCAGCGCAGAATGCATTCAGACGTTAAATTTTTTTACGAGCGACTAGCCAAAGGGCGCCCACTCGGGCTCGACTCGACTTTGTGCTGTCGCTTTCTGATGAATCAGAGAAAATCGTCCCGGATTGTGCCGATAATTGCGATAATCGCTAGTATTATTGCTCGTCGTGGGGATGGTGGGCAGTTTCCGTCTCCGCCGGCAGAGATGTAATCGTGCAGTGTTCGTTTTGGGACGGATAGATAGTGATTGAAGAGACAAAGTGATCGGATCATTGTGTTATGGCTAGAATGGACAATGGACAGCAACAGCAATAGATAGATAAGAAAAAGTTTAAAAGTTGCACCAGTGACTGAAAAGTTGAGAAGTAATAGGTTAGTAGGGATGAATGGCATATAGCTAGAAGAGATAAGAAAGTAAGGATGAACTGCGTGAAGAAGGATAAGTGTATGAAAGGTGTGAGTATTGAAGCGACAGTTAATAGATGATTGGAAGAATGTGTCGACGCAGCTCACAGTGGGACAAGGGCAGGAAGATTCCTGGCTTCTTGGCAGCTTGTTTTTGATGGGTTAGCACCTTTTTACCCAAACCAATTGCGAACCCATTGACCATGAAAATTTAATCGTCTTCCCATGCGTGGTAAACATTTCAGGAGACAGGTTATCACCTGTGGGTGTACGGCTTAATAATATCAAAATGATACGGAAAATACCCCATTGTAGGGATCTATGAGCAGGCTGATGATTGCCAATGAACTATTTCAGCTTAAAATACTGAGAATTAACGACTATAACAAAATATGTGATCCGCTAATCAAGTGACCTACAAAAGATAGAGAGACAATATCAATAAAAATTAATCCAATCCATCCAATAATATCCATCCAATAATAATTAGTATCGAGCACTTGTACCGCACTTGAGCGGTCAATGTATCGAACTCCTGCGCAGCGACGGATCCAGATCCTGAACCAAATGATACTATTTAGGGCAATGAGAGCTCAAAAAGTGGCAATTCGCAACAATGCTTTACAGCCGCCGTTTACGACAACCGCGGGATGACACGGGGAGGTCCTTTTCTAAAGCCACACACGACTAAAAATATTTTATTGAAGTTTATTTTTTGGCCTGGCATAATAATGGCCTGAATCCGTACTCGAAGAAACAATGAACAAATCCGTGTTTATATGAACATTATCTGCGCCGGCGCCGCTGCCACTCGGTCTGTGCCATTTCTGTAACAATCCAATGAAGTTAAACAGTTCATTTAGTAAGTTCACTCACCTGGTTTTATTACCACACACTTCGTTTTATATCACTTCCTGTTTTATGTTACGGGAACGTTATAATTTTATTATTTGAACTCAAATAGCAAAAGACTGCAAAAATATTTTTTTACTACATACTTTAGCTGACGGTCATGAAAGAAGAATTTTGTATACATCATCTGTGTGAGTGTAACAGCAATATATTAGAGCGCGAGTAACAGACAAAAGTATTGAGGGGTCATCGTGCTAAATTCTTCCTGCTATGCGACCACACTGTTTACACAGTAAGAAAAAGACTGTTCGTCCCATGACAGTATGGTTATTGACGTCAAAAAAGATTTTAAACAGCAATGCTGACTTTAATAATTTCCGATAGGTGACGATACGCCACCAGTGGCGGCGGACATAAAAATGTAATACTGTCAACCATATCGAGTACCGATAGGCTAGTACCGACTGGGAAACGAACCCGGGACTCCTATATAGTCATTAGGCCACGGAGGCGGTGAAAATTTAATTTTAAATTCTTTACGGTATTTCGCGCTTGCCCCACAACTGTAAACTCAATAATCCCGAACTCTTGATATCGCAAGTTACTACAGTTATACAGAGTGAATCTCATTTTACGGACGTTTGTCGCGATTGTTGTTGTTTCCGCGTAAAATTCATTTTTTCTTCACCAAGTTTCAATGACTGTCGCGACGTCGCCTTACGTTTGCAGATTACTACAATTTTGTAGTCAATCTTATACTCGTACTAACTATTATAGTTATTTTTAAAATAATTGTAAGTGACGATTTGATGCTTCTTTTTTCGGCAAACACAAGCATAACAATAACTTCCTTGTTATTATATCGTTAAATTCTTTAATGTCGTTTCATTTAAACAATTATGGGGGGTAAAATAAGGGATACGTAAAAGCATGTTTACATTTTTTTACTTATATCGGGAATTCGCTTAGGACACAAATGTAATAAATAGTTGGCTTTGATAAGTAATTACCATAAAATAACAGATCGGATGATAGTGACGCGAAATGATTTCAGCTATGATAGCCGTTACGGAGCTAATGGTCTAGATGGCGCTTTGAACAATAATCAAAAAGAGTGTGGAAATTTTTTAATTCTGATTCACTTTGAGTATTAACTGATTTCGCCTTACGGAAACTTTCACAATTTGACAGAAAAATTCAGAAAATCAAGTAACAACAGTCATTATGTCAAATTAAAAAATAAACTACGCGAGCGTCATGTCTTTATCTCAATGTCAATGTCACGGATCTAGACGTCCGAGCACACTTCATTAGACACGCCGCATAACGACTCTTGCGCAGGTATGGAAATCAACAACCATCACGAATCATAGGTAAGCCGGTCGGGCCTTGGGTGTATTAAGCACCTATGTCACAGAATTTGACGTTTATCTGCGCGAAAAATCATACACTGTCGATGGCCAAAAACATCGATGCGAGAAATCGGTGTCGCTATTTGCTATTGCTTTATCGGTCGGCAAAGTTTTTTTATGGTATATAACTCATGGAATCTGTGACCATGTATGTATTTTCAATTCATCTGGGCCAAACTGTAATCATATTTGAGACAATCTAGCTGGAGAGATTGGGTAGTAGTAGTCTGCTAGACAGAATAAAAAGTATGAAAGGGTCATTTTAGGGTAAACTTTCAGATTTCTTCTTATACTTGTGCTGTAAGAACTTGCTTGCAAATTTCATGATTCAAGTTCACTGGGAAGTGGGAGGTATGTTTTGATTCATTCGACACGTCGAAAAATGCTGCTTAAACAGTATATTTTTAATGCGTTGACCTAGTAGCCTAAATTTTTAACAGATCCAAGGTACAATAAAAAGAGTATGAAAATGGCATTCTAGGGTCACTTTTAGCAAGTTGATAACAATTAGTACGGCTTCTAGGCGCGAACTTGAAAAATGATGGTTCATTGCAATTTTGTTAATTGGTTAATAATACTGTTATGTGTGTTTTTTGTGTTATAATGGTGTGATATAGTGCAAAAAGTGTCATTGACGGTGTTATAGTATCAATTACGCAAAATTGTAAGGGTTTCGACGCGATCGGAAGAATTTACCATGTCGAGTACATTCGTCATATGGATTCTTTCGAATAATGTTGAAACTAAGCCTTTGAAATTCTCGTCAAGAATCCAAAACAAGCGATAAATTGTACATATTATACATTTGATTGAGAAAGATGAAGAAATAGCTTCGGCATAGTTTATAACCTCAAAATTTGTTCACCTAATTTTACTCGTCATTGGCTAGATAACCACTGGTTAAAGCCATTATTTAAAAATAAAAAAAACCAATTAGTACAATTGGGTCTTTATTCATTGATGTTTGTAGATAACAAGCTCCAGAATCCGTTACAAACGCACTGTTCTGTTTGATAAGTATTTTAGGTCACAAAACGAGTGCATAGAGTATGTACGTCTTAACCTAACTCTTAATTTATCTTAATGGCCTATCATATGGACATTCGTCCTCTAAATACATAATTAATAATACTGGAATGAAATAATGAAATATTTGTTCACATTATAAATTAAACACAACATGGTGAATCAAAATCAATACAAACAAAAAACTTTTAGAGAAAATCTAACGAAAATTCAAAGAATAAAAGATACTACAAACAAATTTTTTTAAAACTAAACTGCTACAACAAAAAAAGACTTAATATGACTCAAATGGTAATAGAAACTTACTGTTGATTAACATGTACACAAACGATATAAAGATCCTAACTATAAAATAATCTGTCTGATTTACGAGGGGCATACCGAAAAGATCGGTAATCGAGTACTTTCGATTTAATTAGATTAAAAACTCTTTTTGATGAATAAACACTGGTTAGTTGAAAATCGAATACAATTGACAGAATTAAAAAAAATTTTTTTTAAAGAACAATATCAGTTTGAAATTGATAGGTCGATAAAAAAAATGGAGCTTACAAGAGAAAGTTTCCGTGCCATAATTTTTTACAACTTTCGACGAGGATTATCTAAGGGACAATGTCTCGCTGAGCTTATATCTATATTCAAGAGTGAAGCGCCTAGCCAGACGACAATATATCGCTGGTATTCTGAATTCCGGCGTGGACGTGCTTCTCTTGGCACCGTACCTTCCACAGGCCGGCCAAAAACAGCGGTTACACCAGAAAATGTCGCTGTTGTGCGCCGAATGATACAGGATGACCGACATATTACATATGAGCAGATTCGGGCTACTTTAGGGATAGGTATGACTGCGATACAAACTGTTTTACATGGTGAACTGGGAGTGAGAAAGCTAGTTTCCCGCTGGGTGCCCCATAATTTGTCCGAAGAGCAAAAGGCGGCTCGTGTCAATTGGTGCCGGTCTACTCTGCAACGCTTCAACGGAGGAAAGTCAAAAGCAGTTTATAACATTGTCTCTGGTGATGAATCATGGATCTATTCATATGAGCCAGAAAGAAAGCATCAGTCGGCTGTCTGGGTCTTCGCAGGTGAGATCAAGCCAACAAAAGTTGTCCGCTCTCGCAGCGTATCGAAGAAAATGGTCGCTTCGTTTGTCGCGAAAACAGGACATGTAGTCACAGTTCCCTTAGAGGAACGGAGAACGGTTACCGCTGATTGGTATACAACGGTTTGTTTGCCACAGATGATATCCGAACTCCGTAGAGGTAACCCGAAACGACGCATAATCCTCCATCACGATAATGCGAGCTCTCACACCGCTCAGAAAACAAGCGAGTTTTTGAAGCAGGAAAACGTTGAATTAATGGATCATCCTCCATACAGCCCTGATCTGAGTCCCAATGATTACTTTACATTCCCTAGAATCAAAGATTTATTGCGTGGTCAGCGGTTTCAAGGTCCAGAAGAAGCAGTGGAAGCATACAAATCGACGATTTTGACCATGTCAACTTCGGACTGGAATTGCTGCTATAATAATTGGTTCGAACGAATGCAAAAGTGCATTAACTGCAACGGAGAATACTTCGAAAAGCAATAAAAATAAATTTAGTTATTTCCTGTATGTATTGTTTTATATTCCCGATCATTTCGGTATGCCCCTCGTATTAGGTGTGGTGCAATTCACTAAGCGGGAACAACTAACGATATCCCTAGTTTCCTAGAAAATATTTTCTATATCTTTTCTTTGTAGGTATTTCCCACAATAAGATCTGCATCGAAATGCCAACCTTCCGAAACCAGTTTGTTCTAAGGTAGAGCTAGTTAGTTGTTTGACCCAGCCTTGCCCTATTCTCCTGAACGAAGAAGGCATGCTTCTCAATTACTAAATAACAGATTGGTTAGTGTTTTTACGCTGAGGCAAAAACAATCATTTTCTCAGCAATAATATCTACTATTGGTGCTGGATTTCTGTACTTTTTATCATTAAATTGTACGCTCTAGTGAGATATTCAGAAGAATTAACTGCGGTCAAGCTGGGTGCGGAATCTGTACTTGACCTGATAGCGTTGGCTTATTTAGATGTGTGGAAAGAGACTCAAGTTTTTACCACAAAATTTCCAATAAATCCAAATGATTTTAAACGATGCTTAAGAGTTTTTGTAGCTCTTTCTTCTCTGCATAGCGCTTTTCCGAAAGGATAATAGCATAGAATGAATAACGCTCCACATGGCTCCACTCCTCTACTGATACAAACAAACAAACACACAAACAAACAAACATCCTCTCACCCTAAACGCATACACTGTCTCCGTTCCGTCGTGGGTAAAAATATAATTTAGCATAAACCTGCGCCTATAAATCTATCTTGTTTTCGCACACATATCAGCCAAGTGAACAAGACTGCAACCGGTACCTCGATTTATTCACAATCTATCAAAAATTGACTAATAACCTCTGATCAGAGCTAATAACCAAACGAAAAAAATGAATTTATTGTAAAATGACTTTTTATGTAAAACGCTATCATTGGTTTTATCCATGAAGCTAAAAATATGTTACTTTGCCGGCCGCCCCCCAAGCGATAATCTTTTTACCTTCATGATTTTATCTATTGGTATTCCTATAATCTAAGAGCATAGTCATCATCAGCCGGGAAACGTCCACTGCTGGACATAGGCCTCCCTCATGGTACGCCACATCGACCGGTCCCGAGCCACCTGCACCCATCGACTCCCTGCGACTCTAACCAGGTCGTCGGTACATCTAGTAGGGGGACGGCCTGGTAGACGTTTCCCGGTACATGGTCGCCACTCGAGAACCTTTACTCCCCACCGGTTATCGGTTCTTCGAGCGATGTGGCCTGCCTATTGCCACTTCAGCTCACTGCCTCGTCGAGCTATGTCGGTGACCTTCGTTCGTTTGTCGTTTTGTCGAAGAGCATAGTAAAATTTTGAATCCAAAAAGCTTTGTTTCAAATAAATTTTAATACAGTTTATTTGATTTGACTATATGTATAAGCTAAAGATCATATCAAAAAGATCCAAATCAACCCATATTATCTAATCTCGGTTCACCGATTGATACAGATTTTTCAACTTTACAACGACGCATCTTCAAAATTCGAAAAGAAACGCATAAAATTCACAAGATTGATCTACAACACCGTTACAAACCGTTTTAATTAAAGAATTACATGAACTGAGTAATTAATGGCGGCTTTAAACGCAACAAAAAGTTGATAAATTTTAAATGAGTACGCCTAGTAACACCACGTAATACTTTACTTAGATTACGTTATTTACGTTAAGTAAGCCCTTGACATGGATGCTGACGTCACTGTCATGCCAAGATACCATTTACAGGCCACTGCTGGACATCGATCTTCCAAATAGTGCCAAATAACAAAATCCCAACCAACAGTGAACACAACCTTCTGTGGCATTAGAGAATGAAATTGTACCGCCTCGGTAGCCTAGTGGCTACATTGTTGGACTCTCAATCCGGAGGTCTAGGGTTCGATCCCCTTGGGCTACCTATCAGTACTCGGTTTGCTTAGTTGTAGAGCATTTTCTTCGTCTACCTGGCTAGCTATCAACATGTTACCTAAGTCTGCCGACAAACAGCAGTGCTAACAGCACTGTTGTGTTCCGGTACGAAAGCCCCCACATAACTTGAAAGCTCGTAATTTGAGGCTTCTGAGTAAGCACGCTTTCTAATGGCCCTATCGTAACTCACCAACAGAACAGGTGAGATGAAGGCCAAGTGTGAATACATTACAAAAATACGTACGTAACTTTATTTCACGAACAATAGCTTGATTGACGCATTGCTATCAAAATACGACCAAACAACAGCTATTCAACAATTAATTGTTGATGACATAACAACAACGAGCGGAGTTGTTGTTACGTTACAATCGATTTGGTTGTATTAGTAGGTCAGTAATTAGACCACTTTATGTAAAAAAATAATTGGCCAAGAGCTTGACGGACTCGCATATGGAGGGTTCCGAATTCAAATTTGGAATATAACAAGCACAAAAACATTTTAACAAGCATAGCGTTACATATGGTAACATAAAGATGGAAGGTACAGTGTTTTAGAGTAACATACATACAGTATACATACTATATATAGCTAAATTAACTAAGTTTTGCTGTTTAAACAGCATGCTAATATTCTAGGTTACTTTTATTATACAATATTTCAACGTCAATTAGATTATGTCCATTTTGTCCATCAAGTATATTATGAAACAATTAGAGGTTAGTACAATATACACAATTTTCGGAGTCTTTAGACTAAAAGAGAGAATAAAAACATAAAGTAATTTTATATTCTCCTAGCCCAATATTCGCATTAAATCTTACTGCAAATTAAAAATATAAATTAAAAGTTAATTAATACTTTTAATAAAAGTGTGACTGCATTTTTGAGAAAAAACATCTACTTGTAATTCGGTATTTTTGGATTCGATATCGTAATTTACTCAAAAAAATTGATTCAAAGATACCGCACAATTATAGGCAAAAAAATTACATTTTTGACACCCCATGTATATAATTTTTTACGTTGGTTCATTGAACTACAGTCTAAGTGCTTTATTTCTGCTAAAAGCCTCTGACAGACCTTGCTTCAGACTTGCCACAACCTCCTCAATAGGACTCCGAATGAATCTTCCGAATTCGAAACCCTAATTAGTATTTTTATAAGGTAAAAGTCCTCTTAGAGATCGCCAAACACTTCGAACGGTGCTTCAGTAAGTGGCATGCCAGTTAGCCATCGCAGGATGATTGTTTCATCTCAGAAAAGCTAGAAGAGTTTTTATTAGGGCTAAATTATTTTAAAATACAAAAATGAACTTTGTATGATGAAATGATTTAGGGAAAAAAATAGCTATTTTAAGTACTCAGTACAGCCATCTAGCGGCATTAAATAAGACCGCGTAATCTAGCTAGGTAGCATATGAAAACATGTAGTGCCATCTATCATTGTATCAGCAAACTACCGTAGCATAAACTATAAGCCAATTTCGTCGGTTCTTATATGTGTCAGGATGGCCGAGCGGTCTAAGGCGCCAGACTCAAGGTAAACCTTGCCTGTGAAACAGGTAGAGCTGTTCTGGTCCTCTCTGAGGGCGTGGGTTCGAATCCCACTTCTGACAAATCTTTTTGTTTTTAGTTTGTTGTTGTTGGAAAAAGGAAATGCTAATCAGACTTTACGAGACGATTTAGTTATAAAGATTTTTATTCAAACACCCGTAAAATTGAGTTCGTTTTATTTGTTTGTAGAATGTATTCTATCTCTGATATTCTCTAGTTTAATTAGTTAAATCCTTTTGTTTTAAATGACTTTGTTTTACTATTTCAGTTGTATGTTAATAAAGATTTCTTTGTTTGGTGCAGGCTGACGCTGCAGATACTTATCATAATTATATTCGTTTTCTAATATTGAGTAGGTTTGATCCGAAATGAGAGTATTTTGCACACCAGATGTACTCGTGTAAAGAAATGTATCTTGAATTTTACAATTTAGTAATTTATTATATACCTACCTTGGATTTTGAGTCACTTTGTTTTTCAACATAACTGACCTATACTAGTAGAAGTCAAGCCATATTTTCAACGCATGCAATACAGTCCTCGGTAGTATAGTGGTTAGTATCCCCGCCTGTCACGCGGGAGACCGGGGTTCGATTCCCCGCCGTGGAGATCCTGTTTAATAATTAATTTCTCCTTTTTAATACTTTTAATAATGACTATGAATAATATTTTGATAACATTTTATATTATTCCAGGTGAGCAGGTCGGTGTGATGCGGCTTGCCGCGGTGCTGCTGCCGGCGGTAGCACTGTGCACTGCCGCCACCACACTCGACTCGGAGCTTGGTGTAGGGAAGGCCATTAACATATTTATGAGGTTTGTTTCATATACCTATAACATCTATTTGCATTAGACTTCCTGTCCACATTATAAGCAAAGACTATTCACTTACCTATAAGTTACAGATGAGTATGCGCATTGAATATGAAAACTAGTGTATGGACTAGTGTGTATACGGTTTAAAATACGGCAAATAATACAATTACTATAAGAATAAACAGATTTTAAAAAACTACGACGATTTTAGAACTGGGCCCCATGGTCCCAGGGTTTCGAGACCAAAAGCTATGCATTTATATAGCTGGGCCCCAGACATTCGCCTGCATTGAAAGAAGATGCAAGAGAGGTAGCTAAAATCCACACAAAGGTTAACTATTTTTCAAGACAGCCGCGCAGGCTGTGCCCGTCGCCATCTTGCATGTATGGGCCAGTCCTATCCTGTCGACAGCTACTATAATTAGCAGGCACCTGTTACCTCTGTTCCAGATATGGCTACCTCAGCATATGCATGCGCGTGGTTCCTCGCAACGACACCGAGTCCTGGCTGTTCCGTGAACCCACGGTCAGCGTATTCCGCGACGTGGACAGGTTCTCCGTGGAAGCCAAGCCAAGACACGCCAAGACACTCTTCGACGGAGACTTCCACATGGAGTTCTGCGATAACCTGAAGCAACTCCTCCAGGCTTACTTTAGGGATTTTAATTTCGAGAGGTACGTTTTGAAGTTTAGCGTAATAAAAGCAGGAAACGTGCGAGCCACCGGATGCAAGTGGCTCGGGACCGGTCAATGAGGTATACCATGGAGGAGGCCCATGTCCAGCAGTGGTCCTTTCCTGGCTAATGATCGATGCAATAAAAGCCTGCTACGCGCGAATCGGATTCGCATACGAAGAGTTCCAAATCACCGTAAAATGATTAAAATATGATTGAGCTATAAAAGCGTTTCTCGTATGGGACACCCATACTCGTATCGTAGGTTAGTGTATCTATCAGACCCACGCTGGGTGAACTGTGGTTGCATTTGTACCCCTTTACTTAGTGTATCTATCAGACCCACGCTGGGTGAACTGTGGTTGCATTTGTACCCCTTTACTTAGTGTATCTATCAGACCCACGCTGGGTGAACTGTGGTTGCATTTGTACCCCTTTACTTAGTGTATCTATCAGACCCACGCTGGGTGAACTGTGGTTGCATTTGTACCCCTTTACTTAGTGTATCTATCAGACCCACGCTGGGTGAACTGTGGTTGCATTTGTACCCCTTTACTTAGTGTATCTATCAGACCCACGCTGGGTGAACTGTGGTTGCATTTGTACCCCTTTACTTAGTGTATCTATCAGACCCACGCTGGGTGAACTGTGGTTGCATTTGTCTCCGATGCACTGCCAAATCCGTGAAATTATAGCGTCGACTTTAGAAGTTACGCTGTACTAAATATTGGTACGAGTATGTTGGCAGTAATTTTAGTACTATAGACAACCTTAAAGTGTTTCCATGTCGTGTTCCAGGTTGGAGCGTCCATGGCGCGCGTTCACCGCCGGCTGGCCCACGGACATCATGGCGCGGAACCTGGGGATCAACTCGTCCTTCATCACCGGCGACCACTGCTATGTGCTCGTCAGGGTCTCCAGGTAGACATCACAACAAATATCAGAACACACCAAGGAATATTTTTCATTGTATTTATTCATCTCGAATTGTAGATCCGCCATAGCAAACCCACTACAAACCACGATAACAGTTTCATTAACAAGATCCCGCTCCATCAAGGTTTCATACTTAATTTATTATGCCATAATCTTTTAAAATAGTATAGCGGGCTTTGTGCAGTAATTATCTAAAAATAGTACATCGGATTGTAATGTCGCAGAATTATGTATCATTAACATACAACTTACTTATTCTATTTTAAAAGATTATGGCAATAGAAATTTAGTATGGAAGCATTCGGAAAGGGATCCCGTATTCGGAAAGGGATCCCGTTAAACATTTATATTACCATAATCTTAGTAGGATAGCTAGCTTTGTGCAGTAGTTATGTAATAATAGGACATCGAATTATAATTACGGGAAATGAATATTTATTAATATACAATTTTATAGTAAGTAAAGTAAAAGTAAAGTAAAAAAGTGTTTAATTCTTAAATAACTTTTACAGAGTTTTGCAGGGGCCTTCCAGAAAGTAGTCTTTCGACACTTGTGTTGGAAGTGCACCGCGTCTTCCAGTGTGAATCACAATTTTTATTTTTACACACTTTGTGAAATTGTTCAATACGCTATCTAAGGACCTGTAGACGAAATTTCCCAATATGCAGTTGCCCTACAATTAATATGCAGTTGCAATGAACACTCACTCCGGCTGCATATTTGCAGTCGCTCTCTCATGCTCCGAAGTGTCTAATCTCAATGTTTCCAGGTTCCGGGAAACTGCGAAGCTCCGGGATCTGCCCCCGAACATCGCTATAGAAGATGTGGTGTTCGACGCCATACAAGACTCCACCATCGGCGACACTGTCTCCATTGCAGATTTTATAAGGAAATATGGATCTCATTACATCGCTTCCTATGTTACTGGGAACTCGCTGTATCAGGTAAAAAACACTCATACTATGAAAAGAAACATTTCCTCCTAAAAGGACTAAATCCACAATCCAAATAATCCACTGGTAAAAATAACATTCAGATTTACTTCGCTATTAATGAGGTTATTGGCGTAAAAATAAAATATACGAGTAAACACTGTTGTAGATTGAATACAATGATTTCAATTTCAAATTTCGAACCATAGCCTTATGGCGATCCACCTCCATCAAGGTTTCATACTAAATTTCTGCTGCCATAATCTTTTAAAATATAATAGCGGGATTTGTGTAGTAGCTATCTGTAAATAGGACATCAGATTGTATGTCGCGAATGAGTATCATTAACATTGAAGTTAATCACAATTTTCATCGATTATTATTCAAAGCGCCATCTATGAACCATTAGCTGCGTAACTGCTATTGTAGCTAACTATAAAGTTGTAAATTAATGATATTTATTTCGCGACACTATAAATTTCGTCTCCTATTTTTAGTTAATTACTTATCAATGCCAGCTATTTTATTTGAAAAGATTATGGCAACAGAAATTTAGTATGGAAGCGTTATGAGAGGGATAACGTTAAGGCCCAATGGCTTATGGTCTATTGTGGCTTCTGGGCACGCCAAGTTTTCTGTAAAATACATTAATAATTTTTATTATTATTAGATAGGCTTCCGTTTGACCACAATTTCACCTGATGTTCAGTGACGATGGGGTCTCGGATGGTACATCGTTGTAGAAATAGCTTTTTTCTCGGCTCTTTCCTCTGTCTTGAAGACATACACGCTGGTGTATTCGACTCGTTAGCTGTTCGCATAGTTTATCAAAATACTGTTGGTCATAAAAGTCTGTTATTTCGATATTAAGATCAAAGTATGTTTGAATAATCGTAATTTACGCTCACGTTATGTATTTGTATATCAGATGCACGCAACTTCAATCTTTCCAGGTAATAAGCACCTACATTTCCGAAATCATACGACCACAGAGTATTATAATACATACTTACTGATGTCGAATGATACTTGCCATTTCGACTTTGTGGTCAACTGAGCCCACAGACCACTCAGCCCCCGGGCTCAGTTGACCTTTTTTGTGTGTAGGCGACTCGACCCCTCTAATCGGACAACCCAGCCCGCGGGCTAAGTCTACAAATATCTACTGCTTATTATTGGTCCGCGGGAAAATTGACTTTATGATGAAAAAAATATGAAATGAATGATATGATTATCTTGCCAGTAAAATAAGCCAGATTGTATTTCCCTTAAGGAAATTATCACAAAATGTTTCACAAAAAGCTGCACTCACAGCTTATCATGGCTATGTTGCCTCCAATTTGCGCTATGGTATCATTCACTGGGGCAATGCTGCTGAAACAAACCTATTGCCAGTGTTCCGCGCACAAAAAAAATGTGTCAGATCAATGTTTGGATCCCACCAAACTGAAAGTTGCAGACCATTGTTTCAAAAACTGAAAATACTGAATTTACCATCAATGTATATTTATCAGGCTTGCGTGTTCATCAAAAGTAACTTGCATTATTTCACACTTAAAGTTAACAGCCACCCACGTAAAACAAGAAACAAAGTGGACATAGCCCCCGTGTTTAAATGCAAAACAGCTCACTGCAGTAACAGTTTCTATGTGATGGCTCCGAGGATTTATAACCATTTGCCTGACAGCCTGAAAGAGCTTCCACTTCCGTGTTTCAAGAGAACGTTGTTTAATGCTCTAATTGATAAATGTTTCTATAGTCTTAATGAATTTTTTTTAAATACTGACAAAATTGAAAATGACATCGACAACTTAAAATAATGTAACAATGTAATTTTGAAATGACATAATAATATCAATATTGTACGCCCAAAAGGCAAGTTGCACAGGAACAACTACTATATAAGTTATATATTTAAGAACTCTGTATACCTGCAACTAAAACAATAAATGATTTTGAATTTGAATTTGAATTGAATTTGAAAAATAAAACTTCAAGAAATCTATGTTTAGATACTAAACTAAGACTAACTAACGAAGACTTGAGAAAAAAAAATTAAAACGCCTTTTCGCGGTTTATGTAGACCCTTAAGCGGTAGATGACTTCGGAGTGGTGGACTGAGCCCGCGGGCTGGGTTGTCCAATCGGAGGGGTCGAATCGCCCACAGAAAAATATTACAGACCACTTATAGTAACGAAATATGAGTACAAACCTAACGTAGTAAAAAATACACAAAAAACCCACGTCCATTCATCCCAGGGCGCGACACGTGTTACCTTCACGTGAGCGGCCATTTGAACTACAACGTGACTCCGTGTTTATATAATTGAGGGAAGTTTGCTAAACATTGCGTTAATGGCCGCGGTAATCTGACTGTGGCATTTCCCAGTAAATACGATCTATCAGTAATGATTCCCAGCACTTTATCTTAATTTGTTTCTGCATTAGATAGGCTTGCCTTTGACCACAATCTCGATTCTCACTCTTACATGACGATTTGGTCGACGTCATTGTATCTATTCACTCAGGATATAGTGCTCAGGAAATAAAGAAAATAATAATAAAAACCGACTGCGTAATTTTTTTAACTTTTTATAATTTTGATATGATGACATTGATGATACCCAGTGTCACTCTCACGGTAAATACGAATCTAACGACACCTCTCAAGCTAAAATCGATCGAGCCGTTCAATTATACATACATACTCTGTACATTGCTCGAAGAACCGATAACCGGTGGGAGTAAAGGTTCTCGAGTAACGACCACGTACCGGGAAGCGTGTACCGGGCCGTCCCCCTGCTAGATGGACCGACGACCGGTCAATATAGCATTCCATAAAGGAGGCCTATGTCCAGCAGAGGACGTTTTCCCGGGTGATGATGAAACTAGAAAATTTATAAATTCACACAATTCCCGGCGAACAACTTGAATAATGACTTTGACTGCGCAGTAAACGATTTTCGGGTCTCTTTGGCGGGGCTCGGGACGGGAAATGTCATTTCGAACGCGTTAAGGCACGTGATTGGCCGAAGGATCCCCCCTTGCGCCCCTCAGTCACCCGGGATGTGCAAACACAGCTTCACTATGCCCATTATTGTTCAAGTTGTTTGCTGGGAACTATAAGTTTTGGTTTGCAGTCGCTTTCGAGTTACGTTTTTCACAACTATCCAGATATAGTCCTGAGACAAAATCATCTGTCTGAGGGAAAACTAAAATGTCATTGTGTATAATGTGTGTTTGTGTGTTGTGTGTGTCAGGTATTTGTGTTTTCACGAGCGGTGTACTCTCGGATCAAGGAGCGAGTGAAGTCTCAGGGCGTGTCGGACATCCCGCCCGCTGAGATGAACAACTTCTTCTCACCGTTCTTTGCCGAGCACATTGGCGCCGTCAAGGTTTGGATCGATAATGCGAGGGCCTGGTTCTACTGATACTTAACACTCTTAACATAACATAAATTATATATCTTGTAACGAGATGAAAACCAATTGTTTCGTACAAATGACACGTTCCGCGATAGTATGGAGTCAGTCTAGTCTTGTACACTTATAATTTTTAAAAGCTATTAACAAATAAAAGTTAGTTAACATTTTTGTATATTTCGGTTTAGTGTATTTGTACCAAAACATATAAAACGCACGAAACAGCTAAGACTTAACGTTAAAAACAAAGATGGCGTCAATAAAATGACATTTGACGCTGTCACTTAGTATGTTTAGACATTATAATCCGATGTCCTACTTTTAGATAATTACTGCACAAAGGCAGCTATTCTATTTTAAAATATTATAGCAACATAAAAGTCTGAAACTTTTCGAGCGAATAACCTATTCTTAGCAAGCTTCAAAGCAAGCACATTTATAAATATCACAAAGATTTCGTTATCATCTCAGTCCACTGTTGGACATGAGCCTCCGTTATAGATTGCCACTTCAGATTTACTATGAGGGGATTTGTTGTGATCACTAGACTGACAGGCGGTTTTTGATCGCAGTACGATGTTATTACATAGGTATACGCTGCTGCCCGTCTCCTGAATATTTTTCCATTAGTCACAGAAAAAATTCAAATTAAAAACACAAAATATTTCCTACGACTGACACTAGAATGCATGCTAAACATTATTCATTTAAGTCATCAGTTAAATCAGGCCATCTCACTGTTCATCCATCATCATCAAAATCATGGATGTTCATCATCATCATAAAACTTCTTTTCATTCTATCTGTTCAAAACATCTCATTACAAACCTCAAATGCTAGACAGTTTGAGGTATTTTTCATTTACTTCTTTCCCATTAACTTGTATTTACAAGTTTTCATACAGGTTTTCTAAATAAAACACAATCAAAATTCGAATAAAATCCATCGTACTCTATTGAAATATAATAGTAGCGCCATCTGTTATTTATTCAGGTGAATGATTTATTCAGGACTATAAGTAATGTAGTTTAAAATTATGTATTATTTTGTTCAGAGAGATAGATAAAATATGACTATTAAATTAGAAAATGATGTTCTTGATTTACTCAGTAAATATATAAATAATTTAAATTTTAAGTTCCTACTATAATGATCAATAACATGTAACCATTAGCTACAATAAACCATGGACAGTTATGAATATAAATATAGAATGGTGTTCTGCTGTAAAATCCTTACCTAAAAAAACAGAGTTTAAATAAAATATTATGTTGAAGATATAAATCAACTGAAACGATTAGATTTTTCTAAATTATTTAGTTCCTTTGATTTTAAAACATTTGATAGTAAAAAAAAAATATGAGTACCTTAAAATAATTAACGCGTTCTAAAAGCGTTTTACAGCATTCATTCCCTAAAATGTTCACCCTTAGGGGGTAGAATTGCCATATTTGTTTTTTGTCGATTTTCTCAAAAAGGGCTGAATCGTTTTCGATAAAATGTATATGGGACCACCTCTGAAGTACTCGTATGTTCTTCCAATAAAAAAATCATCAAAATTGATTCATAGTTGGCGGAGTTATAGCGTAACATACATACAAAAAAG
This sequence comes from Carcina quercana, assembly GCA_910589575.2. NCBI lineage: Eukaryota > Metazoa > Arthropoda > Insecta > Lepidoptera > Depressariidae > Carcina > Carcina quercana. Next base: position 3,629,168 of record OU342446.1, on the reverse strand, counting down.
AACAAAAAAGCATACAGTCGAATTGAGACCCTCCTCCTTTTTTGAACAAAATAGAGAGCACAACGATACAAACATGAAAACAAACGCGAAAATCGTCAATTGTTTCGCGTGATAAAACAGTAAGAACAAAAACGACGCGCGTTGCGTTTAGTAGTTCAAAAGCAACTGAGGCGATATGTACTAAATATCGCCTCGTGTCCACTTCATTTTAATTAAAAGCACAAAAGAGAAAGAAAAGAAGTTTTAAATATCCAACCTTGATGAAGCGATCCCAGGGTACACGCTCAAAAACACAATAAAAAAAGAAAAAATTTGTGAATATTTGTCTATGCTCTCACAGGTGTTTGTGTTCTCTAGAACCGCCTACTCTATGATTAAAGAGCGGCTAAAAACGAAAGGCGTTGGAGACATAACTGCGAAGGAGTTGGAGGGGTACTTCTCACCGTGGCATTCTAAACATATAGGCCAGATTAAGGTAACCATAATATACCTTGCAGTTTAGGACAGATGCAACAATATGTGTGCACCGTTACCGTTTTAAACCGTTCCCTCGGCCTAGTGGCTAGGTCACGCACTGGACTGAAGACCCTGGAATTGCGTGTTTGACTCCCAGTGCATGCTATAAATACTAGGGCACCATAGTCCACCAAACAACAAGTATCACTGTTAATTAAAGACAACTATGCATGTTTCATAAATCATCTTGCTTTTCTTTTCATCCCATTTCTTTCAAAGCCTTTCACTCTCATTCGTCGATTGAAAAAGCCAAAAATATAAAATACAACATGTATATTTCTATATTAAAGTAATAAATTGCTATTTGGTAAACTTGATTTCAAAAATAATATCAACTCAACAATAGATGTCATTGAAAACTTTCTTCTTGAAATGCAAATGTCTTATTATACATTTTTAATTATATGTTTACAGGTGGCCAGCGGCAACAAAACTGTAGAAAGTTGGGCAATGAAGCGCCTCAGGGTCCATTACTACATATTCGCCTATCCGAGTTTACTGAAACTCCATGGCGAGCCCGCCTTATTAAGAAGTTTAGACTCATTACTAGGAAATGAAGCCTTACTACAGTTAGAATTAAAGACATTGTCGCCTGCGTTCAAAGACGCTAACAAGAAAAAGTGGTTTGAAGAAGTGATAGACAATTATTTGAAATTGTGGGAGAGTAACATGTGATAGAAAATTAGTAATAACCGAATAAGGCACTCGTTACACTGTCACTTACACATCAATTCAAACAATGATAATGCTTTTGAGGTACTAGTGGCGACACTGTAGTTTGTTTCAAGTATCAAAACGTACAAATCTTGTTGTTTGTTCTTCGAGGGGTCTTTATAAGCGAACAGATTTTCTTTAAATTGTTGATATTCTACAATTACTTTGTAAATTATTATTATTATAATAATTGATTCCCTTCAAAAGGTCAGCTTTTATTAGCATAGCCCGATATATTTTTAGTCATTTGAGGATCTCTTCTAGATAAGAAAGGGCATCATATAACAAACGCTACCGCTGTCATTAGTACCTAAATAACATATTATCTATGTCAGCATGTACACCTTTGTCTTACCAACTGTTGATGAATGGATAAGAAGTAATTGTATCGTGCGGTCTGGTCCAATTGTCAAAAGTCTTAGGATTTGTTGAGCTAAAGACTGGTTATTGGATCAAATTGTCAATTTTGATCTGTAAAATTTATCATAAGTGAATATTGCAGAAGTTTAAACTAAAAGCAGGATGATGAACATATTGGTGTATGTACATAAAACGAAAATTGCGGCTTTATATTCTAAGAGGGGTAAATTAGAGTTACGCTAAAAAGTTTGTTCCATGCCTGAAAACTCGCGTTTGCTTAATATAAAAGTTGAACCCAAGGATATTTACTTACCAATTGTAACTGTTTCATAAACGTCCACGAATATACCAATCCCCACGCATCCTGCTGTCTTTTATGATCAAAATATTTTGAAAGTGTGATGAGACCCTAAATATAGATTAAGTAGGAATTACGGTATGCATGAAGATAAAATAGAATATTTAATTTAAATCAAAACAAGGACAAATGACTTGCATTTATCTTTGACACGTCTGTATTAAGTACAAAATTTCAGTTATCAATGATCGGATTGATTTTGCGCCAATTCATGAAAAATTATGCATTGTGGTATATAATATGATAAAATTAAATGATTCGTCATCTGGGAAATTTATTGATCCTGTGACGAATTTAAAAAGGGACATTTCGCTTTATAGGTGATATTATCCACACGTGTCTTAAAACTATATCAAGAAGTCATTATAGTTTTTTAACGATCGTGAATATGACTATTAAAAATTAAAAAGCAGAAATATAATGTTTTCTGTAGACAAACAATATGTCAAATTTGAATTGAATCTTTTTTCGGATTAAATTATATATGTTGAACAAAATGTGATTATATCATATAAGATACTAATAAACAATGAACCTAACTACTTAACAAAAGATAAATCTATTTTTGTAAATATTTAAGTAGTTAAAATGTGCCTTAATATGCCATTCCAAAAACTTGAAATTTCTGGGAGATTGGATTGTGTATTATTTTAGGTTTTATGAATATTTAAGTGTATTTTGAAATCTTTCTTTATCAATTTGAAATTGTTTTTAAAAAAGGAAAAGATTTTAATACAATAAATTGTACGCTGAGAAATTAAATTTCACTATTATAAATCAAATTAATATTTTTTTCATGTTTTATAATTTTTATATTTCCGTGCAATAAAATAATTTTAGAGAAATCGCAACGCGGAATAACTTTGACAATGCATTTATGTAATTTTTACCTAGAAATAAGTAAAAAATGTAAATATTTTTAGAAAAATTATATCTATTGTAAAACAAGACGTAAGAAATGGAAAAATAAAATGTTTTATAATTTTAAAACTACTTGTATTTTTTGTTAATTCCAGTAGCATTATTTCGCCTTATTTATTTTGACTCATTGGTTTGATTAATATTGATAGCTGCAATAACTGTATGAATTGGTTAAATAACAGACAAATGTTCTAAATCAACAAAAAATCATGTCAAACTGGTATTAATCATTTAAATGAATCTGTTTTGGAATGTACAAATGAATCTCTTTAATATGATACCCTACTAGGCCAGTGACTCCACTTAGAAATTTTGAACGTTTTAGCCCAATTTTTTTCACAATTTTCGCATTATTTTCAGTAGTTCCTGTTGAAATGGCGACCTTTCCCATTACTATTCTAAATTTCAAGTCAACAACATTAGTTCCTGACATAATTTGCCGTGACAGACTGATGGACACACACCAAAGAGTTCCATTTTTCCATCGGCCGTTCAAAATCCTAAAAAATGAGGACGCAAGTCGCAACGTCAGCGCGACGTAACAATAAGTGTCGCATGAAACGTGGGCGAATGATCCTACTCAAGTAGATGTGTAGTTCTAAAACATCGTTTATCTCATAAATTAGGTCATTGCTTGAATCATAGACTAAACGTTTTATCAGTGCTCAGCGTGGCTCACTGTAAACCCCAACGCGACCGATATAGTGTCATTCAACCTTTACTAAGCGAATTACGCATCTCAAAAGTTGCTAGTGGCACGCCATTTATCGATGACCAGAACTATTTAATGGGTTTCCACTTGTCCTTCATCTCCGTTGATAAGTCCGTTGGATGAAAAGCGTGCTTGACAAGAAGCCTCAAGCTTACGCGCTGGCTGTGATGCCTTTCATACCGGAACACAATAGTGCTATAATCATGACCATTTCACGTTAGACTTAAGTAACATGGTATTTGTGATAGATAGTTAGATAGCCAGGCGGATTTAGAAAATACTTTACCATTAACCAGAGTATCGAACTGGGAATCGAACTTAGGACCTCATCATGTGAGTATGCAGTCACTAGGCTAAGCTTACTTACTCACATTCACTCACAACACCAACTCGCACTCACACTCACCCTACTTATTGCACAAATCAAAAATAAAGTCACACAGAGAGAGAGAGAGAGAGACTACATCTGTCGCACATGGCTCCCCCTATAACAGAATGTATGGTTACACAATTTTATTTTAGATTGTTTTGCTTAGTAAATATGTTTGTATTTTTGTTTTGTATTCTATGCCACTCTATGTTTACATTAACAATTATATTGATTCATTAGCATTTTATTCAGCGGGGTACATAACTGTCACCCTGGTCACAGAATTAATATAGTTCTACGTACAGAACGGACGTTCACCGCCCCCCCCCCCCCCCACCTCTCCCCGCAAGAAAGTGACCCGCTCAAGGATCGGCAGTATCGTGTATACAAACGTCATCCGTTCGATGTATGTCAATAGGAACCGATATCACGACATTTGTTTGAAGTGTCCAGCCTGTGCCCTGGTAATCATTTTGGTTGGTTATGAGGCATCTTGTCCGCCTGTATAGCTGTATCACAATCGGCCAAGTAGTTTCGAAGACAAAGATACTTTAATTACATTACATCTCTTTCTTGCCTTTGAAAGAAGAGGATAAGAATAGAATCAGTGCCTTTGTAAAATCTCTGTCTCTGTCAACATAAATTACGGCCCAAAGCGTCTCGTGTAGCGATAAGGGTTAATTCACACAGGGGTCTGGGGGTTATCTCGGAGCTGACGCTTGAATGGATCGCATTATTTGACCGGACCTTGATTCTTTATATAAATTATCATTTTAAACCAAAATAAATGAATTTTATTGGTTTTGTACAATTTAATTATACCTTATAATAACTATCCATCATCATTAACAGCCTATATATGTCCCCACTGTAGGGACTTTGTATTTCTTCTCAGGAGTGTGCAGGTTTCCTCATGAGGTTTCCTTCACCGAAAAGCAAATGGTAATGATTGTTATCATTCGTACATAAATTTAAAACAACAAATTGGAAATCATTGGTTCGTACCAAGGAGCCAGGATCGAACCCAGACCTCGTTTGTCGATTGAACTAACGTTCTACCCAAATGAGCTACCATGGCTTGGCCATAATTACAAACTATCATTACAAATGTACAACCAAATGATAGTAAAGTAGCTCATGGGAAATCTCCACCCAACATCGATGTTAAAAATCGAAAATGTGCCAGCGAGAGGGGACACCGTTGCCTTGTGTACCATATTTCTTGTCTAGTTTCTTAATTACATTTCGACACTAGTACAAAAAGACTATAAATTCAATCGAGTTTTGACTATTCTTCATTGTCCAGCATCTATCGGCTTATTCATCACTTAACATCGAATGAGATGAGGATGAAAGTACCAGGACTTCATGCCTAAGGTGGATAGCCACAAAATTCCAAGAGAGAAATAGAGATATAGATGGGATAAGGTCTCTTTGTCATTCCTGAATTATTCATAGCACAACAGTGCTATAAAACCGGTGTTAAGAACTAAACGGCGGCGGTTGTAAGCTACCACGGCCAAGCACATGTCTGTCAGTTGTCTGTGGCAACGGTAAAAATGTAGCGTAAATCAGTTCGCCCGCGCCTCTATCATCAAGCTAATCTCAGGTCAAGTTCACACTATATTGACTTAGTCACATTAGCGAAATGTTAAAAAATCATCAGTGTGCCCGCAGCTTCCATGCGATCTACATTAAAACGAGATTAGAGCAATGAGTGATGATTAAAAATGTTGTTTTTGGCGCTGGCAATTGTTTTCCTTATGTGCGGTGTTTGTTTAAGTGAAGACGGCGATTTGGGATATAGTCTGCATATAGGGAATGCTATAGACGTATTCGCCAAGTATGTTCCAGTTCTTATCTTATTGGCCTTACATAAAATCCAACTTGACGAATTGATTCGAAGCGTATAAATAGACGAATACATAAAACGTTGGACATTAATTTAGTGTGTGATTTTAGTTAATAATTCTCGTGCACTTGAAGACGCAATTAGGCAGGTAGCATAGTTATTGAGTTTCATTGAAAAACAATGACAATGTTATAGTTAGTAATTATAAATATGATAGTTTGTATATATGAATGCTTGTATGTTGGGGGGTAGCTAGAATAACTAATACATGCGAAAGTTAGTTTATTTCTTTGTTTGTCCTAAGAGAGTCACATTCGAATTTATAGTATTAACGTTTAGTCGATATATTGATCCCAAAAAATGCATCCTCCTATATTTTTTAAATTAAAAAAAGCTTTATAGCTAGAGCTACAGAGCATGTTAAAATAATGTAGGAGCATAAGTTACCCCTTCGAGTAAATGTTTCAGGAGAATCAGAATCAGAATCAGAATAATTTATTGCAGAACTGGGTGGTACAGAGATCTTAGGTGTATAATTACAGAGTTTCTCCAATTCTTACCCGAAGGCGTACAATATTTAAAATGTCAAAAGAAATGAATACAATAAAATAATAAATTTGTTGAAGAATTAATAAAATATACATGTCATCTGGTTTGCTATTATAAAAACAGTCTTAATTGTGTCTTATGGCTATCAGCTCTAAAAGTCGTCATTCAAAAAATCATTTATATTATAATAGCATTTGTCAATAAGTAAATTGTTTAATTTCATTTTAAATTTTTTCAATGTCAATTCTTTTAAGCAGTCAGGTAATTTATTAAATAATTTTGGGGCCATTACGAACGATGTATTTGAAAAAAATGTAATGTTTGGCCGTTGTCGTAGTAATACCTGTATCTTATTTTTCGTACTTCTTGGTAGTAGTGAATTGACTAACTCGGAAAAGTGATTAAACAAAATCAGTTGAGTTCGACTGATATTTGGGCTTGGTTTTTGTTAAAGCAATCCATATAGGCCAACCTACATGTATTTCTTTGTTGTTGATTTTTCTTCGGACTAAAGAGAGACGCAGGTTCGAACCCCGTGTCAAAACTTTTCAATATTTTCAAACTTGATTCTTGATTAAACAACTGTTCAAAAGAAATAGTTGCAGATGATTTTTTGTTGTTGTAGAAAACGACATATGAATGGACCCGTGTTTTTTTATTATTTACTGAAACAATTTAATGAAATAAATGTTATTGATGGCGTAGCTCGTGAAGCTCAAAAAAGGATTATACCACTATATTATTAGGATACTCATACATTTAAATCGGGATGAATTTGTTTCCCCTAGTCTATCCCATAGGTTTAGGATACTGTGAGTTGTCGTTGTATAGATTTGTAGTATTACATGCGTGACGTCATCTGCGAGTTTTTATAATATAACAGTGTGCTCCGAAATAAAAAAATTCTGAAATAATTTTTTTCTGGTTCATTGGAGCTATTATAAATCTGGAATGGGTTTGGGAATTACACCAATTTAAAACGTTGCAATGTTGTCCAGTAATATCCATCTAACATAGTCTTAAGTAACACTCAACCACTCCTCAGCTATGGGGACCTCTCTCAAGTGACTCAAGTGGTGTCAGCAGACTATGATGATGAAGAGGACCAGGAGCCCATCGAGCCGTTCCGCGAGAAGAACATCAAGGTGTTCTCCAACGTGTCGAGCACGGAGACCAGCGGCGACCCCATGGTAGACATGAACATACTGCTCTGTGACACCTTTGATGACCTACTCACTACGTACTTCCAGAATTTTAGGATTGATGGGTAAGATACAAGAATTTATTGTACACAACAATTAAATATCGCTAGAGTGGTTTGCACATAAAAATTGTCTGCCTCGTAAATTTTTTTTATTTATTAATCACAATAATTTTGGTAACTCAAATAGTTAAATCGCTTGTTAACTATCAAAACTATGAGACACCTGGCTCTGTGTTTTGGGAGCCAAGTGATGATTTTACTCATTTACCCCCATCCCACACCTACCGATTCTGGTCTGTTCTAAACAAAGGGCCGGAATGTTTTGATGCTTGTTCTTGATTTTAATAGCTGATTTTAAAACTGTATAGACCTGTAAAACATATTTTTGAGCAATAACTAAAGAACAGCCTTCCAATCTTCGACCAGATCTTCCAACGGAAACTTAGAATAAAAAATATTTTTTATTGACGGTACTTTATTATTTTATTATATCTACATAGTACTCGTTAAGACAAATCAAATGACCCCAAACACGAGAGGTTTATCACGTGTAGTTTAGGAGATCCAATGAACACCTTCCGTACCATCATCAGACCAGCATACTACCGTACGTACCACAAAATAGCATTGTCACCAAACTGGAAGCATACCCAATTTCAGCTCAAAATTCAGCTTTCAATTCAGTTGCAATATTTGACTCAAACATACAGATGAAGTTATATAATAAAAGCTTGTAAAAGTAATAACTTTGACAATACAATGTCAATTGTGAATTTTATTCAATCACAGTTTATATTAAATTCTCAAATATTGTACACCTTCGGGTAAGAAATGGAGAACCTATGTATCCACAGCTAACAAATTTTACCACCAATTTCTACAATAAAATGTTCTGATTCTGATGAACATTTCAATGTTTTTCAGCACCGATAGACCATGGAAAGCATTCATGGGCGACTGGATAATGGACGAAATCTTGCGCACGTTCGGCATAGAATACGATACAAAACCGGACAACTGTTGCTATGTCCTCGTCAAGATGACAAAGACATACAAAACTGTCAAACTGGACGATCTGACAGGTGTCACTGTCAAAGAGTATGTCAGAAGAGCAATCAATGAGCTAAACGTCAGCGACAGCGGTGAAGTTAGGAGGTTTATGAAGAGCTACGGGACTCACTATATTGATTCGTATTCGACTGGGAACTTTATTTATCAGGTAAGGAGTTTTATATGATCACCTGTCACACAGGGGCTCCGTCAAAAACATAATAGTAATTAATTAATGGCCCCTTATATGTTTGAGCCATTGTGCGTTGCCGTTACAATATATCTTTCAACGTTGAAGGTGGCTGGGCCCAATGGACCACTGGACCATTTCTGTTATTTAAATAACCTTCAACTTGCAGGTGTTCAAATACAAGCGATCCGGCTACAACCTGCTGAAGTCGTACATCCGTCTGAGGAACACGCGCCACGCCAGCACCGACAACCTCCGCTTCTACTTCTCCTCATACTTCCTCAAGTCCGTGGGGGACATCAGAGTGAGTTGCTTTTAACAGAGAATGTGCTTGCACTTGGCCTTCATCTCTCCTGATGTTCAATGACGATAAGAGCTTACTATTGCTCACTTATAAGACTCAAGTTTTAAATCCCGGAATACAATGAATATTTAAGCTCTCAATTTTCGCTTAATTTTGACACATAATTTACGACAGAGAATGTATATTTATCTCATTCTGGATTATGTCAATTCAATGATGTTAGAAAGGCTAAAATATAGTTATTTGGATCCTGATTCATATAATCTATCACACATACTATATCTATGGTCCGGCCAATCATCGCATGTCAATGTTATACTAGCACGTCTCTCGGCAAGCGCTACAAATCAAGAAATCCCGATGACCGGTAAGTGTGGCGCGATCAACCCGGATTATTTACTGATCTATGTCATTCTAGGTAGATCAGCACAGAGTCGGTAGGTGTGGTGAGGTACTTAAGAACAGTGCTTTCTCTTTTCAGATAGCAAGCGGCAACAAAACGGTAGAAACGTGGGCGCGACGGAATCTCCGCGACAGCCAATACCTCTACTCCCGTCCTAGTTTACTAAGAATACATTACAACCCCATCTTAGCTTACAAACTCAACGATCTGCTCGACAACGGTGCTCTACTGAGCTTAGGACTCAAAACGCTGAGGCCCTTGTTCAAGGAGAAATACAAAGGCGACAGATATGCCGAGATCGTAGAGAATGATATGAAGCTATGGGAAATCAACGCTTAAGACTATTAGTTTAGGGTTTTGACGATAGATGGCGCTGTGTTATTTCATTTTAATTCCATGGATGATGAATTGACGACTAGGGATAAGGTTAAGATGATCAGCGTATGAATCACTACTAACAGCAATCGCCAACCAATCACTCAAGCCGATTAACCATGTCTCATCACACATCACAAAGTAGACATGCTTTTGTGTAAATATTACAGGATAACCTAAGCGAAGTCTCTGTCTAGGATAGTCTTTTAAGAAACCATAAAAAAACTTTGACAAACAAACTTAGATATGCGGTTGGAAAAATGAACCTTATTTCACGAAAATAATATCTGTACGCTTTTTATAATTCGGAACCCTCGGTGTGCCAGTGCAACTCACACTAGCCCGTTTTTGTAATTTTACTATTCAATTTCCTATTCAAGTCAAAGCTATTTATTGTGCTCAAATGTGGTATTTAAAAATATACTTGTGGTGTTTTTATATAAATAAAATAAAATTTAAGACAAACGAAAGAATCAAGCGCCATCTGTCATTTCATGTGTTGGATACGATATCAACACTTTCAGGTATTTGTGTACTTATTTCTAATTTTTGTTAGCAGATTTTTTTTTAAATAAAAATTATTTTTACACCGAAAGTGGCTTTTATTTAGAGCGTTTTAGTAAATATTAATAAAATTCTTCATTAATAATATAGTAGTTTGAATTGTATAAAAAACGCCCAGCGCTGTTGTAACTTAATAAAAAATAATATAATATAATTATGCTACAAAATTAACTAGTTTATATATATAGTAGATACATTTACATTAATGAGTATTTAGTATGATATCAAATTTACGTGTTTATACTATTCAGAGCACAAAAACAAACAAATATAGAAACAATACAATTTTAATGAGTATGTGATTTCAATTCAAATAAAATTACGGTTCGTTTCATTTCAATGTAAATTGATGATAATTTTAAAATTACAATCAGAAACATACATTTTGTTTGCTGATAAATTTCATTAAAACAACTTGTGGCTTGTGTCCATTAATAACAAATTGTTTGGTTTATAGTTTCTAATTATAAATGAAGAGACGTAGATAAGAAAAAACCAGTCTATAACTCATAAAAGTTAAAATATTAATATTTTTAACCGACTGCAAATAAGAGGAGGTTATCAATTCGACGTGTATGTTTTTTTAATGTTTGTTACCTCAGAACTTTTGACTGGGTGAACCGATTTCGATGTATTCAATGTAGTCCAATTCTGAACAGTAATCACTATTTAGGGCATTTGAAGTCGAAGTTTGTATTTGAAAGGTGGTGCTTCCCGTGTGGTCCCATTTCAATTTGGTCCAGTTCTGACAACGGCATCCATGAGAAAATGATCATCATCAACAGCCTATATATGACGCCACTGCAGGTGCTCAGGCCTACTCTCATACAGTGTGTATGGGCCGTAGTCCGCGGGCCCAGTGCGGATCGGCGGACTTCACATGCCTGTTCAAGACATGCAGGTTTCCTCTCGATGTTTTCCTTCACCGTTAAGCACTCGGATAATGTACTTGAATTGAAAAACAACTCATAGGTACACGGCTGGATTAGAACCCGGAACCTTCAGATTGAGAGTCCCGCGCCTTATCCACTGCGACACCGACGCTTCATTTATATGGGACCACCTCTACCAAACAAAAAGAATCATCAAAATTGGTTCACAATTGGCGGAGTCGCGTAACATACATACAAAAAAACATACCGTCGAATTGAGAACTTCCTACTTTTTTGAAGTCGGTTGAAAAGTTAGTGGCACCTGCGTTTTTTTAAATTTATGCGCAACTGAGGGCGCCCCTGCCGCTCTATGGAGTCTTGGCTTAACTGTACGTCACGTCACGCATAAAATATACTCTTATTTTGTTACCTTGTCACATCATATTCGTGTGTCAATGCGTCTCATATGTGCTGGTTACTTTGGTGCTGGCGAACTGATTCCGCGACACACGCTTGCCATTCACCAGTAAAGCGAGCGGGTTGTTCACACGTATCGACTTGAAGTTGTACGTCTGAAATAATATAAGACACATATTATTTAAATGTTTATTATTATTTTTAAATATGCTCGCATTGTACCACAACATCACGTGATCTTAAGGCGATCCACCTCCATCAAAGTTTCATACTAAATTTCTGTAGTCATAATCTTTTAAAATATAATATCTGGATTTGTGTAGTAACTATCTAAAAATAGGACATCAGATTGTGATGTCGCGAAATGAGTATCATTAACATACAACTTCACAGTGAATCACAATTTTCATTTTAAACACTTTTTTCCAATATTGTTCAAAGCGCCATCTATGAACCATTATCTGCGTAACTGTTATTGTATCTAACTATAAAGTTGTAAATTAATGATATTTATTTCGCGACACAATAATTTCATCTTCTATTTTAAGATTATGGCAACAGAAATTTGGTATTGAAGCATTAGGAGAGAGATAACGTTAAGACGATGTGGTTGAGAATGGAACACGCGTACCTAGAAGTGGCCTTCTCACCCTAACTTTAAAGATATCCAAATTGTAGCACTTTTATAACATTGTTGTGGGAAACAAATTTATTCCCAGTTCTTATTGACAGTTCTTTTGAACGTACTAGTGAAGGAACACATTCAAATTTCAGCTTAAGTCGCATTTTCTAAATAACTAATCCTATGTAGTAATCCTATGTACTAGTAGTATTGTATCCATAAAATAACGTGTATCTAATTTGTCTGTATTTATTATTATTTAATATTATTATTACATATTATTTATATAAGTATACATATGTGTTTATTCAAGTATGTATTTAATTATAATCTATCAATATCTGTCACACCTCCACCCAAATATTACTTATTTCCTCTACCCAAAGGTTGTCTGGTAGAGATCGCTGTTAGCGATAAGACCGCCTGTTGTACATTTTTATTATTATTATTTTAACTTAAGCTTGTATCGGTGTATAATAAAGTCATATTGAATTGAATTGAAGGTGATTCCCCGTTAAACAAGCGGCTGATATTTGGCATCACACAACACCAATTAATGAATACAAAATTAAAACTTGACTTCATAAAATCATCATCCCTCTTCCATTGATGGGTGTCTAGCCGCTTGCATCCATCGAGTACCAGTAACCTTCACCTGGTAGTCGGTTCATCTAGTAGGGCGTCCCTCTGCTAGAAAACTTTTATTTCCCATCGGATATCCATTCTTCGATGTGGCCTGCCTATTGCCACTTCAGCTCACTGACTCGTCGAGCTACGTCGGTGACCCTAGTTCGTCTACGGACATAACCTAACTAACTACGCCGGTATGTTTACCGTTCGTGCGTAGTCTAGGCTGTGCACGCGCAGCTTCGGCTCTGGTATGGCGATGCAGTCCCCGATGATGGCGCCGCGACCGTCCGCCCAGTTGTACACCGTCACAACGACACACGCTTTGCTCTGGTCGATTATCGCGAACGTACTGAAACATAAAAGCTCGTTTCAATCCATCAAACACAAACATATCGTCTATCACATCACTGGCTCGTCGATGTCCACGGGTTCAGGTTCACAGTTATTGACACTTTGACACTGACATATAGCATACCAACCCATAGACATACGAGACAGTGTGTCGAGACGAAATCATACTAAATGACGAGAAAATCACAGATAAATGAATTTAAAAATAACTTAGGACTTTTTTGAATGGTAAAAGCTATTATTTAAGAATTAATGCTTGATTCGATAAACTGATCTTTAATTTTAATACTTTATTTTGACATGTAATTATAATTATTATTTTACATTATATATAATTATTACTTTTATATTTGTATGCTCATAGCAAAATATTGTGAAACTGAATTGTATTGTTACGAAATATGAACCACCACCTGTAATATTTACCAATATTCACAAATAAATAAATGACTGATTGATTGATACTGATATATTCTAGAGCCCTGAGGATAACACGCCTCACTCGGCAGCCTCGAACCAAAGAAGCGCTGGCCTGGCCTACCTTTTAAGGTTCCTAACATCCGATGAATAAACGTAACCATATAATATTACTCTCGTGTATGTCTGTCCGTCCTTCATAGCTGATTATCTCAGCAACTACTGACGCTATCGACTTATAGAAATTATCGAAATAGTTATGGTAAATGGTTACCCACAAGTATAGCAATTGAAATACTTCCTAGGGCATTTTTTATTTTAAGTTTTTGCCTTATAATGAAAAATGTGTGTCAAATACCATTCTCTCTGTCTCCGGAGTTTCAATCCTGAAAACAATCTGTAATAATTACAGCCTAACGAACTTTGTATAACGCAAAGTATGAACTAATACACGGTACATTACTGAAAATCGAACCAGGGACCTCGGGGATTCCGGAGTGCAAGACCACAACTGGACCATGAGGCAATATATGTCTCTTAAGTTTTTAATAAAAAAATATTAGATAGGCTCTGTTTGACCACAATCTCGCCTGATATTAAGCGACGATATGGTCTAAGATGGTTCATGGTTGCATCGAACTAGCCTATTCACTCTGACCTTGAAGGTATCCAGGTTCGAATTCTGTTATATGTGAATTGTACTCACAAGGGCACGGCGCTCTCACTGTGTATGGACCCGACGACTCTACCCATCACCAGCTTGCCCTCGTTGGCTCCTTCCACCAGCTCGTCGAGGGATACGTGTTGGAGGGACACGTCCTTGCGTGTACCGAACGTGTGAGTGCCCGCGCCGTATACCCCAAGCATCTTCGCGTCTATAGTCTGTCGGTTAATCGCAAAATCGGTCTTTTTATGTATAATGGATCTGCACTTGGCCTTCCACGTACCGGGAAACGTCTACCAGGCCGTCCCCCTACTAAATGGACCGACGACCTGGTTAGAGTCGCGGGGAGTCGCTGGATGCAGGTGGCTCGGGACCGTTCGATTTGGCGTACCATGAAGGAGGCCTATGTCCAGCAGTGGACGTTTCCCGGCTGATGATGACTTGGCCTTCATCTCACCTGGTTACCACCAGGTCAGTTACGATAAGGTGTTTGTATGGTAAGCGTGCGCACCCAGAATCCTCAAGTTAGTAAGGAACACGAAAGTGCTATTGAGATTAGATTAAATGCAAAATTTAGGCAGCATTGTGGTCGTGGAAAATACCACCAATCAAACCTATTACCGATAGGTGTCACTGGGAATCGAACCAGGGACCTCTGAATTGTGAGTCCGATTGTGTAGCCATTAGGCTACGGACGCGTTCTGTCGACTGTTAAAACAGAGGCTTTATATAATGCACGCCAGAAAAAAATTTCAATATTTAGTCTTGTTAGAAAAAGACAGCATTAATAGTTGCTAAAGAAAAGAAAACTTTCATATGATAACAGTACCACTCTGCATAACAGCTATTTCAATAAGAAAATGGTAAAACTATGATGTAATTAATTTCATAGGACGATAATTGTGTGCCACATTTTTCCGATACTTATTAAATTTTAAATTGTAACATTAAAAGTTATTTTCGTAGCAATTAAATAAACAATACAACTTTAAATGATAATTAATCTGTTTTCAATTTTGATACGTCAACTAATTTGTGTGTGGCAGGTATTTTATTTTTATATTTGGAAAATCTCACCTGAACCATTTGCAACAACTTCTTGGCCTTTATCTTCCCCCTCGTCTTCACTAAATCGTTGGTCGCTTTCAGGTACTGCACAAGCGTGTTGAGCTCTAGTCTGGGAGGGTCCCAGGGTGGGTCCAGACGGCATGCGTAGTCGAAACTCTCTAGCGCTTCATCATAGCTCTCCTCGTACTTTAGTGCCTGGAAACTCATCAAATATTAGACTACACACCATGAAAAACGTACACTAACAAATTATCATAAATATAAATGGTCTTTTACTGTGGGCCGAATAAACAAGCTCAAAGTCACTCAGCGAGCAATGGAACGTGCTATGCTCGGAATTTCTCTACGTGATAAGGTCCGGAATGAGGAAATCCGTAGACGAACGAAGGTCACCGACATAGCTCGACGAGTCAGTGAGCTGAAGTGGCAATGGGCAGGCCACATCGCTCGAAGAACCGATAACCGGTGGGGAGTAAAGGTTCTCGAGTGGCGACCACGTACCGGGAAACGTCTACCAGGCCGTCCCCTTACTAGATGGACCGACGACCTGGTTAGAGTCGCGGGGAGTCGCTGGATGCAGGTGGCTCGGGACCGGTCGATGTGGCGTACCATGAGGGAGGCCTATGTCCAGCAGTGGACGTTTCCCGGCTGATGATGATAAATGGTCTGCCGCGGCTGATTAGGAAAAACAGTGCATTGACGTCGGTGCCTGAAGATCAGCCAATCTTCGTTTCACTGACAACATTGTACAGAATACCAAATAGTCTCTTTCCAGGCTCGACAAGACAAAGAAGTTTCTAGAAGCACCGAAAACGCATGGAGCTTTTGGTCGATGAAAGAGCAAATGAAGGGCGACCTTTCTCTGTTACTTAACCGTAAATTCATGGATATATACTATAAACACAACTATGTTTCAGTAAATTTTGAGTTACAGACAATAATAACACCAGCACACATTCATTTTACTAAGAGCTGTCACAATCCGTAAGAAAGTGTGGGGGCAACGCGGTGGTTTTAATGTCGGGCGCGCGCCCCCCATGTGCCCCCCCATGCGCACAAGTGCCGCATGTGCACGAAGCAACAATCACAATCAGCGCCATCTGTGCTGTAGATAAGAACTACAAGCCGCCTTTATATAAAGCTGAGCTGAAGTTTGACTTTTTCTAACAGTACATTCTTCCAATCCTCTCTTAGAGCACTTGGGTCTTTGACGGCTGCTGAAAAGCCTATAGGTACTCAAAGATTGCCAGCGAGCCCTGGAGAAATGTACACTTCTTCGCATATACTTCCGTGATACGCCACAACAACCGGTGCCGAACCACTTACATCCAGCGGCTCCCCGCGACCTTTACAAGGTATTTCATCACTCCCCATCAGTCCTTCGTTCTGCGAGTGATGTGAAGTTGGTTCATTTGTAGGATTACTTACAATGCCTCTGTTGTAATACAGGTCGGGCTGTCCCTTGGCCACCGGGTCCAGCCACGCCTGCTTGTACGCACTCATGCAAGCTTTCAGCGTGGCCGAATCTTGCGCAACTGTGAAGAATTGGCATAGGTACGCGTTTCCTGAAATTATAAAAATGAAATTATTGATTGCATGTCAAAATTGCAAACTGCAGGGTTCGAATTAATTAATCTTGCTGTATATATATATTTTAATAATAATGACTAGTTATTCAGATCTTGATCAGATATAATTGTTTTAAATTACAGATGTATTTGTAGAGAACTTCAATTGGGAGACAGTTTAAGTTACAATTCGTGGATCACGGATTAAGATTCCTAGTTCTCTGGTACTCAGTTTCTATATCTGCCTGGCAAGCTACCACCAATATTTTCCAGCAACATTGTTGTGTTTTAGTTTTGAAAGGTAACATAGCCAGCACCATATTCACTTAAGGCGAGCTTTCCATGCAATGGCTTTCACTGCAACCAGCTTACCATAAAATGCCCACTGCGTTTTAGGGTGATGCTTTTGAAGTTCGATCGATGCGAACTGGTCCGGAAGTGGCGTTAGACGTATTAAGCGAGAATTGTGTGCGTTTACCACCTCACGAGTCGTGGATATGAGTGTAAGTATTGTAAAAACTTTGTTACTATGATCACTTACCCAGTACGGTCCATGAAATACCATCCTTAATATCTTGCGCCACAGCTTCTTTCGCTAGCTCGACACTTTTCAAAATGGCCGCTGTAGCTTCAGATCGCGGTTTGCCACTGCTCTCCTGACGAAGGATTATCGATAGGCAGCGCAGAGACAGGCGGTTGCGTTCCTGGAAATAGGAGGCTTAAATGATAAATCATACAAATAAGCCTCGCCCCACACCTACCTATTCTGTTCTGATCTAGGTAGAATTAAAGCTGGAAGGACAGAATGCAATACAAAATGTACCGATCGTCACACACCTTCCTATCTATCTAAACAATCATGAAATGTTCCGGAACGTTCTAGGTAGATCAGAACAGAATCGGTAGGTGTGGGTCAGAGCCAAGTTGCATTTATAAATGTTTGATGGTAGGGACCCTAAAGAATTTCCTATACCACCACACAGGTGTTTGGTACTTGGTTTCATTGATAGGCTATCCATTTATAGTTGCACAAAAGGATCAAAGTGTGTTTCTCTAACCATATGTAAATCACTATAAAACTCAATTATTTTTGAAGAATTTTTTTTATTGAAGATAGACCAACACTTGACCTCAATCTAACCTGATGGTAAGTGACGAGGAGGTCGACGATGTTACGTGTTGGTCTAGAAGGTGCCTATTTACTCTTCTTTGTATTTACAAAGAGTTAATAAAGTTTGACACATTGGGGCCTAGAATATACCAGTTCACCCTTGATTTGAAATCACTCAAGAGATAGGATTTTATGGTGTGGAGTTTAGGCACTAGTGACTAAAAAGTTAAAAAGTAGGTTAGCATGTTATGAGTAGGAACAAAAGACATATACTAGAAAAGTGACAAGTATGAAAAAGTGACAAGTATGAAAAAGTGACAAGTATGAAAAAGTGACAAGTATGAATGTCAATGGATGTAGAGGTAGAGTAGAGGAAGTCGCAAGAAGATATGGATGTATTGCATTTGTAAAAGGTTGACAGAGAAGAGTGGGAGAAGAAAAACTGGCCAAATGAAGGCCCAAACCACCATACAAAATTTAAAACAAGATGAAATTAGATGTTATGCATTTCTATCAATTCAATAATATGTTAATAAATATGTTAAGGAAACTTACATGTTTCAAAGCTCCTTCAAAACTAGCCTTTGCCTCTTTAACATTCATGTTTTTCCAGTAACACTCTCCTAGTTCATTCCAAGCATCCACCATGTGAGTGTTCAGTTTAACAGCTTTACTTAAATACTGAATCGCACGTGGATCATAGTTTGGACTTATATTGTAGCATCGGCCTTTCATATAGAGGAATTTAGCACGATTTGACAAAGGAATTTGGTCATCTGTCAATAACAATAAAAACCATTATCAGTTTAGTAGTTGGCAAAATATCTGGAACAAAAAGTGTAGTACAGATGAGTGGGTGACTGTTCAGCCAATCACACACCCTGAAATGTTCGAAATGACATTTCTCTAACAAAGAGACTTGAAACAAAAGGGGTTTAACTAGTCTAAATACATCTAGTAGGAGGACAGCCCGGTTTTAACACACATAAATACACTAAATTTTAAGTATCACATAATAAGTATAAGTTTGGATGGATAATAAAATAGGTACTTTAAACTAAGCGTTTTGTACATCCCAAACAGTAACAGTCTACGTACTTACCATCAATACCTTCAAATTTTTCTACAAGAAGAATCTTCTTTTCTTCAACAAACTTGTTCTTCTCTGTAGCCAACTCTATTGGATGATTTTCGAAAAACAAATCTCTAAAGAAGTATAACTCTTGAAGTTCTGTCTGTAAATATATCAGTTTTGGCTTAATTTTCATAATGAAATACTTATTAAAGTAGCAACTAATTGGTAATTCATTATTTTCTATCAATACGAGTCCATTTGGCCGGTAATGGTCCATACTTTCATAACTTAAATTTAATGTTGTTTCTAACTCACCGAAAGTTTTTCAATAGCCTCTTCCACATTCTCCAAGATAATTTTGTCTTCTGAATCTAACGGCATTTTAAAAAAATAATTCTATTAAAATATTTCATCAACAATGCGAGACTGCAATAATACAGCAAGCAGCGTAATCACAGCGTAATCAAGTGACACAGTGAAGTGACAGACAGAAAGAATGAAGTGTGAACTGTCAACATTGTCAACAAACAAAAATATATTGACTGAATGGATAGCTGTCAATGTCACAAGTTATATCATTCATTCAGTATTTTATTTTTTAAAACGGGGATAGGTTAGCCTTAACGCTCATCTCACGGGCGTTAGGCCTATATTATACCAAAGCCTGATTGGACCGTGATTACACAGCACACTTTGAATGGGAGTTGATAGATGACTGTTGTAGATAAACTTTTTCATACAATTGGAAGTTTTCTATAAGCCACCAACTTGAATTTTTTATAATAATTGTAATTACAATGATACCTCATTTGCCAAAATACGACAACAGATGTGGTATGAGGGAACAGATGAATATACACCAATTACATACAGATTATATACACCAGAAAACAGCCTTAGGGCGATATGACACGAATGTTGGCACCGCGGCGGCCGCGCGATGTCTAGGCGACTGTGGTGCGGCATAGAATTGATTAAATGCTCCTAGTAGAATGGTTGCTATTAACTTGCCAAAATCATAGAACTCCTTTTCTCGCTTCGCTGTAGTCGGGTTAAATAAATCAGCCAGTGTCAGTGAATGACCGAAAGCTCAGTCAGCTGTCAAATGAATGATCGATCGATCGAAAAGGATGAAATCATTCAATTTAAACAGTCAAAGTCAAAAGGAGCAAACATTTGTATGCCAGAAAATACGAAATTCCAAGTAAATAGCTTAATTAAATAACACTGTAGCACCAAATTCTTTAATAGCGCCCACTGGCAAATCCACAGTAACAATGAAGATAAGCCCAACGTACGGAATCGTTGTGGATGAGAGCTCGCCGACGAGCCGAGTACGTTGCGCCTTTTGCGGAGTATTTATACCGAAAGCGAGCAAATGTATCGAGCAGCACACCAACGGCGCCAAACACAAGGAGAATATAGAGATAATGGCCCAACACGGCATGATATTCAATAACGAAAACTGTTACTGCAGGCCTTGCCAGTGCACGCTGGCCGTAGATGAATCCGTATTAAAACATATAGAAAGCGACGACCACTCGACCTGGTTGGCTGCTATGGAAGATTTAGTGGACGGTGAGTTCATAATACTAGATCCATACCTCACTTCCGAGAAAGAAGATGTTTTTTGCGAAGCTTGCAACAGTTTCGTGCCATGTACACTGCAAGCTTTAGAAGAGCATGTCAACAACTTCAACCACAGAACCAATGTCTGTGAGAAGCTTAAACCACTAAACGGTATCTTCCCCGTCGACAATAACGATGAAGTATGGTGCAAAGTTTGTGATTCCTATATAGAGAACACCATTCAAGGTATTTTAGAACACATAGACGATGATCCACAGCACATGAACTGGTTTGCCGAAATAGAAGATCTCATATTTGACCAGGACATTTCTATAGAAAATTACCTCTCAAATGAGCATGAGAATAATGCCTTCTGTAGCAAATGTCAAATGGAAATTATATGTGATGCACAAAGCATTGAAGATCATGTCAACAGCGAATTACATTTGAATAATATTATTTCAGTTACAGGCTCAACCTAATTGTAACTAAGTTTTTATTTAATGTGTACATGCTTTACTTGCTAAGCAAACAAAGTTGTCAACTCATTACATTGTTTCTAGTTTTTGTAGTTACATATATATTGTATTCTGTGAGGTTTTGTCAATCAAAAACATCCTAATGACTATCATAGATAAAACTGGCACAATTTGGGCTCACTCACTCATATTCCACCTAGCAATACTATATATAGAACCATATATATTTCATTCATTCATTTGAAAAATATGTATTGTCATAATATTTTGTATAAGAGAAAAGTGGGATTTAAGACCACTTCCACTTTTAACGGACTTCCGTATTTTATAAATAAAAATGGGAGTAAAATTGTCTCACTAGTTAGATCAACATAACTATAGTGTAATAATTACTGGGAACAGAGATACTTCTTTTTTTATATTAAAGAGAATATAACATTACTATGTAATATTTCATACATCATTCCTGTAGAATATGGAAAATTTCAAATGAAAAATAGCAATTATCAGGAAAAAATACCAGCAATTGTTAAAAGATGAAAATATTCATTCAGTGCTCATTTGTTGACCATTTACCTATATTTACTTAAGGGACTGTTCAGTGTGTATCAGGTTTTGATGTTTCTGACTGACATAAAATAATGCCATTTGTGGTCAGAATCTAGTTTGCCCTACAGCTTAATTGATGAGATACACAGATTTTCATTCCACTTGTACTTATAATTTTTCAACATTTACTGCGTATATCCCAGAAAACTTGTATGGAAATTTTGAAATCAGTGCCTAAATTAATTTCATACTACCTACATATGTCATGAATGCTAAGTTAGTTAATTTTTGCAAAAAGATCAAAATGTGTGTGTGTGTGTGTGTGTGAGGGACACAAACTCATTGCACAGTTCTGTGACAGCAATGTCTTGCTGGAATAAGCTGGATACCTCTAGTTCCACTTATGCAGAATGGCAGACTGCAGAATTTCTAAATAATTCAGAGAATTCCCAGACAGCATAAAAGACTGAAGGAGACAAAGCTCTCGAAGTATTCAATAGTTCTGTCAAGGTAGGTGCTGTAGTTTAAAAACAAAATGCAATCTCTTATTATTTTCCCTTGAGGTCCCTTTTTGCATAACCACTCAAATTGAAGCAAATTTTCAATTTCTTATCTATTTAACTAATGTTAATAATTCATAAGATTGTTAAATATTAATAATAGAAATATGTATCTTGTTTTAGGTTTATTACAAATTTAATGTCTCAATTGATATATTCACAGTAGCCACATAGACATTATCTACTCTCAGTGACAAAAGGCATTGCTAAAAAGTTCTCCAATGTACTCACCGACGTCCAGTTACTGCTGGAGGTGTTAATTTGGTCTTTCTAGTTGTACAAATAATTCAAAAATCTGTTAATGATTATAAAAAGTAAATCTTTATTCATAAACAAATTAAAAATAGTTTAATTATATCGTTATAAACTGAGAAGTAGTTACAAATATATTTTTCATTTGTACTGCCCATGATTAGATTTAAGAAACTACATCTATGTGTCGATTCTAGAACAAGAGTTTATAGTTTAAATTTTTTGCTGTAGGTACTTATACATTATAATTTTAAATGCTTCAAAAAAAGAGAAAACCGAGGCTATTAGATAACGTAATGAAGGTATAAAAATTATTCTATCATTTATATTTAGTTTTTTTGTCCCTTTGTGGCCTTTAGTCACGCATGCCAAATTGTTGTTTAGTTTTACTTTTAGAAAATGGTTTCTAGAATCGACACCAATTCTCCAAATATTGTGATTATATTCAAATTTATTAAATGATTCTGTTATTATTATAAAAGAAGTTTAAATACAATACTTACCAATTACAATAAACTGTTTCATTCAGATAAAACTAAATCTTTTTAAGATAACGGCAAATTTTTTGGCGCATCTCTTGCAGCCGATTTTGAATGAATGGAATCATTTTTCTATCATCATATCTGAATGCCTGCTACTCAACTAGAATTTTGAATTAATAAGCCAACATATTCCGAATTAGAGAATACTCGCATGTGCTTCGGTACATATACCTACCTATGTCCACAGAATTAATATAGTATGTACTAAGTACACATGGAGTACATACCCTGGGTACTTACTTCATGTACCTACACCAGAGTAGAAAAATATGTACATAATCACTTTTGAAACCATGTCACATTCATCATTAGTTGACATTTCCTTCAACTCACTACGTAGGAACAAGCAAGAGTTAATGTGATATGGTTCAAAAGTTGACACATTGTACTCGAGTGTACGTACAGAAAGGACTTCACCGCCTCCCGCAGATCCGCAATACCTCACCTCTCCCCGCAAGAAACTGACTCAGATAATTACCGTTAAATATACTGCGCGGACCACAAAGGACCTTGTAACATGCGGACTTACACAAATGCGCGTGTATACAAACGTAATCCGTTCCATGTGTGCCGTTATCACAACATTTGTTCCAAGTGTCTTTTAGCACAACTATGTGCCTTCTATCTATTGCCTCTTTATACTATATTTTGCCTAAGGAAGGCTAGAAGTAGCGTATTCAGTCTGATATTAAACTATATATGTACACACATAACCTCAAACAAAAGCCTCAGTAATCAAATGGATAATCATCATATTCATTTTCGTCTTCTTCCATGATTGGTATCAATGGCGGAGTGTTCCCGGAGTTCGATCTGGAAGCGTTCGGTGGTAAAGGCTTCGGTGGTACGTGGGTGCTGCTGTTGTTCTGATCACCGAAGCGAGCTTGAAGCCTCTCGTTGTCCAAGCGTATCACTTGCTGTAGATCCGACGCGTAGCAGTCCATCTGTGTGATTGTCGCTGTTAGTTTCTTCTCCAGTGTACTGGGGATAACATGCGTTTTAACTTATTAGTAGCGCCATCTAGTAAGGGGTAACAAAACTAATTATAAAACGTTAAAATAGCGCCATCTATTGGCCAGTCGTAAAACTAAATTGAGAACAAAAATTATGCGCATTCGTTAGAGGATTGTTCGGTGCATATTATTTATGGTTTTCCGTATTTTAAATAACCATATTTTGTACGGTGCGCGAGACCAATTCACACTTGGCCGGGTTTTTTGTACCTACAATAACCCACATATACCGTTCGGGTGTACTTACATTATTTAATGTAATACATACAATATAACATTTATATGTATATCACTCACTGTATCCTCTCAATGTTTCTGATGAGGCTCTTGCTGAAATATCTCAGCCTCGTGAGCTCATCCCTCATCTTCTTGTCCACGTCGTCCCTGGTCACTTCCCCTGGGGGCTTGGACTTCCGGTCAGCTATCTTCGCCACCAGCAAACGCTCGTGTTCCAGATTCTGCATGTGGCTTTGTTCGGCGGTCATGAGCTCCTCATTCAGCGCTGTCAGATCTCTTTGCGTCTGTTGAAGTCATTCTTTATAATTCAGATTGTATAAAATCATAATTTCAATTAAAAATCGGCCAAGTGCGAGTCGGACTTGCGCACGAAGGGTTCCGTAACATGATCGATATAAAACGGCACAAAAATCATGTCTGTTGTTATGGGAGCCCCCTTAAATATTTATTTTATTCTGGTTTTTAGTATTTGTGGTTATAGCGGCGGCAACTACAATATTTCAACTGTCTAACTATCACGGTTCATAAGATAAAGCCTGGTGACGGACGGTCAGATATACAGACAGACGGACAGCGGAGTCTTATTAATTTGCAGCAGGTTTGCAGAGGCCCGGTTAGATGACTTTTTTAGTATAATAAGAAAGCGAATATACTCCATAAGAGATAGAATGATAAAAAGTCAAAATGAAGTAATAATTAAATTGTCAGAATATATATTCAACAGCATTGACACATGCTGGTCATCGAAATCAACATGTGTCAATGCTGTTATGTAGGTGTATTAGTTATTAGTTTACTAATTAAGTTTATTAATTTATATGTACTATTTGTAAAATTTGTATTTGTATGGGTCTAGTGCCTGAGATATAGTGATAAATAAAATAAATAAAAAAAATAAAAAAAATATAATAGGGTCCCGTTTTTACCCTTTGGGCACGGAACCCTAAAAAAACCGCCTAGTATCAGTAGTCCGATTGAGGAGTCCGATGATCGAACTACTGACACTTTTTCGGCTCAGTAGTATACACACATCATATACAAAAATAAAGTTGATAGTACCGCATCCATTTCTTATTTCGGGAAGTCGATGGAAATGTGTAAATAATCGGACTAAAAGGCTCAGTAGTCCCATGATCTATAATAATCTGCATCATCGGGCTACTGAGCCGAAAAAGTCTCAGTAGTTTGAGAATCGGACTACTAGGCGAAAAAACTCATCATCCTTTTACGTCATATTGAGAGAGCTTATGGATGTACAAGGACTCCAAATGCAGGGCGAAAATCTACCTTTCCAATTTGACGAGGTTCAAATTCAAGCCATACATTGTTCTAGGTTAAATAGCAGGTTCCTCAATAAACTATTATGCTTACATAGCGTGTAACTTGCTCTCTGTTTACTCACTTCCCTCTTTGTCGTGTCGTGAATGTGTAAAATGTACTTAAATATGTAAATATAACAAACACGCACACCTCGTTGTGCTACATTATAAACTTGCGCTACATTCTCTCGGCGTATTAACTTCTCCTAAATTACGGAAATTCAGCAAGTTAACTTGAAAATGTACTCAGAAATTTAAAGATAACGAAATCATATTGCATATGAATGATACAAAGGTAGATGCTGCGGACAAATCTTAAAATTTTGGCCATGTATATTTGAATAATATCTGTCAACAAACGTAAAGGTAGACGAAACATACACTAATACATGTAAGAGGACCTTTATTTAAGGTAGTACCTATACAACATTTTGAAAACTGGGACCACGTAGACAGAAAATAAATCACTAAATCTTTATTATGCCAGAGAAACTCTTATACTGTCTGGAATTGACGGGCTGCCTCTCACCCACCGTGTTAAAACTTTTGTTTCTAAGCCCAGCTCAAGCTAGCTGGAATTGAGTAGGAGGCTCTTTATCGAAGCGGCATCCACTTTGCAAAAACCTACTTCTTACTTCTGCTTTCAGAATTGACGTTCAGCCTCTTTTTTAAAGCAGCATCCGCCTTGCTAAATGCTTCTGCCAGCCTGGCTCAATCTGGATGGAAATGACACACAGTTTATTCTTCAAAGATACATATACCTTCCTAAAACCTACCTCTTGCTTCTGCCAGTCCAGCTCTTCCAGTTGGCTGGAATTGACGTGTAACCTCTTTCTCAAAGCAGCATCCACCTTGCTACCGACAGCTTGTGCTGCGATGGAGAGGTTCATCCTGGCGGCTCGAACCTGATGCCTGATGCCGACAGCATTGTTGAGGGCTTGCAGACCAGCTCGTTTCATTGCAGCGCAACGTTTCTCCCAGTTAGCCATTGATGCTCCTCTAAAATATACTAGTAGTTACGAAAAGATGCCATACTATTTCTATAGGACTCTTACACCTTCATCTAACCTGGAAGTGAAGATAAGAATATAGGATAGACGATTTCTCACCCAAAAGCCTGAAGTTAATGAGCTACTGGAGCTTATGTTACCTTTCAGTACTGACACAATTTGGTCTGCTATCAAGGTTGGGAAAAGTAACCTGTAGTAGGTTTAGATGTCGAGATGGTAGCAGACGGTCAATCCAATTTGTGCAGACCATAAATCCACGAAGGCGATTAGCTATTTGCTTTATTCGAAATAGTAATTAAGATAATTGCCTTCAATTGATCATAGTATTTTTTGAAAGCCCAACACTGAACACTGGTCTCGGGAAGACTAGTAGCATGACCAAATTCATGATCAAACTACAACGCTAATTACTTAATCTCACTTTCACGTTCAGAATATGACTTCGGACTTCTTTAACTGTCATCTTATTTAAGCTTTGGTAATATTACAAGCATCTTAACGTTCTTTTATCATGTTGTTCTATTTTAACTTTGTTAATTTCACTATTTATAATTACTTATTTTTACTTACGGTTGCATAATCTTACTTACACTTTCTTAATTTTCCTAATATCAGCACTAGTGATGGAATCTTGCTTATGAAGCTTACTGATCGATTCGTCGACAATTAGAGATTCCTGTTTCTTCGATATGTCTATCATTATTCTTCTCTTCGTATTCTCCAATGCATTTAGATGTGTTTCTAGCTCACTTTTCATTTCATTGAACATTTTCTTCTGGCTTCGGAGGAAATGGATTTCCTGGGGAAACGAGGAACAATGTTTTAAGACGCTGTCCTGACTAGAGTCCTTCAATATAAAACAAGAGTTTACTACAGCATATTCCTCTTTTTGAGACCAGAATCCTGAGTCCTACATGTCTGTTTGTAAGTGTTCAAATAGCATCACCTCTTTTATGGCTTCTTCTACTCCATCCGACTCAGGATTCAAAGCTCCCGGTCTTCCTTCCTGACACGCTATTTTCAGTTCATCTTGGACCCTTTGGATGACCACTACCAGAGCCTTATGCTCATACCACAGAGTCGCGATAGCCTCCTCCAGACGGTTGCTTAGATCTTCGAGGACCCATGTCCAGGATGCTATTTCTGATATCCTGCAAAAATGTGTTGTTTATATGTCCTTCTTTCATTGCGAAACGTACAGACATAGTGACTTGACTGTTGACCTATTCCACTTTATATCCCACTCGATCCAGTAGACGCGGACGAAGGGAAACACTATCAAATAAAAATGTCGTATCATCGATCAATGACAATACCATTGGATCATTCAAATTGAGGCTTCCGAAACACACCTTTGTCCAAGTTTGTTAAATGAAGGACAAGCTAATGCAGTGTGAATTTTAAAAAAAACATTGAATTATTTTTTCAAATATTCATTAAATGAACACGTCAAAATGAACTACTCTCCCTGATCTCTTCCGGAATTTTCGCTTGACTAAAAAAATGCTGTGAGAACTTACGTTTCTTGTATTTTCCTTTATTTTATTTTATTATTTGTTGTTATATAATTTGTTGCCATAGAAGACATACTACGTGAAAATTTCAAAGGTTTCCCTGTAACGGTTACAAAGATACAGCCCTCTGACAGAAGGACGGATATACTTCCTTTGGATACGGAGCCCTTAAAATGACCTTTGAACTGAGGTAGATTCGAACTTTTTTTACCCTAAATTATATCTCCCTACTTTAGTTCTTTACCTTTCTTTCATAGACTTATTTATCTGATACTCATTGGTCTCCCTCGCGAAGCTATTAATCATCACCAACTCCTGGGACAGGTTGACTTGCTCCAGCACCTTGGAACTGAGACTGTCGGTCTTTTGAACCACATTCTGGATGATCCCGCTGGGGCAACCTAAAAATCCAGAGTCACAAAACATGATCCAAGTCGAAAAACTCTTTTAAAGAAACATGTAAATCTATAAAACGAAACTGAATCTCAAATATAATGCAAGGTTATGACCAAGTTATGACTGTATTAATATTACTGTTTGTCAAATATAAGACTATGGAACCTCTTTTAATTATTTATGGATTCTGTGAGTTTCTTTGGTTCCTCGACGTATAATATTGATTTATTAGTGCAGTACATTTATAGTGTTTATTATACATAGAAAATTATTGAGGTTTAGTCATAGCTCATTCCTTTGATATATTTTGAGACCTACTAGATTGTTCCGTTTTTCTGATACCCCTTTTTACGTCTGTACCAGTGTTATAAATCTATAAATATAATAAAATCGTAAAGGTTAACAAGTATGTATATTGAATATCATCATCATCAGTCAGGAAACGTCCACTGCTGGACATAGGCCTCTTACATGGTAGGCCACATCGACCGGTCCCGAGCCATCCAGCGAATCCCTGCAGATCTAATCAGGTCATCGGTCCACCTAGTAGGGGGACGGCCTGGTATACGTTTCCCGGTACGTGGTCGACACTCGAGAACCTTTATTCCCCACCAGTTATCGGTTCTTCGAGCGATGTGGCCTGCCCTTTGCCACTTCAGCTCACTGACTCGTCGAGTCATGTCGATGACCTTACATTGAAGATATCTGGATAAAATTAATCAGCTAACCAAATTTAAAACACTTAAAAACAGCTTTTAAAATTCTTGTTTTCGAACACTCATCACGTTTAAACCACATTATAAATATTAAAACAGAATATATAAATAGATGTATCTCATTATAGCGCAAAATTTAGTATTTTTTTTATTGCAATCGGCCCACCCGATCATTCGCTAATTCGTTCGAAAGAAAATAATTTCATTCATACTTCGACGTTATACAACATATTTGTTTTATACCAAATACTTAAATAATAATTATAAAAAAACACATTTTGAAAAATCTCACGTGAGATTGGGGGAGGGGGTTGAATAAAATCTCACGACATCTCACCAGGGGGGAGGGAGGTACAGAAAATTAAAAAAAACACCTCACGTAATTTATGGACGCCCCCTTTGCTTGTCATATGGATCTGTCGTAATGATTTGAAAAATAACAAGAAATCGAATCAAATGCCCTAAATAGTGACTACTTGCTCAGTGGCCGTAAAAGCTTTGCCCTAAAAGTCACAGTAAATTTAGGACTTATATGGTTTTCTCATGGATGCTATGGTCAGAACTGGATTAAATTGAAGAAATCATCAAAATCGTTTCACCCAGTCGAAAGTTCTGAGGTAACAAACATTTAAAAAACATACCCGTCGAAAAGAGAACCTTTGAAGATTTTGTAGCACGAGTAATTTCAAGCAATTGGTAGCACCATGACAACTTTATGGAACCTTGATACATTACATCGCACTTTACCTGTAATGTAATATATGTCGGTCGAAAAAGACTTTTCAAATTTCCTGGAATACAAAAACTTAACCACTTCCATGGCCTAGTCTACGCTTCGACTCACAATCCTCCTTAACTTCTGGATGAACATGTATTTAACCAGGGTTTGTGGTAAATATGGACTATGGGAAAAACAGGAGATGGGGAGCAGCATCTGTGTATCAATCACAATCTACTGCGATCACTAATCCACCCTCTAAACGTAGTGATTATAACCAATACTCTGATAGAAAGTCAATTCAATTCAAATCAACTTTATTGCACACAAAAAAAAACAGAACTTAAAAATGAATACAAAAAAGGTACACGAAGGCGGCCTTATCGCTAAGAGAGATCTCTTCCAGGCAACCTTGGGGCAGAATAAGCGTATAATTAATAAGGTAAGGTAAGGTAAATGGTGCTACATAAATATGATAAAATAACATACTATAATTTTAATAAAATATACAAAAAACATATTGTAAATATAATGGATAAACAATATTCAAACTGGCTCTCCGTGCACCGGGATACAAACCGAAAATGATGTAGACCTATAGACTAGACTAGGTTTTTCTTTCTTCTAATTGTAATATTTAGTTTTATATTATTATTATTTGTATCTTTTTATTATTGTATTATTATTATTTTTGGGTTTTTTATGCCTTTAATAAAAACATTATTATTATTATTAAAATAAAAGTGGAGGAGGAAAAGGAAATCAGAGATCAGAAAGGAAAGGAGAAAAGGCTGCTAAGGAATAATCTGTTCAAGTCATGTCATGTCAGTCATGCAGTTGATGATGAGTGTGATGATGATTTATGAAGGGAATGCTGCAGGGAATTACAAAATAGTATATTTTAATGTTATAACAACAAGCACACTTTAATAGTTATCCAAGATACAATAAACAAAACATCGATATGTTTTAAAGCTTATTTCTATAGAAGATCTCTTTCAGGACTACGTGCAAAGGTCTCAGCAGAACAAAGTAGACCAGCTCAGCGACGCTGATGATGCTGAAGCCCAAGAAGAGGCTCAGAAGTCCTCCGATGGCGCCTGAAATATTTTTTTATAAGTAAATACTGTTTTTTTTTCTTCACAAAAAATAGGCATGTTTTAAACTACAATGATGTGGTCTTAGAATGGTACGTTATGCAATCGTGTTTAAGAAATGTCTTTTGGGTTGACTATTCTTTACGATTCTTTATAAGGCCCTTGAACGGTAGGCGTGTTCAATCAGAAGCCTCAATCTAATCATACCAGAACACAATGGTGCTATTAGCACTGTTGTTTGGCGGCAGACTTAGGTAACGATGTGGTAACTAGCCAGGAGGACTTAGGAAAGGTGGTAGGGCACTAACCAATCCGAGTACCTATAGGAATTCCGAGTGGGGGTAACTAGGAATCAAACCCGGCACCTCCGTATTGTAAGCCTAAGCATGTAACCATTAGGCCACAGCAGAGGCAGCTTGAGGCTTCTGGGTGAGCACGCTTTTACCATCCGACAGCCTTATCATCAATTACCATCAGGCAAGATCAAGGTCAACAGCAAACCCATCATTCATAAAAAAATAGGCAATTAGATGAAATAAAGCCCAAGGACAAAATCAATCAAATCATTGTGTATAGAAAAATACTTTTCAGGAAAAGCGCCTAACTATCTCTATGCAAACAAAAACGCGTGTATTCGTTGCTGTTGCTGCGTGAATGATGGACTAACGAACATAGCATACGTTCTCACCAACAAAATAGTAGTCGTCGTATTGTGCGTGCCGATGTTGCCCCAGGAACATATCGTCGTAGAAGTGGACGTTGATGCGCGTTATCTCTCCACTGTTGAAAGATAAGTGGTCGAAGTGTAAAGGTTATATTCCCAGGGACATATCGGCGTAGATGTTCACCAATTGACATACCTAGCAGAGTACGCTACAACTGACACAGAGTTAATATAGTACTACGTTTAAAACGGACGTTTCCCTCCTCCCACAGATCCGCGATACCTCTCGCCGAAAGATAATGACCCGATCAAGGATCGGTTGTATGGCGCGTGCGAATTGCTCACACATGCGCGTATGTACACAAACGTCATTTGACATTATGTAGTTATGGTTTATGATTCAGCCAGGGAAGTTGTGTTTGGTAAAATAAGATTGCATGTGTCGCCCATTTCGATGTATGGAAGTAGGAACCTATAGCACGACATTTATATGAAGCGTCAGGTCTGTGCCACTGAAGTAAAAAAATGAAATCTGAAAAATTTACGTGTTTGGATGCCCCCACTCGGGTGCCTGATCACCCGGCTCCTTGATCAGGTCGGAGTAGAAGACCTGGCTGGTGTACAGCACGTCGTTGCACGAGGGATGGCAGGATGAGGTCTGCGGTCTACTCGGGACCTGCTCCTCACTTTCTGCGAAGTACGCGTAAATCAGCTGTTCTTCTACTTTTGCTGTAATGAGGACCATCATGATATCACTCAGCTGTTTTAAAATGTATGATGTGTTTGCAAATGGCCTTCATCTCACCTGATGGTAAGTGACGATAAGGCCGTTGGATTTTAAGCGTGCGCATCCAGAAGGCTTAATTTAATGAAGCGTTGGCTCTGCTACCTTTCATACCGGAACACATCAGTTTTAAAACTGATGTTTGGCGGCAGACTTAGGTAATATGGTAATGGCTAGCCAAGCAAACCTAGAAAATGCTTTACCACCAAACAGAGCAAGTATCAATAGGTACTCCCACTGGGAATCGAACCCGAGACCTCCATTTGACAATAGCTTAATGAACAGCACTGATTTATTAATATTCCAAATTTCAAGTTGTTAGCGTTAGTAGTTGCAGCAATAATCAGTTGTGAAAGGCCATAGCTTTTATTGCTCGTTGTGCTTAGAAAAACATTTATCAATATATCAATGCTGTATACTTCTAAAAGAAAAATTCATAAGATTCGTTGTTGTAGGCCGCGGAGGGTTTACCGTGAAATTTGATTTGGTTCGTTAACCTTAAAACTTCGAAATTGTAGTTTTCAAGGAACGCGGAAAGGTAATCTAGCAAATCTTAGCTCTCAAGTTTGCTTCCGTTTTTTAAGCTACTAGATAAAAGGTCACGTAAAAAACTTTTAAATTTTTTGGCCGGCCCTTTACCCTAAATTGGACAGATAATGAAATTACTTGCCTTTAACGTCGACTATACACTGAAAGTCCGCCGTGGTCGTACAAATTGGCTCCCAGATGTGCCTCCCTGGAAAATTAATTTATAAAACACCTTATCGTCTTAAGGGCTTACATTTGTAATTGAACATGTTCGGAATATCAATTTGTGAAACGGATTACGTAACTAACTTTTCTTTTGATTGTACAATGTCTGGTACAATAGCTCTTGTGATTATCCTGTCTGATTTAGACAAATTAGATGTTCTAATCGATAACCGGTATTCCACGTGATTTGAAAGCTAAAATATTCCATATCATCTGATCGGCTGGGCCGATTGCAATATAAAAAGAAACTAAATTCTGCGCTGGGATGAGATACATTTATTTATATTTTCTGTTTTCATATTTATCAAATGGTTTAAACGTGATGAGTGTTCGGACAAACAAGAATTCTAAAAGCTGTTTTTAAGTGTTTTAAATTTGGTTTGCTGGTTAATTTTATCCAGATATATATAATAATATCTGCAATGTAAGGTCACCGACATAGCTCGACGAGTCAGTGAGCTGAAGTGGCAATGGGCAGGCCAGATCGCTCGAAGAACTGATAACCGGTGGGGAGTATAGGTTCTCGAGTGGCGACCACGTACCGGGAAACGTCTACCGAGCCCCTACTAGGTGGACCGACGACCTGGTAAGAGTCGCGGGGAATTGCTGGATGCAGGTGACTCGGGACCAGTCGATGTGGCGGTCCATGTAGGAGGTCTATGTCCAGCAGTGGACGTTTCCTGGCAGATGATGAGATGTTGTAACGCGAAAGAATTATTGACTTTTTAGTAGGCTTATTGTAACTTGCATGAGTTCAGCTTGGGGCAAGTGAACTCATTTTGTAGATCGCCATGTCAAACGGTCTTTTCATTAGGGAATTTGCCGCTTGGCTGGATTGGTTATCGCAATGTTTTTCATACATAGGCATTACGGAACGTCCTGGGTTGGGCCTATGCTAAAACTGAGACCTCACGGCCAGACAAGGGTACTTTTTATCAATGACTAAGGCTAGGTGCATGCCAAAATTAGTGACGATTGGTTGCGCCGCAAGTATGTAATTTGAATTTACGATAAATCCTACAATAACCACTTAAATTGGATGGTTTAAAGAAATGACCAACTGTACCCGTCTACATAGCTTTTGAAAATACTACATTATTTGTGGTCATATTTTTTAGAACTTAGAATGGATATAGAGTAAGCTATCCTTTAAAGATAGACATATGCCATCGCTGCCTTTTTTAACACGCTTTTATTAGCTTCACCTGTATGTTTGTGGGCTTGTGAGTTTGTGGGTTTGTGAGTTTGTAATTCTCCTTCGCGCGCCTGCTGCCTTCCTTGTCAACCACCCATAATTAATAATTGGTGCAAATAGGACAGACATAGTTCTGAGTGTTCGACTGGAGGGAGATCCTCGTTATCTGGACGGAAAGCGAAATTGCTCACGATCGTCGATAGCCGGCCAACGAACAAGACCCGTCACCGTCCATAGAAATTATATCGAGTGGCCCTAGTAGCTGATTTTTTATGGCTCACTTTCCGGAATAAAACCGGTCGGTAAAGAAACTACCATCAAATAGTTGATAATCCATAGTAAATAAAAAATTGAAAACAAAACTGAAGAACACGCTTTGATAGCATATTAAACTAAAAAGTGAAAAATAAATATAGTTTAAAAAAACTAAAAAACACGCTTTTAAAGAATATCAAACTAAAAAGTTTAAAATAATTTTTAAAATAAAATAAGCTTAAAACAATAATGAACGAACAATAAATACTAGTATTATTGTGAAAAAAGCGTGGGCGCTTTGTGCCACATTTTTCGTATATCCGCCCAACGCTTTTTTTTTCTTCACAATAATACTAGTATTTATTGTTCGTTCATTATTGTTTTAAGCTTATTTTATTTTAAAAATTATTTTAAACTTTTTAGTTCGATATTCTTTAAAAACGTGTTTTTTAGTTTTTTTAAACTATATTTTTGTAGATCTGTATAAGGCAAAAATTCCCACCATACATTGCTTTGTTACATCTCAAACGGATCAGGCAGCGTTTTCAACGAAAGCTCCTAGATAGACGGATTGTTTTTTGACGGCCTCTTCAACAAATATCATCATATTTCAACCAATATACATAAAACCTAAAAAATGGTTGCCTGTAAAGTCGGTATACGGGCGAAAGTTTTACGTGACAACGACTTTGAGTGGTAAAATAATTTTAATGTGAATATTCATTCAGGGACGCGTGCCTTTCACTTTTTATGTCTGTCTCTCTCGCTCTTAGGCGGGCTAACCATGCCCGAGTGGAAGGGACGCGTGCCTCTCACTCGCTCTCATTGTGAGCGCATAACGTGAGCGGAGCGTAACGCAGTTTCTTGAAGTGTCACCCGGCAAACCAATTTATAAGACGTTGTCACGTCAAAATCCGTTCACTAGTTTTTGAGTTCATCGCGAACAGACAGACGCGGCAGGGGACTTTGTTTTATAATATGTTATGTCATTAGTTTAGGCTTAGGTTAGGTTAGCTTACTTGGCCAATTGAACAGCACACAGTTACACAGCCTCGTCACTTCCCTCACCAACAAGTCATGCTTGCAGTTGCTATCTGTGTAGAAGTTATAGTAGTACAGCTTCCTCTCATTCTGGAAGAAGCACTGCCGTCTCTCCGGTGATAGATACCTCAAGTTGGAGTCGGTCTTGTATGTGATCGGAGACACTTCGATCGTGGTCGTTCTGTCCATGGGCAAGCGCAGAACGGTGCTAGTGTAGACATGGTCAGTTGGAGAACTTATCAGGAGCTGGAAGAAGATCTGCATCAGGTTATACTTACTTTTTAAAGGTCTCTGGAACTGGAAGTTGCGGGCTCGATTCTAGGTGAAGGGTATCTCATCATCATGTTCAGCCTGCGGCAGTCCACTGCTGGACATAGGTCTCTTCCAGAGTGCGCCACTCAATTTGGTCCTCTGATCTATTCACGTCCGGCCACCCTTCGTAAGTCGTCTTTTCGCCTAGCCATTGGACGGCCTACGTTTGTGTAGACATGATCTCCAAACGAGGACTCGTCTGCTCTATCGGAAAATATCACCAGCCCGGCGAGCTATGTCGGTCACTTTGGTTCTCTGACGGATCACTTCGTTTCGAATGCAGTTCATCACAGAGACTCCGAGCACAGCCGTTTCCATAGCCCGCTGAACGACTTTAAATTATATGAGCAGTCGTGTCGTGAGTTTTAGCTCCGTGTAAGTCATCACGGGAAGGACGCAGGGTATC
This sequence comes from Carcina quercana, assembly GCA_910589575.2. Taxonomy (NCBI): domain Eukaryota; kingdom Metazoa; phylum Arthropoda; class Insecta; order Lepidoptera; family Depressariidae; genus Carcina; species Carcina quercana. The sequence continues at coordinate 3,592,550 of OU342446.1, read as the reverse complement.
TATGATACTCGATTTGGTTGATTATACTCGTATTTTTATTTGTTTGCTCGGCTAGCAACTGCCATGGTATTTAAGTCAGCCGCCAAACTGAGGCAATGTTGGCTCTGGCAATGATAGTTAACAGAACCATCGTCTTGTGCCGTCACTTACCATCAGATGAGATGAAGGTCAGTTGCAAACACACTGTACATAAAAATAATAATATTAAGATAATAAACAAACACAGAGAACGAAGTTAACAAATCTCCAAATTCTGGATCATTTGAACTATTTTGAAAACTTAAACCAACTCACATTGAATCCCAGACTACTCCCATCACAGGCGAACTGATGTTCACTGGTGTTCAAGAACAGCTCCACACCGAGTCCATTTGTTTCTCCAGATGCCATGACCCTGAACGGCATCATGGACGGGTCAGGTGGGAACACTTTAGGGTAACCGGTGTCCAGGTCCCATTCAAGGAAACTCGGAGCGACCTGGTTGCTGAATGTCTTCTGCCAGGGAATCGTGTGGTTACCCCTAAAGATTTGATTTACGTTTATACTCTAAACTGTCGCGTGTGCCAACTGACGCAGTGGTAAAGCTAGAATTTTGAGCTGCCGTTGGGATAACATAAGGAATCCACGAGTAAAGCATATAACCCCGAATAAAGTGATTAAAAAGAAAAATTGAAGTTCAGAGTAAGATTGAAATGCATGATCAACGAATCCAAGAATTAATAAGTAATCTAGGGTCATCAGATCAGTTTAATAGAGCTTGCAAAAACTTACATTCCATTCAGCGGCAAACCGTTGAAGACATAGCATAGACCGTAGTTTGTGAAAATAGGTTTGAAGAGCATGTCACAGCATTCATGAGTCATCCATTTAGCGCTCTGAGAGACACCTCTCCAAGTGCACATTTTTACGATATCTGTGCATTTCGGTGAACCCTGAAACCCGAAAGGAGAAATGAAGGCAAAACAACATAATATTGATGACAAATAAATGGTTTGGGACCGTCAAAGTGGCATACCATGAAGGAGACCTTTGGCCAGCAGTGAACGATTCCCGGCTGCTGCTGCTGATAATGATGAAAGGTTCTATGGTGGCGAACACGCACGAGAAATATAACGAGACGGGCTTTATATGAGCCTCAAAAATACAGACCGATGACCTGGTGAAAGGGTGTAGAAAGCCTTTGGAAACAAGAATCGGTAATCATCGAAAGTGCCAGAGGGCAAGACTTTTTTAAACAATGGGTTTCACTTAACCTTCATCATCCTTAAATCTGCGTTCATCGCACGTTATGGTATGTGACGAATAAAATTCTGCTTACAAACAAGCTTCTTATAATTACATGTAAATTTAACTAGGCATTGTCTGAGCTATCTTTCCATGTCGAAACCCCACAGTACTATTTAAAAGGTTGTTAAGATTAAGGTAATTTTGTTATCTTCTGATGATCTGTTTCCAGATTTTATATTTATTATGAACAAAGCAATGGATGTCGTTTATCACTTTACATCTTAATCAGTTAAACTTATTGCAGTAATTAAATGCACAGCTTTTTAAGGTGACATCTTAAATCTAATTTATAACAATACAATCGCTTAAAATTGATGAATTTAATTTTATCAATACATTTAAAAAAAAACATATAATGAGCAAAGAAGCAAAATATTTTGACGATTCTTGGCGCGAACTTGTAAAATGGTGGTTCATTGCAATTTTAGTAATTCGTTAATAATACTGTTATGTGTGTTTTTTGTGTTATAATGGTGTGATATAGTGCAAAAAGTGTCACGGACAGTGTTATAGTATCAATTACGCAAAATTGCGAGGGTTTCGACGCGATCCGAAGAGTTTATCATGTCGAGTACATTCGGCATATGGATTCTTTCGGATAATGTTGAAACCAAGGCTGGCCTTTGAAGTTCTCGTCAAGAATCCAAATTAAGCGATAAAATGTATACATTATACATTTTATTGAGAAAGCTGAAGAAATGGCTTCGGCATAGTTTATAAACTCAAAATTTGTTCACCTAATTTTACTCGTCATTGGCTAGATAACCACTGGTTAAAGCCATTATTTAAAATAAAAAAAATAAAAAATATTTTGACAGCAACTCAAATATGTGTGAAAGTCAAAACCTGTCAAAACATGAAAAAGTAAAACACATATCACTATATATGTACATGTAATATGGAATTCTGAATTTACCTGCACAATAAAGTCTTGCAACTTCTTACTCTGTTCTGGGTTTAATCTTTGCTCCAGAACTCTATTCTCGCCAAACATTTGAGGACATATTAGTGATGCGAAGAACTGGTGCAAGCTGTAAAACACAGCCATAGACGAGGCACATACACACTTTGTTAGTCTTAAAAATTGATGATAAAACACGAGCGTTTATCTTCATCTCCTAAATTGGAACCAAGTGGGACTTTATCGCAATGATCGGCAAATTCTGAGCCTACTTTCTCCGGTCCCAGACCTAAGCTGAGGTCGAGCCCGAGAGGGCGCCCTTGAGTTAGTCGCTCGTCAAGTCTTAGCCGCTGAGCGCCATCCGCGTTCGACAATTGTCCGGGTGAAGCTGTAATGGTCGCAGGACCAACAGCATCAAGTTCATTCGAGAAAAAAATTGATAGTCATGAGAAAAGCTTATTAATCTTCTAGTTGCTAGTACTTACTCATCAAGTTCGGTAACGTTGGCATAACTCAGCTGCACATGTAAATGAGGGCATAGAACAACGCTAGGGAATGGTACGGCCCATATAGGAGTGGGTAGAGAGTCGATGACGTTGACGAAGGGGGTGGAATTGGATTTGCTGAAGAGCTGCATAATGACGCCGGTGCATATGGCGATGCTGATCACAACGATGGCAACCCAGGTGACGCGCTCCTTACGGCTGAAGGTGGGTTCGAAAATGTATCTGCCGAGGAAATAGATAACAATGGCAATGAGCATTTTAGAGCTTCGATTCGATTCCCAAATTTAGCTATCAGAATTGTCTGTGCTGGAAGATCTCATTAACGCGTTCAAAAAGAACCAAGGAACTGACTTCAACTGCACTGAAAGTCTATTCTAGAAAGCATTCATCCCCTGAAATGTTTACCCTTAGAGGTGGTCATTATCAAAAGCCTATATACGTCCCCACTGCAAGGGCTCAGGCCTACTCTGCTATAGAGAGTGTATGGGACATAGTCTTAGTTTAGTTAGAGGTAGTATTTGGGTATTATATGTTGTTTTTGTTGTTATTATTATCATAAAGCGCTTTATCAATTTCGAAAAGTTTTATATGGGTCCAATTTTCAAGCATCATCTACCAAACAAAAGCATTGGCGGAGTTATCGCGTAACATACATTAAAAAACAAGACAAAAACATACAGTCAAATTGATAACCTCCTCCTTTTTCGAAATTTGTGGAATATAATAGATCAACTTGGTAATAATTAAAAATAATAAGAATGTTCTCTCTGTACAAAAGTAGACCTGAACCTCTGCAGTGCAGACATAGGCTGTAGATGATGATGATGAGATAAATAATTGAGATGTTGGTGCTGGTATGTGCGCTTTTACTATAAACGAGAATATAGAACTATTTCTCGTATCTAGTTAAGGAAACAATGAAGAATGTAAAAGATCAGGTGGGGATAATGGTAATAACAGCAAATAAGTAATAAATTATAACGATCATTTTGATATACGTACTTGACTCCGTGTAAAGATCCCTGATACAAAAACTGTTTCAATCCTTCCATTACTTCGCTTAGCCATTTTCGTATCAGCACTTTACAATTTAGCTTCCCATTTTTATCCACAGCAATACTGTTAAGCCCAACATTTGTGCCTTTTACTTTTTTCCCTTTAGTTTTAACTTGTAAAATTTCAGGGCTGATATATTTGAAATCTTTTAAATAGAAATCTCGTAAGTATTGTTTAGTTGCAATATTTTCTTGTTTTGGTGTATTTAGGTGATATAGTTGGATTTTCTTTCTATTTACGTCGTGAACTTTGTTCATTTTGTTTGTGTCTAAGAAATTAATCTTGATTGTAAGTATACTTAGAATTTCGCTAGCCCAGATTTACATTATTAGTAGAATATGTTTTTCTGCAATTAATTACTTTATTGAAGATTTCTTTATTTGCGAAACCTGTACCAAGTTCTATATCACTGTTTAACCACTCCAAGCTTTGGTTAACTACTGTGTAAAGCCAGAAAACTTTAGATTAGTTGGTTAAAATGTATATTTTATTCTGTTGACTGTATTTTGTAATTATATTTATTTTTACAGATTCTTTTAAAGGGTTTCCACGTTCCGTTCTGAAAATTTGAATGCAGTAACAGGACTAGAACCTTTCGCAGTAACATTTACAGTGCGTTCTAGAGTGTGTCATGCCAAGTAAATTACCTGCACACTTGCAGTAATTAAACAATGCAATATAGTTAAATGTGTACGAGGAGCTACTGTGCTGTTGTTAGTTTGTTCGCGGCTGTATACGAAAAAAAAATTTTGTTCAGTGGGTATTGAAAATGTTCCCGCTCAGATCTTTGCATTTTTTCTCAGCATTGTCGTTACATAGTTAGCATAAGGGCGTTCATCGTCATCATCTGGGAAATGTCTACTGCTGTACATAGTCTTCCTCTATGGTATGCCAAAATGACCGGTCCGAGACATATAGATCAGCCACTCCCCGCGAGTTTCGTGTGATATCATTTTAGGTCTCTCGGCGGAATTACGTTCAACATGCTTTCATACTAAATTTCTGTTTCCATAATATTTTAAAATAGAATAGCTGGCTTTAATAAATAATTACCTAAAAATAGGAGATGAAATTATAGTGTCGCGAAATAAATCTCATTAATTTACACCTTTATATTTAGCTACAATAGCCGTTAAGCAACTAATGGTCCGTAGATATGGTGCTTTGAACATTAATAGAAAAATAGTGTGTAAAATTTATATTGTGATTTCCTAGGAAGCTGGTTGTTAATGATACTCATTTCGCGACATTACAATCCGATGTCCTATTTTTAGATAATTACGACACAAAGCCAGCTTTCTATTTTCAAAAATGGGAATAGAAATTTAGTGCGAAACTTTTATCGGTAACTGTCGATGCAGAGTGGGTACATTGGATATAATCTTTATTCACAGGGTACATTGAGCAGGCTAAACGTCATTACACTACTCGCACGCTATGTTTGCCCCTCTGAAGTTAGCTCTCCGAAATTTCGCACATGTACAGTCGGATGTGTATTATTTTTGATAATAACTATAATACAAAAAAAATTAAAAAAATAGTTTATTAACACTGTTAAAATACATAAAATGACCTATTATATTTTTGTTACTGCTATGTTTGTTGAGGATCTCTGATTACTGCAGTAGGTAAAACCTGTGTCGCAATAACCAGTGATTCGACCGAGACTTTATACAAACAAAAATTTGCGTATTCAACTACACTATCAACTATCCCTATACAACACTAGGACATTTCTTTCCTCCCGCTAACTTGCCTTGTCTCCCATTTATACGTTAATAATTGATACTTCGCAGCCTTTTGTAGCTAACTTCAGAGGGAACTTAGCGAGTACTGTACATTCATCGCTAAGGGCTTGATAAAAACACGTGGTAAATCCTCATGGAAACTTCGACGTGAGGATCTATGAGGTAAACGTACACAGTGGACATGCAGCTGCTAAATATGATCAAAATAATTTAATAAATTAAAAGGTGAGCAAAACCGCGCGTCCGGCCCTAGACTAGCAAATAAAGTCGCAGGACCATTAACGCCTTGTCGCAATACACTTTACGCAAGTACCATAGTCAGGCTATTAAAACGTAACATAATTGACAATCGCAACTTTGACCTTTCCATTTTTACCCGACTGCTCTAGAATAAAAGTAAGAGTACTGTAAAGTTATTAATTGTACATATAAAAGTATTACAGAGACTATCATAACTTATAAATTTGTACAATTTGAGTTGGCTATCCCTAAATAGAGATTTCTCCCGGCACTCGCACTGGAGCTTGTAAAAATTAAATGAACTGAGAGTAGACCTACATACATGTACATAAACAAACAAAACAAATATAACAGAAGATAATGTAGATAGAAAAAATCATAACAATAAAACAAACTCGATTTACATAATATATGAATGATAAATAAATAAATATATATACGTACACACATCTAATTATTTAAATGACGGATAAATAGTGCTCCTTGAGTTGTTTTTTAAATGTTCCGATAGTTCTACAGTCGCGTATGTCATTTTTAAGTGTGTTCCAGAGTCTCACTACATGAACAGAGAAGGATTCAGAGAGTTATGTGTTTGAGGTGAATTTTTTTAGGGTTCCGTACCTCAAAATGAAAAAGAACCCTCATAGCCTCACTTTGTTGTCCGTCTGTCTGTCAAGAGTATCATTTTCGGGAACGCGTGTAGATTCAAGTTGAAATTAATATAGAATATTGGATCTATGAAAAAATCAAACTTATAGGTCAACGCAATAGCTGTATTTTAGACCATTGCCATACCAAATCCAAGGGAACCAAAACCTATAGGGTACTAGAATCCTGAAATTTGTCAAGAAGCAAGGCCTTACAGCAGAACCATAAGAATAAATCAGAAAAACTATGATGTTGTAATTATAACACAGTAAAAATAGCTTACATATGTTTACAAACTGAACTTTGTAGTTGAAAGTCATACATCGGGTATGTAATGTAGCTTCACAGTTGGTTTTTCAATGAGAATTTCATTTTCGGTAGAGCATTGTTGGGTGCATATTACCGTACCTATTGTTTATGATTTTCAGTATGTTAATTATTCATATTCTATAAGGAACCCTCGGTGCGCGAGTCCGACTCGCACTTGGCCGTTTTTATTAAAATGTATGATACTTTAGCACTTGGCCTTCTTTTCTTATGGTCTCTCAAAGGAGATAATTTTAAGTCAGCTACCCGATTTTACGGGTGTGGCGTTATAGGTACCCACCTATACAATGAAGTATGCTAGCTAGTTCTTTCTTTCTTTCTATATACGAGCTGTTATAAAAATTCCTTGTACTGTGTTAGTTATTCTGTGGCGCAGACACTCTGCAAATCGAAGAGTTACCCTTCTCTCCGAACTATTTGCATATGATATTTCTATGATAATATACGAACAATTGGTGGTTTTCTATTCGCGTTTGATACTTTCGTGTTCTTGGGAAAATGACAGAAGTTGAAATAGCTTTCGATTTATTTCCTCTGCGAGTAAATAACTGTGATTGTGCCAAAGCTTGGAATAATACGGCAACTAGACGCATGATAAGAAAGATTGTTATAGATACGTTACTATTTATCTAGTTGCTTAAGCAATGAGGTTCAATATCGAATTGACGTCATTAAAGACATCAGTGAGTTGTGAAGCTGTATAAATGTTTTTTAGTGAATGGTTGGAAATTTTCCGCTACATTTAAAATCACCGTGGCTGCGCGATTATGGCGTAGGCATATGGAGGTCTCTGCTGAACTTTCAAAGTTTCGAATTTTAAAGACTTTTCTTGAATAGTCTGGATTGGTCTGGATAGAATAAAAAGAGTAGGCAGGAGTGACAGAGATGGATATAGGAAAAGAACTTTTTCTGGGAAAATTTTTAAATATTGCCTTGTGGACCTGTATTACCAATAAATTCCGAAACTTTGGCCACGTGTTTCTTTCGATCCCGGACCTTACCAGCTCGCAACGATATATTATTTTAACTATGAAGGGTTCCCTCGCAATTTTTTTAAATTAACCTCGACGAATTCCCGTCTATAATTACTGGCAGTAAATAATGAGTAAAGTATCAAGTAGTCTTTCAGGAATTGTTGTCCGTGAAGCCATACAGTAGGCACTGGTCCCGGGATCACGTTACATCCTGACTGGAGCCTACAACCGTTGAAATGTTTCATTTAATTTGTAAAAAGTACAAGTAAAGACATGCGGATTCACTCGACTTTTCAGCGATTTCAGTGGTAACTGCCAATGATAATAAAATTCAAACTTCTAAGCCATAATAGACAAGACAATATATAGATATCCGAAATCATGTATATTTTAGTGTTCCGTACTCGAAGGGTTACACACGGGACCCTATTACTAAGTAAGCATCCGCTGTCCGTCCGTCCGTATGTCAGCGGGCTGTATCTTATGACCCATAATAAGTGTACAGTTATCATTTTCACAGAATATGTATTTTTGTTGCCACTATAACAAAAAATAATATAAATGGACTATAAATTAAAGGGGGCTCCCCTACTAAAAGCATGTTTTGTGCGAGCCCTTTTTCAGATACAAAAGTCTGCCAGAGCTTTACTTTGTTTGTTAACCCCCGTCGCAAAAAGAGGGGTACTATAAGTTTGACGCCAATGTCTGTCTGTCTGTGACTTCGTAGCTCTGGAACGGATGGACCGACTTTGATGCGGTTTTTTTACGTGAAAGTAAGTTTCCTTGTTGTGGTTCTTATCTATATTTGATAATCGTATGATTATTGCATAGTTTTTTTAAAATAATTTAATTTACTTGTTGGTAATCGAATTCGAAAAAAAACACTACCAAAGATTTTTAATTTCATCTTAAAAGTTTAAAAATTACAAAAGACAACAGAATACAATAAAAAAACTTAACGTTGAATCATTGTGCAATAATAATATGGTGTATTTTGCATAATTATTTTATCCCAGACAGCCAACAGACGTATTTTTCTTGTGTATTATAATGAAAGAAGAAATACGCCGCCACGGTATAAAATGCTAATTAATGTTAACTTTGACCGCACGTCGACCGGCGAATTATTTCAATCTGACCTGATTTCTAACAACCCACCAGAAACCGTGGGTAGGTTCTATTTAAATTATAGCTAAAATAAAAAAGTAATACGAATCCATTATATTAGGCAAGCTAACGTACCTTATTTAACGATCCGATATTGCATATATGTATATCCGCACACCACGCCTTCACCCTTCTCCTCACACTGGTTGACTGGAAGAGATCCATATATAGGGATAAGTCCGCCAAATTTACAAACCGACTTAGAGTTAACTTATATTTATTAGCTGTTTTCATGTTTTAAATAAAGAGTGACCTAACAAACAAAATACTAATTAAATGAAAATATACGCGCTGCTCAAGCATAAAAATAATATACATACATATATTCAACATTCAAAATATGACACATAAAAATATTTAAATCTAAATCTAGAAAAATAATCAAATTTACAATATAAAATAACTAATATTTTTAACCCAATTGCTCGTAAATTGAGTCTTATTACATCGCTTTTAGGTCCATAATCCGAGCTATAACCCCCGCGTGCGTAATTCTATTACACCCTAGCGCGTAATAGAATTATCCCTGCAAAGTGAAATACATACCTTGCTGTAAGTTGAATGCGTGTAAACAGAGCATCCTCAATTTAGCCCGGTAAATCAGGTTTATTACAAAAAAGAGTATCCACTCACCACCTGCATCCAGCGATAACCTTTATTTTTTTCGAGGGGGAAATCTTCTGAAGTTACCCGACTCCTTAGAAGAAAGGCCGGATTATGTGAAATTTTTATTCACTAAAACCCCCTCGGTGGTCATCCTCCGCGCAAGTCGAAGAGCCCTGGGATCTCCTAGGAACACACCAGAACTCCTCTAGTGCTTCGCAATCAGCCCTTCCCTTGGCCAGTGAGCCATGACGTCTCCGCAGCTCCTCGCTGCAGCGGGACGGGACCACGCCGTACTACCGCGGTCTTCTAGTGGTCGCCGGTTTGCACCAATAGCTTTTGCGCCCGCGACCCTAGGCACCCCTAATCTGGGGCATCGTTGTGACGCGGGGGAGCGTTTGCGACTCCCCGACGTCGCCGTCTACGAGTGGGATCGGAACGTTCGCGGTCACGTTCTGCTTCCTCCTTCTGGAGCATGACGGCCTCGCAGAATGCGACCGCGGCATCCCACGCCACCCGGCTCCCCAACATCGCCGCAATAAGGGCCGGTGGGGATAGATCCAATCCGGTAATTTGAATCAGGACTTGCCGCTCGGTGTTCCATACTGGGCATTGCTCGAGCGTGTGCTGGGCAGAGTCCTGATTGCCACCACAATGATAACACTTCGCTGTGTCTTCTCTTCCTACCCTGCTAAGATACTCACCAAAACAACCATGTCCAGTGGGCATCTGAGTCAGTCGGTAGGTTACGCGTCCATCCCGTTCCAGCCAGGCCTGAAAGCTTGGCTGGATTGCCATCACTATTCAGCGATAACCTAATAAACTACCCAAAAGTTTTTAAAAGAATCTCCCTGTCTATATAGACATAGCGCTCTGAATGAACTACTACTACGTCATCTGTTTAATTTTACGTAGATAAGACAGGAATGTATTCAGACAATCGTGCGCATGTCAGGGGTCATTGACACTAGATACTGCTCCAATATGTCGGCCATGATTACATTATACAATGAATGTTTGTACAAAATATTGTTTATGCCAATTCTCGAGCTGTGTGCCCGTAGATAAATGGGAAGCTAAATATTGACAACAAATGATAATTCAGACTTTGCATTAAATTAAAAATAATTAAAAATAATTTCAATCGTCAACGACCGCCGACGCCCACAGTTGCATTTTTACCAAGTCGTCGGTCCCTCTAGTAGGGGGACGGCCCGGTAGACGATTCCCGGTACGTGGTCGCCACTCGAGAACCTTTCCTCCCCACCGGTTATCGGTTTTTCGAGCGATGTGACCTGCCCATTGCCGGAGCTATGTCGGTAACCTCCATTCATCTACAGATTTTCTCATTCCGGATTTTATCAGAGAAATTCCGAGCATAGCTCGTTCCATTGCTTGTTTGCAGAGCTTGTTTATTCGGCCCACATTAAAGGACCACGTTTCGGTTTCGTATGCCATCACTGGCAACACGCACTGATTAAAGACTTTTGTCTTTAGACGCTGAGGTATTTTGGACGAGAAGATATGCCGTAACTTTCCGAACGCTGCCCAGCCTAGTTGGATTCTTCGGTTAACCTATTTGTCGAAGTTGGACCTACCTAGTTGAACGTTCTGTCACTCTCTACCCGTCAGTAAACAGTTCTTCGGTGTATCCTGCCAATTATCACGTTTAAAATAGGAAGCAATAAATTGTCCATATCAAGTTATCACTACTAGTAAGAGAGCCCACGACCAAAATTTTTGTCCCATAGCAATATGGCCTCAACCGCATCAAATTGATCGATTCGATTATCGTGAAATCGAAAATACCAGTATCAGAAATTTTTCGCGTAGCGTTTGACCCGGCCAAATTTTCAAAAAATGTAAAAAAAATTTACCGGCCCGTATCATAGCAATCTGTCTGATTTTTGGACTGTAGTTGGATGATAGCTGTAAGATACCGAAAACAGGTTTTTCAGAAGTCAGTTGTGTCACCTTTTTTTTTGACACAGCAGAAATGGCCTCCCACGCAGTTGCTACACTTCTTGATGTTATTATCCACCTAGTCGGGTTCAGAATCATATAATTTGACGATTTTATACAGTTTCGACCGTATTGCTAAGATACATGGTTTTGGTCGTGGGCTCTCGTACTATACTCAAGACTGTTTAGTCACAGTAGTTAAGTGCACAAAGTTATACTAACTTAGAGCTAACATCGAGTCCAGTTACATGTGACATCAAACATCGCGCGGTCGTATTACAACATTATTTATTTTAATGACATAACTACAAATATGTTGAAATTTGTGTGAAGTTTATCAGATGATAACCTCTAAGAGAAGGATCTATCTATATGTCTAAGTGAACTATTTTATTTTATTCGTAGGCACGATTTTGTAGAGATTCTGTGAAGTGAATTAGTTAAGTAATAAAAAAGGTAAGTTGGTTTCAAATTGGATTTATATTAGACTAACAATGTTTTTGTGCATAACTATTTAAAAAATACTCCAATTTTGTAGGAAACATGTGTGTTTTATTAATTACTTACTTAATTTCGATTTCTAATATTCCCTTATTTATTTTTAACCCTACCCTAGAAAAGACCTTAATAAGCAGAAGTTTAAGGACCGGCTTAGTAGATCTAGTTAATCTCCCCAGTACTCCTGGTTGCCTAGTACCTCGGTAGAATTAACGCGTTCAAAAATAACTAGAAACCGACTTCAACTGCCCTAAAAGGAAATTCATTCATTCAAGGAAAACATACAGTCAAATTGAAAACATCTGCCTTTTTTGAAGTCGGTTGGAAATTCAAATAGGCAATAGAGAGAAACAACTAAGGGCAAAATTCATATTATAATTATAAGCTCGTATGTTTGGTCTGGACTTGGATTTCCTAACATATTAGTTATATTAATATTACTCCGTACCACGAAGCAGGCCTATGTCCAGCAGTCGACGTTTCCTGGCTGATGATGATCATGAATATTACTCTGTGACAACTGTTCCAGATTTTCAAATTTTTTCATAAGTCTCTTTTTAGATAGACTGTAACTCTATGCTTTAAATGTATATATGAGTTTTTCAATTTGCTTTTGACTTGCCGCCTCAGAATTACCCCACTACGAGAATACTCAGTGTTCAGTATCGCAAATTTTAAAATGAAATCTTTATAGGCAACGGCTGAATATTGCTTTGTGAGTTTTTACGGAGCTTTGTAAGCTAAGGATCGTGTTTTTCAGTATATTTAATGACCGGACGTTCCATAAAAGGAGTTTAAAAGCCTTCCGCTGATTTTTAACTCCCTCAAACGGTTTTCTTTTGTTATACAAAAATAAGTTCCTCGTCATAAATAAGCCGTGATGTGGCAGTATTAAAATTAGGGTAATACAACTACGGCATGTTTCTTTGTCTTTTGTGTTTCCCTTGATAAACAAGAAAAGAAGGGATTGCTTGAGAGTGTTTTTATTTGGGCGCGTGGCTTCAAATTTAACACATGAACAGTAGAATTGTTGAAGAAACTTTTCTGTCAGACTGTTGAAAAAAACAGTTACATAACACTTACTCTCATCTTAACGATTATCGACCCCTCTACAAAGTAAAGGGATGATCAAATCGCCTATTCTCAGCCTATACATGTCCTAAATGCAGAGGCTCATGCCTACTCTCCTACAGAGAATGTATGGGACATAGTCCACCACGCGGACCCAGTGCTTGGTAGACTTCAGGTTTCCTCGCGATGGTTTCCTTCATCGAACAGCTTTTTGTCATTCGTACATAAATTTCAAATAACAAATTGTAACTCATTGGTACGAGCCAGGATCGAACCCAGACCACGATTGTTCAAGGACTGACGCTCTACCCGACTAAGCTACCACGACAAATAAAAAACACAAATCCCATAAATTATACGAAATGTAATTTTTGTTATTTCAAATATTGTACGCATTCGGGTAAGAACTGGAAATACGATGTAATCATGCTACATCCAGGTTTACAATAAAGTTTTGGTTCTGCTTCGTTACTCGCTGGCTGCGTGTAAGGACAAAACAAAACTGCATTTACAAGTAGTGTTACGATGCAGCGAATAGCGGTCCTTCTATAATTATGCACTTTCTTTTTCAGGTCAAAATGACGTCGACTCAACGATTGTTCTACATGACACTTGTGCTGTTATCCTTTGTCTATAAATGTAAGATATACACTAGTTAGCAATTATTTTTTTAAAGCAAAAGTTTTGGCTTCAGAATAATAATAGGATAACATCTTCTTGCATCATAAACCATAATCATTACGGGCTGAAGAAATCATGAACATAAGCCTTCCTCTTTGACCGCCATGTTGGACTTTCCATTTGGCTTAATAACCACATTTGGCAGGCGGATTGGTGATCCCAGAAATGCTGTTGATACATCGCCAGGTGCTGTTGCCCATCTCTTTAAACCCTTTGTGCCTATATGCACGTATGGTGTGTATAAAAAGATAAAATCCTGGTTACAGAACTTCGCTGGTAGCTCGCTAAATTGTATGGATTCTTTTAAATACTGACTGTCCAACGGCTACGAGCTACGAGGCTACGCTGCGAAAGTTTTGTACGCTTCTACATCGCGGTGTTGACATGATTTTTTTATCATTTACGACTTCCCAGCCTTCCCAATGTATTGTGCGGAACAATACAATTTGATATATAAACCAATCAACAAAAAGCGCTGAACAAAACATGTTGTTTACTATTAAACACTTTCGTGTTAAAACCGTTAGGTACTGACCCCTATACAATGAAAAGTTTCCCAAATATGAGACCTTGACGTATCCATTTCAACATCTTTACATCTGTTTGTGATGTCATCGCACCAATTAAACCTCTATACAAGAATTAGATAGAAGGGAATCATTACTTGCATCAATTCCAGCGTCGAGCATCAACTGCTTCTACTGCAACAGCGCCAACAACTCTGCCTGCATCGACATCCAGGGTCTGGACGAGGAGACACGCAGCAGACTCATTCCCATCGTCAACTGTGAGACCGCCATCCCCAGCCCCGTCGCTGTCAACTTCTTCTGCAGGAAGATCACACAGACCAGTGAGTATATGCTACCGCCCCTGTAGCTGTCAACTTATTCTGTTCAAATTACTTTTATTGTAAAAAAAATAATATTTACATTTTTTGTTGTTCTAAATTGCCAGCCTAGGTTAGTAAATAAAAACGCAATGTAATGCTATGCCTAAAGATCATTATTATTATTATTATTTGAAACAAGGGGGGTGGTCCACCGGGCCCAACCATTCACTGCGACCTTGATAGATCTATTGTGACCCCTATGTGGTTAAAGCACTTCCCCGAGGCCCACTCCGATCATATATCGGACGATGTCTCTAGGGGTGGAGGCTTTAATATCGTCTGGTGTGACGATATGGCCTCCAAGGTACTTTTGTCTACTGTGATGGAGTGCATCGCAGTGACAGAGGATGTGGATGGGTGTCTCCTCTTCCTCTTTACAGAATCTGCAAATCTTATCGTCTCCTAGACGCATATAGGTCAGGTGCTTGTTAAGTTTGCAGTGCCCTGTGAGCGTTCGTGACAGAATCCTTAAAGGATTTCTATCTAAGGAAAGTGCTTCTCTTGCAAACTTTGCGTTGTAGCCTGCTAGAAGCGCTTTTGAGTGGTCTTGACCTGGTGTCGCTTTCCAGTATCGTAGTCCTTGCTCGCGGGACCAGTTTGCCAAGACACTCCCGATGACGCACGAGGAGACGCCCACAATCGGTTCTGGACCAATTATTTGGCCCTCGGCGCCAGCTCTAGCCAATTCATCGGCG
This sequence comes from Carcina quercana, assembly GCA_910589575.2. Classification (NCBI taxonomy): domain Eukaryota; kingdom Metazoa; phylum Arthropoda; class Insecta; order Lepidoptera; family Depressariidae; genus Carcina; species Carcina quercana. The sequence continues at coordinate 3,577,297 of OU342446.1, read as the reverse complement.
GCTTCGTTACCGCCAATGCCGCAGTGTCCAGGCACCCATCTGAGAGTTACCGAGTTGGCAGCTCCCAGTTCATTGAGTTTCTGGACACACTCCATTGCATCCATTGCATTGCCATCCTCGCCTCCATTTGCACCTGAAGGTGTAGAGGGGTAAGGTTTAGCATCGCTTCCAGCGCCGCTGTAGGTGACGAAGATAAGGCGCCCGTGGTAAGCAGGCAGGCCATTCTTTGAAGTCCATTTAGCTTCTTGATGCATGTCACCTGGTTGGTCTTGCCTTGCCACCCCACACAGCCGTAGGTGACCATGGGTCTCGCTATAGCCGTGTAGAGCCACAGTGCGATCTTTGGCTTAAGACCCCATTTAGCACGAACCATCCGGTGACATACTCCCAGTGCCATCTTGGCCTTCTTGATCACATAGTTAATGTGCGAGTTCCAGGAGAGTCTGTGATCGAGGATTACTCCAAGATACTTGACCTCGCTGGAGAAATTGATTGTTTTACCAAAGAGTGTTGGTGGCTTCAAGAGCTCCAGCCTTCTCTTTCTGGTAAAGGGGACGATAATCGTTTTCCCCGCGTTGACAGAGAGCTGAGACTCTCCGCACCATGTTTGGACTATATTCAAAGCCGTTTGCATTAGATCCGATATGACATTCGGAGATTTCCCCACCACGGTCACCACCAGATCTTCTGCATAGCCTTGAGTGTCAAAGTGAGCGTTGTTTAGCTCTTTTAGGAGGCCATCGACTACTAAGGACCACTCAAGTGGGGACAGCACGCCTCCTTGGGGGCATCCACGCGTAAGTTTCACTTTAATGGTGTCGTCCATTAGTGTCAATGTCGCCTCCCTGTTTCGTAGCATCGCTTCCACCCAATTTATGGTTGTAGAATCAATGTTACGCCGTGTCATACTTTCCAGTATGATGTTTGTGGAGGTGTTGTCAAACGCCCCCTCTATATCCAGAAAGGTGCACAGGGCGACTTCTTTGTCGTCCATTGCTCTTTCAAGTCGGTCTACCAGTGCCATAAGTGCACTTTCCGTTGACTTTCCTTTCTGATAGGCATGTTGTCTTGGATGTAGGGGCTCCTTTGATAGGTAGCTTTCCCTGATGTAGACATTAAGTACTTTCTCCATGGTTTTCAGCATGAAGGAAGTTAGACTGATCGGTCTATAGGACTTTGGTTGGGACTTATCTTTGTCCTCTGCTTTGGGGATAAAGGTGACCCTTACCTTAGTCCACGCTGTGGGTATATATCCCCAGGCATAACTGGCTCTGAATACCTTCAACAGCGTAGTTAGGATGAGACTTAATCCCTGCTGCAGTAGAGCAGGAAATATCCCATCTGGTCCGCTGGTCTTGTAGGGCTTAAAGGAGTTTACCGCCCATCTGACTCGGTCGGGTCTGAAGATCTGGGAGGCTCTTCGCCAATCGTCGGTGCCTGGTCGTGTCTTCTTAGGCACTTGCTCCGAGATTCCCGTTCCACAGGGGATAGACACTGAACCAGGGAAGTGGGCTTCAGCCATGAGCTGCAATGTTTCCTTCGCCGAGTTCGTGTATGTACCATCTGGTTTCTTTAATAATCCTAGATGGAGAGCTGGGGCCTTGGAGAGGACCTTGTGGATTCTAGCGGACTGTGAGGTGCTGTTTATTGCCCCACAAAATTGCCGCCACGACCTTCTCCTGGCCTTCCTGAGCTCCTTGTTGAAGTGCGTCAGTGCCTTCCTGTAAGCGTCCCAGTTATTGTCACTCTTCGCCCTGTTGAAAAGGGCCCGTGCTTTTTGCCTAAGTCGCTGTAGTGTCTTGTTCCACCACGGTACATTGCGGTTGGTAACTGTAGTTTTAAGGGGACAGTTGTGTAGGTACGCTGTCATGATACCTTGCTCCAATGCCCCCGCTGTGGTTTCCAGTTGTTCTAAGGATCTGACTGTTTTGCTTACCGAGCCAAGGCTTACTTCTAGGTCTTCTCGAAATCCGTTCCAATTGCACGCCTTGGGATCGCGGTAGTGGTTGACTTGCTCTTGCGCGCTGCCAGGCAAGTCCAGACGTATGTGTCTGTGGTCGGACAGCGATGCCTCGTTTGAGACGTGCCAGCCCGATATCCGGTTGTATATTCGTCCGGAGCAAAAGGTGATATCTAGTACCTCCTGTCGAAGGCTTGTGACAAAGGTTGGTATGTTGCCAGTGTTAAGTACAAGGAGGTCATTTGATACCAGATAATCATATAGGTACTCACCTCTGGAGTTGGTGTCAGTACTACCCCAGCTAGTGTGGTGTGCGTTAGCGTCGCAGCCCACAAGTAGTGGGATGTCCTGACTGATGCTGTAGTCCACTAGTGGTGTTAAGACTGCAGTAGGGTCTGACTCTGACGGGCCTAAAGATCATACTGTTTAATGATTACTAACCAACTGCAAGCACCTTGCACCCCACAACCCATAAATACTGCCACACAACTGTACCTATTAAAAGTTCCTCTTAAAATGTTGCTCTTTTCGAAAATGGACATTTCACGAATGGTATATTTTGAACAAGGATCTGTTTGGGAATGTTAACTGTAGCGAAATTACTTTCTAGAGTTTTTAAACTAATCTTAACAATATTTGTTTTTTCTAGTCTTCCACTCTCAGCGTGAGTCTGAGGTTCGCGTGACCCGCGGCTGCGGCTGGGTCCGGAGCCACAAGGAGTGCTATCGTGCAGACAACAGCGACCACCTGGAGACAGTCTGCCAGTGCTTTATGGACCACTGTAACAGCGGGGAGAGGCTGGACGCCGCTGGATGCACCGCCTTGTTCATGCTACTGACTGCAGTGCTGTATTTCTTACGCTAAATGTATTAATAATAAATAATGATTTCTGAAAACTGACTGACTTATTGACATTACTGCCAGCCCAAACCGTTAGAGCTAAAAACTTCAAATTTGGAACATCAATTAGGAAAGGCTTTTTGGAAGTTCTCTGGAAGACCATTGATTTCAGTCAGTGGAAAAACAGTAAATGGGCCTCCTTCATCGAGAGCTATGTCAGAGTTTACATGAGTGGATTTGCCGTAAACATTTGGTAACTTCACCAAAAATACAACTGGACGCCACATGGACAGACGTCCAGGAGTCAAGACAGACGGTCTGTATATCGTCAGCAAACCAGCTTCAGTATATAGTATATATAATACTTATAATAAAGTACTTGCAACGAAACAGCACTCCAACTGCAATTTTACGGTCTCCACTCGCACTTGCTTTCCACTTTTAACAGTTGAAAACGGAAAAACCTACAGTCAATTTCTTCAAACGTTTCACACAGAAAAATTATACAATCCCCTCTAAAAATACTTTGTAAATCCTCAACGAACATTAAACAGTGATATTAAATTAAACAGAGTCTGTCAATAATGCTGCGTGCCCTAAAACCCCAACAGGTGGGACGATCGCTTCATTTGTACAGTGCTGGACAGGGATTATCCCTGCCCAGGGCAACACGCAAATTATAATAAAGATATCCATACAAGGGAGAGTTGAACTCGTGTACCGATGGTTCCGCGACTTTACTATTGTACTCTATGAATATCTGCGGATATGAATTCCATAAACCAAAACACTTAAGCTAATTTGCATCTTGAAAGCGTTCCCGTAGAATAATTCTATTCTAATAAGTCCTAGCGAAGACGTGGGAAAATCTTGTTAGCAATAAAGTCTACTCTTCAAGTAGATAGGATTAGTACGAGTAGTTGTCATATCGTTTGCTTTAAATAGGGTTCAATTCTTAGTTATTTAGCCATTAGAAATAGTATGCAAATTTATACATAGTCTAATTCAACTAAATTAATTTTTTACATTCAAAGTAAAATAAAAATATAATAAAATAAATAAATAAAATCAATTTATTCCAGCATACAGCCATATTTACACTACAACAACAAAAAACACACAAACACACAAAAAAAACTTAAGGCTAGATTACGTGATTGGCGTATGGTAGTTCCGCCACACTTCAACGATAGGGCTTCGGGGCCACTCGGCGACGCTTTGTATGAGCAGGCTGCGGGAGCTACCCACGCGCGTGTTGAATGCGGCAGAGCGCGCACGCAGGAGGGCGGGAAAGGTCGGCGTGCGGCCCGCGCAATGCATGCCGCTCGCACTGCAGTATGTAGGCAACTTAAAAATAGCGCGGTACGCATTGTTATATTGAACGCGCATGGCGTTCATTGCTGCCTTCGTGTGGTTCGCCCACAACTCCACCGTGTACACATTCGTGCAATACGTCATGAAAAGCAGTCTTTTAACTCGGTCGCTGCATCGGTAGAATTTCCGAGCGATCATGTGAGCGCGGGCACTAGTCGCTCGGCGCTGTCTCTCGATGTCGTCGATGTCAGATAGGTCGCTGCGTAGAACGTGCCCCAGGTAGGTGAAACTGTACACCCGCTGCAGGTCTCCACCATTCAAAGTAACTGGGGGTACAGTTTGTGGCGTGTTGGCAGACTCGAAAACCATCAGGACAGACTTCTCTGTGTTATACATTAGGCTATGTTCGCGTGCGTACTTTTCACATACCTCCAATAGTTCCTGCATGGCGCTGATGGATGGTGCCAATAACACCATATCGTCGGCGTAGCTCAAGTTATTTATGGTCACACCGTTTATCGAGCAACCTACACCGGTTGCAGTCAGCTTTTTGCACAGTTCGTCGACGTATAGGTTGAACAGCATGGGCGACATAGATCCACCTTGTCTCACACCGTGCATCAGACGAATCGGTTCCGACATTCCGTTGTTCCAACGCACACAGCTCCGTTGTTCCTCGTGCCACACCCGCAGCACATTGATGACGTCTCCATGGATACCTCTATCACGCATCTTTGTCCAGAGTATTTTGTGGGACACTCTATCAAACGCCTTACTCAGGTCCAGGAAGCACGCGTATGTCGATGTTTTCATACTTTTGTAGTACCCTACTACTTGCTTAAGTGTGAAGATAGCATGTGTAGTTGATGATCCAGCCTTAAACCCCATTTGTTCATCTGATGATCCCAATTTCTCACCTATCAGTGAAAGGAGGACGTTCTCGAACACTCGGGCAATTACTGTAGCCAATGAAATGGGCCTATAGTTCTTCGAGCTTGTTGGGTCAGCTCGACTATTTTTCAGAATGGGTGAGACCAAAGTCAGGGTCATGTCAGGTGGCAAGTGCGATGTGCTAAGTATGCCGTTAAACAACTGTGTGAGGGATTGCATCATGAGAGGTCCACCATGTGAGACGTGCTCAATGCCGAGTCCGTCATGACCTGGGGATTTTCCTTTTTTCATTTTTTTGACTACTGATTTAACCAGCGACTCATTAACACATATCTTTGTATCTATGGAACTACTTGTTTCAGACTCGATAGTAAGTGGTGGAAGAGTCGTGTATTGACTGCGAAGCAGTTTGTCACCTAACAGGTTAGCTATAGCTCTATCTTCGGCAATTCCGTCAGTATGAGTTGGTATGTTGCGTTTTGTTTTTGTCATCTGCTTAGTGTGCTGCCAAAACTTGCCAAAATTTCCACAGAGCGCGCTATCGGCAATTCTGTCCATGGCTATTTGGTCAGCTTCACGTCGACAGGCTCGTAGTTCTTTTTGAAATATTTTTCTGCATACCTTCCTTATTTTCCATAATAATAATATTAAAGCAAATAAACAAAATCATTAATTATGAATATTATTACACTTCTTTATAGTTAAACTGAGAGAAGCGATGACAAGATGATGTACAGACAAACGGAAAAATCATGCATCAAAGCCGCATAAGGGTTCATTTTCATATAAATTTTCGGAATCCTAAAAATGGACTGCGAGCGGCAATTGTAGTTGTATACTACAGTGCTAAAGACGCATCTTGGGCTTGTCTTATGTAAAACACGAGGTGGTATTACGACAATCCATAATATCATCGAAGGGTAAATTATGATGTGGTCAACCATGATTTCATCATCATCACTAGCCTATATATGTTCCCAGTGCCCCCTGCCAGGCCTACTCTCCTACAGAGAGAGTATGAGGCCATAGTGCGGATTGGTAGACTTCACACACACCTTTGAATTTCTTATGAAATGAAATGAAAATCATTTAATCCAGTCCATCAGTTTTTATTTTATAAAATTACAATTACAATTATGTCAAATTTCTAAGTTAAAATAGTATGTCAAATTAAATTAGTACATTAAAGTCACCCGCCGAACAGTAGTGTTAATAGCACTGTTGTGTTCCAGTATGAAAGGCTGCAGAACCAGTGCATCATTAGATTGAAGCTTCGGATGAGCACGCTTCCTATCCGGAGGTCTTATCGTCATTTACCATCAGGTGAGATGAAAGCGTGGTCTATTGTACTTTAAAAGCGAGTTACTTTGACATAAATTAATTCTCTTACACAATAACAAATTGAAACTGACTATTTGAATTAATTATTAACTTAGACTTAAAATTCTAAGTTACCTTTAAGTTACACTTGACGAACTAATTCAATCGAAGATTTCTTCTAAAAATTATCTACAAGACACATTAGTCACATCGGATTCGAATCTCGAAAGCATAAGTTTAAAACTAATCTAAATTGTGAAGGCTTATCCATTCACAAACATCTGCCTTTTCAAAAGTCTTTAGATGCAATGAACTGTTCGCTACTTTTTATTCATTTTTACCCGACTGCGCCAGAAGGTTGTTTAAGTTTTTTAAGCGTGCGCACCCAGAAGTCTCAAGCTAATAAATGAAAATGAAAAAAAATGAAAAAATGTTTATTGCATTATCTACTTACAATTAATTTACAGGTTTTGGGGTACTCCTTTTAAGCTAAGGATAGCTTGTATTAGGAGACCCCGCTCTTCTATAGTGTATACAGATTATTGTTGTGCAGATAATACCTACATCTAAGAATATATAAGACGCTTGCCTGCTACCCGGAACACAGATTAGCGGTAGACTTAGTTAACATGGTGTTAGCTAGCCAGGCAGAAAATGCCACCAACCGAAATATATATATCTAAGTCCAATAATATGTATGTTCCAATAATGACAGGTAACATTAAATTACATCCTCTGGGTGAGCACGATTTCCATCAAAATGGACTTGCGCCAAAACTAACTTTATTTCAGTACGAGGAAGTTGCTAAAATGGCCGAGCCTAGACAGAAGGAAAGAAGTTTTTTTTTAAATTCATAGTTTAGAAATATGTATTTAAGTTAGAATTTTTTTGTGTAATTTATGTGCCAAATAAACTCTTTTCTTTTTTCTTTCTTTCAGAAATACTAGGATATTTCTATATAATATACATATTTAATCAAGCCTAACTTAATCGACGATATAGTTTTGCAATAGCTATGATTATCACCTCAACCAAGATACATTGGTCGAAAGGTAATTTGCGCAGAGCCCGCGGCTGGGATTGCAATGAGTACCTAGTTCTGTTGATTAGAAAGGAGCACAAGTTTATTTCATTTGCACGTATTTGAGTAAGACCAACGATTGACCACAATCTCACCTAACAATTATGTGGTCGACGATGTTCGACGGTGTATTCATAAAATCGATATAGTCCGAGAGCTGTTAAACTTTTTTGGGTAAGTATTTAACGCACTATGAAAACAAGTTCAATTTTTTTTATGTGATAACTAAATATTGAATCGCAGACCTAACTGAAGGGTAGCGGGGCTAAATCGACCCTTATATTTTAAGAAAAGAAAAAAATGTTTTTTTTTAAATTCTTTAAAAATGAAAAAAAAGAGCCTCATTCTTTAGTCTTTTCGGGTCTAGCATGGTTATTGCCATGCTTTTGCGAAATTAATATACAAAAATTCAACAGTGTCTTTCATGATTGTTAAGTGAAAACTGTCACTTGGTGGCAGCCCCTAAGCACACACACACACACACACACACACTCACCCTACTTAGTAAAGCATGTTTTTAAAAATGTTAAAAATATTGTGCATAACAAAGCAAAACGTCATCCTTAGAGAGAGCCTACACCTGTCGCACAGGGCTTCCCCTATGACAGACTGTATGGCTATACTATTGTTACACACTTGTTTTATTCAATAAATATTTTTGAATTTTGTATTGTATTGTATTTGAAGCATCATATTTTTTACTATGAATAAGTCATTATAGAAAGGAGCTCAATTTTGTGAAAATGAATAATAATTTAGCGTTTGCGCATATTTACACATTTTAAGTACAGTTTCGCGTTTGGTCCTGCTCTGAAAAAAAAAAGAAATATTTTATTTATTTTTAATAAGAATTTGATTATTCATTTGTCCTTCGTCCCAATGTTCTATAAAGAAAAAAGCTTCTGGAAGTTTACCGAGAAGCTGCTAAGGCCTGTCCTTCTTTCCTTTAATTGCTACAATAGTGCTACTGCTATTGTTTTAAAGTAAAAGATACAAAAGAGATCGAAGGCAGGTTAAATGTAACAGGAGCTTTATGGAGGTCTCAGATTTATCCGTGTAATTTCAAGATCTTCATATTTTATGGACATCATAAAAGAACGCCTTTATGTTGCGACCTTATAAATAAATTTCTCGAACGCTACTTAAATTTGTTCGTTGGTAAATATAACCGATTTACATGAAATTTGGCATACTAAGATTTCTATATATCTATTTAATTTTCTTTTATAAGTTGTTTATAAATCTTATGTAGTTTATACATGAATGGCCGTTGTATGTGGCGATCTATGAGGACTCATGTCCAGCAGTGGACTTGTAGCTGGTAGTGATAAGTAGGAAATTTTAATAAAACAACGCATATTACCGTGGCTCTTTATAAACATCTGTATTTTTACATAATTAAATAAGATTTTTGCCAAATCATTTCGTGGATTCCTCTAGAAACATAATTTTAAAATAAGGAACAAATTAACAATTAGAAATCCACCCAGCCTACGAAATGACTTCGGCAAAAAAATTAATTCTTACATTTTAATATAAATAGAATAACATTTTTATACCTTACTATAACAAACAATATTTATAAGTATTGTAATTTATGAAAAATACACATTTAAGTCTATTTTTTAATTTATTTTGGCAACGATCATTTAGCTTTAAGCTAAAATGTAGACTACAGACATAAATACAGTTTTGGCTGAATTTTTTTTAATGGCACTGGACAGGTGAATCTATTTTGCAGTAAATAAACTTTTTCAAGTGATGCAAGTGGCTCGGGACCGGTCAATGTGAATGAAGGAGGCTTATGTCCAGCAGTGGCCATTTCTGGGCTGATAATTTTTGTAACTTTTTCAGTTTCTTTTTAGTTTTTATTTGTGTATGTACGGGATATTCAATTCGATTTGACAATTTATAAGTTTCTTTTCATCAATGCCCTAGGAACCCTAAAATTAAAAAAAAGTCTTTTTTGTTGCGATAAAAGTAAAATAAATGTAGAGCAAGATTTTGTTACCTAACTGCCAACAAATAAGATAAATATATTATATTTTTGATGTATATATATTTAGGTTGTAACTTATTTGATTGTATATATATTTGGGGTATTTTATATGTGTCTGATTCTTCTACGTAATTCCTAAACTCGACTTTGGGCAACGATATCAGCTGTACACTGTCAATTGTATTAAAACCTTCATTTACCTCAAAACTTGACCGACTTTACCCACTCTGAAACTGATATTGTAGCAACAGTAATATGATCCAAAGCCTCTGGTAAAAATAAGCAGTGCGGCACGTTAGAGAAGGTGTAACTTCTTATAAAGTTAATTTAGTACAATTTTCCGTATCGTCTATTAATTTACATACAATCTTATAGCTCTACGAATAATTGTAGTCAGGAGGAAAAGCCACTTTTGATCGAAACCTTTTGAAGATTGATTTAAAAATCTGTGTTAAACAGCATTCAAATTAAGTTTAATTTTATAGTCAATCTCAGCATTGAATGTTTTCCGCGTGATGGTAACGAGGGATTCTAAATTAATTCTCGGAGAATTTTATTCAATTGGTTTAATATTTATTTCTTGGACTATCGTGAAACGTTGAAAACTTTTATGACCAATCAATGCATATACCAGACACTGACAAACTGTATTGAAATCTAATGTCAAACTAGAAATTCAAGTTGCTGATTGTTAAATTATTATTCTGCATTTAATTCCGCCAATGTCAATGTAAAATTAATAGTATTTGAATGATTTGTAACTTGCCCAATAATTATTCTTTTCTGATAGAGCATTATCTTTACCCCAATTTAGGTTAATATTATTTATTAGTATAGTATGCGGTATAGCATACACACACCGTCTCGTGTGTCTGTGTGTTGGTTGCCTAAATGTCAGTTTCATATCATTGTTGAGACATTAGTGTTCGTGGAAGGTAATATGCCATTGTAATAACCCCTAAACTAAGCTTATGAAGACCAAAATGTTTGAAAAAATAAATGGTTATCTGTAAAGTCGGTTTACGGACGATAATTTTACGCGATAAAGTCGTAAGAAAAGATGCATTACAAGCCAAACGCATAGGCCGATCGTGAATCTCTATCGCTTGTTCCTCGCTCTCCCTTGCACGCTCGGCTCAGGTGGAACGTGACACTTTTTCGTGCGTGCGATTTATAAATAAGACGTTATCACGCCAAAAGTTCTAGTTTTCTGTGAGGTGGGAGTCAAAAGTGGCTTTTTATAAATTGGCAGTTCTAGATTAATGTCAATATATGTTTGCAGAGATTTATTACAGTCTGGATAGCCTTTTCTTCCTTGACAAATGTTCGGTTTCGACTTGCTCTTCGTTCTCTTTTCTGTTATCATTCTGGACTGTGATATCTATTTAGGGAGACAAAAACAATGTATTATTAATTTTGAACGCGTTCCCATATACAGCAGACATATAATAATGGAAATTATTATCAATATGACCTTTCTCATTTTTCAGAAATAGTCAATACAACACTGTAAAGTATCATATGAGCGAGTAATTCCCTCCACATCTGTTGCTGTTTATGCATAATTAAGTCATTGACATACAAAAATCAATTTTTTTAACGTAAATATTAATAATAATTAGCTAAAATTTGTACCCTATTTATAGCAGACAAAAAATATATTGATAAATTTCTAAAAGATTTTGGTCTACTTTGTAACCAGCTGGTTAACTCTCTTACGATCTCGACCAATCTACAGGCGTAGCATGAGATGCGTGAGAAAGCATGACGTTTTGTATGTGACATCTCCGCACGCTTTCACACGTGCCACGCTCCGCCCGAAGAAGTTCTAAAGACAAATTACTCACCATCCTCCTCACTCTTAAAAGATCGTCCAAGCCTCGGCCCAAACCACATGCCGGGAGTGTCAGTTCGTCGGATCGGCATCGACTGGAGCTGCTCAGTCCGCAGCGGCTCGTGGATCAACGAGTCACTGCGGCCGACGCGAGGAAACGCATACAGCTGACGTTTGTCTATTGGCTCGTAATCTGTGTAAAACATCGATTATAGAGGTATACATCATTCATATTCAACTCAAGAGGTCACTTTTTAAAGAAGTGCCCACTTTTTGAAGAAATATAATAATTGTGAATGCCTGTAAATATATAATAGCTAGAGTCACATAGAAGCGTTTTTATTGTTTATTTATTATGTGTACACTAAGGAGTGGAATTCCCTGCCAGATTCTGTATTTCCCGAGAGTTACGTCCTAGAAGTCTGCAATTCCAGAGAGAAAAGGCTATTTCTAGGCATCAGTGAACCATTATAGACCACATCATCGCTGAACATCAGGTGAGTTTTAGTAAAAATTGAAATCTATCAATTATTGTAAAACTCACGAGTAGACTATATCCCAGCGTCATTCTCACAAATGCAGTCATTAATAGCGTAGTAAGATTAAAAGTCCTGTGCCACTTACCTAAGTAGAAGTCGCTGAGCGGGACCTGCCAGGTCCTGTGGGAGGCGCGTCCGACCCTCGGGAAGGGGTACAGGTTGAGAACACCGTCGCGACGCAGCTTCGCACCGTTGTCTGAGACACAATACACAATAGGGATGATGAAAAACAATTTTTATTCCCTCATTCGAGAAATCGTGTGAAGAGATAAATGGCCTTGTCAAAGATTTTTCGGTACGACTGATAGTTTTCCTAATATAACCCGTCAAAAGTGATTTTAGTCACGCGGTGCAAAAACGCTCCATACAAATCGGTACCTAGGCGTGACGTCACGGTTAAGTATTGAAGATTAAGATAATGTATGAAACTTTTAACAATATTTGAGTTATCTCGTAAAACAATGTTTTTATGTGACCATTCCCTTACTAAAAAATATTCACAATGTAATTACAAAACAAAACGTAAAATAAAAAAATTTATACGAGCAAGTTGGTTTTTTGGAATTTTTGCGGGCTTTAAAAGTGTAAAAGTCCAGAAAAAAATAATAATATTAGATATTTTACATTTTATAGGAGCTGTATAATGACCTTTATGGTTTAAAATACAATTTAGCCCCAATCTGATTTGGTGTTATCTAGCCTATTACTACTATCGGTATCATCATCAAAGATGTGCCTCCCCCATGGCATGCCACAATGACCAGACACGACCACTTGCATCCAGTGCTGCGCGCTGAAGTACCAACCACGGCTATGTACCTGTCACGCCTGCATATCACCACCGCCATACAGGACGTCACAGAATACATAACAGAAGTCCAACTACTTCGTAAGGGTGGAGCAGCTGGAATCACGCCACGCCATATCCTTCAAGTCGTTCGTGGCGCGAGTCCCGACCTGCAAGCTGGAGACCTTCACGAGGGAGGACTTCTCGCCGAAGGGCGTGGTGTACCGTCGCTTCCGAGGGAGGAGAGCGACCAACAAAACCAGAGCAGCACCAACGTGCCTTAGTAAATAACAAGTAGAATATAGGTTGTTTAGGATTATTTAATTTAAATTTTAATTAAAATTAATTAAAATTAAAAAAAAATAATTAATTGTATTAAAATCAGTGGACTGTATATATTTAATTGTAACAAAAAGAGATGCACCGTGCGCTCGGTTCCGCGGTTGTCGCTCGATGTGCGGCGCCCCGCCTGAGCTGTTCGTAAACCCGAACAAGGTTTTAATCTTATTTTACAATCATTTTATTTTAATTAATTGTATTGTACTTTATGAGTCTTTGTTACCTGATAATAAAGGAATAATAATTTACTAAGCCCTCGGTCCAACTAGTAAGGGGACGGCCCAGTACACGTTTCTCGGTACATGGCAACCCGACAAATCTTAATCCCCATCGGTTATACCCACTATTGCCTATTGCCACTTCAGTTCACCGACTATTTCAGTTCACGATCTATGTAGGTGACCTTAGAAATCTGTATAACAACGAAGATATATAACCAAATCCACAGGGTACATCTATCAGTATATACATACGAGTACGTTACTGCTTACATAACTTTTTAACCCAAAAATAGAAAGGGAACATTCCATATTTTGGTATGCAAATGAATAACGTGTGTAGAAGACAATGGGAACAGAGAGAGCTCTCCAGAGCTAGCGAACTTAGATTAAAATCGATGGCATGGCTTTGCAACTTATTTATAGGTTTTAGAACGTGTTAGATTTATTTGTTCGTCGATTTGCGCGATTTAGCTTTGTTCCTTTATAAAGTTGTATAAACAATTTGAGAATGATTAAATTATAGAATTGTTGACGAGATTGGATACAGTTGAAACGACTAAATTATAAGTTAAAACTAGGCGCAAAAACACACAATATAAAACTGGTAAAGATCAGAAAAAACTCTGAGAGTGAAAAGCATTTTTTTTTTAAGTTATCGTTCTCTCAGAAAAAGCGGGTGACTGAAATCACAAGAAATGCTAAGCCTCGTCATTTCTGTCTAGTCTGTAGTTTCGATGAATTTCTTAAATTTTTCTTGATTTCGGATAAATAAATGTCTCTTAAAGAACAGAACACAACAGTGCTGTTAACACTGCTGTTTGGTGGCAGACTATGATGATAGCTAGCTAGGCGGACATAGAACCTTACCGCCAACTAAACAAGTTCTGATACGAGTAGGCAACACTGGGAATCGAACCCGGGATCTCCATATTGCGGATATTAGGACACGGAGGCGATTAAAATGGTCCAAAAATTTGAGTTAAATTTTTTCAAATTATAGTCCCGTGACCTTAAAAGTTGAGAGCCGCTAGCCTACGGCGCTGGCATGAGGCAAAATCATGTTATATTTTATCGCGTGGTATTTTCTTTGGCGTCAACCAGTTGAAGTCGCGGGAATTTTCCCTAGTTGTAATATTAGTGTGATTACAGCTACAGTACGATCTGCTATGCAGCCTGCAGTAATTGCATGCATTAAGGCTAGACAAGACACTCTCTCCAGACATTCAGACGGGGTTTCATTAAACAAAGGCTTAGGAGTGACATGGTTCGCAACACAGTACCAGTGGCGTCATTTTAATTTCTACAAAATGATTGTACTGCATTCCAGATTACAAAGTAAGAAAAAAGAATATAGGTGTGATTCATCATTCATGTACAGCCTGCGGCAGTCCACTGCTGGACATAGGCCTCTACCAGAGTGCGCCACTCGATTCGGTCCTCTGCTCTCCGCATCCATTCACGTCCGGCTACCCTACGTAAGTCGTCTTTCCACCTCGCCGGGGGACGTCCTACACTACGTTTGCCTAGGCGTGGTCTCCACTCGAGAACTCGTCTGCTCCAGCGACTGTCGGTCCTTCGGCAAATATGACCGTCCCACTGCCACTTCAGTTTGCTAATACGGTGAGCTATGTCGGTCACATTGGTTCTCTGACGGATCACCTCGTTCCGAATGCGGTCCACCAGAGAGACTCCGAGCACAGCCCGCACCATAGCCCGCTGAGCGACTTTAAATTTGTGGATCAGTCGTGCCGTGAGTGTCCACGTTTCGGATCCGTAAGTCATCACGGGTAGGACGCACTGGTTGAAGACTTTTGTGTACTTTTACAAGTCACAAGTAAAAAACTCGCAAATTATACTCGCAGTAAAATATGGAATTAACCTATTTGAGTGAAAGTGATCCAGCATTTGAAAAGCACGTGGATGCAGTAAAAACCTTCTATCATGCATGCTCGAAGTAATATACGATGCATTCATATACCCATTCACGGCTATATTTATTTTATAATCGATCGTAAGGAGTACACTCCTGTCGTGCGTCAGAGCTGACATACACACTTTAAAAAAATGATTTGTGGAAATATCACATTAAAATATAAGGGCCGTGATAGACAGATGGACCACCAAGTGTTCCTATAAGGGTTTATTTTTCGTTTTGAGGTACGGAACCCCAAAAATTGATGGATAAACCCACGTTATAATCATTTGTGTCTTATCGATTATAAGTTGGTCAACTTTAAAATATGTCTACAGATGTATTCTGAATTGCAAGTACTCTTGATGCTTGATAGTCTTCTATTCTTGAGACTTTATATAATTAATTGTTTGATAACTACGACTCAAGTATCAAGCTTCTTAAGTTACTAAAGTTACGAGTAAAACTACCCACGACGGATTCAAATGTCAAAATTGATCAAATAGTTCAAGTAGAGTGAGAAACGCTTATAACTTTAGTTAAGGGCCGTGATGTAATTGAACAGGATGTTTTAATATTAAGAGCGTTTAAGAACCGTTAATAACGTGAGTTAGATTAATATAGCTAGGTAATATCCCGACAATTTTATTTTAAATAATTATTTTTAATCATTATAAAAACTTGCTGTCGCTTTAAACCAAAGAGATTTAAATATAGTAGGTTATAATTTAAAAGTATTTGCTTTAAACAAAATATTACTTAATAAAAACAGGAAACGGGAAAAAGTTGTTTGTCATATTTAAACGTCTAAACGATTTGACGTCTATATTTCAATTTCTAAAAATGATACTTAACAAAAAAGTAGAACGAGTTAAAACAAAATAGAAAAAACCTGAAAATTATTACATGAGTTCTTATTACAAAATGGACACCGTGCTATATGGAAGTGTTGCGTATAGTCTGACACTTAACGATAACTCATTCAACGCTAGGGGTGAACAAAGTTAACGAGTCACCGCTGACGAACGAATAAAAAACTCTCATCTCAACCCTATAGCTAGTTACTTATTAATCATATTCATATTATTATAGGTGTCTATTAAATAAATACATATTTGGTGTATAATTCCCTCACTTTACACGGTGAGAAGTTCTTTGGAGGCAGCCCTCATTAGCACGAATACCGTACGTTCTGTCAGGCTTACAAAACACTTCAACACCCCTGAGGCCCTGTTTCAATGGAGGCGAGACTTTTGTACTAAACATTCAATATTTAAAGCCCCTCTAATGCCAGCAGATACACATTTGTATAGGTATAATACAAGCTTGTGCCTGCGACTTCGCCTGCATGCATTGTAGAAAATATCTCACTGAAATATTTAATATAAAAAGTAGTTTGTTTTCAGTTTTTTACACTATAGGCATATATATGAAAATACACGGATGCATGAGTTAACAAAAATCAGTTTTCTTCTTCTTCACACATTCGCAATATCAGATGACACTTCACACTATAGGGATAGAATAATGAAAATGAAAAATTGTTTGTTTCTTTAGAAACTTATCTAAAGCAGCACACAAGGTATCCTTGTAAGTATGTAACACCTGTGCCAGGAGACTCCGCGCTTCTTATCCTAACTATCCTAACCTAACCTACCTAAATTATATTTAAATGAAATAAACTTTTAATTTTTTAAAATTATTTATAATTAAAATAAATATTTTTATTATTTATATATACAATTATTTTAATTTTTTAAATTTAATTTAAATGAATACTCGTACCAAATGATACCTAGTGCTAAGAATCTCAGATAAGTCGTGTACAGACGGACGGACGAACAGGGTGAAAATATTAGAGTTATTTGTTACCTACGAAACTCTAAAAAATGTAAATTCCCATCTCCTGGTTATTTCCCATTGCATCCTATTCTAAAGTCAAGACCGAAGTCCCAATTCTTTTTTTAAATATATGTATATTGTTATAATTAAATGTACTGTTTATTGTACTTACAGTCACGGTATGCGGTGGCGAAGACCGATGTCAGTACGACCACGGAGACTGCGATCCTGGCGGGTAGCTGCATCATGGCTGAGGGATACATGCAAATACAAAATACAAAAATGTTTACTTTCCAGATTACGAAAGCATAATATACTTTTCATCAGAAAAATCGAAACACCTTGCAAGTTTATGATTTATAAGGATTATTGGATTGCATTGGATCAGGCGCGGGCTCTCAATCTGAGGGTTCCGGGTTCGAATTAATTATATATTTTCTTATATAAAAATAATCAAAATAAAATAAAACAAATATTTCACAAATTTTATCCTTCTATACAACAAACGTTTTTTCAACTTTTTTTTAATAGAGAATAGTACTGAACCCTTCGTTCGCGAGTCCGACTCGTACTTGGCTGTTTTTTAAATCCTACTATTCAATCTACCATAAAACAAATAAAAATAAATCCCTCATAAATAATTATGCCTTCAATGAATAACTTTCGAACATTCCAGGTAAGCATTCTCTTAAGAATAGGTACCGATGTAATTGAGTGTTTAAACATTCATTGGTAGTTATACAAGGGCTTCTTATCCATAATCTCTCGATTTAACTTTTCCCTTTGGAAAGCTTTCGAGAAACAACTAAGATACTTGGGAGCGTACGTTTTGGCAGGATTAAAGCGTGTCAGATGTTAGTAACAAGGGTTGTTTCATCTGACATGATACCAGTATGAATCTATACTAACACTGCTCGGAAAGTACCTTCGAACTTTTTGAAAATAATCTTAATGATCTATATTTTGCTTAAACTATGTAGAAAACAGATGTTACATAAATGAAATTCCGATACGCATATTTTACCAAAAGAATCATGCAAAACACAAATCAAATACCAACTCAAATGCTAATGCAAGATAAAGATGAAATAAAATAAAATTATTGAAAATAATTAACGCGTTCAAAAAGAACTAGAAACCGACTTCAACTGCCCTAAAAAGTCTACAACATTCATCTCCTAAAATGTTCACCCGTAGAGGTAAAATTATCATATTTGGTTTTTGTTGGTTTTCTCAAAAAGCGCTGAATCAATTTCGATAAAAATTATATGGGACCTCTGAAGTATTATCTATCAAACAAAAAAATCATCAAAATCGATTCATAACTGGCGGAGTAATCGCGTAACATACATATAAAACATTCAGTCGAATTAAGAACCTCTTCGTTTTTTGAAGTCGGTTGATAATGTTAAAAGTAAAGGTATGTCAAAAATCAATCAGTGAATGTCAAAATATAGTAAAATTCTAAAGTTCTACTAACGTCAATTTCCGGGTTTAACACGTCAATATGCTCCTTCAGTTATAGCTCATTACCAAATAATTGTATGCCATCAGGATCTTATATTTTATATATGTATGTATGTATTTTTGAAAAGTGTAAGAAACCCATAGTTAACGTGTTAGTATTTTAAAAACGGTTGAAGTCGCTTAAAAGTGATTTGAATATCTTTCTTTTCATCTTTCTAGACAACACAAAACAGTTGAGTTTTACATAATATTATGTATTTTGAAATGTATGGACATATTTTTTGACACCAAAGTACTCTCCACCTACATAATTCTAGCTAATAGCTATTTAATGAGATGTCGCGTGTATCACTGTAGATATTGGAACTGTAATGAAAAGGCTAATTAAGTAAGTGCTGACCCAAACACATTGGTCTACCATTCATGAGCATTTCAATGCATTCGCATTTATTTGGTGTTCTCACAGAAATTGAAGAAGGGTAAGTTGGATTTTATGGAAAAATGATTTTCGTACGTTTGTTTTAAATGTACAGTTAATGATTCATCAGTCCCCCGACAAGATTATAATTAGAATATATAAATCCGGAATGAGGAAATCCGTAGACGAACGAAGATCACCGACATAGCTCGATGAGTCAGTGAGTTTGTGTGTAGAGTAATGTAATTAAAAAAAAAACCTGGTTCGCTCTTGGCCTTTATCTCACCAGCTCACCAAGTTAATGAGGCGCTTTCTGTGTTATGCCTACCGCAGCTTTTAGCGGCAGACTTAGATAATATGGTAACCTACCTCCAAACATAGAACCAGATACCAGAACTCCTTTGGGAATCGAAATAGCGACCTCCGGTTCATTTTTTATACAAAAACCTTTTTTTTTAGTGTTTTTACCCCATACAGTCAAACCTGAACTCTTTTATTTCGTGTAATTTTTTCTGTTCGTATTTGTGTTCAGAAAGCTGAACAAGCACCGAAATTTCTGGATGAAGGCAGTTTTATGCTTTGATAATTTTTCACTGATTTATTTAGGATCTCCCCTGAGAGCTGCTCATACGAGTTTACCTTGTAACCTTTTTTTAAAGTGACTCCGTAATGCTTGGTCCAATACAAAAAGTTTTAATAAAAGATAACGTCTCTGGAGCTATGTGAAGTGCGCTGCTTTGTGTAAAGGTATTTACCTCAGAGTTATCTTTGAATTTCATGCAAAAAGCCACATATTTTCTTGCATATTTTCAAGAAACTTTCCTGAAATATGTCTTAAAGACTCGTGTTGTACAATGAAATATGACTTTGAAGAGTATACAAAAAAGCCGCTAGACTTCAGAAATAAGGATTAGACTTCAGAAACAAACAAAAAAGTTTTTCTTACAGGATTTAAATTTTTTTAAACGGATGGTTCCGTGTCGTACAATATTTAACACAAGATCCCCTATATTTTTAAGTTTATTTTTTTTATTAGTTATAGATAGCCACAATAATACAAACAATGTGAAAATTAAAAGTGTCTGGAAATTTCAAGGTTCAAAAGATCTCCTGCATGCGTAATATGGAAGTTTATGAATTCATTTTCCTTATTGTTTAAAAGCAATTCTGAATTTTTCTTTAGGTAACGAAATGTCTATTGCAGCAGCCGACATAGAACTAGCAACTGACCGGTGTCTCTTTACCAAATCGGAACAGTGACGTATTTTCCATAACCATAAAGGGATTTGTAAGTAACAAATAGTGGATTAATAAAAGCGTCGGTGGCGCAGTGGATGACGGGCGGACTTTCAATCTGAGGGTTCCGGATTCAAATCCAGCCGTGTACCTATGAGTTGTTTTTCAATTCAAGTACATTATCCGATTGCTTAACGGTGAAGGAAAACATCGTGAGGAAACCTGCATTTCTTGAACAGGCATGTTAAGAGGCTATGTTGGTAAGACCACGTGGCCGCGTTCAAGGTTGCATTGTTTTGTAAATTCCCTATCCGAGCCCTACCCTACCCGAGCGCGTACGGTGAGACAGCATACACTACGCGAAATTATCCACCCGTTATTTGGATGTTTCGTAGTCCAGGGATCATTTGAAGGATACAGTATATTATGTAGCCATTTTTTCAATACAGTATATTAATAAAATTTCAGATGTCGGTGGTTTTTCCAAATTGTTCTAAATTGATTCATACTCTTGTAAATCAGGTTCAAAGTTGTGGCTTTTTATTACCATAAAATACAATTCTTTGACGCCCTTTAACTCTGGAAGTATATATTTAAATGAAAATCTGACTCACCACCGACACAGATATTTGTTTCTAGATTGTGTCTTGAAAATTTCATAGATTTTCATAGCTTAATACTCAAAATATGACTGGACTACGTTTGTATGGGCGCTTTGACACCAGCATACCCTCTTAAGTCCGCCAATTGGCACTGGGCACGCGTGGTGGACTATGTCCCATACACTCTCTGTAGGAGAGAAGGCCTGAGCCCCTGCAGTGGGGACGTATATAGGCAGTTGATGATGAAATAGTGATCGCTGTAAGATGTTGTTGATGCAAAGCAAGACACGATGTAATTATCATTGAAAAATATATTTTTTAATTTGGACATTTATTTTGCTTTTCAATTAATTCAGCTTAAATGGTGGTACGAGTGTACATGTATCCCCAATTCAAATTTATTTTTGTATGTCAAGAGCAGAACGTGAATTCATACCAATAGGCATAAATTAATAAGAGATACTAAACAATAAGAGATTGAAGAACAGTTTTAGAGAAATATAGTAGCTGTAAAATTGTAAGTTTTGTCGTAAGTAAAAATGAATAAAGATTTGTCTTGGTAATGTGAAAAGGAACTTCTCGACATAGTGTACTGTCATAACAATGACATAATTTATTTAAACAGGACAGGCTGCTGCTTTGAAGAACCTAAACATTTACATATCCCTAGGATCCGATGCATTTGACGTCATAATGACGTCATAATCTGTTGAAAATGCAACCAGAGATTGTTTTTTCTGATTTCTTTTCGACATACGTAAGTCCAAGTTAATTTTGTCACTATACCTAATCATGTATATTTATTTACATAAAAGACAGATGCAGGCGAATCCAATATGGTTGTTATTTACGGTGGGGAAAATTGTGAAAGCCTACATTCAAAAGAGGACGATTTTTTAAATATCATGATACTAAAATTCAACGTATATTTTATTTATTAAAACATACAATGCTAAGTGTTTTTATAAAATCACTTTTATTGTTTTTTCACCGATAGTCACAGAACTATCCCAAACAAATATGTAATAATATGTTCCCAAATGAATTGTAAATACATTCAACTATCCGATACTGTACAATGACTGACAATGTATTCAAGAAAAGCTTACAAAAAAACACAAATATTTTATAAAACATAATCATTTGTATACTTCCCGTTTTAAACTACCGAATTGTCTCTTTACATAGTAATCACATGTAAAAATAAACCCTATATATTGTACCTTGTATACTATAAGTAAAGACCTAGATGTAAGCAATAAATAATTTAAATTGATCATATTGTTTTATAATATGTATTGAGGATTAGATAAGAGCTCTGACGTCACTTACCCCAGTATTCACCACCTGTTGCACCCCGAGAATGATGGGACGTTGTCTGTAACCAAGTTTATATAGGGCGGGACGCCCGCGCCCTTCGCGGCTCTCAAACTGTCTGCTACGGCTACAGCCGGCCCATCGGCCGCCACGGAGCGGCCAGAAATTTCTTACCAACTGTTGCGTAAACAGAAGTATAACTACTCGAAGTAAACAATAAATTCTTTGAATTTTTATTTTGAAAGTAAAAGGAAGAAAACTAAAATTTAAATATGTATAACTAAAGCAATAACTCCTCTAAGTCCGTTAGGAATTGATCGAAGAATAGCACAAGTAAATAAAAAATATCATTCAGATTGGATTACCGAGGATAAAATTATCTGGACCTCTAATTAAATGACTGAATTTAAGCTCATCACAACAAAAAACCGTATCAAAGGTGCTACTTCTGTCATATTCTATTCAGCCTTCAATATGCTAACCAAACTGGGGAAAGTCTCACAGTGGAATTTGACATTATCCCCATTGGGTATCGTACGCTGTGTAATGCCACCTGGTACATAAGAACCAAGAAACAATGACCTCTACCGCGTCCAAAAGTACGCCGAAGCTCACGCACAGGGGCTTCACAAACATGTAAATGTAGCGGCCATGCAACTCCTCGACCGTACAGACATAATGAGGAGGCTCAAAAGGACAAAGCATTTTGAGCTAGTGTAATTAGTGAACTAAACACAGAATTATAGTGAATAATAAAACACATGAACAAAGTGTATTCGCCTAAATTATAGACTATGAATCGTCAATGGACTTAGAAATAATAATCTTTGGAAGTTTAAGTTAAATTAAAATTATTTATTAGCTATGTCGGCTAGATTGTAATATAAAATGATTTTGATAAAAATCGGGAATCGAACCCAGGACCTTCCTCATGTTTTGCGCGTCTGAGTCGAATGCTCAGACAACTACGCCACGCAGACCGAAATAAAATATGTGGAAATAAAATAAAACTTGACTCAACTTGAGAATCGTTGGCGGGCATGGTAGCGGAATCACGTCCGCTACTCCGCAGTGTTTAAAGATAATTCATTTACAAGCTCCCGCTGCGCTCCGTCACGGCGCCCCATCGGCATCCTCCATTCACTGTCATGTCTTGCGCTCAAATCAAACTGGCATACCTACAGATAAAAAATATACAAGAAATGTGTTTGCTATTGAATAGCGCTAAAATTGGGTACTTGACACCAAAATTAGACTGAGGTTGAATTGTATTTGATACCGTAACATACATAAAGTCTACAATATAAAAATACGTAATAATTTACATTTTTTTATTTGGATTTGGAAGTCCCAAAAATTGCGAAAAATATTGAATAGTAAAATTTTTATTAGAGTTTGTATTTTCATTGCATTTCGAACATTTTCTTATGAGGTTTAAAACACATTATTTTACTCTATAACTCAAAATATAGATACAAGCTTCATACATTTAACGCATTGAACTGTCAGGTGACGTCACAAAACTCACCCGATTTATATGGAGCGTTTTATACTAGAATTATTTTCGTTGGGTTGTGCTAAAAAGATTGTATTTTTTTAAGTCAAATACCCAATTACATTCCGCTGATTTGTACCGGGTTTTATACATCTCTATCGCTTGCCCACAAGTTAGACAACGCTTTGTACCATGTTTGAATTTGAAATTTCAGCATTAGATGGATCATTTCAGCTTGAGCTTTTTGAATTGTACAAAGAGAATATAATATTGCTTCGTAAAAACACTCAGCCAAGAGCGAGTTGGACTTAAACACAGAGGGCTTCGCATCGCACCCTGTAAGGGAACTACGAGTATATTCATAACAATAAAGCAATAAAATATTGTTTGTTGATTCCTCAAAAACTATGCCAGCTGCATAATTGCTCAGGTTTTCTTTTAATATTTACATTAATTTCTACTAACAGGAATTTTTTCGGATAGGTATTTTTTGCTTCTGTTTTTAGTTAAGATGTACAGAACCCTAAAATGTAGTTGTTTGTCCTATTTTTAATTTATGATATGAATGACTAATGTTTAAATGAATTTGTTAGATTTCAGATATTAAAATTTTACTTAAAATCAATCGTTTTCTTAATATAAAAAAACATTTGGTAATCATGAGATGTTAGCGCATGGTTGCGTTCTTTTTTATATATTCCCTACAATAATTTACTTGAATGTTTGTCAGTTAGCTTATTATTAACGGAAAATAAATAGCATCCGTAATCTTGATAATTCAAGAGGAAATTAACTCAATAATATTTCCATAGAACTTATATGTATGTCTATGGTTACTATTTAGATCAAATTAATTGCGAATTTTATTCATTTACCGAAAATAATAAAGCCATTACGCTCATCATATGTTTCGGATAAAATACTTATATGTAAGTTTACCAACTACCAACTTCACACACACCTTTGAATTTATTCTCAGGAGTGTGCAGGTTTCCTCACGATGTTTTCCTTTCCACCGAAAAGCCAATGGTAATGATTTTTTTCATTCGTACATAAATTCCAAATTGGAACTCATTGGTACGAGACAGGATCGAACCCAGATCTCGATTGTTCAAAGACTGACGCTCTACCCAACTGAGCTACCACGGCTTTTTACATAAAGCTTAGGTAAGTAGTATAAAACCTAACCGTAGAAACGGGGACAATCTGTTCCAGGTAACAGCCAATGTCCAACTAATAGCTTACTTGCGCACAAGTAAGCCAGCGAATGAATAAACAATACTGCTACAAGTTGAGGTAAAATCACGTTTTATTTTGGTCGTGAAAGTTTTATCTATATTGATATTCAATATCTATACAACGTGGTGCTATGTTTTGTTTATCGTTTTGGGTTTCAGATTTTCGATATAGCTTATTAGTTGCTGCCCACGTACCGCCTAAAGTCATATATAGGCTAGGAAATAGAAGGGAAATCGCCGATGAAAACTTTATTAGTGTCAGTGGCCTGTATCCGGTGCCGTGAATACTCGCTCTGTGAACTTTGATGTAATTACCTGCAGCCTGATAGTTTGATAGGCCATGTAATCACGACTTTATATAAAATCACAGGTGCTGGTATTCAATAATGTATGCATGATCTTTACAAGTCTACCAACATGACTACACTGCTGGACTCGCAATATGGAGGTCGCAGGTTCGATACCAAACACTGGGTATCTCTGAATAATCCTTAATAATAAAAAATTGACTTGATAACGTCTTATAAATCGATGAACGCCGGCTGCACGCACGAAAAACTGTCACGTTCCGCCTGAGCCGAGCGTGCAAGTTAGAGCGCGAAACAAGCGATAGAGAAGCACGATCGGCCTAAGCGTTCGGCTTGTGATAACATTTCAACAATGTTTTCTTATGACGTCGTCCGTAAATCGACTTTACAGACAACCCATTTTTAAGAAAATGTTCACAGACTTATAAAAATTTTGGGACACCTCGTCATTGATACAATTCGATTTCTTATTTTTAGGTAATTACTTACGTATAAACTAAATTAAACGTAGAGTCTGTGAAACTGTATCTATCGATTATTATTATCGATATTCATGACAAAACTCCTTTTTAACAATATTCTGAAATACAATGGATCATTGTATCTCATTCTGGTGTCCCCGGTGTTCCCTGTTCCTCTACACTTAAATTTTAATCACGACCAAAAAGTTTTCATTATTAAATAATTTAATTACTTCCCTTCGATTGTCTTTTTTCGCTTTGAAAGTTTCGTCCTTTTTTAGACCGTTTGGTTCTCGGGCTTGTCCTTCATTAAGGTCCGATAGGTTGATCTCAAAATTGAAGCAATATCAAGATAAATCAAATGCTTTTTATGAAATGACAGAATATAGTCTTTAATATTGACACGAGAAGAATTTTTTTTACTCTTTGTCTATATCGGGAGAGAAAGTAGTCTTATCGTGACATTTTTGGGGTTCCGTAGTCAAACCAGGTAAAATAGTCCGCGACTTTTCTCAGAGACCCTTACTACTAGATACATGTAATTTGGTGCAGGTATACATATTAATCACGTCAACAAAGTGGAAGAATAAAATATTGAAATCTATTTTTTTAGGGTGGCTCCCATACACGTAACTTAAGGATGAAATATTTTTTCGCGTCTACCCCATTGCGTAGGGAATCGTTGAATATCTGTTGATATGACGTTTGTATACACGCTGTGTGAGTGGATTCGCGCCCCCATAGTACCGATCCTTGAGCGGGTCACTTTCTTGCGGGTAGAGGTGAGGTAGCGCGGATCTGCTACGAGTCGACGATGTGTGGGAGATTTCGATGAATTGCTCCAGACATGGGTAATTGTGTAGGGGTACATTAGCTGTGGTTTAAACGATTTTTCAAATCCCACGTTGTCCCAGAGGTGGTGTTCCGTTAGTGGAGTCGTTAGTGAAAAGCCTATGAATTATTTATTGTGTTTTGAGACGTAGGACGCAAATTGAGAGTGAGTGCAGGATGTACGTGACCATATTAAGCGACGAAAGTGAAGTCAGGATGAAACATTGTGGTAAAACTAAAGCCAAATTTTTACGCCCATGTCTAACGGCGGCCTTATCGTCACTTACCATCAGTTGAGATGAAGGCCAAGTGAAAGCCCGTCATACATTTAAAATATCTAAACCCTGTGCTAGAAGGCAATTACATTTTAACAATAACTGATAAACCTAATAAAGCAAAAAAATAATTAATCCTATACTTTTTACCTAATAGTAATAATAGTTCATTCTAGTGTTCAATCAGGTCACGTGCCCGTTTAAATTGACTTTCAAGATCAAACTATTTCTATGAACAGTTTCTCTACTCGTATTTACTATTTTTAAATCTCTCTGGCTAGCGGGCATAAAAGTGTGTATCAACTATTCATCCATCAATTATTCATGTACATATCTTCGATGCACTTTTTAAAAAATTTTAAAAATAATAACCCTCAAACGCTTCCATAAATAGAAACATATAATATGACTGACTGTACACCGGTCGCCATTTTGTACATACCTACATTTGAATAAAGAACGAAGATTCATTACATACCACGCCTCCATGTATTGCGCGCCTATATGTATTACATATTTATTAGAAAATAAATAGATTTAAATTATTACTGATTTCATATCATTGTTTAGTTTAACCTTAAGTTATTCTGTAATTGGAGTTGTATAACATATATTATAATAAAATGTATTATTATTGGCCCATGTCACTATCGATCTGGCATAATAACGTTGATTCCAGGGTCGTTGACGCGCGAAAGATTGATAATTGATGATATATTTTTGTATTTATAAAAGCGTTTGCCCGCGACTTCATCCGCGTAGACTTTAGAAGTCCTTATCGCACGGTAACTACTTGCTTAATCGGGCTGAAAAGGATCCTTTGTCCTTTTCCAGACCTTAAACTACTATCCCTATAAGTATGGATTCTATTCAACTAACCAACCTATTACTAAGACTTCGCTGTCTGTCTGTCCGTCTATCACCAGGCTGTATCTCATTAAACGTGATAGTTAGACCTTTTCAAATCTTCACAGATGACGTATTTCTGTTGCCGCTATAGCAACACATACTAAAAATCCTAATTAAATAAATATTCAAGGGGTGTCCCATACAACAAACGTGTTTTTGAGACGTGTTTTGAGAGTTTTAACATATTAGTAACGCCATCTTGTGACGAGTACCAAAATTAAATAGACGTAAATTCGTAGCGCTATCTAACGACGAGTAGCAAAACCAAATCGTTTTCGCATTCATTAGAGGATTGTTTGGTGCATATTATTTATGGTTTACAGTATTTTAAGTATCCATATTCTGTACGGAACTCTCGGTACGCGTTGCACTTGGCCGTTTTTTTATATTTCAACTGTCTTTTTTCAATTGAATACTTTAAAAAAAATATTTTCGGTTTGCATTACCTAAAACAATTTGTATTTGCTATCTGTCTATTTATTTACATACAGTTTTGTATCCCGTTAGTGCCAAATAAAATCTACCATTTAAGAAAATCATTTAGAAATTTCGTTAGAAAATAAACGAGTTAAAATGTTACAAATTGTAAAACCCAGTAGATAATATGAAATATAATATGACGATACAGGTCAAGGCAATATACATTATAGCCCTTTAAATCTGTCTTCGCCCACTTCAAATTACATAAACACAGAGGTTATAATTCAGAAAGCCTATATGTATAAGTTGCTTCCAAATTAGATGTGGATATTTTTAGGGTTGGTTCATTAAATTATAATATATTATTACGTTATAGATAAGATATATGTAAGCATCAGTTTAAGAGGGTATGCTGTTGTCAAAGCGCCCATACAAACGTAGTCCAGTCATATTTTGAGTATTAAGCTATGAAAATCTATGAAATTTTCAAGACACAATCTAGAAACAAATATCTGTGTCGGTGGTGAGTCAGATTTTCGTTTAAATATATACTTCCAGAGTTACAGGGCGTCAAAGTATTGTATTTTTCGGTAATAAAAAGCCCCAACTTTGAACCTGATTTACAAGAGTATGAATCAATTTAGAACAATTTGGAAAAACCACCGACATCTGAAATTTCATTAGTATACTGTATTAAAAAAATGGTTACATAATATACTGTATCCTTCAAATGATCCCTGGACTACGAAACATCCAAATAACGGGTGGATAACATCACGTAATGTATGCTGTCTCACCGTACGCGCTCAGGTAGGATAGGGCTCGGAGAGGGACAGCTACAAAACAATGCAACCATGCAACCTTGAAACCGACCACGTGGTCTTACCAACATAGCCTCTTAATGTTCATCATTGGCCTAGCCTATCCCGTTTCTCAA
This sequence comes from Carcina quercana, assembly GCA_910589575.2. Lineage (NCBI taxonomy): Eukaryota > Metazoa > Arthropoda > Insecta > Lepidoptera > Depressariidae > Carcina > Carcina quercana. Next base: position 3,548,503 of record OU342446.1, on the reverse strand, counting down.
GGGGGTCGGGACATAAACACAAGGTATTGGCGGAGGTACTAATTTTTTCCACATTACCAGAAAACACGTGATATGTACACACACTGACAAACATTAATTAATAGTATTATATATGTCATTACCAGCAAGCCTCAATAAAATTATAATAAACACAAATAAACATCTTATTCTACATGTGCAGCGGTGGCTGAAAATCACAGTTTTATGTGCCCTAGCGACACGTAGAGCTCTGAGCCATGGCAGCCGATTTGCTGCACCAAAATAATTATTTATTAATAAATTCAAAATGTTGTTGTTTCACCTAGATTGAGACAGGGCGCTAGAAAGAAAACCAAGGCCAAATGGGGGCCTGCCCTTTACCCCCACCGTTCCCCGCGCTAGGGTCTTCGGCTGTAAATTCGCATCGTAATTTTGTAGTTGTTTAACTGATTTCCGTAGTTTAGTTTTCATCAAAACCACAAAATCAAATTCGGAAATCCTTTTTCTTGTGAAACTACATAGTTTAATCAATATCTGGAATGGGGTTTGACTTAAATCTAAACTATATTTTGGCCGTAATATTCAACCGAACTGAACAGGGTTTTGGTGGTCTAAAATGCAAAACTTATACTCGTTCTATTTTCTTCATTTCAAGAGTCATAAACTAATAGACGACTAAGATACATCTCATCTTATGATATTTGCCAAATTTTATGATAATGCAACGTGTTATTCACAAATAATGACGTAACTGCGTTTGTATGGAGACTCGAGCTTGCTGTAGAAGTTATCTCTTAAAATGATGAAACAACCCTAAAATATCCGCATTTAATTTAGAAGCACCTTATATACTCTTATGTATGGTTAATATGTGGGAGGTCTTTTGATAGAAGCACCCGAAGGACCCGTCATCGCGTGGGTAACGTAGCAGTATCTTCTAATAGGGCGCATGTTCAAACACACTGGACTTTTTACATGTCAGACTAAAAGAATTCCACCGCCGGACATAGGTCTCCTGCATGATACGAGTTACACAATGACCGGTCCCTCCCTAACCACTTGCATCCAGCGACTCCTAGTAGAGAGACGGACCAGTATACGTTTCCCGGTACTATTACTCCCCATCGGTTATCCGTTCTTCGAGTGATGTGGCCTACCCATTGCCACTTGGTGACTTTGAGCTTGTTTATTCGGTCAGCAATAAGACCACGTTTCGATTCTGTAGTAATTGGTTACACTACGATCGAACATTGTAGAACTATTTATAGGACAGATCATTCGACTGGGTATATAGATCCAACGGAGTAAGGTAAGTACCGAACCGAGTCTACAGGGTCGGTTCACGTCCTCGTCCCCAGCGCCGTGCCGGATGCCAAGAGGGCCTGCGGAATCAGCCAACCAATTAAATCCCAATAGTTTTCTCCACAGGTTTTTCATATAACTAATCATAACAGTTTAGTAATAGTAGTAATCATATGAGTTTAAACAGTACATATTAAGTAATTATAAGAATCGATATAAGGTAAATTCACTAAAATACTCCTGTATCAAGATGGATTTATATTTAAGTTTCATTTGCATAGTTTCGTACGTACCTCACACTCAATTTTTTTTAGATATTGCATTTCCCGCTACAAATATGGCGGGCTTTCGTACAGTGCTACCAATGTGTAGAAAATTATTATTTTATTTGTACTCGGCTTTGGATACTATCATTTGGTGCCGGTTGATGTGGGCATGTTCGTTTTATAATATGACCCAAAAATATGTTCTTCGTTTGTAGCCTTGTGGAATAGCGGACATCCTAGCGGCTTCACAGTCGGACTGATAATAAGGACGTCCTTCCCGAGTTCGATTCCCAGCGAGGTAATTACCAATTTAATTGATAGCAATGGGCACTTTTCTAAGACCGTTAGGCTCGCTATTTCCGTATTATTTTATGTCTATTGATAAAGTACTTAAGTGTCAATAAATTATTGTTATGTTTATAAAAGACAATAAAGCCACTTCCTCATCAACTTGAGGCTCCTGGCTTAACATTCTTCTTTCATACGGCTTTATCGTCATTTACTATCAGAAGCCCTACAGGGCGTTTTATAGAAAGGCTTTGATTATACTTTATTGCTTTTTTACTATTTCATTTTATCTAGGCAGTTTAAGTTTCAAACCTTTTTACTGTTTTAAACTTTTTCATTGAGATGAAAAATCGATACTGTATCAAAATAAGAAATTAAAAAAAGATACAGAAAAATGAACTGTAACCAGGGATTTGTGTAGTTTTTATAGAGAATAAATAAATAAACGAATGAAAACGACAATGAGATGCACCCGTTCCCATTATATTGTAATCCACAGTCCGTTGTGGACACACCTTACTGGACTTTTCTTGCCGACCATTACAGTGTTGTAAATTATGCAACATCTGGCAAAGAGTCTCTCATCAAAACATTGCAAGACGCTCTTGCCATCCGAAAAGTATATAATAGCTAGAGTATACGAAAGTTACATAAAATGATGCAAAATCTGTTACTAAAACTAAAACCAATAAATAATAACAATAAAAAATATTCAAATTAGGATTATTACCGCAGTTTTACGTTATTGTTAGGGTTACATTGTTATAATTATCATCATTAGGTGCAAGCAAATTTCTTTTGGTAAGACCGAAAAGTAATATGAGTTTATGATTGAAGAGTGAATCAAATATAAATTGACTCGATAATTAATACTACACTTGATACAAGGTCGTTATTTTTGGGTGCTGGATGCGAAGGATCGAGTCAGAGCCCTACTGTTGAGGCAACTCCGTTCATCTTGTCAGTGGCTTTAGCTCCTAAACAGAAGTAGGAAACAACAATTTGTGAGTCCAACGCACTCTTGGCCAATATTTGACTTGGAAAGCAAACAATGGCAGTTTCCGAGAGCTACCAATCAGCGACCTAGATGGCGTTGATAGTTGATAGACGACTAACTGTCAAACGAATTGAGGCAAAGGGCTTCAGTTGTTCTGCTTAAGGCTAATGTTGAAAAACTTTTTAAGATTATTACGTAAAGTAACTTACCTAAATGTGACCAAGTCCTATTTACAAAGTCATATTTTGTGAAATGAGCCGAACATATCATTGTGCACTTACACAAATGGCGGCCATTTTTTAAAAAGTATTTAGTCTTGCAGCTTTTATCCACTGAAGTTTGACTGTTTCCGCCTTTGGAAAACGAATTTCCCATATATTTTCACAAATATACACAATGCATTTACTAGGCATAATTGTTAAATTATATACGCAAACTTTTATCGATTTCATAGAAACATCCGGAGTTTCCTTTTATATTTCCCAAAAGGATATAAATATTTCCCTGCAAAGTCCAAAGTCGACGGGAAAATGTTCCAAATTTACCAAATCTAATCTAATTTAAAATATGTATCTGTATTTGACATGTGAATATTTTGACATTCATAAAGGTTTACCAAAGAACTTTGCCGTAGTTTGTTTTGGACATAGCCTCTAAAGAGATTATGGTCGGGAATGTGGAGTGTAGTAGCAATCTACAAAAACTTTAAACTAAAAATTTAAAAAACAACTCCTATTAGATCAACATTAGTGAAGGCAATGAAACGAATAGGTCTTATATCCATAGATAAAAAGATGTAAAGGAACTCACATAAATCTCACTATGTAATCACTTTTTTCTTTAATAATACTATGTTTTTTATTATACTTTCATTGTAAAAACAAGTTGTGTTTCATTTTTCATTGCAAATATGCAATTTTTATTATTTTTTAACGTAAATTGAGAAGTTACAAAAGGTTTTCTTTTATTAGTTTGTATATAAAAGTTTTCGTGGTTACAACTGGCTGAATTTAAAACTATATAAGTTCATAGACAAATTCTTGACGTCCGACGCCGTTCTCTCTCTCGCTGCGATGTTGGCAGTGCTGTTGCTAACGCCATTTTTGTTATACAGTCGAAGCTACATAAGATGAATTTTTTTTACTCATATATGATCTGTTCAAGTGCGAAAGAGAAAGGTGAATCTGAATGATATACGTAGCTTCTACTGACCCGAATATTTTCTTCAAAGCTTATTTACGACGTTTCTCATTGTCTATGCTATAGATACGCATCCAAAGCGATACATACGGTGAACAGTTTTAGTGACAAATGTTTAGCAAAAATGAAGGAAAACGCGGTACTTAAGTGGCAAAAAGTCTACAACCCTACCGGCCCGCAGCCTCGACCCAGGCATGGCCATCGCGCGGTCGCCATAAAAGATTTGATGATAGTTTTCGGCGGCGGAAACGAAGGTATAGTTCATGAGCTTCACGTCTTCAACACCACCACTAACCAATGGTTCGTGCCAGTTACAAAAGGGGAAGTGCCTCCAGGATGCGCTGCATATGGCTTCGTGGTGGACGGCACGCGCCTACTGGTTTTTGGCGGCATGGTGGAGTACGGCAAGTATTCTAACGATTTGTATGAGCTGCAGGCCTCCCGCTGGGAGTGGAAGCGCCTCAAGCCGCTGCCACCCAAGCAAGGTCTTCCGCCATGCCCTCGCCTAGGCCATAGCTTCACACTCCTCAACGGGAAGGTGTATCTCTTCGGCGGACTAGCTAACGAGAGTGATGACCCTAAAAACAATATCCCGAGGTATCTCAATGATCTTTACACGCTTGAACTGTATCCAAATTCTTCAATGACAGTATGGGATATTCCGCTAACATATGGGCAGTCCCCACCACCTCGAGAGTCACACAGTGGTGTGTCATACACAGACAAGAACTCTTCGAAGTCATCTCTAATTATTTATGGCGGCATGAGCGGTTCACGTCTTGGAGACCTATGGGTGCTTGATGTAGATACCATGTCTTGGTCACGTCCAGAAGTAGGAGGTCCAGCACCTTTGCCTCGCTCCCTTCATACTGCCACAGTCATTGGACACCATATGTATGTCTATGGAGGCTGGGTACCACTTGTTCCTGATGAATCCAAGCTTGCCACACATGAAAAAGAATGGAAATGCACTAATACATTAGCATCTTTGAATCTAGAGTCAATGACATGGGATAACATAGCATTAGATAAATTTGAAGAGTGCATTCCCCGAGCTAGAGCTGGTCATAGTGCTGTCGCCATCCAAACGAGACTGTACATTTGGTCAGGAAGAGATGGTTATAGAAAAACATGGAATAATCAAATCTGTTGTAAAGATTTATGGTATCTTGAAGTTGGTGTACCACCGCAAGCCACTCGAGTGGCACTGGTCCGTGCTGGTACAACTTCTTTGGAACTGTGCTGGCCAGCAATGAATACAGTTACAACATATATTCTGCAAATTCAAAAATGCGGTAAAGTGACACCTGCACGCTTCCCAGCTGCTGCGGAGCCTGTGTCTGCGCCCCCTCCAGCATCACCAGTTACTCCACAACCTGATGCAGCTAAAGCTTTTGGGCTATCTTCTCCCATAGCATCAAACATTCAACCTACACCAATTATAGAAGCACTACCGTCCCGCCCTACCATGTCGCCTGCGGCTGTTCCTTTACAAACAACACCACAGAAGATTGGTCCTGGCCCCATCAAAGTACAACAGGGTGGAAGTGTCAAAATTTCACCAAACACTCCAACTATCAAACAGACCACATATCAGGGTAAGACCGTAGTGAAGTCTCCAGCAGCAGCGGGCTCATCACACCAACAGATCAAGGTGGCTTCAGTAACTCCACAAGGTGTCACAAGGATTGTGAGTGCTGCTTCAACACCTGGCACAGTAAGAGTATCATCAGCACAGGCAGGAGCTCATCAAATCGTGATCGGGTCTGCATCGGGAGGCGCCGGCACGCCTAGATTCGTTCATGTGAAAACTGGCACAAGTGGAGCTGTGCCAGTCAAATTAGGCACTGGAAACATGCCTGTCAAACTTTCTGCTGGTAACACTGTTCCACTCAAAATCGGCTCTGCTAATCTTCAAGGAAAAATCACAGCAAACAGTATGCAAAAAGTTAGCACAATGGGAGGAACACCAGTGAAACTTGGTGCAGGTGGCAATGTAAAAATTGGTACAACTAATGTCTTGGTAAAGTCTGGGAGCGGTCTACCAATACAAGCTGGTGTCAATTTGCAGACAAAAATGGCAACAGGAGTTCCTGTGAAACTCGGCGCAGGCAATCTCCCAGTCATAGCGAGCAGCGGGGGCACGATACAGATAGCCAGTAGTGCACTAGGTGGACAGCAAATGAAAGCACCAGTTTACAAGATTGTTACAGCAAAATCAGGCGAACAGACGGCGACAGTTGCGACAACAGCCACTACGGGGACTGGCGCCACAGTACTGCGTCAGGCCAGCGGTAACGCGGGCATACCAGTTATCATCAAGAAAGGGCCAGGTGGGAATGCACAATCGAGCAATGCACCACAATATGTAACACTTGTGAAAACTTCAACCGGAATGACGGTAGCGACAATGCCTAAAGTTGCGATGATGCAAAATCGGCCCGCTGTTCCCGTAAGCGCGGCGCAAGCGCAAGGCCTCGGGCCTGGTGCGACTATCGTGAAACTTGTGTCTGCTAACACGGTAGGCGGAAACAAAATCATCACACTACCCTCAAATGTTCTACAGCTAGGTAAGACTGGTGTTGGTGGCAAGCAGACAATTGTTATCACAAAATCTGCCAATCAGACCTCACAGTCAAATCAGCCTCAGTGAGGTGGAGGGAGTGGGTGACTGGAGTGAGTCAGAGTGTCTTTAGTTAGCCGAGTGTTGAGTGCAAAGGCTTAAGACCTGTGCAAATGTGGCAAAATGTCTAAAATGTATAGTGGTAAAATTATGTGACTCGGTCAGACTATAAATATTATATTTTAAACTAAAGCATATTGAATATAGTTTTGAGTTTTTGTATGTTATTGGGTCTGTAGAAAGTGTCCTGTAACAGTTTTTACTAAAACAGTTTATTTACTCTTAAATTTTAATGTTACTGATATGACTTGTATACACTAAACTTAATTGTAACTCGCTCAACATGAAACATGTTTTTCATGTGTTGTCTGAAAATCCTTTGAACAGATGTGACATGGATTTCACATTATACTTTACATATTTTAAGTGCCTGAGTTGGATTCTTGTATTGGGCTTAGATTACAATATTGGAGGTCAAAAATATAACATCCTAAATTATAGTTTAAGTTGAGCATTAAACACCGCTTTTGAGTTAATGGAACTAGTATATATTTTTTTATAAATTATGCTTAAGTTTTTTCATATTATGCAATAGGCACATGTGCCAGTAATATTTTTTGGAGTTGGTTATGAAATAATGTGTTTCTTAACATTACAGCGGTAATGGTAACATAATTACTCGAAATTTATAAAACCTGCTACATTTGGTTGTCTTCCTCATTGAATTTTAATTGCTTTATGCAACTTAGCACTTCTGTGTTGTGTGCTAGAATATAAATACACAACTAGCGTAAATGTCAATATTTAATTTGTGTGGCTGCATTGTAATTTATTGACCTATCAAAATGTGCACATGTGCTTTGATCAAGTGGAAGCATACTATTGTTTCATAAAAATAAATCACAATATACCTACATGTTTTTGTAATATTTAAACTTCTCCTTTCTTTAACCTTTCTCTTTTTCAGACATTCTCAGTGGGAAGCTCAAACTGCTATTAGACAATCAAATTTGTATCGAAATTTGTTGCTGACAAATTGCTTTTAAATTTGGTTAGCATGGTTTTACGCTGTCAATACTGCCTTTAGATTTTCATTTATTTTGGCTAGTTATCATTAAAAATAATTGAAGAAACATGCTTACTCTGGCCCTGAGTGTTTTGTATAATAATAATAATAATAGGTATGCTGTATGATATTACTGTTGTATTTTCCTCAGTTGATCAATTACATTAAATTATGAAAGAAATGTCTTATTTTGAACTGGAATACAATTGAATAAATCTTGATTAGTTAATAATTTACTATGAATTTGACACAAATCGACAAGAGAAACAGATGTGATATCATGTCAAGTTATATTATGTGATTAACAATATTTCGATTTGATGGTCTAATAGCTTATTTCACCATCAATAATCAAATTTGGAGGCTATTAGAAAAAATCCCACTTTCTGAATGCTAAATGTGCTAAAATCATAAATATCTTGAAACATTAAATTGTGCCTACTATGATTCTCAAGTTCATAATAATAATAATTCATAGATGGGCACACCAACTATGACAATTATTTTATTGATAAGTAATTTATCAGTAAATGGTAATTAACTGTTATTTAAGATTAATTTGACATAAAAATGCAGAATATTCTTCGTTATGAATCTTTAGTGAGGTTTTGTGACCATAAGAATGTAAATTCACATGTTTTTTCTATCAATTATATTCTTGTGGTACCTACATTTTATGCGTGTAAATTCTGCATTTCTATTATTAAAGTAGTAATAAGTGTCCTAGATGTATGTACGTAGATTAATCAATATATTATAATGAAGGTAAGGATTGTAAATATCATTAAGTAGATAAATTTAATGTTATAGTTTGTTCGTTTTATGTTCATTTGCTTGAATAAACGATTTGGATAAAGTGTGATTTTTATTTATTTAAAATTAACAGGAAACTTGAATTTTTTTTAAATCGTAGTGGTCCGGGTGAAGCTGTAGAGGCAGTAGGAACAACAGTTTTTCATTTTTAAAGCACCCTTTTCCACATGTTGTGTATGGCGCATGAAATGTACTATAAATTGACGTTGGGCCATTGAACTTACACCATATGTGTCAATTTTAAAGAATATCTATTTCTGTTATAGGAACTAGACGCGCCTCTGACAGACAAAGTTGCCCCAACAATAGGCCTCTGACTTGATCCTTCGGTTTCGGAACCGCGTAAAAATGGTAATTACCTATTATGGCGGGAAATTTCACTACGTGCTCACAAGTTACTTCCAACGTTCCTTCTAACAACCTTGGGTGCACAACTTTGCCGTTAAGCAGCTAGATGGCGTTTTTAACAGTATTAAGATGTAAGTAGAAAATCTCCAAAGTATTATTACATTTACATTTCATTGTCTGCAAGCATAAAGGAGTCCAAAACTTATAAGAAATAGCGTTCAACACGGGTTATACTCCGTCGGCAATAATTTTCACAGAAAGCGCCATCTAGTAAAACCGAACTGTAGATCGAACAGTTACTTGTTTTTGTTGTTAGTTTTACTTTATTAGACAGACAGCGCTGTCTGTCTTTTTTAATTGTGCATCTCTAGATGGCGCTTTAACGCACGTGTATCTTTTACGAAATCTTAATTTATATTTCAACTTACGAAGACGTTTCGATCATAATAATACTACATCCTGATAGCTCCTAATATATATTTTATTGTAACAAGAAGTAGATAGCATACCCCTACAAAATCACCTGGGGAATAAAGGCAAGGCAACAGTATATTTTGCATGGTCAGGATGGAGTTTTTATGTAAGTATTTATTTCGTTGTTGTATTGTTCTTAAAATATAATTGTTGCATTGTACAGCGCAGTTGTAATGCAATACCATGCAAGGAGCGCCAGCTGGTCGAACTCGGAGTGGTTTCCAATGCGGTGGGAGTAACTAGAGCACTCGCCTTTGTTTTCGTTTCTTTATTTTCCTCACATTTTCCCTTTCATTCGAACTTTTCCAAATGGAATTGCGCCATTTTCTCTTATTTTGCGATAAGTTAACGGGATACCGCTCCATCAAAGTTTCATACTTTTAGTTTGACATATCTTTTGAAGTAGAATAGCTGGTTTGAGTAGTAATTATCTAAAAACAGGACACCGGATTATGAAGTCGCGAAATGAGTATCATTAACATACAACTTCACAGTGAATCGCAATTTTTATTTTTACGCAATTTCTGATATTTTGGCTAACAATAAAGTTTTACATAATTGTAATTTTTTTCGCGACACTATAATTTCATTTCCTATTTTAGGTAATTACTTATTAAATCCTTATTCTGTTTTTAAAAAATGGCATCAGAAATTTAGCATGGAAGCATTCAGAGAGGGATCTCGTTAAGAACTTAGTTTTTTGATTCCGTAGGTAAAGAATCATAATAATCTTACACTAATATATTATACGGAAATGAGACAATAACGCCGTTACACGATGCCTGTTTATGGCTATACGGCTGAACCGAAACTTTCATCTAGGTCAAACGGCTGTAACGATTAAGATGAAATTTACAGATTTAGGTTCCGAGTTTACGAATTGATTAATTAGTGTAAGTTTTATTTTCGAGAAAATTCCACACGGATTCATAATAGACGAGAAACCCTTTGTATTTTTGTTCAGTCAATTCGGGAGCAATAAAACGAGCGGTACAGGTGGTATTAATATAAACGTTTTATAAATTATTATGAACATAAATTGTATTTACAATCAATTATCAAGAACCTTAAATCTAAATTAGCAAATATCACAACAAGGTATTCTTATATCTTAAAATCTTGATGTCTCACATCGGAATGTCACGTTGCGAAATATGCGTGAATTTATGTATAAAAAAATAGTTTATTAACACGGTTACAATACATTAAATATTACTAATTATATTTTTATATTTATATATACTGCTCTAGGTAAAACCTGTGTCGCCATACCCAATAACCAGTGATTCGACCGAGACTTTATACAATCAAAAATTAACATTTAATACGTATGTGCTACAATTATAGATTATTATGATTCGTACGGTGGACGGGAGAGGTGCTGGTTGGTGTTATGGTGTGTGTGTGATTTTGGGGTGATATAGGTTTTTTTTATTATTATTTTAGCCTTTTCTCAGTTATTTGTTTTAATTTATTTACTGAAGTTGTTGAGGAAGAAATACATTTGAGTAATTCCTCAGTATGTAAGTAGTCTAGTGAGAGAATATACATATGTTACATACATAGCTCGAGCCAATGAGCTGAGGTCAGGCAGGCTACATCGCTCGAAGAACATTTAACCGATGGGAGTAATAGTTCTCGAGTAGCGACCATGTACTGGAAAACGTGTACCGGTCCGTCCCTCAGATGTACCGACTACCTGGTTTTGGTAGCGCGGAGTCACTGGATGCAAGTGGCCGGTCAATATGGCATACCATGTAGGGGACTATGTCCAGCAGTGGACGTTTCCCGGCTGATGATGATGACGATGTACGTTAAAATATTTAATAATATAAAGGCTGTTTGAAATGTATTTTAGTAGAATGCAATGCTCAATGACCTCAACAGAGTTTCCCAACTCCAACAAGGTAATCATGTCAAATGTCCATGTTGCTACTATGCAGTTGGAAACACTACAATCGAAGTTGTAGACGAATATGTATACCTGGGACATATCTTTCAACTAGGTAGGTCCAACATTGACAAATAGGTCAACCGAAGAATCCAACTCGGCTGGGCAGCGTTCGGGAAGTTACGGCATATCTTCTCGTCCAAAATACCTCAGCGTCTAAAGACAAAAGTCTTTGATCAGTGCGTGTTGCCAGTGATGACATACGGAACCGAAACGTGGTCATTTACTGTACGAATAAACAATCTCAACGTCACTCAGCGAGCAATTGAACGAACAATGCTCGGAATTTGTCTACGTGATAAAATCCGGAATGAGGAATTTTGTAGGCGAACCTAGATCACCGACATAGCTCGGCGAGTCAGTGAACTAAAGTAGCAATGGGCATACCACGTCGCTCGACGAACGGTGAAGAAGCTAAGTTTTATGGAATTGTTATGGGAAGATATGATTTAGTAGTAGCGTCCCGTAAAATGAGTAACGGTTACCTACGATTTTACAGTGAGCCAAAATTTTGGAGCAGTGGTATGTACGGTAGACAGTAGATTAACATGGCAGGAGCTAACTGGTGGACATATAAACCCCCACCACCCACCAAACTTAGTATCGTGGATACCCCTCACTGGTAATCGAACCCGCTACCTCCGGATTGTGAGTCCGCACATCATTTTATCCTAAGAGTCCACAAGACACTATATTCAGACAGCTCCTCGAGTTGCCGTCGTCAGGTTTGGCAGCGACCACTCGCTTCTTCTTCTTCCCATTGGCATCGTAGTTCTTCTCTTCCTGGAAAATAATATAAAAGCAAGCATATAACAGCATATTACTTGTATACAGCTTCGTCTGCGTGGACTTCACAAATAATCCCATGGGAATAATATCAAACGAGAAATAACTATTGCTATTTTGCTACGAACCGAAACGTATCATCCGTAACAGTGGAGTGTAAATTACGAAACCTATATGCTCTTTGCTACGAACCGAAACGTATCATCCGTAACAGTGGAGTGTAAATTACGAAACCTATATGCTCTTTGCTACGAACCGAAACGTATCATCCGTAACAGTGGATTGTAAATTACGAAACCTATTTGCTCTTTGCTACGAAGCGAAACGTATCATCCGTAACAGTGGAGTGTAAATTACGAAACCTATATGCTCTTTGCTACGAACCGAAACGTATCATCCGTAACAGTGGAGTGTAAATTACGAAACCTATATGCTCTTAGCTACGAACCGAAACGTATCATCCGTAACAGTGGATTGTAAATTACGAAACCTATTTGCTCTTTGCTACGAAGCGAAACGTATCATCCGTAACAGTGGAGTGTAAACTACGAAACTTTATATATGCGCTTTGCTACAAACCGAAGCGTATCATCCGTAACAGTGGAGTATAAATTACGAAACCTATATGGTCTTTGCTACGAACCGAAACGTATCATCCGTAACAGCGGAGTGTAAACTACGAAACTTTATATATCCTCTTTGCTACAAACCGAAACGTATCATGCGTAACAATGGAGTGTAAATTAAGAAACTTAAAATCATGCTCTTTGCTACGAACCGAAACGTATCATCCGTAACAGTGGAGTGTAAATTACGAAACCCATATGCTCTTTGCTACAAACCGAAACGTATCATCCGTAACAGTGGATTGTAAATTACGAAACCTATTTGCTCTTTGCTACGAAGCGAAACGTATCATCCGTAACAGTGGAGTGTAAACTACGAAACTTTATATATGCGCTTTGCTACAAACCGAAACGTATAATGCGTACGAATGGAATGTAAATTAAGAAACTTAAAATCATGCTCTTTGCTACGAACCGAAACGTATCATCCGTAACAGTGGAGTGTAAACTACGAAACTTTATATATCCTCTTTGCTACAAACCGAAACGTATCATGCGTAACAATGGAGTGTAAATTAAGAAACTTAAAATCATGCTCTTTGCTACGAACCGAAACGTATCATCCGTAACAGTGGAGTGTAAATTACGAAACTTTATATATCCTCTTTGCTACAAACCGAAACGTATCATGCGTAACAATGGAGTGTAAATTAAGAAACTTAAAATCATGCTCTTTGCTACGAACCGAAACGTATCATCCGTAACAGTGGAGTGTAAACTACGAAACTTTATATATCCTCTTTGCTACAAACCGAAACGTATCATGCGTAACAATGGAGTGTAAATTAAGAAACTTAAAATCATGCTCTTTGCTACGAACCGAAACGTATCATCCGTAACAGTGGAGTGTAAACTACGAAACTTTATATATCCTCTTTGCTACAAACCGAAACGTATCATGCGTAACAATGGAGTGTAAATTAAGAAACTTAAAATCATGCTCTTTGCTACGAACCGAAACGTATCATCCGTAACAGTGGAGTGTAAACTACGAAACTTTATATATCCTCTTTGCTACAAACCGAAACGTATCATGCGTAACAATGGAGTGTAAATTAAGAAACTTAAAATCATGCTCTTTGCTACGAACCGAAACGTATCATCCGTAACAGTGGAGTGTAAACTACGAAACTTTATATATCCTCTTTGCTACAAACCGAAACGTATCATGCGTAACAATGGAGTGTAAATTAAGAAACTTAAAATCATGCTCTTTGCTACGAACCAAAACGTATCATCCGTAACAGTGGAGTGTAAATTACGAAACCCATATGCTCTTTGCTACGAACCGAAACGTATCATCCGTAACAGTGGAGTGTAAATTACGAAACCTATATGCTCTTTGCTACGAACCGAAGCGTATCATCCGTAACAGTGGAGTGTAAATTACGAAACCTATATGCTCTTTGCTACGAACCGAAGCGTATCATCCGTAACAGTGGAGTGTAAATTACGAAACCTATATGCTCTTTGCTACGATCCGAAACGTATCATCCGTAACAGTGGAGTGTAAATTACGAAACCTATATGCTCTTTGCTACGAACCGAAGCGTATCATCCGTAACAGTGGAGTATAAATTACGAAACCTATATGGTCTTTGCTACGAACCGAAACGTATTATGCGTAACAATGGAGTGTAAATTAAGAAACTTAAAATCATGATCTTTACTACGAACCGAAACAAGTAGAAACTACGAATTGAAACGTGTCGTACGTAACAGTGGAGAATAGAGTGCGTGAGGAGCCCAATTCTTGAGATCGATGTATTAATGCAGGCCTTGGATAGGGTTGCCAATCATACACTATGATTTTACTTTTTCAACACTTGCTTAGACAATACATTTACGAAGCTTGTAATAACGTTTGTATGACACCGTGCGTTACCTTTACGATTTCTTTTTAATATAGGAGGATTTCATCAAGGAGATAACTTTACGAGAATAAATAGGTTGAATGATCGAATCTTTTGAAGGGCTTTTGCTCTTTACTTTAATACGCAGTTTCATACTATAATGAAAAAAACCCACGAAAGTTGTAGTTCTAAGTTTTACCAACCGCACGTGGCGCCATTTGCAAATGCGCGCTATTTTCATATTAAAAAAGTTTGTTTGAAAAGGAAGGACAAACCAAACAAATTTATTATCGCATCCATACTTGATATCATAAATGCGTGAGTTTGTTTGCTTGTACGCCGTAAAAGATAGTCAGAATGACTTAATTTTGTGTATATTTTAAGGGTAGTTGAAGATCTGCAAAAGGACATAGACTACTTTTTATCTCAACCAATAGTTCCTGTGGGACAACTTCTAAAGTCCACGCGGATGAAGACGCGACCAAAAGCGAGTTTTTTAACCGACGTTAGATCAACGCTTGTTCACGATCTCACCTGATGGTAAGCGCCGATGTCGGTTACGATGGTACGCGTTGATCTAGAAGATGCATGTTCACCCTCGACTTAAAGACACCCAAATAGTAGCTTTATGGGAACATTGACGCCGGGAGTGCGTTCCGCTCCCTGGGTGTACGGATGATAAATTACGTTTATCATGATCATCATCAACAGCCTAATATGTCCCAACTTCAGGGGTTCAGGCCTATTCTCCTATAATGAGCGTATGGTCCTCCACGCGGGCTCAGTGCGGATTGGTAGACTTCACTCACACCTTTGAATTTCTTCTCAGGAGTGTGCAGGTTTCTTCATAATGTTTTCCTTCACCGAAAAGTCAATCGTAATGATTGTTATCATTCTAACTCAATGGTACGAGCCAGGATCGAAGCCAGACTTCGATTAAAATTACGTAAGGCCCAGAATTCCGTTTATAATATTTTATAACTCCGGAAAGTGGTATGCAACCCTAGTTAAAGTTGTAGGCATCCAATCGCCCTACATCTTCAAAGCCCTAAGAGCAAACTGTTTCAATTTGAAGTGAAATTTGTAATCTATTCGTAAATAGAGAGATAGTCCTTTGATCTACATCTAATTAATACAACCGTTAGTCTGTTTTCTCAGTGTTTTACTAGATCACTTGTGTGCAGAGGCAGATGGCAATGTGAGAACTAGTTTCAGAGTAGTCGATGTGGAAACAGAAATAAACACATGGAAACGATGCCAGTTATATGTGTTGGCTTCAGACTATCTATATATAAAATTCTTTCAAAATATTGAGGGTCTAGGAACATCAATTTTCGATTCAGGGATCCGTTGGCAAAATATTAAACTTTAAACTGATAATTTTTGTCAGAATCAAGCAACAACACTGCAAATCCGACAAGAGTGTGAAGCTTTCTGAAGTAAATTTTACGTGACACATTTTTTCTGGAATGCCCGTTGGGACGTCTAGGATAATGTTCATCAAATTCACGTCAGAACTAGACCTGGCAACCCTACGCAGTCTAGTTAAGTAATCATCTCTATAGTTATTAGCCTTTCTGTCAGCTGTACTCCAAAGTCACATGGACGGACTTAGTTTATTGGGTATTTGTTGATTTTCTCAAAAAGTGCTAATTCGATTTCGAAAAGAATTACTTGGGAACACCTCTGAAGTATACCACCACCACCAAACCAAAAAATGAATCATCAAAATCGTAACACGTAACATTCATACATAAAAAACATACAGTCGAATTGAGAGTTTCCTCCTTTTTTAAAGTCAGTGAAAAAGATGGTATAATATTTCACAGGCATACTATTTTATTAAACGAATTAAAAAAAAAATTAATTTATAAGACGAGTGTTGAGTTTTTTAAATGTTGTAACAACATTTAAAAGCTACAAAATTCCAACAACATCGTAGTGTAAATAAGTTCTTTTACAAATTTAGTACCTACACTCGAGTATATGTATCCATTTTTGAACCATGTCACATGCACCTTTAATGATATTTCCTTCACACAACACACATAGGAACTAGCAAGAGTGAATGTAACATGGTTCAATGGTATTCGTAAGGAAAGGTTATTTAGGACCTGAATAAGACCCTGGGTATTGTAAAATGTATTACGAATAATGAATTGACTTCCCCGTCGTCGTTCGCACTGGGGGCCTATCTTGGAGTCACACACCTGAGCCCAACTCGACACATTCCTGAATAGAACAAACACCTACGCTAAACTTGACGACGCAACGGTTAAAATGGTAGGGCATTGGAGTGCTTTCGCCGACAAAAGCTTCATACTAAATTTATTATACGATAATCTTTTAAAATAGGATAGCTGTATTTATTTGTGCAGTAATGATCTAAAAATAGGATATCAGAGTGTAATGTCGCGAAATGAGTATCAATTTCATACAACATTATAGTGAGTAACAATTTTCAATTTTACGCACTATTTTTGGGTTTCGTGGTCAAACAAAGAACCCTTACAGTTTCGCTCTGTACGTCTGTCTTACGCCCTTACTACAAGAAAGCTGTAATTTGATACGGGTATACATGTTAATCACGTCGACAAAGTGGTACAATAAAATCTTGAAAAATAATTTTTTAAGGGTGGCTCCTATACACATAACCTGGGGATGAAATATTTTTTCATGTTTACCCCATTGTGTGGAGTCGTTGAAAAATATTAAGGGTCTACGAAACCACTTATTGACAGAGTAGGGCTCCCCCCCCCCCCTCTATCTGCTAAATTTGTGCTTTTAAATTTTTTAACAAATTCACAGTAATAGTACATATGCTGAACTTTAAAGGAAAACTATCACGACCATTAGCTGGGTAACGGCTATTGCAGCTGACAATAAAGTTGTACATTAATGATATTCATTTCGCGACACTACAGACCGAGAGAATATTTTTGGATATTATTAATTATCAAAGCTGGATACGAGTATTTTATTTAAAAGATTATGGCAAAAGAAATATTGTATGGAAGCATTCTGAGCGAAATTGTACTTAAAAATGTATTACCTCGATAAGTTCTCCGATTTTGTATTTCTTGAGTATGGTTTTTGCGTCCGCGGAGTGTCCGGCTCCGTCGAACTCTTTAGTGGCGTCCTTCCCGGCCTCATCTGTGATGGTGTCCACTCCTCCAGGGTGCTGCAAGTGAGCAAAACAAAAGTTGAAGATAAAGGCAACAAGGAAAAGATCTAAAAAGAAGAGCTAAACTAGGCCAAGAAACGTATTAGCTGTAATATTAAAATTAGAACTATTTATATAGGTTAAAATCAGGATGGATCCCGAATATTTTCGTATATAATTCCGATTTCACTCACAAACCCTACTGTCAGAGTTGTTGAGCCGCCATAGTCCTCTGACATGTCTCATGTAGCTACTACCTGTCGTAGATAGTAACCGGGAACAACGGATTAACGTGACTAACGAAGCATCTTGCTTTTTCGACAATCAGGTGATTCATCCTGCAATGACCTAACCAAACTGGAGAAAGTCTCACACAGTGATTTTTGACATTGTTTCCACCGGGAATCGAACACGGGACCTGTGCATGTGCGCTCAAACAACTGCGCCACGGAGGCCGTCTATACCAATGACGAATACGGATGTTAGCTCCATATTTACTGTGATTTTATACTACGAGTTTGTTATTGGCTGGTGTAGTCCGTGAGAGTGTACTTCCTCACCTCGTTGACATAGCTGGTCGCATCGTACACGGAGTCCCTCACGATGATCCACAGTGGCTGGTTGCTCCTGCCGTTGCGAGTGGCGACGTCGGCCCGCGTGTACCTCGGCACTTCGGACATCTGGCGCGGAACCAAATACACAAGGTATTTAAGGCGAAACCCGTTCAGAATAACAAAGACGGAGCGTGGACAAATTCAATTTTATTGCTTTTAAAAGTATAAATAATTATTAAATATTTTACTTAAAATTTAGTTAAAGATAGCTTCTACAATTTGATGGAGTTCGATACACATTTTGAAAAACTTCGGTCGATAATAAAAATTCTTGAAAATCGCAAACGATCAGCATTTTGGGAATGGTCTTGGCGACTAAAATCCAGTTTTATTCTCTTAGCGTTTATTATATAACTTTAAAATCATTCCTCATGAAGCATATTACCGAGTGTTGGGAATAATTTTCACCAATAACGTACATGTCCATGAAATAAACACCCAATAAATGATTACCTACGATGATTTCCGCGCGGACAAGTATAGAGGGCGGGATGGCTAATTGAAATATGATACTTGTAAGAGTGAAACATATGCAATATAGTAGTGTCAGTAGCCCTGTTGTGTTCTCGTGAGATGAAGTTTAGTACAACTAGCTTTTGCCCACGACTTCGTTCGCGTGAAATCCGAGTTAATTTAAAGCATATTCCCTCTGTGTGCTACGTTTTTCGTTCAGCGTGAAAGAGTCACTAACATTCGAACTCACAACCTTTCTCAACTGTAAGTTGGTTTGTTCTAACTTCAATATTTTGTGGATCTGATTGACTGTTGTTTCTGACTAATAAATAAAGTAAAATAAAATAATTATAGTTTAAAAAACGCGTTTATTCATGTATTCAGACTTTACAGGTGAATTATAAGATACGCAACAAACTGCTGCATCGATTTTTTACCAAATATATATAAGAAAAATCGCAAGGAAACTTGCTTTCACGTAAAAAAACCGCATCAAAATCGGTCCATCCGTTCGAGAGCTATGATGCCACAGATAGATGCACAGGCGTCAAACTTATAACACCTTTTTGCGTAGGGGGTTGAAAAACAGAAGCCGCGCGTTCTCATCGCTCCTAACCTAGAGTTCAACTGTTTCGTCATTTCAAAAATTAGTGAGTCCCGCGCTGAACAACTCATGTCTATGACAGCCTGGTACTTTAAATAAAAATTTACTAAATTCTTCTAACCCAAATTATGATTAAATCAGCATTATCACTATT
Source organism: Carcina quercana (assembly GCA_910589575.2). NCBI lineage: Eukaryota > Metazoa > Arthropoda > Insecta > Lepidoptera > Depressariidae > Carcina > Carcina quercana. The sequence goes on along the minus strand of OU342446.1, from coordinate 3,528,943 downwards.
ATCAGTAAATAAATACCAGATTAAATTCACAATGCCATTCAGATAAAGTCGTCTGGTCAGTGCCGCTATCAAGCGCCAGTCTATGACGGGCTGCCATTTTGTCAAAAGGAACATGAGCACGACGTTTGTATCAGCTGGTAATGGAATGTAGAAGTTGTAGAAGTAACGTGTGACTAAAGGGCTGGCCTTTACCTTGGCCAAAGGAGTATTGCCCCGATGTAACAGTCCGAAAAAATAAACGTAATTAACAAATTATAAAAATATGAATTCGAAAATCACACATTTGTTTTATTAAATCAAAACATAAATGAGTTTAATATTTAAATTGTTTCAATAATTTCTTTTGTATTGCCGTGGAGGTATAGGAGATGGTAAACCTTAAAAGTTGGTAGAAAGACTCCTGTAGATGATGTATTTTTATTAGTATCGGCATCATATTTACCGTTACATTTTATTATTGTTTTAGAATGTGAGTGGGTATAAATCCCACTTAATCTAGTTGAAAATCCATTTGAAAATTTCGACACATGCTCCCCCTATATCTTCCTCTTTTGCAATGAAAATAATAATTCTTCTGAACTACTTCACTAGAAACATATTAATTACAATTCCAAATATCAAGTCGATAGCGTTAGTGGTTGCTGAAAAGTGGTGACAGACAGACGGCGTTAATCCTTTTTTCACATTACTCCTTTCGTTCACCCCCATTATCCAATTACACCTCAATACAACCTTTTTTAATCGGAACCCTAAAAAGGGGTACTTAGTCCAGGAAAAAAAAATGTATTGTAAACTACAGGTCTAACTTACACCTTACTCTATTCCTGAGGTATGGGAGAGATACGGTACAAGAGGGTGTGTATGCGTAAAAAAGAGGGGGGGGGGGGGGGGGGGCATGAGGTGATAGTACCTTAGACGTGAAAGAATTCATAAATATGTGACATAGATAACATGTGTATTTTGGTTAGGTTAGATTGTATTAGACATGTACAATAGGGATAGCACGTATGTAAGTAGTATATAAGTCTAAATGTAATCATAATAAATAATCATTATAACACCGACCGTGTCGAATACTCCTTACTACCCCATCACACATCGGAGTTTGACGTTCCGTAAAGACACCCTCCCGTGCCGCACCCATACCTCAGGAACAAAATCAGTTGTAAGGTAGACCTGACCAATAAGTATGTAAATGGAACAATTCGAATTCTCACCTTATTAACAGCTACCCAACCACTCGAATGCACACGTGCTGACTGCGGGTTTCAAACAGCTTATCATTATCAACAAGTATTTATGATATCTCGAACAGATAAACATCGATACAGTAGAATCATATCGCTTACGTCATGTGTACACGACAATATTGCAGGCCAATGTCATCAGCTGGTGACGAAGGGAAGGTAACATGAAGACATTGATGCTTTCTAAGATTTACTTGACTATGACACATAAGGAGCGTCTGTCTATGAGACTGGCAAGCCACGAGCTTCAACCATAGACGACAGGGGCCTGTTTCATAAAATTCACTGACAAATGTCATGTCATTTTCGCCCATAGTGTCCGTTGATTGGTCGAAAAGTTGAAAATGGCTGACATTTGTTTGTTTATTGCACATAAAAAATATTTGTACAGACACAAAATACGTTGCCTATCCGTAAAGAGATATTTCTGCCGGGATGCACACTTTAGTTTTCAAAATAAGTAGACCTACATTTGTACATTAAGGAAAAAATTTCAAATATATAACACAATAAGCTTGTATTACAAATTATTTAAATTTTAATAAAAATAATATTTATTTTATTATGAATTGCATTTTTATGAAACAGGCCCCTGGGAGACTGCCTTTAAGTATTTTACAGGATACATTTTTGATAGTTATTTTACGATAAGTCTAGCCTGTTTTGTGCTTTTTATTATTATGTTTTTGTACAAATAAACAAGACCAAAATATGCAAAAAATTCTAATTAAATCACTTTAACCTAACCTTTAAGTAAAGTAACCTTTTAAAATTAGAAGTCTAAAACCCAGTCCAGCGCCTTTCGCGAAAAGTGGCATTTATTATCACAAGGTATTCAATTCAAAGTGATAAATAAACACCATTGCGCAGTCTAGAATTCACCATCATTCAGATTAACAAGCTATAAACAACCTACGATTAAATATACGTATCTTCGCCAACATATCTGTCGCTCGATTCCAATCTGTAATGTACACAGTTCTTCATCAATATTTGCTAACAGAATATGCTCTTGTCACCACAGGGATTATGGCCGACTTGGTTTTTATTACATTAACAAATATCAAGCCGTTCACAACTCTACAATAGCTGGAAACAGCTTAGTTTGTTGATGTGGTTTATAATTGATTTTTGTGTCTTGTTTGGCAAATGTCTACAGGGAACTATGTGTTTTATGTATGATGGGTTTACACTTGACCTTCATCTCATCTGAGGGTAAGTGACGATAAGGCCGTTAGATAGTAAGCGTGCGCACCTCTGAAATCTGATATTTCGTTTCGAAGCAAATAATAGACAGTATGTTAATTATAACCAGATTAATTATATTTTATTAAACAACACAATTTTTGTTACACTTTACACAATGATGTTCAAGAAGTATCTGTCTCAACAACCTGAAACCAAATAAAACGTAATTAATAATAATTATTAAAACAAACCCAAACCAATATAACTTCAAATATTAATATGCATATCAAAAATAAATGCAAAAAAAATTCCAAATAAATTTTTCTTGAGAATTATTTATTGGACATCAAAATCATGATAATAACTGTCAATAACGATGTTTGTCTTCCAAAACAATCTCCTTTAGAATGTTTGTCTGTCCTTTTGTCTGTGTGTTCGTACGCGTATCACGCAAAAACCACAACGCGAAATTGGCTACAGTTTGGGTATTTGTCAAAAAATATTTTTGTCTCATTCGATAGTCCATGTAAAAAGATAAATAGCTCTATCAATATTTTTTTCGTTTTTTGATACGACTAATAGTTTTTTTAGCACAACCGGCCCAAGTGATTCTAGTCACGCGGTGCGGTGACGTCACATTACTATATTGGAGCGTTAAATGTATGAAGCTTGTTCGATATTTTGAGTTATCTCGTAAAATAACCATTTTATGTGATATATAAAAAAATTCAATGAAAAAGCGAAATATATAAGCAAATTTTAAGATCTTGAAAAATAAAAATTATTACGCATTTTTATTTTGGGGGCTTGCTCTTAATGTCCGTTACGGTATAAAATACATTTCAACACCAAACTAATTAGGTATCAAGTACTTATACGTCGTTTAGAAGTCAAGTAGCACATCAGTATATTGAACGGTTGAAAGATTCCGTACATAAAAGGTTACCAACGGGATCCTATTACTAAGCCTCCTCTGTCCGTTGGTCTGTCTGTCAGCGGGCTGTATTTCATCATACGTGTAGAGACAGTAGAAATTTTCACAGAACGTGTATTTCTGTGGCCGCTATAATAACAAATAATAAAATAAATATAAATTAAATCATAATTTAACTGTATCACATTAAAAAAGCCACTGTATAAGAATATTATTCTTAACGTGTAAACGATTTTCAGTATGTTAAATTTCCATATTCTGTATGGAACCCTCGGTACGCGAGTCTGAAACGCACTTAGCCGGTTGAAAAATATTTCCACACACAAAAACAAGCCGGTTTGCATTGAATTAATTATTTATTAACCACACACTAAGGATTCTAAACCGATTATTATTATTAGTCGATTAAATTACATTCAGAATTGTTTCCACTATGCACTTTAGATTGTTTTACTGGCGCCAATAGAGGCCACCTGTAGCATTTAGACGATACCAATTATTCAGACAATCCATTAAGCCAATCCATTATTGGCATCGTGTGACTAGAAGCAATACAGATCAATGGATTGTCCTTTACATAATAGAAAAAAGAGATAAACTCAAATATAGTGAAAAGCAGGCGTCGGTGGCGCAAAGGATAAGGCGCGTACTCTCAATCTGAGGGTACCGGGTTCGAATCCAGCCGTGTACCTATGAGTTGTTTTTCAATTCAAGTACATTATCCGATTGCTTAACGGTGAAGGAAAACATCGTGAGGAAACCTGCATGTCTTGAACAGGCATGTGAAGTCCGCCGATCCGCACTGGGCCCGCGTGGTGAGCCCCTCCAGTGGGGACATATATAGGCTGTTGATGATGATAGTGAAAAGCATCATACATTTTAACGTTTTTCACGGTGTTACGTCACAGCGTGTGACCGATTTCTAAGGATCCTTTTTTGCACCGCGTGAATAGAAATACTTTTCAGCGGGTTATATCAGAAAATTAGTCTTAATTATCTTTTCATACGGTATTTCGAATGAGAACTTGGCTTTTTAAAGTGAACTACCCAATATGCGGAATAATCTATCTATACCATATAGAGGTACTATACCCCTGTTCAGAATCAACAGCATAAGTCCACTATCGGACATGGGCCCTCATAGATCGCCACGTCAAACTCAAAGAGGGGATTTGCCTGTATTCCTGTACTACAAAGTGTTTAGTGCTTACGTCTCCAACACAGAACCTCTTGATGAAGATGGTGTAGACCTGCTCGGGCATCCCTGACGCCTGGATGGCGGCGGTCGCGTCGTGTCCCGCGTGCTTCTGGAACGGCTCCGGACCAGCTGGGTGCTTAATTACAGTAGCGATTGTTAATGGTCTAAGGGTTTGATACTTGGCCTACATCTCACCTGGTACGAAGCGAAAATTATGTCGCAGACTTACAATTCGGAGGTCCCGGGTTCGATTGCAAGTGAAGGTACTTATTGGTGCTTGGTGGTAGGGCTTTTTATTATGTCCGCCTGACTAGCGACCACCATGTTACCTAAGTCTGCAACCAAACAGCAGTGCTAATAGCACTGGTAGCAGAGTCAGCGCCACAGCAGCTTAAGGCTTCTATCCGGTCTAGAACACTGTCAATCCAATGAATTACCAATACATTTTATCGCAGTTCATTAAGTAGTTCCCGTGGGATAATATCTGAAGTCCAAGAACACGCAGGCACAGCCAAAATAGTAAAATCATGTAATAGACAGTAAGTATAATGAATTCAAGAAACACATGTGGAACTTTGTGTGTGTACTACGCCGTGACAACATCAGCTACGCCGTAGTCATCTCTGAGCTACGCCGTAGTCAACTTTAAGCTACGCGAGGCGATGCGGGCAAGTGAGGAAGACGAAGAACGACACTCTTGTTTGAGCTCTCAATAAGATCGCACGCGTCAACTGTATACTTACAAAATCAGAGAATGTTGTGATGTCATAGACTTTCCCAGAAACGATGATGTAGAGGTTCCGACCGTCTTTACCGTCGAACTCCAGCACCTCAGACGCGGTGAAGTTCTTCTGAGGCTGACAAATACATAAGGAACATTAAGAAAATTGACCTAATAAAAGAAAATAGCTTGTTTGCTTGTTTAAAAAAAATTCCAGACAGAAAGAATGACACATATATATTATACAGATACACGCTGAAGTTTTATTGATTGTATTAGTAGCTAGATGATTTTATATCGTCTCTACGATTATATTTTTTTAGATGGCAGATAACGCAGTTCTACCGCGAACTCATAATAAACTCAAATTTTCTTCCTTCTGATAGTTTCAACGCCTGCTACATACCAGTTTTGATTTGTCAGGGAATTGTTCGAAGTCTTTGGCGTCCTTGAAAGCCTTCTTGGCTAGCGTGCCCGGATCGGAAACGAATTTTCCAGTCTCCACGCAACCGGCCGCCAACTCGTTCAGCATCGACGGACTCGGAGTAGATATCACTGGAATGATTTGCAATATAAAAAAGTGTGGTCTAGGGTATATTAGATAACCCCATGCTGTGTACATATGTATATGTAGAAATTATGTATATTTTTCAAATGCCACATGTTCACACGTAGTTTTCTTCTCGTTAGTATGTGATAAGGCTTTAGAATGGAAATGTGCTCTTCCGTAAGCCTCTAGTGAAGTTTTATTATTGCTGTTTGTGGGTTGACTAGGCATGGTGGTATCTAGACAGGCGGTCGTAGAAAAACGCCCTACCACCAACCGATAAATGAAGAAGCAATTAAATTTGGACCTTCTAGAAATAAGGTTGTTTTACGCATGCTTTCATCTAAACTAATATATATAACTAGATGTATGAATGAAAGTTACTAACTTATTCAAACTATTAATGAGAAAGTGCAACAAATTCGAATAGGGGTAGGAATGCCATGGTGGACTCGTCTATCTATAACAAAGTTTTTACATGACTCCCATTCTTCTAGCAACATTTTCAGTTCAATACACATCTTGTGGATTTTACATCCTCCCATTAATGTCCATTCAATTAGACCCTGACGTCAGGGCAGTAAATATAAAATGCTAAATAAAAACACCCGTAAACCATAATTGAACTACCGCTGCCACTAATTGATGTAATAATTCGAAAAGATATAAACATTTTATAGCTACGATTCCTTTCATGCTATAAGTATGTATGATGGACTCCGTTCAAACGCTCCAGAATCAAATTGCTGAAAATAAAAACTGAAACTGAAACTTGGGACATGAATTATGTGTAGGGCCAGACTAAATGCCTAATATTGAGAGCTCTATCATCTTTAATTACAAAAGTTGTTTAGATTTAAATTTCCTTCAATTTTAGTTCTTATATAATTTATGTACGAGTTATAAAAATCATTAACATTGGCTTTTGGGTGAAGGAAAACATCGTGAGGAAACCTGCACACTCCTGAGAAGAAATTCAAAGTTGTGTGAAGTCTATCAATCCGCACTGGGCCTGCGTGGTAATCTATGGCCCATACACTCTCTGTAGGAGATTAAGTCTGAGCCCCTGCAGTGGGGACAGATATAGGCTGTTGATGACTATACAATGTGTCAGAAATTGACCGAACCACATCCCAACGAAATAAAACGAATTAAGATAAAATGACGTTTACGGATGGTTTTATCTATTGTGCTTTTAAATCTATGGATTTATTACCTTGAATAATAGAATGACCTTATTGACTTCAAAACTTAACTTAGAATAGTTGATGATAATGACATATTTTTTAGGATCAATATTTTCCGATTTACCTAGCTGTTCCCCCATCGGGAATCGAACCCAAAAGCTCCGGATTGTTTTTATATTCAAACTATTATTAAAATTTTGCTGCAAATTTTTTTATTTTCCTAGTATCTACACAACTCATAATCCGGAAATTGGGATCATCTCTGAACCTTCGTTTAATGACGGCATTTTTCTATTCCTCTATGCATTACGTAGTTTTACACCTTTTCTGTGTATTTCCTTTGATTGTTTATTTATTGATGTACATACTTAGCAGTATAATACAGTATATAGGATTTTACTTTTTAAATACCTTGTAGCAAAGATAGTATCAGTTTGTTTAGCCCAGGTTCCCCTGAGTTCCCGGGAGACTTTATTAGTTCATCCTAGAAAGGCTATTTATATCTCGGTAGCTTTTACCCGCTACTTCGTCCGCATTAAAATCATTAATAATAGGTAATGTCAACGAACCAATAAATAAAATATAAATCTGACTGTTGTCATCATGTACAGTCTGCGGCAGTCCACTGCTGGACATAAGCCTCTCCCAGAGTGCACCACTCAATTCAGTCCTCTGCACTACTCGGGCTACCCTACGTAAGTCGTCTTTCCACCTCGCCGGGGACGTCCTACACTACGTTTGCCTAGGCGTGGTATCCACTCGAGGACTCCTCTGCTCCAGCGATTGTCGGTCCTTCGGCAAATGTGACCAGCGCACTGCCACTTCAGCTTGCTAACACGGTGATATATGTCAGTCACTTAAAAAAGCAATTTTTATGAAATGTAATCAATAAATTCTGGTATTTAGATTTATTCCCAAACTAAGTTTTGCCCGCGACTTCGTCCGCGTGGACGTATGTAACGATAAAGCCATTAGATGGTAAACGTGCTCACCCACTCAAACTACTGAATCGCTGTATCTCCTGCCTATTATACCAGACCACAAAAGTGCTATTAACACTACTGTTTGGCGGCAGACTTAAGTAATATGGCGGTATTCGTAGCTAGCTAGTCGAACACAGAAAATTCCCTACCACTAACCAATCTGACTACATATACTCGGTGTTACTCAGAATGGGCCTACAGATTGATAATCCAAGCCTCCAAGACGCTAGGTGATGGAGGTGGTAGATTACCCAGGCGGTAATATAGTGTCCTACCACCACAGATTAAGAGAGCACTGCATCGTACCACCAACGAAAACGACTTCTGTAATTTTTCCTCAGTCGCTTTTTCACGACACCCACGGGAAGGCATGGGATGACTCTATTCTTAAGCCGAGACTACACAAGTTATGGTACACTCATCCAAAGATTCCACCCACATTCGACCGCGAACTATTGGCAAAACCTATAAACCTGTTAATTGCAGAGGTATAATGACGTCATCGATGACGTTTTCACTCAAAAAGGGGTGGGATTTATCGTGACATGCGTGTTCAAGCCACGCCCCTCACCCCCGGCCCCGCGGTCAGTATATAAGCCTTCGGGAACCAGAAAACTGCCAGTGACCATCTCGGCGCGAAGCTGAGAGTTTGTTGCGTGCTGTCAGAAAGTTTTCGTCAACTCTGAACACGGTAAGTTTTTTTCATTTATCCGAATTTTTATTATTATTATTATTTAGATGCAAATGGAGGAGCTATATCGGCGCGGAAAATTGTTTCAGCTAAGGAAAACTTGAAATATGGAATTAAAACGCAACGAGCGCTAAAGAAAATATTCTAAAAGCCTATTAAAATACATTAAATAAATTAAGACTGCAAAAAACTAAATGTATCCTATTGGATTACCTATAGAAATACTTAAATGAAAAGCTAGAATCCTAAATTACATTTATATTAAATTAAAAATACTTAAAAGTGATACGAAGTCCTTATCAAGTTTAAATATTTTTCAGAGCATTGTGTGCCTGCACTTTAATTGCTGTATGATTGATTATTTATAGTGAAAGCTTCTTCAGTGACAAAATGTTCAGACAATACGGTATGCTTATATATATTTAAACAAATAGACATTATTTAAATAATATATAAACAACTACAAACTCACACCTAATTCTAATTGACCGATTTTATATAAAATTCCAAAGATCATCTGCCGTAACAATCTCGAACAAAAATATTACAATTCGATTTTAAATGGAAAATTTATTCCTTGAAAATATTTGTGCAGGACAGGGCCGTAAACAAAGCGTTTTAACCACGTCATGCAATTTCCGTAGAAACATTCTAGACTCTGATTATTTTTCTGACAAAATTTTGATACTACATTTCTTTTACCGAAATCTTTTAAAATAGTATTTGAAAAACATACCCTAAATAGATAAATAAAGTGATAAACGCCCAATAAAAGTATATTAAAATATATACAAAGACAATAGAATACAGCTTCATAGAAAATTGTTAGATAACAAATAACTATCCCTAAGGGCTAAATGACCTAACATAACTTACACAATCCCAACGAGATAAATTACACTGCGGGAAAGGCTTTTTTAGAGCCCCACAGTGATATCATTATCAAAGATTGATATTGGAAATTATAGCTTATTTCCAAGATTGAGCTGATCTCGACAGAACATGTAAAATCTATTTTAGCCCCCGACGCAAAAAGAGGGGTGTTATAAGTTTGAGGTCTGTGTGTCTTTCTGTCTGTTGCATCGTAGCTCTCGAACGGATGGACCGATTTTTATGCATTTTTTACGTGAAAGCATGTTTCTTAGCTATATTTGGTAAACATCGATTCAGATGTTAGGCATTTTCGGCATAAAATTGTTTTTTTTTCGTGTTGTATACGTAAGGGGTTTTAAATTTTTGATGTAATACTTGTTTCTTTACAAAAAATTTGACATTTAATTTTGGTATTTATGTAAATTTTGGTATGTATGTATGTTTTTAAATTAGTGGTAAAAAGGTTAGTGGTGTTTGTTGCCTGGATTGGTATCACTATGTTAATTAAAAAATGCTCACAAACAAAAATGACAAACGCACTATTTTGCCAAAAAACTTGAAATATATGTCTACTTCATTAACGTCGGGGCGCGCCTAATCCTAAAGCAATATCATCGCTATAAACTAAAGTAAAGCGCAAACAAACGTTTCAAAGATCTCAATATTAATAAAATATCATTATTTGCTTGATAAGTTAACATTTATTCTTGCTACTATCCCGCAATAGACCTCAATTCCGCAGACTAATATTTTTGTACGTACATGTAGATGAATTTGTGAAGTTTTTATTGTAATAAAAAAATTGTAAAAGGTAATTATTAAAAATCAATCATATGTATTTGTTCTTACAAAGATGCGGGAATGGATTAAAACATGTCGGTATTCTGTGTATTCCAGGCTTTTGAATAATGCCATCCCATGTCATCCCCAGGGTGGAAAATTTTACGAGAGAGACAGAACCGTTTACGTTTGCGTCAACCATGTCTTACTGAGATAACCAATCCACCAGCCAAGCTGCGTTGATTATGACATATCACAGAAATCACAGAAATATGTTTATATTATTTTACTTATGATGGGTTTGACCATCGTCTCACGTCATGGTAAGTGACGATAAGGCCGGTAGTTGGTAAACGTGCCAGATGCCTCATACTAATGAGGAACACAACAGTGCTATTAACACTGCTGTTTGGCGACAGACTTAGGTGACATGGTGGTCTAGCTAGCCAGGCGGACATAGAAAATGCCCTACCACCAACCAAACCCAGTACCTATAGGTAGAATTGAACCCGCGACCGGGATTTTAAGTCCAACATTTAGACATTAGGTCACGGAGGCGATTAAATGTTATTTACAATGATCGAATACTCGTATAAGATTATATATATTTATAGTATGTAAAGTATGTATGTATTATTATTGATATCAGTCTCTCCAAAGATGCCACATTGACTATCGCTATATCGAAGTGTTGAAATGTTTATACAATAAAGCCACAATGTCCGTCCGAGTACAGGATGAATGCACGAAACCGATCCAAGTGCAGAAAGGTGTAAGACAGGGTGACGTTATATCCCCGAAACTCTTCACCACTGCACTGGAAGATGTTTACAAGCTTCTGAACTGGAAAGGACTGGGCATCAACATCAACGGCGACTACATCACTCACCTTCGATTTGCCGATGACATAGTCATAACGGCAGAATCCTTGGAGGATCTGAACGTAATGCTCAATGACCTCAACAGAGTTTCCCAACAGGTAGGTTTGAAAATGAACATGGACAAGACAAAAATCATGTCAAATGTCCATGTTGCACCTATGCCGGTAGTGGTTGGGAACACTACAATCGAAGTTGTAGACGAGTATGTATACCTGGGACAGATCGTTCAACTAGGTAGGTCCAACTTTGACAAAGAGGTCAACCGAAGAATCCAACTCGGCTGGGCAGCGTTCGGGAAATTACGGCATATCTTCTCGTCCAAAATACCTCAGCGTCTAAAGACAAAAGTCTTTGATCAGTGCGTGTTGCCAGTGATGACATACGGAACCGAAACGTGGTCTTTTACTGTGGGCCGAATAAACAAGCTCAAAGTCACTCAGCGAGCAATGGAACGAGCTATGCTCGGAATTTCTCTACGTGATAAGGTCCGGAATGAGGAAATCCGTAGACGAACGAAGGTCACCGACATAGCTCGACGAGTCAGTGAGCTGAAGTGGCAATGGGCAGGCCACATCGCTCGAAGAACCGATAACCGGTGGGGAGTAAAGGTTCTCGAGTGGCGACCACGTACCGGGAAACGTCTACCAGGCCGTCCCCTTACTAGATGGACCGACGACCTGGTTAGAGTCGCGGGGAGTCGCTGGATGCAGGTGGCTCGGGACCGGTCGATGTGGCGTACCATGAGGGAGGCCTATGTCCAGCAGTGGACGTTTCCCGGCTGATGATGATTATTGATATATATTAGTTTGTTTTGTATCTCGTATTTATGTAATCGTTTATTATATTTATTATATCGTACACGCCTAACTTTCCTAACCTTTCTTCAATATTTCTCCTTAACCTAGGACTGCTGTAAGAAATTTCTTTTAGAAATAAGCTGTTCCTTTTGTATATATTTTTTCTGTTCTTGTGTTATGTAAATATTTTCCGTGTACAATAAACTGTTTAAATTAAATAAATAAATAAAAAACTCGTATGATAGTTTGTAGAGTATTTATTTTGCTCATAATAAAAGCAGGTTATTACGAATATTTTCTAAAATCTATCTATCTAAAAAATCTAAAAAAATTTCTATATAAAACACATCGCGAAGTATAGAACAGTTTTCAACTAAACTACATTTGTATAAAAGCTGCAAATAGTCGAGTTTACTCTCGTAACATATTTCCACTAACCATCTGAGGCTCTATTGACGCCATTTTCCACTCTTTCAAAAAAGAAATGGGTTCCGCGCGATGTGTTCAGAAAATGCGTTCAGCCGACGCGTTTTCCTTAGTTGAAGATTTAGAACATATTACTCGACTTTCTCTATAACTGCTGCCCTAATACTCACTTATTTACGGTAAAGTTTAGTGTTAAATTTGTAATAAATCCATAGATTTAAAAGCCCAATAGATAAAACCATCCGAAAACGTCATTTTATCTTAATTCGTTTTATTTCGTTGGGATGTGGTTCGCTTAATATTATGCTCCCAAGTTGTCAATTTCTGACACATTGTATAGTCATTAACAGCCTCTCTACAGAGATTGTATGGGCCATAGTACACCACGCGGGCACAGGGCAGATTGATAGACTTCACACACCTTTGTATTTCTTCTCAGGAGTGTGCAGGTTTTCTCACGATGTTTTCCTTCACCGAAAAGCCAATGGTAATGATTTTTATCATTCGTACATAAATTCTAAATAACAAATTTGATCTCATTGGTACGAGTCAGGATCGAACCCAGACCTTGATTGTTCAAGGACTGACGCTCTACCCAACTGAACTACCACGGCTACAATTAGATGCATAAAAAAAGTTCACGGTTGCTTCAAAGTTACACTTATTAACATGCTATTTTTTAATAATGTGAAAACTGATATATCATATTAGAAAATATATACTACCTATAAACAGCATATTGCCTCCACTTAGTTGTAGTAGTCACTTGTTTTAGCTATATTTTCTATTAATTTGTTGTTGTTGTTTCATTTATTGTTTGCATGCGGTGGTTTCCTGTCATTGAAGGAGCAATTATTGTTAAGTTGTTGTTATTACTTATAGTGTTTCTTTGTTGGAAATCAAAATAAATAAATATACCATCCAGCATAACCACTTCATTTGTTTACATCTTGTAAATGCCTTCGCTTATCAAACCAAAGCTCTCGATGTGAGTCTCTCCTAAAAATTCGGGAACTGTATCTGGGGCACATCTTACCTGAAGCGTCTGTTAATATAATGGAGTACATGTAATTAAATCACATCTGGCCTAATTAATGAAATTAAAAGGAAGCGATGCGACTTATTTACATCAAAGTACACGAGTCGGACGGTGGGTGTAGAGCTTTTCTTTCAAGTGGTGGATTGGATTCCTTTTTATGGCATGGACTATTCAGATTTCTTCTTATCCAATATTCTTTAAGAATTCAAAATATATTTTTATTCAGGGACGTTTATTTGACGATAAATGGTAACTACACTGCGAAGAATTTTTAGCCCCCGACGCAAAAGAGGGGTCTCTGGCTCTCGAACGAATGGACCGATTTAGCTATGTTTTTTTTCTCTTCGAGAAAGCAAGTTTTTTTGCGGTGGTTCTTAGCTGTATTTGGTAGAAATAGATCCAGAAGTTTGAAGAGTAACAGCTGATGTTAGGCATTTTCGGTATAAAATGGAATATTTTTGATCATTTTTTGATGATTATTGCGTAGGTTTTTTACTTCAATTTTTAATTTAATTTACTTATGTTCCTATTAATGTCTAAACAATATTAAAAGATAATACATTAAAATAATTACATCAAACATAAAACAGATATTAAAATCTTAGTAAACTCCGAGTAACTATTAATAATAGAGAAATATCATGAAATAGATGATCATAATAAATTTATTTTGTTAAAACGTTAGTAATGCTGACAGCAATTTTAATTGCGTTGACTTTTACGCTTAATAATCCGTCATAAAAGTTGCGTGTGTCCTTTTCCACGCCAAACGCAATTTGCTCGCAAAATTTCTTCACGCTTTGAGAGGCTAAGTGATAACAAAGAAATAAACAAACACCTTTGCATTTCTTTTGCCTCAAACCAGAAGATAATTTTCGGCGCGGTGATAATAAATTATAAATGACAGGTACAGTTCAGTCTTTTTACCTTGAACAGGAAATAAATAATTTTATTATGGGTATTAATAATTAGGGTCTATCGCAATTAATTACAGTGAGAGTATACGCGTACGTTTATCTCGGTTGAGGTGTAAATTATGAAGTTCTTGTCTAATTAATGATCGCCATTTACATTTGACGTTACTCTAATCGCCCGGAGATATATAATTGATGTGGTTTAAAATTTATTGAACAGAAAATTTATTTACCAAAGATTGATGAGCGAGAGTGTTAGTACCTTAAAGGGATTACTATATTCTCATATACATTGTGTCCAGTACCCAAAGGGTAATCAACGGGACCCTATCCGTCTGTCTGTCAGCGGGCTGTATCTCATGATCCATAATAGGTACACAGTTATAACCTTCACATAATGTACGAGTATATTTATGTTGCCGCTATAACAATGAATATACATAAATTGAAAACTATTTACTATACTTGTATCACATTAAAATTTGCTTCTTTACGATTACAAACTGTTTGTGCACAAATAAAAATAGTATTATTAAGGCGATCCGCCTCCATCAAAGTTCATCAAGTTTCATACTAAATTTATGTTGCCAAAATCTTTTAAAATATAATAAGCTGTATTGGTGTAGGAACTATTTAAAAATAGCACATCAGTTTGTGATGTCGCGAAATGAGTATTATTAAAATGCAACTTCACAGTGAATCACAATTTTCATTTTAAACACTTTTTTTGATTATTGTTCAAAGCGCCATCTATGAAACATTAGCTGCGTAACTGCTATTGTAGCTAACTATAAAGTGGTAAATTAATGATATTTATTTCGCGACACTATAATTTCATTTCCTCTTTTCAGATAATTACTTATCAAAGCCAGCTATTCTACTTTAAAAGATTATGGCAACTGAAATTTAGTATGAAATTAATGATTAAATTTAGAATTACTTTTTTTATTTAATTATTCGTAAGAACAATGTATGTACCCGGGTATTGATACCCGTATACTCTGGATATTCCTACAGCTCGCACCAATCATGCGTACAGCTAAGGTATGGAATGCACTACCGGTTTCCGTGTT
Source organism: Carcina quercana (assembly GCA_910589575.2). Taxonomy (NCBI): domain Eukaryota; kingdom Metazoa; phylum Arthropoda; class Insecta; order Lepidoptera; family Depressariidae; genus Carcina; species Carcina quercana. The sequence goes on along the minus strand of OU342446.1, from coordinate 3,513,464 downwards.
CCCCGAAATCTACAACTTCAAAAATTCAAAAGAAGAGTAAATATTCACCTTCTAGATCAACGGGTAACATCGTCGACCTCATCGTCACTTAACATCAGGTGAGATTGAGGTCAATCGTTGATCTATCTTCTGTAAATACAATGTCATTTTGCTATTTATGATTTTGGGTGCGATTTGTTTTTGCGACTATTTCCGATCCCACCCCTTTGTATATCTCTGTGTCGATCGATTAGACTGATAGGCAATGATACGCTACAAGGCGAAGCTACAAATCCTCGAACATAGGCACCAGGTTGCCTGCCTTTCGGTATTTTACAGGATATATTTTGGAAAGTGTGCGCAGGAGCTATTTTTATTGATTCCGCCTTCGCTATTAAAGTACTGGTCAAACAGAAAAACCTCAAACCTCCATCCGTATACAGTAGATATTTCTTCACCTCGTACCAAGCATTCTGCTTCTACATTCATCATGCGTGTTTCCGTGTTCAACGAAAACTACAACTTGAGAATCGTCAAGCGAAGGATAAATAGTCACCTTCTAGACCAACACGTAACATCTTCGAACTTCATGTTTGAGGTCAAGCTTTGATGTATCTTCTATAAATAAATGTAAATTGAATCATCGACAAAATGGCTTTATCGAAACAGAGCAACAAACCATCATTTAAAAATATGTTTATCCAAATTGTATTCATCATCGTCATCAGCCGGGAAACGTCCACTGCTGGACATAGGCCTCCCTCATGGTACGGCACATCGACCGGTCCGGAGCCACCTGCATCCAGCGACTCCCTGCGACTCTAACCAGGTAGTCGGTCCATCCAGTAGGGGTACGGCATGGTTGACGTTTCCCGGTACGTGGTCGCCACTCGAGAACCTTTACTCCCCACCGGTTATCAAATTGTATTAGTAATTTTTAATAAGGGAGTACAGCAACTAAGCTAAAAGTCAAATTTTTCGTTGTATTTCTTTAGACACTTTATAATTAAAAATATAAATACACCAGGCATGGTATAAACCCACACGTCTAATTATGTTTTCAAGATAAATGCTAAAATTGATTAGAATCAAAGTAATTACACCTGCTTGCCGAAGTTAATTACATATTTAAGTGGCTTCTATCGGAAGCGATAACAAACCATCTCGAGCTCCTGGGATTGGAAATCGCGTCTGATCTCAATTTCGGGAGCTACATCGAGTCCATAGCAAAAACTGCGGCCAAAAAACTAGGCATCCTATCGAAGGTCAGACGGTACTTCCAGCCATCACAGCTCTTGAGTCTATATTGCGCTCAAGTAAGATCATGCATGGAGTACCTCTGCCATCTTTGGACTCGGTGGAGCGTCGAGCTATGAGACTGATAGGTAACGATACGCTACATAAGGCAAAGTTCCAAAGCCTCGAACATAGGCGTCAGGTTGCCTGCCTTTCGGTATTTTATAGGATACGTTTTGGAGAGTGTGCGCAAGAGCTATTTTTGTTGATTCCACCTTCGCCGTTCAAGTATCGGTCAAACAGAAGAACAGCAGACCTTCACCCGTACACTGTGGATATTCCTACAGCTTGCACCAAGCGTTTCGCTTCCACATTTATCGTGCGTACAGCAAAAATATGGAATACCGTTTCCGTGTTCCCCGACAGCTACAACTTGGGAATCTTCAAAAGAAGAGTAAATAGGCACCTTCTAGACCAACACGTAACATCGTCGACCTCATCGTCACTTACCATCAGGTGAGATTGAGATCAAGTGTTGGTCTATCTTGTAAAAAGCTGGAGTTATATTGATATCTGATATATCATAGGTGACTCGTGACTTTACCCGCTTGGTGATTTCTTCCTTAGTCGTTCTAAATCGTCAAATATTACAAATTACAATGTTTTTTCAAACTTTTTACCATCTTGTATCCCCCTAGGGGTAGGATATCGATTTTTTTCCTAAGTGGTACATGATCGAAGAGATTGATATTACAAATTCTTACAAATTCCAATGTAATCGTTCATGTGGTTTTCGCTTAAACACTTTTCATCATTTTTCATCCCGTCAGGGGTAGGATGTCGAAAAATATTCTGAATGAAACTGTAAACCATTTAATTAACAGTAAAAAGCGATTTAAAGCGAAGAAAAAGAAACTGGAAGACATATTAAAGTGAAAGTACAGTGACGTGTAAAAGTGTTAGTGTACTAGTAGTGTCAATAGTGACAGGCGTCAGTGATGTCAAAGGACTCTGTACGTAGAATCCAGAGACGGACTCAATCCCTCAAACCGTGAAGCTCGTAACAATACTTTCGAACAATCACCCCAGCTTCTGTCGTATATTCATTTCTGTGAATGTATTTCGATTCAGATTTCTATTGTACCTCTTTATCTATCACTCGACCTGAATCATTCGATTATTGTAATTGATATGAGACATAATGTTCTTACTAATTCAATAAAGATCGTATAGGTCAAGTGTTTTAATATCAATTTTATAAAAATAGTCGTAACCTTTGATAATGTCCTTCAAACTTGAAAGCCATTGCTGTGTGTAACCTTTTGGATATATCATTGTGTGTTTATTAATTTTTAATAAACCATTCCTATGGTTCATTTGCTCGATTGAATTAATAATAGACATTTTCAACTATCTCTAGATGTTTAAATTTTTATTTCATTCAATTTATTCATTTATTATAAAATTCAAATGTTGACATGTATAGTTCTGATATTTGATTTGATAAAACAATCAATATATTTGTATTATATAAATTTGCCGTGTAGTCTTGTGTGTAGGCTTTAGAATACAGCCCATGCAATCCCACAGCGTCGTAAAAGGCGACTAAGGGGAAGTTGTCAGGAGATGGCTGCCCATCGATGTAATATCGACAAAGCTCTCTCCTGATCAGTTTCAAAACCAAGTTGCTTGCATTTGGCGATCTTAGCTAGACTCGCCTTTTGATTGTTTAATAAGGAGAGACAAAAACACTTTTGCCTGCGAGTTTTTATGACTTTTTAGGGTTCATTGTAGTAGTTAGTTAGTAGTTAGTTTAGGGTTATTTTATAATCCATCATTGTGGCGTCCAACTTGCGGGACTACGATTATTACAAATACTATAATGCTTTATTGTTTTATCTATCCCAAAAAACTAGCAAGGCGGATCAACCCGAGCCACGACTGTATGCGAAACTGGCCCTAATAGTGGTCAGGCGGGAACTTTGTCGATAGTACATATGTATCAACATCATCTCACTGCAATTATCCATCCGCCTGCCAAATATGTGTGTGTGTAATTGAATGTCAACAATTTTCCGCAGTGGACTTTTCCATTTGTTAGTCAAATCACCAAATGTATTAATTTGACAACAATTTCTGATTATTTTATTTATTGTTTAAAACCAGTCGCAGCTGCTTATAAGAAGAGACCGTTGTTTATGCAAAATATCAAATTCAACAATTAGTCGCAAGTCTCTTGTCGGAGCTAGGCCGGACTAATGGCACAGTCAAGATAATGCTCGTTAAGTGTGACAGAGCAGTTTATCACAACACTGCTCTCTTAGCCGGCCTCACTCAAGGATTGAATCAAATTTAATGAAATTAAGAGGGTTGGAAAGGAAGAACAGTTTGGCAGTACATTTTATTAAAAAACATAGCGATGGTTTTAGAATTTCCTCAGCAGCAACATTAGTTGTATCAATACAAAGGCATCCTTTATCATTTTTTTGACACTGAAACTTTTTTTTGTAAATTTAAGTCACTGCTCTCTGAACCACAGGAGCCATAACCTTTTTTCTTAGGTATGGGAGCACCCTCCAATACGGGTGTGTTTACAGAACGTCAAACGACGCATAGCTTTGTCATGTACACTTGTCACCCCTCCCGTACCGCTCCCATACCTCGGTTAGCCTTTTTTTTAATTGAAGATAGACCAACACTTGACCTCAATCTCACCTGATGGTAAGTGACGATGAGGTCGAAGATGTTACGTGTTGGTCTAGAAGGCCTATTTACTCTTCTTTTGAAGATTCCCAAGTTGTAATTTTCGAGGAACACGGAAACCGGTAGTGTATTCCATATTTTTGCTGTACGCACGATAAATGTTAAATCACTATAAGTTAATATATAATTATAGTATGTAAAGTATGTATGTATTATTATTGATATATATTAGTTTGTTTTTGTATATCGTATTTATGTAATCGTCTATTATATTTATTATATCGTACACGCCTAACTGCCCTCCTTTCTTTAATATTTCTCCTTGACCTAGGACTGCTGGAAGAAATTTCTTTTAGAAATAAGCTGTTCCTTTTGTATATATTTTTTCTGTTTCTTGTGTTATGTAATGTTTCCGTGTACAATAAACTGTTTAAATAAAAAAAATAAAAAATAAATGTGGAAGCGAAACGCTTGGTGCGAGCTGTAGGAATATCTACAGTGTACGGGTGAAGGTCTGCTGTTCTTCTGTTTGACCGGTACTTGAACGGCGACGGTGGAATCAACAAAAATAGCTCTTGCGCACACTCTCCAAAATGTATCCTGTAAAATACCGAAAGGCAGGCAACCTGACGCCTATGTTCGAGGCTTTGGAACTTTGCCTTATGTAGCGTATCGTTGCCTATCAGTCTTATAGCTCGACGCTCCACCGAGTCCAAAGCAGCTAGTTGATAGCGAGCTGAACCATCCCAAAGATGGCAGAGGTACTCCATGCATGATCTTACTTGAGCGCAATATAGACTCAAGAGCTGTGATGGCTGGAAGTACCGTCTGACCTTCGATAAGATGCCTAGTTTTTTGGCCGCAGTTTTTGCTGTGGACTCGATGTAGCTCCCGAAATTGAGATCAGACGCGATTTCCAATCCCAGGAGCTCGAGACGGTTTGTTATCGGTATGGATACATTTTGGAAGGATGGAGCAAGATGAAATGGACTCCGCTTCGCTGTGAACAGACACGCCTGTGTCTTCGACGCATTGAATCTAACTGAATTGGCTTCGCCCCAATCGGACACGGCCTTCAGCGTCAGTTCAACACGTTCTACCATTTCCTCTCTGAGGGAACGGGTGTTCAGACTACTGGCCTGTGCGGTGGACACATAGCTCTCCGTTACTGTGCTGTCATCTGCGTACCCAAAGATACCGGGCATTAAAAGCAGGTCGTTGATGTGCAGCAAAAATATAGCCTTGTTGTTAAATACATTGAAAGGACTTATTTTGATTAGCCCGATCCTTCAACAAGTGCACGCCTAAGTTGAAATTTGATACTAATACATAAATAATTAATAAACAATCCATGCCGTTAATGACATCTAGAAATGTTTGATATTTATTGAGATGTCATATAAGTTTTTCAAGGGTACGAGTATGTCTAACCTAAATAAGTCATTTCAATGTATTTAACTAATGCAGCGCATAGTAGTAGACTTCAATTTGCAAAATTTCGTGCAGCACCTCCTTAAACCGTCTCTATCCATTAACTTCAGATAAATCTCTTAGCTCTGCATTAAAACTCGTTAAAATAACAAAAGAACTTTAATAGATAATCCCTTTACAAAAAGGATAGTTTCCAAACGATTCAATTTACATCAAATCAAATTTAACTCGGGTTCTTTAAAAATATCTCACGAAACTCCATTGTAATAAATTGGAATTTGTTTCGGATAATTCTGGGATAATTTAATCGTTGAATCCTTAGTTCTGTCACTGTCTATTACAGACCCCTGTCTGATCGAGTCAAGGTTCAGTGTAACAGGATTGAACCCCAATAATTGCCAGTGACATTATCTTTAAAGTTAAGACATAAAAGTTTTATTATTATTATAGTCTTTATTAGCAAGAAATCTTGGTTACAAGGATGGTAGTATATATAATAGTCATTTCGTTTCAGTGTGGCAAATCGTCCGCACAGTAGCATGTAAAAATTATATGTCTACCGCTTAACTGAGTCAGTTCCTGCGGTGTGGTACGAGGGGCATACCGAAATGATCGGGAATATAAAACAATACATACAGGAAATAACTAAATTTATTTTTATTGCTTTTCGAAGTATTCTCCGTTGCAGTTAATGCACTTTTGCATTCGTTCGAACCAATTATTATAGCAGCAATTCCAGTCCGAAGTTGACATGGTCAAAATCGTCGATTTGTATGCTTCCACTGCTTCTTCTGGACCTTGAAACCGCTGACCACGCAATAAATCTTTGATTCTAGGGAATGTAAAGTAATCATTGGGACTCAGATCAGGGCTGTATGGAGGATGATCCATTAATTCAACGTTTTCCTGCTTCAAAAACTCGCTTGTTTTCTGAGCGGTGTGAGAGCTCGCATTATCGTGATGGAGGATTATGCGTCGTTTCGGGTTACCTCTACGGAGTTCGGATATCATCTGTGGCAAACAAACCGTTGTATACCAATCAGCGGTAACCGTTCTCCGTTCCTCTAAGGGAACTGTGACTACATGTCCTGTTTTCGCGACAAACGAAGCGACCATTTTCTTCGATACGCTGCGAGAGCGGACAACTTTTGTTGGCTTGATCTCACCTGCGAAGACCCAGACAGCCGACTGATGCTTTCTTTCTGGCTCATATGAATAGATCCATGATTCATCACCAGAGACAATGTTATAAACTGCTTTTGACTTTCCTCCGTTGAAGCGTTGCAGAGTAGACCGGCACCAATTGACACGAGCCGCCTTTTGCTCTTCGGACAAATTATGGGGCACCCAGCGGGAAACTAGCTTTCTCACTCCCAGTTCACCATGTAAAACAGTTTGTATCGCAGTCATACCTATCCCTAAAGTAGCCCGAATCTGCTCATATGTAATATGTCGGTCATCCTGTATCATTCGGCGCACAACAGCGACATTTTCTGGTGTAACCGCTGTTTTTGGCCGGCCTGTGGAAGGTACGGTGCCAAGAGAAGCACGTCCACGCCGGAATTCAGAATACCAGCGATATATTGTCGTCTGGCTAGGCGCTTCACTCTTGTATATAGATATAAGCTCAGCGAGACATTGTTCCTGAGATAATCCTCGTCGAAAGTTGTAAAAAATTATGGCACGGAAACTTTCTCTTGTAAGCTCCATTTTTTATCGACCTATCAATTTCAAACTGATATTGTTCTTTAAAAAAAAATTTTTTTTTAATTCTGTCAATTGTATTCGATTTTCAACTAACCAGTGTTTATTCATCAAAAAGAGTTTTTAATCTAATTAAATCGAAAGTACTCGATTACCGATCTTTTCGGTATGCCCCTCGTAGCGGCACGGGGGGTGTGGGGACACAATTATGTATACTCGTAAACGCGCGTAAAGAATCAGTGGTGAAAAAGTGCAAACATATGATATATGAGATATATATGATGACATTCAGAAATTTGTCTCAGAGTCCACCTTTAGAGGCATGCAAATATTTTAAAGTAGTAAACATTTTAACAATATGGTTTAAATTTATGTTAAATTTATATTTATTTTAAATTTAAATGTATTTTAAATTTATGTTATTTATGTTTATATAATAAATTTATTCTTTAACTGAATATAAACTTTTTTCTAATAGCCAATCACGCAATTACGCTCGAGAATGATTCTCGGCAGTTCTCTTATATACCTCGGAATCTTATTATACGAACTAGTAGTGGTCGCCCAGTGGTTGAAATTCAACCATAATTAACTTAAACTTTTATGAATAACTTAAAACAATATTAGCATTCCGCACTCCTCGATATAAACTACGTATAAGTGTGCGAAATTTCATACTACTTCGGCCGCGCAATTTACGAGAAAATGGGTACAAAGGTTTAGCTTAACGTATTAATTCAAAGAATATATACAGCGCATTTACTACCTTTACGTATTAACAGACGTGTTGGGTCTCTTTTAACCCCGGGTTAATGAGTCTCTGTCTGATGTTATCTTTCAAAACCGGAAAACGTTTACAAAAATGTTGAAACAGTTTAGAAGTACAGTCGTGTATAAAACACATCCAGCAAATCTCGGTTAAACGTAATGTTTACCAAGCGGGGGCGCGCTGCGGCGGTACCATCACGTACAGAAGTGCGTCCGTGTACAGAGGATCCGTGGGGAGTTTATACGTACGGTATTTAGTACGTGGGGATTTAATACGAGCGGATTTAATATTGAACATAAATAAATTAAATATTTGCTTTTTAAGTGAATAAATTCAAAAGTAATCGCATGATTGAGAAGGATTCTGCAGTAGAGAGGTGCGGGAGGATGACTTGTAAAAAAAACTGTAAGAAAATCATTATGACAAAATTAATATAGTGCTACGTACAGAACGAATGTTCGCCGCCTCCCACTGAATCGCGATACCTCACCTCTTCCCGCAAGAAAGTGGCCGACCCAAGGACCGGTAACATGTCATGTATACAAACGTCATCCGTAAGATTTATGAGAATAGGATCCGATATCACGAAATAGTTTGAAGTTTCCGTCCTGTAACTGATGTCTATCTTCATTTGATGTCACAGAAAAACAGCACGCCTGCCGGAACTTATGCAGTTAATTTAAAGACCTTATAAACGTAATAATTTGTGAGATTTTATCTAAGAGTATGTGGCGTCAGCTAATCTATTATATCTTGTCCTATACCAAAAATATAATATCCAACTCTTGAATAAAACGGATTTATACCGGGGGCCATGAATCACTCGCGTCACTTAGGATTCTAACACTTGAACCACTCGAGACGGTCGTGATTCAATCGTTAGAATCCTTCACTTCCATCTATGGCCCTCGCTTTAAAGACGTCATTTATTCACTGGTTTGTATAATATACTATTAGATCATGTACACAGATGTAAAGCTAGTAGGCTACCCACAGCTTTATCCGCGTGGACATTTCTTACTTAGTTGTTCTTTAAATCGTCAAATTGACGTTTCTAAATTCAAGGTTCTAGCTCAAGTGGCTAGCCCATTTAAAAACAGTTTTATTCCCTTATGGATGTAATTTTAAAAAATCCTTTCATTTTTGATGGGCTTTTCATATGCCAATCAATCAGTCAGGGATGCCTTATATAGATTAGTAAATTTATAATCTGAAAATACATAAAATCATTTTTAGAGCGCCTTTACTCACCATGTTAATTGATTCGTTGTTTAATGTAATTATCACGAAACGTGACCGCATTTTGGTAATGGATTTCGTTATTTCCTTACCATAATGTTGATTCTATTTTCGAACAAATTTCTGAGTGAAAATAATGGTAATGAACGTAATACAAAAATAACTGTTTATTTTTAAATATTGTTTATTATGATGTTCTGGTAAGGAACAATGACCACATTACGACTTATGGGCTAATATAATAGAGTTTTCTCGCGACTGCGTGAAATTCAGAAAACATCCTACGTGAAAACTTTGCCGACATACCAGTTAAAGTATCATAGTAGTTAAGAGGGTATGCTGTTGTCAAAGCGCCCATACAAACGTAGTCCAGTCATATTTTGAGTATTAAGCTATGAAAATCTATGAAATTTTCAAGACACAATCTAGAAACAAATATCTGTGTCGGTGGTGAGTCAGATTTTCGTTTAAATATATACTTCCAGAGTTACAGGGCGTCAAAGTATTGTATTTTTCGGTATTAAAAAGCCACAACTTTGAACCTGATTTACAAGAGTATGAATCAATTTAGAACAATTTAGAAAAACCACCGACATCTGAAATTTCATTAGTATACTGTATTAAAAAATGGTTACATAATATACTGTATCCTTCAAATGATCCCTGGACTACGAAACATCCAAATAACGGGTGGATAACATCGCATAATGTATGCTGTCTCACCGTACGCGCTCGGGTAGGATAGGGCTCGGAGAGGGACAGCTACAAAACAATTCAACCTTGAAACTGACCACGTGGTCTTACCAACATAGCCTCTTAAGGAGTAGGTAGGCTACAATGTATCATCAACAGCCTATATATCTCTCCACTGCAGGGGCATACTCTTCTATATGTGTATGGGACATAGTCCACCACGCGGTCCCTGTGCGAATTGGTAGACTTCACATACACCTTTGAAATTCTTCTCAGGAGTGTGCAGGTTTCCTCACGATGATTTCATTCACCAAAAAGGTTTTTATCATTCGTATATAAATTCCAAATAACAAACTGGAACTCATTAGTACGAGCCAAGATCGAACCCAGACCTTGATTGTTTAAGGACTGACCCAACTGAGCTACCACGGCTACACTTAGATACATAAAAAAGTTCACGGTTGCTTTCGAGTTTCATTTATCACTTATTAATCTGCTATTTTTTAATTCTAATCAAAAATGTATTTAAAATTAGATTTCAGTACTGAGATAAAGTAATATCGCTGTGGTAATATAACCACGGAAACAGTGTGTATAATGTGAAAACTTATTTATCCTATATAACACAGATTATAAAATATATAATACCTATAAACCGCTTAAACTGTCCAGCATAACCACTTCATTTGTTTACATCTTGTAAATGCCTTGGCTTATCAAACCAAATCTATTTAGTTAACTGGTGAATGCCTTTGTTTATGTCAGGTAATGCCAGAAGGATATAAAGTTGCTTAGCTTATTATCATCGCAATGGGTTGAGCCGTTTCTGTGGATGACGTTTGTCAACTGGAGCGTTTTGGGGTAATTGTTTGGATTTATTGTTCTGGTTAATTAAGAAAATATCTCATTGAAATGGCTTAATTAAATTGGCGAGTAGCATAAACTCATTGCAAGTACTTCAGCGAGTGACAATGATACACAATACTATAAAGTCTTAATCAAATCGAAATTATTTTATGACTAACAATAAAATATAACATCTTCGACGCAATCTTTTTTCTTCTAAAAATCTTCACGATAAAGCAAGTCGAAATATTTGGTACAGTTTTACTCGTATTTAAAGATGACAGTGTCAGATCTTAAATGTACTATATAATATTGTAACATATGAATATACCGTGTTCTATCTAGAACGGTATTGTATAAATAACAGATACCGTGTTCTACTGAACTGACTGCAGGAACTACATCAGACACTTTAAATTATTTTGTACCATTTTTAACTATTTGATCTAATTTAATTTCATTTTCTATAACATTATAGATTCTCAAGTATAATCTGTGATAATATGTATCTATCTACTCTGACTTTAAAATAACATACGAGTAAAAATTGTGGTCAGAAAACCAATGTCCGATAATAAGTATTTGAAGCTACATTTCGCTAAATCTAATTTGCTCCTAGCTGTCCCTAGAGGAACTCTGTCTGGAAGAGACCATAAATTTGGATTCTAAGTAATCTGCAGTCTCATCGGATTCAGTTAATACGCTCACATACTTTCTATATAAATGTTACTCATAGAATAATAACGCTTAGAAAGTGTCTGCACGTGACAAGCGAAGCAATTAAAACTAAGACATTCTCACTCAGTTTAAATTGTAGCCTGTCAGTGGTACATAAAGGTAATAGTGATTTTTTTTAAATTAGTTCCCTTTGCTAAAAGATGTGTGTTTTAAGTATGTCAGTCTGTTGCATCGTAGCTCTCGAACGGATGGACCGATTTTGATGTGTTTGTATTATCATTTGAGAGCAAGTTTCCTTGCGGTGGTTCTTAGCTATATTTGGTAAAAATCAATTCATCAGTTCGAAAAGTATCAGCTGATGTTAGGTGGAATATTTTTGTATATTTTTGTATGATAATAGAATGAAAATAGAAAGCGTTTTTTTATTTCATATTTTTTAAAAAAAATATTGTTATTGAAAAAGTCGGACTGTAATAGATAGTATCATAAATGCGAAAGTAAGTTTGTTTGTCCTTCCATTCTGTCACGAAAATCAGGATGATATGATTGTTTGTGTAGGGACGGGGAAGAGTCGGAAAAGGAGATAGACTACTTTTATCCCTATGAAGCAAACAGTCTACGGACAAAGTCCCGGGACAACGCTAGTACGAGTATATCATATAAAAGTATTTTCTAATCGAGTTTACTTTGGCCTTAGAATATTTTCTTAAAAATCATATTTCTTAAATAATTCACTGTATACTGAGAAGTATCTAAAATAATCAAGCATAACTTGTTTTGAGCCACTATAAAAGTACGTCCGGACTCATCGAATCGCGAAACAGATTCTCACTTGATCTGTTTTTTGGGCGATCAAGCAAAAGTAAGCCTCATCGACTGTAGATAAAGGAAAGATTACAGCGGAATTAAGATGTATCCGAACGATATATCATCATAAATATCACGGATTACTCCTAGAAACATCTCTATATTTATGAAAAGTAATTTGCTTTTCTATAAATACGATCCCCTTTGAAATGTTGAATTGTTTTTCTTTGGGCGTCTGTCGTCTGAAATATCTAAAAATGATAGCATTCCTTTCATATTTGATGCTGTAATGCGAATCGTCAATTTGAATGTTATTTACATTTGTTCATCTACGCCTAAATCTAAAATAAGTAGCTGAAGTTTCACGATTCTTTTTTCTCGACTGTATTCGAAAGCATAAGTTCTTTAAGATGAGAAAAGTACTGTTTAATTTTGCGGACGGATTTTTGAACTAAAAAGGACAGTACTCACAGCTTTGAATTGCATTGTGTTATGTATTTTAAGGTTATCCCGTGCCGAAAAAAACGTACTTATGATATATAAAACTTGAGCACTACGACTTTTAGCTACTATAATTCGAATTACGAAAGCGAATAAATTAAAAAAACCGAACGCAACAAACTGCGGAATCGATTTTTACCAAATCATCATCATCAGCCGGGAAACGTCCACTGCTGGACATAGGCCTCCCTCATGGTACGCCACATCGACCGGTCCCGAGCCACCTGCATCCAGCGACTCCCCGCGACTCTAACCAGGTCGTCGGTCCATCTAGTAAGGGGACGGCCTGGTAGACGTTTCCCGGTACGTGGTCGCCACTCGAGAACCTTTACTCCCCACCGGTTATCGGTTCTTCGATCGATGTGGTCTGCCCATTGCCACTTCAGCTCACTGACTCGTCGAGCTATGTCGGTGACCTTCGTTCGTCTACGGATTTCCTCATTCCGGACCTTATCACGTAGAGAAATTCCAAGCATAGCTCGTTCCATTGCTCGCTGAGTGACTTTGAGCTTGTTTATTCGGCCTACAGTAAAAGACCACGTTTCGGTTCCGTATGTCATCACTGGCAACACGCACTGATCAAAGACTTTTGTCTTTAGACGCTGAGGTATTTTGGACGAGAAGATATGCCGTAATTTCCCGAACGCTGCCCAGACGAGTTGGATTCTTCGGTTGACCTCTTTGTCGAAAAAAAAATTGTAAATTTTTACCAAATACTTGTAGTTAATAAGCACTGCAAGGAATCTTGCTTTCGCGTAAAAAACGTATCAAAATCGGTAAAAACGTTCGAGAGCTATGATGCCACAGACAGACAAACACACAGACATTGGCGTCAAACTTATAATATTTTACTTTACACACACTACATGCTTTGGTTAACAATCTAGAGGGCCGAGTTCGATTCCCAGTGCGGGTACCTATCGGTACTGGGTTTGATTGGTGGTAGGACATTTTCTGTATCCGCCTGGCTAGATACCACCATTTTACTTAAATCTGCCGCCAAACGTGAGTATTAATAGCACTATTGTGTTCCTCATTAGCTTGAAGCTTCTGCGTAAGTTACGATAATGACATTGGATGGTAAGCGTGCCCTTACCATGCAAGGGCCTTGCCGTAACTTACCATCAGGTGAGATGAAGGCCAAGCGCAAACCTACCATTCATAAATATATAAAAGAAGCTAAGAAATTTTAGGGTACTCCACGAATGAACTTCGTAGACAATCTACTAAACCAGGGTATTGATTCCTTTTTTATTTATAGTCAGTTAAGCCGTGCAGTTAAAATGCAAATAGGAAATCACACTCACACACACAGCCAGTATCCTCGATCTAATGAGCAACTGCATGCAAAAGCTCAAGAAAATTCATTAAAACTGCATACAAACAAGCGCTGACAGGTTATACGCAATAGCTAAAGACTTAATTTCCTGCAGCGAAGAGAGATTAAAATATTATCCAGAGCACTCTTGAAGCCACACGACAAACACATATTGAGGAAAGTTTTCAATGCAATCGATACTTTAAAAACTTCGGATCTCTAAGAAACTTTGTTAGGTGCAGTTTTAAAAACGGTTTACTTGAAATTGGATAGCAGTATAAAGGTAGAGTCAGCATTCTTGTTGAGAACTAGAGGCATCTAGTCATGTCGTTGTTCGGAATGGATTGTCAATTATTATTTTATTGACCCCAACGCAAAAAAGGGGTTTTATATGTTTGACGCCAATGTCTGTGTGTCTGTCTGTATGGTATCGTAGCTCTCGAACGGATGGACCGATTTTGATGTGGGTTTTTTTGACGTGAAAGCAAGTTTCATTGCAGTGGTACTTGGCTATATTTGGTAAAAATCCATTCAGTAGTTTGGAGATACAGCTGATGACATTTTAGACATAAAATGGAATTTCTATTTTATTTTCGTATGATTAATGCGTAGGTTTTTTTAAAAATTGGATTGACTTGTGTAGTCTGGTGATATATAGATTGAATAAAGATTGTTGCAAAGACGCTGTTGAGGGTTGTTTTTAAATTAGGCTTAAAATAGATTGATTATTCCCGCATTTTTTGTATTTGTCAAATAAAGTGAAAGGTAACATTTTGTGTGAATAATAATAATGTAAGACACTATTTTTACCCGGAACTTTCTATGCCGAAACTTCACATAGTATCTTACAGGAACTTTACCGTTATAAAAATCATGTTATATCTCTCACCATACCATAAGCTACTCGTAAATGAACTATTTAATCACGGTTGATTGCGTGGTTCCAGCGTCAAGGGGCTAACAAATAAGATAACTTTCTCATTTCTTTTCTCATTATGCTTTTAATGCAGACATAAAGTTTTGTATTTTTTAAATGCTTACTGCATATTTTATATTGATAATTATGATAATACAACAGCAAGTCCGTTCAAACGGCTAAAGTGCTATAACTCCACAATTTAAAATAAAGCATTAATTGCGTACCAGAAACAGAAACCGCAAACAAAACCGATTAAAAACAGAGAAGATAATTTAGGCAAAAAAACTACAGACCTAGAACTTAAGAGATTATGGTTTAAGAAGTAATTAAATAAAGTAGATATTCAAAGTAACGAATATATATTTAGTTGAAATCTTGAGGTGATTGTAAATTAGATAGTTGACTTGAATAGTAAATACCTTATTATAAGTTAACCTCAACTATAAGAAACATAAAATAATAAAACAAAAATTTATAGATAATGAAGCATTGTGTCAAATTGTCAAACATCGACCAAAAAGATATTATGTATTCAATCTCCTATCGAACTTAAATCATGTTTTTTAAATACCGAATTTTAAAATTATTGTCATTACTAGATTTTATCTGCGACTTTGATCCTCCCTTTTTAAATCAATCTGCCTGAAATTTGGGACACATGTAGCAAATGTCAGGGAAGCTAATTTTTATCACACTAGTGGTTCAGTTGTAAATTCTGGAGTTAAAATAAATTTAAGGAGGTGCTACGACTATGTCGTAGATGAGTGCTACGATTATGTCCATGTAGCATAAGCTTCTCGTAGCAAACATCTACGAAAGTTTAGCACAAAATCTGTCTCTAATTTCAAATTCGCATGTTTTAAATAACTGTTTATTATTTTAACAAACAAATGCCCTCAGTGATTTGCTGAATGAATAAAAAGTTTTCAAACAATCGTATTCAATTTAAAATTCAACTTTCCGAGTGCAAAAGTTATCGTATTCGTCGACGTATTGTCCGGGATCCCAATTTTAAATTCTCTCTACGTGAACGGCCAGCTGGTGTGTAATTTGTATGGTAATGGGACTGTAGTTTGTATTCCAATATTAAGGACTAACAGATGGCCTATGAGGAAACTTTTGATGTGTTTGCATTCAAACCTACGATGAGTAGTTTCCATAATGAAGTATTTAAACCTCCTCTTTACATCATCTCTTGAGTTCGATTCCCAGTAGGATAACCATTTGGGTTTGGGGTTTGGGCACCTGCCTACTACTTCTTTGTTACTTGAATCTGTTGCCAAACAGCAGCGTTAATAGCACTTTTATATTCCGGTAACAAAGGCAGCAAATACAGCACCGCATTGGCTTAAGGCTTCTGCGTGAGTCTCACATTAACAACCATATATGTCCCTACTGCAGGGGCTCAGGACTACTCCCCCACAGAGAGTGTATGGGCCATAGTCTTTCTGGGATTTTTTGACTTCACGCACAACTTGGAATTGCTTTCAGGAGTGTGCAGGTTTCTTCGCGATGTTTTTCTTGACCGAAAAGATTTTTATCATTCGTATATAAATTCCAAATAACAAATTGGATCTCAGTGGTACGAGCCAGGATTGAACCCAGACCTCGATTGTTCAAGGACTGACGCTCTACTCAACTGAACTACCACAGATCCTGGGTGACTTGACATTAAACGGTCTCACCGTCACATCAGGTGAGAGGAAGGCCACATGCAAATCCATTATACATTAGTAACAGATTATTCAAGTTTGATGTGAATTCTGTCAGAATTTAGTTGTTGGGCTTGTCGGTAATTCCAGAACAATTCGTTTTTTTTTGTCTTAATAATTTTGGGTATGCATAAAAAGTGTATTACATTACTGGACATAAGCTTATTAAAGCATGAACGAGTACAATCGTTTTAGCTAGGATTCCGTAAAATTTGCTTCACGGATGTGACTCTAATTAAGAGAAAATCAGAGAATGCACCACTAAGCCGTTACAGTGTTGGTTATACGTCTCATTTTGCAATCCACTGTAATTTTAACTTACATAATTTGGTACTGCTTCATTCAAAAGCTGCAATGTACGTAAAAACAACTTTTAAGCCGAGAATTCGTTCTTTCGAACGCTTTCAGCGATTTGTGAGTGCCTTTTTAATTTCAAGAGTGTTCCTTGGCTATTAAAATTAATGCCCATTTAAATTGAAACTGCGGAGACAGAAAGAAACCATTTTGTAGTTAAAGTTTTAATTTAAACAAGCAGCAAATGAGCAATGTAATTTTCTAGTTAATCCATTCAGCGTTCTTTGATCAAATTCATATAAATATACTGCGTCACATCTGATTTACTTTTCTAGTTGTTAATAATATTTGGGTTTGTTATAAAAATCAGTTTTTTAGCTTTTGACAGACGTATTCGCTTATTTTGTATATCCGATTCTTTCAGCTGTTATATCTCCCACGAATTAATATTTGGAAAATATCTGATGTTGACAAAGTACAAATGTAGGAGTTCTAGGTTGCTCAACAAACAGAAAGATACTTCAGATTTTACAAAATATCTATATGTTAAACAACAGTTTTATTCAGCTGCAGCAGCCCGAGCCGAAGTCGTAGGCGAGGGTTTTTAATTTCACGAGTTTGCAATAACCTACACCCGTTTATCACACGAAGTTTTTCAATACAGTATAATACAGTACAATAAATAATAAAAAATAATGAAATATGTTTATTAAGAATTCCATTCTAACTGCTAAAATGTACTCATTCAATTTTCCTTGTATAAAATCTATCCGATTTTATTCTATGAAAACTCCTTGCTACTAAACTTAGCCAACAGTCTCCTGCAATATTTCTTGTCACCTTTTACGGCACCCAAGGGAATGAGTTAGCCCTATACTATAGCTGAGACAATACTTGATAACTCTCCTGAAATTTCGTCCCAAACCTTCCCCTGTTTCCTCATACGAAAAATAAGGCAGTCCTATAAATACGAGCACAGGTTGTAATTTCAGCTCCTGACTATAAATAACCAGTGTCATGGGTAATTAAGTGGGTAGTCAGCGAAAATAAATTAAAAATAAAGCGCTGTTTTAAAATGGTAAACATATGACGTCTAAAAATGTTAAAGGTTAAACGTAGGGAACGTTTGGTCCTTTTTAATTTAACTTAAATCACGAAAAGGTGTGAAAGGTTAATTTTTTATTAATTGATAAGGGGACATAATTTATTTAAGGTGTATATTTGTACACTTCCCCACTTTACCATTAAAAGGGTTGAGGTAGCTTTTATACATCACAACGTATACTTTCCTCTTTTTCAGTTTTATTAGCTATATAACATTTACATAAATGCATAGTTTTTTCACAGGTCCCTTCGATCTGTTCCAAAAATAATTATAGTTTAAAAAATAAACTATCGCTTTTTTCAGTAATGCAGCCGGGGAAGTTCAATAATAATATAAATAATATGTAGATTCTAAAATAGAAGCTAAGCGTTCTCATTTTAAAAATTAGTGAGACTCGCGACCAAGTCACGTGAGCCAATTTAAAACTGCTACTTTCCAAAACCCGGTACTTTAAAAAAACAGTAGTTTGTGAGAAATAATAGGTAACCTGCGCTACTGAATCCGATGGTACAAAATTGTACTTGCCTAAAATCATAAAAGTTTCAAATCAATACGACAGTTAGAAGTAGGTTAAAATTGACTTACTACATTTGTTTATATACATAATTACATCGTGAAATAAAACGTGTAAAGTACTCATAAACATTGCTAAATAAAAACAAATGATAAATGTAGTCGGTCTGTTTACACCTCATCTATTCAAAACTCATTCGTTGTCAAGCGAACCTGAAGACTATTGAGTGTGTGTATAACAAAAGGATATGTATTTCCAATATATTTCTATCAATTACAACCGAAGACATCATGAACATACAGCTACAAATTTTAGTAGGAGTAGCTTTATGAAAATTGCAAAAAGCTTGAGTTTAAAATGCAATAATTTTTAAATCATTATGTATATTTATTTTATGAATCGTGACGTTGTGGAAGTCAAGTTTTTGGCGTTTAAATAAAAGGTGTACTGCGACCAACAGGCATCAACAGCCGTCATACAGCAGTGTTACCACCACTGATGTTGACGGGTAATGATAACCATGACTGCCACATTGAGGCTAGTTAGTGAGAAGTCTCTACTTAGAACTCTATCGTCCCTACCAGGCGAGATGTCAGCTAAGTGCGAACTTATTGCAATAAAAAATTCTAAGGACTTCTACTAAGCGCTTCACCTATTCAAGGTGGTTAAAGAAGAGATCAATACACATACAATTTCTTTAAAAACATTCGCTTATCAGGTCGTAGCGATGTCAAGGCCCGACATAAAGCCCGTTTCACACATCTTTCAGACCGTAAAACTGGATCCGGTTGTGTATAAAGCCATCAATAAACTCGAGCTGTTAATATTTGATAGCCCGGACTGTTGCGCTGTACTCAGGATATCGTAAACCAGATATGACGTAAAAGGTGCTGGAGGCTCAGAAAAATGAATATTACTGGATCATCCAACGAAAAAATAATAATTGCGTACTATCTCTTTGACCAACCTTGTCGAGCTTCTTAGGACATTCCTATCACTCCGATTTCTTTTAAGGTTCATGCAGACAGATTGTGGAACTCGTTGCCTCACTCTGTACGTTTCACTAAATCTGTTTCCATTTTAAAGAAAAACGTTAACGAACATTTTCTTTCTCTTGTAAAAATTTCATAAGTTATATTGTTGTATGTATGTATTACTGCATTTTTTGTATATTTTCTGTGTGCAATATGTTTTATATATGATAGGGTTTGCACTTGGCCTTCATCTCACCTGATGGTAAGTGACGATAAGGCCGTTGGATAGTAAGCGTGCACATCCAAAAGCCTCAATCTAATGAGGCGCTGGCTATGTCATACTGGAATGGCTGGCTATTTCATATTGGAATGGCTGGCTATTTCGTACTGGAACACAACAGTGTACCAGTAGCAGAGATACTGAGAATCTAGCCCGGAAACGGATTGTAAGTTAAAGCGTGTAGTCATCAGGTCACGGAGGCGGTTTAATATATAGTGTTTCAATAGCAACTCGTGCAAGCGGCCCGAGCATGGTGGGCGAGCCCCCTTCACCGCAAGTGGCAGAATTACCATCGATGTATCAATTGATACTAATTAATTATTCGATTATTTTAATATTTGACATACTATTTTAACTTAGAAATTTGACATCATTTATAATTGTAATTTAAAAAATATGGACTGATAGTCTGGATTTTCATTTCATTTGAATACTAAAACAAAACTTTCATTTGTTTGTTTACTATAGCTATGATCATTTACTGTTGACTGTATAAACAAGAGCACCTGAAAGTCACTCAGCGAGCTACGGAACAAGATAAGCTCAGAGTTTCTCTTAAGCAATCAGGAGAGAGCAAATTCATATGAGAACAAGGCATTGACTTAGCTGGACGAGTCAGTAAGTTATTACTGTTTATTAATGGATAGGTCATATCTCTCGAAGAACTGATAAATTGGGTTTAAAAGCCATATAGAGCCAAGCCAAGAGAATTAGGCCATGTTTTGGACCATGTGGTGTTTTGATCAAAATATAAATTACGTAGTACTTTTCCATTCCAAGTCATTTTTTACAATCGACATTTACATATTTCAATTTAAATAAATGTGCCCAAAAACTGTATGTAGATTATATTGGGTAACGTCGAAAATATTTGAATTCAAATGATAGCCGTATGTGACTCGATAGCATTTTTATCTCTCGTTGTCTGTCGTTTGACTTTTTTTTTTCTTAATAGTTTATTTTTAGGTTTCCGAAAGGGATATGCGTGAGTTATCGTTTGTAGTCGGCCGCAGTCAGCATTTGAGTCATGCTAGAACCGTGTTGTTTTTGATTTATGTTAGCGCTGCATTTAGCATTGCAGGACATGTCTCTTTACTAGAAAACACCTCGATTTCAAACAAAACCCTGCCAGTGTTCTCATAATAGTTCAGATCAATAAGTCACATTTTCCTTTGACGACCGTACTCGTTAATACCAATTGGTAACCACTCAGTGACTGGATAAAACCATTTCACAACTCATACAGACGTTTAAGCACAAAATTGTAAATGAATGACGATGTTTTCAAAGCCCCTGCATTCTTGCAAATGCATATTCTTTGCATATAAAACAAATTGTTAGCTACTCTTATAAGAGAGAATTTTCAATGCGAACACATAAGCTACGAGTATAACAAAAGAGGTTTTCGGCATACAAAATTGTTTGGTAGTTACAAAACCTGTAAACCATAATGAAATGAAATTTTATTGTAAACTATAGATAACATAGGTCTTATGATATTTAGAAGTATCACTATAGTTTGCCGGCACAGCACACAATATTTTATGAACTATTCTAAAATTTATAAACTACATACAAGACATTAAGGTATAATTCTAAAAACATATGCGTTACATGGTCAATAGTTAAAATATTCATTTAAAGAATAGAATGTCCTACACACCAAAAAGTCAAATAGCCTCAAAATAGCCTATGTTTAAAGTTAATAATAGTATCACATGCTTGTATGTCAAAAGGGAGCTTGTTATATACTTTCGGTGCCATTTGAAACATACTTTTTTGAAATAGCGCTGTATTACATGATAGAGTCTGTAATAAATGAGCGCGACGTGCTCTCTCTACGTTTTTAAATAAATCTGGGTTGCGACGAGCGAACAGTGCTATAGTAATAAAATCACCAGCTCAGTGACCATAATACTCCCGCAAGACATGAGTTTTTTTAAGTACCCGCGACGTAAAAAGAGTAGTGTTACAAGTTGGAAGCCACTGTCTGTCTTTCTAGCAACCAAGCAAAGCAAGTATCCTTGCGATGGTTCTTAGCTATATTTGGTGAAAATCGATTCAACAGTTTAAATATTTTTATTATTATTGAGTTTTCTTTTAAATTTTTGACTTAATTTACTTGTTGTACATAGTGAACGTTTTCTTGTGACAATGACGAATGCCATGGCAAAAACGTTATAAAATGATCAGAATTCCGTACAGAGTGGAAATAATAGAACGAGCACCGACTACTAATCAGTATCAATCACAGGAAATTCCTCACCCGTATTTCTCAATTACAACAGTAAATGAGTTTCGCAAAATTGAAATTTTTAATTTTCATCGCTACGTATTTCGCAAATGGAGTCCCAGGGGTGCGGACTTCCAAATATTTATATCTGAAACGTTAAATGGCGGGCAAGGGAATATTTAAACATTGACATTCATTTCTCTATGGAGAGTTATTTTTATAAACTGGAAACTTTTGATTGCTACTTCACTGGATTTGCGCCAATTTTCCAATCGGTAGATAATTCCGGAAGCGGATAATTATTGTGAGTTGATCGTTTGATTCATCTGTCTGTATATCGAGACAATTTTTCTCAGAAACGTGTGGAGATATAAATCGCTCAAGTCTGCAGTCCCTTTCATCTCTGAAACAATCAAACTTCTAGGTCAACGCAAAAGAATTATATAATCGATTCGATATCGCCCATATATATTCAATTTCCCTTGAAACCTATACGTCTAAGAGTCCTGAAATTTGGCGTGAAGCAAGGTCTTA
This sequence comes from Carcina quercana, assembly GCA_910589575.2. Lineage (NCBI taxonomy): Eukaryota > Metazoa > Arthropoda > Insecta > Lepidoptera > Depressariidae > Carcina > Carcina quercana. The sequence continues at coordinate 3,490,995 of OU342446.1, read as the reverse complement.
CGGCACAATTATAGGAATAAATCTGAAAGTATACTGTTACAATTAATCATACCTCATTGCAATCATTTTCACGACTACAAACTGTTCAAGCGACTGTCGGTATATTCAAATTGCTAACTATATCAATTTGCTGTTATTTATGATTTTCAGTATGTTATTTATTCATATTCTGTACGGAACCGTCAGCGCGCGAGTAGGACTTCTAAATTGTTTTTTTTTACATATTGTGTTTAATATATAAATCCAGTCATTGTGATACGGTAGATATATACGAATGACGCTATCTATATATTATCCTAAACAATAGCATTTCATGTGATAACTAATTTTTTAAAAGGTATACTAGCGACCCGTCCCGGCTTTGCACGGGCAGTAGAATACCTATGAGTTATATCTTATATACGAGTAGCCTATATTACTCGGGGATAATGTAATATCGTTTCAGTAGTTTTTCAGTTTATAATATTAGTATATTATTATACAAATTTTCCTCTTTATAATATATAGATATTAATTTAAATATGAAAACATTATTACTTTAAAATCGTCGCCAATTAAGTCACTTTTTTCGAACACTGTGAGGCTGAGTAATTAAAAAGTTTTACGGACTGATACATTAAACTGGGGAAGACATTTATTTAGGGACGTATACTAGCTTTCACATGTTTGCGTCAAATCCATTGATACGTTTTCATCATCTTTATACGCAATACTATTTATTTTGGCTGGCAATTTTGTCTCTTGTAATTTTCAAAAAATTCCAAAACTACGTCTGTATAGAGCCTGCTATGCGAATATTTAAATTAACAAGTCGTATAAACTTACATATACGGGTTGAGGTCGCCCTTTGTAGGGCTTCCTCTATCTAATAAATTAAGCCTAATCGATTGGCTTCGCACTCTGCTCACAACTGACACCATGAGTAACGGGTTAACTCCAACACAAACGGAAGTGTTTTGTTGATACCAAAATGGGCTCATATTTGTCCTTCATATCACCTGGTAATGGTGACTTTCACCATATCAGCTCAGTTGGGTAGAGCGTCAGTCTTTGAACAATCGAGGTCTGGGTTCGATCCTGGCTCACACCAATGAGTCCCAATTTGTTATTTGGAATTTATGTACGAATGATAAAAATCTTTTCCATTTACTTTTCGAAACCTGCACACTCCTGAGAAGAAATGGCGTACGATGGAGGAGGCCTATGTCAAGCAGTGGACGTTTCCCGTCTGATGATATATAGTGTAGGCATGTACGTAGTGCATACAGAAATATATTACTTCAAAACAATGTAAAAGCAAATGACTATCTCGCAAATTAAAGAGTAACATGTTCCCAGGGAGTTCCATTTTCAAATTTCGTAATTAACTTACAATATTTTTTTTAATTTTTTTTATTGAAGATAGACCAACACTTGACCTCAATCTCACCTGATGGTAAGTGACGATGAGGTCGAAGATGTTACGTGTTGGTCTAGAAGGTGCCTATTTACTCTTCTTTTGATGGCTTACTTACAATAAGTGGCCAGTGTCAGAAACTGTTATTATATCATAAGTATAAGATCCGATTACTTAATTTACCAAAACTTGACATGCAAATGTTAAAGGATGTTTGATTTTAATTATAAAATCCGTATGAAAATTTTATTTTTTATGGGTTTTACTCTTGACCTTCATCTCACCTGATGATAGTTACTCCGAAGCCATAAAGCTAATGAGGCGCTGGCTTTGCTACCTTTCATACCGGAACACAACAGTGCTGTTAACCCTGTGTTTGGCGTCAGACTTAGGTAACATGGTAATAGCTAAGCGAGTTGGACATATAGATTGCCCTACCACCAACCAAATCGATCACCGATAGGTACCCCCACTGGGAATCGAACCCGTCCCGGGTTGCTAGTCCAATATTTAGTCATTAGGCCGCGGAGGTGGTTAGACTTATTGCTCAAATTCAAGAGGACATTACATATTTACCTTATGTCATCTTAGTGTGTTTCTATTCTATAACAAGATTTTAATGTTTGAAAAAATCAAGTATATCTGTAAGTATGTGTAATAAACGCATTAAAACAGGGCTAGAAACCGACTACAACTACACTAAAAGTCTTCAGTAATCATCCTCTAAAACGTTCACCCTTAGAGATAGGATTTTCTGGGTATACGAGTATATTTGGTTTTTGTTGATAAAATTTAAATGGTAAGTAACTGAAGTATGCTCTACCAAACAAACAAAAACATCAAAATCGATTCATAATTGGCGAAGTTACCGCGTAACGTACATACCCGTACGTAGCGTACATACATAAAAGCGTCGGTGGCGCAATGGATAAGGCGCGGACTCTCAATCTGAGGGTACCCGGGTTCGAATCCAGCCGTGTACCTATGAGTTGTTTTTCAATTCAAGTACATTATAAGGAAAACATCGTGAGGAAACCTGCATGTCTTGAACATTGGCATATGAAGTCCGCCGATCCGCACTGGGCCCGCGTGGTGGACTATGGCCCATACACTCTCTGTAGGAGAGTAGGCCTGTGCCCCTCCAGTGGGGACATATATAGGCTGTTGATGATGTACATACCCAAAAAATACAGTCGAATTGAGAACCGACTAGTTTTTTGAAGTTGGTTGACAATAATTAAAGAACGGTGGTATCCTAGCCTATTGTGATCAATACCATGGTCTAATCAAGGGTGGATCTTAGGAACGATATATAAATATTCAGGCGCCCGCGCCCGTGAGTAGGCTGTCACGGACATTTTCCTCGTCGTGTGTCCTCATTACAGCGGCTTTCTCTTAATTAATTGAAATTCATTTTCCTGGTGTAAATTAACGAAACAATTATATTTAAAAATTAAAAGTGTAATGGCGTATGTACGAGAACTTTAAAGTATATTTTGTTAAGTGACGATAGCATTTCAGGATTTAGAATAGCTGATGAATCTGTGTAGTGTATGCACTATAGAATACGCACATTGTCTCGTGTGTTAATCTGTTGGTTCGCCAAACGTGAGTATCAAAGTGTCTGACAGTGTCACGTGAGCTGTGGACGAGTGTGGACGTTTATTATATCGGCATTGCCGAGCCAGTGAAGTAGTAGCCTTAGTAGAGACTCCTACCTCCTTGGAGTTCCTTGGTTTTTCATTCATAATGTGATTGCGCTAGGCACTGCTTTGCTACGAATCATCGTAGCTACATCTACGAAACACTACTCTTCGTAGCATTTCCGTAGCAACTAATAAAACTAACTATCAAAGACACGTAATTGATAACGGCAACAGGAAATTATATGACACATACACATCGTGACATAGCTATAGAGCGTTTCGGTCCAATATAAATTACCATAAACAAACAGATAACTCATCTAAGTAACACAAACAATCATATATTTGCTACACTTATAGTATTTAAATTTGAATATGAAAAGTTTAGAAATACGTTGTTATAAAGGTATCATATTGTTTTGTAACAAAATAATAGTATTGGTATACCATTGATTTACGTTCGTTCGTGTGATGTTTTATAAGCAATTATTGGGTATAGACCGCAAATATACCAGAATGTAATTTAAACATTTTATTTCATACATTTTCGTGTGAAAGTCAGATCATTTTTCTTGTGTAAAGCTAAGATTTGACAAATCACACCAATTTTCGAATACTCTTGTAAAAAATTGGATTCAGATACCATCGTCAACTAAATGTTCATAAATTGGATTATGGATGTATTTTAATCCTATGATATCCTACTGAATATCATAAATGTGAAACTTTGTATTTTAAGTGTTGATTACTCTTACATACATAAAGCTAACGAATATGTGTTGGATCTTTTTATTCTGATAATGTGTTTACGAAGTCCACGCACTTGATCCCCGTGCAATAGCTAGCAAAAACTTATACAGATAGATATAGACAGATAGATATACAGATAGAGACCTTTAAACATTTAAAAATATTCATAGTTACCACTGTGACCTAATAAAATAAAAGTGACTTATAAAATGTATAAAATGGGTTCAATCGAAGCAACGTGACCGAGACGCAAATGTGCTTGAATATAATTCAATTCTATTATAAAGAAGGCATTTGTATGAATAACTCGGTCGTTATAGCACCTCGAATTTTACTGCAAATGCTTTGAAAAGACTACCATTTTTCACTATCAAGAATAGAAATAATCAATATCAAGAATAGTTTTATATATGTCTTCAACTAAGTATTTCACGCTACTTTTCCGCGACTTTAGTGTGCTAACAACAAACTATATATTTTTTCTATAGAAAAATTCTATTTGTTGACATTTTGTTGTAAAAAATATTGAATTTTATTTTTAAATTAAAAATAATGACTACGTTAAAAGTTATATTTATCAAATTCACACCTTAACCCTCCGTATTTTCTATGATATCATTTGTTGTTTAAATATCAGTCACTCCCAGGTGAAATGAATAAATTCAACTTTAAAACAGTATTTTCGGCACAAACAAACAAATTGTTTCTTCCAATTAACAAAAATTAAAACAAAAAATATTATCAACATTACATTAGAAACAGAAATGACAAAGATCATGCCTCTTGACTTTTACCATAAAATTAGTTTATGTTGTGCTACACATTCTGTCAAAAATATTCATAAATAAAGTTCTAGATCAAGTAAAAAATGTGGACATCAAAATACATGTCCTTTTTAAAATAGTCTTCACCCCTTATTCAACACTGAAAGATTTCACAATCACCCCTATTTCTATTTTATTTGTGCTTCCAGGCTAGATATACTCGATAAAACTTATGAATGACATCAAGGTGAAAAATTTCGAACTTCCCCCTGGCGAAAATCACAAATTGACGGCGTCCATTCTATCGAATAGCCATTTCCTAACTCAACAACTTTTAACGTCTCAAATTGATAAAATTTACGCGCCAAGTCATCCCGTAGCGATTTTAAAGTCCATAATGAGTGACTTTCAGTTCGCAACAAAATCTATTATGTAAATTGTTGCTTGAAAACTTTCCAGCTTACTTTTATTAATAGCTACAGAAGCTAGCTAACAGAGGGAAATGATAGTAGCCAAGGATTGGACTAAGTAATTAAACTTTGAAATCCGGCTAGTGAGATTGTCCGATTTGATTGCTTTTTAGGGTTCGTTGTCAAACAAGGAACCCTTATAGTTTCACTCTCTACGCCCGTCCGTCTGGCTTAGCTCAGAGACCCTTACTACTAGAAAGCTGTAATTTGGCACGGGTACGAGTATACATATTTAAAAAAGCATCGGTGGCGCAGTGGATAAGGCGCGGACTTTCAATCTGAGGGTTCCGGGTTCGAATCCAGCCGTGTACCTATTAGTTGTTTTTCAATTCAAGTACATTACCCGATTGCTTAACGGTGAAAGAAATCATCGTGAGGAAACCTGCACACTCCTGAGAAGAAATTCAAAGGTGTGTGTGAAGTCTACTAATCCGCACTGGTTCCGCGTGGTAGACTATGTCCCATACACTCTCTGTAGGAGAGTAGGCCTGAGCCCCTGCAGTGGGGACGTATACAGGCTGTTGATGATACCGACAAACTGGTAGAATAAAATCTTGAAAAATATTTTTAAGCTATTTTTTCTCCCTTTTTACTAGTACGACTACAAGGTTTGCATATTTCATTTCTAGCCCTATTTAGAAGGTAAAGATAAAGCCTATGGAAGTGTGTTGAGTCAGAAGCCACAGTATAGTGATGACATTGATAACTCACTATAAAATAAATCGTATCCTTTTAGACTCTCAATTTAGTGCGATACTGACTCAGTATGTTCTGTTTCCTGGAAGAAATATCACAACTATATAAGCACTAATGATATTGGGCGGCAGACTTAAAACATGTTTAATGGTAACGTATCATGCATTTCTACGATAATATATGCCACCTCCATACGACACTTTAATAGATTTTACAAACAGCTTTGAATTCCTTTTCATGACTGTATAACAATGTATGACAATGAGAAACAATGACCTCCATTGGGCCCCAAAAATTTATCTTGTAATCAGAGTAGTCCAAAGTACGACGCTTCACAAATATGTAAATGTCGAGGCCATCCAACTCCTCGACAATACAGACATAGGTGAGGAGGCTGAAAAGGACAAAGCATTTTGAGCTAGTGTAATAATTAGTGAATTAAAAATCTTTAGTAAAATACACATGAACAAAGTGTCTTCCCCTTAATTAAAGACTAAGAATCATCAATGGACTGGTGACTTAGAAATAATTATCTTTAAGTTTAAATTAAATTAAAATTACTTATTAGCTATATAGGCTAGGATAACCGGTGGGGAGTAAAGGTTCTCGAGTGGCGACCACGTACCGGGAAACGTCTACCAGGCCGTCCCCTTACTAGATGGACCGACGACCTGGTTAGAGTCGCGGGGAGTCGCTGGATGCAGGTGGCTCGGGACCGGTCGATGTGGCGTACCATGAGGGAGGCCTATGTCCAGCAGTGGACGTTTCCCGGCTGATGATGATGATATAGGCTAGATTGTCACATGTAAATGATTTGGTAAAAACCGTATAGCAATGGTAATAATTCGCTTTCATTCGAACTTCCACCTTTTTATCGTCATTCCATTCCAGTATGTTTACGAGTACTATGAACTCCACCAAAACGTGCCACATTTCAAAGCCACATTCAAGTCTACCGCCACACTGGAGAGTCGTTACCGGCTCATTAGCGACGCTGCCTGCAGTGATGAGCACTAAATGTGAACCACCTGCAGTTTATACTTCTGACATTTGATATATTTATATCCTTAGAAGACATAGACATTATCTGCATGTCTATTGTCATTTAAAGATATTTTTGATTGACAGTTTTTAAAATTGTTCGCCAAAAGGCCACTTAAAGCAGCGTGGTTTCGGTTGGTCAAATTCGATTTTAATTTTATTTTCTTTAGTTAGGATTTCGTTACGTAACAATTGCATAATTTTTATAAATTAATTTGCCCAATAAAACACTTTAACTCGACGAGTATACTAGCAACAGCCGGTACGGAATAATATCTCATAAAAGAAAAACATTATGATTCTAATACGCATGAAAGATTTTAAACAAATAAGCAGTTTTTACCACACTTTATAAACGCGCGACTGCGTCCTAAATGTAGATTAAGGATAGCTAGATTTCACTGTGTCTTAAAGAAACTCTTTTGTAGTTGAGGAATGAGAAGATTCTTAACTCTCGTCTTTAGAAAACTTAAACACTTTTAAAATACGCTACTTAAGGCATATTTACGAAATAAAACCCTGGGTGTTTAAAATACTTAGCCGCCTCAGTGACGTAGTTACTAAATTGTTGGAATAATGATTGGAGGTAACGAGTTCGATACCCGGAGGGGTTTCTATCTGGTACTTATAAGGGATTCTTTGTCTAGGCCACGGTTAAAATCTTCGTTTTTAGCTTCAAACTCCACTGTTGGACATGAGTCTCCCTCATGGATCGCTAAATGCATTACAATATGAGAGGATTTGCTATATCGCTACGGCTGGTATCCTTATTGGTTATCGCAGTAAGATGTTGATGCAAATTTAGATGCTGGCCGTCGTACAGTACCTTGTCAATTGACACCAACGGGGCGGCATAGGGCCCTATTCCAAGTCCACGTCCAAAAGATAGCATACGAAGTCTTTATTGGCAGATTTATCTGAACGAATGATGCAAAACCTATCATTTATACGAGTATCAGCATCCTAAACGATTCCACCCCTAGACCCATTAATCATCGAGATCCGATCGACTTTGTCGTCATTTTGGACGTCCACGCTATCCAAAAGAATGGACGTGAAATAATATGGTGATAGGTTCATAAAGTAACCATTACGACCCTCTAGTCGTTATTACTGCACAGTAAAAAAACCTTACGTACGTATAATTTTTCGATTCTGTTCAGAATTTAGAAAACTAAAAAAGGTAGGCACAGCTGCCTCATCAACAGGTCTCTTAGACTTGATTCTTCGGATTCGTAACCCCAAAAATTGCGCTTTCAAATTATTGAAACGAATATGTCTGGACTCAAAAAGAATAATTGTAACTTTAGCTAAATTTTTACCTAGATTTCGAAAAAGCTATAAGAAGCAAATCAAATAACTGATTTTACTTTATTTCTCCCGTGAAAGAAAAACTTTTCTACATTTAGCCACATCGATAGTGTGATGGCGAGATTTTAATGGTATTGGCCCTGCATTCAGGGCAGTGTAATCAATCAACCAAAGTTTTTGTTGGAAATTATCTTCATTAATGTCATTGCATTTCTTGTCATCTGCGGATGCGCTCGATAGATAACAAAGGGCGAAAGAAACTCAGTAATAAACTGCGCTGTTCTCCGCAGAACGTAGTAGATTCATTGGTCTCAAAATTATTTTGAAATTCCCACGTGGAAAGTTATTTCCCTACAAAGAGATCAATGATCTAAATTTCATGTTTCCAGCTCCAACGACTAATAAAATGGAAGAAATTAAAAAACATTAAGTGGTTTTTTCTCAGTTAAAAGAAGGAATATGAATCAAAACTTATACGTTATCATGACTTACTAGCTTTTAGCCACGACTTTGTCCGCGTGGAATACTGTGATGAAAAATATCCTATATTTTCATCTCCTTCGTGAAGGTATCTCAAAAATCCAAACTCACAAATTTTCACTATTATAATATTAGTAAGATAGTAAAACATCCTCCGTCGCACAATTCTCTAACCGTTAGACTAAGACGCGCATCACACGCGGAAGTTCAGGTTCGATTCTTGGCAGGTACATTGGCAAACTCACTCACTTTTTGAGACTTACCTCAGTTTGTTATGAACATTGCAGGCCGAATCACCTGATTGTCTGAAAAGTAAGATGATGCCGTGCTTCGCTAGTCACGATAATCCGTTGTTACCGGTTCCTATCTACGACAGGTAGTAGCTACATGAGCCATGTCACCGACCTTACTACTTTCACGATACAACGACTAGTAAGATAGGAAGTAAAGAAAGGACAGGACGTCATTATGACTAAACCAAGCCCCTTCATTCTTGGCAAACAGAAGAGTTATTCAAGGTCGCATACGAAGATATTAAAAAAGTAACCATATAAAGCTCTCTTGATTGAGCTGTCATAGCGTGCCTCGGAGATAAGCTGCCAGCCAGCGGGAGAGGGCCTCAACACAACTTATACCTATTATATACTTTCTGATTGTTCTAAACAGAGTAATTTCGTCCTTAGCCCTGAGCGTAATTTGTAATTGAAAAAAAAACTTTCAAAACAAACTGTACGTTGTTTATAGGTTTTTGTTTCCACATTAGGGTTCAAATCATACCCTACAACAATACAGCATTCGAAGCCTATAACAATATCTACCTCTATATTTGACAAGATGGCGGCCCTCTGGTTCCGATTTATGGTACATGCTTCTAGATCATGCAGGTCATATTCAGCATTTCCTTTTGCAATGCAGTGTGTTGATGAGATTGGCATGGTATCTGTCTTAAAATAGGCCCATTAAGCTAGGTACTTAGGTAAAATAAAAAATATAAAGCAAGAAAATACATAAGTAAATTAAAAAATATATTATTTACCTTGCAAATAGTGTGTCACTTCCAGTTACTCGTATATCATGTTAAGAGTGTTTAAATACATATAGAATTCTCGACCGTCTGAATGTCGAAAAAATATTAAAATTGTAATATTCGCAGATCCCGTATCTTTATAAAGACGCGTAGTATCGTTGTAATAATAAAAGTCTTTATGAATAATAACCATTGAATGCCGCAGTACTCGAAAATCCTAAAATAAATTACAGAAATTATGAAAAGATCGTACGTATTATAAGAATTATGACTCTGGAACATGCGCAGACATTTAGGAGATATATATAAGAGATCTAAAATACTCCGTAGAATCTGTCTCAAGGTTAGCAATTAGTGATATTTTGTATTTATAGCCTAACCAGAAATATATGAGGATTGTTAAGGGAATTCATAGGTTTACAAAGACCAATAGATAGAACCTTCCGACGCGACAGCGTACCAGCTAAAACGATATTTTATCTGAACTTTTTATTCCCTATTAAGAGGGTATGCTGTTGTCAAAGCGCCCATACAAACGTAGTCCAGTCATATTTTGAGTATTAAGCTATGAAAATCTATGAAATTTTCAAGACACAATCTAGAAACAAATATCTGTGTCGGTGGCGAGTCAGATTTTCGTTTAAATATGTACTTCCAGAGTTGCAGGGCGTCAAAGTATTGTATTTTTCGGTAATAAAAAGCCCCAACTTTGAACCTGATTTACAAGAGTATGAATTAATTTATAACAATTTGGAAAAACCACCGACATCTGAAATTTCATTAGCATACTGTATTAAAAAAATGGTTACATAATATACTGTATCCTTCAAATGATCCCTGGACTACGAAACATCCAAATAACGGGTGGATAACATCGCGTAATGTATGCTGTCTCACCGTACGCGCTCGGGTAGGATAGGGCTCGGAGAGGGACAGCTACAAAACAATGCAACCTTGAAACCGACCTGGTCTTACCAACATAGGCTATGTTGGTATTAATAAGACTTAATAAGACTCCGCTGTCCGTCTGTGTATTGTATATGAACCATGATAAACTGTTGGAATATTATTAATATTATAGGTATTGTATTTATGTTGCCGCTATAACAACAAATACACAATAAACAGTAAAAACAGAATAAAATAAATATTTAAGGGGGCTACCATACAACAAGCGTGATTTTTTGAGACGTATGTTTTAAGTATTAATAGCGCCATCTAGTGGCAAGTAGCAAAACTAAATCGAGAATGAAAATCGAGGCGCATTCGTTAAAGGACTGTTCGGTGTATATTATTTATGGTTTTTAGGTATTTTGAACATCCATACTCTGTACGGAACTCTCGGTACGCGCGCGCAAATCGCACTTGCCGGTTTTTAGTAGTAACGAGGTAGAAATCGATGTACTGATGTAAATGTTTGAGTTTGCTTTTTTATTCAGCTTGTTTACGTGTGCGAAAGCAGGATAGATTTACATGCACAGGTGTACGCGAAATTAGACCTTATTAATAGCGGAGTTTTTCAACCGCTTACGTGGCCTAATAACTAAATATTGGACTCACAAACCGGAGGTTCCGGATTCGATTCCCAGTGGGTGTGGTACTCGGTGTGGTTAGTGGTAGAGTATTTTCTATGTCCGCCTGGCTAGCTATCACCAGTCTGCCGCCAAACAGCAGTGTTAATAGCACTGATGTATTCCGGTATTAAAGGTAGCAGACCCAGCACCTCATTGGGTTGCGGCTTCAGGGTGCGCACGCATGCATTTATTATTAAATATTTTAATCTGACATAGTATTCCGGACTCTTATTGGTTTAAAAACAATCATAGTTCCCAAATAACTTCCACTTTTCAACCGAAATAAACCCTTCTTCAAATTAACACTACGCATCACCTAATATCATACGACACGGATAATTTTAATAGACACTTTAGCACGTGTCAACTGATGCAAATAGGGGGCCCTATTCAAATTTTCCGGGTTATCTGTCAGAGCGCTGGAATCTCCCACGCGGGATTACCAACAATTATACTGAATCTATTAATGCGGCTTCGCTGATTCTAATAGTTGTATTTGGATCCAATTAGAATAATTATAATATGTATGAGAAATCTAATATATCATTTAATATGCTCTGAGAGAATTGGATTGTGTGTTCATGGTAAATCAGAGTAGCAACCCTAAAATTGTTAGCGAATCTTATCCTGTTTCGTTGCTACGTATTATTGGACTATTTAATGAATTTTTTACTTCTCTAAATATGCTAACATAGTTTTTACTTATAAATATGGATGGATTATTGTAACTGGAATAAATAAAAACACAAAAAGTTAAGAGGCTATGTTGGTAAGACCACGTGGTCGGTTTCAAGGTTGCATTGTTTTGTAGCTGTCCCTCTCCGAGCCCTATCCTACCCGAGCGCGTACGGTGAGACAGAATACAATACGCGAAGTTATCCACCCGTTATTTGTATGTTTCGTAGTCCAGGGATCATTTGAAGGATACAGTATATTATGTAACCATTTTTTTAATACAGTATGCTAATGAAATTTCAGATGTCGGTGGTTTTTCCAAATTGTTCTAAATTGATTCATACTCTTGTAAATCAGGTTCAAAGTTGGGGCTTTTTATTACCGAAAAATACAATACTTTGACGCCCTGTAACTCTGGAAGTATATATTTAAACGAAAATCTGACTCACCACCGACACAGGTATTTGTTTCTAGATTGTGTCTTGAAAATTTCATAGATTTTCAAAGCTTAATACTCAAAATATGACTGGACTACGTTTGTATGGGCGCTTTGACAACAGCATACCCTCTTAACCATCTATACAATTATAGAATCATTGGCATGACTTATTTTACTTCGGAAAATCAATCTCCTTCACAAAAGGAGGAGGTTTCAATTCAACTTTTTTTTTTTGGTTTTGTTTTTTGAATCGATTTTTATGAGGTATTTTTTGTTAGGTAAAAAATACTTCAGAGGTGGTCCTGTATAAATTTTAGTTAAATTGATTTAGCGCTTTTTGAGAAAATCTACAAAAACCAAATATATATCTAGATACTTCTGCCCAAGTTCTGCCTCTAAGGGTGAACATTTCATAGGATGAATGCTAATGCCTTTGAGATTTTTGGAGTCAGTTTCTAGTTCTTTTTGAAAGAATTAATTATTTTGACAATGTCACTATTTATTATTTGACATTTATTTTATAAAACTTTTGACATGTTGAATTTGACATTGAATTTGAAATGTTGAAACACTGTCATTTTTATATTTTATGTAAACTTGAAATTGATACTTTGTAATAAATAAATCTAATCTAAATCTCATCTAATCTTACGTAGGTATACTATAAATACAAGCATATTTCATAGTTTATTTAAGAGTGATTTATATATATTATGAAATAAGCTTGGCTCATGTTTCAAATAGCTTGCGCTCATTTACGCTTAGTCTCGTCTTTAATAAGTTTCGAGAATCTCTGGAATTAAATAAAGAATCCTCCTTGAGTCTCTCGTATGACGGTGAAATTTCTATATCTAAATTCAAAATTTAATTAAAAGTATCAGTTACCGGCATTAATTATTCTTCCTTGAAAACTTGTTTGTACGAGTATAATCTTTCTTCGAAGCTGACTGCTTAAAGAAGGTCCTCAACTAATCCGTATATTTTCTTAAATAAATAAAAATGAGATATTATAAAATTCATAGTGACTGTTCTGTTTAGAATAAAGATCTAAAGGTTGCAGCTGATCCCCTTGGGTACCGACCTGTAAGTTTGTTGGACTGTGGTAAGTGGGGTGGGGTGTAAGTGGGGTATTTGCTTCTTTTCCTAAAACTGTAATTAGCCTTACACTTTCGTGTTCCAACGAACGAAATAAATTACCAAAAAGATAGATCCTTGACCTCAATTTCACCTGATGTCAAGTGACGATGAGGTCGACGATGTTACGCGTTGGTCTAGAAGGTGCCTATTCACTCTTCGTTCGAAGATTCCCAAGTTGTAGTTTTCGGGGAACACGAAAAATAGTAGTATATTTCATATTTTAGCTGTACGCATGATGAATGTAGAAGCGAAACGCTTGATGCGAGCTGTAGAAATATCCACAGTATCCGGGTGGAAGACTGCCGTTCTTCCAAAATGTGTCCTGTAAAATACCGAAAGGCAGGCAACCTAATGATCTTTGTTTTGTGGTAGGATTATTGTAGGGTATTTTCTATGTCAGATTGACTAGCTACCATCATGTTACCTAAGTCTGACACAAAAACAGCAGTGTAAATAGCACTGGTATGAAAGGTAGCAGAGCCAGTGCCTCTTTAGCTTGAAGCTTCTGTTGGGTGCGCTGGCTTACCATCCAACAGCTTTATTGTCACGTCAAGTTAAAAAAAGCTTTTAAAAACAGACGCCAAGGATTAGGAGATTCGATGATTTAGAACTTCGCCTTTAGCGTATCGTAGTAAACACAGTCACGCGCTAAATACAGACTGAATCCTTTCTGTCGCGCAATCGGTTAAAAACAGCCGTCACATACATCATACATCAACAGCCTATATGCCCCCACTGCAGGGGCTCAGGACTACTCTCCTACAGAGAGTGTATAGTGCCGTCACATAGATTTAGCATATCTGTTAAACAATAAGACCGAGGAGAGAATATATTAGAGTGTGGAGCTCATTATGAGTGCGGTCTCGTATAATGAGACACTTGAAATGATTACCGTGTCATAAAACTAATTTATTTTGATAGGTGCGCGGTGTACGGGGAATCGTAAGCAGCCGATCGTTGCCAGGGCTGCCACCACACAGTTAATAAACAATACTAGCTTTGGGACATGTAATTTGTCGTATTCGATATTTGTAAACAAGTATGCTTCACAGTATAACCACCCCTTGTCATAACATCCTGGAGATGAGCAGCAGCATCTACCTTTGTAAAAGTATACACTCAAACCAACGCGTCCGATTTGCGTGCACGGTGCCGGCCGCAGTGGCGATATTCTTGCGTGCTGTACACACAAACCGCGCGATCTACTCAACGAAGCGTACGATAACGATTGAATATTCATAAAATGGAAGATATTATGACGAAATTTTTCTACTATTAAAGCAACTATTATTGAACATGAAGAAAAGAGAGGTAGGTAGCAGCGTTTAGTTTGTGTCTTCATCAACTGGTCCCGTTGATCGCGTGGCTGAACGCTGTAGCAATTGCCGCAGAACGCGTTTGTTTTGAAGAAGTCGCTGTAATTACAGTTGCAATAGCTGATCGCCACCGCGGCCGCCACCGTGAACGCAAGTTAGACCCGTTGGTTTGAGTGTACCTTTACAACAATATCTTATCACACTTATCACATTTCAGGATGGTGATGATGGCAAATACTCTCATGAAAATTTTTATGAGGCGATAGGGCAGATGCAACCAAATTAGATTGGGTTGAATTGTATTTAAAAGCTTTTATTTATATCATAACGGACATTAAAAGAAATACCACCAAAAAAAATACGTAATAATTTTTATTTGGATTTTGCAAAGACTAACTCTAAAATTTAGTTCCTGGAATAGTAAAATGCTTATTAGATTTAGTTTTCTCATTGAATTTTGAACATTTTATTATAGGGCGAGATTACTCAAAATATTGAACAAGCTCCATCATTTTAACGTTCTAAAAACAGGTGACGTCACAAATGTCACCCGTATTATATGAAGCATTTGAGCACCGCGTCACTAGAATTACTTTTTGGAGGGTTGTACTAAAAAAATGATGAATGAAATCGATTTAGACAAAAATATTTTTCCATGCATCTTCCCCGATGTTCCGTTCCAAAACACAGATTATTATTATTATCGAGCAGGTTTTAAGGTCGATAACCGACCTCACAAACCCTAGTGTCAGAGTTGTTGATCCGCCATAATCCTCTGATATTGCTCATGTAGAAGGCTGTGTCGGTACCAACGGCTTAACGTGCCTTCTCAAACACTAGCTGCGAACCGATTAAACTAACTTGCATCAATTACAACCAAAGTTAAAAAGACCTCGAGACAAGTTTATTTTGTTACATATTTCCTGAGCGGCAACCCTAGCGGGGAATTTAGCTCGTCGCTCGTCCGCATACCTCAGCGACATGATTTCGGGACAAAATTAAATTTTGCTTAAACTTGAATCCACCCTCATTCCGTGCGTGCATCGGTCCAGGCAGCGTGTGACCGCAGGCCAGTGTACACAGCGGCTGTTCTGTCCACTGCGGGCCCAAGGACTACATACTACACAACAATACTTTCTGTCAATCTATCGCTCACCTTCTATCAGAGATATAACCAACTTTTTAAACTCTCTTGATATGATATTAACAAACAACAATACTATTAAAAACCTTGTTATTATAGGAGATATCAACATAGACATAGCGAACGGAAATAATGATCTCAACTCTTCAGAATACTTAGATCTTGTCGCATCACATGGTTTACTTCCTGCACACACTTATCCTACGCGTGACGTCACATGTCTAGATCACATAATTCTGAAAACCACTCTCGCTGCCACCACAGCAGTTATTAATTCTTCCGTAACTGACCATAGTTCTGTAATACTCTCCCTTAGTAAAACACAACCTGCAAATCTCAATAAAACCATCACTAAAACCAATTATAGTAAAATTATCACAGATATAAACCAGATAGATTTTTCACACGTTTACACTTGTAACAACCCCAACGATGCCGTCAATTACTTTATAAGCTCTCTACAAAGGTGCGTACTATCGAATACGTCTAAGTTCAATGTACCCCATAAACTCAGAATTAAAAAACCTTGGATCACAGCAGGTCTACTGCGATGCATGCGAAACAGGGACAGAATGCATATGAAACTCCGACAAAATCCAAATAACTTAATTGATAAAACTACATACAGGAGATATAGGAACTTTTGCAACAAGCTTCTAAAAAAATTAAAACGGCAATACGAAAGAGATGAACTAAAAAAGGCAGGAAACAACCTGAAACGTCTATGGGAAGTTGTAAAGGATGTCACAAATACCCAAAAACCAAAGGAGTCGTCCTTAGAACTTTTAACCCTTTCTGAATCACCTACGGAGTCAGTGAACATTGTCAACAATTATTTTATCAGTGTAGGCAAATCACTTGCTGAAAGTGCATGCAGCAGTGTATGTACCAGCACTAATCTTTTTCCGATTACCCCAGAATCTTTTGTGCTACTTGATACAGAGGAAGCAGAAGTGGAGCGAATAATCTCATCTTTAAGGACTGATTGTGCTATTGGCATTGACAGACTCTCCGCCAGTATCATTAAAGAAAGTAAAACATCCCTTGTTCCACCTCTCACTTACATTTTTAACCTATGCCTTAAGACTGGTATTTTCCCAGACGCATTTAAAAAAGCGATCATCCATCCCATACACAAAGCTGGGGATAAGGACCGTGCCAATAACTATCGCCCCATCTCGGTACTTACATCATTGTCCAAAATCTTAGAAAGAATAATGAACAACCGTTTAACGAAATTTCTAGAAAGTAAAAACATTCTCTCCGATAATCAATACGGTTTTCGCACTGGCAGATCCACAAACGATGCAGTTAATAACCTAGTTGAAACAGTTGTTAAATCTCTAGATAAAGGTAAAAAATCGTTAGCAATCTTCTTAGATCTTGCGAAAGCTTTCGATTCGATCCCGATACCTAGACTAATCTCAAAACTAGAAGCGATAGGTATTAGGGGCACCCAACTCGCATTATTCAGCGATTACCTCCAAAACAGAACCCAGCAAGTCAAGATTGGGGATCACATCAGTTCCCCGCTACAAATAGAGTTTGGTGTCCCTCAGGGAAGCATTCTTGGGCCAACGCTATTTCTGACCTACATCAACGACATTTGTAACACGGAAATAGACTCTGGTAAACTCTTTGCCTATGCTGATGACACTGCATTAGTGTTTTCTGCAGAAAACTGGGATAGCGCATTTAGACAAGCACAAAAAGGCTTTAATAAAATCTTTCAAGCTCTTTCGGAAAATGGACTGACGCTAAACATTGGCAAAACTAAGTACATGACATTTTCTTTAACCAGTCGAAACTTACCATCTGAACATAAATACAAAATTCAGGCTCATCGTTGTTATCCCACGGGAACTTTAATTTGTCACTGTCCTAACCTGGAAAAAACGGATACATACAAGTACTTAGGTGTTATAATCGATAATAAGTTGACCTTCCGATACCATGTCGAACTTCTATCAGGCCGTACTAGGAAACTAATTTATACTTTTAAGCACCTCAGGCACATAGCTGACAACATTACCATAAAACAGGTTTACTACTCTCTTTGTCAATCCCTTCTAACATATTGCATTACCTCTTGGGGTGGTACATATAAAAGCTATCTTATTAAACTAGAACGATCGCAACGGGCTGTACTAAAGGTCTGCACATTCAAGCCATACCGTTATCCAACTAAAGAATTATATACTTTTTGTGAAGTCTTGTCTGTCAGAAAACTATTTATTCTTCAAACCATTCTTCAAAAACACGCTGAAAAGCTTAACCCGATCCCAACAAGTCAACGTAGGTGCTTTGTTCCCCCTGACATACACCCCAAGACCACCTTTTCACGCAGATTTTATTGCTTTCTGGGCAGCTTTTTATACAATAGAGTGTACCAGAACCTTAAACTGTATCTACACACTAAAACAAAGTATGAGTGTAAAAAACTCGTCTCCCAATGGTTACTTGCTCTTGGTTACGGTGAAGCAGAAGACTTATTACATCCCGTAAAGTAACCTCTATGGCCATTTCAGACAGACAGACAGACAGACAGACAGACAGACAGACATACATACACACACACACACACACACACACACACACACACACACACACACACACACACACACACACACACACACACACACACACACACACACACACACACACACACACACACACACACACACACACACACACACACACACACACACACACACACACACACACACACACACACACACACACACACACACACACACACACACACACACACACACACACACACACACACACACACACACACACACACACACACACACACACACACACACACACACACACACACACACACACACACACACACACACACACACACACACACACACACACACACACACACACACACACACACACACACACACACACACACACACACACACACACACACACACACACACACACACACACACACACACACACACACACACACACACACACACACACACACACACACACACACACACACACACACACACACACACACACACACACACACACACACACACACACACACACACACACACACACACACACACACACACACACACACACACACACACACACACACACACACACACACACACACACACACACACACACACACACACACACACACACACACACACACACACACACACACACACACACACACACACACACACACACACACACACACACACACACACACACACACACACACACACACACACACACACACACACACACACACACACACACACACACACACACACACACACACACACACACACACACACACACACACACACACACACACACACACACACACACACACACACACACACACACACACACACACACACACACACACACACACACACACACACACACACACACACACACACACACACACACACACACACACACACACACACACACACACACACACACACACACACACACACACACACACACACACACACACACACACACACACACACACACACACACACACACACACACACACACACACACACACACACACACACACACACACACACACACACACACACACACACACACACACACACACACACACACACACACACACACACACACACACACACACACACACACACACACACACACACACACACACACACACACACACACACACACACACACACACACACACACACACACACACACACACACACACACACACACACACACACACACACACACACACACACACACACACACACACACACACACACACACACACACACACACACACACACACACACACACACACACACACACACACACACACACACACACACACACACACACACTCCACGTACTTGTGTATATATATAGACAATAATTCCGTGCGGGGAGACCTGGTTACCCATAGCACAGGCCTCGAGCTTAGTCTGGGAACCAGTTCTCTCACAACTACTATATTACTTGTAGTATTAAAATGTAACTTGATATATGACGTTGTGGAGAGAAGAAATAAAAACATATTTTATTATTTATTATTATTATTATTATTATACTTTTCTAATGAGTAAATAGGAAAACATAATATCAATAATATTACGTGAGAAGTCATTACATACCGTTCAAGATATTTCACACAAAAATCGGACAAGTACAAATCGAAATCGCGCACCGAGGGTTCCGTACAGAACAATATCATAAATAATAGGTAAGGTTACCGTAAAATGCTCTAACGAAAATGTAAGTCCGATTGAAGAACCAATTTAACTTTGCAGTTGACAAAAATAATTATCTTCTACATCACGATCGAAATGCAATTTTAGTGTAATATAATTAACAAATTGTTATGTTCAGGTTTCTTCCTATACTTGTGCATCTTGCTAAATTTCAGGATTTATTTTTGTTTTGATGCTTTTTGCGTTAATAAAGAGCTGTATCTTTTTCACCTAGAACTTTGCTTTTTTTAAAACAGATCCAAGGGACTGCAGTATTAAGTGTTTGATATTATTTTAAATTGATTTCTGAGAAAAAGGTTGACAGACGGGCGAACAACCAAGTGCTTCTGTAAGGGTTCATTTTTTCCATTTGAGTTACGGAACCCTAAAAATTAAATTATATTTTTGGAAGAACTGACGGAACAT
Source organism: Carcina quercana (assembly GCA_910589575.2). NCBI lineage: Eukaryota > Metazoa > Arthropoda > Insecta > Lepidoptera > Depressariidae > Carcina > Carcina quercana. The sequence goes on along the minus strand of OU342446.1, from coordinate 3,470,447 downwards.
CATACGAAATATTATCTAATTAAACAACATTCGACTATTTTATTTACAACATACACGTTTTTCTTTAGAAATGAATATAATTTTTAAAATTTAAAAAAAACAACGCAACGAACTGCCGAATTAATTTTTGCCAAATATTGGCCAAATATAGCAAAGATCCACCAAGGAAACTTGCTTTTACATTTAAAAATCGCATCAAAATATGTGCATCCGTTCGAGAACTACGTTGCCACAGACAGACATTGGCGTCAAACTTATAACACCCTTTTTGCGTCAGGGTTTAAAAACCATAGAGTGTCTAAACACAAACTGCGGTACTTTTCTTTAGTATAAGCCGCTTCACGCTGAACATGTTTGCTACAGGTTTGTACCTCGACCCTATATCAGATAATCTCATAGAGCAGGGTCTGGTGACAATAATACACCTACAGGCTTACACTGACACGCGCAGGAAAAGGTCACATCAGCATAATCAAATGAGAGTCCACAGTTGGATATGTCTCATAGATCACCAGTCCTTTGCGTACCATCGGCATTGTGGACCAAAACGTCACGCTAAAGATTGTGGTTCAAAAAAGCTTCCGAACCGAATAAATCAGTTTTTGGAGCAAACAAAATATATTGTTGTTGATAATGTTTAGTACAACATATTCCTTTTATATTGTGTCGAGATTAAACACTTGCCCAGACCCACGATTTGACATTATCAAAGTCCGTAATTATCGTAATCTTATTCATTTATTTGAAAATATAAAATAGTTTAACTTCTTGTCAACACATGTTGACAGTTTGAAATAGAATTTCACAAGGCTATGAAAATCATAGCTAAAGAGTAATTTATTGTAATTAGATGTACATATTTTTTAATAATTCGTAACACTCTGTCATTTAAATGAAAAAAGATACTTAAAATTTATACTAAATGTGTAGGTTTCCCATCAGTCAGAAAAAACCCGGACTGGATCATAAATGGCAACTGACCCCAAATATTGTCATGAGTGATTTTGTTAAATATTTATTATTTTATTGCTTACCTTGAGTACTGAAAGCAAATAAAATAACGTAGCGCCACATCACACAGGATTACCTGAAAATAAAGTACGTTTCTGCTTAGTTAACATTAAACAGTTGAATTTCAAGGTATAATAATTAGTTGAATACTTAAACATGAATTTGTATGGAGAACTTAAACCCGTTTCAATAATTAATGTTAACCTACTTAAGATTACAACTATCTCATTAGGCTATAGGCATATAGGCTACATCCTTAAATTAACAATCTGGAAGTCTTGCGTTCGATTCCCGAGAATTGTAGTGAATAAACTTTTTAATTATCAGAGAGCAGCCATCTCCGTGCTGTGCTGAATGACTTACGTCAGTCATTGTGATCTGTCTAAAATACATTATGTATGAATTAATAAGATTTATTATTTACCTATCGATACTCAGTTTGGTTGGTGGTAGAGCATTTCTATGTCCACCGGGCTAGCTACTACCATGTCACTTAAGTCTGCCACTAAGCAGCACTCTTGAGGAATCACAGCCAACGCCTCTTTGTTGATTGTTGATTGTTCTGAGTGTGAAGGCTGGCCATACAATGGCCCTTTATGCACTTATCATCAGGTCTGCATATACATTTTTAAAACGTGCAACCTTTTAATTTAGTGTAATATGATTAGCCAAAAAATATAAATGTAGAATGAAATTTGTAACATTTTTGTTTTAAATAAATGACCGTAAGATCTTCGGACATAACTAACCAATTTCCCCTTGCCCCAATCGTCTAATTAATTTCATACCAACCACCGCATTGCAAAGCCCTTTTCTAACTAAACTAAACTTGTCTTAAACTTAGATTCTATAAAGGGACGAACAGTCAAGTTACGGTCAAGATCAGTAGACCGTTAACCGCAAGATTCATAAGTCCAGTTTCAGTTAAACGGGCCTTTCCGAATATTTTGAGTATTGTGGTCACATCGTGAAAATTCATATTTTTTTCATTTTAGAATAAGTTGTTTCAGCAGTGGAATATAATCACTCAATTGGCTTCCCGTGGGTTTATTGGGAGAATAAAAACTAGTAATTGGTTGATTCGCACTTGGCCTTCATCTCACCTGATGGTAAGTGATGAGGCCGTTGAATGGTAAGCGTGCGCACCCTGAACCATCAAGATAATGAGACTACCTCTAATATCGTAACACAATAGTGATATTTACACTGATGTTTGGCAGCAGAAAGATAACATAGCCTGGCTAGCTACCATCTAACCGAGTACCGATAGGTGCCTCCATTAGAATTGAACCCGGGACTTCTGGATTGTAAATTCATGCGTCGATTAGGTCACGGAGTCGGTCAACACATTACCATTTAGGCACTGCTTAGTCGACCTAAAATCTAAACCTAACTATGCTAATCCTACGTAAACCAGTTGACATACATATAGCTAAATGACGTCACAGATCAACTAAAACAACACGTTCCTGAAACGCTACCTACATAGTTCTCATCCTGAAACTCCATCCACAAGTTTACTCCCGACTGTACACAGATTATAGTGGGTAGATATATAGGGGAATTACCGTTAAGCCCCTTGATCTAAATTCATCCTGTCATTTATCCTTCAATATAATAACTCCTCTTAAACGTCGAAGATAAACAAAGCTTTGACTATTAATTAATTTTAGTGTTTGATAGTTGGCAATGTTGGTAGCGTCCGTTGTTTGCTGTAGGGTTGGCACTTCAATCAATGTTCATTAAAACTGATACGGCCAATCATCATCATCATCATCAACAGCCTATATATGTCCCCACTGGAGGGTCTCAGGCCTACTCTCCTACAGAGAGTGTATGGGCCATAGTCCACCACGCGGGCCCAGTGCGGATCGGCGGACTTCACATGCCTGTTCAAGACATGCAAGTTTCCTCACGATGTTTTCCTTCACCGTTAAGCAATCGGATAATGTACTTGAATTGAAAAACAACTCATAGGTACACGGCTGGATTCGAACCCGGTACCCTCAGATTGAGAGTCCGCGCCTTATCCACTGCGCCACCGACGCTTACGGCCAATCAACTTCAGTAAAATGAAAATTATTTAATTCATTATTTTTAAAAATATATATTAATAAATAAAGTTTTAAAGTTATCTACGAATCTAAAATTGTTTTATTTATTTTATAGCTCTTAGGAAGACTAATAGTTATAGAAATAATATAAATAATGTTAATTATTAATTTTTGTAAACTAATAATACGTTTTCTAGCTTAATTGGCTGCGTAAGTCCACTGCTGGGCTTGAAATTTTTTTTAAGTTTGATGGTAAGCGTGTACACCCAGAAGCCTCAACCTAATGAAGCGCTGGCTCTGCTACTTTTCATACCGAAACACAACAGTGCTATTAACAGTGCTGTTTGGCGGCAGACTTAAAATGCGCAACCACCATCCAAACCGAGTACAGATTATGACGGTGAGGCATCAACATACTAGCACTTGTCCGGGACTTCACCTGTGTGGACTTTTCGTATCATCAATTATCTTTGTACTAAAAATAATTATGAATGACTCTCCGTTACGACGTGGAAAAAAGACAAACAAACAAGCAATTAGCTAAGTGTATACATATATACTTCTTAATTATTTTTCTTGCTATAACCTTTTATTTTAACTGTAACGAATTATTTTTATATATTCCGAAGAGTGGAGTCTCCTGGTACAGGTATTGTTATACTTACAAGGAGATTCCAACCTTGTATGATGCTTTAGATAAGTTTTTGAAGAAATAAACAATTTTTTTTCATATACATATAAATTTGTGTGAGCGATGTTTGGCACAGCAATCATTATTAAAGTAAAATAGCCACAGTAAAGTTTATCGACTTTTATTCAAGTTTACCGATATCCATTCTTTTATTGGCCAATAAACATATAAAAACATTAACTTTGACCACATGAAACATCGTTAAACACAATAACTCCGCTAAAAGTTGAAAGAAAACAACAATGATGGTTCAATAGTGTTGATTAACCTCATCAAAAAGCTACACTGACATTGTCTCTTCTTGAAATTGCTGCATCACGACTTAATCGGGATGAAATTTGGCTGGAATAATTTTTAAAGCCCGTACAAAGCCACTAATCAAAGCAAATTTCAAGGTATAACAATATGTCAAAATCTAAAGTGGCTCATTAAAACGGAAAGAATAGGAAGGACTTCATAATAAAGAAAATGCGATGAGGAAAATATAAAAAAATGTTAAAATTTGCCGCAGCCACTTTATCGGATTAGGGTTGAACAACAACAAAATACACATGTAAATAATCAAAAACTGGTTCATTATTTAATCGAAATAAGATTTTGATAAATCCGTACAATGTGAACATTATTTATTACTTAAAATAAATATTCAAACCAGTCCGACAAGAAGTTTGGACAACAATTTAAAGAAGTTTCGTTCTTCCAACAAATTTACCATCAACTGCTCTACGCTTCGTTATTTTTCATTTCCACAAACAAATTGACATAATTTTTCTTAAAAGTTTTGGCAACAGTAATTTGTTGTAAAATGTTGTTTAAACGAAACATTATATTTTATATCGAGTACAGGTTTCAATTCTGTGGTAAATAGTAATCTAACCTCAAAAAGAAAAAAGGTTGTATTGTCCGTCTGTCTGTGTGTCAAGTCCCTTTTTCTCATGAACGCGTGTAGATATCAAGTTGAAATTAATATCGGATACTCAAGTTTGCCGTCTCTTGGGTCTGTGAAAAAATAAAACTTGTAGATGAACGCAATAAAAAGATATGGCTATTTTAGACGTATTTTTAGAGTTTCTCTTTTGAGAATTCAAGGGAACCAAAACCTATAGGGTACTTCCAGTTGACTTAGAATCCTGAAATTACACACCTATTATTGACCACACACACCGATATATGCTTTTCAGTATGTTAATTGTTCATATTCTGTACGGAACCCTCGGTGCGTGAGTTCAACTTGCACTTGACCGGTTGATTGATTGGCATGCTTCTGCTCAGCTTAAATAGCTTGAACTCCAAACTCGGTGGTGAAAACTTCCACGATGGGATTTTCGTGACGGACGAAGCCGCATGTTGATTACTAGTCACTTCTGGAATTCACTGTTACTATGCTAACGGGATATAATATAAGGATCCAAATATTTATTTTAAATAAAATTTATTTAACTTATTAAGCAATATCGTACTCTGTATACCTTTATATTAAATGTTTATTTTCCGCTTATCTAAAGAAACAAAATTTGGATTCGTAAACAGTTCAAATTTAATTTAGCATAAATTTGTTAATAACAGTATTTAGTCAGAGTTCGTCTATCTAGACACTACTTAGATCTGGAATTAAACGTTCAGATAGTTATTTACTTTGATAAACAAAACTTTATAGACTACAGATTTACATTTAATGTAAAGTTGGTAAGTTGCTATTTTTGTTTAAACATTAATAAATGGCCTAATACGATATATAATCCAATATAAAAATATAAAATATAATCCAATACGCACTGGACCCGCGTGGTGGACTATGGCCCATACACTCTCTGTATGAGAGTAGGCTTGAGCCCCTGCAGTGGGGACGCATATAGGCTGATGATGATGATGAAATGGCCTAAATGAAGAACAGATTTATTTTCAACAAATTTTTTACACGTCAAAAACATTTACACAAATTCTTTACAAGAATTATGCGTCTAGAATTGTTTTTATTTACCGTCAAACCTGTTAATCTCTTGATGAACGAGATTTCCACAAAGGGATTGGTCACAAACCCCTTCGCAGTTTACATATTACATATTAAAATCGATTCATCATCATCAACCGGGAAAGTGTCCACTGCTGGACATAGGCCTCCCTCATGGTACGCCACATCGACCAGTCCCGAGCCACCTGCATCCAGCGACTCCCTGTGACTCTAACCATATAAATTATATACCATATAAATAAAGTATAAATTATAAAATCGATTCACTAAATAAAAATATATCGTAATTTTCAGTTTTCATAATCTACTCAGTTTAGTTTGTAGAAAAGTCAATAGATGGCGCTTTATTTTTAAAAGGTGCTCCCTGAAATCGTAGCGTCAGAAATGACTGACTAACGGACTGTATTTATGTGAAGGTTTGCAGTTGTTGCCAGATTATTAAACGCAACATAAATAAGGCGACATGCCGTAAGGACTCTTCTTAGATGAAGTGTGCAGCTTATAAGGATACCTTTATTATAACTCATACGAGTAAGCACATACTTAGATTATTGTTTTACTCCTTCGTTGTGCATATCTGGCTACGAGTATACCACCGACATATCATCTAAATCTGCCATAAAAAAGCAATGTTAGTAGCACTGTTGTGTAACAAAGATGGAAAATTAGTATTTTGCCCGTGACTTTTACGTGAAGTTCTCAATTTATCCCGCGGGAACAATCTGTTCTATTATGATAAGCAGCATGTGTCACTATCCAACCCGATACAAAAAGGAACTGAAGGAACACAAATAAGATTGTGAGCAAACCTACCACCTCCAATGGTCTTTTTCAAGTGAGATATAGTCCAAATTCAACCCTAAATAGCGAGAATAAAACACCACCTTTCTCAGAAGTTGGATAAAATAACGTGCTATAAAATTAAAACTAAACATTAGCTTTTCTTAAATTTGTAAACCCACTACACATTTCATGAGCAAGCAAAGCTAAAAAGTTAACACCTCGTGCACATTTTTGTAACATAACCTCTTTTTATATATAAAAAAATTAAAACATTTTACTCACAAACTAAACTGTAACACAAAACTCCACTGTTAGACACAAACTGGAGTTAATTTCGTTTAGTCTCCATTCTTACATACGTATATTTATTAACTTCGGCATTTAACATCTGTATTTACATTGACTCCTGCGCACAATGGCGTGTATTGACACACCTAGCTGCAACGACATGTTTACCGATAAACAAAAACATTTAAGAGGTTACCTTTATTGTTATCTTTCTAAATTCTGATTGAAACTCAACAATTATAAAATATATATAATTTAGATAATTAGAAAGTATTTAAAAAACGGTTGTACTATTTGCTGTTCGACTGCTGACGAAAGGCCTAACTCATGTCTCTTCAGTTCTCTAACGACTTAACGGAATAAGCTCTTGAGAGCAAGGGTATATTCTAGGCAATACTAAATTTCTGTTGCCATAATCTTTTAAAATAGAATAGCTGGCTTTGATAAGTAATTACCTAAAAATAGGAGAGGAAATTGTAGTGTCGCGAAATAAATATCATTAATTTACAACTTTATAGTTAGCTAAAATAGCAGTTATATAATGTTAATGTTTCATAGATGGCGCTTTGAACAATAGTGGAAAAAATGTGTTTAAAATGAAAACTGTGATTCACAGTAAAGTTGTATGTTAATGATACTCATTTCGCGACATCAAAATCTGATGTCATAGTTTTAGATAGCTACTACACAAATCCAGCTATTATATTTTAAAAGATTATGGAAACAGAAATTTAGTATGAAATTTTGATGGAGGTGGATCTCTAAGCTTTGTAGACGTGAGAAAAATACATATGAGGTATATGTTGAGGATATTATCTGTGACACTAACAGACGTTGAAACAAACAAGCACTTCGCTTTGATACAATTAAATCCCAAAGCTATCTACAAAACGGTAATATATTGGTTCGGTTTATGGACAAACTTTACTTTGTTTACACTTAATGAAAATTTATGGAATTAACTTAAAAATCCGTCATAAATTTAATAATAATTTGAAAGCCATATAATTTCTATATCTTATACCAACATTTTTTAATAAATTAATTAAGACAAAAAGCTACCTAAATCAAAGCGAAAGTAGTTGTGGCGCGCTGTTTATTGCGCTGTTAGTGGAGAAACGAGGCAACCAATTGAGGTTCTCGTGAGTCACTGAACGGCCAAAAAATTACGGTTCTAATCGATTTGGTTCAGGGAGGCGGTAGATCACTTTTCTAGATCTGTACCGTAATCACTTCAGGCCGTTTCCAAGAAGCAGGTACATCATAGCCTCTAGTAAAGTGGTGGTTTTCAAACTATCGATTCTAACGTTTTGAATAATTGAAGAACATCGATTTGTAAGTGGGTAGCGTTACTTTTTCCAAAGTAAAATCTGAAGAGAAAAGGCTTTTTTAAATATTCAGAACAGATCTACTGTTTGAATTAAACTTTTGGGTAATGAAAACTGTCTGTGCAATACCAAAAGCTTTACCCGACTTTTATTATTGTTACGTCTATTTTTAGTTTAGTTTTTCGCTGAAGATTCGTTTATGTGATAGTTGTGTTGATATGGCATTCAATTGGAATTTATTTTGTTGCTAGACTGGGTATTAAGAGGATTTGCTGTTGTCAAAGCGCCCATACAAACGTAGTACCGTCATATTTTGAGTAATAAGCGATGAAATTTTCAAGACACAATCTAGAACTAAATATCTGTGTCGGTGGTGAGTCAGATTTTCGTTAAAGTATATACTTTCAGAGTTACAGGGCATCAAACAATTGTATTTTTCGGTAATAAAAAGCCCCAACTTTGAACCTGTTTTACAAGAGTATGAATCAATTTAGAACAATTTGCCAAAAACTCCGACATCTGAAATTACATTAATATACTGTATTGAAAAAATGGCTACATAATATACTGTATTCTCCAAATGATCACGGGACTACAAAATATCGAAATAACGGGTGGATAACTTCGCGTAGTGTATGCTGTCTCACCGTACGCGCTCGGGTAGGATAGGGCTCGGATAGGGACAGCTACAAAACAATGCAAACTTGACCTCGACCTTGTGCTCTAAACAGACAATCCTCTTAAGCAATTTGTGTATCTTTTTAGGACCATTAGTACAATTCATTCTTAGTATTTCGTATAACGTCATTAGTTTTGTTTCTAATCGTATTCAACAAACAAAGGTTTAATTTCTTCATCGTCCGGTTATTTCACTCCATTCAAAGTTTCAGTCAAGTAAGGAATTTATTGCATATTGGTTTTCTCCGGCGACAATATGAACAGATAAAAAATAACGCTTTATTCATTTGTTACCCTTTTCCTATAAACATAGAGTTATTTAGTATAGAGTTCGATCGTTCAAGATTGTAACCATATTATTTTCCTTGGTATCCTCATACTCATTGCGTCAAAATAATTCAAATGTAATATTTATTTTGTTTATTTTCAGGTAAGTCTTGCTTATTACAATTAACCTTTGCCGCTGAACTGAAGTAGAGCACAAAAGAAATTCTGGTAAGTACAATAAGGGAAATTATGTTTTATCAAAATGTAAGAAATACTAGTCATACTAAGATCTTCATAATAAATGCAAATGTGAGATTTGTTGTTACCACTTCGCGATGGACAAAATTTGATTAAATTATTTAACTACGACATAATATACTATATGTATGTCACATTCACCTTTAATTGATATTTCCATCAACACTCTTCGTAGGAACAAGTAAGAGTGAATGTGAAATGGTTCAAAAGCCTCCAGGCTTATATGTTTTTCTCATGGATACCATTATCAGAGTTGGACCACCAGCTTTCAGATAATAATAAAAAACATAAAATCGGTTCACGCAGTCACAAGTTCTGAGGTAACAAACATAAAAAAAGAAAAAATACCCGTCGAATTGAAAACATCATTCTTTTTTGAAGTCGGCCAGAGTACTCCATTGTTTGCATCTCGACGTAAGAAATCGATGTGTCCTGCAATAAAGGCATGTTAATGACTCAAGGGCGTAAAATCGATTAATAGCCCGATTATAGAAAGGCCCGATTATCGATTACGACTCGATAATCGAGGGCTCAGGCGATTAGCGGGGTAAAACAGAATTAATTAATATGAAGGAGTTCGCCCTAATCGTCTTCTGGAAATGAATTACCAAATGAGTGTCATACGAATAATCTTTTCTATTTTTATTGTCACTTTGTTATTCTTCTGTGACAGTGTGTTCTCGGCTTTAGAATACGACCACGCCACGACATCTCGCGGCTGTCGTAAAAGGCGACTAAGTGAAAACATAATCAGCATCTACCTACGCAACAACTACATTTTAACCACCTCCGCGGCTTAATGGCTACTTGTTTGGAATAACAATCCAGAAGGCCCAGGTTCGTTTCCTAGTGGGTATACCTATCGGTTACCAGTTTGGTTGGTGGTAGGTAATTTCGTATGACCGCCTAGCTAGCTGCCACCATGTTACCTAAGTCTTCTGCCAAACAGCAGTTGTTCCGGTAAATCAAATCAAATCAATTTATTTAATTCGGAAAACTTAGGCAGAGGTACAGTTGGAATTGATACATAACAGATCGGCTAAGTTTTGCCCTGTAATGGACGTACGAAAGTTGTTTTTAACAAATATAAAGTTTACATATCATACAAAACGTATGAAAGGCGCCAGCGCCTCATTAGACCGAGTCCGACAGCCTTATCGTCACTTACCATCAGGGGAGATCAAAGCCAAGTGCAAATCCATCATGAATTATAAAACATCAACGTTGAGATCAACGTCAACAATGAGATCAACAATCCGCTTGCCAAGCGTGGTGATTATGGTAAATCCCTTCATGATAAAGACTGACGTGAGACAATGAGGGAGACTCATGTCCAGCAGTGGACTTCTGCCACTGACAATGATGACATTATAATATCAGATCAGCCTATTACTTGCCCGGGGTGTCACAAAATATGACTGTGGGCACTTTCCAGAAGTATAGCAATAGTGTTTTCATTTGTAGCACTAACGTCCTCCAGCGATAACCAATCACCACTTTTGAGACCACAATTAGGATCGCCATTACATGCGTAGTGTTAACGTTTAAAAGAAAAATCGCTTGTCGGGGTGATCTATAAGCAAGGCTCTATAAATGTAATATTCAATTTTATTGTAATATATGTACAAAGGAAATATATAAAGTTCAAATTTTGTTTTTCTGCTACAGTTTTATTTCAAGTCTGTATGTACTGTATGGAATTAACCACAGAAAAACGATATGATTATCGAATTGATTTCAACACATCAAATGCTTTTAAATTAAGCGACAAACATATTTATTTGGTTCATGTCTCGATCGAAACCGTTAAAAGAATGATGAATTCATAATATTTTCTCAACGCTGAATTTCTCAGTGTACCTTTGACTTTGACTTTGACGCTCTAGACTCGCTAGAACTATGTTCATAAGATAAGAATAATTAATGAAACCCTTGCTATCGTAACAAATTAATTGTATTACTAGTGAAATACATTCGGCAGTCCATATCCGTCTTGAATGAATGAATGAAATGAACGAAGCAAATGTTACTGAATCACGAAACTTTCGCTGCATGTGAAGACATATTGGATAATATTTCACATATAGGTAGCTCATTGGTAACTTGAAGTTTTAGAAAACTTACCGTCAGATTAAAGGAAGTCCAAACGTAAAATTATATTTTGCGAAAAGCACAACAAGCATGACCAAAAACTAGGACCTATTACGAGTATTAACTATTACTAAACTACTTATTAAATTATAATAATAGCAAACTAGCAAACACGCAATATTAATTACACAACATGTTAGCATTCAACTCCATATCAAGCTGTCTTCCATGGCTTCTGTAAAGTGTTTTCGACACCCAACACTTTTGTCTCTAGCTCTCGAAGAGTGAACGAAGTGAATGGAACGGCGCGAGTGAAAGACGTCACTTCCGCTCCATAAAGAGACATCAATCTTGCGTGTACTCGCTCTTCAGATTTATCTTTGATCGTAAATTTTGAAGATATTGGCACATTTCTATGTTATATTTGATTTTTGTACAACATTTTAGCTAGTTTTCGACCGACTACAAAAAAGGAGTAGGTTCTGAATTCGAGGGGTGTTATTTATATTTGTTACATCAGAGTTTTCGACTGGGTGAACCGATTTTGATGAACCTTTTTTTATATTTGAAAGCTGGTGCTTTCAGTGTGGTCGTTTCAATTTGGTGAAGTTCTGGCAATGGCACTCATAAGAAAATCATATAGGTCTTAAACTTGCAGTAGACTTTTAGAGCAGTTAGAGTCGGTTTCTAGTTCTTTTTGAACGCATTATATTTATTTCGTAACTCTTCAACATTTTAAACTAAAACCAAGTTTCAATAAATAGATCATATCTTCATATTTCATTAAGTACAACTTGTAAACTTGGCATGAACAAAATTTTGCTCTTGATTTCAGTAGTAGTATTTTAATATTAGTTATACATTGTTTACGTTCACTTCTCTTATCTTTGATTAGAATGAACGAAATCAAGAGTGAATGATGCCACTTCTACTTCATATAGATACATTGATCTTGCTCTCTCTGGATTTATCTTCGATTGTAAATTTTAAAGGAAATTGCAAGATTTTTATCATCATTCCTTGGGCATTTTTGTATTACGATAGGCGTCATTTTGAAATTCGGCTTTTAAATTGTAGAAAAGTTATTTCTTAGAATTAAATGTTTGTATAAGTTTCATTGGGGGAAAAGGTATGATGATGTCATTGTTAGGTTTGCTTAAGCCAACATATTTTTCACATGTATGACACAAATAATCCCGTGACCTATAAAAACATATGAAATTAACTTATTTAATTTAACGTCTCCCTTATTCAGATTGAACGCCTTTAGGCGAGGTGGGAAAGAGATGCCAGTCGTACTGTCTTTCTTTTTCATTTTTAGTTGCTGTAATTTTTTAAAGTGTGATGGGTTTGCACTCGGCCTCCATTGCACCTGATGGTAAGTGACGATAAGGCCGTTGGATGGTAAGCGTGCGCACCCAGAAGCCTCAATCTAATGAGGAGCTGGGTCTGATACCTTTCATACCAAAACACAACAGTGCTATTAACACAGCTCTTTGGCGGCAGACTTAAGTAACAGGTGGTAGCTAGCCAGGTTGACATAGTCCTACCACCAACCAAACCGAGTACCGATAGGTACCCCCACTGGGAATCGAACGCAGGACCTCCGGATTGTAAATCCAACATTTAGTCATTAGGCCACGCAGGCGGTTAATAAATAAATCCAATTAACACTAGGCACCAGTCGCTGTTTATGAAAATACCAAATCGAATCGCAAAACGTCTGATGTCGAATAAGAACTAAAATATGTACACAAATTACTGTATATTCGTTCGAATGTCTGTCTCTGATGTATACAAACTCTTTACAAAACGTTTACTGACTGATGCGATGAGTCAGCAAATTATAATGTGTATCGAAACGTTTTGATCACTGTGCAATTGAATTTCAGTCTACAATACTCATTAAATGACAGGGAATGGAAGAAAATCATTATTTTACCTCATGGTCGTTTTCTCGCGTCATTTTAGTCATTTAGATAAGGGCGACACGTATTCTTGTTTTCATATGATTTGGCCTCAATTTAGTTATTTAGTTTGGGAGTATATGTACGTTTCGATTCCCATTGAGGTTAACTATCCGTACTCGATTTAGTTGGTGGTAGAGTGACATTTGCAATGACTGCCTGGCTCCCTACCACCGTGTTACATTACCGTCTATCGTCACCCGCCAGTTAGGAGAGATGAAAGCCAAGTTTGCAAATTTTCCTAGTTTATTTATATTTGTTGAACTATAATTTCTAAAGACAATAATTCTCGCGGTCTATTTGATCATGATAAATAAAAGGCTTAAGTCTACTAGTAGAAAATAGAAAATGAGAATCCTTAAAGTGTGAGAGAGAGAGAATTCTTCATCTAACAAAATTTATCGCCATATTAAAATGACAATAATTTCTCACCAGCCCAGTGTGAAGCCAAGTGGCATTGTGAGATCGCTCATTATGAAAATAATGAGCACCAGCTTCGTATCGGCCAAACAAATCTAAAGAAACACAATAGAAGTACCTTTGCCGCTGATGACGTTATCGCCTAGTTTTATGTGACAAAAAATATTTACGATATTTACGACTTACGATAATATTGACTTCTTAGCACTTACAATTTGTGTTTAGACTTTTGAATAATTAAATGATATATGATAAATGAACGAAGACAGGAATTGTTAAAATATCCCGACAACAGTATGTGTAGTTTTAATCTAAATATACCTAAATCAATCATTAGATTAAAACGAATCTCTAAATAAATAATAAAAGTGCAGATCATTAGAAGAAAACGGTTGACGAAATTATCATTTTTTTATATATATTTTACGATGTAATTGAAAAGACTTAGAAGATACCGCATTAATCTCCGATTCTTCAACAACGCTCTTGTTGAAATTTGATACAAATACATAAATAAATTAATAAACAAGTAAAATTTTATATTTATTGATGAACGTTATGTATGGTTTATTAATTATTTATGTATTTGTATCAAATTTCAACAATATCGTGCCTTGTGCAAAGGTCGTGCTAACATAAAGAAGTCATTTATATTTATTTAACTAATTTACCGCATAATAGTAGTAATATAGTTACAAAATTTCATGCAGTTCTTAAGTAAAGTCGTGTTTTTACACAATCTCACTATTGGCGTCCTAAAAAGAGACGTTAAGACATTTCTATTTGCGTGTTTAGGATTCTATATTCTTTGCATTGACTCAATAACAAAACAAATTTTTCACACTCGCGATAATGAGAAAGGCAAGTGATCGTTATTTTATAATGTCCCATTGATCAACATCTCTGCTACACTGAACTTCATTAGGAGACAAAAGCACTTCTTGATCTAAAGACATCGTTAAAAATAATAATAGGTAGATTGATTGTTTATTTACCGGCAAGGAAGCGGAGCGAGTGCCTCATTAAATTGATGCTTCTGGATAATAACGCTTCTGTTTTTATTCTCGACAAATAGTATAAAACTTACTTTAAAAGTATATGACTACATTATACAGATTCTCTGTGATTGATTATATAGTGTATACATAAAAAAAATATAGCTGTTAGTTGTAATGACAATTGCTTTTCCTGTATCAGATAAATGAAAACAAAAAACAAATTAAGGTAACATGGTCAGTATAGTTCCCGGCTAATAACTTGAACAATAATGGGCATAGTGGGGCTAAGTTCACGCATCTTTGGTGACAGAGGGGCGCACGGGGGGACTGTTCGGCCAATCACGTGCCTCAACGCGTTCGAAATGACATTCCCCTCCCGAGCCCCACCAAAGAGACCCGAAAATCGTCTACTGCGCAGTCAAAGGTTCAAGTTTTTGGCCGGGAACTATACCTCGTTAACAATTATATCCTCTTTGCCTCGTTAACTTGAGGTTCCAGGGTACATCTACTTACGAGCTCGTGTCTAACAGTGGACTGTTCAGATGTTAACGGCATACGGTCTTACCGTTACTTACCATCAGGTTGAATGAGGACTTTCGAGCCTGCAGAATAAATGAGCGAGTTGAATCAACCATGTTAATTGTGTGAAAGAAAAAAATTCTATATTCCGAGCGAGTGCTCGCACGTACCATCCAGTGAGATGGAGGCCAAGTACAAAACTCACAATAAATTAAAAAAATTACAATGCATTGGCCTTCGAACCCTATAGTAAATGACAATAAGGCAATACGATATAATTAACTTTCCAAAAGAACTATAAACCAACTTCAACTACATCCCCCACTTAATGCAAATGTAAGACATAGGGTTTCCTTATAGAGTCCATTGTCAGAACTAAATTGAAATGAAACCACATGGAAATCACCACCTTTCAAATAAAAAAAGAATCACCCAAATCGCTTAACTCAGTCAAAAGTTCTGAGGTCATCAATCAACAACAAGTTATATATTAACTTGATGGTGGTAACTTAGCGCTTCCATTTATTGCTTTATCTTAACTTATTAAGTTACTTACCTACTAATCACAAAGCGTTACCGTTGTGCGAAAATTATAAACTGAATCTTTTCCTGCTCGTATTTCCGAAACGTGATTATTTTCTCTTGTATCTTCAATCTACTTATACTTTATTAGAACCTAATAATTAACGCTTTCAAAAAGAACTAGAAACCGACTACAACTGCCCTAAAAGTCTACAACATTTATCCTCTAAAATGTTCACCCTTGGAGGTAGAATTATCTGGGTTAACTTTGTTGATTTTATCAAAAAGCGCTGAAGCATTTTCGATAATATTTGCATGGGACCACTTATCAAGTATATTCTACCAAACAAAAAAAGAATCATCAAAATCGATTGATAATTGGCGGAGTTATCACGTAGCATAGAACATTAAAAAAACATACAGCCGAGTTGAACCTCTTCCCGTTTTGAAGCCGATTGAAAAAAGGCTAATTTGAAAGCGACCGTGAACAAACATTAACATTTCCTAACCTATCGCAGCATGGCAACAGCAGCGCGTTACCGGGAATTCGCTTAGAATGCTCCCATACAAAATTTCTTTTGCCATAAGCTTTTAAAATAGAATAACCTAGAAATAGAAGATCGGATTATAATATCGCGAAATAAATATCATTAACGTAGAACTTTATTGTGAGCTGAGTGAATGCTGTCGACACCAAAAGAATTCTCTCTAACAGGCTTCCATAGAAAACGTCGAGTCCCTATTCAAGTAAGAGGTAGCGCTGGGTTCAACTTGTGTTGGCCGCTATTAGCGCAGTTTACAGTGCATTATGTAACCGTTCCAGTTAACCTAATAAGATTCAGTGAGATATTTCTGTTAAACTGCTTTGTATAATTTTACGATAAATCAATTTTGTATTTGGCCACCTGCTTACCTGGTCGTAATTGAAAAATGTTTTAAAATAATAATCAATATCAATATCAATCATGAAATGAAACCAGTTTGCAACTGACCCTGTTTTAGAGTTCCGTACCCAAAGGGTAACAAACAGGACAGGAGTAATAACTAAGTCTTGGCTGTACGTCCGTTGGTCTGTCTGTCCGTCTGTCACCACGATGTATCTTCCGTGATAGTAAGACAGTTGAAATTTTCACAGATGATGTATTTCTGTTGCCACTATAACAGCAAATACGAACAACCAGAATAAAATAAATATTTAAGGGGCTCCCATAAAACACACGTGTATCTAAAAATATTACATCGGATTATAATGTCAGAAAATGAATAGGAGTCAGTATCAAGTTGTATGTTAACATACAACTTGATAGTGACTCACAATTTTTCATTGTTTACACACTCTTTATTATTATTATTGTTCAAAACGCCATCTAGGGACCATTATCTGTGTAACGGCTACTGCAGCTATGAATCCGAGACAATAACTTCATCTCATATTGTTAGATAAGTACTTATCAAGGCCAGCTATTCTATTTTAAAAGATTTTAACATGACAAATTTTGTAAGGAAGCATTCTGAACGAATTCCCAACTAGTCCCGCCCCATCTTTACGTCCGCGTGAATTACCCACAGTATAAAGTAATAATTTATTAGGTATCAATTGGTGACAAAAACGTCATCGAGACGTTCCCTTTTAAAAATTATATACATGACTTGACATTTTTCTACATTTCATGTTTTTGATGGGTAGTCGGTGAAAGATAGCAGGAGATTCCATAGTACGTCAAAAGACCAAAGGCCCTTTGTCTACCCACATGGGATGTCCGGAAGTTAGATGTGGTTTCACTTTATGTTGATTTTGTTGGTAAGCTTTGGCAGTAAATGCAGGATGGCGTTGTTCCTATAACAACTCTGAAGAAAGAACGCAACTGAGAATATTAAATTACAAAATCAGATTTTGTTTTGCTGGTCAAGGATAACCATATCCTAAGTTTAAATAATATCTCTATGTAGCCTACTTTTGATGTGAGTTTTATTAACTGTAGATTAGCTACGATCTCACCTGTGCCTGCTGAGGTGCCGTTTCATCCTTAGCTTGTTTTTGTAATTTTTAGGTGAATATGGTTGTAGCCAGTCACTAAAAATTCTAATTTCACATCCAACTAGTATGTTACAAACGTGTCCGTTTTTAGGGTTCCTCACAAGGAAACAAGAACCCCTATGGATCACTACAGTGTCCATCTGTATGTCTGTCATCTCAGGAACGCGTGGAGGTATCAAATTCAAAATTAATAACAAATAAGTAAGTCTGTAAACACTTTCATTCGTGAATTTTTTTTACTTTTCAGTCAACGCATTAAGAGCATATGGCTGTTCATGTCGCAATTTTTACGACCTATAGGGTACTTCCCGTTGACCTAGAATCCTGAAATTAGGCAAAAAGTAAGTTCTTACAGCACAGGTATAAAAATAAATCTGAAAACAAAAATGTTCGAATTATATCACAAATTTATGTGAAAGCTTGGTGCACGCGTCCGATTTGCACTTGGCTGCTTTTTAACCGACTTCAAAAACGGAAGAGGTTATCAGTTCAACGGATATGTTTTTTTCCTGTTTTTTAAAATGTTTGTTGCCTCAGAACTTTTGACTGGGTGAACCGATTTCGATGATTCTTTTTTTATTTGAAAGCTGGTGCTTTTTTTGTGGCCCCACTTCAAGTTGGTCTAGTTCTGACAACGGCATCTATGAGCGATATTAATTTTAAATTTGCCTTAGTAAAAGTAGACTTTCAGGGCAATTGAAGTCGGTTTCCAGTTCTTTTTGAACGCATTTACTTGTTCCAAACTCACAACGTCAAAGCATTCCGTGTGACATTCGCCTCGCTATAAATATAATTCACCGCACTATATTTATTGCAACGACACAGAGTTTAACTGGATCGATACTGCACTATTAATAGGATATTGATGCGATGACCCGTGCTTGCCGACCGTTATAACATGCGCTATCGGGCTCGGCACGTGCTTTCTACTTGAGTACTAATTGAGTCGTGTACATTATTGTAATACTTCAACTTTGATGAAGAATTTTTAGCATAAACCTGCGTCTGTGAATCTGTCCTGCTTTCGCACTCATAATCCGCCGAATAAAAAAACAGGACGGCAACCTTTTCATCTGTACGTTGGTTGCTACCTTGTTACTACACTATCTATTAAATTTACAAGTACAACGGGAAAAATTTCAGGCAGTAACGTGGCTGCAACATTGTTCGGTTTTTATTGGTATTTATATAATGGCCTTCATTTTACCAATCCCACATGCAAATGCCTATAAGGCTGTAAAATCTATGCTTAGAAGCATACATTTATGAATGGTTCTATTTCTTATCTTGTCCAAATTTGGTCAATTAACATTATTTTTGATTGATAGATTAATTAGACAGGCAGATATAGGTAAGCCGAATTACTACTACCAAACGAAGCGAATAACAAAAATTGAATATCTGTCAAAATGAAAGGAAAATCTTCATCGGTAAATCCTACTAATATTATAAGTGTGAAAGTTTGGATGTTTAGATGTTTAGATGTTTGGATGTTTGTGACGCTTTCACGGAAAAACTACTGAATGGATTTGAATGAAACTTTACAATAATATAGCTTATACATCAGAATAACATATAGGCTATAATTTATAAAGACATATTGTGTAAATTATCCAAAATCACACTTATAATATTAGTGGGATTACATGGGCAATTTTGGCATAACAAAAACGCGTTGCCTAGCAACCGACCATAGAATATGTAAATTCGTATATGCAAACTTTCGCGTTTATAATATTGGTGTGAAGACTATTTGGATGTACTACGTCAGATATTGAAATTTATTTTGTTTCTTTAAACTATTATTACTTATGCTGTATAATAATTTGTCATATACGTCACCTGTGCCCATCGAACAAGTAGAATACATCCTGAAGTACACGCGGACAAAGTCGCGGGCGGAAGCTAGTATTTCATAAAACAAAGTTCAGTGGTTCGATCTAAAATTGTTGCGTAACAATTTTTGACATGCTACGACACATTACTACGACAATTGAAGCTACAAGTATTGCTACGAAAGTCGTAGGCCCGTTTAAGACTCGCAGAAGCAATTCGCTGCACAGATTTTAATCTTATTTGTTAGCCATTAATCGAATTTATCGCACCCACGAGATAAGATATATTTGCTTATTCAACAGTGTTTCGATGTATTGATTATAAACACCACATAAAATACATTTGTGTTAAAGTAACCATTTACATTCTGTACATGGAACTTCTTTTAACCGACTCTGTGGCCTAGTAGCTAAAAAGATTTTGAAAGTCTTACTGGCTAGCTACCATCATGTTGCCTAAGTCTGCCACCAAACAGCAATATAAATAGCACTGTTGTGTTCCAGTATGGAAATCAGCAAAGCATGAGACTCATTTACTTGAGGATTCTGAGCACACTTACCAGTCATTTAGAGACCAAACTTAAATCCATTATCAATTTAACAAAAATTGCAAAGCGATGCCTTTATATTGATAATCAGCTGCATAACTCCACTGTTAGCTATGTGACTCCCATTGATCGCTACTCGTTCGGCTTTCCATGAGGAGATTTAATAGCACCTTCTAGATCAACGCGTATCGTCGACCTCATCGTCACTTAACATGAGTTGAGATTGAGGTTAAGCATTGGTCTATCTTTTATACTATACTAGCTTCCGCCCGCGACTTTGTCCGCGTGTACTTCAGGATTTATTCTACTTGTTCGATAGGCATAGAAGGCATCTATCTCCATTTCCAGCATAAGGTACAAAATACTGTTTATTCTGTTACGTAGGCTAATAGTTTAAAGAAACAAAAGAAATTTCAATATCTGACATTCAAATAGTCTTCACACTAATATTATAAACGCGAAAGTTTGTATATACGAATTACATGTTCTATGGTCGGTTGCTAGGCAACTCGTTTTTGTTATGCCAAAATTGCCCATGTAATCCCACTAATATTCTAAGTGTGATTTTGGACAATTTACACAATATGTCTTTATAAATTATAGCCTATATGTTATTCTGATGTATAAGCTATATTATTGTAAAGTTTCAATCCAAATCCATTCAGTAGTTTTTCCGTGAAAGCGTCACAAACATCCAAACATCCAAACATCCATACATCCAAACATCCATACATCCAAACATCCAAACATCTAAACATCCAAACATCCAAACTTTCACACTTATAATATTAGTAGGATATATGTATATGTACAGGTATATTTACCATAATCACAACGCTTGGCAAGCAGGTTTGTAATCACAGCCAAATATTGTCGACATACAAAAAAGGTACTACGACTTCATTTAAATAATAGACAATTTATATGTATGTATGTATGTAAATCGTGCTTTTATTTATTGTTACGTTTTTTTTTCTTTTCTATATACATTATCTTCTTCTGTAATACATACTTTTTTGTTTATGTACATGTATGTAGATCTACTTTCACTATATTTATTTTTTTAAAGCTCTAGTGTGAGTGCCGGGAGAAATCTCTCGTTAGGGATAGGCAACTCCAATTGTACAATTTTAGGTATAATTGTCTTTTGAATTATTATTTTTATATGTACAATAAACAATAAACTTTCCTTATTGGGATTATTTAACGATGTGATTCCAGTTACAGAACAGTACATTTAATTTACACATTATAAAATATTGACAAACGAAAGTGTCTATCCTAGTTGAATACGGACTCTAGATGTCCGTGCATCTCGCCGACGAAATTGGACAGTGTAACGTATTCTAGTCTGACTCATCGGATCCAGGGATCCGATTTGATTGGCCCAATCAAATTGTACCTCGTATTGATGCTTTTCAAAGCCACGCTGAAATTCTATTGCAGTACGCACAAATAAAATGCTATTAGATTATTGGAAATGCTTTCAGTATTGTTGTTTACAAATAGTGTCGGTAGGGTATGAAAGCGATTCGGAAGGTCATAATATATTAAATTTAATTGTTAAGGAATTTTATTATGGAAATTTGAGGTTAGCGGATTAAAATGTAACTGTTTGTTGATAAACTGTATTGATACTCGTATATTATTTAAAACAACAACAAATGCTAAATTACACAAAATTCATAAAAGTTAGATTACACACAGTTGTATGTTAATGATACTCATTATGCGACATTACAGTCCGATGTCATATTTTTATATAAAAATGACATATTTATTTTAAAAGATTCTGTAATATCCAAATATAATTAAACCTGTACGGAATAAATTGAAAATTTGAATGTCCGAAATATATATACCAAACATATCAAAATTTGTTAAGTTTACCAACTGTACGCAAATGGTATATTCAGGCACCAAGGACCATGGTAATTACCATATAATAAGTATGAATACAGAATTATTTTAATTAAAACACGGATTATCCAAACTCATGAATGGTTGGACTAAGTTTGTTCAAAATAATAAAATCATTTATATTCACTCCATAAATATTTACAATTTAAATTAGAATCTTGGTTAAGAGAGTGACACCATTCTCATTTATAAATCTATTAATAATTTTAAATCAAAGTAAAAGTCTAATTAGCCATTTTGTATTTAAAAATTAAGAATCTGAAAAATGCTTACGAGTAGCTTTTATAGAAATTCGTCGGAGATATTTCAAAGCTAATGGAAAATGGAGGCAATATTTTGATAGAACATCGAAAGATACTATTCTGTTTCATTTTTATTTGAACGATTCAATCGATGGCCATGAAGTTTGAAAAGCTATCTACCTTTACTTCGTATTGAATCCGTTGGGAATTGATAACACAACTATTTAAAGCATCAAAAATCCCAAATGGTTTTGCTTTTTGATAATAATCATCCCATGTCTTGATGGAGGATGTCAGCAAGGATGTGATTGAATACAAATTCCAACGTCAACTTTACACAGGTGCGTACGTAATCCTGACATCTTATTGCGATCACCAATCTGTCTAAAAGTGATCATAACAAACACTCCGCCACTTTTAACCGCTTCAGTGGCCTAATGGCTAAATGTTGGACTAGCAACCCAGAGATCTCGAGTTCGATTCCCAGTAGGTGTACCAATCGGTATTCGGT
Organism: Carcina quercana; assembly: GCA_910589575.2. Lineage (NCBI taxonomy): Eukaryota > Metazoa > Arthropoda > Insecta > Lepidoptera > Depressariidae > Carcina > Carcina quercana. The sequence continues at coordinate 3,447,506 of OU342446.1, read as the reverse complement.
TTGGTTGGTGGTGTGTTTCTTATGTCCGCCTGGCCTAGCTACCACCATGTTGCCGAAGTCTGCCGCCAAACATCAGTGTTAATAGCACTATTGTGTTCCGGTATTAAAGATATCAGAGCCAGCGACTCATTATCTTAAGGCTTCTTGGTCCGCTTACCATCCAAAGGCCTCATCGTCATGCCAACCCATCTTAAAAAACCACGAGCTAATTTTCCGCTGGCAATGATAAAAATAAGATTGAATAAATTGCAAGCGACTCTGCATTCAATAGGCCTGTACTATCACGTCGATATCAGACTCTATTTGTCCAGATTCTAGATTAAATCCAGATTAGCTCCGGACCTAATGAGAGAGCCCAGACCTAATGACGTCAGAGCTGTAGTCTTTGTGGGGAGTGCTTGCTCAGTGGCGATGCCGCACCGATAGCTAGATCCCCTGTAGTAATAGAGCCCGCATGGAGGAAATCATACGTGAATCCCGGTGCTTACTAAACTTAGTGCTGGGATACAGGTGGGTAGGAAACCAAATCGAAACCGGAATCGATTTTTTACGTCGTACGTAATCGTAAGTTTATGTAGCTATATTGGTATTCGTTATAAATTTTACGAATACTAATATAATGTAAATGATAGTTTGTTTATTTGCTAATGTCCAATTGGCACCTCAATTGGACATACGATCGTGATAAAATTTTAAATACACGGCGATAATGGACATTTTAGGGCTAATTGCAAGGCGCACTCTGGAAGAGGCTTATATCCAGCCGTGAACTGACAAGCTGTACATGATAATTAAATGACTTTTTCTTCGGTTCTTTGTGTGAATCCCGTTGGCTAATTTATTTTATACTGTAGCTGATCTCGAAGACAGACAACAAAAAACGAACTTTCGTGATTTACCATACTATCATTCTTGGCAAGTGAATTGCCGATGGCACTCACAATAAGACATTATTCATTCATAGATCACGGTTTTGGGGAGTCTCCTAGTGTTTTCATGAGTTTGATCCTCACTGACATTATTCACACCACTCTACAATAAACCATTTTTAACCGACTTCAAAAAAGGAGGAGATTATCAATTCGACGTTTTTTTAAATGTTTGTTCCCTTAGAACTTCTGACTGGGTGAACCGATTTGAATGATTTTTTATTTATTTTGAAAGTTGGTGCTTCCCGTGTGGTCCTATTTCAACTTGATCCAGTTCTGACAGCGGCATCAATGAGAAAACGATATAAATCTCAAATTTACGTTAGTAAAAGTAGACTTTTAGGGCAATTGAATTCGGGTTACTACCGGCAACTAAACCAATTAATGATCATCATAGATAATTAGCTGCAGAAGTCCACTGTTGTTTATAAGTAGACTCCATTATGGACTTCAGAATTTTATCGGAATCCTGGTTATCGATGTTACGAAATAATAAGCAGATAAGATTAAATTATCCTGCCAAATCATCGGGAGGATAAGTCATAATCAACACGCTTAGAAGGCAGACTGGAGCAGTAAAATTGTTACATAGCTAAGTGCTGCTGCCTATCCTATCTATCCTATCCTATTCTAAAGTCAAAGTGACACAATTTATAGTTATGAAATATTTGATAGCGGTCTTGTTTTCGGTTCCGGTATATTCTCATCCCTAGTGTGTCACAGCTAGTGGGCCGCATAATAGCAGCGATTTGCGGCTCCGAGAGAAATCAATTTGTCCCGCCCGTAACGACGGGCTGAACCGACCGATCTAACTTATCTGTGGATTGAAAGACGCCATTTGTATCTCTTTTGATACAGCCGCAGGTAGAATAGATTAGGACACGCGTGTGAAAAAATTAGGTACAGTCTCATGAATTTTCCGGGAACTGTACTCGAATGTTGATGGTTTTATTTTCTACTACAAACTATATTAGTATTCTTTATACTACATTAAAACGATAGCAAAAGCAACAATAAATTTTTACTATAAATATATTTTTCCTTCACTGAAATGTTTAATGAATTTAAAAGAAACTCTGTACCTTTTGCTAGTAGAATTTTCATGACTAAACGGCTGCATCAGTTTGAATATGGCAATTTTTTTATATTGAAGATACACCAACACTTGACCTCAATTAGTCTAAGGCACAGGTAGAGGTATAGTGTAGCGTTAGATGCACTTCCCTCAAAATAGTGCTGGCGGCGCCTAACCGCCAACCAACACAAATCAATTTCTTTTTATTTATTTTCGTGGTCCTAAGATGCATGATGCCCAGTAGGCAGCGGAGCGCGACGGCATCCGGGACACGATACCAGGTGCGACATGGTTTGCGGTGCCGGAACCATCGTATCAAAAACAAATCCATTACCAACATAGGAGGCCTAAAATAATTTTAATTATGAGTAATCAAAAATAAATCGTATCCCCTTAGTTCACTACTGAGAGTCCTAAATGAACCCTATCTGTATACAAATTAAAATTACTAAAACTTCAGATTGAAATAGCTTCACTTGAATCGACCTGTTCTAATGTAAATACTCATATACCTGCAAAGGTCTATTCGAAACTGAAAGTAAGACAACTATGTGACCAATTTACAAGTTTCGGGAGCAAATTCTCGACCGCTGGGCTCCAGAGAACACACGTGTCGAATTCGTCACTTAATTACCCACCTCCAAGTTACACTAAGTTACGAGTTCAAGAGTAACCGCATTGTGTCAGTGACGGTTACTTAAGCGTATGTATAACTTAAGATACAGGATGAGTAACTCAGGACAAAGATGTACTCGTAGGTCAACTTTCAGAGGTCATTCATAATACGAGCGACCCGCCCTAGCTTCGCACGGGTGCAATGTGCTGTTGTGACGTAACTCAGCTTCTAGGCAGCGTACCATGATGAAATTTGCACCAGATTTTAAACAAAATCTTTGTCAATACGATTGTTAAAACCGCATCCAATTTAGTGAACTCGATTTTGCGTGATACGCATTCAAACAGAGAATAGTACAGACAAAAATTCGAAAGATGCTTGATTTGGCTTCTATTGCTCTTACAAAGACCGATCATACTATTTTTTCTTAAACATTTTATAGTTACACACCGTACACGTTTAATAATTTTATATCACATCAAATCAACAGCCTATATACGTCCCCACTGCAGGGGCTCAGGTCTACTCACCCGCAGAGAGTGTATGGGCCATAATGCACCACGCGGGCCCAGTGCGGATCGGCAGACTTCACATGCCTGTTCAAGACATGCAGGTTTCCTCACGATGATTTCCTTCACCGTTAAACAATCTGATAATGTACTAGAATTGAAAAACAACTCATAGGTACACGGCTGGATTCGAACCCGGAACCCTCAGAGTGAGAGTCGCGCCTTATCCATAATTTTATATGCGACAACCCAAAACCAGCATCAAGTGCTATGGCGATTTCACTGACCAAAGTTTCATATAAATTACCTTTTGATACGACTTCAAAAACGAAACTCCAAAATTTAAACAAAAGACGCTGTGTTCTCGAGTTCGATAGTTTTATCATAATATTTTAAAATAGGACTTAGGCTTTGTGTAGTAATTATATAAAATAGGACATAGTATGTTGGAAAATGAATATAATTTACAGCCAACTTCATAGTGAATCATAGTTTTGATTGTTAAACACTATTTTTCGATTATTGTTCAAAACGCCTTCTATGAACAATTAGCTGAGTAAAGTTTATGTAGATGACTTTATCGTTGTAAGTTGTACGGTAAAGATACTCACTTCCCAACATTACAAGACAAGAAAAGTATGGAAGCATTCTGATAGTTATGAGAGAGAATTCCCGGTTATAAGGCGCCAACATACAATACCGTATTTGCTAACGATGTACTTCAATAATCTTTATGTTGTAAGGCCTCGCTAGACTATTAGTTCCGATATAGTTTGACAACAACAAGTTCAATGTTCTCGAACAAAGTTCCACCTCGATTACGTTTGGCAAGTGAGGAGGTGATTTGTTCAACAACTTCCGCGCTCACTACAAATTGAAGGGAAATTGAATGGGAGCCGTACAACTGACGCTTGTTCGATCGAATGTCTGTGACAATAATCTCGAAGGGTTGACGAGAGGCGACGGTAATAATAGGTGCTATGGTTTAAAAATAACGATCTGATAGTTTGCATGTTGCGATTGTCATGAGTGGGTGATGTGAAATTGGTGATGATATGATTTTTCTGACCTACTGTTTTATAAAGTTCACTTTTTCCTCCTCCTGCTTTCAATTCACAAAAAATGCAAAAAACCTGCTCTGCTGCTTTTACAATAGTATTTTTAACATGTTTTATTTTATTTAAACAATTTATTGTACACGGAAAATATTTACATAACACAAAAACAGAAAAGTATATACAAAAGAAACAGCTTATTTCTAAAAGAAATTTCTTACAGCAGTCCTAGGTTAAGGAGAAATAGTGAAGAGAGGAGGGCAGTTAGGCGTGTACGATATAATAAATATAATGAACGATTACATAAATACGAGATACAAAAAACAAACTAATATAAATCAATGATAATAATACATACTTTACACACAATAATTATATAATATTAACTTATGAACTAGGTACTTATATGCGATAGAAAAGTTAGTAGACGTGTTTCTTGCAAAATATTTTGATGTATGTCACGGAGACGATTGAAGCTTTTCATACTGCAAATACAAATATACTATTATATAGGTTAAAAACTTAATTTGATCTATGTGTGAGAAATGTGTGCGAATATAACTCAATTTTTAAAATTTATTTTTTCTTATTCTGTTCACAAACAAATGTAGACGAATAAATACAAGAGGACGTATACAACATATTTTTACCCTATGGTGAAGCTAAGAGAGGTTGAGGAATTTAACAAGCGGTGTAATACATGTATTAAAATCTGTTACCTCATATCTTGTAAATTACTCGCCGTATTTCCACAAAAAGGGTATCATTTGAATCGTCGTGCTCTTTCATAGGTTACAAGCTATATAATATCACATTGAAATCCAATACCGGCTTATTGAGGACACAAATAGCCAATAATAATTACTGATATCTTGTTGTAATCACCACACCGCGTGATAGCGTAGTTATAGTAGAAAGCCGCTTAAACCAAACTACCTCTACAAAACAGTTGGAAGGACTCACAATTAAATCTTTAGTAAAGTGACAGTGAATTTAGCGCCGTCAAACAATTTGAATTAAATTCAATTTGAATATTATAATTCAATCAAAATCAATTCAATTCAATCAAAATCAATTCAATCAAAAAAAATATGTTTAACTTTCGTCAACCAAAGCTAGTTGTCACTTTCTTTTAGCCAAATTTAAACTAATTGTGCTGTCTTTCTTTACAAATATATATATAAAACCGTTTACGTCAGTGTGTCAAACAAGTTATGCGTCATTCACGGAACGTTTGACGTCCATGACATGCACAAAATTAGCTTCGTCATTCAAACTGGCCTACTTGGTAATTTGTCGACTGTATCGTCTTAGATGGTCGACAACAATAAAAATTATTTATTCACTGACATTTTAAATGCAAATGTCACTGTGGCAAACGCTTATTCAACGCTGGAGAAATAAATTTTAATTTTTACCCGACTTCGGAAAACGAGATGGTTTTCACTTTGTCTACGAGTATATATTTTGTTTGAATATATTTGTACACTATTTGAAAATTCAAGTAATAATCTGAATATGTTTAGAAAATAACAGAATTTTATTTTTGCGTTTATTTTATTGTACTAAATCATTCTTTTTGTACTAAGTGACAGCGTCAAATGACATTTTATTGACGCCATCTTTGTATCAACTTTACGTCTTCCTGTTTCGTGCGTTTTAATATGTTTTTGTACAAATAACCAAAATATACAAAAATGGTAACTGAACCCCTTTCATTTGATATTGGCCTTTTATAATTATAAGTGTACAAGACCAGACAACGTGTCATTTTATTAAACGCTCTATTTTAAATACGTTTTATACATTTTAAATATGGCCGGTAAAACAAATACTCTAGTAAGTAAGTGTAGTGTAACCTCGGCTAAGTACTACACTATCACAAGTCATTAGCGCCGCCGAGCCGCACCAGCCGCTGCCGGTTTCAAGCTGCGAGTAACTTAGTTTGCCGTGCTCTAAGTTGGTACTTAGCTGATCCTAGAATCGAATTCTATTCTTGCAACGGTTACATTATGTTTGTAGTAAAAAAAAGTTGCAATATTTATGTTAGTTCTACGATGTCTTCATTTCGTTTACGCAATTGTTTTTTAGAGTTCCGAATCCAATTGATCAAGTCACAGACCCTCAGTCACATGAAGCGCACGTCGTCTGCGATATGTCGACGTCATCTTCATCATCGTCAGCCAGGAATAGTACGCCACATCGACCGGTCCCGAGCCACCTGCATCCAGCAACTCCCCGCGACCTTAACCAGGTCGTCGGACCACCCCATCGGTTAACAGTTCTTCGAGTGATGTCGACATAATGCTACTGAAATTTATTATTTGATAATCTATTTGCTACTATAAAACATCAAAATAAGTTACTTGTATCTCAAAATAAAAGCTTTTAAAAATAAATATTAAAAGCTCTCTAGCTTCACGATCATAAAAATTCATCAACGTTTCCAAACGTATCCACGCAATTCAATCCAGGTTTTAATCGCTAAGCAAACTAACTTAGCTCTGAGTTGTGTCTCAGTTAAGTAAACTACCACGCTGTGAGCTTAATTTATTTCTTCAGTAGTGGCTGTTTATTTCATTTAAATTAAAACTACTGTCGCTTCTCGCTTCGAAATGAAAACTTTGAAGGTTTAAAAACGCATTTCTTTCAATTTAGACTACAACAAAGGAGAAGGAGCTATTGTATTTCTTTGTTTTGAATACTTTGTAAATTGTAAGAATACTTTGTTAGACAATAGTGCTATTGCTTGGGACTGGAAATGCGGATAGTTTTGCTTGCGCTCTCAGAATGAAGAATACTATACGAAATCTGAAACTGCGGGCTTATTATATGTATGTTCTTATTATTAAAAGAAAACAAGAGCTAGGAATCATTTTATTTAACAATAAGTTTTCACTTGCCCATTTTTCCTGATGGTAAGTGACTATAAGGCAGTTAGATAGAAAACTTGCTCACACAGAAGCCTAAAGCTAATGAGAGCACCTACTTCACTTTGAGACTGGAACACAACAGTACTTTTAACACCGATGTTTGGCGGCAGACTTGAACCAGGCGAACATACAAATAACCCTATACAAACTACGATAATAGAATTAACTATTTTGCAAAAAAAATTGAGGATATTTTTGTTTGGGTTCAAGCAAATGGATTCAAATATTTTAAATGTATTTGGAGGTTATCATAATCACGATTGATTACAATCAATCACACTTATATTTCTAAATGTTAAAATACGCTTTTTTGTTACTTCTTCGTCGTGATGAAATTTGCGTAATGGTCAATGCTATAAGTCCTCTTGAATTCTCTATAGTCGCTTTCAACTACGCACACGGGACAGGATGGAGATTTACAGTCTTACCACAAAAAATATTTTAACTCATAGTTAAATACCAGTTTAGTTAGACAGTATTAAAAAGATAAACACTGCATAGTCACACATACACTTCTTTTACACATATATTTAATGCCTTACATACTATATAGGGCTTTCCTGAAAACCAGCGCTATGGCTACTGCCATAGCAGATGCTGAGATTAGTTTCTGTTTCTGTTTTCTGTTTCATAGACAATTGTTTTATTTTGTTTACCACAAAACCATATCCAACGTTTGTTTACTTAGGCACGATTTATCTTGACGTATCTTTATTTTATGTTGACACCTCTAGAAAACGTTTCATTGAAAGCATTTTTTTAAATTTAACATAATTTTTATTTATCAAATTGATTTGATTCAGTAATTTCTACATTATAAAAATATACGAAATATATACTTTATGTAATATATAAACGCACGCTTGCTTTTGTTGCCGTACATTTGGTGGATTGACAATGCTAAACTTTTTTAAATAAACAATTTTATACATCCAATGGAACGTGATTTTCACTGACATGAGGTCAGTGTCAGGTGTCAGGTTAATTTTATTCTCTCAATCGAATCTGTGAATCGAATATTAAAATTGAGCTATAGTTTATGCTATCGTGAGGAATATTGTCCTTAATTATATCAACGATTATTCGTCTCGAGTCATGCGTGGTTTCGTGTGGACGTGACTACGTTTATTTTATTATAAATTGCGAAGCGTGGCGCTAGCCGCTGCGACGTCAGCGTCATGGGCGAGGAAAAACTCGTGGCGAACTCCTCGTGTTCCTGCAACAGAAGCTGGATGTAATGGACGAAGTCAGAGCGTTGCAGATATGTAAGTCAAGCTTCAGCGAGGCTGACATAGCTGCGGCGAGGAAGCTGCAGTACGCGGCTCTCAATAAGAGCGACCAGATGATGTCACACAGACGTGAAGGGACACCGAAGAGCCTGCAGGATATCATCACTGTGCTTAAAGAGACCGATCCTGACGACGTGCCTACGTTTGTAGCGAAGGAGTTGCACAAGGTGCCTCCCGTCACCGTGACCATGTCGACGTCACCAGCCTCCTCAGCCTCCAGTGAAACAGCTTGCTGCTGGACACAAAGAAGCTGAATCACCGCGACGTGATTTTGCTTCAGTGGTTTTCGTCGCTAACAAACGAACTGTTCAAGCCCAGCAGCCGGTGTTACCGAAGGCGCAGACGACCACGAGCCAGCAGCGGACGCGCGTCCGATTTGATGACACGGACGAGGATGTATTTCAGAAAGTCAAGACGAAAAAGGCGTACCGTAAACGAGTGACTCGGAACCGCTGCGGAACCGCACCCACAGGGCCCAACTACCTGCTGCGCGCTGAAGTTCCAACCACGGCCACGTATCTGTCACGCCTACATTTCATCACCACCATGCAGGACGTCACAGAATATATATAGCAGAGGTCCAACTAGACCGTGAGGATGGCGCAGCTGGAGTCACGCCACGGTACATCATTCAAGTCGTTCGTGGTTCGAGTCCCGACCTGCAAGCTGACCCGTCGCTTCAGAGGAAAGATAGCGACCAACACCACCAGAGCGGCACCAACGTGCCATAGTAAATAAGTGTGCACAATATTTTTGTAGTGTGTAGTAGTTTAACTTAATGTATTTTATTGTATTGTATATATCCTTATGGGTCATTGTTACCTGAAATAAATGAATAATAATAATAATTTCCCCGAAAGTTTTACTAAATCTGTAGCGTTTTCGAAAGTTGCGCTCGTTGTAATGTTCAAATGTATTTATTCGCACTGTTAAAACGGTCACGATAGTTGTCCATTAATTCCACGTCTTCAAAATCATTAAAATCAACAAAGTCTACGAAATCTATTGCGAATTCCGGCAGAGAATGTTATGACAGGCTACAATTCAAATTAAAGTTTTATGTTAAGAGGCTATCTTGGTAAGACCACGTGGCCGCGTTCAAGGTTGCATTGTTTTGTAGCTGTCCCTCTCCGAGCCCTATCCTACCCGAGCTCGTACGGTGAGACAGCATACACTACGCGAAGTTATCAACCCGTTATTTGGATGTTTCGTAGTCCAGTGATCATTTGAAGGATACAGTATATTATGTAGCCATTTTTTCAATACAGTATATTAATAAAATTTCAGATGTCGGTGTTTTTCCAAATTGTTCTAAATTAATTCATACTCTTGTAAAACAGGTTCAAAGTTGGGGCTTTTTATTACCGAAAAATACAATACTTTGACGCCCTGTAACTCTGGAAGTATATATTTAAACGAAAATTTAACTCACCACCGACACAGATATTTGTTTCTAGATTGTGCCTTGAAAATTTCATAGATTTTCATAGCTTAATACTCAAAATATGACTGGACTACGTTTGTATGGGCGCTTTGACAACAGCATACCCTCTTTTAAGCAGTGTCTAAGCTGACATCGGCTAAACATGCATTTGTGGTAACATTTTTTCAAAAAGTGTGTCTAAAGCTTGTTTATCTTTTTTGTGGTAAGACTGAATATGTTTAACGCTAGCTAAATATTTGTCGGGATTAAAGTAGCTGATAACCTTTTACAAAAAAAGTCATCCTGACTCAACGAAGTTCACGATCTGAAGGAAAAACTAACTTACAAACCCACTTTCACATTTATTAAATGTGAATGGATAATTGAAGAAACTATACAATAAACTGTATTGAATGACGTCAAATATTTCCCAGTCTGTGCCACAATCGACTTCAAAATGCCTCTTTAGTGCTTCTGAAATGGAAGTTCTAAAACTATGAAATTTTAATTAATGTGTATCCTTTGTGCACGAGCTAATTGTTTGCTGAAACACTGCACTGAGAAACGATTAACGGAACTGAACAGAATAAAGAATATAGACGCTGAAACATGCTTGAATTAGGTTTATATTCAAGCCTAATTCAAGCCGCATCAGTGAGCTCCATGGAATTTATGTACGAATGATAAAAATCATTACCATTGGCTATTCGGTGGAATACATCGAGCGGAAACCTGCACACTCCTGAGGAGAAATTTAAAGCTGTATGTGTACTGTGTAGTCTACCAATCCGCACTGGTCCCGCGTGGTGGACTTATGTCCCATACACTCTCTGTAGGAGAGTAGGCCTGAGCCTGAGCCCTGATGACTCCAACATTAATTAAAGCCAGAATACGTGACCTCTCAGTATTCTGAAAACAGCATAGTTGCTTGCTCTCCAAATGTTTCAAATAGTCTCATAAAGGCGGTATTAAGATTCAAGGCACCTCTTATAGTAGCATTCAGTTGGTCTTTATAGAGCTATCATATATTATTGGTTTAGTGCCTTGTCTGGAGTAAGAATGTTCAATTCTAGAACAGGGGTTTAATGTGGATTCATTATAATAACCAGCTCGCCGTGTGGTCCCAGCATTCCAACACGTTCTCTACACGTCTGCCCGTGCGTTCCATGAAATGTGATTCCCACCGATAACAGTTTCATACTACATTTCTTCTGCCATAATCTTGTAAACTAGGATAGCTGGCTTTTGCAGTAATGTAATGTCGTGAAATAAGCATAAGAATCGTCCTACAAAATCCTTGATAATTAGTCACAATTTTCATTTTTAGGGTTCCGTACCTTAAAAGGAAAAAAACCCTGATAAGAACACTTTATTGTCTGTCTGTCTGTCTGTCAATACCCTTTTTCTCAGGAATACCCAAGTCTGTCGTCCTTTAGATATGTAAAAAAATCAAAATTATAGGTCAACGCAATAAAAAGATATAGCTGTATTTTGGGCCATTTCGTTACACAAGTTACTTTTACTAAGGAAAATTTGAGATATAAATCTCGTTTTCTCATAGTTGCCGTTGTCAGAATTAAACCAAACTGAAATAAGACCACATGGAAAGCACCAGCTTTCAAATAAAAAAGGAATCATCCAAATCGGTTCACCCAGTCAAAAGTTCTGAGATAACAAACAAACAGTTTTGAAGTCGGTTAAAATGCAAACGAAACCTATATGGTACTTCTCGTTAACCTAGAGTCCTGAAATTTTGCAAGAAACAAGGTCTGACAGCACAAACATAGAATAAATCTAAAACGTATAATTTTTTAATTATATATCACTAAAATTTGATGATTATAAACAGTTCAAGCGCCTTAGGTTATTCTTAGCGCTAACAATTTTGTTAAAGTTACTGTTTATAATTTTTAGTATGTTAACTATTCATATTCTGTACGGAACCCACGGTGCGTGAGTCGGACTCGCACTTGGCCAGTTTTTCTGTCATTTGGATTGTGATTGGGCGTCACATGAAAGTACTTTTATACTTTCTCTCTAAGGCTATAACCACACGACAAATTTACCGAATATTGCCATTGACTTCTCATATATAAATATGTTCGGTACATTGATTTCCTGAGATAAGTATTAATGTCGGAATCGACATAGCTTACTCGTTTAACTAAACTATGAGTATCCGATATCGGCTACTCAATTAATTTACCTTTCCTGTCATCTATTTTCAGCTTATGTAATAAGTATATTTCATTATATTTTCTTCTATTTCCACTAATCCGATTCCAGCAAGCTGGAAGACGATTGATATTCATAAAACGGATATTTTTGCAGTAAAATACAGTAAACCCTATGACCTAGCCACGCTTGGATTAAAAATCTCGAGGTCCCGGGTTCGATTCCTAGTGGGGGTACCTACATTAATGAGGCGAACGAACATATGCTAGCTAGCTATGTTATATTTCAATACCGGCAACGATAGTGGTACTAAGGTAATATGTTGGTAGCTAACCGCTAGCTAGATAGGCAGAGAAAATGTTCTACCATCAACCAAATCACGTAGCCACTAGGCCACGGGGATGGTTAAAACAAATGAAGGCCAAGTGCAAACCCATTACCGAAACTAAGACTGTTTATTCGAAAAACAACAACAAATAACGACACATTGAAATTGCTTTCCGACAATCGTTTCTAACAGGCGTTATTGAGTAAATTCGTACTGTATCAAAAGCCTTAAGGCGTATATTTACTTCAAACGCGTAATCTTCCGCTCCCCCGTCTTCTCCAGTTAGGGGGGGCCTATCGATACAAGCTCATAAGGAAGATATTGCTTCGAGAACCCAAATTACTTCGTTCAAAACAATCAAATGGCAAGGATTAGGTTGCAATCAAATCAATATATACTGAACCGTATTAATAAGATATCTTCTTCTATGGATGGAAATGAAAAGAGGAAATCTGTTCTTATAGAAATAACCAAATCACAGCCATGGGTTTTTAAAAGTCCCAAATAATTCAATTGGTCTATTTATGGTAACGAACGCGTGTAAATGAAGTACAAATGTTTCTAATGTATAAATATAACAAAAACAATAAAAATAATGTTTAATGTAGATGACACAAGGAATTTTTTTCATCCTCTTTCTGTCTGATAAAGTAGCTTCACCCCTTGTCTAAAATGCTAGTAAAAGATGTTTTTTTTACAAATTCTGCCAATACCAAATACCCCATATATAGTTGCGAAGTTCATAGCCGCGATGTACGTTACTGGGAAGGTTCACCGTCGCGACGTACGTTGTCGCGACAGTTCTCTGTTGCGATGTACGTTACTGCGAAAGTTTACCATCGCGACGTACGTTGTCGCGAAAGTACATTGCGGTAATGAACTTCGCAACTATGGGGTACACCCGTTGCGTTGATATTAAAACAATATTATCATGTTTTCAATGACTTTATTGTTCAAACTGTTCATGTAATTGGATAAATATATTGATGATACATTTTATTTGTATCTCTTGAATATTGCATTTAATTTTTATATGTACTAACTAAATCAAGTGACATTTACATAAATAAATGATGGAAGAAAGCACTGATTTATCTTATGGACTAGTGTGGTTGATTTTCACTCTGATACACATTTCTAGGAGACAAGAGATATCGTCAGGGAATAAATCAATGAGCCTTGTTTGTCTTTAGAAGCGCTGGAGAGGTTTATAGTATTACGTGCAAGTTCTGTTGTGTGTGTTTTTACAAACGAAAATTTGTTATATGCAAAGTATACAAGAATTCAACATGTATTGATCGAGATAAAAATACAAACTCCTACGCGTATGTATTCAGTAAGGGCTAACGCGTGGGTACTATCGAATTCATGTGGACGTCTACCTCTCGACAATACGCCAAGAAGTGAACAAATGATAGACACTCAACCTCTGTTCGAGTTCCAAAAACAAACGAAACTTTGTCATAAATATCCTCCTTGAATAAAAGGTATTTCTTATCCTAAGTTGTAGCATCATTCAAAGTTGAAACCGACTGAAGCTGTTTTTATAAACCGCGTCTCATTATGAACATGTCATGGCAATAAATGTAAATATTTACTCAAAAGTTTCACTATGGCATAACATGGATCATCATTATCAACCTATATAATGTCCCCACTGCCGGGGCTCAGGCCTACTCTCCTACAAAGAGATTATGGGATATAGTACACCACGCGGGTCCAGTGCGGATTGGTAGACTTCACACACACCTTTGAATTTCTTCTCAGGAGTGTGCAGGTTTCCTCGCGATGTTTTCCTGCACCGAAAATTCAATGGTAATGATTTTAATCATTCATTCATTTAATTCATTTAATAGTAATAGTAATAAGTAATAATAATTTAATTCATTCATTTAATAGTGAGGACCTGTAATTGGCTTTCTGTATACTATTTATTTTGTTATACTGTTATTTTGGCTGTTGGTCTTCCGAAAAAAATAAAATAAAAAAATAAAATAAAATAAATTCGTATATAAATTCCAAATAAAAAATTGGAACTCATTAGTAAGATCCAGGATCAAACCCAGAGCTTGATTGTTCAAGGACTGACGCCCTACCAATTGAGCTACCATGGCATATTAAATATATGAAAATACGGAATACTTGCTTCTAGAGTGACCAGTGTTCTGAATGTTATGGGTTTAATTTTTGCCGATACGTAATCGGTGCGAGTCTGCTAAAAAACATTTCTACGACACTTCTGCTAAACTTTTATTGCTAGCTACCGCAATATCTGAGTCTGTCGACAAAGGAGTGTTAAAATAGCCTTGTAACACTGTTGCAGTACTAAAAGATCGCTTGTGACGTCACTACGCGGGTCATTTGACTGACGCACTCCCCGTATGGCCACCTTATAAAGCGACCACAGATTGGTCATTAATACTGCATACCGCGACTCTCGCACTGTGACGTTGCACTTGAGTGAGTGAAATATACAACGATTTCAATGAAACACAAGTAAATCCGTTCAAAAAGAACTGGAAACCGACTTAACTGCCCTAAAAGTCTGCTTTTACTAAGTAAAATTTAAGATTTATAGCGTTTTCTCATGGATGCCGTTCTCACAACTAGACCAAATTGAAATGGTACCACACGGAAAGCACCATTTTTTAAATAAAAAAATAATCATCCAAATCGGTTCACCCATTCAAAAGTTCTGAGGTAACAAACATAAAAAAGAAGAAAAAACATACCCATCGAATTGATAACCTCCTCTTTTTTTTAAAAGTCGGTTGAAAAAGTAGTGTAATTTATATAGCAATATAATGTTCCCACTGATCTGATTTTCATTGTTAAATTTTTAACTGTTGATTTCATTCATCACACTTAAAATTAGTGATATACTTCACTTACGTTTTTTACTCTTTTTGTGCTTATCAGTGCGGCAGGGATGTTATTAGATTTATTAAGTGTTAGCTTAGAATATACTCTCCGAAGGACGTTGTTAATGTAATGCATTGTTGCAGAGATGCGTTGCTGCATCGCTGCGTTGTGGGTGTCTGCGCTGACGACGCTGGCTGTCGCGGCGGACGACGCGCGACACGACGCCGCACCCGCGCCTGCCCAGGTTGGACATACTTACCTAATCATCATCAGCCGGGAAATGTCCACTGCTAGACATAGGCCTCCTTCATGGTACGCCACATTGTCTGGTCCCGAGCCACTTGCATCCAGCGACTTCCCGTCGGTACATCTAGTAGGGAGACGGCGTGTACCCCGCTCCTCTTCTTCTCCACTCGAGAACTTTTACTTCCCTTCGGTTATCTGTTCTTCGAGCGATGTGGCCTGCCCATTGCCACTTCAGCTCACTGACACGTCGAACTCTATCGGTGATCTTAGTTCGTCTACGGATTTCCTCATTCCGGACCTTATCACGTAGAGAAATTCCGAGCATAGCTCGTTCCATTGCTCGCTGAGTGACTTTGAGCTTGTTTATTCGGCCCACAGTAAAAGACCACGTTTCGGTTCTGTATGTCATCACTGGCAACACGCACTGATTAAAGACTTTTGTCTTTGGAGACTGAGATATTTTGGACGAGATGTGCCGCAACTTCTAGAACGCGGCCCAGACGAGTTTATAGTACTTCGTAGTCGAGTAAAATCTAATATCCCTTTGTTAAAAACTCGGTTAAGAACTCAATAGGTTCGAAGTGGAAATGAGGCCGTTGTTTAAAACAAAACGATTCTATACAAGTCGTTGGAACAACGGCCGCCGCGTAAAAACGAAATAAAAGTAGTAAAAAACTCAACTTTAAGAGGCGGACGGAAAACTTTGAAATCAGCCTTTGTGCGGTTTGTAATGGGGTGTGGTTCCAGTACAAGCGGAACAACGTATAGATAACGCTACGTGACTTGAGGACACACATACATAATATTAGCGTTGTTCTTTTGCAGTGCCAAAATCTCATTATTATTTTTTAAAACAAATCTGTATGAAAATTTTCTTTTTGGAAAAAACATACAGATTTTTCAGATTCAGAGAAGGAAGGGTGAATGAACGACTAGTTTTATGAAACCCGAAATCGTATAATTTATTCAATGCTAAAGCCGAGGCTACTTAATATACCTGTAGGCATACAACTTTTTTTTAATAAACTATCTCCGTATCATATACATATATATCATAATGGCTAAATATTGGACTTACAATCAGGAGGTCCCGAGAATGATTCACAGTGGGGTTTTCTATCGATACTCGGGTTTGGTTAATGGTAGGGTATTTTTGTACCCGCCTGGCTACCTACCTCCATGGCACTGGTTGAGATCCGGTATGAAAGGTAGCAGAACCAGGGCCTAATTATCGTGAGGTTTCTGGGTGCGCACGCTTACCATCCACCAGCATTATTCTCACTTACCATCAGGTTAGACGAAGGCCAAGTGCACACTCATACAGACAAAAATAATAGCAGCAGTCCGAATCTAATTTTTATTGAAAAAAAATTGCATAAAAAAATTGGTTGCCTGTAAAGTCGGTATACGGGCGAAAGTTTTACGTGACAACGACTTTGAGTGGTAAAATGTGCTCGAGTGGAAGGGACGCGTGCCTTTCACTTTTTATGTCTGTCTCTCTCGCTCTTAGGCGGGCTAACCATGCCCGAGTGGAAGGGACGCGTGCCTCTCACTCGCTCTCATTGTGAGCGCATAACGTGAGCGGAACGTAACGCAGTTTCTTGAAGTGTCACCCGGCAAACCAATTTATAAGACGTTGTCACTTCAAAAACATTCGAGTGGCATAATAAGTGGTATTCACTTTAACGAAATCGCCACTCACTGCGTGTGCGACCATTCCCCACCCGTCCCCACAAGAGCAACGCAACGCAATTAACATTCTGCGTCTGAGCAACCCGTAATAGAATAATAAAACATCTCGTTGGCCCCTGGAGCGGCACTAATGTGCAGAGTTCCCAGTTCCCGTCACGATCGAACGTCAGAGCTTTGTTCATTTAGCTATTGGAGAATGTATAAAACTCAAAGCCTAGTCAATAGCTACTTTGGGATCACAATCTGAAGTCAAGGATCTCAACCACCTTCAGGACCTGTCTGCTACAACAGACATTATCAGGTCCGCCCAAGACCAATCGTGAGGTTCATGACAAAGATCGTTCTTGGGGAGGTGATTTGATCCATAGAGCTCTGTCACAATATATCTATAGTGGTTGCAGTGACATCTAGAACACACGGACTGCATCCCTCATGTCCAAATAAGGCTATAATACTCTTGATATGCTTTTTGCATCCCTCGATGAGTGGAAATGATTTTTTCTATGTTACAGTATATGGACAACTAATGTAGAAGCGACAGTAGGAAATATTGCCCTTAATTTTGGACATAGGGCTAAGGTACTAGGTAGCTTACAGTTGTTTGGGTTCTGTACCTCAAAATGTACCCTTATAGGATGACTTTGTTGTAAGTCCGTCTGTCTGTCAACACCCTTTTTCTCAGAAACGCGTGGACAAATATTCAAATCTGCAATTCATTTGATCTGTAAAAAAATCTGTCACCTATGTGAACGCAATTTTAAAAAGCCTTTTTTGACGCATATTTTGACAATTTCCCTTCAAGGCGCATTAATACCTACTTCCCGTTGACTTATAGTCCTGACTTGACTGCAAGCAAGGTCTTGCTTACTTTTACTAAACTTTCGAGAGACCTCAGTGAATTTTGCTGGTAGACACCGTCAACTACATTCTAATTTTCGTGATGAAAGCTTCCAACAAATATTCTTCAACACGACATCATGCGATATCTTCGAAAAATCTGTCTTCAATTTGCAAATGGGTGGCGTAGGATTGACATTGTCAACGCGACACAGCGAAATAATTCAATTGTGTCTACTGACATGCACTGATGACGTTAGAACCGCAGAGTCAAAACACATCCGCCTTCGCGCGTTACCCATTCTATTCTATGTTATTTATAACTCACGATGTTGGAAATATAACATGCACATGAAATATCTTTTTTTTAAACTGTGTAGGTACAATTTATTTATCAAATCAGTGCAAATGTCTACCCATGTTTCTACCATGTCACATTCACCGTTTCTTGTTCTTATGCAGTGTGTTGAAGGAAATGACAATTAAAAGCTAATACGAAATGGTACACAATGGGTACATATTTTTGTACTCGAATAAACAAAATTAAATTAATTTCTAGGCACTTAACTGTACAACATTTTGCATATAGCTGTTTGTAATCATGTATGTTTTTAAGCTTTTATTTTCTTCTCAAAAATTAACTGGATCAATCATTTTTGTCTTTTTTCAGCCCGAAAATGAAGTAGACCTTACAGAAGAGGAGAAACGAGCATGGTCGAGCTTACACGGGGGCGGGGGGTGGGGGAAAAGGGGCTGGCAGGATATGAGCTCAGCATGGGGCAAACGGGCCTGGCAGGACCTCAACCCAGCCTGGGGAAAGCGGGGCTGGCAAGACCTGAACTCAGCTTGGGGCAAAAGGGGATGGAATGACCTCAACTCAGCTTGGGGCAAAAGAGGATGGAACGATCTCAACTCTGCTTGGGGCAAAAGGGGATGGAATGATCTCAACTCTGCTTGGGGCAAAAGGGGATGGAATGATATGAGTTCCGCGTGGGGAAAACGTGCGTGGAGGGACATGTCGCAGTCACCCTGGGGCAAACGGGGCTGGAACGATATGAGCTCTGCTTGGGGCAAGCGGGGATGGCAAGACATGAGCTCGGCTTGGGGCAAACGAGGACCAGTAAGTCATTTATTTTTCTAAATGTCCAAATCAATTCCAGCTTTAAAATTCTTACGATAAAATATGACTACGAAAATTTACCAGAAGAGAGGTAGCAGTGCTCATTTATTAAACTACTAAATCTTTCTACTTCATGATTTTTCCATCTATAAACAGCCCATGAATATTTCGTCTATTAAGCAGTATAAGTGTCATAAAAGTGCGAACGGAAACTGTCACTATTTAGTTCATCTTTCACTTCTAAAACAGATAACATACTTAAGTAACTTTCTATCTGTTCTCAGCAAGAGAAATGGGCAGCATTCCACGGCTCTTGGGGCAAGCGATCAGGCACCGACCCCGACTACGAGGACTACGAATCCAACGAGCAATTCATCCCGGTACAACAGGTAACGTACCTGTTGCAGCCACACCTGTGGATTGTGTTTAATAGTTACTGCTTGGAACACCTGCATAAAATTTACAGCCTTTCGATCTGCTACCAGCTTCATTTTGGGGGGCGAAAGAAAGGAGTAAATTTGAATTATGCGCTTGAATTGCACGTCCTAACACCGCATTTTATGTTCTAACCGAACTTTATTTCTAACCGGTATTTGAACAAATGGTTGCTATGAACGTCATTGTCCATCGGTAGAATGTATGTCAATGCACCTTTCACACACATATCATTCTTCACGCAATCTAAGCATATTTTCTTGGTCTTCCTCTACTCCTATATCCTTCAACATTTATGATCATCGCTTTTTTAATTATATCTTTCAACCCTCCTTATTACTTTTCAATTTTTCAAAGGATTTACAGTCTGGATCCTGGGATTAAAATTTTGTTCAGACGTGAGCCAGATGATCAGTAACTATAATAGTAGGTCAAAAGGTCGCCTGCGGGAATCCGCGCAGAGGTCGTAGTTGTACAATAGTGTCGTTGTTACAGGAGGTTCCGGAGCAGTTGGTGCACATCCAGGTCCCGGAGAAGAAGGCGTGGTCTGCCCTCCACGGCGCGTGGGGCAAGCGGCCAGTCAAACAAGCCCAGTTCAACAATGGTAAACACTTCCAACAACTCAATTACGCTCAAATTTTATCTCCACCACTATTCACACAACAAGCAACGCGTAATTTGTCATTGATTCCAATGGTCATTGTAAAACGCTAGTTGCAGATAACCTACTAATCGTTAAAGGCGCAATAAGAAGACATTGATGTATAAAATTATACACGTACAGTATCTACCACGGGTACTTGATCCTAATTCCGGGCTACATTCTGGAATTAATTCATAGCCCAATTAGCTCTCAAGAACATTGGAATTGAACCCAATGAAAACTATGAGGTATCTCTAAAGTACGCATCATGTATCGGTATAAAGCTTATATATCAAATTCCGTGAAAGATATTATAAAAAGCAATCAAGTAAGTTCAGTGAGTATTACCACTTTGATCGAACTGATTTACACATGTAAATGTACACGTGATTATTACATTATTTATTAGAAAACGAACCTCTTTATCTTCAAACTCTTTTATGCGTACATGTAGTAGTAGAGTAAATACTATTTCAACTTCACACCTTCATACGTATGACTATCTTCTTTTAGACATATTAACTGGTTTTGTATTCTAAACTGAACTTGAATCGAAAGTAAGCCACAGTATCCACACGTAACGACTGATTGTTTTTATAAAAATTAGAAATCTATGGAAATATTTAGAATTGTGTTTCACAATGAAGTTGCACGTTTTTAGGTAACTACTTATCAATGCCAGCTCTCCTATATTAAAAGATTATTGTGAAAGTTTGTAGATACGATTGACGTAAATTTTTCAATTTATACACTTCACACACCGATTTCTTTCAGCTATCCCGTAGCTCACCTGTTACAAAATAATATCGTACACCACATAGTTTAGCTATAATGAACTAGAGAGTGATAATGATAAATAAACTTGTATGTAACTCTACGCAACGGTCTTGAATGTTTCGGAAGCAATATATGAATTTAGCAAACGCCCAATTTGCAAAACGTCATGAAACATTTAGTAAAATGTAACAAATTGTAAACATCGTTATTTGAAAAAA
The DNA here is from genome assembly GCA_910589575.2 of Carcina quercana. NCBI lineage: Eukaryota > Metazoa > Arthropoda > Insecta > Lepidoptera > Depressariidae > Carcina > Carcina quercana. The sequence continues at coordinate 3,426,344 of OU342446.1, read as the reverse complement.
ATTTAAACAAAGGTAACAATATTTACAAACAGTGGGAGTAATTGTAAATTTTAAAATCATATGCTGCATAATAATAATTTTCTGGTCCATTTGCCGATTATTCGTAAAGTTTGTCACTTTTCGGCTTGAAATATTTAAAAACAAAACATATAAAATCTCAACAACTTTTTTATTTGTTCCCTAAAACTTTAGTTTTTTTTCACTCGGTATTCGGTGTAGTAACGATGTAGAAATCGACGTACTGATAAAAATGTTGCAGTCTCGTTTGTTCCTTCGGCGGATTACATGTGCGAAAGCCGGACATACATACAGACGCAAATTTATGCTAAATTCGATTTCATCTATAGCACAGCGTATTTCAATAGCATACGTTTTTGGGTAATTTATTAATGGAATGGACGAATCATTTATTTTGTGTGGAAGATGACAGCTCAATATTACATTGAGAGTAGCTTTAAACAAGGCTAGATGAAGATAATTAATGATCAATAGCCCTCGGCCCTTTCATAATTGCTAAACATCCGTCCCAATCCATCAATAAAATACTAACAGCTTGGTCTAGAGCTGACGTCCACAAACTTATTTGATAATAAATTGAATTTCTTCTAGTCGTGTAAAACGTTTTATTTCGAAGGCAATTATTTGCGTAGTACTAACAAGGCGCGCCTGATTGATGGGTATCGAGGAAATTGATTGATTTCCCTTTAAACGTTCTTTCCCCCAATTTAACTTAATACGAACATGAGCGGGAAATTTCTGGATTTTAGAGTTTGCCACCTGTACGAGTAACAATTGAGCGTTTGATTGTGATTCTATTTGCACCGTTAAAGCTCAAAACTAGACTTGTATTTTTATCAAACGCCATTAATGCATATTTATTTGATTAGATTATGTAGCTTCACCATTAGACACTGATCCTGACTGAACACTTTATTTGGCTACTGACGCAGAACTGTCTTTCAACGACTATATACATAAACGTGAAAGATTAGTTTTAATGTAACTTGTAATGTAAAGTAAAACCAGATTGCAATAGGCTACAATGCAATAGCGTGTGTGCCCTAAAAAAATCAAAACCGAATTGCGCAGACTTATACTCTCTAAACACAAGTTTGCAATAGGCTTAATTTAATAAATATTGAGCTTAATACAACTTAATTAAATAAATATTGAGCAAAATTTTTACTACTACTGTATTGGAAAGTTTTTAAAAAATTATTAAAAATATATGTTTCAAAGACATTTGTTACTTATTTTGATTTGATAGTTGAATTCTCGATACATTCGTGTAGAACAAAGTAGGAACTAATAAAAGCTTTTAAAAACCGCCCTCCGACTCCGAATATTTTATTAGTGGGCCGATATTTACTTGAGTATCCTTTCGTAGACATCTGTTTCTCAAACTTGGGTTTCCGCATACACCATATGAATATATCAATAAATTACATACCAAACTACACAAACATACAAATTCATAACTCAAAATTAAATTAAATTGTACGTACTGGTGTATACAGAAAATCTAGATTGGTAAAACTATGGCGTCACAAAAAGATAAAAACAAATAGGATTGAATGTGTAGAACGGGTTATCCATAGTAATATGATGAATGCGAAAGTAAGTTTGTTTGTTCTTCCTTCCCGTCTTAACGGAGACTCATGAAGACTTAATTTTGTATATAAGGGCTAGTTGAAGGGCCAGAAAAGGCAAAGAAAAGGACATAGGCTATTATTTTCCAATCAAGCATGGATTCCATCCATGGAAGCATCACGAAGTCCATGCGGAAAAAGTCGCGGGCATCTGTTAGTAGAGTTATAGAACGAGTATTACTCGTAGAAAATGTTCTTTCAGTCCCGAATTTAAATCGTGCCGCGTGCGTCATACTGTATGTCATTTGATATATATAGCACACTAAAATAGACTGAATGACTTATATTACCTTATGTATAGCCTGTAGGTTACGATTTGTTCCCTTTGTCCCGTCTACAGCTAGCCACGTGGAATTTCTTTGGTTAAAACAAATATCGCTCCAACTATTTCCGAGAGAAAATTTCGTGTTTTTCTTGAGGTTATTTTAACCCGTAATATATGGGGAGAAATCGTTTGATGTCAGAATTCAGTCTGTCAATGTATTTGATTTATTACATAATAATTAACATAAGTTCGTATTTCAAGCCACAGTCGGTTTCCTAAGCTCCAGAGTCAAGAGCTGCCACAGTACAAATTAAGTAAACAGACAAAAGTAAAAAAATACATTTTAGAACTGTACAAAATTATTCTTTCTGTACCAAGTGACAGCGTCAAATGACATTTTATTTACGCCATCTTTGTTTTTAGTTTCATGCGTTTTATGTTTTTGTACAAATAAACTGTACTAAACTATACAAAAATGTATCACTTACTCAAAAATAATCACTTTTATTTGATAATGGCTTTTTAAATTTTTAAGGGTGCAAGACCAGGCCTTGGCTCCATATATTCGCGGAACGTTTCATTTAGTATTTAACTTTTTATATGCATTACACTTAACCTCTCAAACTAAAATCCATCAAGCTGTTTAGGCTACATAGCGTACCAAAGAAATATATACATAATCGGGTACACTCGTAATAACGCAAATTAAGTTAAACACATCACAAAATCATATAAAACAACGGCATTAATCTGAGATATCCGATATTTTATGTTCTCCTACGACATTCCAAAGTAAAGCCTCAAAACACCAAATAAATAATACATATTTTCACTATACAGATTGTATATTCTACAAATCTTGAAAAGAAACGAGCACTTATACCAGACACATCTTCAATCATGAAGCCAAGTCATCGAAAGTTGTGAATACAGTTTTATTGAGATCTTCGGCATGATTTAACCCTTTAAGAATGGTGTAGTGCTTTCAGACAGCGCTTTTTTGTCAAATAAAGTTTTAACGAAGTGGGTCGCGGATCGATTTTTTCAGACAATACGTTTCAGAGAACTTACTTGAGAATTTCTCAAGAGCATTGAAGCCAAATTTTGATTCCATCCAAAAAAATCCAAATAAAGCCACGCATTGTATATAATAACAATGACTTAGAGTTATATATATGTCGAATTGATAATCTCCTCCTTTTTTGAAGTCGGTTAAAAACTATAATTGTTTTGGCCTCTGATATTTCTCCTATATATTACCTATGTACAAACATCCATAAGAAATCATTTTAAACTACACTTCTTACAGCCACTTAATTTTTTATAAAATAAGTAGAAGTAGCAATGCACAATCTCTTGAAGATGATTCCTAAACTCTTGGTAAAGTGACAACTAGTTCTTGTTTTTAATTAGGGATAAAAGTTTGAAGTTTTATAGCTCTACCAAAAAGTGCCTAATACGGAAAGTATTTTATAAATAATAAAATTAAACTAAATATAATTAGTATCAAACACATTGATATTAACATTGGTTCGTTCGGTCTTTACAGCCTGCCATTCCTTAAGTGAAGCCAGATTCAGTCGTTTAAAAAAAGAACTGTCAAGATACATTTTAAATAAAAATGTATGATTTAATGGAAAATCCTTAGAAGTTTTACCACGAGGTTGTCCTGGAAAATTCATCAGGAAATCTCATAAAACCGCTGTTAGCTCAAATTGAAGATGAAGTTGGATTTAATACTCGGGACCGAATCAAGGTTTAATCTCGGGCGGCGGTTCAAATTAACTGTTAGACGACTCTGTGTCAATATGATGGGTGCTTCAAGGCTCCCCCTGTGCGATCCTGCAACTACGCTTTTTCAAATTCTCTTGCTTCCTTTTTTTAAATTCATTTATCAGACGATAAACCACCACTGCTGGACATATATCCTTTAAACGCCATATTGACCTGATCAGAGTCGCTTGGTTGTTCCGTTTAGTGGAGACTCAGTTTCGTACACGTTTTCCGGTACACGGTTGCCACTCGAAACAGTCTCCAGCCTGCATATTGCCAATATTGCTTACTGATCTGCTAGCTATGTCGGTTGCTTTAGTCCTGTAACTATTCGTCATTTCAAATTTTATAACGTCGAATTAACGTGTCAAATATTTATCAATATTCAAATTTTCATGGACAAAATGTTCACAGCAAAAATATGGATTTTTTCATGAAAAATGTAGAAAAATGTGCGGTTGCCAGATCACTATTACAGTCATGTTTAAGTATGCTTATTATCAATTCGAGCTCAAAATGAAGATTTCTTCAGGAGTAAGTAATATTTTACTATGAAATTCGCCTCCAATCGAGAATCTTTTGTGATAAATGTAAAAAAGCATAATACAATAGGTAATTGTAGAAAAGTTAATGTGATTAACGTAATTTTTCGAATTATCTTAAAAGGAACGTGAAAGCTTAATTATTTTCAGTTTTACAAAAGAATATTTCTTTATGCTGAAAGAAGTACTGAAACGAAAATGAAATCTTGAAATCTTTTCGGAGAAAAAATTGTTGGAGACAAAAAATATTCCAAATCTTTTTTGTTCTTCGAAACCTTCACAGTCTGTTTGGATTTATTATATTACATACCAAAAATAATAAAGTATACATTTATTATAATTTATCGAAGATCTGAATTTAAAAACGCAAGAAAGCTAAATTGAAAATTATATAAGTAAACAAAATATGTTAAAGGTCTGAAAAATTCGCCAAGTTTTCGATAATTATTTTACATTTAATAAAATCCGTTAAAATATTTCTGTTATATAAACCGATATCATTATGAAACAAGTATTAAAATGTTAATTATTATTGATTACGACACATAAAAATATAATCTATCAACACATAAAGATTCTATCTTTTGCATAACACCTATAAATAGCTTTTTTTTATATCGACAAAAACTCCCAAAAATAGATGCAATAAGGAAAATATGTCTCTTACGTAACATAATAATTTAAGATGATGGGTAACGGTAACTCAGACGAAACAGTAAACACAATACGTGCAACGGGAAAAAAACTTGACAAATATACATAAATTTCATATAGGTTCAATTATTGCAAATCCCATTTACGTACATACGTACCTACAAGAATTTCAGTAGCTTTTAGTCTAGAAATACTATTTTATTAGATAAATACTAAAAAAAGAAAAAGTCATTTTTTACATCAGCCAGGAAACGTCCACTGCTGGACATAGGCCTTCCTCATGGTACGCCACATCGACCGGTCCCGAAACACCTGCATCCAGCAACTCCCTGAGACTCTAACCAGGTCGTCGGTCCATCTAGTAGGGGGATGGCCTGGTAGACGTTTCCCGTCTACTAAAAAAGTACTAAAATAGAAAAAAGCCATGGTAGCTCAGCTGGGTAAAGCGTCAGCCCTTTAACAATCGAAGTCTGAGTTCGATCCTGGCTCGTATCAATGACTTCCCATTTGGTATTTGGAATTTATGTACGAATGATAAAAATCATTGCCATTCGTTTTCGGTGAAGTAAAATATTGTGAGGAAACCTGTACACTCCCGAGAAGAAATTCAAAGGTGTGTGTAAAGTCTACCAATCCGCATTGGTCCTGTGTGGTGGAGAAAGGCCCATGCACTCTCTGCAGTGGGGACATAAATAGGCTGTTGTTGAAGATGAGATAAATAAAAATTAACGCTATCTGGTAGCAGGGGGCGTAAATATTGGCGGCAAATGAATGAATATTCTTCTCAATTGTTGATTATTGTCTACTATCTTTTGCCTCGACTTTGCCCGCTTAGAGTCCATAGCACTCTCATAAAAAGTGGCATACATGTTAATACATAACATATTCCATCTGCTAACTTACGTCCAAATCTTTTCGTAAAACCATCGTAAACATTTAAAATCAAACACTTTTACAATTAATAGAATTCTATGACTACAGCCCAAGGCACGATGACGACGCTTTGTAAATAAATGAAAAAATATGTATTTTTACAGAATATCGAAATTCAAATACCGATTCAGGATACAAGATATGATCATCATCATTTAATTAAACTAATAAATAAAAATATTTGTAACACTGCTGAAAATTAATGACATACCACTCCTAAAATTAGACACACTAAAAAGCCAGTAAAATAAAATTGTAATTAAATAATTTTTTTAATTATTGAATACATCTCCGGATTAAATCTGAATACAAAAATCTTAACAAAGAAGTATATGACACCAACAGGAGCATATTACTGGAAGAGAGAGCCGGGCTGGACGAATTTAAGAGGAATGTGGGGCAAGCGCGCTTCACAGTGGGATGCGGACGCACTATACGAGACTGATGACCATGGTAACCACCACTCTCAAATGCGGTATTGTGTCACTGTTGCGATAAAATTGTCAAAACGGCGACATTGGGAATAGGTGGAGTTATCTGGACATACGAAATTATGGTAATTTATTGTGGCTAGATTAATATTAATCTATGGTCTATATGAATACGGAAGATGCGGGAAAACTCGCATATTATTTACAAGAAGGCAACATGGTCAAAAATAGCTACGATAATTGATTTCTCGTTAGTGATTGATTACAAATATAGATGGCGCGGTATATTAACTTAACTGTCACTATCACTTTGACTAGAGTTTTTTAATTTCGTTATAAAAATTCGTAATTGATATATATATATATATATATATTCGTAATTGGTATATTGATACGATTGATGTATTTTTATCACTTTCAGTAATTTAGTCAAGACTAAGTAGAACCATAACTTATAGAAACTATTACATACTGTATTTCGTATGTCCAGAATGACTTTGACTATGCCGAATACAGTCTCGTTTGACATCATCGAGCCATCAGATATTGTTGTCTCCTCTTTACTGTCAATAATGGTTGGTGGCGTTTACGATTCTTTCGTATGTACAAAGCACAATAGCACCTTAACGTTAAACGCACATCGATTGTCGCTTCCACTCACTCTATCTCCGTGTTGAATGTAGTTCTTTCTCTGTTGCACTAGTGCAGTAGTCTATTCCTTGTCTTCTTTCTTGTAGTTGATATCTCTGAAAACAAAAAAAAACTGTTCTTCCAATTGCCGGTTAAAGTCGAATTTTGCGGAGTTGAAAATTAACTTTAAGTAGATATAATAAAATTTAAAATTTCTTACATTGAAATTTACAGCAATTACTTATTTAAATTATGATTTCATTCATAAGTACTTCAACCGGTTTCTCATTATTTCTCTTCGTTGATTATTCCAGACTTAAGTAGTTATTTCTACTTCGCAAATATCTCACTTCTTCACCTATCTTCTATCTCACTTCTTCGTAGATCCTAGTTGTAGTGTAGAGCTTGACCTTCTCATGTCTCTTCTTAGAACTCTATCTCTACTTAGAACTCTGTGTCTCTTTTCTGTTTCGTGTTTTTTATATAAGTTTAATGTTCAAATATTGTTCCTAAATGTTAGATTTAGGAACATGGATGTTGTAATCTTTTATACATAATTCAAATTCGTGTAACTTGTGATATTGGACTGTAAAATCCTAAGAATTTTTAGGTTAAGAATTTTTAAGTTATTTTCAGGAGCATTAATAATAACATCATTCGTCGGTGGCGCATTGGATAAGGCGCGGTCTCTCAATCTGAGGGTTCCGGGTTCGAATCCAGCCGTGTACCTATGAGTTGTTTATCAATTCAAGTACATTATCCGATTGCTTAACGGTGAAGGAAAACATCGTGAGGAAACCTGCATGTGTTGAACAGGCATGCATGAAGTCCGCTGTTCCGCACTGGTGGACTACGGCCCATACACTCTCTGTAGGAGAGTAGGCCTGAGCCCCTGCAGTGGGGATAGGCTGTTGATGATGAATAACATCATTTATTTATTTAGGTAAACGCTGCATTCTATAAATAGTACAGACATAGTGGTTCTATTTGAACCAGGCCGTCCCCCTACTAGATGGACCGACTACCTGGTCAAGGTCGCTGAGAGTCGCTGGATACAAGAAGCTCGGAACTAGTAATGTGTCATCAATGTGGAAAGCCTATGTTCAGCAGTGGACGTACCCAGCTGATGATGATTGGGCTTACACTTGCCCTTCATATGGCCTGATGGTAAATGTAAGGTAAGACCTGAAGCGCGCTGTAGTTGTCAACACGGATAAAGAAAGGATCTTTATTTCTTACAAGATTTCACCTGTGATAAGAAATTTACAGGCATATATAAGGGCTCACTGTGTATTTCTAAGCTGTTATTGGTCAAAAAACTAATAAAAAACTTCAGTTTAGTCATAAACTTTACTAGGTACGTGTTTAAAACAGATGTATCAGAGCAGTGCGTCTAATATTCAATGATTCACGAAATCGCTACGTTAAGTAAACTTAACGGTTTTGTTTAAGTCTTATAAAGGTTGAGTTATACCTGAAACTCGGTCGAGTGTACATTTAACGGTCAAGCGTTAACAATCGAATTTATCGCTACGATATACTCACAGAGGAACAAAATATTCCAGAGAAACGAGATTCTGATATATTATTGGTGTCAGTTTCTTAAAGGGGTTCGAAAATTGTGACCTTAATGATCTGGAGGCCAAAGATTTTTTTTCTTCAATTTAGCCGCGCACAATTCTGCCCATGTACATATATCTAATGTATTACCCCCAAAAATTAATAAAACATAGTGGCCTAAAGCGACACGTTTCCCAGATATTTCGAAGTCCTCTATCCATATACATCATCAGAACTGTGCTCGGCTGACTTGAAAAAAACAAGATGGCGGCCGGTCACGAAGGGTTCGAACAAAAATCTTCGAACCTGTTTACACTTGTCCTTGTCCATATTGATGAGATCGTTTGGATGGAGAACGTGCTCATCCAGTAACTTCGTAACATTTATGAGGCCACCACATTGCGTTCCCTATGCCGTGTTCCCATTTAATATCGGTACAAAATAGTGCTGTTAACACTGCTATTTAGCGTCAGACTTAGGTAGCATAGTTAGCTAGGCGGACATAGAAAAAGACGCTCTATCAACCAAACCAAGTAGGTACTTACCTAACATACTCATTTGGGAATCAAACCGCAATCATTTGATCATACATCAGTGTAGCCAATAGACTACGAAAGTGATGTTTGCATACAACTGTCTGTCTCTCTCTCTCTCTGGCTATATAATCTATCTATACTCGAGAAAGAGAAAGTAATCTGTTTATGCGCAATGGGGATGTCTTTCATCTTAACCAACTGTAAGTGTCGTCACAGACCTACCGGTTCTGTTCTAATAATCGTTCGATGTGACCGCAAACATTGAACGCCTCTTGTGGAGTTGTACCCTTATTACTATCGGGACCATGTCACACCGCTGAGTGAATTCCTTCTTAGGTCGGTGGTCGTGTGTTGTCTTTTGAATAAAACCATCCCATCCAACGAGAAACAATGAGGATTTTCTAATACATTTGAACTGTGTCTGCCAGGTTCTTTTGCCAGGTTAATTAACGCGTTCAAAAAGAACCAGAAGCCGACTTCAACTACCCTAAAAGTCTACAGCATTCATCCCCTAAAATGTTCACCCTTAGAGGTAGAATTATCTGGGTACATACTTTAGTTTTTGTTGTTGATTTTATTTTAAAAAATCGCTAAATCAATTTCGATTAAATTAATATGAGACCACCTCCGCAGTATTCTCTACCAAACCAAAAAAAGAATCATAAAAATCGATTCATAATTGGCGGAGTTATCACGTAACATACAATTTTTAAGACAGTCGTATTGAAAACTGCCTCCTTTTTTAAGTCGGTTGAAAATTGTAGGTACTTTATCGACTTCAAAAACAATCCTATATAGACGCCTATATAATTTTCCGTCCCTTCAACTATCGTAACGCAAAAAATACAGTCATTATGACTGTTACGACGTCAACGAAGGACAAACAAACAAACGCACTTTGGCATTTATACTTGTAATACTAGCGGCCCGCCCCGGCTTCGCACGGGTGGACATTTATTTTGGCATAAACGTAGAGTATAGATCTTTCTAGATCATTATAGATATTTTCAGAACTTTCCTGAAGTTCCCATGTGAACTTCTTCACTCATATGAAGTTCACATGAGTAAGACAACGACAGATATATATTTTTCACATTTTTGCCACCCACAATCACCCACTTCCACCAATCGCGACCAAACTCTCTTACTTTCAGCAGGAGACCAAGGGGTATTCACTACCTCAAAAGGAAGATGATGATAGACAGTTGAGTTTAGACAGGGTTTTCTCTATCACCATCAACTCCAATCAACTTCCCGTGTATATATATATAGATTAGTATGGATCTGATAAAACACCGACACAGGTAGTTGTACGTAGATTATGTCTAGGAAACTTCATTGAGGATAGAAACACATAGGAGAATAATTTTCCACGGAGATGTCCGATCCCTCCCCATGGCCCTGTCTCTTATGGTCCACCTTACATCCATCTCTTTAGCATATATATATATTTGTTACCTATCGCAATAATCCTCGTACCTCACCGGGGTTGTCTCTGAGCGTGTGTCGCTGTTGATACGTTCATAGAGAAAGCCGGACAGGTCCGGATCCGGAAAGTCTCGAAAGGGTCTCTACTTGTTGGACCTGTGTCCCAATGCAAGCCTTCAAAAATACCGGGTACTTCTGGTAAAAGTGTGACCATAGTAATTTAAAGACAATAATAAAATCTTTAACATTCCTGCGGCTACCGTGAGATCTACTTTAAAACAAGGAAATATGTTTCAAAATCACAAAGCATACGACAACTAAGGATGTCTAAGGATTCTCGGTAACGTAACAATTTCGATCGAAGAACCAATTTAAATGTTACGGGAACCAATTAATATGTAATTAATTAGGTAGAACCGTAATAATTTCCACAATAATATTACTAATTGTCTCAGAGTTACGCTTGAGACTGCCATAAGATGACGCTTAAAGACTCTGGTAAATGCCAGGCCCGTAGTAAGGGTCACTGTGCGGAAAATACTTGTGAAAGAAAGACAGTATTAATTAATTTGAACATATTTCCTGAATATTTGAATCATAAACATTAATCATTTTAAATATACTTGTAATTATAGTTTGACATAAATTAATGAGATGACTTGTGAATTATTTAATGACATAATTATTGATATTGTACTAATTGACATGCGATGTAAACTAATTTTTAACAATTACATTACTTATTAGATATGTTTATAATATTTGCACACCTGTGGACAGGTTAAGTACATCAAAGTAATTGAAATTACTATCTAAACACCGTGTAAAAACTATGTATTTGGCAAATAATTGTTTTCTTTCTTTCATAATCCGGAGGTCTTGGGTTCAATTCACAGTGATCCTCTACCTATACCTCTATCGGTAGGCACTCGGTTCGGTTTGTGTCAGGGCATTTTTCTATGTCCACATGGATAGCTACCTCCATGTTACTTAAATGTGCCAACTTGGCAACTTACCAGGTGAAAAGAAGGTCAGGTTCGAAGGTACTGTTTTTCAGCTCCCTTTGAAATATCTCCCGTTGAAAAATCCGGTAAATCTACACGATGGTACAACTATATGTGTCAACGATTAAATAATTTCGAAGCTAGGAGAATTGTTCGTTTCGTTATTTATTTTTCGTTATTTATCGGAGAGAATGTAATTCTAATTATAACTGACGCCCCAGATATTTTCGTCAAAGACTTATTGTATAATACTTCTGGATTTTTTCATAAATGATTATTTGCCTAAATACCATTTTCATGGGCCCCATCCTAATTACAGCCCTACAGAAACCATTCATATTTTAATGTAATTTTTACGCATGAATTTTCCCGTAAAAATTTATATGAAAGGGGACTAATTACGATAAAATATACAGTGTACCGCTTAAGATAATATAAAAAGGAATGCAGTAAAAATCCTGGTAGCATTGGGGAAGTAGCACGTATGTGGTCGTAATAATCTGTCCCTATGAAAACATCACGCCGATTCATTACTATAAAGTGATTATTTTTATTTAAAAAATTTGACGGTAATGAAACTCCATCACTTGCGGAAGAAAAGAAAGGGCAAAAGAAACTCTACCGATATCGCATCATTTCAAAAATATTGAGTGCGACAGAAATACATGACCTCAATATGCGTGCAGAGGGACTATATCCTAGCGGACTTGTCACAAATGAGATATACAATATATATGATAAACATATACATTGAAATGGCTACGTAATGGTACGTACAAGAATTACTCCATTCAAGTTATAGGAATTGTACTACGAATTACTTAAAAGCGCTCGTCCATCTGGCGCTAATGTTCTCTTAATACCTCCCTGTTCAGTCCTCAATAAATACAAAACAATGGAAAACTTTACGGGCGGAGTTTGGAGTTAATTCTAGTTAATCACGCGGTAACGCCTGGATATAAAACTGACGCTTGTGAAAGGAATCTCAAACAAAGATTGAATGGTTCGCTTTAAAAGAGGCTTTGAGTTTTAAAGCTCGTCTTTAAATAGCATTCTTCTGTTGATGACTAAATGGTGCTTAAACTAGGGAGGTCAGTCACGTGAATTTTAAAATGGACAAATGTAAAGATTAAAAAAAAAACTAAGTTGCGTTGATGTTGCGTCTACCTATGGGGGGATTATAGTAAATCTCCTTGTGGAAACCCTGATGAGTTGTCTGAAGCCTCATGCCCAACAGTGGACTTATGAAGCTGAAGTGATGTCCAAACAATAGGCAATTAAGGTTACTTGAGTTATCATAATCTTTATACCTTTGCCGAAGCCACGGGTTAATATCTAATCTATGCCACGGGGCTTCGATTTTCGAATTCATCTCAGGATCTCGTATTTAAACTTCTATGTAATTTTATTGTGTATGATCAATTCAGACAATTGATCCAAAATATTATTACACATAGCATAAACATATTCGGGAATAAAGTATAACCATATTATTGTGTAGGCTTAACAGGCTTTTTTCAGTTTTAGGTTTGAAATTTCGTAATCAGTTACGATTGCGGATTGTTTCGTAAATAAAAGCTGTATGTTATCAAAACATAATTTCCCTGCGTTTCGAAACAACTCAATTTTGTTACCTTTAGAACCAACAAATTATTTTAATATGTTATAATGAAACCAATATTTATAAACTGTATTTAATCATTATTTTTTTCGCAGAGGGCAGCGCGACCCGAGACGAAGCCTAGACAACTGACAACCCTGTAAAAAACTATTAAAATAAACTGTCATATCTAACAAAACTGTTTATCTGTATGTTGCGAAACTGTATTTTATGTATTTAGCTTCAGTATTAATCATAAACAAACAAATTGTTTCGTATTGAATTTGTTTCAAGTTTTAGTATAATCGCGGCCAAAATGTTTAGTACCCCCTGTTATTTTAATATCAAAAAATATTTACTTTTATCATTTATTTGTAATTCGAATTATTGAATGCATTTTGTTTCATTGAAAAATTGCGTTTACTGTGTTTGCGTATGTAGTTTATCGCCTTTATTATTTTTATATAAGTTTTTTTTAAATTTTAACGTTATTGACCGCGATTACACTGATTCCATGTAATTCACTTCATTCCCAACCAGTGAAGTGAATTACAGATTTGTTACATTATTTCATTTCCGACATATATTTTTTTTTCAAAAACTCGTACAAACATAGCTCTTGCATCCAGTCACCTTCTAGAGTTAAGTAATTTATATTGTATTACTATGAAATAGTGTAGTTATCGTTTGGGACGGTGTAACTACTCTACGTTAACGTTAGTTAGTTAAAAATAACTGTGAATTAAACGTATTTTAATAGTAAAGTTTGATGTAAAATTTTGGCTCTGATGTTAACTGTTTGTCCAATAAAAGTTCATTCGGAAGCCGAAGATGGTTTTATTTTGTTCTACCTATGCCGTCATCAACACCAATTTAACTAGGCCACTGCTGGACATGAGCTTCCGTAGCACTAGAACTATTTATTTTAACCTACTCCGTGGCCTAGTAGCTACTAAGTTGTGCTAAAAATCCGGTGGTCCTGGGTTCGATTTCCAGTGGGGGTACCTATAGATACTCTAATTCTTTGGTGGTAGAACATTTTCTATGTTTCGCTTGGCTATGTTTCGTAGTGGTAGGTAACCAATGGAGCCTAACGAAACATAATATTCGCTAACTTGAGACCTGCCAACACATTATGAAGCGAAGCATTCTCAACGTCAAGTTTAAAGATAAAATTAAACTACGAGCCTTACGAAATTTAACAAGCAAAATAATTATTTATTTATACAGAAGGAACAGCTTATTTATATAAGTGAATATGATGTTACTATATAAGAAAAATAAATTAGAAATAGCAGGTCTTACGATGAGAGGTTATAAAATATAATTAACGCTCAAAAGAAATACGGAACCGACTTCAACTGCCCTAATAGTCTACAGCATTCATCGCCTCAAATGTTCACATTAATTTTCTCAAAAAGCGCTCAATCAATTTCGATTCAATTTATATGAGACCACCTCCGAAGTATTCTCTACCAAACCAAAAAAGAATCATAAAAATCGATTCATAATTGGCGGAGTTATCACGTAACATACATACAAAAACATACAGTCAAATTGAGAGCCTCCTCTTTTTTTGAAGTTGGTTGAAAAGAAAATTGAGTAAAGATATAACTTAATAGTGTCCAACACACAATAATAATAATAAAGTATCTGCGCGAAAAGCTAAATTCAGAAAATGTCTGGTGCTACTTGGAGGATCTTGGAGTCTATAACACTATATTTCAAGCTAAATGTTCAGGCATCACACACGCAGCTAAAGCCATCACTAAACGGAAAATAACGGATACATCCATCCGCATACTATCATATACCGTTTCTATCTCACGCACTAAATAGCAACACAATTACATCTGAGTTCATACGCGAATGCCACGATTCACTTGCAGAAGCAAGCAGACAGAACTGCATAACCCTGCAATGGATCAAGGGACACAGTGGCTCCAGAGGTAATGATGCAGCGGACGAACTGGCCAGAAGGGCCTCAAGTATGAAGATAGCCGGGCCTGAACCAATCGCGGCCCTACCTTTCTCGCAGCTCAGATCATGGATACATCTACATACCGCGCAGTCTCACCATAATGAGTGGGAGTCAAGGGAAAATTGCAGACAGGCGAAAGCCCTCGGCACAGGGGGCTGTCTGTAATGTTCATGTTAAACATGTGTTTGTTGAGTGGACAGTGGCCTGTCAGCACCCCTATCATTCTACTTAGGGTCCTCCTATTTAGACTGAGAAGGGTGCGTGACAGGCGTTTTGAGAGAGACGGAGTGATCTCTTTCGTTTGGCGACAGTCTTTTAGTTCAGTCCAGTAAGTCGCGTGTTGTTTAGTAGTCCTTTCCTTGATCCAGGATGTTAGTTGGTTAAAGAGTAAAGGGATCATTGGTTCGGGCCCAAACACCTCTGTCCCGGAGCCCCTCCTTGCTAGTTCGTCTGCAGCGTCATTTCCTAGTGAGCCACTGTGTCCCTTTATCCACTGCAGTGTGACCCGATTGTGTTCTGCAGCTGCTTCAAGGGCTAAATGACACTCGAGGATGACGTTGGAGTTTATGTTGTTGTTCCTCAGTGCCTGTAGGACTGAGGCACTGTCCGAGATTATGCGAATGTTCTGGTCTCGCACGTCTCTGGACAGAATGGCATTTGCGGCTCTAGTTATTCCTACGCATTCAGCTTGAAATACGGTGTTGTATTGTCCTAGAGTCATTGATATGTTTATGTTTAGTTCTTGCGAGAATACTCCCGCTCCTGTTCCTGTGATGGTTTTCGATCCATCTGTGTATATACGAACTTCTTTGGTGTCAGAAGAGTCTTGTGATTCTTTCGTGAGTTGTGTGTTATAGTGCCTCTCGAATGTAAGGGTGTTGGGTATTCTGTCGCACACAGCTTCCAGCATGGGTATCTCCTTAACTGCGTCCTCCATGATGCGCATGTGTAGTATCTCTTGTTGTGGTCTCCAGATGCCGGTTGCTTCGAGCCGTAGGGCTGCAATGGCGGCTTCTTGTTGCACAACTAGGTGCAGTGGTTGGAGGTTCAGCAAGGCTTCTGGCGCGGCTGTAGGGGTGGTTCTCATACATCCAGTAGTCGCTACACAAGTCAGACGTTGTATGCTTTGTAGTTTGCTTTTTACTGTGGTCAGTAGCGTCCTGGGCCACCATACTACCGATCCGTAGGTTATTGTGGGGCGGATCACTGCTTTGTAGAGCCACAAGGTGATAGAGGGGTTTAGCCCCCATCTTTTGCCCAAGAGTCTCTTACATTGCCAATAGGTGATGCATGCCTTGTTTAGTTTTAGTTCAATGTGTTTGTTCCAATTCATCTTGCTGCCTAACGTCATTCCCAGGTATTTGACTTCAGCTGAGATGGTGAGTTTAGTGCCAAATAGTTTTAGTGCAAAACAGCTGCTCATGTCCTGCTGGAGTGCGGAGGAGTAGCAACACTGCGGGCAAAGTACCTCGCTCCCAGAGGTAGAGGGTCGAATTAAATTACCTTATATTTACTTTGAGAAGTATTACATAAAGACTATAAATATAAATAAACTAAAAAACACCCAACGCCTCATTTGCTTGAGTCTTCTGTGTATATTGAATATTAATATAATCTGGTATAAGAATCACTTTTCAATGTGATTGCGGTATGTCAATCCGGAAACAAAACTCTTGTTCCTTTCTATTAGCCCTAGCAATCTCACGGAACAGAATGTTTTTCTGGAATGTGATATAGGTCGAATTAATACTATAAGAGATAGGAATATATCAAATAGCTCCGTCAAACATTCTCAAATCGTAATTTTTAAATCAATAAATAAAAACTCAATCCTATAATCTACGAAATGTTGTTAGCAATTTAGGAAATCAGTTTACTTGAACAAATGACGAGACGTGAGCCGGTCCCCGGGGATACAGGGTGATGTGTGAAATATTGGGCTGTCACGCGCTGCGACTGCGGGACACCCTGTACGTACGTGGTTTAAAAGAGAAAAGACTTGAAAACAACTTCACCGCTTTCGGGTCTCCCTCATAGGTCACCTTTTTAACACGCTTTTATTAGCTTCACCTGTAAGTTTGTGTGTAATCGACTCATTTGGACTCGATTTTGACCCACTTTAAACGGACAGATTTAATTCAAACTTTATACACTTATCAAGAATTAGCGACAATATAATAATTTCATAAGTTTATCTCATTATCCTGGTTAGGATCGCCAGGATTAAATAATTTCCTCACACATCCTCTGTGTGAGAGCAAGTGAGACAACCACGCCCTCTGTTGGAGATTTACTATATACTACCTGCACCAGTATTTTATTATGTTGTTCTAGAAGAATTTTACATGCGTGGTACATAGGGTGCTATGTTGGAGATTTACTAATGAATACTAATGACGAGAACTTAAAGAATTTTTTTATTATTGACAATAAATTGAACTAAAAAGTGGAAAGTAAATATAGTTTAAAAAACTAAAAAACACGCTTTTCGAACTAAAAGGTAAAAATTTTTAAAGACGCTTTTTTAAAACTATATTTTTTAACCGAGGTACCGTAGCCATAGCCTATGCTAAAGCTGGGCCTACACGTCTAGATAATATTTTTAAGGGCTCATTTGTATGGCTGCGTTTTTTCTTACCGTGAACACGCAGCTACTGCATTCACAAAGCGAACTCTCAGCAACAACAGACGTCTGCTCAGAATTATCCGAATGCAGGGCGCAAGAGGGGAGGTGAGTGGGAGAGAGGTGAGACTGTGCGTGAATTTCATAATAAGTTTTATTTCAACAATATACAAAACAAAAATTGCCATCTATAATATATATCCGGAGCGGAGGAGCTCTGACAGAAAACCGTCTGTATGAGCCCTTACATAAACAGCAATTTTCAAAACTCTAAGCCACAATTGCTAGATGAGAGAAATCGCAAACTGCCAATGTACCATCATAAATTTATAACTAGCTCCGATCCATTTAGCATTGTCAATGTCGAAACTAATACCATTGATGAAACACTTTCTGCAAGTAGATCGACGCTATCAATCATTTATTTCTTATCTACAAATATAATTAATCTTAATATTTGTAGAAGGTATCCATACCATGTTTTAAATGCCAAAATGAGTTTGTTTGTACTTCCTTTATGTCGTAACGGACAGTCAAAATTTGGGTATAGGAGTAGTTGAAGGGCAGGACATGTAGTTTGGGACATGGTAGAAGCTAGCCAGGTGAACCACCAACAAAACTTCTTCCACTTATGGAAAGCTTGCTGGTCGCGGTGATGAAGGAAGGTCATGTCGATGGTTTGAGAGGAATGATGATGATTCCTCAATATCCTGGTTTCCTCAAGAGAGAGGGAGAGAGAGGATGGATGGATTAGGAGACTATTTTAAAAATATATCTGCTCGGTTCTGTAGCACATTTTCCAGAATTCCACGCAGAAAACCTTCAAGAAAAATGATTCTATAGCAACGTATGTCTGAACATTAGCTAATGAGAAATAGAGAGACATCTGGGTTCAAAGTTTAACTATAAAGTATGTATGTAAATAATGTATGATATAGCAAAGACAATTTATAAAATTATGTTTACCTTCCATCCATCGAAGCATTACAACCTAAGCCTGATATGAAATTGTCATAGAAAACCTCGTTTTGCACTTGGCCTCATCATAGTGTGATAAAACACCGTTAATAAAGCGCTGGCTCTGCTACCTATCATATCGGAACACAACAATTCAAATTCAGATTTGTTGTAACACAGGATACATGGTCTAACAAGTAAATGCGTTCAAAAAGAACTGGGAACCGACCGAATTTCCCTAAAAGTCTACTTTTATTAAGGCAAGTTTAAGATTTAAATGAATTAAAATTGAAATGGGACCACACGGAAAGCACCAGCTTTCAAATAAAAAAGGTTCATCCAAATCGGTTCACCCAGTCAAAAGTTATGAGGTAACAAACATTAAAAAAACATACCCGTCGAATTTATAACCTACTTTTTGACGTTTGTTAAAAAGGCTGCGAAGTATCAATTACTAACTTAAAAATGGGAGGCAAGTGAAGTTAGCGGGAGGAAAGAAATGTCCAAGTGTTTTATGTCATCTAGGGATAGTTATTATCGAAAATAATACACACACATTCCATCTGTGCATGTTCGAAATTCCGGAGAGCTAACTTCAGAGGGGCAAACTTAGCGTGCGAGTACTGAACTAGTGTAAGAATAAGTGTTTACACCACCCACTCATGGCTCTCGCTGTTGGTTATCTAATCCTAGATCAAGAGCTCAATATGTAGAAGTGATCTCGTAACCACCTGGATTCAGGTATGTAGGTGTGTACAAACAAACTTCCATCCAATCTTACGCGAGTGTGGCATGGCGTCGTCCAAGTAGCGGAATGTAACAGCGTTGCATGCAATCACGATGATTTGTGTGCTCGGTATAGTGTTCTGTGACGACAGAGGAGGATAGGGAAGGGGGAGACGGAGGAGGTACAGGGCAGGAGCGCAGTCAGGAAAGGGAAACCCCCGTAAACGTACAGGAGCTCTATTTTTTATTGACCTGTGACATACGAGTATCATCGTCGCACACGACGTAAGTCACGATCGACTACAAGTCGCATGAAAACAAGTTTGACCGTATTTTTTAATCATTCGCCTCAGGTGTTGCCAATATAACTTTAAATATTTAATTTTATCCGTTTCACGCAGAAGAATAAAACCTGTAATTAATCGACTTGAAAAAAGGAGGTTCTCAAATCGACGGGTATGTTTTTTTTTATGTTTGTTAACTTAGAACTTTTGACTGGTTGAACCGATTTCGATGATGCTTTTTTTGTTTGAAAGCTGGTGCTTCCCGTGTAGTCCCATTTCAATTTGGCCTAGTTCCAACAGTGGCATCCATCAGAAAACGATATAAATCTGAAATTTGCCTTAATAAAAGTAGATTTTTAAAATTAGCATAAATAAATATAAAAATAAATTTAGGGCAATTGAAGTCGGTTTCCAGTTCTTTTTGAACGCATTTACTCGTTATCGCAACGAAAGTTATTTAAATTTTTATATATTTCTAATTAGTGGCTACCTGATCTAGTAGCTACCTAGCCTGTTGTTAGAAAATAGTAAAACTATAGTTTGAAATCTAC
Source organism: Carcina quercana (assembly GCA_910589575.2). NCBI lineage: Eukaryota > Metazoa > Arthropoda > Insecta > Lepidoptera > Depressariidae > Carcina > Carcina quercana. The sequence goes on along the minus strand of OU342446.1, from coordinate 3,406,217 downwards.
TCTATTTTTTTCATTCGCTTGAATTGATAAAACCGGTAATTCACGCAACGAAAACGGAACGCAAAGTTCATAGAACTGTCAATGTCAATCAGTGTTTATGTTCGACGTTAACGTTTAGTCTATCGCTCGCCTCTAGCAAATAGTGGTCAAGACCATATTGGATTTTGGATATTGGATTTGCCGGGTGGTCTCGGCTTTATAATATGACCACTCCATATCATGAACAGTGACATAAACTCCGACACCTAGGTCCGTGCCTGCCCTCCTCCACATTCAAAATATAGATCACTTGGGGTAGTTCCAACACGTAACAGCTCTATTTACCTAATTTTCGTGATAGATCGACTGACAATACCTTATAGACATGTCTAAGAATGTCTATAAGCTACGTTTTTGTACGAAACCAAATCTTTTAGTAATAGGTTACTATTAACTGTGCATGCTTTTTAGGGTTCCGAAGATCCAATAAAGAAATTGAACCCTGAGCAAATCAGTGTGGTGCCTGTCTGTAGCTGAGTATCTCAGCAATTAATAATACTCGCATATCGACTAGAAACCGCGCCAATGGACTAGACAATACCAGACCAAATTTTGGCATTCAAACATTCTATTTAAATATCTGACAAAATGACAGATATCTTACAATCCTTCAAAACTAGCCTAAAACGTATTTCCTTGAACAGATTATTCCTCAGCAGCCTTATCCTCTTTACTTCCTGATCTCCACTGATTTCTTTTTTTTCCGGATCTACTATATTTTGTTTATTGTATGACATGAACAAGGACATGAAAATGTCCTACCACCAACAACAAAAATCTTGTATCCACAGCGTAAGGAGGCGGCCTGCTGTTGTTTTCCGGAATTTCCTCTCGTCCCACTCAAGACATTACATTAGAATTAAAGGTCACCAATGCAGGGTTCAGTCCACCGCCCTGAAGCACTATCCCACAAATGTTACTGCCGTTTAGTGCCCATAAAACTGGAGTACAACACTAGCGCTATCGATTGTCGATCGTGGACCAAAGTTGACTGAAAAAGATATAGACTTGCAACTATTTCCAGATTTGTGCCACAACAGGTAGGTCCCTTTCACCTGCTTGTTGTATCTTGGCATTTTGTTGTTTTATTACTATGATTACGGGTAGATATTAAAGTTAACAACACCGGAAAAATAGTGGTCATTATAAATTATATACTGTTTTAACACATAGGTTATTTGTGTATTTTCATCACCATCAGCCTGGAAATGACAAATTGTGCTAGCTAGGTCATTTATCACTGCACATAGCATCCACTTGGTTCGAATTCCAGTAGAGTCCTTATCTAGTACTCGATTTATTTACTCGTAGTAAAAAAGCATTTTCCTCTATCCGTCTGAGCATCTATCAATTAGCAATCAATATCGGGTGCTAAAAATGAGTGTCAATAATAATTCTGTGTTACTGTTAGCATCTTTAGCAGCAGTTTTATTGCTGGTAGAGCATGCTTAGGTCTGAAAGCCCTATGAATCATCAGATGTAGATGAAATTTAAAATTAAGGCGAATTTTTAGTAGGCACCAAGCACCTACTTCTTAAGGCAAGCTAACTAAATATAATAGCGAGTCTATAGTTGATGTTAGTCTATGCGATTTGTGGAGTGTTAGGGAATTGCTCGAGACCGCAAGCAGTAAGTGCGCTTTCTTGTCCAGCAGTGCTTCTTATTTCATTTCAAGTTGCTATTGATATTGGAAAGCAGTATTATGTACGTACGGTAGCTGGACCACAAACACTGTTATTTGACTACAGTAAATTACACTAAGCTTACGTTCAAATTATGTATTGTGAATGAAAATTTGGCACGAATGTTTGATAAAGTAGGCAGAGAAGGGGCGAAGTAAACTCTGATGCCATTGCATCTTTAAAAAAGGGTTTACCTGAAGTATCACAAAAGATATTCACTCATTTAAATGCTGGTTATTGCGACACAGGTTTTACCTACTGCAGTAATCAGAGATCCTCAACAAGCATAGCAGTAACAAAAATATAATTAGCGACATTTTATGTACCTATTTAAACAGTGTTAATAAACTTTTTTTTAAAATTTGATTGAGTATAAAATTGACGTTGAAACACACAGCTATACTTGTCGCTCTTATAACGAATGCCCTTTGTTAAAAGAAGACAACTCAATTTCACGATAAACATATCATGTCAAGTTTCTCTTTGTGCGTAAAAACCTGGTGCACAAAGTTTGTTTCCCTTAGTCACATTTTTGTCAAACCGCTGGTTCTAAAATTTTCAAATTTGGAACATTGATCAATTTACAAATTTACCCTAAGGACTACCCGCAAGGCGTGAGTAATAAAATCAAATGCGGAAGCGGAACCGGTTTCGGTGGAAATTTAATGACTAACCACATGTGACGTCACTTCATAACCTTTCATTACTTTTAATTATGTACGTGTTTGATCACAGGCTTTAGATGATCATCAGCATGAGCAAATCATTTTATATACGAACATTTCATTTGCCAAAAAAATTATTTAAATAGAAATTTAATGAAAAATATTTGACACGCATGTTGATGAGTATATTTTATCATGGCCGCTCGAATGAATATTTCTATAGATATAGTAAATAGGATAAGTTCACTAACGAAAGTTATGGGGTACGAGACAAGAGAAATCAATAGAGGTAGTCAGAATACAAATATACAATTAATACAAATTGATCGATACGTGGTTGTGGCGACTTGGCGGTGACAGGATTTTTTTTATTTGGGCATGAGGGGCGCACTCCTAACGTCCTGCGTGTCACTGCGACCTGTATAGATCTATTGAGACAGTCCCCTAAGGATAATATCACCTCTCCAAGGCCAATCTCGGTCATGAACCGTACGATAGGCCTGGGTTTGGAGGACCTAATGCTTTCCGTTGAGGCAGTTGGCCTCCAAGGTGTCTATTTCTGCTGTGATAAAGGATATCACAGTGACAGAGGATGTGGGTGGGCGTTTCCTCATCCTCCTGTGTAAGTGTAGTATCGGCGACAGGGATTTTAATAATCATAATGCTATCGATGACAAACACCCGTAGAAGTTCCTTCTAAACTGCCAGTGTCACTATCACGCATTCCAAATTTAAATCAAACATCCCGCCAACTCACTCACGCATCCACGGAGACCGCAACCAAGTAGGCCGACTGCTCTACAATACTCGTATCAACACGTGTCTATCCTAAATATAAACAGCGCGTATTTCTATGCCATCTCCTCGAGTTGGCACCACGCAGCCTCCCGGCGATGATGTATTCCCCTCATGCCCTCCAGATTTGTGCGAACAGAGGGCCTCGTAAAGGTTTAGATCAAATCCTCGTTACGCTGTCGTAACCCAGTTTTTTCACCCTTCATACACTCGTTAAATGGCGTCGTGGAGCATTCGAATTTCGAATACAGTGTAGTGGGATGAGTTAAGTGTTATTTGGGATTTTTTTCGTTTGTAGCTGCAACCTGCTGTGTGTCAATATATCTGAATGGTTCTGGTATTACAATAAAATGATCATGTCATCCCATGCTGTCGTAACTGCTAAGCATGACGATGACATCAAATTGGTAAGTCCATCGCGAACATGAAGAGTCATTTCCAACAGTGGACTTATTTCGTTAAATAGGCTAACTACTTTTAATGTTATCTTTTGAAAACACAATATATCTCATCATCATCAGCCGGGAAACGTCCACTGCTGGACATAGACCTCCTTCATGGCACGCCATATCGACCGGTCCCGAGCCACCTGCATGCAGAGACTCCCCGCGATCTTAACCAGGCCGTCGGTCCACCTAGTAGGGGGACGGCCCGGTAGACGTTTCCCGGTACTTGGTCGCCACTCGAGTATTTTTACTCCCCATCGGCTATCGTTTCTTCGCGCGATGTGGCCTGCCCATTGCTACTTTAGCTCACTGGCTCGTCTAGCTATGTCGGCGACCTTAGTTCGTCTACGGATTTCCTCGTTCTGGATTTACTCACGAAGAGAAACTCTATCAATATATCTGACTTACTTAAAATTGTATTAATTGAAACCTTTAACTAAATTATAATTATTTCTTTGTTTTCGATAAATTTATCCCTTCATCTTATTATTCAGTTGGTAAACTTACATTTTATGATAGTGAATGAATAAAACCAACCAAACCACGTCAGTGGCCTAACGGGTACACACTTGGACCACTCGGTCCTCGGTTTGGTTGGTGCTCCGACATTTCTTATGTCGACCTGGCAATCTACCACCATGTCACCTAATCCCGCCGCCAAACAGCAGTTCTAATAGCACTGTTGTGTTTTGGTATGGAAGGTAACAGAGCCAGCGCCTCATTTGGCTTCTGGTTGTGCATGCTTACGATCCAACGGTCTTATCGCTAGCATAGCCCACCCAAAAAAACATATCACACACATACACACACACAAACACAAATCTTACGAAGAACGCCTATTTCAACTTAATCTGGCAACACTGAAAGAGCGAAGGAAACGAGGCGACCTAATTGAAACTTATAAAATACTCAACGGACACTACAATGTGAGCAACATCAGAACCTTGTTCACTGTGAGCCAGAACAGTCGATTGAGTGGGCACTCAATAAAGCTCACCAAGCCTCTATGTAGGAGCAACCCTAGGAAACACTTCTTGCCTAACCGTGTAGTGCATTCTTGGAACGCTCTCCCTGAAAGTGTTATAAGTGCTACTTCAGTGAATTGTTTTAAAAACAGACTAGACAAACATTTATAAACATTAAAACAAGTGCAGTGATATACACGCATCAGCTCTAAGAGCTGCTAGTGTATCAATCAAATAATAATAATAATGTGCCATAATAAAAGTACCGCCCCGGGAAAGGTACTAAAATCATCGTTCCAACTCAACTACCCCAACAGACTGATCAACTCGACAATCAACACCTGCGAGTATGTTCAATTGAAACATTCATATTTTAGTACTCACAAAAAATTATCAAAAACAACTAAAATGTTTTTTAAGTTAATTATTCAGATGAATTCGTTACCAAAGAGGCCGAATGAAGACTTAAATGGACCCTCGCAAGTATTTAAATTGCTAAATTCCACCGAGTTTCGAGTTTCTTGAATATTGTCGACGAATGTCTCCAGCCGTACGACGCAAACAAACATCAAAATCCGTGTTATTTTGCGTTTATAATATTTAAAATTCTTCTAGTCGAATCAAATCAATTTGTTCAATTCGTAAAACTTAGGTACAGTTATATTTATTAAAGATGGGATATAGACCGGCTAAGTTTTAATCTATGGGCGTACGAAAAGCTTTTTATAAATATCTAAAACTATATTTCTCATCAGAAAAATCGAAACACCTTGCAAGTTTTTGTTTTGTAAGGATTATAAGAAAAACCTATGAAAATTTAATTTGAATTTAGAACATTAACAATAGGATTTGAAAACCTCATATTTTATTTATTTATTTTTATTTTTTTTTTTTTTTTTTTTATTTTTTTTTTCAGTTTTGGAGAAATAACAGTGGACAGATTATTTTGAACTTAAATAAATTAAATTATACAAAATAAATAAATCTGCCGCCAAAAACATTCTCGCTAAGGTTTATATATACATTTAAATTATGCAAGGGCAAGATAAAAGTTTTACAATATTAACTAAGTCTCTTTGATATTAACTCAGCAAGCAGCACATTCATATAAACAAATATAAATACGGTTTGAGTACTGATTATATAAATAAATAAATAGATAAGTGGATACGGTAGTGCGGAAGTCTTTTAGTAAGTTTATATATGAAACATGAATATTGATAATGATAAATATTAAAGAGCATGTGGCAGAGATTTGTATCAACAGTTTGAAGAAGGTTGTGGGATTAAGAACTGACTAGTATGTTGAGCAGTTTCCGGTGAAAACTTCCACGAGATTCGTGGAAGATGTCTACATCATTAAAGCTACTGTTGAAGGTGTGACACATTCGGTAAAGGGGGGCACGCGCTCCAAAGTTAGTAGCTATGTCTGGTGTTACAAACGTGTGAGGTGATCTGAGCGATTTTCTGGGTGCATTGTATTTAATATTTTCTACTAATACTGGACAGTTATAATTACTTTTACAAATGTTACGTAAAGTTTTAATATCAGAGAGGATTCGCCTTTTACTCATATTTAATAGTTGGTATTCTAAAAGAAGATTTTGGTAAGAGAGATAGCGTGAAGTTAATCTTTTGTGGAATACTCTGAGAAATTTTTTCTGGATCATTTCAATCTTAGTGGAGTAAATAGCATAGTGAGGATTCCAAATACAAGAGGCATATTCTAGCTGCGAGCGCACCAATGACCTATAGAGGGTAAGGCAGGCCGATCGATTCTTGAATTTTCTTGTATTGCGGAAGATAAAACCTAACATTTTCATTGCACGCTTACACATATATTCTACATGATAATCAAATTTGAGTTTTGAGTCGAATTGCACACCTAGGTCTTTTATTACCCCAACAGTAGAAAGTACATTGTTGCCAATGCTAAAGTTATATAAAATTTGTTTTTTTTTGTTAGAAAACGATATATGTTGACATTTATCGTATGCTAATGATATTTTATTTTCTTTACAGTATATATCTAGTCTATTAAGGTCCTCCTGAAGTTTCATACAATCATTAACATCTGTGGTTATGCGATATATTTTTAAGTCATCGGCATATAAAAGAAAATTACAATGACGGAAACATTTTGCGATGTCATTGATGAAAATAACATATAGCAAAGGTCCGAGGATCGAGCCTTGATATTATTCACTATTAAGCGATATAATAAATATACAATTTTTTCCGATAATAATCCTTCCAAAACATAAACTTGCAAGGTGTTTCGCTTTTTCTGATGAGAAGTATATTATGTATGTATGTATAATAATGTACATTAATAAATAGCGCTATAATAATTTAAATTAATTTCATCAACTACCGTCATCGTTAAATGTAGCCTAGCCTTGGCTTTGACCTTTCCCAGAACTCAGCGTGCGCTAAAATTATCTCCGTCAACTTTGAACGAGTAGTCACAGGGAATCCAGCCTAACGAATTACTCCAATTTATTTAACTCGTACACTAAGACTGAAATTAGCTGAATTTGTTATAATCTCAAATGACACGAGCAAAGAGTATTTGCTTACTTATTATTTGATAACTTGAAACTGCGAGGGTACTGTCGTGAGGATGACACGGCTTCTTTTTGTCTGTAGAATACTATGTATATCATGAAGCTATAAAGATGTTCCAGTACTGCCCGCTCCCCCAATAGGGTGGGCGATAATCTGTTTACCTTTATGATCATATACTTTCCTGAATAATGATTATGGTTGGTCGAAAGATCAGGGTTAGAGACTTGAATATAATAATTTTTGATATTGTAGAGTTACTATGGAAAGGGTAAAACATCAAGCCACGGACTAGTTTCAATCTTTTGCCTTCGGGAACTACTTCGACGAAAAATGAAGTCATTGTGAGAAGCCCTTACGACGAACAAGTACAAACAAACAACTCACTCACTCATTTATAATATTAGGGATAAGCTCTCGTTTAGCGAGCAAAGATCCTGGACAATCCAAGATCACTCCAGGATACGTGCACTGACATCAAGGGTCTCGCGCACTTCTTGGAGGAGATCGGCTGAATAGACTAGCTGGCTACACTTCCACTGACGCATAATGGCCAATGCAAGGCTGAGTGCGGAAACCGCCCAACAAACAAAAACGCTCGCTTATGGACACAAGCTCACCTGATGAGTGGCTATGAGGTTGGCGGTATTATATTCTTACCTAGAATTAACCTGCTTACGCGCACCATGAAGAATGGATTTCTTTGAGTGAATGGAGTTGTAGCGCTTAGAAAACGCAATACAATGAAATTTATCTGCACGGTGACTCCAAAAGAAACTAAAAATTAAAGAAAACTCAGAACTAGGAATGAAATGGGGCAGACAGATGGATTTACAGCTAAATGAGTTCTGTAAATTTATAACAGTTGTAAATAACAAAAATATAACTAATACAAAAATGTACACTGATCAAGACAAGTCAGAGGCTTTCCAGTAGATTAATGAACTTCCAACAGTTAAGTTAGCCACTCACTTAAGAGAGCATAAAGCAACAGTTGCGATAAACCGTAAACCAGCAATATACTGCAAAAAGTCCGGCTTGGTTTTTGAAATTATTGTATACTTAGAAGTAGAAAGAATGAATAAGGGCACCACTGTCGCTCTATGCCCTCTTCACAAAAGCCGAACCCAATGTCAGATGATAGTCGCTTCCGTAAAAAATATTAAATACACCAATAGCCGGGGTCAGGTAGCCGACCGACAAGGCTAGGGTAATAGTAAGGATGATAGAATAGAATAGAATAGAATTAATTTATTCGGCATACAGATTACAGTACAGTGGTGGTGGTATATAAATAACCACACAAAATACACCAAAGCTAGCAATAGGATTCCAATGTCCAGCAGTGCGCGCAGTTTCACTATTACATTACGTGTACTCATAGAACCGTTGTCGTAGAGCCTACGTCCGTATCGATTGGTCCTGCAAACATTGTTTCAGGTGTCGAAGTGTTTAGACCCGCGTCACAGAGTACCCAGCAATGGATACACAACAACGCGGACCCTACGCTCTATTTCAATCACTCTATTCAACCTATACGGTGATATCAGTTATTTTTAAGCTGAGGTGTGGTTCTTCAACTTTTTTTATACATGGCTTTTTCGTCTTTGTCCCACATGCTGATGACTTTAGGAAGAATTGTTGATATTCCTACAGCTCGCAGCAAGCGTTTCGCTTCCACATTTGTCATGGGTACAGATAAAATATTGAATGTACTACCGGTTCCCATGTTCCCCCAAAACTACAACTTGGGAATCTTCAAAAGAGAAGTAAATAGCCACCTTCTAGACCAACACGTAGCATCGTCGACCTCATCGTCACTTACCATGTGAGGTTGAGGTCAAGCGTTAGTCAATTTTTAATTTTTTTAAAGTATGCTTTCGTAAGCAATTATGTATACAATAAATTTTTGAAAAGCAGAATGCGTTACATTATTTGTTAATATTTAACAGTCGTGTCTATGTTAATATAATCAACGCGTTCAAAAACTAAAAACCGACTTCAATTGGCTTAAAAAGTTCACCCGTAGAGGTAGGGTATCGGGGTACATATTTGGTTTTTGTTAATTTTCTCAAAAAGCGCTAAATCAATTTCAATAAAATGTATATGGGACCACTTCTGAAGTATGCTCTGCCAAACAAAAAGAACCATCAAAATCGATTCACAATTGGCGGAGTTATCGCGAAACAAACATACATAAAACATACCGTCGAATTCAGAACCTCCTCCTTATTTAAACTCGCTTGAAAGGGGCAAAAATAGCGGTTGATAGACGTCAAAAAGACTACAAAAATTAGCCTAATGTCTACACGCTTTCACAAGTAGGAGGTCCCGGGTTCGATTCACAGTGGGTGTATCTATAGATCCTCGGATTAGTTTGTGTTAGGGCATTAAGGACATTTACACACACATACATAAAGTTTTCACTTCATTTACTTAATACTTAACTTCTCACTCACACACAAACACACCCACACACACACCATCTCGTGCAGCCTTAGAAATATTTAAAGAACATTTCTCTCATAATCATAATTATCTTTTGTTTTGTTTATATATATTAGATTTGTCTGCAGGAACATTTATAAAATTATTTGTGCAACAGGAAGGTAGACCTCTGTGACACAGGCTGTGCCTACAACAGAGGTCGTTGAATATTTAGTGTTCTATAAATTAGTTTTGTTCGATCTAAGTTGAAATATGTATAAGATGATGAGTGAATAAACTTATTATTATTAAAATTCCTGACCGCCTATATAATTACTATCATGTTACCTGAGTCTGCCGCAAAAGAGCAGTATTAATATCACTATTGTGTTCCGGTACGAAACGTAGCAGATCCTCTTTATTAACCTGTGGCCTTCTGGGAGCGCACGCTTACCGTTCAAGGGCCTTGCCGTCACTTACCATCAGCTGAGATTAAGGTCAAGTATAAAGACATCGAAGCTCAAGCTCCGTCATAAATTGCCGTGATGGAAAGCCTATGGTCCGATCTGCCGCAACAACTTAAAAGACAAATTGGTGATTTCAGGAAGAGGTTTAAGATGAGTACTGTTTTTTACACGAATGCGCAAGCCTGTGTCGCAAATGACGAAAGCGCTAAAGTTTCAATGGGCGAACCGCTTCACTTCGCTTCAGCACAATTGACTTTCCCCCAGTTCAGTGGCACACCGGGACCGCCGCGGGGTGAATCAATCAAAGCGCACGTGGTCAATATCAAACGAGTATTCATTTCACACCATTAGTTCGACTAATATTATTTATTTATTTAACAATTACTTGCACACATTAGAGCAGTTGTGTGAGCGTTAGACCGTCTGGGACCGCTGGGCAACACACGCACAAGTTCCACATTCGATTCCCGGTCTGGACATTGACAATCATCACTTTGCGAGACTTTCCCCAGTTTGGCTAGGACATTGCAGTCTGAATCACCTGATTGTCTGACCAGTAACATGATTCCGTGCTTCGTCAGTCACGTTAATCCGTTGTTACCGGTTACTATCTACGACAGGTAGTAGCTACATGAGACATGTCAGAGGAATAGGGCGGATCAACATCTGTGATACCTAGGGTTTATGAAGATACGAGTAGTCATAGAAATTACAGCCTATACGATAAGATGAAGAAGGCGTAGGAGTCAGAGTCATTTTCTACTGGTTTTATTGTTCATAATAGTTTTTCACCTGGCTTTCATCTCTGAGACTGTCGAATGGCAGCGCACTCTCGCTACCTTTGCAAACGCATAGACTTCCATTTTTAAAATCACAGAGTAAACCCAAGTTCAAGGCCTCCTATTTATAGGACCATCGAGGAAAACCGATTTTACTAATTTAAATTAAGACATGCGTCCAGTCGAAAATAACACGAGCGCTTGATTAGATTTAAATGTAGTTTGTATTCAAGAAGCTGCCCTTAATTTAGACTGAGCACGTGGCCATCTCGACTGAACTTCATTTCCTTTTTTCTTTAAACTAGTATTTAATAGCGACTTCGCTTGCGTGGACTTTATTAGTTTATTCATTCAGTACATAATCATCATCAGCCAGGAAACGTCCACTGCTGGACCTCCTCCATGCTATGCCATAATGACCGGTCCCGAGACACTTGCATCTAGCGACTCCCCTCTACCTTGGTCCATCTAGTAGGGGCACGGCCTGGTAGACGTTTCCCGGTACGTGGTCACCACTCGAGAACTATTACTCCCCATTGGTTATCGGTTCTTCGAGCGATGTAGCTTGTCCATTGCCTGTTCAGCTCACTGACTCGTTGAGCTATGTCGGTGACTTTAGTTCGTCTACGGATTTCGTCCTATTCGATTTCGCCTAATGGCCAAATGTTGGATTTACAATCCAGAGATCCCGGGGTTTTATATGTCCGCCTGGCTAGCTACCACCATCAAACAGCAGTGTTAACAGCACTGTTGTGGTCCAGTATGAAAAGTAGCAGTGCCAACGCCTCATTCGCTTGAGTCTTCTCGGTGCGCACGCCATCAGGTGAGATGACGGCCAAAAGCAAACCCATCATACATTTGTTTTAAATGCTGGATTAAAAATGAAGAATATGAAAATCCGACTATGAATATCAGTTTGATTGCAAGATTTTATGTTCTAATTGTATTAGTAATTAGGTACAATACAAATAAACATGGTTCTATTACACTGGTAACACGTGAACGCGTTTTAGTTCCGCTCGTACACAGCTGTATAAAACCTTTATCGGAAGTCAACTACCTCGTGAAAAGGCGAGAGCCCACGCTGGTTTAAGGCTCATTCACATGGCTACACAAAAACGTGACTCACGACTAAACGTTATTTACTACTTTAGTTGATGGTAGAGAATTTCCAAGTCCGCGCTAACAGCACTGTTGTGTTCCGGTATGAAAGGTAGCAGAGCCAGACCCTCATTAGGTTGATGCACGCTTACCATCCAACGGCCTTATCGCCACTTACCATCAGGTGAGATGGTGGCACTTCGCCGTAAACCCGTCAAAAATTTACGCGTTCAAAAATAACCAAGGAACTGACTCAACTGTCCTAAAAGTCTACAACATTCATCCCCTAAAATGTTCACCCTAAGAGGTATAATTATATGAGTATATATGTTTTGTTTTTGTTGATTTTCTCAAAAAGCCCTCAAACAATTTTTATAAAATTTATATCGGATCACGTCTGAAGTATGCTCTAACCCAAAAAACACATCAAAATCGATTCATAATAATTTTGGCGTTGTTATCGCTTAACATACATACAAAAAAAAATATACACTCGAATTGAGAGTTTCCCCTTTTTTGAAGTCAGTTGAAAATAAAACATGCAGTCAAATCTTGATTGAGTTGAGTTGAGTCAAGAATCATTAAAATCGATTCATAATTGGCGGCATTCAATTCAAATCAGCTTTATTGCGTACACAAAACAAAGGGAGAAAAAAAACAGAACAGATAACGGAACGCAAAAGGTTTTTTGGCATTAAGGCAGCCTTATCGCTAAGAGCGATCTCTTCCAGGCAACCTCCCAAGGCAGGAATTATCGCATAACAAACATACAAAAATAAAACATGCAGTCGGATTGAAACTCCTATTTTTTTCATCTAACTTTTAATGTAGAGAAATGCATTTGTACTTTGTGCCGTTCCCAAATCTCTTGACCAGTGTAACGTAGCCTTTATCCGGAATAAACGCGTGTTTTGTTTGTGAGCACGCCTCCTGTCGCAACACATTAGTTCAACCTTTTAGTGTTTAGTGCGACGTGTTATAGCAGTCGTTAAATGTATGTTATAGCACAAATTAATATTTGGTGATACGGCGACGTGACTCCGGGAGCTCACAGCGGACTAAGAAGTAAACTAAGATAAATAAATCTGCTTCCATTCGAAGAACAATGGGTTTTTACTTGGCTATCTCATCTGATGATAACTGACGATAAGGTTGGTTTGAATGTGTGCTCATCCAAAAGCCTTAAGCTAATGATGCGCTGGCTATTTCGAAATCATTCCCCTTAGAGGATGAAGAATTTGAGTTAGAACCTTGAAATTTAAATATCGATCCCTTGACGGTTTACACCACTCGGGAAGCAATTCCTACGCAATACAAACCGTGGGTGACCTATTTTCTTTTCTACTCAGTACGCTTTTTTCAACCAACATCAAAAAAGCAGGAGGTTCTCAAGTCGACAGTATGCTTTTTGTATGTATATCACGCGATAGCTACACCAATTATGAATTGATTCTGATAATTTCGGTAGAAGATACGTCAGAGGTGCTCCCATATAAATTGTATCTAAATTTATCAGCGCTTTTTGAGAAAATCAACAAAAGCCACATAAGATAATTCTACTTCTTAGGGTGAACATTTTAGGGGATGAATGTTGTAGACTTCTAGGTCAGTTGAAGTCAGCTTCTAGTTCTTTTTGAACGCATTAATTATTTTCAATCTGAAGAGCTATTTTAAATAGCATATACGTACACACATTTTAAGTGTTTATAGTGTAAGACCCCCACCCCCAAGGATTAAGTGCGCGCAGGTGAACTGTACCAGAAACCAGTGGTCTGGAAATCATACATGAATGTTTGTTTGCTTAGAGCCTGCATACAAACATATATTGTTTTGGGGGGTTAAGTTTTTGTAAATTTATGGTTTACCTTCTGCAATCATCCTTCTTATTGCCCTACTACAAGAAAGCCAAAGGAGGGTTATGATTTTAGCAAGCATTGTTTGTTTACATGTGGATGTATCTCCTAAAAATTGGGTAGATCACAGGTATCCGTACGTACGCGTCCAAGTGTATACCCGAGGCGGTTTTGTGAAGATACAAGTTGCAAGAATTGTAAATTTACTTTATTTTAATTTGATTTACTTATGCTTTCAGCGCCCAACTTAGATGAGGCAAACATATACAGTTTCATAAAAAGAAACTTAGTGATTAAATAAGTCACTGGCGCTATACCGTATTTAATTAAACTTAACTGAACTTAACATTCATATGGGAAACTTTCCCCGAGTCAGCGTCTAAGCTAAGTTCTTATTAAGCACCTGTTTATGAGTCTATCGCTAACTTAAACTCTTTGCTTAGTTACATTGTGTAACTTTGTATTGTTTTTGCTATTCGCGATTAAATTGTTGTTGATTTTAGTTTTTACGTCCTAGAAATTTAAAGTTATAATCACTTACATTTATTAATATTCGGTCCCCTTTGGCCTTACCTGCAACAGAATTACTTCATTAGAACTGAATCAGTGATTGTGGCTAGGTTCAAAATTCAAGGTAAAATTTTTAATAACTAAATATAATAATTAATTTATGTTTATCGTTAATAGGCCACGTGTACGCTACTAATTTTTTAAAACATCAAACTAACTGCCTTTTTAACACCCGACGCAAAAAGAGGGGTGTTATAAATGTGACGGCAATGTCTGTGTGTCTGTGGCATCGTAGCTCTCGAATGGATGCACCGATTTTGATGCGTACTTTTTACGTGAAAGCAAGTTTCCTTGCGGTGGTTCTTAGATATATTTGGTAAAAATTGATTCAGTAATTTGGAGAGTATCAGCTGATGTTAGGGAGTTTCGGCATAAAATGTAATGATTTTTTATTAGCCGACTTCAAAAAAGGATGAGGTTATCAATTCGACGGGTATGATTTTTTTTGTTTGTTACCTCAGAACTTTTGACTTTGTGAACCAATTTGGATGATTTTTTGTTTTATTTGAAAGGTGGTGCTTTCCGTATGGTACCCATTTCAATTTGGTCTAGTTCTGACATTGGGATCCATGAGAAAACTATGTATATAAATCTTAAATTTGTCTTAATAAAAGTAGACTTTTATGGCAATTGAAGTCGGTTCCCAGTTCTTTTTGAACGCATTTACTTTTTACATTTACGTTTTCGTATGATCAACGCGTCGTTTTTTTTTATTTATGTTGAACTTCACAAACCCAAATACCTTACGAGTGCTTCCATTTGCTCGGGAAACCAAAAGACCCAGTAGTCTCGCAAACGAGCGGGCGTGGTTCATTTGAATTATTTTGAATGCATAAGTAGACGTTGTTTTGGACAAATTAAACGTCCCGCTAAATATCAGAAGAGACAGGCCGCGCTCATGAATAACCAACCGGATTGTACTAATGAATTGGTTCGTGATATTATAAGTTAAAACAGCGCCCTCACCTGCCCTTTCGTAAGTTGACATTAACTTTCTGTCATTTTTAATTAAATATAATAGTTTGATAAGCAAGAAAAATCTGAAGCCAGGTCACCTGCGAAAGTTTTCCGAAAACATCAAACTAATTCAGTTACGTTTTAATAAAACTTTTGGAGGTAGCAAAACTTTTCTAGATCGTGAGGAAACCTGCACACTCCTGAGAAGAAATTCAAAGGTGTGTGTGAAGTCTACCAATCCACACCGCACATACCCTCTCTGTAGGAGAGTAGGCCTGAGCCCCTCCAGTGGGGACATATATAGGCTGTTGATGTGATATGTTTTGTATCGCAGTACTAGTAGCAGTACAGTGTGCAGCATAGACATAAACTTGAAGGTTTTAAAATCTTCTGTGTTAACAAGCTTCCCTTATACGGCCTTATCGTCACATAATACAGGTTGAGTTGAAGAACACTCGAATAAATGATATTTAAATAATAAAAATGATTAAATTATTTTTTTAACTCGAACGTTATCCGAATTATAGTAGTGCTATGCTGTAAGCTTTCAGCGCTTATTACATCTCATTGTCCGTAACGATAGCTTCACACAGAAGCGTCAACCTGACATATTCATTCGGATTTAACGCTAAAAATTATCACAAATAGTCCGCTTCGTTACTCATTCAAAACACGGTCCATTAACACCAAATTCACTCAATAATTAAAACATTTATGACGATTCATAGCTTTTACATCCAAAAGTATAATAGGTTAAAGACAAATGAATTAAAAGTCCCGTTTACCGTACTTTAGCTCACTGATCCGTTGTAGATTTATAGTGCGCTGTTAAACAATTTAGGGTGAAACTAAACAGTGAACTGACCAACTGTAACTGCCGTTCAGACGAGCCAGTTAGTGCTCTACTCTCTTGTTTATAAAGGTTAAAGGAAATACTTTTAAAAAGTGGTTCCCGTTTGGTTTACGTGCATGAATATAGAGGATGCGTTTAACTGCATTGAAACGAATTATGTGGATGCCGAAGTTTGTTTCATTCACGGAGTGTAATTAATGGACTTACAATTTACAGTGTAATGGAATGCGGAATATCTAATTTTTAAACGCTGCCTGGGCGATGGTGTAGTAAGATGTGATAGTGTTACAAACAGTAGTTTCGTGATATCTGATGTTCAGTGAATTTTGTTGTACATAAACAAAATGCAAATCATCATCGTCAGCCGGGAAACGTCCACTGCTGGACATAGGCCTCCCTCATGGTACGCCACATCGACCGGTCCTGAGCCACCTGCATCCAGCGACTCCCCGCGACTCTAACCAGGACGTCGGTCCATCTAGTAGGGGGACGGCCTGGTAGACGTTTCCCGGTATGTGGTCGCCACTCGAGAACCTTTACTCCCCGCCAGTTATTAGTTCTTCGAGCGATATGGCCTGCCCATTGCCACTTCATCTCACTGACTCGTCGAGCTATGTCGGTGACCTTCGTTTGCATTCGATGCAAATCATTGATGATAAACTTGGGACTGCCTGTGAAGTATACCCTTTCAAACAAACAAATAATTTTCACAATCGGTTCAAGCTTCTTAGAGTACGCGAGATATATTTTAAAAATCCGTCAAATTGAGAATTCCGTCCTTTTTTGAAGTCGATATATTTTACACGTCACTTTATGTATCACGCAAGCGGCCATTTTGCCAAATACGACACTTCCTATATGCACTCTTGATATTCCTTCAACTTATTATCCACTTCCAATATGTCCTTTTGGCTTCACCGTAGTCGAGTAAAATCTGAGAATACTTTCATATACATACCTGTTGCCGCGCTGCTGCCTCCCCGGGGTGGTTTTACTATGTCGGAAGCCCTAGTAAACCTAAAACTATGTACCCCTGTTACATTCAGAGCCAAAAAAGTAAATATAAAAGATCTACACTCGTAAGCTACGACAGATCTACGATTGCTACGAGTCGCCTACGAAAGTCGTAGCTCGGGCTTGCTTCGGCTATTTCCCCTTTCATTGTAAATCCTGGAATGCAAACAATTTCCCAACATCTCTGTAACGGATGTACGAACATCTGTCGCTTAAACAAACATATTCAATTTAACTTTGGAACCGCTCAGCTTCTGCGATATGCATTTCATAAGTGTATTCCTTTGCCCGCTTGCACAGTTAAGTATATATTGAACTAGCTTCCGCCCGCGACTTTGTCCGCGTGTACTTCAGGATTTATTCTACTTGTTCGATAGGCATAGAAGGCATCTATCTCCATTTCCAGCATAAGGTACAAAATAGTGTTTATTCTGTTACGTAGGCTAATAGTTTAAAGAAACAAAAGAAATTTCAATATCTGACGTAGTACATTCAAATAGTCTTCACACTAATATTATAAACGCGAAAGTTTGTATATACGAATTACATATTCTATGGTCGGTTGCTAGGCAACGCGTTTTTGTTATGCCCAAATTGCCCATGTAATCCCACTAATATTATAAGTGTGATTTTGTACAATTTACACAATATGTCTTTATAAATTATAGCCTATATGTTATTCTGATGTATAAGCTATATTATTGTAAAGTTTCATTCAAATCCATCCAGTAGTTTTTCCGTGAAAGCGTCACAAACATCCAAACATCTAAACATCCAAACATCTAAACATCCAAACTTTCACACTTATAATATTAGTAGGATACTAGAACTTTAGCCCACGACTTCAGAATTTATCCCATGTCAAACAAAGTAAGCAAAATGTAACACTTACGGTAAAATGAAGAAGAACAAAGAACTTCCGGTAAATTGTTACCGTGGGATAGCCTTTGAAGTCCCCACAGAGGAGGTCGTAGGCAAAGATTAGTACTGTAATACTAGTTGGATATCGTGTGTCACCCGTGGAGAAGCAAACGTCTGGAACGAACGGTCTCCCGTGGGATAACACCACTCACCCGATCAACTACCGGGCTCTGTTTACTGCGGGGCGGGAGAGGGGGAGGAGCACTATCGAGACATCTTAGGTTGGTAAACAAATTAAAGGAATAGCTTTAATTTTACGAAACGGGTTCGAAGATTTTGGCCATAGTGACCGGACGCCAACTTTTTTTTAAAAGTTGGCAACATACAGTTCTGCTGATGTATATCAATGGAAGACTATAATAAGAACAAATAATGTAATGAAACATTTCGAAGTAAAGATGGACATAATAAGTACTACGACAATTATTACAAAAATTCGTATCGTTTTTTTCGCATCCATTCGTCTTTAAATATAGTCCCCAATATAATTTACTTATATATATTTTAATGTTAACTTATAAGGCATATATAATATAAAAAAACAGCGAGGCTTCGAATACAGCTTCGTGTGTCTAAGTAATTTTCAGATATACCGTCAACAAAACTTGTCTAAAGAGAGGAAAGAGTTCCTATGAAGTGACTATTGAATATAGAATATGAAATAAAGGAAACAACTTTATCGTCGTCGAGTTTTCTCGTATGTAGCCTTAGGGGTGGTTGTGAGAACGGAAGGGTGAGTTGACAGCCTGCGTAGCATGAGTCGCTTGAGAGCGGTGAAAGTTATATTAACGTATTTTTTAAATTGGTTAAACAATATCTACTGTATATACTGTAATGAATAAATTTAGTACATGGTTCACAACAATCACTGTCTAAATAAACATCTCACAGATGAAGACAGCGTGCGTTAAAAAAGAGGCAATAAAGTTTAACAAACTAAAATTTTAAGATAATAATACTGTCTTTATTTCACTAGTCATAAAAAGAGAAAAGTTATTACAAAGCAAAACTAACTTTACAAACAAAGTGACTTCTATGAAACATATTTCCATATGCTATTTGCTATTGGCTTTGTGGTGGCTATGTGCTTGTGCCTCTCAAGCTAGGATGCCCTGTGTTTTGAGAGACAGTGGTTCAACGATGTGCAAATGTACACGTTACACAAAAAATATAAATTAACTAAATGTTTACAGATAGTTTAAATTTCTTTCTGATTTGTTGATGTTCAGGTAATTAAATAATAAAATAAGTTTGCACTTCCTCTCACAGTCGTATGGTTTATAGCTTTCCATACATCGTGGAGCCTGTTAGGGCATAACAACATTTAAAAAATAATTAATTTTACATAATTAAATTACAAATCACTACATTAAAATTGAATACAATGTTCAATTGTCAAATACAGAATAGAAGAGTTACTGAGGGTTTTATTTTAACTCGCCTGACGGTAAGTTTTTTTTATATTGAAGATAGACCAACACTTGCCCTCAATTTCACCTGATGGTAAGTGACGATGAGGTCGACGATGTTACGTGTTGGTCTAGAAGGTGCCTATTTACGAAATAGCTGTTGAAAAAGCTTACGTACCCAACAAACTCAAACTCAAGCTAATGAGTCGCAGGCGCTGGCATTTATGTACCTTATTCATAACGGAACACAACATTTTAATAACACTGCTGGTTGGAGACAGACAGTAATATGGTGGTAGCTAGCCAGGACAGGATATATAAAATGCCCTTCCAGCAACAAAATTTAAACACATTTGACGTTTAAGTATGACATATCTCACTCTCGCCACTTAACTCCATGTGTCTCATACTACGTCCGCAGGGCTCAGATGTAACAAGAAATTAAATTCGGAAACGGTCACGTCTAAAAAAGGTGAAGAAGGACTGATCTAATAAAATCTGTCAAAAAACGCTGTCAAGCTAAATAACGATGAAAATATTACGTTCTAAGTAGGAAAGGATAAAAGTTATACCTTACACGTATTTATATTTGGATATTTTAAGATCGCAACTTCATCTGCGTGTATTAAAAAACAATATAACACTGTACCAGTATGAAAAGTGTTCTATGTGTCAATTCAGAACATTTTTTTTACATATGCTAAATTTCATTCCAATCAGTTCAGCGGTTTGTGTAGGAAATTGAGACAGTGTTTCACTAGCTTAAGGCTTATGGGTATGCACGCTGTCCATCTAACGGCCGAAGCCAAGAGGCGATATGATGTACAGTGGAATTTTTTTGAACCAAAGACATTGAACTACCTTATAATAAATATCTTTGACATTATTGATGCGTTCAAAATGAACTTAAAGCCGAATTCAATTGCTTACGAACTCTTTTATATCTATAGAATTTTTTAAACCGATGGACGGTAGACGATTTAATTTTCAACCCCTAATTTTTCACCTTTCATTTGTGAAATATTTTCTTAAATACCAAACGGGTCCTCAATCCTATCGAATAAGGAATAATTAAAATCGGTTTTCAACTGGGGGATGTTCTCTACATTGTATTCTTCTCCAAGTTTTGTACCCTTATACCCATTTTCATTAAAATTAAAAGGGACCACTCTTGATATAGACTATCGAATGAAAAATTCACAAATGGTTCAGACAGTAACACACACACACGCGCGATTTTTAGAGTCGGTTGAAAAAAGAAAATAAAGAGCCTCAAAGAGCTGTTGCCCTAATGAGATCAGTTGATAAGTTTGTTTGTCTGTCCTTTCGTTATATCCTACAGACCACACTCACCACACACCTCGCGAAATTTTGAATAAGCCGACTTCCTAAGCCTCTGAAAAGCTTTTCTAGTTAGTAATTAAATGAACAAGCCTTTGTCTTTCGAGTTAATATAACTTCATTGAAGATAACTTTAGGCGTAACATTAGATTAGACGCACGTAGAAACTCTAACCTTCGCTAGTGACGCCGCCACTGTGCAGATGTTCGAGATATGTGGCTTGTCATAATCATCAACAGCCTATATATGTCCCCACTGCAGGGGCTCAGGCCTCCTCACCTACAGAGAGTGTATGGGACATAGTTCACCATGCGGGGCCAGTGCGGATCGGTAGACTTCACACACACCTTTGAATTTCTTCTCAGGAGTGTGCAGGTTTCCTGTTGTTTGTTGTTTTCCTTCACCGAAAAGTCAATGGTAATGATTTTTACCATTCGTACATAAATTCCAAATAACAAATTGTACGAGTAACTCATTGATACCAGTCAAAATCGAACCCAGACCTCGATTGTTCAAGGCCTGACGTTTTACCCGACTGTGCTACCACGGCCGTTACTGGCTTGTAACAAGGAGGTTCTATTTTCGTTCCGTATGTATGTAGGTCAGGAATAGCGGGGCCGCCGGGGACTGGGGGCCGTAGTAATGGGCGTACTGCCATAAGGGGTTTTAGCGTAATCACCACGCTTGCTAGACGGGTTGGTGATCGCAGTATTCGATTTAGTTCTTTCAGGAGGAGGCTGCTGCCCCTCCCCCCGGTGTAGGTTTTCCCTTAGTCGCCTCTTACGACACCCACGGGAAGAGATGGGGTGGTTACATTCTAAGCCGGAACCACACGGCACGTGTTTGGCTTTGGAACGAGCTATGCTCGGAATTTCTCTACGTGATAAGGTCCGGAATGAGGAAATCCGTAGACGAACGAAGGTCACCGACATAGCTCGACGAGTTAGTGAGCTGAAGTGGCAATGGGCAGGCCACATCGCTCGAAGAACCGATAACCGGTGGGGAGTAAAGGTTCTCGAGTGGCGACCACGTACCGGGAAACGTCTACCAGGCCGTCCCCCCACTAGATGGACCGACGACCTGGTTAGAGTCGCGGGGAGTCGCTGGATGCAGGTGGCTCGGGACCGGTCGATGTGGCGTACCATGAGGGAGGCCTATGTCCAGCAGTGGATG
Source organism: Carcina quercana (assembly GCA_910589575.2). NCBI lineage: Eukaryota > Metazoa > Arthropoda > Insecta > Lepidoptera > Depressariidae > Carcina > Carcina quercana. The sequence goes on along the minus strand of OU342446.1, from coordinate 3,384,195 downwards.
TTTCCCGGCTGATGATGATGTATGTAGGTTGTTGTTTTTCAATAAATGCACTAAGAGAAATATAAATTGAACGACTGACTTGTATTCTTAGTCTTAGTGTATGGTGGCAACTAAACTGTAAATACAATTTGGACAAATAAATAGCTATGGAAACAATAAAGCTACTCGACCACTATCAACAGATGTCACTGCCGGCCATGTTTTGTCGGCTCGCTCGCCTCGATCCCGATATTATCGAATATTTGGGAACCTTGTCTGAGAAATGCAAATGTCGGTTATTCGGCCGCTTCCGGGTCTAGTTTGCATAATTCTTAGTGACAGTTTGTTTTGTTACGCAATGGACATTGTTGGCATGTTATACTCCCCGAGAATTGCTAAGCGTCTGTTTGGCTTTGTTGGTACGAGTCTGTAATGCTTTCTTTTAGATCCATTTCTATATAAGACAATCGACAGCCAACTTAAAATCTACTCCCTTAATAAATACGGATGTTATTGGCGACTACATTGCTAACAAAATTCTTGTGATTATCAAATTTTTTATCGTCATTATGAGACATAGAATTTGACTGCTGGCTCTGTGTATAAGTTCCTTAAAATCTTCACAATTTCTCACTTGACCCCACGGCTGCTGTAAGATTTTTTCCATATTAGGTAGGCTTTCGTTTGACCACAATCTCACCTGATGTTAAGCGGCGATGTGGTCTAGTATGGTTCAAGGATGCCTAGAAATAGCCTAATCCCTGAAGACATCAGAGAAGACAGACAGGAAATACAAAAGCCGTCAGGGAATAAAATGAGTTTCATGTCAAAAAAAATTTACCTACATTGCAACTTTTCATTAAAAAATATATTTAAATATACAATACCTCAATACAAGTTCATAGTATACGGAAATTAAACAAGAATCGGCACAAACAAATACGGAGATGTTCGTAAATTATTAAAAAGGGTAAAATATCTAAATTCCATTACAAATTCACCTTAAAACCTTGAAACGGAATAACGGGCAAGCAAAAACTCGGTCAGAGTAGGAGAGATTACCTCACAACCGAAATGCTAAACCTATTGCAGGCTATTGCGGTCCCCAATAGTGTATCCGATACCCTTATCAGGGTCAGCTTATCGTACCGAATCTAATAAATACCAGGGAAATTGATGATTTGTTCTAAATAAGGGATTTCCGGTATTTTCGACGCATTAGGAGTCCGTTTTAGGGACCCCGAGTCAAGCATTATACCTCTAGTTTATTCTATATTATCTTACAAAATAATCCTTCCTTACAAAATTTTCTTTGAACATAATCTTTTAAAAATTAACGTGTTCAAAAAGAACTAGAAACCGACTTCAATTGCCCTGAAAGTCTACAGCAAATTTAAGAATTATTTCTCATGGATGCAATTTTCAGAACTAGACCAAATTGAAATGGGACCACACGAAAAACACCAGCTTTCAAATAAAAAATAATCATCAAAATCGGTTCACCCAGTCGAAAGTTCTGAGGTAACAAACATAAAAAACATACCCGTTGAATTGAGAACCTCCTCCTTTTTTTGAAGTCAGTTGAAAATGGAGTATAGATAGATAGAAAGATAATCGTTTTATTTGCCAGCTTAATACAGATAAAAAATACACACACAAATAGAACACACAATAAAAGTCAGACAGAAATAACAGCATCGTTGACTGCAATGTATCATGCCAGCAAAAAGGCCTTAACTCAGAAAAATGTTGTGGACTATGAGTCCATATATCTGGCTTTGTACATAAAGAACATCGGCTATACTCGTCTAACGTTTAGTTCGGTTATATGTTATGCGCGTAATTCAGTGCCAATTCGTCAGGCCGCGTAATACGAGGATATCAGCATATGTCGGAACCATAAAACACTCGTGACGTGTAAATGGGGCGCATTCATCAAAACGCTGCAAAATGTCGTCCTCTAATCAATCAGACATAACGAGTGAACAGATGAAGCCATGATGCTGGGGGAATCTCAAACTATAGTTCATTATACTAAACACACGACACAGTTATATAAAAACGGTCAAGTGCGAGTCAGACTCGCGCACCGAGGGTTCCGTACAGAATAATTAACAGACCGAAAATCCTAAATAATAGGTAAAATGCCTAACTAAATTGTTAGCGCTAAGAATAATCCGACAGGCGCTTGAACAGTTTGTAATCATCAAATTTTAATAAGATACAATTAAAAAATTATACTTTCCATATTTACTCCTATACTAGCGCTGTAAAACCTTGCTTCTTCCCAAATTTCATGATTCTAGGTCAACGGGGAGTACCCTATATGTTTTGATTCCTTCTGCATCGAAAAATGTGACTTAAACAGACGTATCTTTTTAAAAGCTTGATGTTACATATTCAATATTAATTTTAAGTTGATACTTCTACGCGTTCCTGAGAAAAAAATGGTCTTGACCCGACAAACAGACGGACCACAAAGTGATCCTATGATTTGACCTTTTTAGTTTTGAGGTGTGGAACCCTAAAAATACTACCTCCAATATAAAACTATAGACAAAATATAAAATATAAGTTGGTCCGCGACTTCGACTGCGTGAACTTCAGAAATCTCGCGGAACTGCTAGTACGATAGGAATAAAAAAACAGCCTACATTATTTTCCCTATCCAAAAAGTCAAGTCACTCTCACTCTCCTAACTTACAAGACAGGCACCAAACAAAGGTACAAACAAACAAAGTCACTTTCACATTTATAATATTAGTAATTTAGTACGGATATGGATGGATAATTTCAAAATCTCTGTCCCATTGAACAGCTGAACCGATCATGATGAAATCTGGCATGCACTTTGCCCATGGCATGGATGACACAATTTTTTCTCCCGACGAGTTCCCGTTGGATACTCTTTGCAGTAAACGCTGACAAAGTCGCGGCCAAAAAGCTTGTTATTATAAGCGAAAGTAACTCTGCCTCTCTCATTTTTGTGACATTTTCATGATTGAACGGGCAAACCGATTTTACACAAATTGAAAATCTGGTGTAAATTATACAAGTTTGGGAGCCACAGATCCAGGTACGCGCGTGCATGAGTTTGATAATTTGACGTGCTGTCACTGATCGATCGTTATGGAATACCGCTGTTGCAGCGTTTTTGCAACACTGATTCTGTGGGTAACTGGCTCTATCGAATCAATCTAGATATTCTGCATTTTGATGTCATTTTAGTTATCACACCGAAAAGTTATGTAGAGAAGAAGAAGAAGAAAGGGCAAAAGAAACTCTACAGCATCTTTTGAAGAATATTCACACTCAAGAATGCAATCCCTTACTGTTCCTCGCTTGCATCCAACCGTCACCCTCTTTATCTAGGGTGCAATTCACTAAAGACTAATGTTACCTATGTCTGTCGCCAAACAGCAGTGTTAATAGCACAGTTGTGTTCCTCATAAGCTTGAGGCTTTTGAGTGCGCACGCTTACCATCCAACAGCCTTATCGTCACTTATCAGGTGAGATGAAGGACAAGTGCAAACCCATCATGTATAAAAATATCATTATAACGTCACAGCTCAAGAATGTATTTGCTGACAATATGTCTAGTTCCAGGCAGATTAATATCGAAGCGAATGACGTCAGTAAAGACACCCGTAAGGATGTTTTTCATAAGTGAATTGCACTCCTGGTCGTCGGTTCACCAGGTCGTTGGACCGATGTGAATATTTGTATTCAATACGAATTGGTACTGGTATTTAAAATGTTTTTAAAAGTCACTGGCTACAACTGTTTTGAAATATATCGCTATTCACTAGATGCAAAGTTTAAATTTCGTCGAAGAAAGCACAACGCCCCCAGCCCCAGGAATCCACTTCATGGACTGGAGAGCGCGTGGCTCGTGACGTGGAGAGTCTCGGAGAGCTAATGGACGCCACAATGTACCTGCGGCAGATAACAACTAGCTGGATGTTTACATAAACAGAACTGACACTCAACCGCCCGACCGTTCAACTATGCATCGGCGAGAGTAGATTTAGTGCACTGAGATCCGCCCAGAATGCTTCCTTTTTTGCCATAACCTTTTAAAATATAATAGCTGGCTTTGATAAGTACGAGTAATTACCTAAAAATAGGATATGAAATTATAGTGTCGTGAAATGAATTTCATTAATTTACAACTTTATAATTAACTACAATAACCGTTACGCAGCTAAGCTAATGGTTCCACTGGCTAGTGGGGCAAAGTATGTTCTCGCGAGGTCTACAGCTCAGAGCCACTAGTGTACTAACTTATGAGATAGAAAATCTTCCTTGACGTTTTAAACTTAAAATATTTTCATGTTATTTCAAGGTACACAACAAAAGTACACCGAACCTCACACTCGGCCGTAAAAGCGCACGGCATCGGCGCAGTGAGAGTGACTCGTGCGAGGCGTGACAGGGGCGAGGAAGTGTCGCGTCTGTATTCGGTAGTCGTTGGCTTTCACAGCTCGTGCGCCCGAGTGAACAAATATTTGCACCCGTCCGAATGAGGGACGTTTTAAATCCAACCTGGCGTTTGTAATCCGTATTAAGATGGGTGCCACGCCAGTTAAAGGGTTACTCAATATTTTTTGTACATTTTGACAGAGGCACTTCGAAATTGAATTGCCTTGAAGCCTCTGGGTGCGCACGCTTAGCATCCAACCGCCCTGCCATCACTCGCCATCAGGCGAGATGAAGGCCAATAGAAAAACGCATCCTTCTACATAGTGGGGCAGATTTAGATCTAACGGCCTCCGTGGCCAGGTGGCTACAGTGAACTTCACATGAGTGAAGAAGTTCACATGATAACTTATGGAAAGTTCTGAAAATTTCTGTAATGATCTAGAAATATCTCAACGTTTATGCCAAAATAAATTTCCACCCGTGCGAAGCCGGGGCGGGCCGCTAGTGTAATATATGATATATAAATAAATTTTTGGTGCCATACAATAGATGCTTCCACGTTTGAACGCCGTGCGAGACCTTACCAGACACAGATCATTGTTATTTCGGAGAATTCTTGTTCTCATGTCAAAACATGATGCAAATAGTATAGGATAATAACCATATATGTAGCGGGAAGTTAATGTCATTAATTTCATTTTTTTAAAGTATGGTACACAGCTATCTGTTCTTCTCATGTTGAATATAGCTCGGATACAACTTTTTTTCTCGGTACTATTACCCCAGAAAATTAAACCGAAGCGGAGTAAGGATTCAGCCATCCCATAGCAAGCAGTTCTCAGAGTATCTATACCTACTATTTTCGACAACTCGTATAGCGCATAAACTTGTCTATTAAGTTTTTTTGCAAAGGTTTTCACAATGTTGCTTCCAATTCACTCTGTTGTCTATTGTTATACCCAAAAACTTTATAGTAGTTGCTTCATTAATATTCTGGTTTCAGTACGTTATGTTTACTTGTACATATTTGAGCCCAAAATGAAAGCCAAGTCCAAACCCATTAAACATTTTTTTTTTAATTCTAACTCTCAATTTCTACTTGGTAGGCAAAAAATCATACAAAAACACATACTAAAATACTCGTAGATAGGAAGCAACTAGAAGCACTGGTATATATCGATACAGCGCGAGTCAGTAAGCAGTAGTTTTCCGTGTGAGCAAGTCGCCTCACGCTCCGATTGCCAGCGATTGAAAATTAGTTTAGCTATTTTGAAATACGTTTTCAAAGTTTAATCTAGAGAAAAATATCAGACTGTATGTTGCGTCATAAACTCTTAAGTTGTCAACGGCAGAAGTATGTTAGGTTCCGCCTCAGAAATAAGGTGGGTTGTCGCGAGACCGCTTGAATTAATTTTATAACTGTAAGAAAGTCATGGCGTACAATAACGCGTTCAGGATGCTATTGGGGCTGCCGCGCTACTGCAGTGCGTCAACTATGTTCGCGGAGGCGCGCACAGACAGCTTTCATGCTGTCCTCAGAAAAAAGTACGCATCTTTATCCAGTCGAGTGCGCGCCAGCTCCAATCGCATCCTGAACACCATCTCCTGGAAATTTGACTGTCCCATTATGCGACATATAAATAGTTTGACAAATTCAGTTATGACATATACTTACTAACATAATTATAAGCTGTACTAACAATTATATGGATCTTTGACATCTGATAATAAAATGATTTTAATTTAATTTAATTTTTAAAGAGCTATTAAAAGGTAATGTGTATGAAATGCTAAATGAAATAGCCGTGGTAGCTCAACAGGGTAGAGCGTCAGTCCTTGAACAATCGAGGTCTCGGTTCGATCCTGGCTCGTACCAATGAGTTCCGGAGCGAGTTGCAATTTGGAATTTATGTACGAATGATAAAAATCATTACCATTGGCATTTCGAAAACTGCACACTATTCAGAAGAAATTCTAAGGTGTGTGTGAAGTCTACCAATCCGCACTGGTACCGCGTGGTGGACTATGTCCCATACACGCTCTGTAGGAGAAGGCCTGAGCTGCATATACAGGCAGTTGATGATGTATGATAAAAAAATTGTTTACATCTTTAATCTCAGATGACTGCTTGTACTACCCTTCCCCAATATTACAAGACTCTTTCTGACTATATTGTAATTTATTTATTATTCAATTCAATTATAATAATATTATAATACACACAGCGTAAAAATACTAGACAGGAAACCATGTTTACTGCTGGCATATCGTCACGTTTGAACCAAGAATGGTACTGATTGATACCCACGGGACCAAGTTACATACCCACTAAAACTACGATATCAGATCCGTGAACTAGGGAGCAGGCGCGGTTGCAGGGGGGACAAAATCACCGCGATCATGGACCCCCCATAAATCGTTTTGTAGATGCAGGTATGGAGAGTTTTGTAAATCCACATCTAAAACCAGCTCAATTTATTTACAACAAGCAAAACGTAGCCGTTAATGATGTTGAATGAAATTGAAGATTTTTGGTTTTGTTTATGTACATTGTGCATGTACAAGTATGTAGGACTATTTACAGTATTTTTGAAAGCTCCAGTGTGGGTGCCAGGAGAAATCTCTTGTTAGAGATAGGCCACTCTAATTGTACAGTTTAAGTTATAGTTGACTTTGTAATTATTATTATGTGCAATAAACAAAGATTCCAACCTCCCCCATCTACAATCCCATCAAAAAACATTCCACCATTCCGCACGTAATGGTTTGCTTCTTCATTCGTTAATGGTTACCGCTAAGGAGTGGAATTCCCTCCTTCTTTCCTCGTCTGGATGTATTGTCTGCTAGGCAATAATGTACCATCCTAGACCACAACATCACTTAAAGTAAGCTAAGACTAGGTTATGTACTTGGCCTTCATCTCACCTGTTTGTGACGATAATACCATAATATGGAAAGCGTTCTTACACAGAAATCTCTTCCAACTGAGGCGCTGGCTCTGTTACTTTTCATACCGGAACACAATAGTGCTATTAACACTGCTTTTTGGCAGCAGACTTAGGTAAAATGGTGGCTATCCATGCCAGAAAATACCCTACCATCAACCAAACTTAGTACCGATTTGTACCCGCTGGGAATCAAACCCAGGACACAACTGCGCTATGAACACTAATGTTAAGTAGATAACGCAGTTGAATGCTATTCAATTATTCACAACTAGTTATGCTCACAAAGCATAGACATGTCTGACGAGAATGTTGAAAAAGTGTATAAATCCCCAGTAACTCTCCGCCTCCGAAGAAGCTGTATTAGTTCTCAGTTTAATATCGGTGGATCGAGCGCGGGCGGACGGCATCCGAGGCTATAGATCGTGATTGAGTCGAGGCTCTTATCTCGATGTTTCATAACTTCAGCCGGAGGCTGCCTTTGAGACATCTTTCATGTAGGTTGCACATACGCCCCTATTACACTTTTATGTAATATATAAGGTATGTTTATCCTTACACTTGATTTTGTTTCATATGAGAGTGTTTAAAAATATTAGAAGTCGCGACATCCTTCAACGATTGATGGCTCCGCCTACTTTTTTTTCCAATGGACTTGATGTTGTTGGTTCTGTGACCTCTACAGCATCACCCGGACCATGGCGAGGGCAGAAGCTGCTCAGCCGGTAAAATTATTATTGCAACAGGCACTTGGGCTCGATCTCGGCTTAGAGCGTTGCTCTGTTGTGAAGAGATCGGAGAAAATCGGTCCGGAATGTGTCGATTATAGCGATAAGCGCTAGGATTTTTGCTCGTCGAGGGGAAGGTGTATTTGTAAAGTGTCGGTTTGAGGACGGATCGGTAGAATAGGAGGAAACAGACTGTATGTATTAAAATATATGTATATATACTTCATCTGCCGAGAATACTGCACATTCACTGACCTGTTTGTCTCGTCACCGCTGATGATCCAGGCCTGAGTTCACTGTCATCATCATCATCATCAGCCGGGAAACGTCCACTGCTGGACATAGGCCTCCCTCATGGTACGCCACATCGGTACCGGTATCGGTATCAGTTCACTGTATACCATACCTATACCACACTATACCACAGAGATCACTATATTATATCAAAGAATTACAACACAATTAATTACACTATATATGTACTACGTACTATACAAAGGTACTATATATGACCGAAATATATGACTATCACTTCTGAACTGACGTGGAACTGACACATCACAAACTGTTTCTTTTCAATTCTTAATATTTATGGCAACTACCAACTTCATGGCAATTCTGCCAAAATCTAGTGTCCAAAGAGGCAACGTGTGATAGGAAATAATCGGTTATTCCATTTTAAAAGATTATGGCAACAGAAATGTAGTATGAAACTTTCATCGAGCTAAATCACCTTACTGATTTGCACTTGGCCTTCATCTCACCTGATGGTAAGTGACGATAAGGCCGTTGGATCGTAACCGAGCGCACCCAGAAGCCTCAACCTAATGAGGCGCGCGCTCTGCTACCAGTGTGCTACAGCTACCACTGCTGTTTTGCAGCAGACTTAGGTCTAGCAAGGCGGACATAGAAAGTGCCCTACCACCAACCAAACCGAGCACCGATAGATACCCCTGCTGGGAATCGAACCCGGTACATCCGGATTATGAGTCCAGCAATTAGCCACAGAAGCGGTCGAATTCGTAGAAAGAGAGAAGATTTAAATTTAATGAAAATATACACTTCATTTCAATGCAAACGCATCCTAAATCTAAATTAAGAACATTTGTAATATAGAAATTAAGATTTGATTGTCATATTGGCGACTATATTTTCTGTAAAATCCGGCGCTGATATGGCAATGAGTAAAGAACAGGCACTTCTACTAGATTCTGATCTGTTCATGTTGATTCCGCCATCGCCATTTAAGTATCGATCCAATAGACGAACAGCAGGGCTCCACCAATACGTCGTTGAAATTCCTATGGCTCGCACTAAGCGCTTTGCTTCTAATTTTATCATGCGTACAGCCAGGGAGTGGAACGCGCTGCCGGCGTCTGTATTCCCTGAAAACTATAACTTGGGTGTCTTCAAGTCGAGGGTGAACAGGCACCTTCTAGACCAACGCGCACCATCGTAGGCCACATCGTCGCTTACCATCAGGTGAGATCGTGGACAAGCGTTGATCTATACTCTGTAAAAAAAAACATGACCATACAAAAATCATGTTTATTGATGTAGGTATTATATATACCTTCCTCTTTTCATTGCTTCCCTAACGGACTTCCAGTTGACCTTAATCCCTCCTGACGGTTACGATGAAGCCGTTAGATAAAAAGCATGCTTAACCAGAAGCCTCAAGATAATAGAGGAGCTAGCTGTTATTTACATCGGAAAACAGTTCTAGCACGTAAAGATAGCATGACTAATCAGCACACATCATACATCAACAGCCTATATACGTCCCCACTGCAGGGCTCAGGCATACTCTCCTACAGAGAGTGTATGGGCCGTAGTCCACCACGCGGGCCCAGTGCGGATCGGCGGAATTCACATGCCTGTTTCAAGACATGCAGGTTTCCTCGCGATGTTTTCCTTCGCCGTTAATCAATCGGATCATGTACTTGAATTGAAAAACAACTCATAGGTACACGGCTGGAATCGAACCCGGAATAGATTGAGAGTTAGCGCCCTGTCCACTGCACCACCGACGCATCTAGTATATCTTCATATAAATGATTTGTTTCCGGGTGCGACATTTTTTGCGTGGAATTATTCGGAACCAGGTAGTGGCAAAGGACATCTTAAATTTGAACTCTCAAAGAAATTTTGTTGGCAAGATGTTCTTCAATAAAGCTATTTGAAGTTACCACTGCTACCGCCCTCAGATTAAGAGTCGTCCGCACCTTATGCGCACTGCGCCATCGACACTTCTTATGCCAATCAACAATGCTCATATAATAATGGAGGGTTTCAATGAAAAAAAAAGGACTCGTTTCTTAAAAATATATTATTTGCTAAAATATGTACACAAAATTCATTACATTCTTTAACTTATTGTTAAAATTAAGGAACACATTTTTTTCCAATCACGCTAGTTATTCTAAAGAATCTATACAGTTAAGAGTAAATTCCATAATACTTTTCTTTTGTGTAATGACCGGTGAATATGGAGTCGAAAATATTATATATTTAAATTCATCATCCACAGCCCATATACGTCCCCACTGCAGGGTCTCAGGCCTACTCTCCTACAGAGAGTGTATGGGCCGTAGTTCACCACGCGGGACCAGTGCGGATTGATAAACTTCACACACACACGTTTGAATTTCTTCTCAGGAGTGTGCAGGTTTTCTCACGATGATCTCCTTCACCGAAAAGATTTTTATAATTCATACACAAATTCCAAATAACAAATTGTAACTCATTGGTATGAGTCAGGATCGAATCAAGAACTCGATTGTCCAAGGACTGACGCTCTACCCAACTGAGCTATCGAGGCTTTTATTGCCATATTTAAATTAAATTAATATTATTAGGGCTGTCAAGGGAGCGCTATTGTCAAATATTGTATGTAGCCCCGACTTCAACTCTCAACATCTTGATTAAACTCTCAAAATCAACTTAAGGAAACCGAACAGATTTTTTAAATAACTATTTTAGGTTTATATGATGACGATTTTAATTTATTTACTATAAATGGAGGGAAAAACCAATTCTCAATTGCTAAATTCTAACAGTTTCCATAAAAATTTATAGAAACTTTATATTTTTATTATTTCATCAATATTCAATCATTCAAATTGGTAGCAAAAATCAAAACATGACTCAGTGGGAATCTGTCTTTATACACACACACACTCCTAACAAAACCTTTATAAACACAATTTATACACACCCGCAGAAAGCGTTTGAATCTAGCCGTGCTAAGGGCTTCTACACGCGAGCGCTTTATAAAACGCAAAACGCTGATGATTCTATTGACAAATAAATTTGCAAAATAAATATTCTTAGAGAAATATTTGAAAAAGAACTTGCGATGAATTTCTGAAATTGTTAAAAATGTGCTCATTAGTAATGTAATAATGCTTCGACCAACGAACGACCAAAAAAATTGCTACTGTAAAGGTAATCGAGAAAACATTTGTAAAAAAATACGATAAATAAACTTATCTATTATAGTTTGTCATAACGTGCCAAGTTCTATCGAAATTGGTCCAGCCATTTCGACCAGCACAAGTCTAAAACAAGTTAATAAATAAACATTAACTCACTCCGATCTAATATAGTTCGAGCTACACTAATCTGGACATTTGACATTAAAATCAATTACAATATATTTTTATATTTGCCTCTTCAGAGCATGAACTCCCAAACAGTTCACGACAGCTAACTAATAAAAAATAAATAGTTAAAACTCTGAAATAATAAAATATAACTGTTCCAACCTGAACACAGGTCTCACGAGTTTCAGCCCTTTCATTTCAATCCCAAACGCATTGGACACGATTCTCGAACGCACATCCTAAACTGAAACTAGAATCGATAGCTATGAAAGCACGTCACTATTTAGAACAATCAAATTTAGTTTAGGATTAGTCAGCGTGTTCTCGAATCAACATCAATGTCTCTAAAAAAGTCATCCCAATTCAATTTTTAAATATACGATTTTCGGTCAACTTTTTAGCCGTTCGTCTGTACGAAACCCTAAACGCATACAACACCATCACTCCTTATAAGTACACATTAATCTGAAGAAATGGTCATCGTCCTTCATAGTCATTTTACTTAAGTATTTTGTGAAGGAAGCTGCGCCCGCGTCGCAGTACACCAAGTTCAGTGCATTGTCCTGTGGGGGGAGGGACACTAGCGCCCCCTCTGTGGGGCCGTCGGTGCCGTCTTCGGGTGCCACGTAGGTTGTAACGCCCCCGCTTATGGGCCGATTGGGGACGCCAATGTACATAACGGCTTCTAGACGGGGCGATTGGTAGTGCTCTCGTGGCGGTAGAAGCTGTGGAATTAAGTGTCTAGTTTCAAGATGGCGGAATTAACTGTTCGAAAATATATAATAAGGTTTCCACTTGCCCTACTACCAACTATACTGATAGGTACAACTGGGAATTGAACCCGGGACTTGCAGATTGTGAATCCAACATTTAGCCATTAGGCCACGGAGGCGGTCAAAATAACAGTAAATACAGATGCAAGTTACCGTGAAGTCTGCGGGCTTCCACCGCTGCAGCTCCAGCCTCTCGTAGTGTTGTATAGTGAGGTCAGTGCAGTCAGCCAGCAGTCTGAAGAACACGGGGCTGGAGACCAGCTTGAGGAGACCGCGCACTACGTGCTCCTTGTCCAGGGACTCCGCCCAGTCGGGGGGGATGCGGCAGTAGTGACGCTGGTTGCCGGGGCCGCACAGCTCCCACGGTATGTCTACAAATACATCATCATCTGACGGGAAACATCCACTGATGTACATAGGCCTTCTCCATGTTACATAATGACCGGTCTCAAGCCGCTTGCTTATTTTTTTATATATATAAAAATCAATCGCCACTCGTTAGTCTTGCAAAACTCGACAAAGGCTCGGCCGATTTGCCTATTTAAAAAAATATTCGTAATGATCATCTAGATGTGGGTGTTGTAGAACCTACTGAGTCAATTTTAAGAAAAAATTAAAGGCATGGTTGTTGGATACCTTTAATGATAAAATAGTAGATAGATAAATATGATATTAAAAGATTTAGTTTATATATATAGAATAAGTAATATATAGAGCGCCTATCGCCAACAAACTGTTCCACAGTTTGGCGATTAATATGTATATATGTAAAAATTGTATTCTTTTATAAAGAAATAAACGTATTAAAAAATATATCGTTCCCATTATACCAGCATCGAACCTGGTCAATATCGGACCTTTTTGGTCAATATCGAACCTTTTTGGTCAGTATCGTTCTTATTGGATCAGTGTCGAATCTATTTGGTCAGCATCGTTCTTATTCGATCAATATCGAATCTATTTTGTCAGTGTCGTTCTTATTCGATCAATATCGAATCTATTTTGTCAGTGTCGTTCTTATACGATCAATATCGAATCTATTTTGTCAGTGTCGTTCTTATACGATCAATATCGAATCTATTTGGTCAGTATCGTTCTTATTCGATCAATATCGAATCTATTTGGTCAGTATCGTTCTTATTCGATCAATATCGAATCTATTTGGTCAGCATCGTTCTTATTCGATCAATATCGAATCTATTTTGTCAGTGTCGTTCTTATTCGATCAATATCGAATCTATTTTGTCAGTGTAGTTCTTATTCGATCAATATCGAATCTATTTGGTCAGTATCGTTCTTATTCGATCAATATCGAATCTATTTGGTCAGTATCGTTCTTATTCGATCAATATCGAATCTATTTGGTCAGCATCGTTCTTATTCGATCAATATCGAATCTATTTGGTCAGTATCGTTCTTATTCGATCAATATCGAATCTATTTGGTCAGCATCGTTCTTATTCGATCAATATCGAATCTATTTTGTCAGTGTCGTTCTTATTCGATCAATATCGAATCTATTTTGTCAGTGTCGTTCTTATTCGATCAATATCGAATCTATTTGGTCAGTGTCGTTCTTATTCGATCAATATCGAATCTATTTTGTCAGTATCGAATCTCTTTGCAAAGTATCGATCAAATTTGGTTATAGTAAAAGTAAAAAATGTTTTATTTTATTACCCAATATCCACATACGATTGATATAATAACCATCCTATTAAAGCACAGTCATACAATATTAGTGATCAGACATTGTTTTAAGGGTATAAATCGTGTACCATAAGCACTGGCTAGCATTTTTATAATCTCACTTACCCGGTTGTCTTAATGCTGTGAGGAGTTCGTCTCTCTTCGCTGGCAGCAGGAGATCCCTCAGACAGACCTCACTCTCTCTCTCCATCTGAGCTTGGATCTGTATGCGACTGCGCGGGGACATGTACGTGGCTTCTATCCATTGGTTAATCAGCACCTGATTTATCAACAATCATGAAGTTAAGCTTGCCATTTCTTTTTGAATCCTTCGATTTAAGCAATGAAAATGCACTTACTTTTATAAGGTTGAAGAATAGTTAAATCAGCTTTAGTCATTTTTAGTAAGTAGAAATCGTTTATCTAATACCTTTAAACGAGCAATTCTTGTATATTGATTTATTTATATATACCATCTATCTCGAAAACGGCTCGACCGATTTCGCAGAAATCAGGTATGTAAGGGATTTCGGGGGCGACAAATCGATCTAGATTAGTCTTATGTCTGGGAAAACGCGTGTTTTTGAGTTTTCAATCAGTTTTCTTTCACATTATTCTACGCTCAATATGGTCTCTAATTTCACACGATCGTGGTCACGCATACGCATCTAGGTCGAGCGGCCAAGGTTTCGAATCCCGGTCGGATACAAAGTTGTGACCTTTTGTTGTTGTTGTTTGTTAAAGCAAATCAAAAAGTAAATTGTACTTTTGTCCAAAACTCCGAACAAAGCTCTGTCGCCTAGATATTGTATTATAAAAACCACCATATTTCGGTAGTTTTATTATATCAAAGCCAGGCACAAATAAAATACTAGCGCGAGCCCTTTGAATGAAGTGATTATGCTAACTCAGGGGGAGTGAGGGGCACAAAGGACTCGATATGTCTGTACGCGCGTGCGTCAAACGTGCACGAATCGTAATTAGCGCCATCTGTGCTTGTAGTCAAGAACTACTTCCTAGCTAGTTGACTTTTTCTACCAGTATTTAAATTGTAAAAGTACAGACTATATTATAGGGTTGAGACGGAGTTATCGCATGACACGATTTCAGTGACTCCTCTAACTGCCACGTGACATTTCATTTTCTATCAGAGACCAGCATTGAACACCGTGCAGCTCTTAAATTTTCTTTAACAAATCATAACCCATCCGACATAGTCCGAATATCGCCGATGTGAATGAATCGTTTTTTAATATTACAGAAGAAAACCACTTACAACTTCAGCGTGCGGCCGCAGCGGCTCGGGAGGAGGCGCCGACGGGGGCTCGGGCTCCGCCTCCGGCTCGTCCGCCGGCGCCGGACCGTGGAACCAGCCGTTTATTGATAACCGAGGGATTTCTAGTGACAGCACTTCGCTAACCTAATAGACAATAAATTATACCTAACAAAACCTAATAAATCTGATGACTTGATTTTTGAATGGTTGCACTATTTCAAAGGTCAAGTGTCAAAAGTCAACATTCAGATGGACTAGACTGAACTTAAAAAGTCATAGACATACTGCTGGATGAAGACAGTCATTTCAAGGCTTCTTAAAAAAACAGCGAATGACCATGATTTTACAACAACAAAAAACCAAAAAAAATTACAATTGATCAAATTTACTACTACACTAGAACACTAAATTACAAGCTAGAAATTTACTAACACAGGATGGAATTTTTTATTCTGAAAAATAAAGTTTTGATTTGATTTGAAAACGTGTGAAACCTGTAACTATCACTAAATCCGCTCAAAATTTGGCACATATATCTTTTATTTCACGACTCGGAACGCGAGCAAAGTCAAAAAAGATTTACATTTCCTTTTTTGCCTTCCAAAATGAAACACCCTTAAGTATAGTTAAAAAAAGGTCGTAAAAATACATAGGCTACTTTTTACCCCGATCAAACAAGTATTTTCAGTTGGATAGTTTATGAAGTCTACACCGACGAAGTCGCGGGCAAATCGCTAGTCAGTTTATAAGTCATAAACACCAAGTCAACTGAGCTCACGTACCTGATGATACGAGTCTACACCGACTTTGAAGAAAGCGAGCATGTTGTTCCTGGGATACACCCGATGCACCACATGGCTCGGTTTACTGTTCTCGTCTCTCGCCAGCAGTTCCAGTGCGCCTCCCATACGCTCTGTCCATCCGCAAGCTTCTAGGTCTACCTGAGAGAGAAGGTCGATGCATTCTAAACATTATCGTTACCATAAAGTTATTCATCATCATCATCGACAGCTTATATATGTCCCCACTGCAGGGGCTCCGTCCTACTCTCCTACAGAGAGTGTATGGGACATAGTACACCACGCGGGACCAGTGCGGATTGGTAGACATCACACACACCTTTGAATTTCTCCTCAGGAGTGTGCAGGTTTTCTCACGATGTTTTCCTTCACCAAAAAACCATAGTAATGATTTTTATCATTCGTACATAAATACTAAATAGTAGCTCATTGGTATGAGCCAGAGCCAGACCTCGATTGTTCAAAGACTGATGCTCTACCCAACTGAGCTACCACGGCTATAAAAGGTAAACATTAAGTTATTTTACCACGGGTTAGGAACAGTTCCTTGACACCATAGTGTTAAATAGCATACTTACTGTAGTGAGTGCGGTATAGCATACACACACTGTCTCGGGTGTCTATGGGTTGGTGTGCTAAACGTCAGTGTCAGTTAGCGGCAGTTGACGAGAGCCGTGCGTGAGTGCGGACTTTGAGTAGTACTGAGCCCGTGGGCATTGCCGAGCCAGTGATGTGATAGAAGTAGTAGTAAGTAAGTCAAATTAAATACCTCTTCAATTTTACTATCACCACCACCGTTGACAGTTTTCCTGTAGCTGGTGGTGTTGGGCTGCCACGGAGCCAGGTACAATATGAAGGCAACTCTCCGGTCGCCGAGGAGGTCGTCATGGACAAGCAAATGGTCTCCTGGACCATACAACGAACAGGACGCCGAGACGGATGTCAGTTCCAACCCGGTTACTTGTGATACCTGAAAGTTTTTGATGAATATTTTAACAGATTTATTTGCTTAGTTAAAACTATATGCATTGACATGTATCCAATGGTTTACGATATACAAACGAAAAAGTTAAAATTTAAATAATTTTCTTTTGTTTTGCATGTAAGTACTGCTCTTCTTGGCGCAGTTAACCAATATCATTTTAAAATAGTGAAGAAAAAAATTGACATGAGACGGATTCGAACCTTCGTCTCTCGACAGTCCGGGGCGAACGCTTCGCCAAGTAAGCTGTCGTTTGTATACCGTTAGCGTCGAAAATTGTTCACCATTATAAGCAAAAGGACCATTGGTCAGGACCGTTAGGAAAGTCCATAAAAATAAGCAACAATCTGCCTGAAAATTTAATAAAGGAAAGAATGGACAAAGAATTTATGCAACAATTTAAATTTATAAAACAGAGAATGTACATAAACTCTTATAATGTCAAACAAGGTCGATAAATGGGTCATACCATTCTGTAATAACTACTGTGTAAACCTATGGAATGCAATAAACAAATTGAAAATTGAGTATTGTTAAAAGTCATGACCTGGAAATACACAATAAAACTTACCCAACTCATAACTTCTGCCTTCAGTAACTCATATATTCCTTTGATCCCTCTCTGCCACGTCAAACTAGCTAAATCTGACGTCTGATGAAACTCATACAAGTCCATTTTTTTCCGTGACCAATCTAATGTGTTCATATCATCTATTATGTTGTTTATTATCTCTGCGTTTGATAGGAAATTATGGAGTAAGCACAGACGGAATGGTTCACAAGTCAACGTAACTTCATCGGTTGATTGGTCTTTGAGTTCCTTCCAGTGGAGTGTGAGGCGGTCTATTACATCTTGTGACTGTAATGAATGAAATAAATGTATTGTTAGAAAAAACCAAACCACAGCTAGCTGTATATTTGCTGTATACACAGGCAGTAAGTAGTTCTTGGCTGCAGGCACAGATGGCGTTAATTGTGATTGTAGCTTCATGTAAGTTCAACGCAAGTGTGAGTAGACTTCCAAGTCTCATGTGCTGCTTGAAGATGCGCGGCCGACGTCAACAATGAAGACTTCATTCATAGAGTGCATGCTAGTGTTTTGTTTCTCTAGGCTTTGATATAATAAAACTGTACCGAAGTACACTGCTGTTTATAGTATGTAAAGGGTTTTAATTTTATTTTCTGAGATGAATTGTATATTTTAATAATTCAAACACAACACAACATTGTATTATAGCATTATTTAGGGTAAATAAACAAGAATTATCCATCCTTACTACGACAGACCAAATGAAATGGAGATGGACAAGTCGTTTGGAGCCCCCAGTAGAATATGCAATAGCAGCAAAATTATGAGAGAATGACAGAGGAAAACAGCATAAAAGATGTGAGGACAAACTCAAAGTAACAGCAGGTACAAACTTCAGAAAAGAATTGATTGCATTACATAGCATCAGTCTATTCCATACTCACTACTGTATAACTCACTAATAGATATAGTCCATTAACATATCTTTATTTACCAGGTAGCAACATCTGACAGAGATCTATTTGGCTAGCTCAAGCCCAAAAGACAAGAGTGGACTTACAGAAGCTGTTTATTGCCTTAAATAAAACATAGCCTCACCTTCAATGCAGGATTAAGTTTAGGATTGTCCATTCTGTTAGCTCTTGGGTTAAGTTTTGCTGGAACAAATTTGCTCTGCGCCTTATTATCTTCAACGAGGATCGAATCATCCTCCCATGGTGACTCGGAGTCAGAGCTGTAGTCTGATGATGATGAGGAAGATGAAGAGTAGTCTGCTGCAATTTTAAAGGGTTTTCTTAAGAGTTTGTGCATTAAAGTGTTTGATTTTTAAGCTTATTTTAGCAATATTTATACAACTGGAATTACCTCTGACCAGTTTAGTGTCTACTAATAATCTGTTTAATTATGCACTATTGACATATATATACAGACGAAATAAGGTCATGGACATAACTCGGTAATGGAGTATCTCTGGATGCAAGTTGCTCAGGACCGGTCATTGTGGCGTAGGCCTATGTCCAGCTGTGTACGTTTCCTGACTGATGATAATGATGCACTATCACATCTAGTCAATCAAAATCAGAAATATAGTTTCGATCATTTTGACTGACAATCATAGCTGAAATTCTACTAGTTATTACTATTACTTACTTACTAAAATGAATGGTAAAAGAAAACCGGTCAAGTGCAAGTCGGATTTGCACACCAAGGGTTCCAAATTATAGAAAATAATACACTTTCATTGTGATGTGATGTCGATACATACATTGCTATAAAGTTGACTTCCGTAACGCATTTCTAAATTTGTTTATAAGGGTTTTTTGATGATTTCTCAAAAACTTCACAAGATAGAAACATCAGTTAGGCTTGCCCACTTTAGCGCCTTATTTATGCACCCCAAACATATTTTTATACTAATTTTTCATGACAAACCAAAAATATGTTGCATAGAAAATAATATAAATATGTTTTAGATTGTTAATTTTGACTGGACAACTTGACACTTGACCTCGTGACTTTACTTTAAAATTTAGACCACCTAATTTCACTTAAGGCACCCGAGGGTCACCATTATCCATAACCTTTGCAACTTTCAAGTTTATACCTAGAGTAGTTGTTGAGATAATCAGATGGGACAGACAAACAAATAGATTTTATAAGGATTCCATTATTTTATGAGAACCTACAAAAAGAAACACTTGTCAAACTTCAAAATAGGTTGGTAATACGATTAAAATAGGCCAAAACAAATATTTTATTCTAAGAAACCTAAGGAAGTTCGAAACTCTACTTTCTCCGAGCGCCCATGTAGTAAACAAACCGCCAAAATGACGCCGCGGGAAAGACCCAAATGAATGCCTATAAAACTCACCACCTCGGATTCGTTTGACCTCGTCGGCTGTAGCCTGGTACGACGTGACAGCGCAGATATCAGAATCATCACTCTCGGTGTCTGATATTTCGATAACCGTGCTAGACAAACGCCGCTTGGCGGGCGGTCGCTGGGGCTCTGAAGATCCTTCGGCGCCACTTCCTCCTCCTCCCACATTATTCACTACGTCCGTACTTGACGTCGGCTCCTCGTATTCCGTCTTTGGTGAACTCATTATTGACGTAACACTACATAATATGTAAATAAAACAAAATAAGAAATGATGCTAGATACGCCTAACCTCTAAATTTGTTGACGTTTTATAAGTGTTGAGTTGCCAGCTGTAGAGTTACTAATTCTACCACAAATTTAAAAAAAACTATTGATACACATTATTATCTCAAATTAAAAGCCTAATAACATGAAGCTTTAGTAATTATTTGGCGTTATAGTTTCTATACAAACTAGGCACTAATCGAAGACGAAACAACCAGAAACCAGTGATTTCTACCAGCGCAGTCTTTTCTACCACAGATTGCTACCCCGTAATCGTATTCTACACTACAACACCTAAGATACTACGACCATCTACGGTGGAGGGTAGGAAGAAAAATGAAATAATTAATTACGTAACACAATAACTTTTATAACAATTACATTGTTACAAGATCAAATGACCAAAAATTAAGATTTTTTCAATTTGAATACATCATAATTTAAATTACTAAAATCAATCAATAAGTTAGTGTTTTCACAAAAGCTATCACTATAATTGATAATTACCCTCCGTGCCCGATATCGGAACTTTCACTTCAATAGATCGACGCGTTTTGACATTGTCGTTTAGTGGTCGGTGTTAGATTTAGTGGTGGTTTAGGAAAATTATATCGAAATGAACCAATCAAGTGTTGATTCGGAGATAAACAGGAGTCATCTATACCGTTCATGGCTCTTCAGAGATCCACCTTATCCAACTAGTAAGTTTAAATTGTTCTTTGTTATTTTTAATCGGTAGAAATCGTATGCATATTTGCAATTGATAAATCACAGTTCTATCAACCTGTGTCACCCCTACTGACTATAGCTTATTAACTTTGGGTTAATAACGCGTTTTAAGTGATTTTTATGTCAGTTAACAATACATTATATATCAGTGAATAGTAATAGTAGATATAAGCAGCATTAAAAAATTCATTTCTATGATAGCTCACGTATCGGGAAGCGTGTACCGGGCCGTCCCCCTACTAATGCAGGTGACTCGGTCGATGTGGCGTACCATGAAGGAGGCCTATGTCCAGCAGTGGACGTTTCCTGGCTGATAATGATGATGAGTTTTAGATTGCGTGCCCAACTGACTACTAACAATTCCCGTCCCGAGGTCCCGGGTTGGTTGGTGGTAGGTTATTTTTATGTTAGCGCTCTACCATCATATTACCTTACTACGTAACTTACTACCTTACTATGCCAAACAGCAATGTCAAATGCATTTTGGAGTTACTGTATGAAATGTAATAGGTAACAGAGAAAGCGCCTCATTCGCTTGAGGATTTTGGCTGAGAAAGCTTACCATGAACGACCTTATCATCAAGTGAGGAGATACCTTTCATACTGTAACTCAAGAGTGCTATTAACATGGAGTTTGATGGCAGACTTTGGTAACATGGTGGTAACAGAAAATGCTAAACCAAACCGAGTATCGATATACCTATCTACCCCTACTGAGAATAGAACCCGGGACAACATGTTACCAAGCCATTAGGCCACGGAGGCGGCAATAAAGCAAAAACCTGATAAAATATCGTGTATAAAAAATTGGTTGCCTGTAAAGTCGGTATACGGGCGAAAGTTTTACGTGACAACGACTTTGAGTGGTAAAATGTGCTCGAGTGGAAGGGACGCGTGCCTCTCACTCGCTCTCATTGTGAGCGCATAACGTGAGCGGAGCGTAACGCAGTTTCTTGAAGTGTCACCCGGCAAACCAATTTATAAGACGTTGTCACGTCAAAATGTTTGGTTTCTGTTCTGTTTCCTTCTTATATTAAATATTAAATTAGTAATATAAGTAGATGAAACTATTACATAATATGACTTTTCGCACTAGTTTTGAACGACATTTTCAATACATATGCGAAAAAATATAACAAATAGTAAAATAGGCTTGTGTCCACTAATAACAAATGGCTTGGTTTATAGTTGCTAATTATAAATGAAGACACGAAGGTGAGAAAAAACCAGTCTAGTTCTCAAAAAAGTTAAAGATTATTAATATTTTTAGAAAATGAATTCGAAAAAAATAGGCATTAGGTCACGTGACAACGAACACGAAGAACGCGGCGCAAGAAAGTGTGACGTCACGCCTCGCAAAACATCATTGTTGTTGTTGACGTTTTCATATCACAGAGCAGGTTATTTCGCGAGCTGTGACGTCATTCAAGACGCCATGACACTATTCAGCGTTTTCGAGGGAAATCTAAATGGCTTTTTTAAAATACAAAATACGTAATGTAAATATTGATTTTTCTTTAAAATATAGTTTTTTTTGGATAAAATAGATATTAAAGTATATAATTAGCCAAGTTTTCAAATTTAGTCAACTAGCCTATTATGATGAAGATGATTGTGGTAACGTTTCTACGTAAGCACGCTTCCATTTGTCAGCTTTTATTCACTTAACATCGGATGACGGATGATATGAAGGCGAAAGTACCAGGACCTCATACTTAAGGTGGAGTCTAACTACAACTTCAAAGAGAGAAAAAGAGATAGATATAGTCATGGCATAAGGTCTCTTCCCGTAAAATTAAATTAAATCATTTTTAACATTCGAATTTACATATGTACATTTAAAAAGCGAAGGCCCGCGTTCTTATTTAAACTTTTCCTCAAGGTATAAAAACGATTTAATACTGCCCGCATCTAACAGTACTCTTTTTCAAAAATGCCACTTATATGACGATTAGGCTGTATAATGCTCTTCCAGACATAATTAAACAGGATCAAATGCCTGCGTTCAGAACTAACTTATGTAACTGGCTAATAAATAAATGTTATTATAAAATATGTGACTATCTGGACGATAAAAACAATTGACATTAAGTTTATATTAGTATTGTATAATTTTTCTATAATTAATTATTTTGTTTGTATTGACTAGTCACACATTACATATAAGTACAATTTGAAAATATTGCATACCTTTGTAAATTGTTTGTAAAGGTTGGTTATAGTGGACTTTTTTACAATGTAACACCTTATGTACATATAATCTGCAATAAATAACTTTGACTTTGACTCATCTCAAAAATACTCGAAGAGAAACCAATCCTCTTGGAACATGTCAATGCAGCAAAAAGTCTTCTAACACAAGTCATCAGTACTTAAGAGGAGGTCCTGAGAGTATTGTATACATTCTAGTCTCTTTAAAAAAATAAAGAATTTTATTATAATAAAAAATGTTTGTTTGCTTCAGCTTTGACCCCCATCCGGGAAGTGAGTGAAGAGAGACTTACGCCTTTCTTTAGTCCAGATGATGACGACGACTCTCTGCCAGACCTGATCATTGAGAGGACTAAAAGACCAGTAGACTATGAGGATACTCCAGAATTCTGGAATCACTTTAGGAGAAAAATAAGGAAGATATACAGGTGCAGACACATCTTTTTACTTACTTACTTTTTACTTTTTACAACACGAAGCACAACTTTTTTTAAATGTATGATGGGTTTTCTCTTGTCCTTCAACTCACCTGATGGTAAGTGACAATAAGGCTGTTGGATGGTAAGCGTGCGCACCTAAAAGCCTCAACCTAATGAGAGCACAACAGTGCTACGAAGTCTGCTATTTGGCAGCAAACTTAGGTAACATGGTGGTAGCTAGCGAGACGGACATAGAGAATGCCATACTACCAACCAAACCAAGTACCAATAGGTACCCCCACTGGGAATCGAACCCGGGACCGGATTGTGAATCCAGCATCAAGCCATTAGGCCACAGAGGCGGTTAAAACTGTTCATAGTAACACGTACGCAGAAGCCTCAAATTAATAAGGCGCTTGCTCTGCTACTGGCAGCTAGCCAGCCAAATGGACGTGGCCTACCATCACCCAATCCGAGTACCGATTACCCGCCTCTGAGTATCGAACTAAGTCCTCTTGATTGTGAGTCCCAGCCATATTAGGCCACAGTTGCGGCTAGAAACGGTCTGCCTGATCTTCATCGTACCGTGAGGGTAAATCCGTGGGATATAAAACTTCTCCATTCTCCAGCACTCTCAATTGCTTCAAGCTCTGTTTACAATATTTCAACTGACGCTGAAGGCCGTGTCCGATTCTGGCGAAGCCAATCCAATTAGTGTCAATGCGTCGAAGACACAGGCGTGTCTGTTCACAGCGCAGCAGAGTCCATTCCACCTTGCTCCATCTTTCCAAAAATACCATCATACCAAACCGTCTCGAGCTCCTGGGATTGGAAATCGCGTCTGATCTCAATTTCGGGAGCTACATCGAGTCCATAGCAAAAACTGCGGCCAAAAAACTAGGCATCCTATCGAAGGTTAGCCGGTATTTCCAGCCATCACAGCTCTTGAGTCTATATCGCGCTCAAGTAAGATCATGCATGGAGTACCTCTGCCATCTTCGGGATGGTTCAGCTCGCTATCAACCAGCTGCTTTGGATGGTGAAGTGTCGAGCTATGAGACTGATAGGCAACGATACGCTATTTACTTAAGGCGAAGTTACACGTAATATTATCAGTCTTTATGCTTCAAGTTTCGTTTTTTCGTCTGAATTTATAAAGACAAACAATGTTTTTGATTTATTTTCAGAGAAATGTTTTACAGAGAAGTAGTATCACCATACAGTGACGACAGAACATTATACTACGATTACGAACCAGAATACAGCAGGGAAGAGGGATATAACGCAGAAGAACCAACAGATGTTGAAGAAGCATCAATAAACATGGAAGAAGAATCGTCATACAATGAAGAAGATCCAGCTGTTAGCGAAGAACCAATAAACAGCGAACAAGAACTTACACACAACGAAGAAGAATCAACAGATAGCACAGAAGAATCGGCACACAGCGAAGAAGGACCATTACGTGACAAAGAAGAACCAATAAGCACCGAAGAACCAGATGTTAGCGAGGAAGGACTAATAAACAGTGAACAAGAACCGGAATACAGCGAAGAAGAACCAGTAAACAATGAAGAAGTCGTCGAAGAAGAATCAGCGGACAGTGTAGAAGAACCACCTTACCCGCGACGCGAGACAGAAGCTATGGGTGTCTGCCAAGAAATAAGAGGTAAACGTCGCAAAGTTTCCTTGTCGCCACTCGAGAACTCATACTCACCATGGGTTACCCGTGCTACGAGCGATGTGACCTGAGTTGTTTCACAAAAACTCACACTAGGCCTCACTCACATTTCTAATTACGTGTAGCTTTCATGTATACAAATTTATAGAGGTATAACGGTATAGACTTCAACGAAAAGGGCCCTAAAATTATAATGCTAATTTTAATTTTTAGTTTCAATCACTACTGACAATATTACATGTAATAAATATGTAGGTATTATGTTTCACAATATGCTTCTTTTGATTTCTTGTTAATCTCTAATGTTGCAGAGACTGACGAACAGGACTCCATGATGGCATTTAGTCATTCATCGAGGAGAGAAGAAATCTATGTCTCGCGTAGTGGCAACCGTAAGAACTTTTATACTATTATGTTAACGATGGTATGGTAGCTATAAAGCTATCTTCATTTAGCACATTCAAAGATGCTATTAAGAGGCAGATGCAGTCTAGTGCGAGCTGAATTGCACCTTAGTTTCAAGTCGTGAGTCGCTATTTTTACTTTACTTTTCGCAATAATCCTTTTGTACACCTGCCCTGTACAGTACACACGGCTATAAATTTACATAATTAGGTGACCTCGTATTGTATAAGGTTTTCTTACAGTAATAGGTCAACTTATACTGGAATAGCTTGATATGTAGTCATGCGTACAAGTTTTCCGTGCCAACAAGAGCTTCAGACATCAAAAGTGGTTTAATTCGAGCTTCGCTCCTACCAATAAGTTCGTCTGAGTGATTTGAAAATTTAATAGGAATATTATTATAGACTATTAGGTAGACTATGGCGCAGTCAGGGATGGTGTTGCTTATGTCAGCAAGAATTGCCGTCAAGCTTGCAAACGTCCCATTCTCATGGTAGCTAGGATAGAGATAAGAACATATTATTGTCTATATTTACACTTATAGCGAGACATTGGCTTCGAGTGGTTTGGCGGTAACGGGAGTGCGCGGATGTACCAGGAGAGTTGTGAGGATTTGCCACACTTGATGCGTTCTGCAGTCTGCGGTCAGCTCAAATTGAACGCAGCCGGCATTATGTATGAATGAACAACATTGTCGGCAAAGAGTTTGATTGTCGGTCTTTATCTTTATATATTTTATAGATATGCGATCTGACCGTGCGAGCTCGCGGATGGAACGGAAGGACGCGGACGCGCAGGTAAGCGGGCGCGGGCGCGGGCAGGGCAACGGTCACGTCCCGACCAGTTTGACGCTCGTAACCCTATGCAACCATAATAACACAACATTTCTTCTTGAGTGATCATTTTCCTCAATTAAAACACAACAAAAGAACTGATTACCACTTATTCACGCAGACAAATAACAACTGTTTGCCCTGCGCATCGCCCGGACCGCCGATCGGTTTCCCCTGACCGACAATGTTGTTCATACATAATGCGGTATGTATTCAATTCGACCTGACCGCAGACTGCAGAACGCATCCAGTGTGGCAAATCCATCAAACTGAAATCGGTCCATCTGTTAGAGCTACGCTACTAATAAAACATAAACATAAAAGGCTTCAAATGACAATTTAAAAAGAAAAATGATTTTTACAGATACTATCGGCAAGGACGATGAAGCGAATGATGAAAATAAGAATACGGTGCTGTCTGAAGAAAGTGCAGGTATATATTTCCATAATCTTTTCCACTTTTTATTGTTTGTCAGAGGTAAGTCATATAACATAAGTAGTACACTTAAAGGACGTCTTAACGTAGAAGTGTTTTTGAGTACCAATATCAAAATCTCACACGTATCTCACAGATTATTGGTACACTAGTAATGGTATATTACGTCAACGCCGGCAACACCCACATTTCCGATCCAACCTAATCAACCGACTTCAAAAAAGGAGGAGGTACTCAATTTGACGAGTGTTTTTTACGGGACCCTATTACTAAGACTTCGCTGTCCCTGTCTGTCTGTTCGTCTGTCACCAGGCTGTGTCTCATGAACCGGGATAGTCAGACAGTTGAAATATTCACAAATGATGTCCGAGTATTTCTGTAGCTTTAACAACAAATACTAAAAAACGGAATTAAATAAATATTTAAGGGTGTTCCCATGCAACAGACGCGATTTTTGAGACGTGCGTTTAGTTTTAACGTCGTAGCGCCGTCTAGTGACGGATAGCAAAACTAAATAGAACGAACGTATTAATAGCGCCATCTAGCGGCGAGTAGAAAACCTAAATCGAAAACGAAAATCGAGGTGCATTCGTTGGAGGATTGTTCGGTGCATATTATTTATGGTTTTCCTTATTTTAAATATCCATATTCTGTACGGAACCCTCGGTGCGCGAGTCTAACTCGCACTTGGCCTGATGGTGACGATAAAATCATTGGATGGTAATCGTGCGCACCCAGAAGCCTCAACCTAATGAGGCGCTGGCTCTGATACCTTTCATACAGAAACACAACTGTGCTATTAACATGTTGTTTGGCGGACATAGAAAATGCCACAACACCAATCAAACTGGTTACCCCCACTGGGAATTGAACCCGGGACCTCCAAGTCAAAGTACTTTATTTGTAGAAATAGGTGAATTACAGTAAGATGTAGAATAGAGGTATAGATCGCTATTTCTTATCTATTAGGCATACAAATTATTAGTCCAACATTTAGCCATTAGGCGACGGAGACGGATAGAAATTTTATATCACGAAGCATGAAAATAATACACATTATAATACATACATACATAAAACAATACATAACAATTATTTTCGTTAACCATTTTTCAGAATCAGACATAGAAGTAATGCGCGCTGACTCACACTCACTTCACGTATCGAGGCAACACGAAAAAACATCATCCACGTCATCGGAGGCCGGCTTTGACAACAAGGAACGAAGCAAACAATCTGAGGCACTCAATGAAACTCCGACACGAAGTCCTATTTTCAGCCGTTCAACCGCCAAATTCCAACCAACATTAGGGACATCAATACAATATCTAGCTGAGGAGACAGCTTGTGATCCATTCAGTACATGGAATTCGAATCCTAGTCAACTTTCAACTGTGTATGAGGAGACATACATTAATTCTCAATTATCTACAATCAGGGATCCCCCGCAAAGCCCAGATGTAGCTGAGTTAAATACAGAATCCCAAACAACGCCAGAAGGATTACAATCGACGCGTCAAACATCACAATCGGAAGAGACAGCTAGTAGTCCCATGAAAAGTCCAATTATACAACTGTCAACCAAATCAAACGCCAGCTTCCAAAGAATGCAGCTCACATCAATCATGTGTGAAGAGACAACTTGCGAGCCTGCTGCAATGAGATCGCTCATGGGGTATTGTACTGAAAGTCCTGTAATAGCTGAGTCAGACGCGGAATCCCAACCAATACAGCCACCATTAACATCAAGTGTTTATGAAGGGACAACTTGCGATGCTGGTGCAACCAGGGATTCTACTCAAAGTCCAGTTGTAGCGGAATCCCAACCAACGCACCAAACTACACTATCTGCGAATGAAGAAACAGCTACTGATCGTGTTACTATGAGAGAACCTACCCAAAGCCCTGTTATAGCCAGTATGCAACAGAGAATATCAAAAAAAAGCGTTGGTATTCAAGTTAATTTAACGAACGTCTCAACTGCAACACTTAACGAAGGCAATGTACAAACTAACCAAAGCCAAGAAGTAAATATAACACAAAGCGAAACAGATGCCACTTCCAGAAGAGAAACTAGCACACCAATTTTGAACAGAAACGCTGCTACGCATTCTGATCCAATCGGGCATATTATTGCTAGTACGCAACCCAATAGAGGTTTTTCGTCAACAGATGGCGCTAATAGACACGACGATGGTACACAAACTAAACCAACGTTTTTTGGACGCTTTTCATTCAACTTCAACTTTAACGCACACGCTTACTATTGTTAAGGTAAATTGGCGGACAAAAGTTTCATATTTAATTTCTTTTACCATAATATTCAAAAATAGGATAACTGTTGTTGTGTAGTAATTAACTAAAAATAGTACATCGGATTGTGATGTCGCGAAATGAGTATCATTAACATACAACTTCACAGTGAATAACAATTTTCATTTTCATTTTGTTAGTTATTGTTCAAAACGGTAAGTAGGGCTATTGTAGCTGTCAAAAAAGTTGTACAATAATGATATTCATTTTACGACACTAAAATCCGATCATCTATTTTTCGTAGTTACCTATCAAAGACAACTATTCTATTATAAAAGATTATTGGCAAAAGAAATTCTATATGGAAACATTTTTACAGCTAATTCTCGTTAAAGCATAAAATATCAGTAGGTATACATGTAATGTATACATTAAATAACATAATATGAATAAGATTGTTGCTTAAGGCCGCGACATGTCTGTCGATGGAATAATAGTAACTGTTAAGCTGGTTTACACTCGAGTACGAAAATATATATCCACTTTTGAACCTTGTCAAATTCACCTTTAATTAACATTTCAATCGACACACTACATAGAAATAAGAATGGGTGAATGTGACATGGTACAAAAGCGGATACATATTTTTGTACTCGACTGTAACATGTTCCTGGCATGTCGTTTATTCCAGTTTCAGAAAAGCTTCGTGTCGAAGTAGCATTTCTATCTCCACTTCCCCGCAAGGCGAAACAAATCAAACGTCTTTCGATCTAGTTTTTACCAACAGGTATCTGACATGCTTTTGTGCGAGCAACTGATAAAACAGGCTAAGCTGTTTTAAAAGCTAAAAAAGCTCGTTCGCGAATTTTATATATTGTTAAATCAATTTTTGAAGTCGTATTGTAATACGTATATAATAATTATACGATTAAATAAGTATACATTTGTAATGTACATATGTGGTACATAAGGATTTTACAGTAATCATCACGTAGTTTTTACTACTATTGTTTTTTACTACTAATGTTTTTATACGATCAGCTTTAGTCTACTAATGTACTAAAAATGAAAATAAAAAATCTTTGCAAATATAATTTTGTTTATTTCTATCAATATAATTATAATCTAAAAAACAAACATTTGTCATTAGCATTACATTATTTTACACGTTCTTTTTTATTATAATCGATTTACTAAACAATTCTCATATACACATAATAAGCAATGGGAGACGTTTTGGAAATAAACAATGTGCTACATTAACGTTATCCCTGTCTGAATGCTTCCATACTAAATTTCTGTTGCCATAATCTTTTAAAATAGAATAGTTGACCTTGATAAGTAATTATCTAAAAATAGGAGAGGAAATTATAGTGGCGTGAAATGAATCTCATTAATTTACAACTTTATAGTTAGCTACAATAGTAGTTACGCAGCTATTGGTTTATAGATGACGCTTTAAACAATAATCGAAAGTGTTGAAAATGAAAATTGTGATTCACTATGAACTTGTATGTTAATGATACTCATTTCGCGACATCACAACCTGATGTCCTATTTTTAGATATCCGACTATTTTTTGTAATATTAACGATTTAGTATAAAAAATTTGCTACATATACAAACTTTTTTAGAATAAGGTAGCTTTTGGACGACCTTACACAAAAGCACGGACTCAGAACGTATGATAGATATTAATTTGTTTGGCAGTTTGACACAAACTAAAAAAGCCTTAAATTTAACTCATCTCAAAAATAAAACAACCTATCACCGAATAATTTTAAAAATAAATATCTATGTTAAAAATGCTTTTGTTTTGTAATTCCCATCGGATCTGTTTCGAGCAGGTTCAAGCTATAATTTTCTAATAATACAGATTCATAGGAATGATATATTTTATATTTTCAGTCATAGAAGAACGTTTTAAAAGAAATTAAACATATATATTTTTATTAATAAAAAACCTCTTTGTAAGTTTATAAAATGTGGTAAATAAATATGTATGAAATTTTAATAAGGAAAAGCTTTTTGTCGGCCCTAGAAAATTACCAATGTGCATTTTATTGTTGTTTTTAAAGGTTGGTATGAAAAACTATAACTGTCTATGAAAGCACCATTACGCTGTGAAAATGTTTCCATCGATGCAAACGTCTTTGTTACAAAATTTCTAAAAATCGCATCTATCTATTGAACAGCTAACTTACAGTAAAAACTACTCAAAGATACATACATAGCTGTACATATTATTTACATCGTGGTCTATAAGATACAAAAGATGTGATAAATTTTGAAGGTTACATACAAACATTGAGCTAAGAAATATATGATACTGAAAATACTCAAAACGGTCTCTTCGATTCTGTTGTATGGCAGTAGGGCAGTAGTGCATGGACATAAGGACCATAAAATTGATGACTTTAGGGTAAAATAAAAAAAAATCTCATGTACAGATACGCAATCGATACTGGCCTTGTTAAAGAGCGTAATTTTTTCGTAACAATTTTCTGTTGTCGTAAATTAAATATAAATTTATTTTATCTGTATAATAATTATTTAAGTTTATTTTATCATGCTACCAACCTAAAGCGTATGAATAACAATAGAAATTTAAAATATAGTATATAAAACAAATTAAACCAAAAAACAATGGCTGGCAAGTGCCATAAGTGTTATTTTGTTTGCTTGGAGGAATACATATGAAAATCAATGTGAAAAAATGTATCGAGTGTTTGTCAGTTTTGAGGTTATCCAGTATCTATAACATTTCTTGATACTTGCAACCGCGTTGTGTATAAAAATCTGATCAAAAAGTGTATTCGCGTTGTTAAAGCGCTACACAAGTCGCGTGCTAATATATACAGTACAAAAGATTGATATTTTAGTTACGATGAGCTGGAGCTCACTTGTGACTTATCATCAATTCATCATCATCATCATCAGGGAAACTGATGTAACATGACATACAATTATTACAGAGCTGTTCCTAATTCAATTCAATTCTTGATATTTATGGCAACTACCAACTTCATGGTAATTCTGCCAAAATCTGGTGTCCAAAGAGGCAACGTGTAATAGGAAATAATCGGTTATCCAGACACGCGATACACTTTGAGAGGACTAAAACAAAAAGGAGAAAACACACGACACGAAACATAGTTCAGTTACTGGAGGGATTACAACTAATAGGGGAGATGCAACCAAATTAGATTGGGTTGAATTGTATTTTAGAGCTTAACGGACATTAAAATAAATCCCACCAAAATAAACACACGTAAAAATTTTGCTTTTTTATTTGGATTTCGGGAAAAAAATGGTTGAGGTATTTACCTTTTTACATGGACTATCGATTTAGACAAAAATATTCTTCCATGCATCTTCCCCATTCTCTTGAAATCAAATTATACAAGTTGACAGGAAATGACATCACTCAGTGGAACACTGTAAATGAAGATGTGAAATTTATTTTGTAAACTAAATTCTTAATGTTAATGGCAACTACCAACTTCATGGTAATTCTGTCTTTCACTTTCATCATTTCAGAAGTGTCAAATTTAATATCAGAGTATGCTTTAAACACGACAACTTCAGGAACCATTTTTTATGTAAAATTATTAAATTTGTAACTATTATTACTTACGAAAAAACGTTATATTTTTTTCGTAATGGAAGCACAGTTTTATAATGGAGAGTAACGTGTCACATACTATTTTGTTTCTTGTAAGGTTGATTCAAAAATAACAAGTTACTGGGTTGAAGGAATTGAGCACAAACTTGAATCACATGTACCCCTAAAATTTTGCAACCGCTCCGATCACAAGTACGCTCCAGCCTTAATATTTATAACAGTTCCAGATACTAGGTTACATCGAATATCAGTAACCGTACATACATTCGAGCACAAGTAAGCTCCACCCATTATTTATAAGAGTTACATGCAGCTAACTTTTGTCCATAATCGGTAACGGTGACATCGATCGCAAGTAGCAGTTACAAAAAGCTGGTGACGTTATCAGTAACCGTGACATCGGCAACGTTACAAGAAAGCTCCACCCCTATTATTAATAACAGTTACAAGCGGGTAACTTTTGTTAATCGGTAACCGTGACATCGATCACAAGTACGCTCCATCCCTATTATTTATAACAGTTACATGTACGAGGTAACAGTTACATGTATTAGGTGACTTGTGTCGTGTATCAGTAACCGTATCGCTCCTGTATAGATGACACTACTCCGTTGGCTAGGGATGACAGCCGCCCGGCTACTCTGGTCACTCCTGCGCGCACTGACTCACGTACCTGTTAATAATAGCATATTTAAGTACAAAAAACTGCTATAAATAATAGGTAACGTAACAACCACCGAACGAAGCTCTGACGCTCAATAACCGACCTTACAGCCTACAAGATAAGATAATGACGTTACCTCATCTAGATCGGGCGCGGATACGCTGAAGCCAGCGTTGTTTCGCTGCGGCGGACGGTCCGAGCCGAAGTATTCGGATGAGGAGATGCTGGTGCTACCCTGGAACCGGGACAGGTTCGCGTCACGCTCCCAACGAGAGTCCTGAAACAAAACACGCCGTACACATCACCTATCAGAATCACAATATTTTATTGTAGAAATAGGTAGTAGTAGAATTTAATATAAAAAATGATAAGTTAATAAAATACCGCAAATTTTACATCATCAGCAGCATGGTACGCCACATCGACCGGTCCCGAGCCGCCTGCATCCAGCGACTCCCCGCGACTCTAACCAGGTCGTCGGTTCAAGGGGACGGCCCGGTAGACGTTTCCCAGTACGTGGTCGCCACTCGAGAACCTTTACTCCCCACCGGTTATCGGTTCTTCGAGCGATGTGGCCTGCCCATAGCCACTTCAGCTCACTGACTCGTTGAGCTATGTCGGTGATTTTCGTTCGTCTTACGTATTACGCGTCAAAGCTGCTTCTTTATAGCGAAATTAACACTAACAAAAATAACCTAGCCTGACCTTTTTTACCTTTTTAAATGCTTGCATCCAACTTGCCTGACAAAAGTTTGCTTCCACTCAGCTAACCTGGCGAAAGCTATCTTACACCCATCTTTTATTGTATTGTATTTTATATACAATCGGCATACACTTGGCCTTCATATGACGCGGTGGTAATGACAGTACGATCAATTAATTAAAGCGTGGTCACCTTCCTCAACCTCAATCAATAGTACAAAAGTGTGGGTCTAAGTATTCTATTGATCCTAGAGCTATTGTAGACCTAGCTAACAGATTGTGAAACGTTCCCTACCTGGTCGCCGAAGAACTGGTGTGAGCTGATAGACTTGGCCGATCCAAACTTCTTGACAGCAGAATCATCCTCGACTGTCTCCTGTCTCCTGTTTGTCTTCCTGGGCGGGGTGACGTCGCTGGCGGTCTTCTCCGCGGGGGAGAACATGGTGTGGACGGTCTTTGTGGGCTCAGGGGCGATGTTCTCCCACGAGGAGCTCAGCGTGTTCTTGCGTGGCGTGTCGGTGAGCAGCGAGTCCAGACCGCGGCCGTACGGCTCGTTTCTTTCGAGAAGATGAACGAGTTAGATCACAAGCATTAGTTAGATATATAATAAACGCGTTTAAAAAAGAGCTTTGTTTTTTGTTTAATGTGTGTTACGCGATAAATCGGTCAATATTGAATCGAATTGAATTTAGATGATTCTTTTTTTGGTTGGTAGAGCATGCTTCGGAAGTGGACACATTTTTTGTTGTTACTGGGGCGGTTTCCGCACTCAGCCATGTATTGGCCATTGTGCGTGACCATTTTATCGAAATTTATTCAACGCTGTTTGAGAAAATCAACAAAACCAAATATGTACCCAGATCATTCCACCTCTAAGGGTGAACATTTTCAAGGCAATTTAAATTGATTTTTAGTTCTATTTGAACGCGGTAATTATCGAGAGTGTCTTAGAATGGTAATAAGAGGAGATTCCAGATAACTCGCATGTACAACAATGATACTTCACTGATATCTCCAACCCTCTCGTCAAAACCTCTCATAAGAAATCCATCCCATCACGTTCAATAGGCTTTTTTTAAATACTTCTATTTGTTCCTCCTTATTAAATACATGGTATATGTATCTATAGTTAAATCTTAATAACTAATCGAAACAAAACGGCCGATGGGCTCAGGTCTACCGTTGGCAAGCCGCCGGCAGACCTACTTTTCAGCCCACGCCTTTTACATTGTAACATCATTTTTATAATAAAATTTATGGCAAGACTGGCCTGTTAATATCTATTATTATTAGTCCTGGAAGTGTGCAGGGAAATAGATTACAAGTTCGTTGATGAGTTGTGTAGTATAAGTATGTGCGAATAATATGTGTTAGAGGCTGAGTGTGTGTATGTGTGTTAGTTTGGGAGTTCACTTACCGCTCCTCCATACAACGGATGCATGGAGGCTTCCGGACAGGGAAATATTTATTTGTTTACCTGATCATTGTGAAGACCGAATTGAAGTCATCTAAATCTTCGAGGTGCGAGCGAGACGGTGCCGTGCCCTCCTGCTCTATCACTGTCATATCTGAAGTCGCCGAATGCGAGACACCACTGCAATATAAATTAACTTTTGAACAACAACGAAACAACTGTGCAAAGATAACTAACTCATTTAGACTTTTGGTCGAGCTTGCTTCCATTTAACTGCCTCATCAGCCCAGATGAAGAACTGGTGCAAAGCATTATTATTTAACATTTACAGTGTTTGTACTTGGCCTTCATCTCACCTGAAAGTGGCGATAGATGGAATGCGTGCTGGCGTAGCCTCAAGTTAATGAGGAACACAACAGTGCTATTAACACTGTTGTTTAGTGGCAGATTAAGGTAACACGGTGTCGGCTGGCCAGGAGTATATATAAAATGCACTACCATCATACAATAAGATTATCCCACTGGGAACAGTACCCGGGACCTCGGGATTGTTATTTCAAGGGTATAGACGCAAGGTCACGGAGGCGGTATACATTTATGTTTAAAATGCGAAAGTGAATATGTTTATTATCTCCTTTAAAGTCAACGACTTAACCGATAATGTTGAAATTTGGAGCCCTTAAGTTCCGCTGAACACACCTTAGGGAACCCTGGATGGAACTACCAATACGATTTTTGAAATTATTTCTTTATTGCAGAAACAAACATTTACATAATATACAAAAAATTAAACGTAATAATATAAATGTAAACCTACAGTTTCCTAAACTACTTAAGTTCTAAAAAAATTATATTAAACTGAATGAAATTAATTATATCAAACTAAACAAAGAAAAACCTTCTTTAATTACAATACATGCAGTAAAAATAATAACACAGTTTAGCGAAATGTATATGCTTATACATGTATTTCTTTCTTCAGGGCATTTATGACGAAAGCTGTGAATTTTCCAATTTGTTGCAAAAAAAGGTCGCAGTCAAAGATTTAGTTTAATTTAGGCAGACTACACTACACTGTACTACACTATACTATACTATACTACACTACACTACACTACACTACACTACACTACACTACACTACACTATACTACACTATACTATACTATACTATACTATACTATACTATACTATACTATACTACACACTCACCTTCTCGACGCGCGGCTGGCACCCGCTATTCCAAGTCTATCAGCATCAGGCTTGTTGGCTCCGGGGTCGCGGTATGCAAGCCGCAGAGACGCCACCTCTTGCTCCACATTCTCGATGGTAGCTTTACTCTCTGACACCTTCGCCTGAAATGGAACTGTATTTAGTATAGAGATAAAGGTCCTAGCAAATAGAAACAACAGCGGGAACATTACATAGGGGCCGTCCATAAATTACGTCATCGATTTTTTCAGATTTTAGACCCCCCCTATAATCATCCTATCGTCATTTCTTAATGACCCCCCCCTTCTCCCAAAATTGACGTCATTACTAGTTTGACAAAATAAAATATTGCAGATTTGAGAAAAATAGGGTATTATATGATTAAAACACTTGGTTATAGAATCACCTTTTATTATTTTTACTTTGGCAATAATCATTGATATAATATAATTACTTATTTTTTACTTTTCTTTGGATAACTCCCACGGAGTTTTCATCCATTCTTTTAAATTCATTAATTATGTAATGTTGTAGTTATTATTTAAGTATTGTGTTTATTATCAATACATAGTATAAAACAAAGTCGCTTTCGCTGTCTGTCCCTATGTATGCTTAGATCTTTAAAACTACGCAACGGATTTTGTTGCGGTTTTTTTAAATAGATAGACTGATTCTTAAAGAAGGTTTATATGTATAATACATGTAAGTACCACGGGCGAAGCCGGGGCGGGCAGCTAGTATTTTACTAGGTGTGCTGGAAGAAATTTCTTTTTAGAAATAATCTTTTTGTACGTGAAAAATAAACTATAAATAAATAAATAAGAATGACGTCAATTTCGAAACACCCCCCCCCCCCATCTATCATTTACCGTCATCCGCAGACCAACCCCCCCCCCCCCCCTAATTTAGAATGACGTAATATATGGACGGCCCCATAGTAGCTCAATTTATTTATTACAAATCACATGTGTATGTAATGTATAAGTGGAGACTTAATTGGTTCATGTGAGAAAGAAAGAAAAATGATTTATTAACACAACAACACAATTAAATTACATTTATTACAACTCAGATACTTATTTTATGAAGGATGACAATTGTTTATAAATGTATGTATGTGGTAAAAGGATCTACTACACAGCGAAGATTTTCAATCTGATGCCAGTGTGAAAATAGATAAATACATTTGTGTGAAAGTTATATCAAATATAGACATACACGTATATATACTTCTCATCAGAAAAATCGAAACACCTTGCAAGTTTGTCAGAAAATGACATATTACATATAAACGTCATCCGATCGATGTGTGCCGATATCACGACGTTTGTTCCAAGCGTTCGACGGGTGACGCAGTAGAAGCCAGGAAAAAGCTTGCATAGTACAAACTCACCTCCATTTTGAGTTTCTCCGCCATTTTAGCTTCCTTCTCAATTTCATCGAAGTTTGCGTTAACTTTCATCGCACCCAGGCCTCCCTTGCGAGCTCCCAGCTGTAATTATATACGTACTTGAATTATATTTATAAATTAAATTATAAATATGATAAGTTATAAATTAAAACTTTAAATTCCCCCATCACACAGCCTCGGCTAGCATGGGTGCATTGCTCCTTATAAGGATAAAGATGCTGCTAAAGCTGTAGCGGGAGACGAGAAGAGTATCCAAAACTCAGGTTTATTCCTTCCTTGGGTAAGATTCTCGTCTTCTAAGCTCTCACACCACACATGCACATATCTTTTTATTTATAACTTTAAAAGGCTATTCTCAAATAAGAGTGATTTAGTTACTATTTTTGTATAATTAAAAAAATTAAATTCTTATACATATTTCAATTCCTTTCTCAAGATGGCTCATAATATTTATTGTAAACCTAAGGAATGCAATAAACTAGCTGGGTACTAGCTATTGCCTGAATTACCAAAGAGATGCATGCTCACCCCAGATCGCTTGGCAGCAGGTTTCCTGGAGCCGATAGTAGAGGGTCGCGGGGTGTCACCGCCGGGCGGCACTGCAGACCCAGAGTCCCACAGGCGAGCCTCCGAGCTCAGCGCCTCCGTCTTCAGCGGGTCTGACTGTGACATACGAGGCAAAATCATACAGCATAAACATTTTGGAGGTTAATTTGTACATTTTAAAATTTTTAAGACATTAGAAATCGAAAACTATTCCACACACAATCTGTTTTCGAATGTACAAATGAAGCCTCTTTCATTTGTACCCCACTTGACCAAATAACTATACTTTAAAATTTCCGCCCCATTTCAAATGAAATTACCTATCCCAATTTTCAAGTCGATAGCTTTAGTAGTTGCCGAGATAGTCAACTGTGACAGACAGACACCACAATGATTCTATAAGTGTTTTTTATTAGGAAATGAAACCCTAAAATCGCAATAGAAAAAAAAATTCCGAGGAGAAACGATCAAATCAAGTTATAAATGAAAAGTACATTTTGCATAAGACCATAATAAAAATAATATAATAATAGTATTGTACAAATGATGAGCTGAAGTGGCAATGGGTAGGCCATATCGCTCGAAGAACTGATAGCCGGTGGGGAGTACAGGTTCTCGAGTGGCGACCACATACCCGGAAACGTCTACCGGGCCGTCCCTCCCCCTACTAGATGGACTGAAGACCTGGTTAGAGTCGTAGGGAGTCGCTGTGTAACGTATGATGATTGTACAAATGATATATTAAATAATTAAATTAATATATAAAAAAATTAACAATCAAACCCTGTTCACAAGGCAACTCGTATCATAGCACAAAACCAATAAAACAAACTCAATAATTAAATTCACACAAAAAGTAAAACTGAATGAAATTAATTTGTTATAACATGATAGGACAACAAATAAACTGATTTGATTTGGACTTATAGTATATAATGAACTGGATTCGTTTTTAGCCAGAAATGAGGTTCAGTCCTTGGGCCATTGTTTTTTCCGAAGACACTTAAAAGATTATAATTAAAAAACTTAACCTAATTCTAACTAATATCTGACAAAAATTTCATTCTGAATTTTCCAGTTTTTATTTTATTTAAAAAAAAATTCTAGGCAATCAAGCACAGAAGTCACTCAACTTCAGGAAATAATGCCTACTAATACTGAAATGTTGTCTAAACATACCTAACAGAAACACAAATAGATTCGATTTTACGAACTTACAAGTATGACTTTTTTAAATCATCAACAGCCGATAATATCCCCACAGGGGTCAGGCCTACTCTACAGAGTTTTAATTTACAATAAACGCTTTCCCTATCTTATCTTATTTTGGGAACTGATTGGCTTTTGATTGTAACTAATTATTGTTCAAATATTTTTGAGATAATTGACAAATTTATTTAAATTACTGTCAACTACGTAGTGGTTTTCCTTATCGGCGTAGAATTTTACTAGTTAAACCGTTTCCGTTATCAACATTTGTCGGCATCGTTAACACATTCATGAGTGACTCACACAACATACAAATTGCTAAATGTGGAACTAAAGAAGCGGAACGGAGTGATATTATGCGGGGTATTAATTTCCATCTTGTTTTGAAAATGTAAGCTATCTTAGCGATACATGAATTATTTACACAAATATAGCATTAGCATCATTGTGTGAAAGAGAACATAGTGTGTCTTGCTTCCATCGTGATCATTACTTGGAGACAAAAGAGTGTCAGACTCAATGGTGACAGCTCACTGCTGAGGGGTAAACTCCAAAGTTTCAGCATCATCATCAACAGCCTATATACGTCCCCACTGCAGGGTCTCAGGCCTACTCTAGTCCATTCATACATAAGTTCCAAATAACAAATTGGAACTCATTGGTTCCAGGATCGAACCCAGAGCTCAACTGTTGAAGGACTACCCAACTGAGCTGCCATGGCTTCCACAAAGCCTGGATCACCTAAAATAGTTAATACATAGTTCATTTCGGAGAGTGCGCGAACGCGTAGAACGACCTAATTCCACTGTCCCCACTTTTACAACCTGAGAACCAAAAGAACTGCTGAGTTTTACTCCTACTCCATTGACATTCCAGCATTTTGCATGAAACTTTATGAACAACCTATTCCAACCTACATACTGCTGTAACATAGGTCTTCCTCAGGCCTCTCCAAGAGGCCTTGCAAAACTGATGTCACCGACGTCTACATTTCGATCTAATAGTTGTGTTGTGTAGGTATGTTTATATATTAAGGTCCACGACACAAAGTTACAATTCCAAAATATTTTTTACTTACACAGGTAGGGGTACAATTTAACTAAATGAAATTATTATTATTTATATTTAAGATAATTTTCAAATTTTATTTTATGGGCCCAAAAAATTTTGGGCGCCCCTGTTTCATATTACTATATTAATACATGTATAGACAGACGTATATCCTAGTACATATACACTGTGGATTAATATGTAGTGTGTGTTAAAATCATATGCCATCTGTCAGTTGGAGGCATTGTTCGTTACCTGTGCATGCTCAAGCTCGTTAGTGGCAACATCACCATGCTCTGAGAACCAATCTACCTCCTTCTGCTTAGACTCCTTCTCCACGGGCGCTGGGTCAAGATGAAGCTGCAATATAACATTGGTTTATCAGACGCGAAATCTGGCATCTAGTTAGCAGAAGCAGAAATATATACTCCCACTTTACATTGACTTTACATCCTGAAATTTGGCAAGAAGCCAAGTATACAGTGGTCTTCCAGCACAAGTATATGAAAAATCTGAAAAAGTATTGTTTGGTGTGGTGGTGACCTTACATATTATTTATGATTTTCAGTATTTTAATTATTCATATTCTGTACAGTACACTCACACACTGAGCGGGTCTGACTCACACTTGTTTTTTATATAATTAAACACTTAAATTAAATATCACCACATTTATTTAAACGGATTAATATTGTTTTAAAAAAGACACACAATTTAAGGGAAAATACATTAGACAATATTTCCTTGGACTGTACAATTAATAAAGAATCAAACTACCAGAATGAGGCTTGCATAGAACTGTTATAATTGGGTTGAAAATGAAGAGAACCATACAGCATAAAATTGAAATAATTTTAAATTAATGACGATTCCGTATTTACTAGGTAAGAAATTGAGAAAATATAAACATGGTGACTATGATATACTCTGTATTAATTTTATTTCTATACATCATGAACTGAACAGAAGCAGCTCAAGTTGTATAAGGTTTCAAATTCTGATTCTGTATTGTATAAATTACACAATAATGAGTCATTTGTGAGTTGTAAATACCAATGAAGATATGCAAAACAATTTATGAGAGAAAAATGTGTAGTGAATAAGAAGATTTCATTAAAAATAGAAAAGACAAATTGAAGTAATAGTTTTAGTAAAGTTTGAATCTGATTTTAGAAAAGTCAAAAGACAACAATTGAAACTGAGAATAAAAATTATAACATTTATTGTGACTTACCAAACGCTAGGAATAAAAACAGAATAATTCTTTGTTTCTGGGATGTAGCCAAAATATTTAAAAATGCTATATTCAAATAAGAGCAATATAATTACCTTAACTTTACTCATCATTTCTGATACATTCAGTTTATCTGGTAACTGAAAAAATTATGGGATGGAAAAACTAGAAACAAAATAGGGAATAAAAAAAATTTCACGAGAAATATGATCAGTTTGCACAGGTTTTAAATGGCTATCCAGCACAAAGTGTCAGAATATTGTTTTGTATTATTATTACTATACTTTTTCATTAAAATGAAATTATTCATCTTCACAAAATATATACCACAAATGAGATGACAATATGTATGACCTAGAATAAAAACATGTTCTTGTAATGAAACTATACTATAATAATAATAACAAAAATCTTTGTGCAAATCTCAGTTACAACACACACACAAAACACACATGTAACTTTATTTTATTGCTAAATTTTGCCCCTGACTTTGACTGTGACTTCAGAATTTATCTGACAGGAATAGGATAAAAAGTTGGATATCTCCATTCCCAGTGATTCCTAGTGTGTTCCATAAAAATGTCATAAGGATTCCAAGAATCAATTTCATTTTTCGCTATACAATTGAAGTTATCTGATGTCATTTACTGAGGGATTCATTAAAATATTAAGAGTTCCATAAGCTTAAAAGTTTGGGAACTACTGTGTTAAGCCATACACAGAAAGTTTGCAGCAATCTTAAATATTGAATCTCCCTAAATGTCTCACAATAGAAATTTATATCAAACTTTTCTCACAAAGTAACATACTCGTACTTCCTCTCACCCATCTCATGTTACATTCACTATTTATATTTACTA
This sequence comes from Carcina quercana, assembly GCA_910589575.2. Classification (NCBI taxonomy): domain Eukaryota; kingdom Metazoa; phylum Arthropoda; class Insecta; order Lepidoptera; family Depressariidae; genus Carcina; species Carcina quercana. The sequence continues at coordinate 3,340,926 of OU342446.1, read as the reverse complement.
ATTATGGATGTCAAAAGTGAGATATATATCTTACAAACTGTAATTACTGGATTAATAGGGTTGCATAAAAAATGAAGAGATTGAAACCACAAACCTTAGTCCCATAAGTTTTCATGGCCTGTTCAGACAATGCACTGAGCTTATCACGGTACAACTGTGCCACCCGGGAACTGTACTTCTGTCGGGCATCATCAGTCACCAGGCCATGGGTGCGGAAGAATTGTGTCTGCCAAAACATAAATGGAAATTATGGAATGCAATTTATATCACATCCTCACTGCAGGGGCTCAGGCCTACTCTCCTGCAGAGAAAGTATGGCACATAGTCCAACATGTGGGCCCAGTGGGGATTGGTAGACTTCACACTCAACATTGAATTTTCTCACAATGTTTTCCTTTACTTCAAATTATGTTCAATTCAATATTTATTATATGGCAATAGCCACCACAGATATGTACTGCTAATGATTGTAGTAATTATGAGTGTCACTAACCATCATCCTTGCATTTAAAATAAAGGCAAAGAAAGATAACCACTAACAATGAAAATGATATTGGTCTTTGATTCATGGGTACTATTTCTTTCCATTCCATACCATTCATTTGTACCATTGTAAGTGGGTATCTTCGATACCAGCAGGGCAAATACTAGTAAAATCTGAGCATCCACACAGCTGTCAACTGAAAACTTACAGCGTTGACATTCCCGCCCAACTGCATGTTCCTCAGCTGCTTCCATGTCCAGTTGGTGTCGAGCTGTGTAGAACGCACGAACGTCAGGTGCACTCCAAGACTGCGGTGCACCGCCGAACAGTCCAGACATATAAAAACCCCGTACGTCACTGATGACCACGTAGGATTCTTTGCGTTACAGTCAAAACAGACCTGAAATCACATCCACCGAGTTAATATATCAATTAACTTATATTCTAAAGGATTCATTCTAAGAAAGTACACTCACTTTATTAGAGGGAATCGCGCGTAAGCGCTGAAATACCGCTTCAATATCAGTTTTGCTAGGCCCCGAGTCAGCCATTTTCGACGTGTTGTCTGTCAAGCAAGTGTCAAATCCTCAGTCGTCACTGAAATGTCAAGGCGAAAACTAACTAGAGATGAGTGATGTAATTCATTTATATTCATATTAAATAATAGAATCGTTACCCTTTTCATCGATGTACTGTAAGACAAGGACTATGTAGCATTTTTATAAGTAAATTAAGCACATACTACATAATTAGCCTTAGCACAATAACTACATTTGACAGAACCTCGTGCCAAATCAAGTTACTCTTTTTGACAAATGTTCTTTGTCGAACTGTTTCAGTGTACGTTATCATACGGGAATTAGTCTGTAATACGGGTTTACATCACTATAGTCCATAGACAATACATGATAATAATACTGTTCATTTTATGGACGATATAGCATAGTTGAGCGTAGTAACATGTTGTTTTAAATAATAAATTATTGTTATTTGCGATGATAGTAGCACATATTAATTAAAAACCAACTAATGACTGAATTTCATAGCCGTATAGTGATTATCCTAAACTTAATAACAAAAGTAATTAATTTTTATAGCAAATCCATACCATGCTCTTGAGTTGTAAAAATCTAAAGATTTGTCTATGGTTTTGGGATTTGATGGTTCTCGGTGAAGAGGACGCATTTCATTAATTTTTTCAAAGATTGTTGATAAACTCTGCTAATTCAAAAGAAGGAAAAGCTAAATAAAGTGTAATTGTTCGTTAAATTACCTAACAGACATGTGAACGTAGTGCTGTAATTGGTATACCTGAGTATGCCTTTCAGAAGGCATTATTAGAGCCTCGAGTCGCTCTTGAAGTGCCTGCCTAATGGCTGTGTTGACGTGCCAGACTCTCAAGTGAAAGTTCTGATCAAGATTTCTACAGCTGCACTAAAATGGACATGGAATTTGTGAAATAGTTCGCTATATGTGGTAAAAAGTTCTCGATAAAATGGAGAACTTTCAAGCCAGTGGGGAAGAAATCGAGAGGGCCTTTATGGACCTTGGGCCTCTACTCGGGGTCTCGATCAAGGAAGAAGCGCCTGACGAGCAACAAGATCCTGCCACATTGTCCAACAGAAACAATGTAAGACAAATACTTAATTTTAAATTTTTACGACCTTCCTTAAGTTTTTATTGAACTTTCATGGCCATTCTGCTGATTAGTTGTGCATCTTTACTTGCAAATGTTTTACTATATAGAACAAAAAATATATTTTATTATATTTAATTTTCGAATAAGTAAAGCATAATTTATACTTATTGTAAAAGAAAAAAAAATGCATTTCAAAAACTGACAAAGCGAACAACCTTGTCACTCTTTTAAGTCAACAATTTAGATAGACACCAAAATGACCTTATTTTTCGTTTAGAGTGACAACATCATTCATTTTTCAACATGGGTCAAGATTAACTCAATGTGTTTACATATAAGAAGAAGTCTATAAGAAGCCTATGTTCAAGAGAGTCATGTTGTCTCATTAGAAAACTAGCAAAAAAGCTGGCAGGCATTCCACTATATAAAGGCACATATAAATACAATAAAACACATACAAATACACAATATAAAGGCCTTATCCCAAAACTCTCACGAACTTAATAATACTGTATAATCATGTGAAAGTTATTTGTGAATTCAGTACAGGTTTTTATAATATTACTAAAGAGATGAGGGCAAAAATTATTATTTTTGTTTGTGTCTTGGTTCTTTAGCAAAAAAAAATTCTTAGGATAGTTTTATAGGCTTTTAAACTTTTACTTTTAACTAACTTTCTATCACTATAAGATTATATATATTTATAGTATGTAAAGTATGTATGTATTATTATTGATATATATTAGTTTGTTTTGTATCTCATATTTATGTAATCGTTTATTATGGTTTATTATATTTATTATATCGTACACGCCTAACTGCCCTCCTTTCTTCAATATTTCTCCTTAACCTAGGACTTCTGGAAGAAATTTCTTTTAGAAATAAGCTGTTCCTTCTGTATATATTTTTTCTGTTTTTGTGTTATGTAAATATTTTCCGTGTACAATAAACTGTTTAAAAAAAAAAAACTTAAAAGTTAAAACAAAGTTTATTGTTTTATCTTTTAGGATAGTTTTATAGGCTTTTAAACTTTTACTTTTAACTAACTTAAAAGATAAAATAATTAACTTTGTTTTATCTTTTAAGTTAGTTAAAAGTATCCTAAGAAGGAATATTATTAATATCAGACGAAGGTATTTATCAGTTGTACTGCTTACCTGTCTAGTAAAAATAAAATATTTGCATTTTGTACAATAATTTGCTAATGTCACGGCTTATATGAAGCAGTGGGTTATGTAGTTTTTTTTAATAGTGTTCATAGTAGTACACACTTCTTAAAAATTTATGACATACGGATGGATGCTCAGCAGAGTTTTAGGATTCCAGAAGGCACCATTTAGCAAGGACCCTAAAAAGAAGGGTTTCTTATGATTTCCTTTAAGTTCTGTTAGCTTGAACCTTGACACGCTACTGCATGTCTAGATAGGTGAAGGGATTTTAGGAGTCGTCTGGGACCAAGTCTGTGTACATTAGACAAGTGTAAGTGATGCATTTTGTGTGATATTACCCGACCGCGTATTGTCGCAGGACACATTACTGAACCATTACAAACGTCACGCATCACTCATAGCACTCCGCGCGCTGGTTTTCGTTCTGCACCACTCACTCGCACCTACCGAAGCGGTCAAGCGAAAGGGCGCGCTGCGCGGGCTCGAATCCTTCGACAAAACCATAAAGACGGATAGAACGCGCATATGTTACTGAAATTCAACCGTATTACTAGGTTGATAACGCAGAAATTCTACGTATTTTGATTCCGAGGACGTGATCAGGGCATTAGAAACATTACAATAGCAAAAGAGCTGTCGCATGGCAGCGCACAGCACTTGTAACAACAAGGTGATGTGTAATGGTACGAAGTAATGTAAAGTGGTTTGAAATGTAATGACATATCACATTACTTTAACTGTTTTGCGCATGTTTACTGTATGTGTATTATACTGTGACATACGGTTTACAATGCTTTCTCTGACCTTGAAAGCATAAATTACCATATACCAGGATTAGTTATCATTAGCATATTTTCACATAGACCTTCAATATAGTACTATCACATATAGTACGAATTGACAATATAGCTGTGTTCTAATGTCTTCTTCTTACGGTTCCTCTCCAACTAGTGAAGGTTGGCTGTCAAGTCATTGCACTTTTCTGATTAAAGTCAACTCTCGAATCTTCCGCAGACAGGACTTCTTTCTGTGATCAACTTGTCGCCAACACTGACTGGGATAAAAGTATTTATATGTCGTAAATATGGAATATATTCTATTTGTGACGAATGTGTGAAGCCTCGGCCTGGACCTTGTATACTACTAATTTAAAAACAACATTATCAAATAAAAGTGTTTTAATTACAGTTTTTTATATTTTAAAGTAGATTTTTGTGCAAAGAAGTATGTAGGTAACGCCAATACTTAACCAAATGAAGTTGGTTGAAAAGATTCCATCAATGAAATGACAGTTATGTTTTGGACTAAGTCCAAAAAAAGGGTTTTTGGGAAAAAAGAAACTGATAGTATTGGGAAAATCTATTCGTAAAGTTATATTCTTTTCTTTTGCTTTCTATGTAATGAAAACTCTATATAACGCAATAAAATATATGTCCTGTTCAATTTCAATATGCAGTGTCAACTCTTTATAACATCATTCGTTATAACGAAAAACTTTCTATAACGTAAAAGTCCACTCTTTATAGCACAAAATCCATTCTCTATTATGAAGAAATATTTTCATATTTAGACATCAATAACATATTTAACTGTAATTGTTTTTATAATCAGCTTACAAAACTAATCTTTTATGGTGCCGAAATTTCTAAGAAAGACACCTGAGGTCATAAGCAGTGTCTCGCCTTTGTTATTGTTAATTGCCTTAAAACATGTGCCATTATTTTTAGATAACATTGTCTGTAGGTAATTTTGGTCTCAGTTAAGTCTCAGTCTAAACGCACCATCTTCACCTATCCTGTATCAGTCGTAAACCAACTTTGAAACTGTCAAGATGGCCAGTAAAAGAAAAGCGTTATGTGTTAACGAAAAAGTTTGTTTGATACGTGCGATAGAAAAGGGAGAAAAGAAAAGTGATGTTGGAAGACGTTTAGACCTCAGTCCATCTACTGTTGCTACCATTTGGAAAAACATAGAATTGATTTTACAGGCGGCATTGCAGAGAGTGTCCGCGAAAAAATTGAGGAAGCCAAAATTCGACAACTTAGATCAAGCAATTTTGTCGTGGTGTCACAATCAGCGCCAGAATAATGTACCCATCTCGGGTCCAATTGTTAAAGCCAAGGCTGAGAAGTTTGCCGAACAACTAGGCATTACTGACTTTAAAGCGTCAGAAGGTTGGCTTGGAAAATTTAAAAATCGTCATAACATTACCTATGGGAAAATAAGAGAGGCTCGAGACGGTGACATGAATGTGATTAACAATTGGATTGATAAAGTGTGTTCTAAATTCATGTAATAAATTTTTTCTCTTCCCTCCGTATAACGAAACAAAATGCTTGGTCCCTTGAAATTCGTTATAAAGACTTAGTTCCATCACCTTCGTCAGCCAGGGAATGTCCACTGCTGGCCACCATGGTATGCCACATTGACCGGTCCCGAGCCACTTGCATCCAACGACTACCCGCAACCTTAACTAGGTCGTCGGTCAAGTAAGGTATGGAGTTTACACTGTAGTAACATGTAATTTTGTTGCAGGTTGTCAGTGCGGACCCCACTGTTCCAGCCGTCTCGGCGGCTGATGTTCCCAAAGTGGAAGGTGGTGGAGAGACGGCAGACTCACTGGCCTCTCCCAGTGGGACCCGGCCCTCCGCCACCGCGGCCAAATGCGTGCTATGTTCCACTGTATTGACACAGACAGACGGAACTCCCAAACTTATGGAGTGTTTGCATTCTGCCTGCGAGCCATGTGTCAAAGCAAAGATTGAGGAGAAAATGTCTAGCAATAGAGATTTCTTAGGTATGTATTTGCTTTAATAATAGACCAAGATTTTTTAAAGTAGATCAGTGCTTCCCCACAATACCACGTAGCTTAAGAGGCGCGGGAGAATTTGAGAATGGCACATCTTAAAGCCGTTCCCTGATCCATCAGAAATTTTTTTTATCACTTCTCTACTAATCTTAAGAGTGAAAGAGTAAGAAACAGTGCGCCAAATCGACGCTATCTTCTTCATAAAGTTTCAGTGTAAATAAAGTTCAGTTAAAAGCCCACATGTTACCGTTTTGGATGTTACTTTGGCATTTAATTGTATCGAGTAAAGTATTATGAATCGTGTATCAGTGGCTGTCTTATCAAAGACAATATCCTCAACATTCGTAGGTATTTTTTCCACGTTTACCAATGTCAAGAGTTACTCTTAAAAGTATAATCATTCGGGGTTGTATAAAATTGACTAAACGGCAAAGTCGTTCGACGTTTAAAGATGACCTATCACATGCTTTCGCGCGTCTCATGCTACTCTAGGGTCCACTTAACCCTAGATGCACATTTGACTTAAGACTCCCAAAAAGGGCGAGTCTGACCCATATGAAACAACAACAAAACACGTTCCGTACTACAACAAAAAACGTCGCGAGTGTGAGTTGGATTCGAGCACCGAGGGCTCCGTAATAATATGGATAATTACATTACGGGAAATCATAAATAATATGCACCGAACAATCCTCTAATGAATGTGCCTAAATACCAAACATTTTCACTTTAGCTTTGCTCCGCGTCACTAGATGGCGTCACTAGTACTAAAAGTCGCGCGAGCAAAACAAACTTTACTTTGCAGTTAAATTCCATACCTGATGTATGGCTGTCAACTGCAAAGCTAAGTTTGGAATTATACAAACATGTTTCGGGGAGCCCCTTTTAATTTTATTTTTGCATCTTAACTTATTTGTTTTTATAGAGGCAATAGAAATACAGACTTTGTGAAAATTTCAACTGTGTACCTATTATGGATCATGAGATATACTAACGTGTCGTTTTTTTTTTGTAGGTGCCGAGCGTATGACAATCACGTGCCCGGCTTGCCGGCTACAATGTCAGCCTTCAAACATGATCGACCAACGGTTCGTGCTTGAAAAGATCGCCGTGGACCAACCTGGCAACGGTTTGTATTTTGATATGTTCTCGATCATTTACAATTTTCATTAAACATTATCATCATTATATATGTAGGATGTTTTTAACTACACTATGTCTGGATTAAACATCCATCTAAAAAGCGAAGGTGAAGAATTTCTCCGTACAAAATGGAAAAAAAGGGACAAGTGCGAGTCAGACCGCACCGAGGGTTCCATACAGAATATGATGATACATACTGACAAATCATAAATATTAGATAAGGCCATCGAACAATTCCACAAAGAAAATGTAAATCCGATCGAATCGTAAAAGAGTTAGTAGTAGCTGAGATAATAATTTGTGATGGATGGACGGGTGGACAGACAGACACCAGAGTGAGATTATATGTATTCCGTTTTTTCTTTGGATTTTCGGAAGCCTAAAACTTAGGTATTACTATCCGATCTACCAGTCACAACTACGCAGCTTTTATGTATTCTCAACTTTCTTTAAAAATGATAAAAAATCAAAGGGTTGAGTGATTCCATATCGGAATGTAAAGTGCTTTTAAATGGAAATTTGAAATGAATTTTTTATCTTATCAGTAATAGCCGGAAAGCTTTTTAAATACTGTTTTATTATGAGGATAATAAAAACTTTACTATACCCGAACTAGAATTAATTTCAGATAACGTTATGGTCAGTTGTTATATACTAAATCCTTACTAATATTCTAAATGCGAAAGTGAGTCTAGGATAATAAAGTGACAAAAGAACGGACACAACTACACATTTTCTACAAATTTTAGCAAATTAAAAAGTACTTTTTACTACACTGTATTTAATTGTTGTCGTTATTGAGAGTGGGTGTAATGCTATATAGAGTGTATCATTGTATGGAAGACAAGAGTTTGTCGTTAAATCGAGTGACGTTACATAGAGTTTACGCTGTATTAGTCTACTTTCCCCCCGATCGAGCATGTAGTTCTCGCGCGATACATTCCGAAGTCCTCGCGGACGAAGTTGGCAAGAGCTTGTTTCGTAATAAAAATAACAATTTCGACCTTTTATAATAAATCTTAATTGTAATTTTATTTTAATAAAGCAAGCTTTTATGTTAAGGGATTCCCCATGTACTCTGCGATTAATGAATTTTATCTGACTTTTGATTAGATTAGATTTTGTTGTATAGTGTTAGTTGAAGGAAGAGAACTACTTTACTATGCTTTGATCCCGATCGATATATTTCGGAACATCATACAAGTATCCACCGAAAACTTTGTAAAGACACACGTTGGACACTTCGAACAAATGTCGTGATGTCGGCACACATTGAACGGATGACGTTTATAAACACACACGCGCCATACGGAACGGTCATTTTCTGCGCCAGTCTCTTGCGGTGAGGTATCGCGGGTCGGCGGAAGCGGTGAACGTCCGTTCTCTTCTGTCTTTATTCCATGGTAAAGGTTACGAGGAGCCGTTGGATGCGAGCGTCTTGGGCAGACGGTCGGTCATTATGGCGCAACACAGAGGAAGTCGTATAGAGGACCGGTCCTTTGTCTTTCGACCGAAAATCTTATGTTTTACAGATTTCGTTTGTGGTAAATAATCTCTTTAGATCTAACTTTAAATTTTTATGTTGGTACATAAATCCTGCCTTATGATATTTTGTAAGCGTATAAAACTTGAAGCGGATCGATAAGTCACGTTTTCTGTACAGAACAAGTTTCAGCCATCAATACATTATATACCGTGAAAGAATAATGATACATATAATATACATATATTATTTATTTTCCTTCTTTAAATTGTAATTTTTGTATCGCGTAATTAAAGAACATATGATCTATGTTGATTTTACCACCTATTGACATGAAACCTTTATTTGAATAAAATATGGTGTGGGATGTTAAAATTACATTATTAATGTCCGATCACAGACTTGTGCGTAATTACACCCAATTAACTAAAACTATGGATATTGACATTTTCCATAATTGTAATTAAATTCAAAAATTTAATTTCTTGTAAACTGTAAATATTCTATTTTTATTATCATTTTGTTATCGTTCTTTTAATTTAATAACGTTCTTGTTAGCATGTCGTTGTTGCCTGTCAGTGGGATAGCATTTGGCTATACTGTTAAATTTGTGTCTTAATACTTATGTTAAAGTATATCCTGTAGATAGACATGTTAAATGAAATAATATATTTTACCATAATTCAGTTTGAAAATTAATAGTAATATCCTATTCCGCTATCCTACTAATATTATAAGTGTGAAAGTTTGGATGTTTAGATGTTTGGATGTTTGTGACGCTTTCACGGAAAAACTAATGAATGGATTTGAATGAAACTTTACAATAATATAGCTTATACATCAGAATAACATATAGGCTATAATTTATAAAGACATATTGTGTAAATTGTCCAAAATCACACTTATAATATAAGTGGGATTACATGGGCAATTTTGGCATAACAAAAACGCGTTGCCTAGCAACCGACCATAGAATATGTAAATTCGTATATACAAACTTTCGCGTTTATAATATTGGTGTGAAGATTATTTGAATGTACTACGTCAGATATTGAAATTTATTTTGTCTTTTTAAATTATTAGACTACGTAACAGAATAAACACTATTTTGTACCTTATGCTGTATAATAATTTATCATATACGTCACCTGTGCCTATCGGACAAGTAGAATACATCCTGAAGTACACGCGGACAAAGTCGCGGGTGGAAGCTAGTATTATATATAAATAAATAAAAAGAAGTTTATTGATTAAAAATTTTTTAAATTAACTCATGAAATTCGAATATACGTATGATGAATGGGCTAATAGTTCAGCGTACTCGTATGTCTAAGAGGTTCAAGACCACGAAGGCGATGTTATTCCGCTATTGACTGATAATTACATGCGAACAATCATGGCGGATATAATTTAAAGTTACAAAATATTGTAGACATTCAAATACTATATGTTCTAGCAAAGTAACATATTTAATTTGATTTATGAGCAGCTGTTGTCAAGTGTTAAGGCCAGCAAATATAAAATAGCCAGTTTCTTATTCATCTGTAGGATGACCAGTTTTTTGAGTGCATTTTTTTGTAAAATTATAACCTTACTTTTTCTGACACTATCACAGGATTTCTCTAACTTGGCTATATAGAAATAAAAAAGTTTGGGGTACGTTGCCGGCCTCTGCTGCGGCACACTTTCTTTGCTCGCTCGGCTCGCGCATTTCCTAACCTAACCGACACCAATATGACCTTAACTGATTATAAATTATTTATGTACAGTGTAAATATCAGTATCAATGTTTGATAATGTTATATTATTTATTCCCTTGGATTACAACAGCTCTCGGCATCCGTATGGAAGGGGTGTCACCTGAAACAGTGGCCCCGCCTCGTTCAGGTGCCAATGTTACATATTCTATTAATATTATACATATCTATATACATGTAATAAAACTGTAACTAGACGGTATCTGGACATTACTGTACTGTTGTTGAAGTAAAAATTCTAAGACTTTTATAGCAGCAATAGAAGCCAATTTAGAACTTTTATTACTGGTTTTAAAATTTAGGATTTTTAATACATTTTATTAAGGATGTCCTCTTCTAAATTTTCTGGCGTATAGAAAGTCCGAGCATAGCTTGACCCATAGTTCGCATTACATTGAGTATGTATGCGTATTCGGCCTACAGTATAGTACCAGTAAAAGACGAACTGATTATTGACAAGTCGGTAAGCTGAAGTGTAAATGGGTAGGCCACAACACGTAGAAGGGATAACCGATGTGGAGTAAGAGTTCTTGAGTCGCGGCCACGTACCGGGAAACGTGTACTGGGGCACAGTTGAATGCATCTACATATATGATTTTGTAGGCGCCACGCTGTTGTATAGTCTTGTTAAATGTTTAGTGTACGTGTTGATACGCAGGCGGGGTGTCTGGAGAGCAGCAGTGCAACAGCTGCGAGGACACGGAGCCCGCCACGAGCTACTGCGTCGACTGCGCAGAGTTCATATGCGATAACTGCGTGCACGCACACCAAAGGTACGAGTAGCGGCATAAACCCGTTCTTTTGTCATCATTTTTGTTTGTTGCAGGGATGTAAATCAGACACAAGCTTTGCTCTTTTTTAGAAACTCATTTATTCGAAACGCTCGAGGTAAAATAATTTTGATATCAAGTTTTATCTGGACGGTGGCGCCATCTATCGGTGAATAGTTAAAACTAATACACTATTTTTAGATAATTTTTGTCCTACTCAACTAATTGGGCGTAAATATTTGCTAATGAAAATTGGCATTTTTTTACTAAAGAAATAAATACGCACATCTAATAATACAAGTTAGTATAGAAATGAAACTCCTGCTCCGGACGCGTTCAATGTCACGATAATGGTTGGCGTAAGTCTGGCGCCAAACAGTGTTCGTAGCACTGTTATGGTCCGATATGAAAGGTAGCAGAGCCAGCGTCTCATTAGCTTGAGGATTCTGAGTGCGCAAATACCATCAAACGGCCTCATTGTCACTTGAAGTCAAGTGAGATGAAGGGCAAGTGAAACCCCATAATTCATAGTGACAACTTTTGACATGAGCGGAATACGAACCTGCGTCTCTCGCCAGTCTGAGGCGAACGCTTTGCCAATTAACCAATCAGTCGTATTCTGTCTTTTTCACTTTTTTAAAAGGGTTAACTGCACGTTGAGTATTACATACAAAAACCAATCAAAAACTGTAACTTGTTTGTCAGGTTAAAAATCACAAAAGACCACACTATAAAGTCTAAGGAGGAGGCGGTGGCCGAGCTTCAAGCGGCGCAGTCCAACGCTCGACAAGCGCACGACATGTTTTGCCGAGAGCACACACAGGTAAACTATGTGTATTTTTGATAACTTCGCCCGCATAGACTTAAGAAATTTTCGACTGTGAGAAAAAGTAGGTTATGTTTTTCCAGACCATCCTAAAAACATTTTATCCTGACTCTACGATATAAAGCAATGACAAACAATAGTTATATGTTATGCATGCTGCAAAGTTGTTGTTTGACGCGAGTTCTCATTATCCTATCTCATTATCATAAAAGATCCTAGGATGCGTTCATGATTGAAAAATAGAATCATGAGCGTAGCGAGGGTTTCACGCACGAGACCCAAAAAACTTTACTGTCGAGCGAAACACACAACTTTTCATCTCACTGCAGCGAGGAAAATGACAGATTAAATGATTTTTTATTATATTTATTGTTCATTTATGTTTAATAAATACCTCGAAGAGAGAGAGAAGAGAGAAAGAAAAAGTCAAAAAAGAGCTTTTCCACGCAGATTTCAAATAAAAAAGAAAGCCTTTCCGAGTTTGTGAAATGAAAAAAAAAAGGTTTATAATTATCAAAAATTTCCTTTTGACTGAAAATCGTTGTTTACTCGTTATTATCTCGACACATTCTGAAGATAAATGAATTTAAAAAACACAGTTGTACTAGTAATTTCTTCTAGATTTTTTAAATGATACTCTTAACATACGATTAAACTGAGAACCTTTTTGAAGTACACTCGAGTAGAAAAATATGTATCCACTTTTAAAACACGTCACATTCACCTTTAATTGACATTTCCATCAACACACTACAAAGGAACAAGCAAGAGTGAATGTGACATGGTACAAAAGTGGATACATATGTTTGTACTCGAGGGTACATAGTTGGAACAGGTTAAACCGCACGGCTACACATTACTACAATGAAAATGGAACTGTATGTGTTGTCGGTAGGAACGTTTGTCGCTGTTCTGTGAGACGTGCGACCGCCTCACGTGCCGGGACTGTCAGCTGCAGCACCATCGTGACCACAAGTACCAGTTCAGCACCGAGATGGCCGCGCAGGTACTGATCGATCTAAGTTTTATATATAGCATTGTCTGCGTGATTTACCCACTCTAGACGTAATTTAGCAATTGTCTTTTTGTCCACGAATTCGGGCACCTGGACTTGAGTAATCATCCAAGAAGTAATTCTTGTTACATTGGGTTATTCTTGGTCATTTTTTATAATGCGCGCTGTCAAAACATTTTTTGGTGCATGCAGTATCAGCTTTTAATTGAATCCAATGAATAAAAAAACATATTTAATACTACTGCTACTACTACATTATTGGGATGGGACAAAGAGGGTATGCCAAGAGGGAATGCCGTTATTTAATGTTTTGTAATATGCATAATGGCATATACAGATCTTAATGCTCATTTGTTTTTGTTTTTATAATTATGAAGACTCTTTAAAGAGACATTATTTCTTTCTTTCCTGTAAGTATATGTAGTTACCAGTTCCGCCTTAGCTTCCACTGTCATTTGATTTATTATACTTGGGACTAGGTACCTTCTGGTTAGTATCCCATAAAAGTTACATGATTTGGAACCACAATTTTATTTGTCTATGGGGGACCTCTTGTCACAGTGTCGCAAACTAGTGGCAACAATGTTCGTATAAACATTCATTCATTCGTTCGTTCATTGAACGTGTTTATTGTTGTTCAGGCGCGTTCCAGTATCTCGTCTCTGCTGTCCGAAGTGAGCTACAAGCGCGTGCTGCTCGGCTCGGCGATGAAGGTGATCCACGACCGCCAGCAGCTCATAGCCGACAAGAAGAAGGCGCTCGTGCACGAGATAACACAGACCGTGGTCAAGTTAGTTTGTTTATTTATAGTAAATGTTTAATGCACAGTCTGTCTGCAACGCGTAGTGAAGGCACTCGCCAAACATACGCTATTTCTAAATTACGTGACAAATGTGACCATCAAAGGACAAATAAATGTTTTTTGTTTTGTTTTCAAAAAAGCTTTTATAAATATCCCATCTTGTTCGTAGGGGATAAAAGTTTGTTAGAAAATTGTTAGAAAATAAAGTCAATTGTTAGAAAAAGTCAAACCACAGGTCAGTTTTATACATAGGCGGTTAGTAGTTCTTATATACGGCACAGATGGCGCTGATTGTGATTGTTGCTTCGTACATATACGGCACTTGTGCATGGGGACTTCGAGTCTACTGTGCATGGGGGGCGCGCGGCCAACGTCAAAGCTGCCCGCGCAGCCCCCGCACTTTCTTACGGATTGTGTGTGACAGCTCTTAGTTTAAGGAATGTGCGCTGGTGTTATTTTGTCTGTAACTGTAATTTTTACTGAAATGTAGTTGTGTTTATACTACCAAAAAAAAGTCGAGTTACCTTTACATTACACCATTTATACCTCAAGAATTTTATGATAACAGATTTTGTGAATTTGTCTCCGCCCTGAATAGCAGAATAACCATTTAAACACGGTATAAATTCACTTTAAAAAATTCTTATACATTATACGACCTAACTGAAAATCTGACTGATTCATGACTTAATTTTTTTTGATCGATAGTCGCCCTAGCAAAGGCCTAGGCAACAAAGGACATAGACTAGTTTTATTTCAATCGAACGAGGTATTCATGGAACATGGAACATCCTAAAGTCCATGCTTACTGTTCATCTCACATGATATTGAGTGATGACAATGCTTCTGAATGAAAAAGTTCTACAGTTTTCAACCTTTTTACACATATTTATGATAAATTATTAAAGTCTTTAGGGTGACCTGATGACATACGTACACGGTTACAAAATGTCTTAAAATCTTTTATCATCCGAGCAAACATTTATTTATTTAACAATTTATTGTACACAGAAAAATACAAAACACGCAAAAAACAGACGAAATATACACAAATGAAACAGCTTATTTCTACGAGTATAAGAAATTTCTTAGAGCAGTCCTGGGTCAAGAGAGGAGTCAGGCGTTTACAATAGGCTAGTTGACTAAATTTGAAAACTTGGCTAATTATATACTTTAATATCTATTTTATCCCAAAAAAACTATATTTTAAAGAAAAATCAATATTTACATTACGTATTTTGTATTTTAAAAAAGCCATTTAGATTTCCCTCGAAAACGCTGAATAGTGTCATGGCGTCTTGAATGACGTCACAGCTCGCGAAATAACCTGCTCTGTGGTATGAAAACGTCAACAACAACAATGATGTTTTGTGAGGCGTGACGTCACACTTTCTTGCGCCGCGTTCTTCGTGTTCGTTGTCACGTGACCTAATGCCTATTTTTTTCGAATCCATTTTCTAAAAATATTAATAATCTTTAACTTTTTTTGAGAAATAGACTGGTTTTTTCTCACCTTCGTGTCTTCATTTATAATTAGCAACTATAAACCAAGCCATTTGTTATTAGTGGACACAAGCCTATTTATTGCACACAAAAATACAAAACACGCAAAAAACAGACGAAATATACACAAATGAAACAGCTTATTTCTACGAGTATAAGAAATTTCTTAGAGCAGTCCTGGGACAAGAGAGGAGTCAGGCGTTTACAATTATGTTGTTACAGGCTAACAAACGCAATAAACACTCGCGGCAAACAGCTGGTGCTGCGGCTGAACGAGGTGTGCGACGCTAAACAACGCACGCTGAGCGAGAAGAAGGAAGCGCTGGAGCAACTCGCATCCATCACCGACCACTGTGTAGACTTCGTCAACTCCGCACTAGAACAGGTCAGTGATTTTACACAGAATATGTGTGTCGGCGTCGGTGGCGCAGTGGATAAGGCGCGGACTCTCAATCTGAGGGTACCGGGTTCGAATCCAGCCGTGTACCTATGAGTTGTTTTTCAATTCAAGTACATTATCCGATTGCTTAACGGTGAAGGAAAACATCGTGAGGAAACCTGCATGTCTTGAACAGGCATGTGAAGTCCGCCGATCCGCACTGGGCCCGCGTGGTGGACTATGGCCCATACACTCTCTGTATGAGGGTAGGCCTGAGCCCCTCCAGTGGGGACGTATATAGGCTGTTGATGATGTGTGTGTCGATCAAAGTTCTGAACGATACCGATACAAGTAAATTACATTATTATTTATTTAAAAAACTACGCAATACTCATACGTTTATTATTATTAGAAAGATAGCGAAGAACGACCGCAATGAAACTTGCTTTCACGTAAAAATAACTCATCAAACTCGAGCTACGATGCCACAGACAGACATTGGCGTCGAACTTATAACAACCCTCTTTGGGCAGGGGGTTAATAAAAACCGAGTTCTACGTAATAAAAAAGATTGAAAACTCATTCGAGAGACTGTGTAAAAAGATAAATATCTCTGTCAAAGATTTTATAATACGACGAATACTCTTCCTAATATAGCCCGTCGAAAAGTAATTCTTGTCACGCGGTGCAAAAACGCTCCATACAAATCGGTCCAAGTCCAAGTGTGACGTAACGGCTTAGAGATGGAGCGTTACTATTTATCACACTTTTAAAAGTGCTTGGATTTAAATTATTGGAACTTTCGTGAGAAATTGTATAATAATTGTTGAAAAACTCCTGATTTGGCCGAGTTATTTTTAACAATTAATATTGTTTATTATTCTGTGTGTAATGAAAAACTAAATAAATACAGTAATAAATGAGTAAATACAAGGAAACTACGATTTCAGTAAAGATGTCTAACAAATCATTATTACCACCACCTTGGGAGAGTTAGCATGCTTTTATAATACGACAGTATCGTCACTGAGGTGAGATGAAGACCAAATATAAGGACATTCAAACTAGGAGCCCGCCCCGGCTTCGCACGGATGGAAATATCTTTCTTAGTCATTACAGAAATTTTAAGAACTTTCCATAAGTTCTCATGTGAACTTCTTCACTCATCTGAAGTTCACATGAGTTAGACAAGGACAGATATAAATTTTTCACATTTTTGCCACCCACAAACCACCCACTTCCACCCATCGCGACCAAACTCCCTTACTTTCAGCAGGAGACCAAGGGGTATTCACTACCCCAACGGGAAGTTGATTGGAGTTGGTGGTGATAGAGAAAACCCTGTCTCAACGTACTAACATTAGCTTTATATATATATACGAGTATAAGATAAGATTATAAATGCGATAGTGAGCTTGTTTGGCCTTCCTGCCTGTCGGAACGGAGGGATAGTTCAAGGACCAGACCGATCGAGCATAATTATAAATCCTTAGATATAGGTATTATCTGCACAACAATAATCTGTATACATTATAGAAGAGCGGGGTCTCCTAATACAAGCTATCTTTAGCTTAAAAGGAGTACCCCAAAACCTGTAAATTAATTGTAAGTAGATGATGCAATAAACATTTTTTCATAATTTTTTTTCATGTAGTTCCCGTAGGATACTAAGCTAGTTGTGTAATGAAGCCAGCACCTCATTAGGTTGAGGCTTCTGGGTGCGCACGCTTACCATCCAACAGCCTTACCGTCACTTATCAAGTGAGATGAAGGCCAAATGCAAGTACATTGTGTAATAAAGCGTTTGTTTGTTGCAGGGTAGCGACACGGCGGTACTGTACAGCAAGCGCTCCGTGTGCGCGCACCTGCAGCGCATCAAGAGCCGCCGCGCCGACATACCCAACCCGGAGATACCGGTGCGCATCAGCCTCGCACTGGACAAGCTGCCGGATCTAGTCAGAGGTATGCAGCATAACCACTTACTTGGACTACTGGATAGAATTGTAGCCGGTGCACCTCCGCTTGAACACTGCCGACCACTTTTAAACATAAAATATTTACAGTTATATCGCTGTATATATATCTACAGCGTCGGTGGCGAAATTGATAAGGCGCGGACTCTCAATCTGAGGGTACCGGGTTCGAATCCAGCCGTGTACCTATGAGTTGTTTTTCAATTCAAGTACATTATCCGATTGCTTAACGGTGAAGGAAAACATCGTGAGGAAACCTGCATGTCTTGAACAGACATGTGAAGTCCGCCGATCCGCACTGGGCCCGCGTGGTGGACTATGGCCCATACGCTCTCTGTAGGAGAGTAGGCCTGAGCCCCTCCAGTGGGGACATATATAGGCTGTTGATGATGATATATATCTGACGGCAAAATATGTTTTCTCTAGGAAGTCAACTTATCAATTATTATTATTATTTATTTAAGTCAGATATACATCCAGTGTTAGTAATCTTAGGTCTATGTTAGTAATTTAACTTATAACTATAATGTCAGACATGATACTGCGACACTGGTGCATGTAATGACAGCCAGTGTCGCAGCATCGGTGCGTCGGTGCGTTGCGCGACGACAGCTAGTAGCAATGCAGGAAAGATCAACATAATCTAAATTTAAGAAATATTAACAGACTTGTTCTTCCTACGACGAAATATATGAATTACCATTGTAGCTTAGAATTCAATAGCATAAAAATATTCAATAATCTTGATAATTACATAAAAAAACTCTAAATGAATTTTTCAATAAATTGTATAAATATTTAATATATAGACGTTTTTGTGACATAGTACTTCTCTAGTAATTAGGATTAGTTTTTAGTATTATTGCCCTTTAAGTTTTGTATATATTTTTGCACAGTTTATGTAACTTTAATAGCAAATAAACGAACATTGAACATACACGCTTGGTATAGTAACCGGCAGCCAACTTGAAAAATGACCTTGACTGCGCAGTAAACGATTTTCGGGTCTCTTTGGCGGGGAGCGCGAGGGGAATGTCATTTAGGACGCTTCGTCCTTCGCCCCTTTCGTCACCTATCACTTATGCTCATTTTTGTTCAAGTTGTTTGCGGGGAACTACACATATGTTAGTTTCCACGGCAAAAAATATACAATTTTATAATTAGAGAGAGTGAAAACTTTATTTTGGCACAGTAACAAAGATAATTGATTATTTGTAGGGTCCGGTACCCAAAGTGTAACAAACCCTACTCCTAAGCCTCTGCTGTCCGTCAGCGGACTATATCTCATTATCCGTAATAGATAGACAGTTGAAATTTTATTTCTATTGCCGCTATAACAACAAATAATAAAAATGGAAATAAAATTAAAATGGGCTACTAGATATATGTACTTTTTGCTATAATCTTAGCTTTGCAGTTTGAAAGCAATACATACCTATTATTTATGGTATATTCATTCATATTCTGTTGGAAAACATCGGTGAGTGAGTCCGACACGCTTTTGAACACACTAAAAGCCTTATAATGATGAAATGGTCCTTCACTCAACTCAATGCCGCAGAAGCTACCCTAAGCCTTGGTTCACACCGAAACTTTGTCTACCGTTACAGTTCTATCAACGATCGGCGCCATAGTCGTGGATGGCAAAGTGGATGGTGGCTCTTCATCAAACAGTGGCAACTCATCAGGCAGTGCCAGCACTCAAGGGCCCTACCATCCGCCGGGGAGCGCGCCCCCCAACTCAGCCGTCATGGCTCTACAGCACGTCGCTATGCATCAGGTGAGTCTTAGATCACTTCTAGATGTGCCTAACACACTACAACCCTTTGTCCTTACAATTTAAGGTTAGAAAGATCACGAGAATGTGCTTCTGTTTCTCTTCGCTTTCATTATAGTAACTGCAGTGTATGCTGTATAGCATACACACACTGTCTCGTGTGTCTGTGTGTTGGTATGCTAAACGTCAGTGTCAGAATATCAATGAGTGATAGTTTACGTAAGTGCGGACGTTGTGTAGTACCGATCCCGTGGGCATCGACGAGCCAGTGATGTGATAGATAACGTCGTACGGAACAACTCCTACAGTAATCTACCTGTTGTTGGTTTTCGAGGGGGAAATCATTCAAAGAAAAGAAATTTAACGTAACCCGACTTCTCTCCTAAGAAGTCGGGTTACGTTAAATTTCTATCCACTAAAACCCCCTCCGTCCCTAAAACTTCTCAGCACCCTACTAAGGCGTGTGAAAGACCACTTCGAGGTCACTATTTAACTAGATGGCTAATACTATAGCTTGCACTCATTCGCTTGCTATCTTTTTACTGTTACTACATAAGTATTTTATAACAAATCAAATACAAAATTAAACATTCGTGTACATGTTACATGTCTTTAGACATTGGCTCGGTATCAGGTCAGTTATACGTGTAGTTGGCATGTCAATATATGTTCCCACTCACTTATTATATTCCGAAATGTATCAAAGAAAAAGTGCGTTGTCTTCTTTGTGTTTCTAGCTTCAAACTGAATCACACTTAGAGCTGCATCTCTTAGGAAGAGGAGTTTATTATCTATGTTAACGGGACTCCGCTCCATCAAAGTTTCATACAAAATTTCTGCTGCCATAATCTTTTTAAATAGAATAGCTGGCTTTATGCAGTAATTCTCTAAAAATAGGACATCAGATTGTGATGTCGCGAAATGAGTATCATTAACATACAACTTCACAGTGAATCACAATTTTCATTTTAAACACTTTCTTTGGATTATTGTTCAAAGCGACATCTATGAACTATTAGCTGCGTAACGGCTATTGTAGGTAACTATAAAGTTGTAAATTCAAATTATTTATTCAATGTCAAGGTATTTACATGTCAAAGATACATATTTTCTCAAGTTGTAAATTAATGAGATTTATTTCGCGACACTATAATTTCGTCTCCTATTTTTAGGTAATTACTTATTTAATTATTAAATTTAGTACGGAAGCATTAGGAGAGGGATAACGTTAACGGGACTCCGCTCCATCAAAGTTTCACACTAAATTTCTGTTGTCATAATCTTTTAAAATATAATAGTCATTATATTTATTAGAATATCATTAACATACAACTTCACAGTGAATCACAATTTTTTTTAAACTTATTATTCCTGTTCAAATCGCCATCTATGGACCATTAGCTGCGTAACGGCTATAGCTAAGTAATTTATGCAAAATTTAGTATAAAACTTTTTTCGAGCGAATAACCCTGTAAATTAAAGTGGACACGAGCTAGGTTACTGATATTAAAACAGCTAGCATGATGTAAATAATATTTTTCCTAACATCAAAGTACCGTGTAACAGTATTAAAAAGATTATATCTTTACCAAATATTAGACGACATACAGATGCACAACATAGATTTATTTATATAATTTAAATACAAATAACGAAAACGCTAATTAAGTTTAACCGCCTCCGTGGCTGATTGGTTACACGCTTGTACTTACAATGGTAGAGCATTTTCTATGTCCGCCTGGCTAGCTACCAACATGTTACCTAAGTCTGCCGCCAAACAGCAGTGTTAATAGCATTGTGTTCCGGTATGAAAGCCAGCGACTCAGCTTGAAAATTCAGGAAAAATTAAGGCCAAGTGTAAAAACATACATATGTCGACAAAGCGGCTAACTCAAAAGACCACAATGTCAATTTAGCTTTGTAAATTTGTTTTTGTGGTCAAACATTTGACCGCTTAAATTGAAAACAATATTTATTCTGACGATGGTTCTTACTACATTGTCAAAGATATCCACGAGTATTCGTCGCTCAGTGTGAATCAGTTATAATGAATGTTGTCATATAATTTAATTGTATGAAGTTAGTTGCAAATTACTTCGTTCTCTGCTGACTTCCTGTCTTATCTGTATTACTTTGAAAGTCGTGATTGATTTGCTATAAAACATGTTACTTTAAATTTTGCCTTCATCGCCCGCTATGGTACGTTCCAATCCAATTTAAATTACCATAAATAAACAAGCAAAAAACATAATAATTCTCAGTTATACATAGCCCTACAGGAATTACTTTGTCTTCATGACTTATATAAATATTAACTTTGACATCGTGAAGGCTCTACAGTTTCATAGTCTTGTTTGTTGATGGTAATTTCTTTGGGATTGAAACAAACTGTAGCTATCATCTATTTTTGAGATTAACTAACAATAGAAACAGAACATAAACCGGTAATAGTTTCTGCTATATCTATTTTTATTGTATTCAATCCCGTTTAGGTGTAAGTAATAAACGCGAAAGTTAGTTGTTTGTTTGTTCTTCCTTAACGTCGAAACGTCAGAATGACTTGATTATTCAACTGACTTCAAAAAAGGAGGAGGTTCCCAATTTGACTGTATGTTTTTTAATGTATGTTACACAATAACTCAGACGGTTTTGATGATTTTGTTTTTGTTTGGCATATTTCATAGGTGGTCCCATATAAATTTCATCGAAATTGGTTAAGCGCGTTTTGAGTAAATCAACAAAAACCAAATGTGATAATTCTACCTCTAATGGTGAACATTTTAGGGGATAAGTGCTGACTTTAAGGGCAATCAAAGTAGGCTTCTAGTTCTTTAATTATCTTTTTTACATATCATTGGAAGCATTACATGAAACGAAGTTTTATACGAAATTTAAACGTATTTTTCCATGTGTGTGTGATATATATAAGCCAACTAGAACAGTTCGTCAGTTTATATACTTATTACCTCCTTATCCTCTACAAGTATAACGACACTAGGCAGGTATACCGTCGTAGGCGACTTTTCTGTCGTCTCATTAAGTGGTTCACTTGATGTCGTAGGCAAGAATATCAGTAACTCTAATTAATAATAATGTAATGTTTGGTACAGTCGTACGTGCAGTCTGTGTCAGGCAGCGGGCCTCAGACGAGCGCGGGTGGTGCGGCGGGCGCGGGCGCGGGTCCGGGCGCGTACCTCTCCCCCCTCCAGCAGCCGGCCATGCGCTCCCGTGCGCACACGCCGCTCAGACATCCGCACGTCACTTCCACAACACATCCACATCATTTACACGGTGAGTTAATATATAAACAAACAGGCAAATCTGAGAACGTGTTAATTCAAGTTTATTACCCGACTGCGGCAAAGCCCAAATGGAGGGTTGTGTCTTTGACCTGAATGTATGTTCCCTTGTAACTAATTAACGGCTAAACCGATTTTAATGAAGGATACGTGGTTACATTCGTTTTAACTACTAGAGTGTCATAGGATATATTTAAATTATTGGAATTCAAAATGGTGGATTTTTGGCGCCAAATTGCGGTATGAAAATAAAGAATTTTAAAGAATGATTTCATGTTTAAAAGTAAGTTACGCAGTCGATTTTTTTAATTTAATTTTGATACATTTTTTTAATTTTAAATGACAGCGTATTATTTTCAACGTTTTCCGCGACATCTCGGCTTTCGAACAGTACCATCTTGTGTTATAAAACTAAAAGTATGGTTTTCTTCAAGTTTAGTTACTGTCAATATTCATTTTACGTGTAACATTTGTCGTAGGTATGAGCGAGCTGAACCTGCGCGGTCTGCTGAACGCGAGCGGGGCCCGCGCGCTGGGCCCAGGCCCCGGCCGGCCCCCGCACTCCGCACAGCACCCAGCACAACACACGTCCATGCAGCATGCCTACCAACAGAGTGAGCTGTTTAAAAATATGTTGGGATATGTGTTTATTTCACCGTAAAGTCTATAAGGAATAATTAATGCGTTCAAAAAGAACTAGAAACCGACTTCAACTGCCCTAAAAGTGTACAGCATTCATCCCCTAAAATGCTTACCTTCATCATTTTCTGGGCTCATATTTAGTTACAAAAAGCGCTTAATCAATTTCAATAAAATTTGTATAGGACTACCTCTTAAGTATGCTCTACCAAAAAAAAAGAATCCTCTAACTAGATTAATAATTGGCGGAGTTATCGCGTAAGATACATACACACACAAAAAGCAGTTGAAATGAGAACCTCCTTCTTTTTGAAGTCGGTTGGAAACTAAAAATAACCTAAATACACTAAAAATATATTTAGCTATATATATATTTATAATTTTTTTCTTCAAATTTTCTAAATTACATGGCAAGTAAGTTAAGCTAAAATTATTTATAATTTGGATTTGGGACCTGGGTTGGCCTAGAACTGAGATAATTCAAAAATTTTGGTCCAGTTGGTGGTCCAATTAGATTTTTTTAAATTCAGTATTCGAAAGTATTAGGTCATGTGACAAATAAAACAATTTGATTGTTCACTCTTTATTTTTTAAAATGGGGTGAAGAGTTTCATACTCAATTTCTTTTATCCTAATCTTTCTAGTAAAACAGCTGGCTTGAGTTATAACTGGAAATAAATATCATTCACGTCTTACTTCATAGTTAATCACAATTTTCATGTTTTCACACTTTTATTGTTATTCCATCTACGGGCATTAGCTACAGAACGGCTGTTGTAGACTACATTTAAGTGGTACGTTATCAATTTGACGGGTATGTTTTTTTGCTTTTTTTAAATGTTTGTTACCTCAGAACTTTGGACTTGGTGAACCGATTTGGATGATTCTTTTTTTATTTGAAAGCTGTTGCTTCTCGTGTAGTCCCATTTCAATTTGGTCCAGTTCTGACAATGGAATCCATGAGAAAACTATATAAATCTTACATTTAGCCTTAGTAAAAGTAGGCTTTTACTAAGGCAGGTAGGATATGAAGTCGGTTTCCAGTTCTTTTTGAACGCATTTAATTGTTATATAAATTATAAAAGCCAGATATTCTATGGTAAAAGAATACTTCTTGACGTGTAATGTATGTTGATGCAGTGATGGGTGCGTACGTATCGAACGCATACGCGGCGGCGGCGGCGGCTGCGGGGGGCGGGTCGAGCGGGCGACGCAGCGGGGGGCCGCGGACCCCGTCGCCCGCGCCTCCGCACCACTACCCCGCACACCACCAGCAACATCAGACAGCAAAGTGGCACATCCCTCAGCAGAACATGCACAATGGTGAAAACAAACCACGCCCATCCCACGTCCCTACTATAGGCACACGTCGGACACTAGAAACAAATGTCGTGAAATCAGCACAAATGGCACGAATGAAGTTTGTATACACGCGCTTGTGTAAGTCAGCGCGCGCTTTGTATGCCAAAAAATTATTCGCGTTTATATTATGACATATTTTGGATGAAAACACAAATTTAAGAAACTATTTTGAATATTTTGCTTCTAGGATCACTTTTTTAGATCTACCTTGATGACGACACCGCGTGAACGTATGACGTCATAAGTTCATACACTATGAAGCGAACCACCCACGTGTTAGTTTGATAAAAATAATAAAACCATGAAATGAATACGGTGTCCTTAGTGTGTCAAAAAAAGTGTCAACTATCAATGTCAATCCTATTTTGCAAGTTTTGAGTATTTAGTAAACTGTTTCATTACGAAATGTATGAATGTGGGGTTAAATGAATGTCATTGTGTTTTTTCAAGAAATTATAACATGAACTTTTGTTTATTGTTTATTGCACATAATAATAATTACACAGTCTATTATAATTTAAATTGTACAAATTAAAGTGGCCTATCCCTAATAAGAGATTTCTCCCGGCACTCACACTGGAGCTTTCAAAAAATAAATATACTGTAAATAGACCTACATACATGTACATAAACAAAACAAAAAAGTATATATTAGAGAAGATAATGTAGAAGAAAGAAAAAAAGCATAAAAATTAATAAAAACACGATTTACATTACTGTATTACGTACATATATGAACTTTAACTAATTCGAAAAGTAAATGAGAAAATATAATGTAAAATCAAAATATCTCGAAATGGATTCTTTATTTTCATGCCTTATAAAATTATTTAAATACCCAATTACATCTAAAATAATTCATACAATGTTTAGGATAACAATTAAAATGCTTTTCAAGTTTTGATTATTTTTTGTTGCACCTTCCGTCTACTTCTATTTACGAGTTTTTCTGTGGTACAATAACCTATATTTGATTGAATAAATGTAACCCTTAGTTAATAAATTACATTACTTTCAGGTGGGTTTGAGATGGGTCAAGTCAACAGCGGCGGGGCGAGCGGGCGCGACCCCTCATCTGACTTCAAGATCACGCTTGGCCGCCCGCCCGCCGCACGCGCAGCCTCCTCCGCGCCCTCCGCCGTCACATCCACCAATCCGAAGACTCCCAGCCCAAGTCTCAACGTTAGTTAACAACTAATAACGATAAAATACACAGATCCGTGTGACATATGATGCAATTAGGTCAGATACTTTGGAAACACAGCAAAAATAAAACCAAACGTTCGTCATCATCATCAACAGCCTATATACGTCCCCACTGCTGGGGCTCAGGTCTACTCTCCTACAGAGAGCGTATGGGACAGTACACCACGCGGGACCAGTGCGAATTGATAGACTTCACACACACCTTTGAATTTCTTCTCAGGAGTATGCAGGTTTCCTCACGATGTTTTACGATGTGGCCTACGATGATGCGCGTTGATCTAGAAGCTGCCTATTCACCCTCGACTTAGACACCCAAATTGTAGCTTTGTGGTAATAATATATCATATATCGCTTAAGATTTTTAGTTTCGTACGCAGTTTCTTAAAATGACCGGCCCTTCGAAGCAACCAAATACAAAGTCATTTGAACATTTTAGGGTGGGGTGTCATCCGAGCTAGACAAAGTGTGTGCGGAGTCAGTGCAAGACCTGATGGCGACGATAGCTAAGCTGGATTCCAACGGGGTGCAGGTGGTGGCGGAGTGCGGGGCGGCGCCCTCCCCCGCCCCGCACGTGCACTCCTCGACCGACACCGAGACACAGTCCGCTGGTGTCCAAGGTCAGTTAACTTCTTATGTTTCTTCTCCCAACTAGTGAAGGTTGGCTGCAGAGAGATTTAAATATAGTAACAGGTTATAGAGCGGTCATTGGGAAACGTTTCATATAAACATTTTGATCTCAAGTCAATGGTGTGTCAAATGTCTTGTACGGCCGCGTGACGTGATGTGACACTTGATTGAGTAACTTATTACCAATTGGTAATAAGATTAGAATAAAAAATTTTGTTTGCTTTGTCCGGCCGACATCCTTTTCCAGTTTCGATTGAAGCTGAATTGTTCCATATTGCATCATAGCTATAGTCCTTATTTATTTGTTTATGCGAAGCCATTCTTCAGTAGCAATAAGAATTTTGTAACATAGCTTTACAGCAATCTCACCAGGTGGAAAAGACGATATCGCTGACTATGGTGCAGTCAGATTTTCTCCTTATACACTTAATAATATGAAGTTAGTGTGACATGATGGCTCATGATGACGCTTGTCTCTATAATTCGGTCCGAATACCTTAATAATACCTTTACAACAGAAATGTTTCGAAAGATAACTACGTTTTCTAACCGACTTCAAAAAAGGACGTTTTGAATTCGGCAGTTTTTTTTGTATGCATGTTATGCGATAACTCCGCCAATTATGATTTTGATGATTTTTTTGTTTTGGTAGAGCATACTTTAAATGTTGTCTCATATAAATTTTACCGAAATTGATTTCGCGCTTTTTGAGAAAATCATCAAACCCAGATAATTCTCCCTCTAAGGGTGAACATTTCAGGGGATGAATGCAGTAGACTTTTAGGGCAGTTGAAGTCGGCTTCTAGTTCTTTTTGAACTAATTATTAGTTCGGAATGTCGTTATTGCCTTTCGTTAATCAAACTGTCAGACCGAATCAAATATGTTATCATAAGAATGAATAAATCAGATAATAAATCGCGGTTTAAAACATTTATTTTTCATAAAGATTATAAATCACTTCCATGAAAAACATAAATTGAAATGCCAAATAAATAAAATAAAATAAAAAATAAACTTAAATATACATTAAACGTAGGGTAGTCCAATGGTGACACAGTGTGTACCATTTGTAATAAAAAAGTTGAGGGTACATATTGCATAGTTGCTGTAGAGAACTATGCCGAGTCCGACGAGCATGATATAAGGGTGCATTCACATTGCTTCTTTTTTATATATATATAAAAAATTGATTGATATTTATTTACTATTAGGATAGCCTTTTATAATGCCTTTTATAGTTCTTTAGTAATTTTTTGAAGACAATGAGTGACTGACTTTCTTTTATACTGTTAGGCAATTTGTTGTATAATTTAGCTCCTTCATACAATATATTTTTAAATTATTCTTTAACCCCCAGGAAAACCAGCTCTGACCCCAGCGGCGGTGGGCGTCGCTAGCGATCCCAACGAGGACTGGTGTGCCGTGTGCATGGACGGCGGGGAGCTCATGTGCTGCGACAAGTGTCCCAAAGTGTTCCACCAGTACTGCCACATACCCACCATAGAGAAGCTGCCCGAGTGAGTACCAACACACGAAGCACTATTCTCGCTCTTCACGATTTGATGTCCTACTCTTTTTCGTGGATCATAAACAAACATTTCCGGTTTAAATCTTTGAACAAAAATACTATTGAGAAATTTTCCAGTAATTAAAAGTGAAACATGCCAAATCAAATGGAATAGGGGGCCTATTCCATTTGATTTGGCATGTTTCACTGTTTTCACACAGCAAGGCTGGTGAAATGTGGGTATTTACATAGAAATAAAATAAGACACCTGAACCTTGTCTCAGATATTCGAGAAGTGTTTGAGTGCGTCGGCCGTCGGCCGGATAAATTGTTGTAACATGTGCAAGCCATATGTCGAATTGGACAGAAGTTATGATAGGTTCAGGTAGATGGCGCTGATAGACACTTTACATATATTTAAGATAGGCTTTGACCATAACCTCACTCACCTGATGATACCATCATATCTTCGGTTTCTTCGTCAGCTAAAAAAGTCAACTATCTTACAACTGGCACCACCGATGTTGTGTTTTCCATCATGATCGCACCAACAGTTAAGAATTTTACAATAGAAAACATATAATTTGAAATAAATATTTATATAATTTACACTAGTTGTTTTTTCGTCGAAATCGATGCAGTAATAACCAAGCTTTGCTCATCTTAAAATTCACGCGCCCAAGCGAGACCTCACTCGCGGCCGAGTGGCTAGTGCTTGCTTAGTGACGTCACGTGACCGTCCGCAGCGGGAAAAACTGTATACTCGTCATCTCAACCATTTTTACATATTACAAAATTAATATAAAAAATCTCATAATTTTTCCTACATTTGATACCCTCAACAAAACTCATTGTGCTGAATTGGTGATTGTCGCCTGTCTCCTTAAATAACGTCACAATGACGTGTGCCATGATGTTTCAGTGAGACTGAGACATGGCAATGCCTGCTGTGCGTCAACTTCGCCGAGGTGCCGTCCGAGGAGTCTGCCCACGTGCCCGGCGAGGGTCTGTCTCCCCGACAGCAGAAGATTGTGGAGCGGATCACGCTGGAGATGTACTGCCAGTACGAGAGCAGCCTCCCCTTCCGGGAGCCAGTGCCCACTGAAAACCTACACTACCATTCCAAGGTCACAATCAAGATTTATAAGTACCGCAACTGCCGAGAAATGTAGAAAAGTGCGAACGAACACCCTGGCGCTTAAACAATTTTTATATGCTTTTAGTCTACGCTAATTCATGCTAGTTGCATAGACACTTAATACGCATATATATAACAAACTTGAGTGACATCATAAATAGATTATTGCTTGCTCTTCCGCGAAAATATGACCATGTGTTTGGGATAAGCGCTCACCACACAAAGACTCAAGTCTACAATCCCTTGAAGCTGTGAAAAACACCACAAACTTACATTTGCAGCTGAAACCCTGGTCTAAGCTATACGAGTATAATATTAATTTTTCAACTGCAAAGTTAAGTTTGTTTTTCATTCCGACTTACATTTTCGTTAAAGCATTGTTCAGTGCATGTTGGCTGACGTATTACTTATGATTTTCAGTATATTAATCTTTTTTAAAACTGTTTAATTTCAGATCGTTCGTCCGATGTGCCTGGACATGATCCGCATCAAGCTTCAGCCCCGCAGCCCGCAGCGGTACCTGCACTGCGCACAGTTCATCGCGGACTGTCGGCTCATGTTCCGCAACGCGTACGAGTATAACCCGGTGAGTACTGCCCACTACAGCAACACTGGTTTTAGCCATCTCTGTGGCCTAATGGCTAAATGTTGGGTGCACAATATGGAGGTCGCGAGTTCGATTCCCAGTGGGGTTACCTATCGGTACTCGGCTTGGTTGTCGGTAGGGCCTCATCAGGTTGAGGCTTCTGGGTGCGCACGCTTCACACTTCATCAGAGGAGATGAAGGCCAAGTGTAAATCCATCATACATAAAAACAGTTATTATAGTATATTATATTACAGTAGGATCGATACGCAAAGACATTTAAATAAATAGCAGCTTTTGATTAGACGTAATTAAGAGCAGTTCAGTTCGCATAACGCTGCGTCCTGGGCAATTTCGTGATACGAACTTGAAAATGTACCTACGCAACCTTGTATCATGTCACACTCGCTCTGTCTTGATATTATTCAGTGTATCAGGAGAAGTGTCATTTAAAAGTTAATTTATTTTAATTTTATTTAAACAATTTATTGTTCACGGAAAATATTTACATAACACAAAAACAGAAAAAATATATACAAAAGGAACAGCTTATTTCTAAAAGAAATTTCTTCCAGAAGTCCTATGTCAAGGAGAAATAGTGAAGAGAGGAGGGCAGTTAGGCGTGTACGATATAATAAACGATTACATAAATACGAGATACAAAACAAACTATGACAATATGACATGGTACAAAGTTGCGTAGATAATATGACTCCGACTGTACTTAAACTATCTTATATCTTATCAGAGTAGAATTGTCCGCATGCTCACACAGAAATCCCACAAAAACTGAACGAAACGTAAAACTGACGAAACCATGTAATTTTCCAGAGCGACTCGCAAATCTACAAAGACGCGAAACGACTAGAAGAGTTCTTTGACGCGCAACTCGTGAAATGGCTGCCCGAGTACGCCTACTGGAACGGGGAGGGCGAGCCGCCGACGAAGCGCGCTCGCGTCGACTGACCCGAGGACGCGCCCGTGTCTGACTTGTCAGAACCTGGCGTATCCACATCTCCTGTAACTGTGAGTGCTGATAATACCGGATGCCAAAACGTTGCTAGCTCCGCGTCTAGCTTGACTCCAACCCGTCAATCGCCCGCCCTCTCCGCGGCTAGCTTGACCACTAATCAGAATTTGACCGTCGCTCTGTCACCAAATCTACCAATGTATACTTCACCGAGCATCTCCGTGGCTAACTTTGCGACTCCTAGTTTCACAGTGGGCAACCTCTCTATGTCGAATCAGGCTAATATGGTAGCTAGCTTGTCTCCTAGTCTTTCTGTTGCTAACTTCTCGTCGCCGAGGCTTTCGGTGGCCAATCTGTCCGCACCTACGTTCACTATGGCTAACTTTGCCACACCCAATATACCTATGGCTAATTTCTCGTCGCCTGGCTTATCTGTGGCGAATCTACCACCTCAAGGGATATCAGTAACTAATTTATCTAATTTGACTGGTCCTAGCTTGCCAGTGGCTAACCTGTCGACTTCTAGCCTGGCCGTGGCGAATTTACCAATGGCTAACATCCCCGTGGCAAATTTGCCCATGGCCAACTTGTCAATGGCCATGAATAATTTCGCAAGCCCTACAACTTTTTGTATGGGTCGCTACTTACCTTAGTTGTGAAAATATTGGTAATAAAATTGTATTTCCTAGATATAATAAGCAACGCAAAAAGATTCTCATACGACGACTAAAGTGTTAGTTTCTTAATAAATAATCAAATAGAATAATTGTCAAAGACTTTTTCACTTTGTTGTAGTACAACAATTTACAAATTTATTTCTTGTTAATTTTCATACAAGATATAATAAAACTGGTTTAAAACTTTGGGAATAGTTTTTGATTATTATCGGCCGAAACCACAACATAAATTTGTTTTGGACGACATTTCGGTGGAATTTTTAAAATTTGTTTCACCGAAAATTTTTCCTAATTTGGAGTTTTCATCGGTTTATTATACCATGTGTAAGATAGTGGTTATGACGTTGGTGTTATTATAAGGAAGTTCTTTGTATGGTTAGAAATACTACATCTAAATGCAATGATGAAGTGATTTAAAAGAGGAGACTACAATTCCTTCGAACATTAAAGAGCTGATCTCAGCCACCATGGCAACCGTGTTTTGTAACCAGTTACCTAATAAATTTTTTATCCTATTAAATAGTTCTTCATTTGACAAGACAGACAACAATTTCTTCTTTAGTAACTGGCGAGAAAGCACCGTATAAATACGTAAAAGTTACGAAAACAGACAGAAAAGTCTTCATTTGTAACTGGTTACGAAACACTACAATTTCTTTTTAGGTAACTGGTTACAAAACACGGTTGGCGTGGTAGCCGAAAGGACAGTGCTTGGGAGAAACGTTTGCTTAATGTGATGTTAAATTTAATCTTAACATTTTGTTATAAAATAATATTATAACACTTCGTTTAGCGTTGAAATTTAAGTAATAAATAAGAATTATTTAGAATAAAAAACACAATTGTTAAACTTTCAAAATGGCGTAGTCATTTTGTGGTGTAGTAAAGAAGCACAAACATTATGTAAGTGACAATACATACCCTCTTCCTTTTGTGTGTCAGTTTAAAATAGCCATTAATATCGGTAAAATGATTCAGAATTACATATTTACGTGAACACTTTACGCAATTATGATGTTAATATTTATTTATGATGACTATGTCTGTTAAAATAAGCGCTGGTTTTTTTTGAAGTATTTTGGAAAAATGTGACAAATATATAAACACGGGAAATCGTTAACAATACAACTTCCTGGTGAATCAATTTATTTACTATTATATATATTATATACATATAATTTTGTCTTTAAAAATTATATCGCCATCTAGCGGCTGTTATCTTCGTATCAGCTATTCTGAAACACCATTAAGGTTATTCGCTTGATAAAAGTTTCATACAATTTCTTTTGCCATACTAATTTAAAATATAAAATAAGCTTTGTGCAGTAATTGACTAAAAATAGGACATCGGATTATAATATCGCGAAAAGAGTATGTTAATACATACAACTAAACAGTGAATCTAAATTTTTTTACACACTATTTTTCGATTTACTGTTCAAAAGGCCATCTATGGTCCATTGGCCGCGTAACGGCTATTGTAGCTAAGAATAAAGTTGTAAATTAATGATATTCATTTCGCGACACTACAATCCTATCTCCTATTTTTAGGTAATTACTTATCAAAGCCAGCTATTCTATTTTAAAAGATTAAGACAACAGAAATTTAGTATGGAAGCATTTTGAGCGGATTCCCGTTAAGTGCATTCAAGAGGTTCATTTTCAAGTCTGATAATTTCGTTCTATTTTTAAATTTTTCGCAAACCGAGTACTTTATTTTAAAAGTTTATGAACTAGTTTTGTATGAAACCAATTATTTTCGTGTTGTTTTAATAAAGAATCATGCCTATTTATTTGTTTTGAATTAAATCTATTTGCTTATCATGTCATTAGATGAAGTAAGCTACCTTAGCTTAATGTATGTGGACCACCGATATGTTACTGTGAGGCCTCTGTTACATCACTTCATTGACAGTTATTATAAATAATAGTATAATGGTTGTCCCCCTGGCAGACATCATTTTTATAATATGTATATAATTTAAATACTTAGTCGACAAGATGCTTTTCTCGCGTTTAGAATCCATTAACAATAAAAGCAATCCAAAACAATATTCCAAATTTGAAATTTTCTAGCTGTTATAGACTTAAATTTTATTTATTGGTACAGACAAAAACATACGCGTCAATATGAAAGTACCCCATAGTCGTCGTAGCTTTGCATGCGCAAGCGCATATTTCCAAAGCTTGTCAAAAAACAAATGAAACGTCGCTAAATGCTGCAACGGTAGTTAATTATATTTTAAAATATGGTGTCAATTTTTTTTTAATGAAAGCGTTTTGTTTGTATTCATGGTAATATTATTTTCATTCTCTTGCATTCTATGCCATATTAAGATACCACATTATTTGTTTTACACAAGGTTTTTGAGGTTAGTAATAAATGTGAAAGGTCTCACTGTTATATGATCGACTAGGCGATAGAGTTTCTTAATTGTCAAATGAGTGAGTGAATCTTTAGAAGTACCGTTTAAGCGTGGGGACACACTTGTCTTTCCTGTTCTGATCTACCCAGATCATCCGAAGTCCGAAAGGCTAGAATGCCATACAAAATGTACCGATCGAGCATCCCCGGAGAACGAGCTGGTCGGTCAGAAAGAAGCGCGAGATACATACAAACTCAATATATCTGAAAAAGATATATATATTTTACTCAGTACGCCTGCAGCTGTGCAAATCAAGAAAGCCCGGCGACCGGTAGGTGTGGCGCGATCAACCCGGACTCTTTTTTGGTCTAGGTCATTCTACGTAGATCAAAACAGAAAAGACAGCTGTGTCCCCACGTTTAGGATGTCTATATTTATATTATTAGTAATTGCAATTAGGAACACTTCAAAGTTTTTGATTTGATCTTTACATATCTTTTTTGACGTCATCGTTAGAATTTTAACGATACATTAGCTACCACAGAAAACTAAATGTAAACAGAAATTAGAAGTCACATATGCGATGCATACTCCATTAACGCTAGAAATTTTGACATAGATCGTGTTATTGAATTTGTGATTTATTCATCGATTCTATTTTTGAAATATATACAATATAATAATACAAATTGAAGAACAAGCACAATCTTATTTTGTTTGTTAAAATAAATTATATGTAAAACTAGCAGCGGGACTGCACAGAGATACTAAGATCTCCATTGAAAATGGAATAACAAACTTTTTGTTTGTTATTGACACTAGCGATAGCTAATAATCACAATCATTGTTATATTTAGAAAGGTCTTCAAATAAAAATAACTGTCTGTTAAGTGGATAACCGTTATAAACATCTTTTCATCATTAAGTGTTAAGTAACAATTAAGTGATAATAGAATAGAATAAGCGCCGTTACAGACCTACCGATTCTGTTCTCAGCTACCTAAATTAGAACAGAATCCGGGTTTATCAATACACAATTACCGGGCGCCAGGCATTTTTGATTTGCGCTTTGTCGTACTCTGGCGTTTGCCGAGAGACGTACTAGTTTACCTTTTGATTTCGCTGTGTTAGTAGTGCACGTGTACAGAGGTACAATCACCGGCTGCGGGTTGCAACCGGCCAGTGTGGCACGATTTATAGAGTTTTGTATGTGTGATTGACGGTTCTGGATAGAATGTGTGTACGATCGGATCATTTTGTATGGCATTCTAGCCTTCCAGTTACAATTCCGATGTAGGTAGATCAGAACGGAGTCGGTAGGTGTGGGACGACGCTCACATAGAATCATATCGACGGCGATGCTTTGTCATTAAAAAGAAATTATTTTGAGAGCATTAGCGATCTTAAAACGATTTCATATGCCAAACGAACATTTTGAAATTGTACATAGCTATCAAGATATTATTTTTACTAACCCTAGCCTTAACCATAGACAGACCCATCCACGAGACGGTTAATGTTTATTGTGTCTAATACAATCAACGTAATGAGTTTTCGGGGGTCAAATTCGCGCTTTTTGAAGCGATTGAAGCTACACTGAATAAGACACCTTAGTCTGTTTTTTCTGAAAGTGTTGCATTAGGCGTCTTGCGGGTGCATGGTCTGTAGATAAGATCGTTTTTCGAATAAATACATTATTTGCATTTGGAATCGCCAGTTATAGGAAAATGCAGCTTATTAGTTCCTAAATTAGGTGAGTTTTGTATTAGCTTGACTGTTCAAAATATTGTTAAATTAATTTTGATAGAAGTTTAATCGTTTTAGAAAAGAAAATTTCTAATGAACCAACATCACAAATATGTTACGATTGATATGTCGTTCGTAGATAAAAATCTATTTCGTGTCTTGTTTCGGTAACATCGTCTCAGAATCAAAATTGGACAGATTGGAAAAATCATGTCGTCCTGTTCTTATTGATATGACTGGAAAAGGTCGGCACTATCCTTTTAAACAAAGCCTTTGCAAGGCGTTATGGCTCTCTCACAATGATAATGTAAGAGAAGTTCGGACATGGACAAATGTTAGTGAACCGCCCCCGTGGCCTAATGGCTTCGATTCGCAGTTGGTACCTATCGGTACTCGGTTTGGTTGGTGGTAGAGAATTTTCCATGTCCGCTTGGCTTTCTGCCACCATGCTAGCTAAGCCTGACAACAAACGTCAGTGTTACTAGCACTTGTGTGTGTGCATGAAAGTTGGCTTCTGGATGCGCATGCTTACCCTCCAAGAGCCTTATCGTCTCTTACTATCAGGTGAGATGAAGGCCAAGTACAAGAAAAAAATCTAGAACAGAACGTTGTACGTGAGAATTTTTTAAAATGTTATTTTTAGGGCATTAAACTAGTGCTACGCTATGTTGTTATTAAATAATTGATCTGATTCGGTTTATAGAATTTATTTTTTAAAAAAAGGCCATATGTCACTTACATGAGAACATAGAAATTACAGATTAGTCCAAGCATCCGATTGATTTCTTTAACCTAAATCGAAACTTACTACATACTAAATTTATTTTACCTGCATACTAAAAGATTTTTTTTAAAGAATACGTTTCGGAGCAAAATGTACAAAACACAAAATGTACACGACTCGCAATATGTACAAAAAAAGGACTGAGGCGGCCTCTTTCACAACGACGCCATGATGCTTTGTTCTGTAAATGACAGATGCAGAACAAAGCATTATGGCAGACGAAAATCACCATAGAAACAGTATTGTATTTATTGGACAGTTTTTAGTAGAGAATAAAAATTTATTGGATGATAAGTGTGTACACACAGAGACTTTAATCTAATGAGGCACTGGCTTTGCTATCTTTCATACTGGAATACAACAGTGCTATTAATACTGCTGAGCAGCAGACTTAGGTAACATGGTGATAGCTAGAGACATAGAAAATGCCCTACCACCAACCAAACCGAGTACCAATAGGCTCACTGAGGATCGAACCCACGACCTCCAGACTGTTAGCCACTAGGCCACGGAGGCGATTAAAATTACAATTGAAATTATCCGTTCTATATAAACATTTATACTGTCAATATAAAAAATAGTGAATGTGTGTGAACGTGGGCCTTGTTGTACATTTTGCATTTTGTACATTCTGCTCCTAAGGGAAAGAAGGGAGCTAGTTTTGTGAAATGTGTTATAAAATTATCCCAAGTGAAAATGAAGTGTCCAACTGTAAAAATGATCAAATTTCCGACACTGACAACAATGGCATCAAATTTGATAGTTGTGATTATTTCACAGTGGCTCCCTCCCTCTCGACATACCTTATATACCTCTATATTTCTAATGATTTACGATTTACGACGATGTCACAAATCTGTTATAAAAGTAGTATGATGAAGACTGCCTTCTTTACCAAGTTGTCATTAATTTATTCGTTTCTTAGTATTAAATTTACGTTACATTTCGGATAAGAAATAAACTTTAAACGCCTTCGCTCGCGCCCATGTACCCTTTGTCGACGTACCCCCGCGCCCCTGTACCGCGCCGGCGAAGACTCATTTAAGCGGTCTACTGTAGTTTATACATTTTCTCTATATATTTTGTTCTGTCATGGAAAATTGACTCATATTTGTCACACTTTAAATTATATTTGTTTTAAGTTTATCAATTATTATAGTATTAGAAATAAATGACATTTATTGGATGTTTTGATTTTTATTAATCGTGCCCTTTTGGAATTCATATAAATATTTTGTTTTACAAATGGGGAAGATGCATGTAATTTTTTTTTGTCTCATTCGATAGTCCATGTAAAAAGGTCCTCTACCTCTATCTTTTTTCTCGATACGACCATACTTTTTTTAGTAAAACCCGCCAAAAGTAATTCTAGTCACGCTGTGCTGAAACGCTCTACATAAATCGGGTGTCATTTCTGACGTCACTCGTGTTTTAGATCGTTAAAATGTATGAAGTTTGTTCGATATTTTGTGTTATCTCGTAAAATAATGTTTTATGTGTTAACACCCCTATAAGAATATGTTCAAAGTGCAATAAGAAAACTGAATCTAATAAGCATTTTACTATTCGAGGAAATGTTTCAAAAATTACATTTAGTCCTTGCAAAATCCGTATAAAAAAACAAAATTATTACGCATTTTTATTTAGGTGGGATTTCTTTTAATGTCCGCTATGCTATAAAATACAATTCAACCCAATCTAATTTGGTTGCATCTTCCCTATTATACGAACTTTGACGGACTGGCCAATGGTGCCTTAAATCAAACCAAAACTGAAGAAATATACGAAATATATTTGCTCTTCAATCTAAAATTAAAGACTATTATTATTTTAAGTCACACTAATATTATAAATGCTAACAATCATGCGAGAGTCGTAAAATGCAACATCGGCAATTTTTGAAAAATATTTTAGACCTGTGTAACAAAAACATTTAAATGCGATCACCAATTCGCTCGCCAAGCTTGGGGATTATGAAAATGGAAAGTCCGGCGTTATGATCTATGATTCTACTAAACCTGCCTCATAGGTAGAAATTACACAAACTTGTTCTATCTTGTCTACCTATAAATAGTAGTTTTCATGTCCTACTGCTGACAGCTCTGAAATATTTATTGTCGCAGCGATCCCTCTCTAACATATGCTAATCGGTATCGCTTTCTCTACTGTCACGAATCAACAATGATGCTCAAACTTTTTTTCACCCAGTCAATACCCTGTGCGCTTCTGTCCGATTTGCACTCACTATGTTCACAGACTGCGTTCCGTTATTGCAAAGTAGCGTTCTATTTCATACAATCTGAAAAGGAAGTACAAATAAATTGCGCATAATATTCATGTAGACGAAATCGGACAGTGTCGCTCGATCAAAACAAACAACTTTATTTTTAGTTATCGTGCGTTGCCTCGTTGTGAATAGTCGTGCTGTATTATTGTGTGAACCAACGTGCGCAGTTATAACTAGTGCGAAATAGGAACTAGGGTCCATTATTTAATAAGAATGATATCCCCCGCTGGGCTGGTAAGTACCGACTAGGCTATTCACAGCGCTATTAGATCCCTATTTTTAACGTCCTATGAGTATTCCCGATTCCTTTGTTATTTATTTATACCACGGACTAGGATGATTCTCATTTGAATTTTATAAGACAATTACGTTGTATAATAATAAAAAATTATAGTAAATGAAAAAAAAAATTTTTTTGCCTCAAAAAATAAGAATATCTCAATGTTAAATTGAATACTATGGAATTATTTTGCAAAGCTGTAATAAGAATACAAGTTGTTAATTATTATATTGTTAATATTAAAAATAGGTTTTGGAATAAAATATGATTAAAAATTTAATTTGTTTGTATTTAAATAAATAAAATTGGTATAATAAGTACAAAGTATGTGCGTTTTATATACATATACTGTGTGTACATACACAATAATGTTTGCAGTGCAAGAATATTTGCTTTGCCACACAAATCCATTCATAGTCCACACACGCGCCGTTAGTCTCAAGTAAAACTAGTTTTCGTCTTGCAAACAGGAATTTATTCGCTTTCTAGAAACCAGTTTCACGTAAATTGAAGTTTTATTTAGAGATATTTGAGTTAAAGTTAGATTAAGTATGAATCTAACTTTAATTCGTACAATAAATTGATATTTAAGCTTCCTCTTCAAACATTCGTCTCTAAAAACTATTATCATCATTTCCTTTCAACATAGATTTTACAGTCACTTCATTTAATACGTTTAGATACCAACGTTCCACAAGAATGTACTATAATGAAAATAGCCCCATAATGCAATTACGAAGGCCTTACACACAATAGCTTATGTAGGGCAGGACCGGTTCTAGTACGAAATTGTGATTAAGGTGTATGTGTGTACAAAAGGAGTCCTTGAGAAAAACGAGACGTGTTTGTGTGCCCTGCAACTGAAAATAACATGAAAACATAACTAATAATATTCGAAGTTATACATTGAACAACATGACCTAACTGTTAACTTGGGAAACTGAAGGTCCCGGTAGACGGCAGAGTACCTGCTAATCTGGAACTTGATTCTTGTTAACAACTGTTTTTACGTATGTAAGACTATCTGCCATCATCTTTTTTTTTAATTAACATTTTAATTAATGTTCCAACGAATGCAATACTTGTTTTATTAAATTGAGACTACTGGGTGAAGATGATATTATTTTACGGACTTTATCGTTGAAATGGAAGCTAAGCAAACGCAACACATTGTTTTTATAGTCTTATAGTAAAAGCTTTTTTACCATGTATTATAGGTTTGCACTTGGCCTTATCTCACCTGATGGGAAGTAAAGATAAAGCCTCAAACCAATGACGCTGTCTTTGCTAACTTTATATATATGGTATGCTATATATATTTATGGTAGCTCAATAGTTGGGTACAGCGTCAGGCCTTAACAATCGAGGTCTGGATTCGATCCTGGCTCGTACCGATGAGTTCCAATTTGTTATTTGGAATTTATGTACGTATGAAAAAATTATTACCTTTGGCTTTTCGGTGAAGGAAAACATCGTGCGGAAACCTGCGCACTCCTGGGAAGACATTCAAAGGTGTGTGTCAAGTCTACTAATCCGCACTGGGCACGCGCAATGGACTATGTCCCTTATACTCTCTATAGGAGAGTAGGCCTGAGCTTCATGCAGTGATAATGATGACGAATTGATATCATTTTCAACTGGATACCTCCACGCTTTTGTAAGAAAAGGGATATTGAAAGACATGGGCCTGTTTCATAACGCGACATTTCGTAATAAACTAACATATGTCATGGCATTTACGCTTTATGGTATAGGGCCCCAGGTGGACTTTTGTCCAGTTTTATAGACAATGCCCATTTCGAAGTAAGAACCCTAAAAATATTTATACTATTCTTACGTAAATAATGCCAAATACAAATAACCACATCTTATTTGTCTTATCTTAGTCATTTTCCCTGAATCCAGCCCCTAACCTAATGCTATTGAATAAGTACTAACAATCGTACCTTATGTACGGAACTGTAAACAAACAAGCATGTTGTGATAACATCTAACAACGGTATCAAGTAGATCTGGCAAGTGCTTCGTAAACAATGTGTTTTCGTTTCAGCATTGCTTGATACACTCGACGCTATATTTTACAATTGTTCAATGAACGTTGGGAAAATTCCAGACTCTATGTCAGACAAAAGTATTCGGTATTATACAAGTAGCGAACGTGAAATTTCAAAAACGTGCATTCATTTTCATTGTTAACTTGAATTTAAATTTTAATTATACACAATCTATGTTTACATATAATGTTGACAGCATTCACAGGCTGTTCTGTGACGTCACAAACAGTAACGATTAAAAATTGCAGAATTTGACATCATCGAATACCGAATAGAAAAATATATGCACTGTTGTTCTTTTTCTTTAAAGCTTCAAGTTTGAGGCGCTGTCTATGTCATATTTTATTACGAACACGACACACCAGTCAATGCCCGATACGTAAATAACAAAATCTAATCAATCACTGATAAATCTTGATTGAAGTTATTACACGACCCACGTGTTTATTTTTATACGGAAGCAGTTTGATAACTTTCTTAGGAATCAGATAGGAAATTTTGTAGTGCGTTTAGACTTAATATTTTCTTAACACAATAGCATTGCGTCGTCGAAAAAATGCTAATAGTTCTCACTTAACCCTAATTGACATTGGCAACGCCTAATAAACACGGTTTTACCTACACGTGCAACCTTGGTTAAGCATAAGCTTAGCTCCGTGACCCTGACATATTCAACCCTAAGCATTATGATTAAGTGTCTCTAAGTTACTGCCGTGGTTATAGCAAACTGTTTGGCGATTTATCACACTCTGTAGTAATCTGTTAATGATACCAACTTTCATTTGACCATTGCGTTTATAATGTAGTGTGTTGATTCTTCTAAAGCTGAGAAAACTTAGTTATTATTTTTAAATTAAGTGTGTGAAACTGTAACGTAATTTAAAATTCTACTCGATAATAATACAGTCATCATCATAATATTTCGCCTGCGTGAGTCTCAAATAAAATTATATTCTATTAAATTACTTTGAGTATTCAACTTGGCCTATATTCATTAAATGGCATGCTGTTCAAACAATAAAGTCAATGCCTCGTTTATTTCATCAATTTAATTCAATTGTGCAGGTGAAGCGGGTCGGTGTCGGTGGTAGGCTGGTACCCTTCTTTAAAGCGGTATGTGTGTATTTTGCTGTCGGGGGCGCCACCACACCGGTCGCCGCCGCAGCTAAGTGCGCCCCTGTCCTCTGCCTGATGCTGTTAGTGATATTTACTCACGGCGCTAAGGAGGATGATCAGTAAGTATAATTAAAATGACAATATACATTTATATCGATTTGTTAGCTCTAGCTCTGTTATATTTTGGAACATTTTTCAAAATGGAGGAATTTTTTTTGTTCTCTCCGCCATTTTAAAAATTTTGAAAAACGGAATCGACGACAGGAATACATTTCAATATAATTATGTAATCTGCTCACAAAAGGACGGACGGAGATACGAAATAATTTTACCCAAGCCAAAGGAGAAACGCTTCGCTCGCGCTTCGGTCAATTGAAATAAAAACTAGTAGTTATGTGTTTAGTCTGCCGCAAAAACAGTTGTGTTAATTTAAAAGCATTATTTCGTTGCCGTAATAAAAACTTTAGCTAGTGCTATGCTTACGTATTTTCAGGCTTACTTTTTGATCACGCTAGTATCAAAGGAAAATACCAGGTGCAGGCTTTGCGTAATACTTTAAAAATAAATATTTATCAAATAGAAAAATAAAAGATTATCAATCATAAAAAATGTCATATATTTCAAATTAAGTTCCTTTGTTACAATTTATTACTAGTACTTTGATGGCTCTCAACTTCATCAAAGAAGAACTTCAGAAATCATCCCAAGCGAGTCGCTTAATGGACAGGGATAAATTAGCTCTATGTATCTCTGTCAATAACCAGACGAGGGAATGGCGAAGCGGTTGGAAAATGAATCTGTTCAATTTTATTCTCAAAACTCAGCAAGTAATTTATTTTTCTCAACTTTCAAAATATCAATTATTCATTATTATGTACCAATAAGTATTTTTTTTTCTTTATTTCTTATATATACCTCTAGTATTCAGAGTATTCTTACTTACGTACGGGTCCAAGATTTTGGCATTTTCTATAAACGCGGAGAAATTTTAATAAAGTGATGTTCGTTTATTTGCCATTAAAGTTAATTTGGAATTTGAAAATGATTTCTACTAAAATTCCTGAAAGATATTTTTATTCGTAGTACATATGTAATATGATCTGTGTTTTCAGTTGCACTTTCAACTTGGTTGATGGCCTACATTGTTTTGAAAAATTAATTTATGTATACATATTAAAGTAATATTAGTAAGCCAGTAAAGATAGAGTAGGAAAGGCATGTTAATTGGCAAGGAAATGTTTGAGGAAAGATGGTAATCACCACATTTTGGTTGAAGGTCATATTTACCTAACACGCGAGCTTGAAACGATTGATCGCTATCAAAAGGCGGTATTGAATTTCATTTACTGCGACCATTCGCATAAATGTGTAATTTTGATGCATTAGTTATCAATTTATGGTATATTTTTTTACCGTCTGCGTGGCCTAATGGCTACACGCTTGGACTGACAATTCGGAAGTCCGGGTTCGATCCCCAGTGGGGGCTACCTAACGGTACTCAGTTTGGTTGGTTGTAGGACATTTTCTATGTCCGCCTGGCTATCTACCACCACGCTACCTGTCTGCTGACAAACACCAGTGTTAATAGAACAGTTGTGTTCCGGTATAAAGGTAACATAGCCAGCGCCTCATTAGGTTGAGGCTTCTGGGTGCGCACGCTTACCATCTTACCTTATCGTCACTTACCATCAGGTGAGATGAAGGTCAAGTGCAAGCCCATTATATATTAAAAAAATCGATAGAAAAACGTTTGAACTACTTTTGGCAGTGATTCTCAACATTGTGGGTCCGGGATTGAGTTGGAACAAAGACATTTAAATTACATATTACTATATATAATTAAATCTCTTTGAGTTGGAATCAAAAGGAGAAGATAAAGTTTTGAAGAACGAAAAAATCTTACAAATGTATAGGTACTAAAGACTACTAAGGTTGCAATTGGGTTGCAATAAGTGATATG
This sequence comes from Carcina quercana, assembly GCA_910589575.2. Lineage (NCBI taxonomy): Eukaryota > Metazoa > Arthropoda > Insecta > Lepidoptera > Depressariidae > Carcina > Carcina quercana. The sequence goes on along the minus strand of OU342446.1, from coordinate 3,296,793 downwards.
CCATCATGACATTGTCAATTTTTATTATATTATGTAATAGTTTATACATAAATATTAAGAATTGAATTGAAACTGTAATTTTACCAACGATGGTTTTAATAAATTAATCTTTTCTTATATGCATTAATATCGTAATACGCATCGTATCCTATTCGCGATATACTCGTCGATCAATCGGCAAAATAAGTAGGCCAAACTGTCACACTTACAAATGTATTTTACTTTAAACAAACTTTGTCTACAGGGGCCGCTACGCCCGCCGCGTGGCTCTCGGACTGGCCTTGTCAGCTCTAGGGGACGTATTCCTCGTCTGGCCCCAGCACTTCGTGGCGGGAATGGCGGCTTTCGCTGCAGCTCACATTGCCTACCTCACCGCCTTCCGATGGACCCCTCGCTCTCCTATCATTGCGCTATGTTGCTATATTCCTACCCTTACCTATCTCAATTTACTCTCTCCGCCTTCTCAATTGAAGACCCTGGTTCCTCTGTATGCGATGTTGCTGGCTACAATGGCGTGGAGGGCGCTGGCTAGAGGGCTAAAGCCAAAAGCGCGAAGGACCGATCAATCGGCGGCAGCTGGCGCCATTTTGTTCCTGCTATCGGACGCTATTTTGGGATATAGCTTGTTTGGTGGAACGGTGCCTTATAAACAGGTAAATACACGATGTTAGAAAAGAAAGATTTTTTTGTGAAGAATTTTTTGTGCTAGCTTAAAAAGTACTGTACTTTTTTAAGCTAGCACAAAAAATTATTCACATCTCAGATATCACTAATTCTTATATAATAGGTGTATAATATTTCTTAGCTTACTACATAGACTTATATAATATTTCTTAGCTTACAACATGCTTACGATTATTGTACTTTAAAAATAAATAAAAATTACGTGGAGGTTGGCGATAACAAGTATTCGATGCCTACTTGCATGATATGTGGTTGTTTATAAAACATGACGATTCGGGTTGTAATAACTTGCCTGTACTAAACATACATATAACTACATCATAGTATATATGTACATAAAGGTGAAACTTTTTCACGCTTTTAAATTGACACAATTCGAATGAAGTCATTGACCTCTTGGATTTCTAGTATTGTACAATGTGAGCGTATAAAATTAATTCAGGTAATAAAGACTGAACATGTAGTGATTAGCATTTTTTTTGTGTTTATCGAAAACAAAGTAATCAAAAGCATCAAAGTACATAAATCCCGTCCCAAAAGTCGGGTAAAACAGATGCGGAATAATTACCTAAAACAAATATTTTCAACAAAACATGAATATTGAACATTTAAAACTATAGCAGCATAGCATATAAAAGGTAGCAGAGAATATTAACCCATTAAAGTTTTAACAATAAGCAGATAATTAATAAATTGTACAATGTCACGGTCACTGGTCACACGTGACTTGTGACCCGTGTTCAGTTGACGAGTATTTACAAATCTATTTTTAATAAGACACTGGATTGTTTAATCTAAATCAAAACCACCAGATCAGAGGCCAGGGCAATTCTGCTGGTACATGCTTGAACGTTTTTATACCGATTTCATCTTATTCGTCGTTTTGCGCGTATAACGCCATCTGTTATCGAGTAGCCTTACCACAAGCCTTTTGGAAGTGGGAAATTGACATAAATAGCTTTGCTTTTTCTTCTAGGGGCAGCAATTGTAAATTAAAAATAGATTTATCCGTTTTATGGAAACAATAATCATGATAATGCCGAGGAATGGTCAATGGTTTTGTAAAAAATGACACGTTCCGCGAATGTATGAATCCAAGGCCAGTTATCAATTTTCTATATTTTGGTTTAGTTTATTTGTACAAAAACATATAAAACGCACGAAACAGGTAAGACTTGACGTTGAAAACAAAGATGGTGTCATTAAAATGACATTTCACGCTGTCACTCAATAAGAAAAATGATTTTGTACAATTAAATTAAATGCAAAGATGTAATTTTAGTATTTTTATATACATATTCAGATTATTATTTGATTTTTCAAATAGTGTACAAGTTCAGGCCGAATTTGAAAGATATTTTTCATATTTTTTCCAGGTACTCGTCATGTCTACATACTATTTAGGCCAGTTGGGCATAGCGCTGAGCGCATTAGAAACTCCTGCGCCTGCCCAACTAACGCCTCATGTACACGCACAATGAGCAGAATCTTCCTTCCTGAAATCTAGATCACACCCAGTGATCCAGTAACTATTCCAGCACATTTATTCCATCAGTTACTTGCACAGTGCATAAATTATAAACTAAGTTTTTAAAACCTTCACTATCAAGTCTCAATAGACAGTAGTTTTTCGGCCAGTTCAAAATACAGAATATGTAAACAAATATGAAGTGACATTCTGTGGAGCCTCTGATATCACATGTTCCATAAATATCCATAAAGTCTAAAGCTAAGAGTTATTTTGTTAATCAGGGGCTTAATTTTAGTGGTTTCATGGTTACTGTACTAGTGAGAATGTCATTTCTGTATGTACGAGTATAAACCATATATTTTGTACATATTTTGTGGTAAAATTTAAAACCTATAAGTATTTTTATAGACACAATTTTAATTTTACGGGGTTTATAATCTTCCTTTTTATATGTAAATTTTAAGCTAATTAATGTGGTATATCGTATTAATAGAATATTCGGTGTTAGATTTGTGTAGATCTATATTTTATATCAATTTATAGATAGTAGGGTATTATAGATTTTTAGCTTAGACTGTCAAGCATCAACGGTGGTCAATGAAGGTGAAAAATCCAACAAAACTTTAAGTCTCACGATTTTCACATATCAATAAGAATTATTACGAGATAATGTTCACGGTTTCTTTTATATTCCCAAAAATTAATAAGTAAACACATTTAATTCAGATTTTGCAACGCTTTTCAATACATTCTCGTATTATCAAAACAAAACATGATTGGTTACTACAAAATAGAGAGTTTCGCCTTTAGTCATATAGTTTAAAACAGTAAAATTAAGAATGTTAACATCAAAAACCAGTATAAGTCGTTACGTAACTATCTGCATTAACTAAGTACCTACGGTGGTTGAAGTTACAGAGCGAATAATTGTTCTGTTTGTTTTACATTATTTTATTGTGATGTTACACAACAGTTTTTTAAATTTGCGTAAAGTAATAAAATTTGCTCAATAAATGTCATAAATGGAACTCTCTTGGCTGTCTAAGTGTACCTTTATTTGTAATTTGTATATGTGATGTGCTAGCTCGCACAAATTGTTCAACTCGGTTAAATGGACTGTCTGTGATAGGTGGTTACCAAATCGTTTTAATTAAAATGGTGTAACGAAACTGGTGTCAAGTGGAAAAGATTTAATTCATCATCAAATGATATTGTGCGTGAAATAATTTACTATCTCTCTCTCATTTTTGTACAGAAAGCTTGTATAGGCTTATTTATGCAAGAAAAAGAGATGTGGTTTTAGCATAAGAATAACAAATAATAGCTAGTATCTAAAAGAAACTCCCGCTCCGGACGCGTTCAAAGCCACGATAATAGACAAACTTGTTGATGTTTTCTAACACAACAGTGAGTAAGGGGTTGCACGCACCGCCTCGCTTGTACACGTTGCGTCCGTTCGTTTCTGTCAACGTATATGTACAGTACTCGTACACTATGTTTGCCTCTCTGAAGTTAGCTACGGAAGGCTGCGAAGTATCAATTATGAATGTATAAATGGGAAGCAAGGCAAGTTAGCGGGAGTGGTTGGCGGGTATCCTAATTTTGTATGTCATCTAAGGGATAGCGTGCGAGTGCTTTATCATCCTTAGTAGTAGTATGAGGCGATGTTTGCGGTCCGCACGGCTACAGGTCAACCTATACACTTCCAGTATACGCTGAACCGGTATCGTGTCGCGAGTCCATTCAATGCGAGGTCAGCTTATACTGGAAATGTATAGCTTGATGTGTAGCCCTGTGTACACACTAAGGAGATTACATTATATACTTGTATTATTAGTTATTATTATCGTTTTCGTTTCAAATGTTGCATGTGGGAATTTAACTGAAGAGCTAACTGTTTGGGTTTTGCACTTACACCATTTCGATATGCCTTTTATTGGTTTTTTAATAGTGTGGCAAAAATTCCGGATTCGTTCTAGTGACGTAAATTGCATAACGCCACATTTAAAATATATAAAATTTCGTAGGATTGGCATAATTGGCACTGTTATGTATGTTTTACATCGTTACATAAGATTTGTTATTTGTAGGCGTGCCAAATCATATATAAATTAAAATTGGTTGGTTGAGTGAGTCAGAATGTAGCCAGATAGTATGGTGTGTGTAAGAACTTTTGTAGCATTTAAAATATTTTATTGACAGAAGATTTAAAATGACACTACAGTGGTGTAGCCTGCTCATCTTAATTAGTCATCTAGCTATGACAAATTTTAAAAAAAAAGTATCTATGGTTTTTTTATGGTGAACAACTATAACCAATACGCGGAATCAACCTCGTCGAATAGCGTGTAGTCAACAAAAATACACACACGCGCGCGCGTTGTTTGTGTGCACCTTTTAACGTACAAACCATATATCACCCCATTTCTAAAAGTTCCAGTATTTAAAGTATCTGAAAAGAACCAAAACATTTTTACATTTGTTTTGTTTTTTGTACAAAGCTCTCAATACTGACAAGCATGGCGTGTCGCTGTTCCTTTAAAATAATTTATAACGCAGTAATATAGTTTTGGACCTAAACAATTTTGAGAGTCGCGTTTGCATACTACTCAACCAAAGATGTCACCACTAGTATCAAAAATACTAAAGCGTTTTGCCAGCGCGTTGCATACATGGTTCTGACGGAAGATCAGCGCCGCAGCTCTGTCTGCAGCATATGCTGAGTCAGGACCAGTTCGTCAGAAACACAGATCACAGGATGCGGCACTTACGTGACCAATGATGTGTTTATGTGTGTGTTTGTGTGTATTTCTGTTTATGTTTCTTCTCTGTATCTGTGTTTTCTGTTGAATAAATGTTATATCTATCTATCTACTTGGCTGTGGCCGTGGCTTTGACTAGTGGCGACATCTATGGTAAATAGTCGGGAACAAAGTAGCTTTTTAGAAGCCAAGTAGAAAGCACAGAATAGAAGCTAACCTTCCACCTCCGTGTGTGTGTGTAGAAGTATTATGCTGCGATTTATCAATAAATGAATCTCCTAGAAACCAAATTAAAGTGGACTTCCACATTTAATTAATAAGCTACACCAAAACCCTATAATTATAACTAGATTATTAAGGAATCTTTTATGCACCTATATTTAATTATGAAATTTCTAAAAAATAAATAATCTCTATTGTCTGTTTTGTTTCGATGTATTTTTCTATAAATGTATTTTAATATTAAGTACATTTTGAAGAATATGAATTGAATTTGAATCGTGGATTTGTAGGTATCTGTAATTTTAGATATGAATGTTAATCATATTGACGTAAATCAATATTTTATTCAATGATATATTTATATATCACATGAAATATGTAATACATGTAATCGTTTATTATACTTTTATGTGCAATAAATGGACGTCGTGTTATTTTTTGTTTAATTTAACACCTTTTTACAACAACAAAAAATTGGCGTAAATGCCCGGAACAATCGTAACGCCCGTCACTTTCGGAAAGTCGTAATAAATAATGTGCAGGCGCAAGATGAAGATATTTTCGGGTAGATAACATTGTAATTTAGGTTCGAAATTAAAAAGTGGGTTCTATAAAAATATTTGTTACTTTAATTCCTAAACTTAAAATTATTTATTACATGAACTTAACAAATGTGTACATTTTTACAATAGTGCCGCTCTACATTCAAACACTTAAAATCCTATTTAATTATATTATTATTTATTTATAAGACACTTTATACTTTTGACAGATAGTCATAATATTTTTATAATGAAAAAATAAAAATCTTTTTAAATTCATTATTGTTTATGATTATGGCAAATCCTCTATGGAAAGACCATTGTGTCTATCTATTAGGGAGGCTTAGGTCCAACAATGGACTGGAAAATGGATTCTAGCGCACACTTTCTTGCAGGCTTCACATCACCTGATGGTGACTATAAGGGTGCATATTGAAACAATAACTGTGAGAGGCGAGCCATGGAGCATGCATGGAGGCCGAGGAGACAGCTGCTCACGTCCTGCTGGAGTGCGGAGAAGTGGCAACACCGAGGTCGCTCCCAGAGGCCTTCAACAGCACGAATAAGCTGTTGAGCTTTCTGCTGGAGCTAGGGTGGCATTAATAAGGCACACCACCTCTGACGCATCTGGTGCATCTGACGTCGAGTTGCGGAAACCTGACAGTTAACGAATACGAAGCCATGGTTGATCAGTAGAGCGGCCCGGCGGTGTTTAAGACAAGATTTGTGGTGTCAAACTTGTGTCTACTCCCGGCGCAGGTTGTCGAGCCGCGCCTGGAGCTCCGCGTCTGCGTCCGAGATTCCGGCGCCTCCGCCCCCCGAGCCGCCAGCCACCGCCTGCGCAGCCGCTGGCGTCTTGTCTGCACAATGTACATTTATTCATTTAATCGTATTTTTATACATTTTAACATTTGACATTTCACCATTTCGCACGAAGCGTTTTGCTTCTTCATTTATTATGCGTACAGCTAAGGAGTGGAATTCCCTGCCGGCTTCTGTATTTCCCGAGCGCTACAACCTGGATATCTTTAAGGCCAGAGTGAGTATGCTAGTTCGATGCAAACGTGAACCATCCTAGACTCTATCGTCGCTTAACATCAGGTGATATTGTGGTCAAACAGAAGCCTAATGTAAATCTAATGTATGAGTATGAAAAAGGTTGATCTTATTACCTGATTATGTCAATTTATTTATTGAATGAGTCAAACTGACATATTACAAGAACATAAACTCTGATAACTACGAGAGTCTACATTATTAATACCTGTTGAAGAACAACTACTGCTTGGAGGGAAGTCACGCTCACCAAGAATCCTGAAGTTAATAAGGCGCTGCCTGTTACTTAGTGTACCCAAAGACGACATTGCTACTAACATGTTCGAAATTGAAATGTCCTATAGACTGCAATCACTGTAGGAGTATGTGCAAGAGAGATCCCTGACTAACTCACTGGCTATGGAGAGAGACCCGGTGGCCTGCGGCAGGCCGGACAGCGTGTCGTTGAGCTGGAGGCCGAGCTCGTCCAGGATCTGGGAGACGACGGCGTCGCTGGAACCAAATACAACATCATCAAGTTGGGTGCTTGACTTAGACATAGATAGACATAGACACAACTTTATTTAAGAACACACACAACACAATACACATAGAAAAACACTTAAATTAGATTGGGGTTGAATTTTGGTTTATAACATAGAGGACATGAATTTCAAGCCTCAAAAATTGCGAAAAATATAGTTCCGTGAATAGTAAAACGCTTATTAGATTTAGTTTTTTCATCGCATTTTGAACGTTCTCTTATAGATGTATATATTTTACGAAAAAAATATTTTTAAAACATTATTTTACGAGATAATTCAAAATACCGATAAAAGCTTCATACATTTAACGCTCCAATACTAGCATGTGACGTCACAAAACTCACTCGATTTATATGGAGCGTTTTATCCCCGCGTGACTAGAATTACTTTTCGGCGGGTTGTGTGTAGGTTTTATAGAGCTATGAGTATTTATCTTTTTGCATTATCAGTGGAATTAAACCAAAACGTTTTTTTAGTCAAATACTAAATTGTAATATTGTTACGAGCTTCTAGGTTCGTTGACTGAAGAGATACACTAGTCCAAAGTTCCGGAATTTATTGGTAACACAAGTCCACAAACCAATCTTCAAATATTGGGTCCCCCCAAACAGAGTACGTCCCTGTCTCACTAGTTCCGAGTTGTCTGCATTGAGTCCTTCCCTGGATTCCACGTACAGAGTCCTTGAGAACTACTGATGATCTGACTGATCTCGATACTGACACCACATGACACACTAGAACACTAACACTTTTCCACCTCGACTGTACTTTTGCACTACAATTTCTTCAGGTTTTCGTTTCTTCACTTTTTATCGCTGTGAACTTAACTCAAACTGAACTGCCCTCGAAGCTCGGCTCGCGCCTATATATACCCCGTAGTGTTTCTAGATCCTATAGTCTAGAATCTTCAGGAACATTGGAGAGTATTCGACACGAAGGAGATAGATGAATTGGTGTCCCGGTTACGGTTACGGTTACGGTTGTCATTTGTCAATATCCGACACGAAGGGGATAGATGGATACGCCCCTCTCTTTTCTTTATCTCTAGACTTTTCGAGCTCCGTGACAATATCATGAAATGTTCACTGCTAACCATAAGCGTCTCCCGAGCCATTATTTTTCGGTCCATCTAGTTAGGGGCCCGCCCGGTGCACGTTTCCCGGCACGGAACGGTATATACAGATGATGGAAAATGACTGTTTGTTTGTGAAATGACCATTGATGATTGCTGCAAAATGAAGGTATAAACAAAGCAAAGTACCTTTCTTCTTCATCATCATCTCCTTCCATCGCCTCATCGATGGAGTCGTTCATCATCTCCTCCTTCATGTCCATGATCTCAGACTGCTTCTCAAACTCCTGGATGACAATCAATCATAAATTATGTTTTGGCACCCTTTTATATCATCGGGAGGTGTATTGATGATGGTAAGAAAAATGCTAAAAAAATTATGTTGCCTTTACTAGATCAAAAAACTATCCTATATGTATACCGCCATGTGATCTAATTTTATTTAAAAAATCACGTCAACCTTTTGCTCCATGAAAGGAGGAACAAGCCAACCAACACACTACCACATTTATAAAATTAGGACATGATGAATGATGATGACAATATGAGTAGTGACGTCAAGGACATACAATAAAAGTTTGCCCAGAAGCCTGGCTATGTTATCTGTCAATACTAGAACACAACAATGCTATCTGCCATGTATCATTTCAACAGTCATTCTACTAGAGCATCACATCATAAAGTACAGTCTGCAGCAGTCCACTGCTGGACATAGGCACTGAATTCGGTCCTCTGCTCTCTGCATCCATTCACGTCTCGCTACCCCTACCACGTCTTTCCACATAGACATAACATAATAGAACATCCCCTATGTTTATCTAGAGGTAGTCTCCAGTCGAGGACTTATCTGCTCCAGCAGTTGTCGGACCTTTGGCAAATATGACCAGCCCACTGCCCCTTCAGTTTGCTAATACAGTGAGCTATGTAGGTCACTTTGGTTCTCTGACGGATCTCTTTGTTTTGAATGTGATCCATCATAGAGACTGCATTGCCCGTTCCATAGCTCGCTGAGCGACTTTAAATTTGTGGATCAGTTGTGCCATGAGTGTCCATCTTTCGGCTCCGTAAGTCATCACAGATAGGACACACTGGTTGAAAAGTTTTGTCTACAAGAACAATCACCTGTAATATTTTTTGTATCTGCGGCATGTTGAGCTGTCTGTTCATGGACTGCATGGCTCTGGTGACACCCTTCATGGCCTGTGCCATGGTGCTCTGAGACTTGAGGGTCTGGATCTTCAGCGACACTGCCTGTATATTTGCCTTCATCAGCATAAACTTCCTGACGTAGCGGCGTGTGCGCACCAGGTCTTTGGCCATGATTTTTACTGCGTCCTAGAAAGAGCAGTGTTAAATTATTAATACAGATCCATTTTATGTTAGTAACAACTTAAAACTATGTAAGTGAAACTTTAATGATATTTTACAAATAAAATACTAACCAAGTATGAGTTGGACTGGCAAAGGAAGGGTTTTGATACAATATCTAACTCAAGATCAAGCAAAAGACATAAATAAAAACAATGTTTATAGTATTCCTTTAATTTTAACTTATTTTTATAATAAGCTGTTATCATAGCCATAGTGTGAACATTTCCAGTGCCAGTATGGACAGCCTGGCCAGGTTGTCACCCTACCTATGACCTGGTTAAGGTCGTGGGGAGCTACTGGGTACCGGTGGTTCGGGACCAGTCGATGTGGCATACCATGAAGGTGGCCTGTGTCCAGCAGTAGACATTTCCTGGCTGATGATGATGGACAGCAGAGCCATAGTGATAGAGATTGGCATGACACCCTTTGGGTACAGAGTGTTAAAAAACTATGCTAACTTAGACAACCTTCATGATATTATCAGTTTTGTCAGCAATGATTTTCAGGATCTTAAAAAATATTATTTATAATAAAATTCTAGTTATTATGTATAAGAAGGAAGAATACCAACCATCTGTCCCTCCTTAGCTAACTTCTTTATATCAGCAATCACTTTCTTCTCTTGTTGCTCCATTTTCATGCGTTCCCGGTCCAAGTCTCGCATAGCCTTGTTGAGGGCACGCTGGTTCTTGCGAAGCATCTCATCCGGGGTCATCTTGTGTCCAAATAGCCACTCCATTATTACGAGTTAATGGGCTGGAAGACGTGAGGTTAAATGAGAATAAGGTAAAACTGAATTAAAAATTAATAAAGTTATTTTTTTTAAATTATTATAATATTTCTAAAATATCATGATTAGGGTTCACGGTGTTTAATCCCTCAGTGCCTCCTTTTATACACCTTAACCTGCATAATGTACAGTTATTTACCTTGAAGTAAGAAAAAACTAAAAACCTGACAGCAGTTTTTGGTTTGGAGTGATGATTCACCACTTGTCTCACTCGCTGGTAATGCACTCACACCTTGTTCACACTTTACGCACAAAGGAAACTCTTATAAATACTTTAGGCGAGTCGAATATTCACATTAGTTTGTATTCCAAGTGTATTTCGTTCTGCTCAGGCCATAAAATATTAAAATTTAATGATTTCAAACGTAAAAATCCCGAAATTGTTTACAAAACTTGACAAGATTGACAAGTGAATGTCATATCTTAGATATACTCGTTTTATAAACTGTTATAGTTCTTTTTTCGAGAAAAAAATCATTATTAGAGGTATAATTTATAAGTAACGGATCCACTTTATTTAGTAAAATGATAGATTAAATTGTTGTTTGTATACTGTGCAGTCTTGTTAATTATTTACCAATTATTTTATAAGTATTGTTTTATTTTAACCACTATTCGAGTATCCTTAGTGTGGCCACTTCAAATTTATTATGTGACTGTAGTTTGGTCGATTTTATATCAACCCTATTATCCTCTGTTTTAAATGATAACATTACATATACTTTTAAGTATGAAACCACACAATGCAATAGTTCTAAGGAGCTGTGAAAATTCGGATAGTCACTACTTATGGTATGAATGTAAAAATAGTAGAAAATCTAATTTTGTTGTTGTTAGATTATAGTTGAAACTTAAAATTTAGGCTGGCTATAGTAGCTAAACAAATTTGACATTTTGCGCAGTATTCTACCAAGGTGCATCGAAAATATTGCTCCTCTGGATTTTCCTAATTTTATTGTTGTAATTTATTTGTTAAGTGTATCTGTGAGTATCAGCCTATGTTCATATTCTGTAACTTGTCACCTGTGAAGTGTTGAATCGTTATGGCGTGGGAGAGTGTGATGGGCAGGCGGTGAAAGTGCTGTCCTTTGGATCCAAGTTTTAGTGACGGTGTCAGAATGGGTGTTGGCCTGCAGCCCTTGGAGTTCACCGAGTGTCTGGCTGATAGCCCTGCATTCCGGGAGAACCTCCAGCGGCACGAGAAGGAGCTGGAGAGGACCAGCCAGCAGATCAAACGACTTATCAAAGAAGTCAAGGATGTGGTGCAGGCTGCCAGACGTGAGTAGCTTCTCTGTAACTTTGAAAGCTTTTTGTAGAATCTTTTGGGAATAAAATAACGTCAAGAAGGAAAACTTGGTTGGGGTGCTAATTCGTCTGGGGCTTTATCAGAGAATTGCTGAGATACCTATTCAAGGCTAAATACTGAAATTAGCGGTTAGGGTGTACAAAAGGGGGTGGTGAGGAAAACTCCTTGGAAAGGAAAAATTTATTAGTGCCTCCTTTTGTTCACCCCAACCTAGTTAACATGTTAATCAAATATAATTGCATATAATTGCAAAATATTGACATGTAAATCTAATATCTTTGACATTGAATTAAGACTTTATTGCATAACTCTAAAAGTGTAATGTGAGAAACTTAAACTTTAAGACTGTTTGTAGATACGAAGTATATCTTTTACTTTTTCAAATAAGGCTTATATAAAAATAGGATTATGTTCTACATAAATGTTTAGTCATACTGATATCAGATTCAACAAAAAAATGTCCTACGTTGATTTTAGTTCATCATGGATGTAGTAGTTTTTTTAATGCATGCTAGGTTCGTATTTCGTTTATCATCAATTGGGAATTTTACACTGATCATAGGTATATTTATGTTTAATATAATAAGTTTTACATAGATGGTTATGAAATAATATTTTTGAGATTTGAAAAACTCTCTAACAACAATTCATATTCATGAGAGTAACTTTCAGATCTGACTGTATATATACACTTTAATCTTAATTAATGATGTTAATCTGTGCAAACTTTAAAGTTAATCGTCAAATTATGCAATGTATTAGAATTTTGCCAATAAATATAAACTAAGTTTACATTGGGATGTTCCAAATTAAATCATATACATTTTGTGAGTTAGTTTTGTCTAAAGGCACTGTTACTCCATTGAGCTAGCAAAAGTAAATAGAACATATTTATATATTTACAAACAATGCTGAAACTAATATAAATGAAATCTATCTTCTGCTTAGGCTGGGCTCATGGAGAAAAAAATGAGTATCATCAATTCATTGTATTATTTGGTTTCATTATTGTAGAACAGTTAATAGCATTTATAATTGCCATTGTTACAACATACTTCAGCAATTGGAGAGATTCATGTCATCATGTCTGGTCAGAACAGCAGGATACTTTTTTATTTTTCAGTGAAATTATATAAGCGATGGGTATTTCATTTATCTGAGACATTATTTTGTATCTTGTAAACACATCTAATGAAGTGTGCGATAGCTTTCATAGCTCAATAATTGTATGTAATAGACATAGTGAATCTTCACGACACATAGATAACAAAATACATTAATGTATTAATATGACAAAAAGCTTTCCCATCACTTGGACATAAACTTGATTACCCTTGAACCTTGAGAGTGAAATCTATTATTTATTTAATATTGCTTTAAAAGTTTTATTATCTCTGATTACGCTTTTCAATTGCATAAAATTGTGATGAGGTAATGAATGATTCATCAGTGCTTACAGCTTTCCACCCACTGCCGATAGTGGGTTTGCTTTTGTGCTCTCCATTAGCATCTTTTGAGAATTATGAGAAGTAAATACGTGTTTGAAATGAGAATGGTTGTGATTTAAATATAAATAAAATTTCAGACACCAGTAAGCTAGAATTTACTACTACTTTTATCAAATTTAAAAATGTAGAATCTCAGAAAAATATGTAGTTTGTGTTAATGAGTGAGTTTAAGTAATAATTAATTTAAATTATTTAACAAATTCAGAGCTTGTCACTTTCTCAAATTAAATTAATGGTTAATGCCAATACTATTTTTGAGGGTCTTTGGGTGGAAGTTGGCAGCTAGTTTTTTGCAGAACAATTAAGAAAGCCTAAAGTATAGTTATTGAAGATTTAGTAGTAATTTTATTTTATATCGGTAATTCCAGAATGAATGAACTGTGGTAAGATCCTGTCAAAATGTATTTTAATAATTATGTCACCTATCATTTACTGCATACACAATGCCACTGTAGGAGGGACATAAATGTTGCTCATTAGTCAGCATGTCGAATAAGCTTTCTGTGAGGTGATTACCCATAATCACTACACTTGACATTGGTTAGGTGAGACACTGCTGCCAGCTGCCTATTAACTGAAATTTTATTTGTTTTATTTTATTCATTTACTTTACTAATATTAACTTACAGTACAGGCTAATAATAATAAAAATTTATAACTAACATGAAAGTATTCATAATGACAAGTTTTTTATTTATTTATATATAATGAGTGTGCACTTGGTCTTCATCTCACAGAAGCCTCAAGCTAATTAGGCACTGACTCTGATACCTTTCCACTGGAACATAACAGTGCTATTAACTTAGGTAACATGGTGGTAACTAGTTAGGTGGACATGGATTACGCCTACGACCAACCAAACCGAATCGAACCTAGGACTTCCAGATTGTTAGTCCAAGTGTAGAGGAAGTGTCGAACAGAGGATCCTGACACGGACCCTAACAGGGCACTGCAAGCTAAACAAGCACCTCAGCTTCATTGACCTGAGTGACAATAAAGCTGGCAGATTCTGTACGGAGGATAAGGAAACGCCCATCCACATCCTCTATCACTGTGATGCCCTACATCAAAGCAGAAACAGACACCTCGGAGGCCACACAAGTATTGCGTCCTCCAAAACCAGGCCTATCATGTGGTTCATGACTGAGATTGGCCTTGGGAAGGTGATTTGATCCATAGGAGACTGTCACAGTAGATCTATAAAGGTGGCTGTGACACGCAAAGCGTAAGAACTACGCTCCTCATGCCCAAATATATAAAAAACATTAGGCCATGGAGGCAGCTACCATCAGGTGATCCTATACCAAAGTACCCACGAAATAATCCATGTATGATTTGAAAATCACTTAGCTTGCACACACATGTTTGCGCTGGTCATTTAGTAATTTTCCTGTTTCCTTGTTTACTCTCAACACCTGAATGCTGACATACAATTTACAATACTATATTAGGTTATGCTGAACTAACAAAAAATACCCATCGTAATTTATGGGCGCCCCCTTAGCAGTATCTACGTTACTGTGATATTAATACCAATCCATTAATGCAATAAATTATTTAACTGGTGACTATGATATTTGGCATGCACATAATTTACACCATTGACGTGATATATATAATAATGTACCCCGAGTGGATTGTTTCACTTGGAATGCTATAAACCTTATCCATATAGGAGAAAAACTGGTCAATAATTTACTAGCTGTGATATGTGATCAGTAAAGTCTTAATAGCCTGTAGCATACCAGCCCTGTCGTGCAGTATGAGTGCGCTAATTAAGAAAGTCATTGGCACAGATTCCATAGCTGCACGTCAAATAGAAATTGACTACCACTGCAATTGCGAGTATTATATTGTATAAGTGACTTGTCCAGATTAATGCTCTGTTGGCAGTTAATGTTTATGCTGCACGATATTTATTTCTGAATACGTTCTGAATATTTTTCTGACGGATAATGGGTATACATATATTTTGATTTTGTTGAACAAAAAAGAATCATCAAAATTGGTGGAATGTTCGCGTAACGTACATACAAATAAAGCGTCCAAAAAGAACTAAAAGCCGGCTTCAATTGCCTTAAAAATTTGTTTTTTGTTGATTTTCTCAAAGAGCGATCAATCAATTTTTATAAAATTTAAATGGGATCACCTCTGAAATATGCTCTACTAAACAAAAAAAGAATTATTAAAATCGGTTTACTCTTGGCGGAGTTATCGTGTAACATACATAAAAAAAACATACGCGTCGAATTGAGAACCTCTTCCTTTTTGGTTCAAATTTAAGCGCTTCTAATGTGACTCTGATGTTTGACAATTGTCGTCTAACGAAGGAAAACAAAATTATATAATCTGGGGTACACGGGTAAAGAACAAGAGATCGGATGAGACTGGCGTACGTGGAAGAATCCGCAATCGAACGAATATTTGAGATAAGAACTGGGAGTAAAATCTTGGGTGACACAAACACACCAGTGTTTAGAAAGCATTACGCATGCTACCCATCAGTAGGTTGTTGTTGATAAGGCAAGACGACATCCTACCTAACTGTTCAGAGCTCTCCTTTCTTGATTTGGTCATCGACAGCTTTTTACATTTGTGTAAATCGATCTATGAACAGCTTTTTATTTAAATATCGTTGATCTGTTTGCCCGACTTCGGCGAAGCCAACTAGGTACTACTCGTATTCTAACAAATGAAGTATAACTTCAAGTGTCGTGTTTGTCCGCGGTTTATAGGCTATATGACGTCACATACCACCCATAATGATGCCTTATTAAAGAGTAACATATCTTGGTGAGTTTAATTTTTTATGCTGTGGCTAGCCGCTAATAAGTTTCTGGTAATAGTGGCTGATTTTTGCCATCGCTTACCCATCAGATGAGATAAAGGCTAAATACAAACCCATGTACATTTTAAAAAAGCGGATCCGACTTTCTCTTCCGCCTTGTGCTTCCGCCCTTAGCAACACAGATAATGAAGTAATGAAGCGATTTTGAGTAATTTTTAGCAGTAAAACAATAATGAGAGCAGTGATTAACCTGCTCTACGTATAGAAGTGACGGTGACGGATCTGTACTACAGATCTCTCGGATGCCTTGTTTTGGTAATTGGTGAACTGTAGACAGAGTGAGTCAGGCGCCGCGACGCGTACGTAAAGCGTACCGTTACCGTCTGAGGAAAAGCGCGTCAGTTTCCATTACGGTCTGTGTCATATGTTTGGACAGACTTCGACTAAGTTATTAACGACTAGTTCGGCGCCAAGCATATTCTTGTAGGTCAGTTTGGATTTGAGATAGTTTTAGCCGCATCATCAACAGCTACAGAGAGTGTATGGGGACATAGTCTACAACGTAGGCCAGTATTGGTAGACATCACATATACATTTGAATTTTTTATCAGGAGTGTGCAGGTTTCCTCACGATGTTTTCCTTTACCGTAATTCCAAATAACAAATTGGAACTCATTGTTACGAGTCAGGATCGAACCCAGACTTGGATTGTTCAAGGACTGAAGCTCTACCCAACTGAGCTACCATGACTTTAGCGACGTTTTAGCCCAAATAATCCTGTGCGTGGACGCCGTAAAAAGTGTAAAGAACAGCTTCTTTAGATCTGTAACACAATACATAAAGTAGAAGTCTAACTACCTCGTGAGCGTGGAGCAGCTCGAGTCACGCCACGACACATCCATCAAGTCGTTCGTGGTGCGAGCCCCGACCTGCAAGCTGGAGGACTTCTGGCCGAAGGGCGTGGTGTACCGTCGCTTCTGAGTGAGGATAGAGACCAACACACCAGAGCGGCACGAAGTGCCTTAGTAAATAAAAGTAGAATATACCATATATTTTTGTCTCACTTTGTAATAATTGTATTTGTATATAACTATGGGTCTTTGTTACCTGATAATAAATGAATAATAATAAAATATATTGCTAATCCATATAAGGAAAGTCCCTAATGACACTAATGACGAAATACTAAATACAACATTTTTGTAGCGAATCCATTATACATGTAAAATATCCTGGAATCTTCCATTATTTGTCTATTACTAAACCCGCTAGAAGTCACGGGTCTGCTCTATTCTTTAACCCTGACCACACACCCGTTTAATCTTTATCGCGCGCTGTTTAATTGGCTTACTTTCATCCAAGGTTACAATTTTTTTATCCAAACTTTGACGAATACTGGTCTTGCACATATTTCCTTGTAATTATAATTCATAATCGGCTAGTCAAGTCACGTCGATCACTTTTCACGAGATGATTTGCCATCATAATCAGCGCGCGTGGCAGGCGAATTGGTGATTTATTATTTTGAAATAGGTACTAGAGTTGCATTTTAAGTACTTAGTTTTTGTGTGTATAAAATCATTATTTGTTTGTTCTAAGTGGAATAATTCAAATTACATTTTATTTCTAGTTTTCAACCGACTTCAAAAAAGGTGGAGGCTCTCAATTCGAATGTATGTTACGCGATAACTGTGCCAATTGTGAACAGATTGTGATTTTTTGTTTGTTTGGTAGAACATAGTGCAGAGGTGGTCCCATATAAATTTTATCGAAGTTGATCCAGCGCTTTTTGATAAAATCAACAAAAACCAAATATGTACCCAGATCATTCTACCTCTAAGGGTGAACAGTTTTAAGGCCCTTGACCTAGATACTAAAAAATAGCAAGGTCTGACAGAACAAATAGAGGAATAAATTTGCAGACCATAATAATTGAATTTTTTTTTACGATTCAATCGGATTTAAATTTTCGTTAGAGTATTGTTCGTTGTTTCGTTAATTATTCATATTCTGTACGGAACCCTCGGTGCGTGAGTCCGACTCGCACTTGGCCAATATTTTAGTATATTTTGCGTAACGCTAAAAATAAATTACAGTAAATCTAGGGCAAGGGTAACAACCTTTACGTAACAACGTGCAATTTTTCAAAAGAAATGTTAAATTAGGCCATAGACGTGCCATCAAATAATTTTGACTTTCTGATTATTGGGAAAATAATAATAATAAATACAATAACCTCACAACTCTTAATCTACTACAAAAAATAGGAACGTTTTGTAATGTTCCATATGTAAGCGTATAAAATATTTAATACGCGATCGCTAGTCATATAATATCTACTTCACACTTTTTTCGTAGTGCATAATGAATTTCGTGAACAGTGTCGTGCCCAAAATATTGTGTCGCGTGCCAATGGCTCGACATCCCTGGTCTAGGGTGACTTCTTTTAGGTAATTATTGTCTATGAAACGAAACTCTATTAGTTAACGTCCATCTTGAGTTTTAATACTATTACTTTGGTGATGTGTCCACGAGCTGTTCCTACTTGCTATCCGATGATTAGATAAGACACGAGTGCGATAATTCTCGCTGCCTCGGCTATGTGTCACTTTGATTGCCTTGAGTATTACATGCTGTTACAGGACATTTATTGCATGTTTCTAATCTATTCATTATGAAAACAAAATTATCTATTTGAAATGTAATTTACTGTATAACTATTCATACGATCTAACTGACGGAGAACAGGGGCTCTATTTTTGATTCGCTCGTGTGGCATAGCTTCGTCGCACACGACTTAAGTCACGATCGACTACAAGTCGCATGAAAACAGGTTTGACCGTATTTTTGAATCATTCGCCTCAGGTGCTGCCAATATAACTTTAAATGTTTACCTTTATCCGGTTTACGCAGAAAAATAAAACCGGTAATTCATGCAAGGAAAACGGAACGCAAAGTTCATAGAACAGTTCCTACTGTCAAAAACCTAAACCTCCCCTCAAACTATTTGTGGAGCTGTTAGTATGCTTAACCCTGAAGCCCCCAACTAAGCTGACTGAAGGCGTTAAACCTAATTACACAACCTTCGCTTGATATATCGGTGTATACAACACTTAAGCCCCTGATAGCCCACATACTATACCTAGCTCACAACTTAGCGCTTGCACGACCCGTGTGTGAGACGGATGCGTGCCTACATAAAAGATCCGGTTCATTATGTGCCCTGTCCTTTGTTAACTATTTATAAAGAGTCAATAGTGAATACTGGCAGCCGATGAATGGTCAGCCTTATGCCCGATACATTTGATTTGAAAAGATGCTTTTTGATTGCTCGCGCCATTTTGCAGTTGAAAGTAATATTGGCTCCTCAAAGGTCGGCAATGAAATCCATTTTATTGCGTTACGTTTTCCATGGGAAGCAAAGTAGCCTGTAATATCATTTTCCATCCCTTCAACTATCCCTATAGTTTAAGTCATTCAGACTCCGTCCGACGTTCCTTTATTTCACCTGAAGTTGCTCGTAAATTACGATAAATTATGTTCATCCAGAAACGGCAATAAATGAAGCATAAATATATGTTATCTTTGACTACTTGATCACAAATGTGCTATTACTACCTACTAATATTCGGTGGTAAACTTTTGCGCAAGCAATTGTTAGTAACTTAATTTACAGATGGAAGAACAAATAACGACAGGCGCTGCAACAGTTTTTAATCGTAAAATTCAGTAATGAAAAAAAAATACTTTCAGATTTGTTCTTATACTTTATTTATTTATGTTTATTTATTAAGGCTTACCCAACTAATTACACACAATAACAAAAAACTAAACTTACAAAACAATAGTGTCACATGTGCAACTAACTTAAAGGTAAACACAGCGTTGTACCGATAATTTAAAAAAAAAATAGACAAAATTCAGTTTGAAAACTACTTTTAACGATGCTTTGAAATGTAAACAAAGAATTGCAAAATACATCCAAATTACTTGTGCTGTAAGATATTGCTTCTTGCCAAACTTCATGATTCTAGGTCAATGAAAGAAAAGTACCCACCTACAGGTTTTGATTTCTTCTTCGTGCGTTTTTTATTTTTATTGCGTTGACTGGACTGCATACTTGAGAATTTGAGATTAATTTCAAGATACCTCCACGCGTTCCTGAGAAAAAGGGTATTGAAAGACAGACGGACGGACGGACAACAAGGTGATCATATTAGGGTTCCTTTTGAGGTACGGAACCCTAAAAATCATTTATTTGCCGTCAATATAATGTCACGAAGCTTCAAGAAAAGAGAGAGTCGTATCCATCTATCCCCTTCGTGTCGGATATTGTCAAAAGACGAGCGTTGAAAGCTCTCGAATACTCGCATAAGGATTGTCAAGTGCGAAAGAGAAAGCAATTCATCTATCTCCTTCGTGTCGAATACTCTACAATGTTCCAGAAGATTCTAGACTATAGGATCTAGAAACACTACGGGGTATATATAGGCGCGAGCCGAGCGTCGAGTTAAGTTCAGTTTGAGTTGAGTTCACAGCTAAGAAAAGTGAAGAAACGAAAACTGGAAGAAATTCTAAAGCGAAAGTACAATCGAGGTGGAAAAGTGTTAGTGTACTAGTGTGTCACGTGGTGTCAGTATCGACAGATCGGCGTCAGTAGTGTTCAAGGACTCTGTACGTGGAATCCAGGGACGGACTCAGTGCAGACAACTCGGAACTAGTGAGACAGGGACGTACTCTGTTTGGGGGGACCCGTGATTTTGAAGATTGGTTTGTGGACTTGTGTTACCAATAAATTCTGGAATTTTGGACTTTCTTTCTCTTCAATAAACGAACCACGAAAGCTCGTAACAATAAAATAAGATAAATGTGTATTATTCCACACACATGGTTACGGTTTACAATTTATATGATACAAATTGATACTGGAAACTGAAACATTCATGAAACTGGTACCTGAGTCACCTCACCTCACAGTCAATGAGAACATTAATTTTAGTGATATTTTATTCATTGTTTTTATTCATTCATTACTATTGTATCAGGACGTGTATAGTGTGGTAAGCATTGTAAAGGAAACAACAAATAAAATGTAGAAATAGATAATACAGCAGTAATTCTAGTGTGTGTGTTTGAGAGAGAGAGAAATAGAAGTATCGTGCTCTTCAGTTCCAGTTCCACTGCCATCAATATATTGCAGGAACCAAATCAATAAGGAATTCGTCGACATACGCGCACTTAGTCACCGTGCTCTGTACAATGCTTTTACTTCAATACTTTGTAAGGAACCAAACGAGTCTGACTCACAATGACACTTTTGTCTTCCACTTCATACACTCAGCAGTTACGACTTACGAGTCTAATTCGTAAATATGTGTGAACACTTGAACAGAGTATTTGTTATAGCAACCACGTGATGGATGAGTTTGTTCCGTGACTGACAATGTTTACTCTAGTTCTTATCAATGTGCAACGAAATAACAAGTTAAAGTTATTACGAGAAAAAAAATTACATTTCAAACTGTTGAACCGATTTTTTACCAAATATAGCTAAGAACCACCGCAAGGAAATTCGTAATCGGTCCATCATCCGTTCGAGAGCTACGATGCCACAGACAGAACCAGACATTGGCGCCGCGACTTCTAGATAAATTATCCAGAAACATCTATGTGTCCATACTTTCGTCAAAATCCGTTCTGCCGTTTATACTGATACACTTTACCGGTATTAAAAGTAGGTTGTATACGTTGATCCGTTGCTGCATTAAGGAAATACAGACAAACAATCACTGTCGCTTTTATATTAGTTGTGGTAGTCAGGCTGACGGCCATGGAAAAGTTACCAAATGTAGGCACCATCATCAACTGCCTATAAATGTCCCCACTGCAGGGGCTCAGTAGTCCACCACGCGGGCTCAGTGCGGATTGGTAGACTTCACACACACCTTTGAATTTATTCTCAGGAGTGTTCAGATTTCCTCACGAATTCGTAATGATTTTTATCATTCGTACATAAATAACAAATTGTAACTCATCTATGTGATAATATAACCCGTTACCTATGATTATGACTGTAACTAGTCTACGGGTTTATAACATTACTAACGATAGATTGAACAAAGCGAACAAAATTGTGAGACTAAAACTTGTATAAGTACATACGTATACAGATTAAACAACTACGCTCCGCTCCGCTATAGAAACTTGCGGCTGTAAATCTATCCTTCTTTCTCACATGTAACCCGCGGTATGAAAAAACAAGACTGCAACATTTGTATCAGTAGGTCGATTTCTTCCACATTACTACACAAAATGGCAACTATAGATATCTTTGCTATAGATAGACCGACCGCCTAAATGAATCCTCGCCCAAAGGAGATCGAGGGAGGAGCGGGCAGTATCTGTAGGTCTTTCGAATTCTAACAGTCGAGCAGTCTTCACACAATCTTTCACATTTTTTCCTATGAAAATTTGCCCAATGCCTATTACAAATACCTGTATTTAAATCTGTTTGGTGTGAACAAAGTGCTTGCTATGCACGTATGCTAATCACGTTATTGATGATTTTCTCCTCCGTGACGGACGCCACTACTCTAGATGCATAGCGATAATCATCATAAGCTAATGTAATAACCGTCAATACGGATACGGTAGCAGTTTTTGCTTCAACGTTGAATTTGTTGTGATTCACCGGTGGGCGGTGGGCAGTTGGACGACACGCTCACGTAACGACATTGTCGTTCTCTGCCCGCGTTTCAGTATAGTGCACTGTTGAATTTTTAAGAATCATTTCCTCACATTTCTCACTACACACCTTAGATATTTGAACACTTTATTTCCATAAGCTACATAATCTGTCCACGAAATAAACACAAAAGCAGTATGAATGCATCAATAGTGATTTACTTATATACTACTACTAATACTACATCGTTATAATTTGTTCATCAACATCAGCCAAGATACGTCCACTGCTGGACATAGGCTTCCTCCATGGCATGTCACAGTGACCCGTCCCGAGCCATTTGCATCCAGCGACGCCTTGCGACCTTTTCTAGGTTGTCAGTCCATCTAATAGGGAGGGACGGCTCGGTACACGTTTCCCGGTACGTGGTCGCCACTCGAGAACTCCGATGCGTGTACATTTTGCTATCGAGAATTTTCTTATGATTTCTTACTTCTTAAAGTTGGTTCTTCAAAGAGCATGCTTTTAAGTATGTTAATTATTCATATTCTGTACGGAACAAAATTAGAAATCTAATCTAATGTTAGAAATTGTCGAGAATACAGACATAGAAAACCTCATTAACTTGCCATTACTGCGGCTGGTGCATAGAGAGCACAATTCAGCGTTTAAGATGCTATAATCTGAGAAGCAAACCACATGGTTAATGGTCAGAGTGGTCGATATCTCTCAGACTACCACCAGACTCCGTACATCCAATGCCGTGGGTATCTCGGAGCCTACCGCCCGTCGTAGTCTTATGGCAACACTATTTGACTGACAGATATCTTAGCCAGCGCTTCTTAAGGCTTCTAGAGCTTAAAAACGTAAGATTTGAAATACCCAACCCGTTGATGATACAGAGTATCACAGAAAAATCTTTTTTCGGAATTACATCCCTAAGGGGATAAAAGTGGTTTTGTGAGGAAATAGCTTGAACTAGACTTGTGAAACTTACATTTACACACTGTTTGCACTTGGTGTTGAGTGTCGGGAATTTTTCCCAACGAGTGACAACAATGTTGACTCAATGGGAATAAATCATAATTTTCTATATCTTGGATTGCTGTTGTTCTCAGGACTGGGAGCCGCCCAGCTGGCTCTTGCCACCAGCATGGAGCAGATCGAGTTCGCGTGCATCGGGGCCTCGCAGACAGAGGACGAGCGCGTCATCAGCCGCTCTCTGCACCACTTCGCCAACCTCATCAGGACTATCGAGGATGAGCGAGATCGCATGGTAAGTGACATGGCTAGTGCCTTAGTATATAATATACTCAAAGTGTTGTGGCGACTTAATGCTAGGCTCATATTACTAGATCGTACTCAAGATCGAGTCGAAATCAAGTGCATTTTGTCGTACCTCAGGGTCGAACCGAACTTGAGTAAAATACCTATGATGACCTACGCTACGACTCCTACGATTAAAGTTACCAACGACCGAGATGCATTTTACTATGCTCACTGACATTTGAAGCTGCGGGGGTGAAGCCTGTGTAGTGGCAGGCGGGAGGGGAGGTATCGGAATTAGAATGTAAGTAAGGCTTCAACAATCGCAACGAGCCATTGTGGCAGGTGTGCGGGCGCTTCGCAAGTTAAAAGGTGGCTCGACCTTGTTCCGGCTGAACTATAGCGTTCACAAGGCCGCGCCCGTTCGTATAATGCAACTAGATCTACAGTTATTATAAAGACAATCCATGCTAATTTAATAAATGCAATAGTGACTGTATTGTGTATTTCTCCAGTGATAGGGACAGTTAAAGGGTCGGAAAAGGACAGAGGCTACGTTTTATTCTGATCGAACAAACAGCGCCCGTCGGATAATTTTTGAAGTCGCTGCGGCTGAAGCCGCCAGCAAAGTTAGTACTGAATAAAACTACGCTTGGCCACAAAGTCACGTATCTTCTTACTTTAAACCACCAAAGCCCATTTATTAACAATTGCTACCTCCATAGACCATATCATCAGTAGGTCACCACAAGTGGTCAACGAACCAATGTCTAGCCAAAAGATACTTTGCCCTTGATTTATCCCAGATTGATGGCTTAGCCGTGTGGTCTCTCTCGTCCATACCATGTCATCCCGTTTGTCGTGTAAATGACGAAGGGAAAAGATTCAGGAGATGAGCAGCAGCGTTTTACGTATGTACTCTTATCATCCGCCTGCCAAGCGTAGTGATTACAGCAAATCCCCCTATGGAAGATGCAGCGTGGCTTACTATGAAAGAGGCTCACCCTGAGCAGCTAAAGAAATCATTCTCGTATATCTAAAAAGTCGTGAATATAACTGAGATAGCTATCATCATCATGTTTGTTCAGAAATAAGTTTTACGTGCTTAGATCAACAATTGATCGAAGTTTACGTGTCATTTTTGACGATAGTGAATCTAAGAATTCTTTTAGAAAAGGCGTTTTCAGCTTCCCTACGCTCAGTAATGAAGCATTCATTCAGGTCGGACTCTTCTTAGCTGATTGTGTATCTAACAAAGGGCAAACAATTTTGTCGTAGGAATCTTGCTGTTTTTAGTTTCAACTTTTCCTCTCGACTCGTTTCCCATTCATTCGAGGAATTAACATACTTCTTAATGAAAACTTGTTTTTACCAGTTGTGTTGTTTATACACCCGCTTGTCTTAACAAACAAAAAAACCCACCGATTTTCATATTTAAGGAGGTCGCAGTGTGATTACGTGACAACAGCAATTTTTAAAATACCTTGACCTTGTAAGTATGAGAAAGGGAAATGTAATTGTATCTTTGTTAGTAGCTTTATTTATATTCAAGTAAGATTATTTATCGTAGTTACGGAGTATCTAATCAAAAGAAAAAATTAGGTTTCAGTTTATTTAGCCATGAACAATATACATTGCGTTTGACTTAAGACTAAAAGGAGACACAAAAATTTAACAACAAACACATAATAGATTAATGAACACATTCTTATAATGAAGTCAAATTAATTAGGTTAATGGTGGTGGTTAAGGTTAATGCTGTCAAAAATATATAGGTTTAAAGAGCATGCAGTTGTATGGAATGGCACATCTAAGACAAAAATATATCCTTCCGAAAAACGCGACGTTACCAGCTCATTATATTAATCACACGATTTCTACTATAAATCAACATTAATGATCAACTTAAACAGCTTTATTCGTTAACCATTTCTAAACTTATACATGTAAATAACGGCAACCGCTGACCTTAGAAACATAACACTTTCTCGGGGGACGGTGGACTGGCGGACTGGCGGAGTGGTCACTCTTACTTTCGAACGTATCCTGTCCTGTGTGAGTACTATGGGTCAAGTCGAGACGGTCCGTTCGAGCGCGGAATATAAATCAGGGCGTTGATTGAATTCATTATAACGGATTGAGGAAACGGATTTGTGAGATTGAGTTTAGGGTTTGTCTGCATCTCACCTGATGGAAGTGTTGATACAATCCGTGGATGGTAAGTGTGCACACCCGTCAAGTTAATGAGGCGTTGGTCGTTCATACAGTAACTCAGCAGAGCTATTAACACTGTGCTATTTAGGTAACGTGGTAGCCAAGCCGACATAGAAAATACCCACCAACCATCAATGGGTTCATATTATTTTTTTTACAATTTTTGGGAAGACTAACAGTATATAAATAAATAATGTATCTTATGAGTATCTATAAACTAATAATAAGTCTCCCCATGTATAAATCTAGATAATTTCTATAGGGTCTAATAAAAATACTACAGTAATAAATATTCTAAAAAAGAAACAGAAATATAAGTTGAGTATCGGAATACGGGTACAGATTATATATATACTAAGTACAGGTTCAAATACATACTACTATTATTACTAATAAATACAACGTAATTGCTAATTACAGAAGGAAAGAATTCTCGGGTCAGTAGTCGCTTTAGTACATATGTACTGGTATTAAATATATCCACATCGTGTCGCTGTAGTACTTTATTAAATTCATTGACGCTACGTATCAGAAATGAATATTTTCTATTTTTTTTAATATATACTTTTCTTTTTAAAGACAGTTTGGTAACACTGCCAAATCGCCCAATGTTTTAACTCTTAGCAAGAATTGTGTATGAGTGACAGATTAGTCCTACATATAAAGTTTGTAGTCATTAAAAATTCAGTTTTCTGAATATTTTTGCTGTTGCTGCAATTGCTAAAAATCGGTCATTTTGAATTTACGGTAAAATGGCGCCACTCTGCCGTTGGTTTACACACTCGTTACAGATCATCATCATCAACAGCCTATATATGTCCCCACTGGAGGGGCTCAGGTCTACTTACAGAGAGTGTATGGGCCATAGTCCACCACGCGGGCCCAGTTCGGATCTGCGGACTTCACATGCCTGTTCAAGACATGCAGGTTTCCTCACGATGTTTTCCTTCACCGTTAAGCAATCGGATAATGTATTTGAATTGAAAAACAACTCATAGATACACGGCTGGATTTGAACCCGGTACCCTCAGATTGAGAGTACGCGCTTTATCCATTAAATAAATATCCGCTTTACCAATTAAAAGTAAAAGCGATGATGCCAAACCTCCATCTGTTATCCTGCATAAATATTATCGCAGCGATCGAGACAGCGCTAGTTAGAACAACCTTCGAACTGAACAATGTCAGGTGTTTGGTGACACATTGATGCATAATATCGTGGTTGTGCAACAGTCATAATATTTATTCGCAAGTTGTGCTCGTAGTTAGGGTGGCCAGGTCGCCAAATCTAATAGCCAGACAGACCAGCCAGTTTGGGCGGACGTTTGGGTAAAAAAATCATTCATCCGACATTATTCAGGATTTTGAGCCTCAGTTTTCCAAAAAATTGTTTGTAAAAATCAAACTTTTTATTATTATTATTAACATAAATTCTAATAAAATATCAATAAAATTGAATGCCAAATCAATCTTAACTACTTTATTAATACATCAGTCAAATAAAGTCATCAATCAAAATTTAATTTATCAACATTTTACAGAATGTAAAAAGCCTACCAAAAGCTGGACAATGTGTATTTTGTCCGGACACGCAATCACAAAGCCTATGTCCGACTTTATCCGGACGCCTGGCAACGCTACTCGTAGGTATGTAATAGGAGGCGGTAGGTCATGTAGGATTGGGTTGAAGTAGGCCAACAATGCTATGGTTGAATTGGTAACTGGTCAGTCCTTCGCGGGCGTTTCTGTGTCTGTAGCCCTACCACGAGTTTACATTGTCGGTAATCGCTAGCGATATCGTAACTTTCAAACTAGTTTGGCCGGGTTCGTTAACTCGCGTGAATAGGGATGGTTTCTCGACCTTCCAACACATCGCAACAGCATATAAATACAGCAGTCACTATAAAGTCGCACAACTGGGATGACTCGATATAAAATGCCAAATTCCGAACCGGCGGCTGTGCGACACAGCCGGCCCGCTTTGAGCTCGTGTCGACATCGTTTGAACAGAGGCGGCGTTTGCAAAGGTGACTCTATCTAGCGGACGCACTTTACACTATCTATCCTATCTACAGATTTAGGTAGATCACTGGCACTGATCAACACTAGATATGTTTTTTCTTTTCCGTTTTTCACAATTCGATAGAGTTAAAGAATTCTGAACAACGTACAAAACCTTATATAAATATATAACTAACTCGAGACGTACGTCAAATCAAATAGCACTCATTTGAATTTATACTTGTCAATTGAAAACTCAACAAATCGATGTTTCACAGCCGGTATATGCCACAGAGAACTTTATCATGCTAATACCAAATTAATTTTTGTACAACATAATATACATTTTTCCTTATTGCTACGAGTATGTATATTTTTGCTGATAGTGCAATCTATTCATGATGCCCAAATAAAACATCTGACGCATGATCGACTTTCGAGATCAAAGTTTTTCTTTGAAAGTTTTACCAATGCTCTATATCATCATCAGACAGGAAACGTCCACTGCTGGACATAGGCCTGCTTCATCATGCCCTCTCTAAACCTATTAATTTCGATTTGGATGTAAATTTATTTGAACTTTCTTTCTTTCTTTCTTTCTAAATAGCAGATATTATGACCTAATGGAAAAACGTTTGGATTAACAGCCCGGAGGTTCCGGGTTGGATTACTTAATAGAACTCGGCTAGGTACCACTAGTTAGTTATAGTTTTACTATTTAGTAACAATAGGGTCAAGTAGACACTAATTAAAAATATAATTATTATAATTTGAAGTGAAATAATTTCACTTAACTAACTAAAACACAAACACAACAACAACACTAAAACTAAAACACAACAAAAACACTTAATTAACTAACTAAAATTATTTTAGTTGCGATATTACCGGTTTTATTTTTCTGCGTGAAACGGATAAAATTAAACATTTCAAGTTATATTGGTAACACCTGAGGCGAATGATTCAAAAATACGGTCAAACTTGTTTTCATGCGACTTGTAGAGTTGTAGTCGATCGTGTTACGTCGTATGCGACGCACACGTCACAGTAGCGAATCAAAAATAGAGCACCGGGTCGTCCCCCTACTAGACCGAGGAGGAGGCCTATGTCCAACTGTGGACGTTTCCCAACTGATGATGATTACACAACACATGCGCTGCTGAAGTCCCTTTGAAATGAGGATGTCCTATCATTCAATAAGTCGAACCATCGCTTCCAATTGCCTCTGACATCACTCTAGTGTAGCAATACTCCTATGTCAGTCTGCTTTCTTCAAACGATACTTTAATATTTCCGGTCAGTTGTCCTTTAGAGTACTAACTGTACTGCTTTAATTTACATCTGTTATCATATTGTTTGTTGCGTACGAGTACAGATGTAGGCGAGTCAATGTTGTGTTTAATTTTTGATACAGTGACCTTATTTAGATTAATGAACGTTTTGGACGTTCGTCATTAATCTAACTAATATTGAACTTATATAATCAATGCGTACGAAACAAAAACTAAGTAACTGACTTCCTTCCGTCTGGGTTCCACCCCCTGCTTAGTTAATATTCTACCATTTCGCACGAAGCGTTTCGCTTCTATCCATACCTTTAAACGAGCAATTACATATAATTCGGATCTCGGAAACGGCTCCAGCGATTTCGCTGAAATTTGGTATTTCGGGGGTTTGGGGGGTGAAAAATCGATCTAGATTAGTCTCATGTCTGGGAAAATGCGCGTTTTCGAGTTTTCATGCGTTTTTTCCTTCGCATTATCGACGCAAAATATGATGGGAAATTTCACGCTGCTAAACATAATCACTTTAGCCGAGTGGTTCACACGTGTCATTCCGTCCGAGATATTCGCGTTCAAATCCCGGTTGGAAAATTGCTTTTATTTTTGTTTTTTATGTGTTTAGCAGAAATAAAGTTTTTGTTTCTTTTTAAAGAACTACGAGAACAGCTCGGTCGCCCAGATATTATTTATTATGCGTAAACTAAGGAGTGGAATCCCTTTTCGGTTTTTGTGTTTCTATGAGTCATAAATACCATTACTCGCTCCAGAATTTTGGATTTTTCAAATCGGCCCCAAATTGGAAATGGGACGGCTGATCATATCAGCCGCAATATATTTCTATGGTTTGCTGTAATACCTTGCTTCTTACCTAATTTCAGGATTCTAGATCAATGAGAAGTCCCCTATAGGTTTTGGTTAACTGACATTCTATGAGGAGATGGTCTAAAATACGTCTTAAACAGCCGTATATTTTTATTGCGTTGACTTAGATGTTTGATTTTTTCATAGATTCAAGAGACGGCAGACTTGAGTATCCTATATAAATTTCAACTGGATACCTTTACGCGTTCCTGAGAAAAAAGGTAAAAAGTGATCCTATAAAGGTACATTTTTTCCTTTTAGGATGCGGCACCTAAAAGTAGTAGAATCCTAATTTAGACTGGAATTCCCGCTTTAATGACATAACTACATACTGACATGTACCTCTATAACAAAAACAAATACAATGGTATGCGTCACTTGATGTCAATCATTACACCACGTACTTGAATGGGGAATGTAAAAAAATTCATTTACTATGCTATACTCGTGCCAGAACAATGTAATGTAACCGTGATAAGACAGCGATGTACACTGATTGATTACATAATTACAAGCATTGTGCATGATTATATGCGGTCTACGTAGCGTAATGGATGATGTGCAAATAGGGGATGCCATATTAGACTTTGCTAGGTATAGAATATGAGTAATGTCGTGTTGTCGTGGATTTTTTTGATGTCCGAATGGTGTTACTTGACCCTCATCTGCCTGATGGATTTAAACAGTCTTAGGAAGGATCTCAGTTTAGTAACGGGGAAGCCGACCAGACATAATTGATAGGTAGTTAGGTTTTTGGCATATCTTCTCGTCGAAAATACCTCAGCGTCTAAAGACAAAAGTCTTTGATCACTGCGTTTTGCCAGTGATGACATACGGTACCGAAACGTGTTCCTTTACTGTGGGCCGAATAAACAAGCTCAAAGTCACTCAGCGAGCAATGGAACGAGCTATGCTCGGAATTTCTCTACGCGATAAGGTCCGGAATGAGGAAATCCGTAGACGAACGACGGTTACCGACATAGCTCGACGAGTCAGTGAGCTGAAGTGGCAATGGGCAGGCCACATCGCTCGAAGAACCGATAACCGATGGGGAGTAAAGGTTCTCGAGTGGCGACCACATACCGGGAAACGTCAACCAGGCTGTCCCTCTACTAGATGGACCGTCGACCTGGTTAGAGTCGCAAGGAGTCGCTGGATGCAGGAGGCTCGTGACCGGTCGATGTGGCGTACCACGAGGGAGGCCTATGTCCAGCAGTGAACGTTTCCTGGCTGATGATGATAGGTTTTTGATGGAACGAAGCTTTATTAGAGTTCCGTACACCAAAGCGTAAAAACAGGACCCTATTAACTGAGACTTCGCTGTCCGTCCGTCCGTCTGTCACCAGGCTGTATCTCATGAACCGTGATAGTGAAACGCTTCGTGCGAAATGGTGGAATGTCAACCAAGTAGGGGTGGAACCCAGAAGTTCTTCTGGTTGTCCAGAAGAAGAGGACGGTGGAATGTAGAAAACCGAAACCGAAAGGCTGGCTATTTTACGCCGGTGTTCTAGGCTTTGCAGCTTGAGGGTGAGCGCGGGGGTAGTAATACATACATATATACACGTATCGATTAATTAATTAACAGTCGTTGAGCGTTTAGCGACTATATGCGGACATTTGCTATATGTATGGCACAGGAACAATAATAGCGTCCAAAGCAGAATGTAATATATATGTAATTTTATTATATATATATAATAAAATAAGCAAGTAATTTGCGTGAAAATGACTCTCATTTTCAACCCCTGACGCAAAAAGAGGGGTGTTATAAGTTTGACGCCAATGTCTACCTGTATGTCTGTGGCATCGTAGCTTTCGAACGGATGGACCGATTTTGACGCGTTTTTTTTTACGTGAAAGCAAGTTTCCTTGCGGTGGTTCTTAGATATATTTGGTAAAAATCGTTTCAGCGGTTTAAAGAGCAAAAAATATTTGTATGATTATTGCGTTAAGTTTATACTGGTTATAATTTATATTTACTTTTAGTAATGGTCGCCTTACATCAAAAGCTTATTGTTATATATGCGGGCTTTGTATGTGGGACGAACACTTATATCTAATAGATCAACATGTATTGTGTATTTTTAAGTATTTTGTACTTTAGCAACTGGCTCAATATCAGTTATATGTTTGTAGTCATAAATATTGTATATAATAACATGCTTATTGTTGTGTTTGTACAGTTGGGGCGTGCGCACGAGCAGATCATACAGCCGCTAGAGAAGTTCAGGAAGGAGCACATAGGCGCTGTTAAGGTAACGACAACATTTTTTTAAAATATTTTTTTCCCTTAGTCGCCAGTGTAACCCGCGGCACGGAATAGAACGGACGTCCACCGCCTCCCGCCGACCAGTAATACCTCACCTCACCTGTGCAAGAAACTGACCCAGATATTGATCGTTATTATGGCGCGATTATTATTTATTTATTTAATTTTATAGGTTGCCAACACAGCAAGTATCATTACAAAGCAATTACACACACACACACACACACAAATTCAGTTCTAAATGCTGCCGCAATAGGCTAGATGACACCAAATCAGATTGGGCCTAAATTGTATTTTAAACCATAAAGGTCATTATAAAGCTCCTATAAAATTTAAAATATCTAATATTTCTGGACTTTTACAAGCCCGCAAAAATTCCAAAAAACCAACTTGCTCGTATAACAATTTTTATTTTACGTTTTGTTTTGTTGTAATTACGTGTGAATATTTTTTAGTAAGGGAATGGTCACATAAAAACATTATTTTACGAGATAACTCAAATATTGTTAAAAGTTTCATACATTATCTATACTTCTATACTTAACCGTGACGTCACTCCCAGGTACCGATTTGTATGGAGCGTTTTTGCACCACGTGACTAAAATCACTTTTCGACGGGTTATATTAGGAAAACTATCAGTCGTATCGAAAAATCTTTGACAAGGCCATTTATCTCTTCACACGGTCTCTCGAATAAGGGAATAAAATTTTTTTTGTCATCATCCCTATTATAGGCAACTACGGCTTACACAAAAAAAAGAACCGATAACCGCTGGGGAGTAAAGGTTCTCGAGTGGCGACTACGTACCGAGAAACGTCTACCGGGCCGTCCCCTTGGACCGACGACCTGGTTAGGGTCGTGGGGGGTCGCTGGATGCATGGCTCGGGACCGGTCGATGTGGCGTGCCATGAAGGAGGCCTATGTCAGCAGTGGACGTTTCCCGGTTGATGATGATTATGGCGCGCGCGAATTGATTCACACATGCGCGTGTATAAAATGTCGTCCGTTCGATGTGTGGGAAAAGGAATCGATATCACAACCGGTCTCAATTATCATATCAAATTGTATTAACATTGGATGGCGCAATCGTCTGCTTACAGCCATTGCATAAAATTTGAAATGTGATGTTAAATTCAATTTAGTTGCAAGCGTGCAATTCAGTAAGGTTACGAGACACTTTATTATCGTTGTGACAAAATGTATATTGCAGTAATAACATTTGGATACTTGGTTGGGAACTTCAGAGGAACTTCGGATCTCAGCATTTTTGCCCGAGTTGAACCGGAGACGTTCGCCCGGTCAAGAACAAGTTAACGCGTTCAAAAAAAACTAGAAAATGACTTCGATTGCCCTAAAAGTCTATAGCAAATTCAAGACTCATATGGTTTCAAATAAAAAAAGAATCATCAAAATCGGTTCACCCATTCGAAAGTTCTGAGGTGACAAACATAAAAACATACCTGTCGAATTGAGAACCTCCGTTTTTGAAGTCAGTTGAAAGTACCAATGTCATTTGATCCCGCTCTTCAAAAACATTATAGAAAATTAGTAGAAGTAGTAAAAAAGTGCCTACGGATTATCTATTTCTAAGAAAAATATTCAAAATTTGGTAGTAGTTTGTTGCAATAAATCTAACGAACACTTGTGTCAGTGAGAAGGCTTGTATAGAAACACGTAACGTAATAATTTCGAACGTATAACTCGTTTCTTGGTGGAAGTAAGTTGTAAATAATATATACATGTATAAGTATACGTATCGTTTTGCAGCAAATCAGCAAAACCGGCGACACCACACAAATATACGCAATCAAAATTATTACCATTACGATAAATATTTGTTAAGGAGGAGAACGATTTATTTTGATTTGGGGTCGACCGTGTGGTTTTGGCTTTAGAATAGTACTAGCCCATGTCTTCCCGTGAGATAAAAGGCCACGATTGTACGAGTGGAATCCCAAAGAACGACCAGCAAGAGTCTTGGACATGATACCTTTGGGCCCTGTTTTATGTCAGCCATTTTTGCTGTTTTCGCCTGTAGATAGGTCGAAAATGACTGACATATGTTAGTTTATTAGCTTAGTTAGTTTATAGCTGTAGTAGCTAAGTTGGGTAGAGCGTCAGTCCTTGAACAATCGAGCTCGTACCAATAAGATCCAATTTGGAATTTATGTACGAATGATAAAAACCATTGGTTTTTCGGTGAAAGAAAACATCGTGAGGAAACCTGCACATTTCTGAGAATAAATATAAAAGTGTGTGTGAAGTCTACGAATCCGCACTGGGCCCGCGTGGCCCATACACTCTCTGGAGGAGAGTAGGCCTGAGCCCCTGCAGTCGGGACGAATATAGGCTGTTGATGATGATGATGCTAGTTTATTACGAATGCCGCCGTAT
The DNA here is from genome assembly GCA_910589575.2 of Carcina quercana. Lineage (NCBI taxonomy): Eukaryota > Metazoa > Arthropoda > Insecta > Lepidoptera > Depressariidae > Carcina > Carcina quercana. The sequence goes on along the minus strand of OU342446.1, from coordinate 3,261,723 downwards.
ATAACAGGAACCTGGATGAAATGTGAAGTTACAATTTGTTTGCACTGTGGCTCGAAAATGCACTTCCTAAACAATTTGATGGTTTGCTAATCTAGTGTGTGCTATGGATTGCGATGGAATAGCTTTAAAATGGCGAGTTGACAAGTGTGCGTATTTAGTATTGATTGTCTGTATGAATGTAGAGCTAAATATATGGAGACAAACGGTTGTTTTCATACAAGTCTAGAAGTTAACTTTGCGAAATTGTTGGCGATACGTCGCCAAAGTATCTATCTGGTATAGCTTGGAACCATAATAGAGACTTGAAATTTTGTATTGCCATGGTCGCAGTAACTACAAATACATAAAAGTTGATTTAAAAAATATGAAATAAACGAGAAACGTATTTTTTCAACCGACTTCAAAAAAGTAGGCAGTTCTCAATTCGACTGTATGTTTCTTTTCTGTTGTTTTTCGCCAATTATGATACGATTTTGATTTTTCTTTTTATTTTATTTGGTAGATCATTCTTCAGAGGTCCCATACAATTTTCATCGAAATTGATTCAGCGCTTTTTGAGAAAATAAAAACAAAATGTGTACCCAGATAATGCTACCACTTGGGGGAATGCTTTTAGGGTAGTTGAAGTCGGTTTCTAAGTTCTTTTTGAAAGTGTTAATTAATTAAATTATTATATATACATTCAATGGACGTTTACCTGCTGATTTAAATCGACCCTGGTCACGTCCAGGTAGTGAATCACGATGCCATAAACTATAAATAAACAATCACATCGCATAAAATATAAATTCTCCTAAAGCCGCATACCGCATAAATGCATGACCTTAACGCGACGAAAGCGAAAGGACTATTAAAGTTGACATACTGGGCGGTGTTACGCAAAACCAAATAAAGTGGGTTCAGACGCCAATGCTGCGAGCACCTGTTTTTAGTTGATAGTAGGTCGTTGACCGGCGGGCAGCGTGGCCGCCATTACTGCGTTAATTAGGCCTGGCTACATGAATATTTGGCCATTTTTTTCTGTCTGTTCTCGGCTTTAGAAAAATGATGGATGATCTTGCGGGTGTCGAAAACGGCGACTATGAGAAAAAAATCAGGATACTTGCGGCAACATTCTTTAAATGTTCACATTGACTGGCTTAAGATTTCTTTAAAAGTTACAAATTTTGCTTAAAACTAATTGCCTAAAATAAATACAAACATATTAACCAATATTTATAATTTTTAAAAAGGTGACCATCTCAGCATGGGTTCATGTACACTCATGCACAAAAGTGTGTATGAACTTTTGTACCATGTTAGATTCACCTTTCATGACATATCTCTCAACACACTGCATAGGAACAGGTGCATATTCTTGAACCATGTTACATTCACCTTTAATTGACATTTCCCTCAACATACTACATAGGAACGTGCAAGTGTGAATGTGACATGGTTCAAAAGTTGATACATATTTTTGTACTCGAGTGTACCGTGCACCTACTGTATAATTTTCTACGTTATAAATTGTTAATACATGAAAGCAATAAATAAAAAGTTAATCAATACCACGGTATTACAATCATTGATCCATCTGCGATTCCATTATGGAAACTTTGATGTGGCGATCTATGAAGGAAGGCTCATGCAGCCGTTTATGATGGTAGAACAGATAATTTTAATGCTCTATTTCATTTCATATAAGGAATGAGTATTGACCGTCATTTCCCAAATAGTAAGTTACAGTAATTCCCAATAGGCCAATAACAAATCGTCTGACCAGCGAGCTGTTTGCGTAAGAAAGGAAGTAAATACGAGATGCCGAGATCGTCTACTAGTATAGCATTAATTGAATTCCCTTCGTGGACAAGCAAACAAACAAATGTACAATGTAAACAAAATGTATTTCCGCCTGTAATACTGTGTGCGGTTTGTTATGCTTGCTTCACGTGTCTTTCAAGGAAACCGTCCCGCCAAAGTACAAAGACCTCTGTCGTAAATAGACTACACATATATTAGCTATTCTAAGAAATATTTGTAGCATATTTATTTGATTAAATTGGATTGTTTATGAGTCCGCAGTAAGCAGCGGTGAGATCACGCGACTAACGCTTCAAAATGTTGTTGTTTCACCTAGAGTGAGACAGGGCGCTAGAAAGAAAATCAAGGACAAATGGGGACCGCTCTTTCACCCCTACCGTTCCCCGCGCTAGAGTAGATATATCACATCTTATTATATTTGTCAAATTTTATGATAATGCAACGTGTTATTCAAAAATAAGGACGTAACTGCGTACTGTAAAATCTCCATACAAAAGATTAGAGCTTGCTGCAGACTCTTATGTTGTTATCCCTCCATCTCCAACCCCCTATAAGTTACGCCAAATAACGTTTTATTCAGAGATGCACACGTATTGTTTTTCTAACACCACAATATGACAGGAGCTCAAAGCGAGCCGAAAAAAGTACAGACGCTGGTGAATTTGGGATTGGAATTTCTTTTCTTTCTTCAATTGGAATTGGAGGCATCGCAGTGAGGTTGTGTTTGTGACATGGTCACTTCTGCGCTTGTAGAAATTTTTTGGGTGTTTAATTTTATGTTTCGTAATGTGTACACCTATATTTTGTCCATTAAATTAATTTTGCTGCCTAAATTAAATTATGTTTATTATTTATTAATTTGTTTACTATAATGTATGTATATCGTTCGGGTACACCTACACTAAGCGAACGAACTTTACAAGCGATTATTATGTAACGTATGTTTTACTTGGCCTTACAGTAATCGATAACTGTCGACTGTCTGCTATAGTGACCCACTGGCATTACATTATCATGTTGCAATGTTACAGGAAGGCAAGAAGAAATTCGACAAGAAAACCGCCAAGTTCTGCCAGAGCCAAGAGCGCACGCTGGCGCTATCCACGAAAAAGCCCGAGACAGTCTTTCAAGAGGTCAGTTCATTTGCTTATACCTAATACCTACTAACTTCTGCACGCTTCGTGTGTGGACTTTACAAAATTAGCCATGATATTCGTAGCTTAGTTGGGTAGAGTGTCAGTCCTTGAAAAATCGCGGTATAGTATCGATCCTCGCTCGTAACAATGAGCTCCAATTCGTTTTTTGGAATTTATGTTCGAATAATAAAAATCATTACCATTGGCTTTTCAGTGAAGGAAAACATCGTGAGGAAACCTTTACACTCCTGAGAAGAAATTCAAAGGTGTGTGTGAAGTTTTGGAATCCGCACTGGTCCCGCGTGGTGGACTATGGCACATATCTCTGTAGAAGAGTAGGCCTGAGCCCCTGTAGTGGGGACGTATATATGATGATGAATTATAAGAGGAGTTTTCACCGCCGCCTGCTCATCTGCTGGTTGAAACTTGGCCACAAGATACATCTGTTACATAGAACAGTTTTCCGTTCAAGATTAGTAAAAGAATGATATGTATTTGGTATTTTTCTCAACGCGCATTGTTTCGTTTCGCTCAGTGATTATTTTCACAGCATTGTTGTGGAATGACGTGCTTGACTTCGTTTGGTCAGACCGCGTTTGTTCTTTATCTCACATTATGTTAAAAATTAACCTACATACAGTTTGAATTAAAGTACGTGCGTATGTAGTACGATTTCGTCGTGGCGATTCGTTCACAAACGTGTTTACTGAAAGTGGTGACGTACGCCTTTTTTGGCAAATTCCCTAGTGGAAAGTAGCAAATTCCCTAGTGAACAGTAGCAATTCCCTAGTGGAAAGTAGCAATTCCCTAGTGGAAAGTAGCAAATTCCCTAGTGGAAAGTAGCAAATTCCCTAGCGGCAAGTGGCAAATTCCCTCGTCGGTGAAGGAAGCTCTTGTCCAGCAGATTGGTGTATGATTAGAAAACTTTGTATGTTCGTCTGTTCCCTCCACAGAACGTGGTCTGTGGTTCTCTCATATCACCTAAACTACTCCTCTTACCTTGACAAATGACATGTTATTGGACGCCTCGTGTTTTTCCGCGGGTGAAAGGCTATATGACAACACATGAAATTTAATATGGCGACTGGTTGCTTAAAATACATCGTGTGTGGTATCAATTAAAAAGTCTTAATGAGTATATTCCGTATATTGAGTAGAGCGTCAGTCCTTGAACAATCGAGGTCTGGGTTCGATCCTGGCTCGTACCAGTGAGTTCCAATTTGTTATTTATGTAAGAATGATGAAAATCATTAACTTTTCTTTGGATTGGCTTTTCGGCGAATGAAAACATCGTGAGGAAACCTGCACACTCCTGAGAAGAAATTCAAATGTGTGTGTGAAGTCTACCAATCCGCACTGGTTTCGCGTGGTGGACTATGGCCCATACACTCTGTGTAGGAGAGTTGGTCAGAGCCCCTGCAGTTGGAACATATATAGGCTGTTGATGATGATGATGGTGTTGCAAGATAACATATAAAAGATCCAAACCAGCTTTCAACTAGGCTATCACCGCTCTATACGTGCTAGCGAGAGATATGAAACTAGCAGATACGTCACGACCCATGTGATAGCGTGTGTTACGCGCTGATTATTACCATTGCCACGGTCACACATGCACAGTTCTACACGTGAATTATTACATTACCTTATTCATTAGAGTCGTTGTAATAATATATGTGCGTTAGTTATTTGTGAATGAGTAAATTAACTCGTTCTGCTGGCCTCGGAAGTTAGACGAAATACTTTACGGTCCGTTTCAGTCCAACAAAAACCAATGTAAACAAATTGAACCATCATATCTCATAATCAGTAACACTAACAACGTTTTCTTATGTACAATCTTCAAATTCTAATGGGCTTAGTTTAGAACAGCGTTTCTCAAACTATGGGTCGCGACTAAACCTAATTAGCAAAATAAATTAAACTCATTGCGATTAAATTTAACTAAAATGGAAGTCGAATTTAAGCTAAAATGATTTTTAAAAAATAGGAACAAAATACGTCTGTATGATTGCAATAGCACTCACGCATAGAAATAGCTTCGTGTATTTCATCAAGGATTACAAAAAACCCAAAGAATTACAAATTTTCTTTTTTATTTAAGCTGTCATATATCAGCAGTTATGCCAGTTTGTTCCATATGATAGTTAAGAGGTGAGTCCCGAACTTGGAAGTTTTTGGTAAGTGGATCGCGGTTCAATCAACTTTGGGAACCACTGGCTTAGAAATACTTATTTTGTCACTATCAAGACTTTAGTCGTGTTTGGTGTTTGTTTATGGTTAATTTTATTTGGTTGAAACAAACTTTAGAACACCAGAAATTAAGTCAATGAATTCAAACGGTTCCTTCTCGGTAAAGACGGCTTAAAAGCGATGAACGAAAATGTTTTAGAGTTTAAAGGAAGGAAGCTGTAATTGAGGTGCTTTAAAAGTAATGTCTAAAACGAGTAGATTTTAACATCTGCTAGACTAATTGACGCCACTTTCGAATCTTTAATAAATATACGCAAAATGCCGATTACTGTCCAATGATAGCGGGATATGCTATTTCCTTTTTATACACGTCTCCAAAATAGAGAAAAAAGTACATTTGAATTTGGACTGTGATAACAATATCGAATTCATTGGCTCTGTCGTTAAAAGCGCGGGCTATCAATAGGCCAAGGACAGGAGAGGCCTGATTTTTCCTGGACTTTTTTTTAAATTAAAAATTAACTGATCTGTGTGTAGTGTGGATTATGGTCTCTATATCCTCGCTATTCCAACAAATAGTCATCTAAACAAAGTAATTCCCCAGTACAAGGAATTTTCTTGCCTTCTTAATTCAAATAGTGTTTTGCCATTTCAGCGCCACCGTCTTCTATCGGGTCTGTTTGGACAGTCATTTGCCAAGTGGCGGGGGGTATTAGACGTCGAGACTCCATCGTTGGTATGTTTCTGTCTGCGGCCCATCGTACAATCCGGCAGATCACGATGTGTCTGGTCATGTTGCGAAATGGCTGTAATAGTCACAATACATTGAAAGAGTCGTAGATCGATTCTAAGTGATTGATAATCCAACTGGGATGAAGGGCTGGACTAAGATTGTAATCTTAGTTTACTGCTAAGGCACACTGAAAAATAATTTGTAAAATTCACCAAGATACTCGTAGCACGTGCAATCTCTTTGTTAAAACCAGATGTTTTGAAAATGACTAAATATATACATAATAGAGACACCGTCATTTTGCAATATGCCTAGGAATATATGATCTGCCCAAATCGTCGATTGGACTGAGACATTCCTCAGATATTTTGGATAATTATGTTGGTGATTGGAAGTCTTTGAGTATGTGTCTGTCTGTATTAGAATAGATTGCTTTCGTTATGGGTCATTTGATTACGTGTATTTCGCTTCTTGTCGATAAAGTGCTTTGTGACTTTATTCTTGTTTTTCGGTAATCTTGAATTTTGTTCTTTGAGATGTGGCATGGTGGCGGCTTTCAGGAATGCTGAGGAGTGTTTAAGTGTTATTTGATGTCCTAAACCCCCTAGGGTCTTGTCTATCACTCTGTGGTACGTCATGTCTCATTATTACGACGACAAACCAAATTTTTTATACCTCATTAGAGGTATAAAAAATTTGGTCTAAAGAGGTCTAAAGAGGCGATGATGTGGTCTAGGATGGTTTACGGTTGCCTAGAAATAGCCTATTCACTCTCCCGGTTGTAGAGCTCGGAAAACACAGAAGCCGACAGTGAATTCCACTCCTTAGCTGTACGCATAATTATTGAGAAGCAGAACGCTTCGTGCGGAATGGTGTGTTCTTTTGGTTGACCGATTGAATAAAGCGGAATTAGGTTGTGTAGTTCGATCGACCATCCCCGAAATGAAGCCTGTAAAAGGCCGACTTTTGTCGTCCTCCCTTATGCATTTGGTTTACCACTGAACCGAGCTTTACATGAGTGGACTCCGCAAGGAAGGTAATGTAAATTGTTGATTGCGGGAAGATGTGTGTTATCCATAGGCAGATCTTGCTGCCGATTTCCTGATTTTTTCACTATCTTTTTTATCACACTCAACTATCTTTTCAGTGACGTATGCCATTAACTGCCACTTTTTGATATAATTCACAGCTTCTTGTCTTCTGTTAGTTATTCTCTATATCATGTACCTTTTCCCTTATAATAAGGATGTTTTTTTTTCAATATTGAAATCTTTTAATGATACCTGACTCCTTAGGAGATAATCCGTCTAGAAACAGAACGGGCGGACATCGGATCCATAGGAATAGGGCTCCGTTAGGCACTCTTTGGGCAAGGAACCCTAAAAAATTCGCATCTTATCTGATGTTAAGTGACCACCAAGAAAAAGTCTTAAGCCAATGAGGCGCAAATGGTTCTGCTGCCTTTCATACCGAGACGCAGTGCTGTTAACACAGCTGTTTGGCGTCTGACCTATATAACATGGTATAGTAGCTAGCTAGGCGGACAACCAAACCGAGTACTAATAGGTACCAACACTGGGAATCGAACCCGGGACCTCTGAATCGTTAGTCCAAAGTAACATCAAAAATAAAAATCAAACCACATACATTCACGGTTTTGTTTGATAAACATGAGAGTTGAAATAACTAGCCTACATATGTAGTGGGCTATTGCTATCCGCCATTAACTCTACCTTCGCTGACAGATATTGTGCAGGCTCGAATTTTTCGCTGGCTCCGAACTGAGCTAAAATCGTACCATAATAAATAAATGAAAGTATCTGTCTGTCTGTTGAATTTTATTTGCATACTAGACATTCCATAATATATATTGCCCGTGGGATGGGAACACTTTAGCGACATAAAACCTAGCCTATGTCCCTCTTTCTACCACCCACAAAGAGCGAGAGAGAGACAGAGTTACTCCCGCTTACAATAAGAGCTATAAACTTATAAATCAAGAGTATCCCTTTGATGATGTGTAACAAACACAAAGAAAGGATTCTAAATTCCATCTTTAAGTAGGTGAAAAGGGTGTGAAGTTATATGAGGCATAAACCACTTGGATCCGAACTTTTAAATTTGGAATACCGATCCCATTGATGATGTAGAGTAATAACCGCAAAGAAAGGATTCTAAATTACATCCTTAAGTAAGTGAAAAATGGTGGGAATTTTACTTGAATTTAAGAAGTCCATCCGATTTAGATATCCATTACTAGCTGAATATAGATATCAAAAAAATAACATCGTAAACCCTCAGGCGGACGCTGCAATGGACATGGCTGAGCGTGACTTCTGCCAGGCCTCGCTGGAGTACGTGTTCCAACTGCAAGCTGTCCAGGAACGGAAGAAGTTTGAGCTCGTGGAGACGCTGCTGGGGTTCGTGTTCGGCTGGTGGACCTTCCATCACACGGCGCATGATGTCCACGCAGACGCGGAGCCCAGGGTCAGGGATCTCCAGCTACGGATACAGCGGGTGAGGATTACGGTGCACGTTACTCCGAAACAAAGCCAAATATAAAATAATTCATCCTCACGTTACGTGTATGGGAGCTACAAAAAAAATATTTTTCAATATTTTATTTTACAACATTGCTGACGTAATTAAGATGTATGTCCATACCAAATTACAGCTTTCTACTCGTAGTAGTAAGAGTCTCTGAGCTAAGCTGCGGTCGGACAGAGCGAAACTATAGAGGTTCCTTGTTTGACTACAGAACCCTGAGATAGAGAGAGAGAACCCATATTTTTGGGGAAGGTTTTAGGCCTGTGTTGTAATCGTGCATAACAGTTTTTGCTTTTTTTTAAAAGTACAATACGATTATGTAACAAAATTGTATTCATGTTTTTAAATCAAATCTATTTATTCAATTAATAAAACTTAGGTACATTTATAGTTGTTAAAGATTGGATAGAGATCGGCTAAGTTTTGATTTGCAATGGGTGTAAAATAAATTATAGTCAATGGAAAAATACAAATATAAGAACAAAATACACCAAGTAATATATCAAATTATTTCAAATCAAGTCAGTACTAATAATATAGTTTTCATGTATCTATTTCAATGATGCTTTAATAAATGCTTTATAGATATATATATTGACATCACTGATCGTTGGTGTATTGTTTAGTAAAACTATAACGGTGTAACTTTGTTTAGGGGGATACTTTGGTGACGAAGTCGGTCTATTGTAGTATCTTTGTAACCTACTTCAAAGAAGGACTTTTTTTGAAATGTTTGTTGCCTCAGAACTTTTGACTGGGTGAACCGATTTGAATGATTCTTTTTTTATTTGAAAGGTGGTGCTTCCCGTGTGGTCTCATTTCAATTTGGTCCAGTTCTGATATAAATCTTAAAATTGCCTTAATAAAAGTAGGCTTTAAGGGCAATTGAAGTAGGTTTCCAGTTCTTTTTGAACGCATTTACTTGTCGATTTTTATTTCAGTGAACAGTTTTAACCTATTGCTATTACTATTTCAAACGGTATCCGTTACTTGTATAAATGGTATAATATACTCATAATACAATAAACCATTATAAGGGAACATCGCGATTAATCATGAATATTTTTTTGAGTATTCATCATACTATGAAAATCTTCGTATGTAATTTGTTCCAGCTGTTTTGACTATGAATTGATAGGTCAGTACAGTCGGCTTACTTTATATATTATGTAGACTAAGAGATTTTATTTGATGAATATTTTATCCAACAGGTGGACAACCTATCAACACAATCTTCCACAATACGTCTGCGTAGGTCTTCCAGCTTTTTGTTTGCAATTTGATTTTGTTTAGTTTCTAAAACCACACACAATTTGACAGCTTTAGCGAATAAAGCCATTTTAAATCATAATTACTTTTAACGTTCATCGCTGCTTACGTTTTACTTTATTATTATTTGATGATAGTGTGAAAATTTTGCAATGAACTATTTTTACTATGAAAAGAGCGTCGAATGAATCAATATTAGTTTTGTAACCGCTTATTAATTTTGTAACTTATTATTGATCAGGTATCAATGATGATGATGATACAAATGATCAGGATTTAAGTTGATACTCCGTAATCAAGTTTTGTGAAAATAATACTTGCTTCGTGATTTTGTTTACATTTAAAAGCTGGTCTTATATATATAAAAATTCTCGCACTTTTATACTTGCTCGTTCATTCATTCGACTTGCTCTTGTAAACATATTTCAATGATTTTATTGCCTTAATTTGATATAGATGAAATGACCGACGAAGCTGAAGAAAATTTGCACGTGATCACATGTTTGTCCGAGTGAGCGTCATATTAATAGTGGCATGCGTTTGAAATTGTTTCTTTTGTAAATTAATTATTAAAGACAGACTCTGATGTTGCAATCATTAGTAATGTTATGGATATTACGTGTTAAATTTATTTATTTTGCCATTTGTACCATACAAGCAATTATATGATTGATCACTTTTTCAAAACTATCGTAACTAGCTATTAAATAGGCTTAGATGGTTTCGTAACCTTTGCTGTTTTTTTCCTAGTTATGAAAGCATAGATGATGTATATATTGTATCCCTATTTAATAATTAGTTACGAAATAGTAAAAATAACATTGTATTACTATTTATTTATTTAATGTAGTTGAATCAGTCAATATAACTAAAGTCACGGAGTTATCCATGTCTCATGTTGGTAGTCAGTCACTCAACATATTTATTTGTTTTATTATATGTAAATATGATGATATAATGTAAATAATCATGATCAACTGTATAAATCCACTGTTGGACATTACCGTCCCTCAAAGATCGTCACGCCCGACTTTCCACGAATCATTCAAATGTTTAATATGTAATAATAATTAGGGTTTTTAGGAGGGATTTCTGGTTAAAGACATTTATTTTCTCAAACCTTTTTGTCCGATAACCGGTGGGAAGTAAAGGTTCTCGAGTAGCGACCACGTACCGGGAAACGTCTACCAGGCCGTCCCCCTACTAGATAGACTGACGACCTGGTTAGAGTCGCAGGGAGTCGCTGGATGCAGATGGCTCGGCACCGGTCGATGTGGAGTACCACGAGGGAGGCCTATGTCCAGCAGTGGACGTTTCCCGGCAGATGATGATGATGATGATGATTTTCCCAAAAAGATTACACTTCACTTCGTGAATTAATTAATAAGTATATTTAAATATTCCTGTTAAATAAAGTATTTATTTATTAATGACGAAACAAACAGTCATAATTCACATTTTCTAAACAAAAGTGAAAGATGTACTAATTAAACTAAAGTTTCATTCATGATTACTAACTATAACATAATTTAACTACGCATGACGGAAACTTAATCTAAACATACGAACTCAAATTAATGGGTATTTATCTGAATAATTAGTATAGCAATTTTTTTTATTGTCAATAATAATAATTACGAAACCTGCAAATAAAACAATATAGATTTACTATACATATGTGTATTATATCCATATATTTGCTAATGATTCTTACATCTCATGTTTTGTAACTGGTTACTAAATGTGAAGTAAGCGATACTGAATGTTTGTGTTTTGTGTGCAGACGCGGAGTAACTTCGAGGAGACGAGCAAACAGACCGAGTCGCTCATGAAGAAGATGATGGAAGTGAGGCAGATGGTGAGGATATACGTTGACCTTTTGACTAGTTGGCCGACTGCGCCGAAGGCAAACGGAGCTAGCTATTTTAGCTAGATTATAAAAAAGGGTGTTAAAAACGGCGGACCTCCACCCGTATACTGATGATAATACATATTCTGATGTTATATACATTGCACCAAGCGTTTCGCTTCCACATTTACTATGCGTACAGCTAAAACATGGAATTCACTACCGGTTTCCGTGTTCCCCGAAAATTACATCTTCAAACGAAGAGTAAATAGGCACCTTCTAGATCAACGCGTAACATCGTCAACAAACCGTAACATTGTGGTCAAGCGTTAATCAATAGTTTATATAAAAACCTGGTGGAATGAGAGTAAACGACCTTAGGTTGGAAGCGTGCTTAGTTGGAAGCCGCATCATCATCACTTACCTAAAATACTACACAGAACTTAACGAATAACATTCAAACTGAATAGCCTACTGACACACACACAATTATCACACGACAGCGAACATTTCAAAGCAATTTAAAGGTATTTTTTCGAAGGTTATTATATTTAAAAAAAAACGTTTCTAAATAGATCGAATCGCATGTCAAAAATATATAATGTATGTTTTCTAAATAATGAATACTGCATAAGATGAAAGCCAAGTACATGCATTGTGTAGTGAAAACAATATGTAAACATTATGGATGTTGTTTCAGAGTAAAGAGGAAGAGTGCACTGAGGATGGAGGGAACGCGGCGCGGGCTGGGTACCTGTTCCTCATGGAGAAAAGTAAGTCTCCAGTCATACCAGGGGAAAAAATCCTCTTGTCCCACACACAATAACACCAACTAAGATGAACCCATTGTTTCCTACTGTACTTTTATTTATTTATTAATGAAGATCAGAATCAAGACGTGGTAGCTCAGTTGGGTAGATCGTCATTCCTTGAACAGTCGAGGTCTGGGTTAGATCCTGGCTCGTACCAATGAGTTCCAATTTGTTATTAGCAATTTATAATACGAATGATAAACATCATCATTTACCATTGGCTTTTCGGTGAAGGAAAACATCGTGAGGAAACCTGCACACTCCTGAGAAGAAATTCAAATGTGTGTGTGTGAAGTTTACCAATCCGCAATGGTCCCGACCCACGCTATGTCCCATGCACTCTCTGTAGGAGAGTAGGCCTGAGCCCCTGCAGTTGGAACATATATATAGGCTATTGATGATGATGATGGTGTTGCAAGATGACTTATAAAAGATTACTTGACGTGATGAGAAATCAGTCGATGTTTGCAAGAAAAACGCCATCCATCCATAGAACCATCATTTGTGTCTGCTTAATTATTCATACGTTTTATGTACATTGTATGTATTCTTATTGAAATTAGTATTATGTATTTGTTATATTTATGTATTATTATATTCATGAAAGGCTTCCCTAGCTGTTCAACACCCAGCCCAAACACTTGAGGAGCATTGCTATGTTTGACGATGTAGAATAACATTAAAGAATAATTCCCACGTGGCCAAAAATGTGGGTGGTTACGCAAAAAGGGACAACAAGAGAAAATAATTGATTGCGAGTAAACCGCGTTTAATTTATTATTACATTTAAAAAAAAAAACTATGGCACCGAAAACCTACAGAATCTAAATTTACGTAAACACATAAACCGTTTCCAACCCCTTCAGGTCCCTTTTTGCGTAACCACTCACAAATAATAAAATGTACATGCCTAACTGCCTCCCTTCACAATTTATCACTTGACATTGGACAAGTGTCAGTTATTTCTTTTCAAATTCTTATTCTTTTCCTCTATGCTTGTGTATTTTTTTAAACTAATTCCGTATACAATACTGACAAACTAATTTATTAAAAAAATGAATCTTTTATAAAAAAATTCTATTCAATCTAATTAATTCACAGTTTTCTTAAACATAACAAAATATGCTAATTAACTTAAATTAAAATGTATATATCATTTTTCATTGTTCGTTTGTCTGAATATTTCCTTCAATAAATTTTTTAAACCAGTTTTGAAAATAGACGAGTGTCTTTTTTTGTAAATTATGTGTTTTGCACTTGTCCTTCATCTTACCTGATGGTAAGTGACCGTACATGACATACCGGATCACAACGGTGATATTAGCACTATTAGGCAGTAGACTTAGGTAACATGGTGGTAGCTAGCCAGGCTGACATAATTTGGCCCTACCACCAACCAAACGAGTATCGATAGCCCCCACTGTGAATCGAACCCGGGACCTCTGGATTGTTAATCAAACATTTAGCCGTTAGGCCACGGAGTCGGGTAATCTTTTTACTAATCAATTGAGTATTTATTACAGAGGCATTTGGTACAACGTGGAGCAAGCACTACTGCTCGTACGAGAGGGGGTCACAAGTATTCTCCATGACCCCATATAACCAGATAAATGTTAAATCGGTGAGTACATAATCTATATACACTCATCTCTTTAAATATTGATTGATAATTCAATAATAGACGACATTGCAAAATTTTAAATTGATCTAACGAAAACGATTTCGAAATCGAAAAAAACGAGTCAAAATTTTCTCGATAGTGATTTCGGAGAAAACCGTAATGTTATGACAACTCGCAAATGACGTCACACATCTGATACTATAAATCTATCGAACGTCAACCCACACACACACCACCCGCGCTATTCCAAACCCATGGGATAGACCAGCTAGAGGAAACGAAACTATGTGCCCTATCTCATGTGACTAGTAATATACTTGAGGCGCAAGACAGCGGAATGTGTACCATACTGGTTTTATTAGATTTTTCTAGAGCGTTCGACTCAATAAATATCTCACTTCTTTTGTCAAAGTTAACGTATTACGGGTTTGACGTACCTACTGTGAAATGGTTTGATAGTTACTTAAGTGACCGTTTTCAGTATGTTGAACTTCAAGGAAATAATGGTTCTTCATCGAAGTCTTCTCTTAAATCAGTGACTCGGGGTGTGCCACAAGGTTCCATTTTAGGACCATTACTTTTTATTATATATACTGCTGATATAGTGAAGTGCATAAGGTACTGTAGGTACCACATGTATGCAGACGATTTGCAACTATATTTTTCGTTCAGACCTGGTGAACTAGACCAAGCATTACAATTCATAAACGACGACCTGTCTAGAATAAGCAAATGGGCTTACCAAAACCATCTCATCCTTAACCCAAACAAATCTAAATTTATGATTTTAGGCACTAAAAACCAACTATCTAAAGTGGTCACTATGACACCTAAGGTTGTAGTAATGGGAAACGACATCGAACAGACAAGCGAAGCGCGAAATCTCGGAGTCATTATGGACGCGGAATTACGTTTTGAAACCCATGTGTTGGAGATAGCGAAAAATTGTTTTTACCGGCTTAAAGTGTTGTATAAAGTTCGAGATTATCTCAGTATCCCACTCCGTATGAAACTAGTTGAATCACTTATTTTGTCGAAATTCAATTATGCAGATACAGTGTATGGCCCTCGCCTTCTGAAAAAAACTCAAAACGTGATTCAGCGGGTCCAGAATGCCTGCGCCCGCTTCTGCTTTAAGATTCCGCCTCGAACTCATGTACGAGGGGCATACCGAAAAGATCGGTAATCGAGTACTTTCGATTTAATTAGATTAAAAACTCTTTTTGATGAATAAACACTGGTTAGTTGAAAATCGAATACAATTGACAGAATTAAAAAAATTTTTTTTTTTAAAGAACAATATCAGTTTGAAATTGATAGGTCGATAAAAAAATGGAGCTTACAAGAGAAAGTTTCCGTGCCATAATTTTTTACAACTTTCGACGAGGATTATCTCAGGGACAATGTCTCGCTGAGCTTATATCTATATACAAGAGTGAAGCGCCTAGCCAGACGACAATATATCGCTGGTATTCTGAATTCCGGCGTGGACGTGCTTCTCTTGGCACCGTACCTTCCACAGGCCGGCCAAAAACAGCGGTTACACCAGAAAATGTCGCTGTTGTGCGCCGAATGATACAGGATGACCGACATATTACATATGAGCAGATTCGGGCTACTTTAGGGATAGGTATGACTGCGATACAAACTGTTTTACATGGTGAACTGGGAGTGAGAAAGCTAGTTTCCCGCTGGGTGCCCCATAATTTGTCCGAAGAGCAAAAGGCGGCTCGTGTCAATTGGTGCCGGTCTACTCTGCAACGCTTCAACGGAGGAAAGTCAAAAGCAGTTTATAACATTGTCTCTGGTGATGAATCATGGATCTATTCATATGAGCCAGAAAGAAAGCATCAGTCGGCTGTCTGGGTCTTCGCAGGTGAGATCAAGCCAACAAAAGTTGTCCGCTCTCGCAGCGTATCGAAGAAAATGGTCGCTTCGTTTGTCGCGAAAACAGGACATGTAGTCACAGTTCCCTTAGAGGAACGGAGAACGGTTACCGCTGATTGGTATACAACGGTTTGTTTGCCACAGATGATATCCGAACTCCGTAGAGGTAACCCGAAACGACGCATAATCCTCCATCACGATAATGCGAGCTCTCACACCGCTCAGAAAACAAGCGAGTTTTTGAAGCAGGAAAACGTTGAATTAATGGATCATCCTCCATACAGCCCTGATCTGAGACCCAATGATTACTTTACATTCCCTAGAATCAAAGATTTATTGCGTGGTCAGCGGTTTCAAGGTCCAGAAGAAGCAGTGGAAGCATACAAATCGACGATTTTGACCATGTCAACTTCGGACTGGAATTGCTGCTATAATAATTGGTTCGAACGAATGCAAAAGTGCATTAACTGCAACGGAGAATACTTCGAAAAGCAATAAAAATAAATTTAGTTATTTCCTGTATGTATTGTTTTATATTCCCGATCATTTCGGTATGCCCCTCGTAACACCGTATCTAAAAAATGCAAATGTTCTTAAGATGTCAGCAAGGCGTTACCTACACTTTGCAACCCTCCTTTTCGGAGTTATAAATACACGGAAACCACTGTATTTACACGAAAAACTTACTTGGTTACGCCAAAGTCGCCTTGGTCTCCTTGCTATCCCTGCACACAAAACTGCAGCATTCCGGGGTAGTTTCAAATATGCTGCCGCTAAAGTCTGGAACACCATCCCACCACCCTTACGTGATTCTAGATCCGTAACCAGCTTTAAGCAGCAATTGAAGCTGCTTATGCAAAAGTCACATACCGAATATATAATTATTTAAGGATCAATTAGTAGTTTATTATATATATATATATTTCACCCCTTGCATATTTTTTATTTTATTTTTATTAAAATTTTATTAATGTAATTAGATTAGTAATGTAATTAGTTCTTTTGTATGTATGTATCGCACATCTCACTTAAGGGAATGTAAACAGATTGTTTTTTGTTTTGTTTTTTGTGATGTTTTTTGTTTTGTTTTATGTATGTATACCAATGAGTAGGAGCCAGGTCCAGCTGAAAACCAGCGCTGTGGCTCTAGCTGCAGCACATGCTGAGCTGGTCGCCTTTTCGGCAACAAATTTTGTATTCCTTTCCTGTTTATGTATACTTATATTCTGTGCCGAATAAAGTCTTTTGAATTTGAATTTGAATTTGAAAAAAAAAAACTATTTTTCATTTGTCATGTTTGTCCAAGGACCGTGTTGTCTTTTGTTCGATTCAGAGACCCCAAAAACAAAATTCCAAAAGTTTAAAAAATTTATTTTTAAGTAGTGCCACCACTGTCCTTTTTAAGTAATTATTTTAAATCTTTAAAGACCTTAAGATCAAGTAAAACCTTTGTTTAAAAAAGGCTAGCAGGAAGTGGGCGAAGTTCTAATAGACGGCATTCATCCCCCAATCCTCCACCCTTAGAGGTAAAATAATATCTTCAAATTCAAATGGGACATTACTCGAGATATAAGCCTAGACGATACCTATTTTCCCCTTTTTGGAAGTCGGTGGAAATTTGAAACTTTCAACGCTTTAATTTAAAAAAATCCATTTAAATCGACTATGTTGGTGTATTGTTGTAACAGACATCAGGGCAAGAGAGCGTGGTGCTGCGCGGAGCGCGCGCGTGCGCCGAGGTCGGGGAGCGTCGGTTCTGCTGGGAGGCGGTGCCCGCGGAGAGGGAGCGGCCCGCACTCACGCTGCAGGCCCTCTCAGACAGGGACCGGGTCGCGTGGCTGCGGGCCATCGCCCAACACATACCGCTCAACGACGCCACACACACCGCTGACATCATACCGGTCAGTATACTACAACTGTTAGATATATAGTTGTACACAAACTCTCACAAGGCATTCCTAATAGTAAAGGCAGTGTAAGTGATACAAGTGTTGCATTATGCGTCATATTACCCAGCCGCGTACTGTTGCAGCAATCATCACTTGACCATCTCAAACATTACTCATTACCTCCGCATCACTCAAGTGGACGTGGGTTTGATCCCCAGTAGAAGTACCTATCGATACTCGGTTTGATCGGCATTTTCTATGTCCGCCTGGATAGCTACTACCCTGTTACCTAAGTCTGTCGCTAAACAACAGTGTTATAGCATAGCATGTTGATATATAGGCAATCAAATATATAGGCTCATGTACAACATTAAACTTATACAGACTCAATAGTGTGGCTTAGTAGTAGGGCACAGGCCGGACACAAAAAACGTCGTGATATCAAGCACACATCGAACGGATGACGTTTGTATAAACGCGCATGCGAAAGCGCATTTGAGTCCGTTTTTTGCGGGGGAGGTGAGGAATCGCGGATTGGTGGGAGGCGATAAATGCCCGCACTGTACGTAGTACACACTACATTAATCTGTTACAGGGTTCGTTTGAATGAAGTTGAAATATGTAAACGTGTATTCCCTGTGTTCAGATAGTACCGAGCATAGATGACGACACGGAATGTGCACTGGATGAAGCCGGGTTCGAGTTCGTGCGACGGATCATCGCGGAGCTGGAGGCGCGGGGGCTGGACGAACAGGGACTGTACAGGTACGACCAAAGTCGTGGCATGGTCCACATGCGTTCATGGAAACTATTACTCTAACGGCTTCCGTTACGCAGTTGTCTGAGCGCTAGACTCACGCACAACACACGCACAGGTCCCGGGTTCAATTCCCGGTGGTAACATTGTTAAACATCATTTTGTTAGTCACGTTAATCCGTTGTTCCCGGTTACTATGACCGGTACTACGACAGGTAGTAGCTACATGAGACATGTCAGAGGACTGTGGCGGATCAACAACTCAACTCAGGTTTTGTGAGGTCGGTTATCGACCTTACCACCTTCACGATAAGATGCTATTAAAATAAGTTCTGCTATTATAAGTACTACTGCTCGGCTTCGCCTCGTGCCGATAAACACCTCGACTATAATATATCTACATACATATTATTATATCTCGTCCACAGACTGGCAGGAGTAGCATCTAAGGTGTCTCGTCTGGTATCGATGGCACGGGACCCGCGACGACTGCCGGCCGCGCTCGCCGACCCCGTAGAGTGGGACAGCAAGACTCTGACGTCAGCGCTCAAGAGCTACCTGCGCGCGCTGCCGGACAGACTGCTGCCCAGAAGACACCATAGACAGTTCATAGCTGCCGCAAGTGAGTTATAATGTCCGTGGATGTAAATCTCTAGAAATAGTTTATTGCAGTAAATGTGGTGGTTTGCTCGCAGGCAAAGATGTTACGTCATTATAAAAGTACAGCACGTTTAGCCATATTAATGGCGTACAAAATATTTAATTAATGTTGATGCTATTTAACTGATCTACTATATTTTGTCTATTGTTTATCCATTATATGTATGTATATGTATATATATATATATATATATGTAGCACCACTTACCTAGGAAGAGATCGCTCTTAGCGATATGGCCGCCTTCATTGTACCTTTTATGTTCTTTTCTGTTTTGTTTTGTGTGTATGTGTGTGCAATAAAGTTTATTTGAATTTGAACATCTGCAACTATTTATTTGGAAAGGCTTTACATTGCGGACATTGTATAAATGAGTGAACGAGGGTGCCACTGCTGCTCTATGGCTTCTCAAGACTGTATCATTTTGTCAGAATGTGAACGTCGGAGCGACCGCGTGGCTGCTCTGCGAGCTATACTCCCGACGCTACCGCCGCCCCACCTGGAAATGCTCAAACTAGTCGTGGCACATCTTAAAAAGTAAGTATCAACGCACAAGACACTTGTATTTGGCTTCTGCTATAACAATTCTCAAGTGTGTATGTGTTAGAGAGAGAAAGCATACACCTGTATAATAGGGTCGACTTTGCCAGGTATTACGTCTTCACCATGTCTTTTGTAAAGTAGTTTTGGCTAATTGTCAAAAAAAAGCTAGTAAAATATATGGCATTTGTCCACGACTTAGAAAAGTATCCCACGGGAACTACATGCTCGATCGAGATAAAATGTAGCCTATCTTATTTTGCTGACCTTAAACTACTTCTATACAAAAAATCAAGTCATTCTGACCCTCCATTACCACGGAAACGAAGGAAAAACAAATTATCTTTCGCATTTCTAATATTTGTATAGATTCTTTACATATAAAGAATGCCTATTCAATTTAAGTGTATTTGCGGAGCGTTACTGCTGTAGTTGCCAATAAATATTCTGTGCTGTCTATCTATGTGAACTAGGGTCACCGACATAGCTCGACGAGTCAGTGAGCTGAAGTGGACAATAGGCAGGCCACGTCGCTCGAAAAACGGATAACCGATAGGGAGTAAAAGTTCTGTAGTGGCGACCACGCACCTGGCCGTCCCCCTACTGGACGGACTGATGACCTGGTTAAGGTCGCGGGGAGTCTCTGGATGCAGGTGGCTCGGGACCGGTCGATGTGGCAGACTATGTAGAAGGCCTATGTCCATCAGTGGATGTTCCCCGGTTGATGATGATGATGATGACTCTGTGCTAGTGTGGAAGAAACTTACCTAGTATTTCTGTGTCAGCGTGTCGTCTAAGAGCGACAAGAACCTCATGTCGTCGTCGAACCTGGCGGTGTGCTTCGGCCCGACGCTGCTGCGCGCTGACACCGACTCTGTGGCGTCCATCCTAGAGCTCAAATTCCACAACGTGCTGGTGGAGACCCTGCTAGATCACTACGATGAAATATTCGAGGCGCCCGCGCAGAACAACGCCAGCGCCCACAACGGCGTCATCAGGTCAGATTATTCATAATTTTTTCAATCTATTTATTTGAGGGTTTTTATACTATCCATGACAATATCGTATCCAATTATTGTTATACTATTAAACCTTAAGCTAAGTATTATATCTATTGGGCCCCGCTTAAGAGAAGAGAGTAGCGTCGACCAACCTGTATACAGGGCTATGTCAAAAATATTATTCATTACTTCTTATATCTTTTATCTTCATATATCTTTAGGTGGATCCTAATTTATCCATTGAGGGATTTATTTATATATATAAAGCTAACAATTACTACACTCCAAAATTACGAACCGGGATCGTTTTTCCCAATATATCTATTGCGATTTGTATCTTGCAATTTTTCGTCTCATACTCAATGGAGAAAGCGAGACATAAGAGAAAAAGTTGCTTTTCCGACTTCAACGCTTGTCGCCTTCGAAAAAGTGGGCTCTACCCAAACTTTAGTTGACCATAGTTTTGCACTATTCACGACACGGATAGTGTTCAGTAACCTAGATAGTAGATCACATACCGAGAAACGTGTACCGGAACGTCCCCCTACTAGATGGACCGACGCCCTAGTAAAGGTCGAGGAGAGTTACTGGATGCAAGTGACTCAGGACCGGTCAATGTGGCATACCATGGGGAGGCCTATGTCCAGCAGTGGACGTTTCCCGGCTGATGATGATGTGGCCTAGATTACAGTGCGAACGTGGTGCTAGCAACACACAAAAATACTTTCGTATTAATTTTATTTAAATGTATGTATGTACTTTATTGTTAGACGTTACGCAGCTAATGGTCGCTAGATGGCGTTTTGAACAATACAAAAAAGTAGTGTGTAAAAATGAAAATTGTGATTTACTGTGAAGTTGCATGTTAATGATACTCATTTCACGACAATAAAATCCGGTGTCCTATTTTTAGGTAGCTACTGCACAAAGCCAGCTATTCTATTTTAAAAGATTATGGCAGCAGAAATGTAGGGTTGAACTACGTCTTGCAGCATCGAATCGCACTTTCCTATGCTGTTACTAGAGCGGGAGTGCGACTGCACGCGGCGGAATCAACGCGAATGACGGTCCTGAATGACAGAAAAGGATAAAAGGACAGGAAAGTTCAATTCGGTGCTGCTAGATGTAGTTCAACCCTTAGTCGGAAACTTTTATCGTTGAAATCACTTAAACTAACATTCATTCAACTTGTTGCACAAAATACTTATTATCGTGTATGTACACGCGACCACCGTTTCAACAAGTATCAACAAATCGTGACACCGTTATGAAATCAAATTTTCAATTCGAACCGGGACGCATGGGTTAAGCAGCCGCCCAAATGCACGTGTTCAATGAAAAAAGGAAACAAACAAAAATAAGAGCAGGATTCAGAGCTTCAACGTGCGCGGGCGCCACGTGCGCCAGTTTCCGCCTCCGATTAGGGTGTCCATATCCTATAGGGTGACAGAGGCCTAATTTTTTAACGAAAATATTTCTTCGGTTAAACATTATATCATGTCTAAGAATTCAGACAATACAACTAGACAACTTCTGTAATATTTAAACTTAAATATATTGGGTTTGACACGTTTTAGGAGTGTTTGTATTTTAGGCTTGTTTTCTCTATGGCTATTGGCTCAACAGTATCTTCGATTACTCGATATTAAAGTCTCTCTAAAGCCTGCAGCTAAATTACAGAATTAATATGGCGTACAATTTCCCGGAATACAATATGAAAAATTATATTGACTGCGCACTAAACGATTTTCGGGTCTATTTGGCGGGGCTCGGGAGGGGAATGTCATTGCGAACGCGTGAAGGCACGTGATTGGCAGAACAGTCCCCTCTTGCGCCCCTCTGTCACCCAAGATACGCGAACTAATCCTCACTATGCCCATTATTGTTCAAGTTGTTTGCCGGGAACTATACTTCGTAAAAAAGGGACGTTCACCGCCTCCCGCCTGACTCAGAAAATGACGGATAACAGCGCGTGCTACTTACACATACACGTGTATACAAACGTCATCCGTTCGATGTGTGCCGATATCACGACATTTATTCCAAGTGTCGGTCCTGTGGCTAAATGATGCTATCATAAATAACAGTCCCAAGTAATCCGTTAAAACCAGGACGCGTGGCTACATTACCACTGGCCGCGCCGAACCTTGTTTTTGTCTGTGCGCTTATTACCTTCGAGTTCGAGTGTTGAAAAAATTTATTAAATTTAAATTATACGCAAGGTGTGCCTTAAGGATACGTACCTGGCCAGATATAATGGACGAATGGAGTTGATGTGTGTACACGTTTACAAAACCTTGTTATTTGTTAACAATATGTTGGTAGGTAGCAGTTAGCACGAATGAGTGCTTACACGTAATACTCAATCTATGATTTAGTTTTTTAACCCTCGACGCAAAAGAGGGGTGTTATAAGTTTGACTCCAATGTCTGTGTGTACGTCTGTCTGTGGCATCGTAGCGTTCGAACGGATGGACCGATTTTGATGGTGTTTTTTTTACGTGAAAGCTAGTTTGCTTGCGGTGGTTCTGTTTGGTAAAAATCGATTGAGCAGTATCAGATAATCTGAGGTATTTTCGGCTTAAAATAGAATATATTTTTTGCGTAGTTTTTTAAATATTTAATTTTCTTGTCTTAAAGGTCTTTCACTGCTTAACATTCGAAATACAATCAAAGTACGTTGTATGCAGGCATGAAAGCTGTCACTTTGGTCGTATATATTCTTACGGCAATATTTTTTTTGTCTGTCATTGTCATTCTAGTGGTACGCAAGGTGTGCCCTTGGAGCTGAGGGGCGGATGAAGGTGCTGGTTGTGTGCGTATAGCTGGAGATTGTTATTGTACTAAGCTCTCGAATGATGTAAATTGGAAATATGGCCGGATTTCTGAACTCCAGTTTCCAACTCATCTATTTGCAACAAAATGAGATTTGGGTGTACGTAGTTACAGACTCAAGAAGACGTTATTTTGCTAAAAGAGACATTTCAAATCTGCTACTATATGCGGACTATATAAAAAGTATCAGCTTTTTTTTAGTATGATGTTTTGCAGTCCTTGAAAACGTTACACGACATTTTATTGACGCTATCTTGAATTTAGGCTCAAGTATTGCTTATTTTTATTTTGTGAGTATTTAATGTTTTTGTATATATAAAAAACTTCACCAAAATATACCTAAATAGTAATAAAATGACATTCACTCTGCGTGAGTCCTGCGTTTTAGAAACACGAAAAAACAAACAAACTGTGACAATTTAAAAAAAGCTTCTTTGCGATTGTGAACATTGCAGGTTTCTATTTATTAGAGTAATTTCGACTTATGCCTATTGTAGTTTAATAATATTATTAACTTTTATGGTTTTAAAAGGTTATTTCGAAATTAAAATTTTGACGAGTTTACGTTAATTTTATCGAATTATGTTTATGGTTCTTTACGAGTTAAGATAAAGATATGAGGAAATATATGCCTTACTTTGATCTCAGGATTTTCTAAGTCCTATAGCATTTCAACAAAATGTCAGTTTATTTCAGAAAGTATTTTGGTGTTAGTGATAAATAAAATCGAACGTCTGACAACTATAGCTTGAACTGGTCCACCTCGAGGTACATTTTTTTTGTCTGTGCGCTCATTAGGTCCCAGGTGGCGCGCAAGGTGCAATGCAAGGCAACTCTGATATAAACCTGACGAAATGTGAGGGTCTCTTATGCTCTAAAGAAGGTATGGATGCAAAATGCAATTTTTGATTGTATTGTATTATAATGAAGTACTTTACATACATGCTGTGGAATTTTTTTTTTCGTTTCTGAGGAACGAACTAGGGACATCTTAGAGAGCCTTAGTAGATGCGCCGATGTTATATGGATTTACACTTGGCCTTCATCTCACCTGGTAAACGTGCGCACCCAGAAACTTCAAGTCTTTCATACCGGAACACAACAGTGCTATTGACACTGCTGTCTGGCGGCAGACTTAGGAAACATGATAATAGCTGGCCAGGCGGACATCGATTTTTTTAAATGAGCCAGAAATATTTTTCCCCACATCCAAATGTTACTTTTGAACCTAAGACTTCCTAAAATGTGTTTATCTTTACATTGTGTTTTAAATGTCCTTCCTTTCACACCTAAATGCGTTACTCATGAATTTTCTTACAGTGAATTCAATTAGCAAGGCGCCAATTCACGGCTTTATCATCGCCTACCATAAATGCGATGTAGGCCAAGCGCACACCCATTGTGCTAGGTTCCTTTGTGTACAGAGTTAACGAGAATAGATTGTACAATACAATATCCACTAAACTTGAATATAAGCACGTAAAATACGACCGTTGCCATATAGTTATTAGCAAAATGTGCATAAAGTCATTCAATGTACTTTCGCTTAAAGTTGCTGTTTTGTTGAGTGGTTTTAGGGGTCCTTGGCATAATCCCCAAAACCAACACCTCCGTCCATCTTACACCCCTTTTTCAAGCGAACTATCAAGTGATTTAAATTTACGAATATTTACAATATTTTGAAGAAAACCATGCACATGTTATTCCGTGATTATCATTCCAGGCTATTTTAACCGCCTCCGTGGCGTGTGTGTGTTTGTGTGTGTGTGTAGTAACCGCATACAAAATACAATCAGAAACAAGTAAGCGCGTTCAAAAAGAACTAGAAACCGACTTCAATTGCCCTAAAAGTCTACTTTTATTAAGAGGGTATGCTGTTGTCAAAGCGCCCATACAAACGTAGTCCAGTCATATTTTGAGTATTAAGCTATGAAAATCTATGAAATTTTCAAGACACAATCTAGAAACAAATATTCCAATGGTCTTACCAACATAGCCTCTTAAGAGGTACTTAAAAAGTACTGAACCGATTTTGATGAAACTTGCAGTCTTCCCTAAGTTGAACAACACCTGGTTCAACAACAAAAAAGAATTATTTAAATCGAACTTGTAGTTTCGGAGATATGCGAGGACAGACATACATACACTTTTGAAATTTGGCACACTTGTTAAGAAGCTGATATATAGTAAGATATACGAAAACTGGGCAGTTCTGGAAATATTACATACATACAGGTCGAATTGATAATCTCCTTTTTTGAAGTCGGTTAAAAATAATATTGCCGATACCTTTCACTCAGCGTCCTTTACGCACTTGGCCGATATATTTTTTGTTCTCATCTTTGCACTGGTCCTTCGGCATTTCTTAACAAAAGCCATAAAAGGTCCGTATCCGATCCGGTCGTCCTTTAAATTACTGGCCGCGGAGCGCACTCGCTTCGGTATGTTGTCGTTTGGGAAATATAAATATATACTTTATAAACTGTACATATTCATAAACATGAAAATAAACATAAACAAAATGCACATACACATCAAATACTGTAACATAGCAAAAATATATTTTGTTGGTGTGTATTTTCGGTTTACTCTAGCGCTAGCCAGTGCTTATGCTACAGGACTTACAGTCCTATTTTAAGCACTGGCTGATCAATAATTTTGTATGACTTGTTGTTTTGTATGTTAATTCATAAATAACTGGTGTAGTTTTGGACAATAAATAATTTTTTACTTTTTTTTTTACTCTTGTTTTTCATTTCTGTTGATGATTGATTCTATAGGATAGTTATAATAGCTTTATTATGCACATAGTTTAATGCGTCTTTAACACATGTATCCTTACAAGTGTGTATCGATACTTGATGTATATTCAGTCTTATTATACAAATAATAAGCTCTTTATTTGTATAGTACTGACGTATAAATGAAATTAAGTAATAAACTATATGTGGGTGGCTTAAATTCGTGCAGTTTGTATTTGTTACATACTTAGACGGATTTTTGCGTTGTTATAAACCTATTGGTGCCTATATCGGTCTATCCGAAATACTGTGAATGATGCATATTACATTACTAGCTTTTGCTCGCGACTTCATCTGCGAGTACTGCAGAAATTATCCCACGGAAACTAATAATTTTATTGGGTTAAAAATAGACCGACCCTTTAACTGTCGATTTACGGCGTAAAGGAAGGAAAGTCAAACAAACAAACTTACTGTCGCATTTATAGTATTTACTAGCACATAATACATACACCGACATAGCTCGACGAGTCAGTGAGCTGAAGTGGCAATGGGCAGGCCACATCGCTCGAAGAACCGATAACCGGTGGGTAGTAAAGGTTCTCGAGACTCTCGAGTGGCGACCACGTACCGGGAAACGTCTACCAGGCCGTCCCCCTACTAGATGGACCGACGACCTGGTTAGAGTCGTAGGGAGTCGTTGGATGCAAGTGGCTTCGTACCGGTCGATGTGGCGTACCATGAGGGAGGCCTATGTCCAGCAGAGGACGTTTCCCGGCTGATGTTGAATAAATACAGAACGGACGTTCACCTCACCTCACCAATAAAGAATAATCAAAATCGATTCATAACTACCCCCAGAAAACCATACCGCCGAATTAAGAATCTCCTCCTTTTTGAAGTATGTAGGTTGATAAATAGAATTGCATATTTGAGGAATAAAGAAATCGCCGAACCTGGATGCAACCTAACGGTCGTCTGTATGCGTGTGCGCACAAGACACAATAATGACACGGCACAGTCTCGGAGGCTGTGACAGATGTTCCGGCAAAAACTGGAAGGGAAAAAACCACACTCGCGTATCAAAGAAACCTTGCAGCGGCAGCGCCCGGCGGGCGAGGCGCGCGTGTTATATCTATATGAACGGTTTTAAATTAAAATTGCTACATTTTTTGTATCTCTTTATGTATTGCTCGCTAGCTTGAAGGGTTTCTTTATCAGGCTATGGTTTAAAAAGTAATTTTGTCTTTGTTTGATGGTGGCTGATCCATAATGTAGTCCTTAAGTCTAAGCATCCTTCAGCTTGGTATTTGGCAGTTTGTTTGAAGCAAAATATGAATAAGTACCGATGCGTAAGGCAGATGTCTGCCACGCAAATTCTGTTGTCACTCCGTTTAGGCGTGTTTGAGTCAACATACCTTCCAATCCTTCACGTCCGGGATTCGAACTCGTGATCTGCGTATTAGTCCCATGGTGTAGAAAAGAAGTAAGCTACGGAGTATGCATAGAAGTCTATATTTAATTTTTTTTAAATTTATGAAAGTTGCTTTTCGCTTTATTACTTTTCTCCCAAAATCGTTTAATGGATTCGAATGGGGTTTTCAATAAATAACTTGTTAAAGTTAGGTTATGAAAAAACATAGCCTGCTCCTGATTAAGTTAGGCTTCTGGGTGAGCTCGTTTTCCAAACGACGGCCTTATCGTCACTTCAAATTATCAGGTGAGATAAAAAGCAAGTGCGTACATAAAATATAAATATCCTGGTGGTATTAGGGACTTTTAAAATGATTTGGGCAGCCAAGTCAATCAGAGGACAAATACCTACATAAAATCAATTTTAATGAGGTTGGAAGCAATCATGTGGGCATTTGTGGGCAAAGATTTTACTGTGCCGACCGTCCCTAATAGAGAAAACAAACTATACTACGAGTGTCGAAGAAGCCCCAATTTTGGGTCACACGCACACATTCTCACATTTCTTTCAAATTACCAAATACCCTGGATACGAACGTCACCGAAACGTGTCAAAATATGTATACTTTGTTTTCAATTTGACTATTAAAAATGAATGACTGATAAGTAACTGTCTTTTTCTAACGTATGAAGTGTGAAGCAATAAAAAACAATCCCTTCTGCTCCTCAAACCCTACCTACCTTCGGAGCGGTCGCATGAAGCGAGGGATAATTCTTTTTACCTTCATGATATAAACGCACTTCTGTTACCAATATATAAATAGCGCATAGCCCGAAGCTCGCAAGTATCGAAGCCTCAGCAAGGAGTCAGGAATGCCGCGCCGCGCCGCGCTGCGCCGGCAGATGCGCGTGCGTCTTGCGCGGAATGCGCACCTGTCGAGATCTCACATCAACAATATGTGCGTGAGTTGGTAGATTCATCGAGAAAGAGAGGGATGGACACAATAGAATCCTGCTTAAATCAAAAGCCTAAACAACACTGCGCGAACTGTGGCAGCATTCGTTTCCGACGTACTGTCAAAGTAGTCCGTGAAATTTTCGCGTCGACGATACTCGTAGTAGTTCTGCGTACAGTAGACCTCGCTAGCACAAACTAATTTACAACCGTCAAGGGACCGAAGAAATCGAATTTGATAAGGTGGAAATATCCAGTAGGGGCTACTGAATATCACCGCCTTTTGCGCCTTTTTAGAGGAAGTTCACCACCAATCAACAATCTCCAACGAAAAAAAAGTTCTAAAACCTGCATACTAAGATTCCTCCAGAGTAGTATTAATAAACTAACAGAGGAAGGCTTTTGCAGAGTTGGAGCATAGACACTTCGCTCGCTCAGTCCATTATATACTAATGTTTCATGTTACAAAATCTTCGAAAAATATTTAGTCCAATATTGTATTGAAAGCCCTACAAACAACTAAGGGTTTTAAAAGAAAAAGATACGTTATAAACCTGTATGAATTCCCATTACACACATTTCTAGATAAATCTATATTTGTCATCGACGCCGCGCGCTGTTTTAAATGATAATAACTGATATGATAATTTTATTGGTTCAGTTCCTTCACACTTGCGGTCGACATAAACAGTATGTCCCGCTAAGTAGCAATTTTTTTTCATACCTCAAAAAGAAAAAATGCATTGTTGTCCGTCTGCCAAGGCCCTTTTTCTCAAACGCGTAAAAGTATCGTCGAAATAAATATCAAATATATCAAACTTAAAGTCGACGCAATAAAAAAATATGTGATATGTCGAACGATAGAAACATGCTCACCCAGAAAGGTAGACCACCTACCAACCACACCTAAAAGGTTTTTACAACCTTTTTTTACTAGGGTACGGAGACGGCACGATCTATTAATCAGACAATATTTTGATAGAATATTGAAGTATACATAACTCTTGAAGTTATTATCGAGAATATGTATCAATAAAATAATATATTTTTAGTATAAGAGAGTTGTTATCAAGTTCTAGTGCCTTTTCGAATTGTAGGATTTTTGGATATGAGACGCACTTTGTAGACCACAAGCGCAAGAAAAAATATTAAGATGTGTTATATGATGTTTAAAAGATTTTAGCTAAAGTAAATCTGTAGATACCTTTTATATGGTAGAAAGAGCGATGAGATATATCAGCTAGAACTATCGCATCGTATAAAATTAAATAAGCTATGGTTCTAATATAATAATGTGAAGGCCTACTCATTTCATTCGTTCTCCCCTTTAAAACATCCAAATATTAGGCATGTACAAGCAGATTTCCTTGCGTACACACAAAATAAAAATCACCAATAGCACGAAAGTGTCTTTAGGACACCAGGTGGTATCGACGGCAGGTGGTAGGACAGTCGTGCACACGTGTGCTACCACCTGGCTCCGCGCGCCAATCACGGACACTCCCCTCGAGATATATACTACGCGCATCCCTTACCGCGCATCACTGTGACGTATACTTGCGCGCGCGCAACTTCGATACCGTATTTCTTCACTAAATCCTATATTTCATATTAACTCGTGTGTTTGATTGGAGAATTTATTAACATAGTAATTTTAATAATTTTAATTCCATTGTGAAGTGTATTGTGAAGATAAATATTTTTTGAAAATGATTATCTGCCTGTCTGGATTCGTTATTGCTGGGTTGGTATTGTTTTGTTTTGTGAAACATATTTTTATTGTAGAATTTGACTTGATATAACTTGATTTGACTTGATTTATTAGAAAATATTCAAGTGGACAAATTAACTTTGATTTAACTTAAAAAATATATTTTAAGTTTATAAAGGTAAATCTGTCAAAAGCCTTTCGTTTGTTTATATTTGTGTGGTAATATAATTGTGACGTGAGGTCGTAATTAATTACATTGTTTTTGGTAATGTTATAGCAAATCTGCGAAATCCTATAATTCATTTATTTATTTGGCTTATCAAAACAATTTGATCTCGATATGTTTATTACTCGCTGATTTTTTCCCCTTAACTAAGAAGTACGAATATGTATTAGGTTTATTATCAACGCTATGTTTGAAAAGGCGAATTGATTCCATGAAAAAGTAATTAAATTCGCTGAGCGATATAAACAGGCAGGCTGTGTTTGCTTTTACTACTTTCACATAAATACCATTTGTCAAGCATGACTGCCACTAACATAGCCTATTTCTGGACAATTTTGATTACGCCTTCAATAGGGATGAACACAAAAAAAAGTGTGAAAAGATAAATAGCCTTGTTAAAGATTTTTAGTTTTCCTAATATAACCCGTCGAAAAGTGATTCTAGTCACGTGGTGCAAAAACGCTCCATACAAATCGTTACCTAGGAGTGACGTCACGTCTGCGCATTGAAGTAGATAATGTATGAAACTTTTAACAATATTTGAGTTATCTCGTAAAATAACGTTTTTATGTGACCACTCCCTTACTAAAAAATCTTCACAATGTAATTACAAAGCAAGATGTAAAATAAAAAAATTAATTCGAGCAAGTTTTTTTGCGGGCTCCGTAAGCTGTAAAAGTCCAGAAAAACAAAAAAGTTATTTTACATTTTATAGAAGTTTTATAATGCCCTTTATGGTTTAAAACACAATTTAACCCCAATCTGATTTGGTGTCTAAATCTGGCCTAGATGGATCTAGCCTATTGGCAGTCTTACTATTTCTGTTTCCATTATAACCATCACCTCCAATAGTCAGATCTACAATGCATGGCTAATGTTAACGGGACTAGTCTTACTCGTACCATTGCTAGTTTTTCAATGGCTAGTTCAACAACGTCTACTTCTTTAATGACTGGTTCAACAACGTCTACTTCTTCAATGGCTGGTTAAACAACGTCTACTTCTTCAATGGCTGGTTCAACAACGTCTACTTCTTCAATGGCTGGTTCAACAACGGTTAATTATTCTATGATTATTACTTCTGCGTCCTGACTATCGCATATCTCTTACATAAATACATCGAACGTTTTTTCATTGGAAACACAGATAAAAACAAAAAAGAAAACGATATCAGTGACGTTGTCCACGCATTGAACAAAGTACCGCATCCTGTGATCTGATTTTATGTCAAGTTCTACAAAAACATACATATCTCTTGCAGAACATCGCCCACGTCTATGCCTCTGTCGTCGCGCACCGATCTGACGGTGCTGGAGCGAGCTTCGGCGGGCGGGTACGACAAGACAGCTCGCTACTCGCCCCACCACCACCAGCTGCTGCAACACTTCACCACGCCCGGTCTGACACAACCAGCCAAGATGCCACACGCACCATTCCATCATGCGCACGCCCTGCTGCACCATAGAGGTAACTGTCGACTGTTATTATTTGTTTTGATCAAAAACAGTATAATAACTAAAGGAAAACTTGAAAAATTAATACTCAAAGACAGTTTGCGAACTGAATAAGTTTAGGTTACATTAAATAAACTGTGTAAATAGGTAAACTTAACATAAATATTTTCATTTTTTTCTCTAACAGTCTCTAGTTTTTCTCAATGAATTACTAAACTCTACACGTCAATTTCTATCTTTTGTCAAAAACAGACTTGTTTTTTACATATTATTTTTTATGTATGATGGGTTTGCACTTGGCCTTAATCTCATCTGGTGGTAAGTGACGGTAAAGCCGCTCGATAATAAGCGTGCGCACAAAGAAACTTACCTTCCATAAACACAACAGTGCTGCTTAGATAACATGGTGGTAGCTAGCCAGGCGGAGATATACAATACCCTACCACCAACCCAACCGAGTATATATAGGTAGTTTTTTAAATGGGACATTTTCCTAAAATCATCTTTCTGCCGTCATCCCACTCCGAGCGTGGTTGGAACATGTTTTCTTCTTCCACTCTTCTCTATCAAATATCATCTCAATACTCACACACTCAGACACATTTCATCGCAATCCATCCACACCTTCTTAGGTCTTCATCTACCCCTATACATACATATACATCTAAATTCACTTTTCTAGTTATGTTTTTCAACCCTCTACAATTTAGATTTTTCAAAAAAAAATTAAAAAAATTGTATTTCTAATCTTTGCAGTTGCCACCGGCTCCAGCAGCAGTTCAGCAGAATCCGTGTCGTCACACAGCGCGTCTCCTCCCCCCGCGCCGTTAGTGGTCCGGCCTCCCCCCTCCTTGGTGGGAGCTACCAGGGTGCGCACGCTGTACGCCTGCCTCGGCGAATCAGAAGGGGAACTTTCCTTTGAACCCAATCAGATCATAACCAACGTCACAGCCTCCCCGGAGCCCGGCTGGCTCAGAGGCACTCTCAACGGGAGGACCGGGTTGGTACCAGAGAACTACGTGGAACCCTTGCCCTAAAAGTATTAGAAAGTGAGAGGCTTGAATTTTTTTGGATTTTTAATTGTTGTCGATTTCAATTTCTACTGATTGAAATAAAAGTAGAGGCAAGTTGTCGATGCAATCGGAGTCTGAACACTACGTTTGTATCAAAGCATAGTCGAGTATTTTACTTGAAAAAAAAAGACGTCAGTGGTTCGCAAAGCATGACAGCTTAGAAGACGCAATGCCAGGACCGGGATAGTACCAGATTACGTAGAACTCTTGGATGTTTAATAAAATTGCGATCATTGAAGAAGCATAACATCTGTTCTTTTAAATTTTAATTAATTCGTAGCGTAGCGTAGTCGTCGACCGCATCCTTGCGAAATTGGGCACGAGTCTGGGTGTAGGGATGGGCACCCAGATACCAGATAATCGGTACCAGATAATTAGGTAATGCCCTTGCCGTAATAGTATTGTAGGGTAGCGTCGGGTAATGAATGAGTTTGGATGAGTTTTGAAATTGGCGAAATTTCAACTGTTGTTAAAATTGTTTTTTATTACTTAGAATGTACTTGAGAGCACGAACGATTAGCTGTTTTGAGACTTTTTACTGTCGAGATTATTCTCTTCACAAAATACTAAATAGAAAGAAGATAATATGTTTCTACAGTCGAATTTTTGATCCCGATTTAAACGACGAAATTTGTGATATTTTGCGGAAATAACTATTTTAACAAATCCTTACGATTTAAACACGTAACTTATTGTAAGTCGAGATATTTACCGAGAATTCTAAAACTGTAATACATTTCCTTATTAGTATTTGACTGATATTTAGGAATACTTCGTCCACTACTACTTTATAACATCAGTATGATAAGGTGGCATAGTTACGT
The DNA here is from genome assembly GCA_910589575.2 of Carcina quercana. Lineage (NCBI taxonomy): Eukaryota > Metazoa > Arthropoda > Insecta > Lepidoptera > Depressariidae > Carcina > Carcina quercana. The sequence continues at coordinate 3,227,797 of OU342446.1, read as the reverse complement.
CTATTTATTATGTAAAATATTCACTAAATTGCATATCACGCATTGGCTTACAAGAATAATGTAGATGCCACCGCTTACAGCACTCTTGGGGCTCTAAAGTTGTGGATGTCCATTTGACATTTCGCACAGACTTGAGCGTCAATTTTGAGAAATTAAACTGCATTTTTCGATGCATTGATATATTGAAATAAATTCTGGAATCATATTTTACGCTTAACACTTAATGCACAGAATTCATAAGACGTCATTGTTGTTATAGAATAATGGAGGCAAAATGTTAACAGATTCAATAATGTTCCACATCTATTGCCTCGCATTTGTGTTCGTCCAGCACCTCGAAATTAGAATTTTTACAAGTGTTTTTATTAGGCGGATAATTTTAAGCGGCATTGGATTACTGCATATCGTGCTTAGTGCAAAGTGGCGTGTCGATTTTTGTAAGTCAATGACATCACGTGTTCAAAGTGGTAGGATTTTGATATAAAACTATACATGTATGTACCTCGTAATTAGCGTGAATGTGCTTTGTATGCGTCAATTAGTGTGAAGCTTTTATCTACATTCTGTAGTTTTTATTTTTTAGGGAGTGTGCAGACTAGCCGAGGCAAGCCTCGATGTCTAATTTTTTTTTACTCAATCGGTGTCTGTTTTTTTAAAAGCCTTTTTTTAAATTACATACCTCTTTGAACTGACACATCTGGTGTCGAAATGTAAAATTTGAACAAATATTATGTATTTAAATAATAATTTTAAGTCTGACATTTTTCACCAATAATTATTTCCTGCCTCAAATACTGCGAGGCAGTAATAAATTGTGCCTCGTCCAGTCTGCACACACCCTAACATGAAATTAGCCACGAGCGACACCAAATATACCATATCGTTGTAATTTAGTATTTTAAGTTGTTATTTTCGACATATTTTGTATATTTGTACATTGTAAATAAGAGTTTGTTAAATATTTTAACTATTTATACGTTATGTTGTGAATTTTGTACCAAATATAAACGTATTCTTATGCGATGTCCATTCGTGTACTTGTAATTAAAAAACCTAATTACAGGTTATGTTTTTTATTTTGATTTCATTATTCTCTAGAGAACTGATATTAATAGCTTGGACGGTATAGCCAGCGCTTCATAGTTGGGATACATATAGCTTCATTTGTTATACCATCTTATGACGTCAGAGTTCCACGGAACAAAAGATAATTACCTAGAATGAAGGGTGAATTGAAATTGAATTGAATGAATATTTACGTTATAGTTATCTAATATTCACAGTATTTATTTACCCAACTAATGAACATTAACGGAATCCCTCTCCGAATGTCCCTTTTAAAATAGAAAAGCTGGCTTGGAGATGAAATTATAGTGTCGCGAAATAAATATCATTAATTTACAACTTTATCGTTAGCTACAATAGCCGTTACGCAGCTAATGGTCCCTAGATGGCGTTTTGAACTATACGCAAAAGTTGGCTTTTTGAAAGAAAACAAAACAAACAATTTTAAATGTATTTTACAACTTTAACATGCATTATATCAGTTTCAAGTCAGTTTAAAGTTGATAAAATTTTAAAAAGACACGTGACTACTAGCGCGCCACGATAGGTCGTCATGTTTGTGACGTCATAATGTTAAAAGAATCTCGATAGCACAGTATCAACGGCTTCTACATTCTTTAAATTGATTAATTTTGAATTTCCGAATTCCGAAGAATTGAATATCCGTAATTTAGTGCCAAAAGTTATTTATACAAGCTACTTTTATTTAGTTATGCGTGATAAAGGATTTATAAAGGCTAATCGCGATAATATATCATGTCTGTGTATTTAAAGTGGTTTAATTCAGCTTAAGTTAAAAGTGCTAAGGCATTAAGGTAAGTTTATAAAAAAAATTATATTTATTTATAGAGTATCAGTATCACGTGAGAGTTACGATGAGAAGACTACAACTGAACCGTAAGAATTGTATTTGTACAGTAAAAGGACGGTACATCAAGAACTTCGATAAATTCAAGACGTTTAGGTCAAACAAAGGTCCCGAACCATTTGCATCCTTCAATAGGTCGTCGGTCCATCTTGCAGGGAGACGGCCTGGTATACATTTTCCGTTCTTCGAGCGAAGTAGCCTGACCTTTGCCACTTCATCTTACTGACACGTCCAGCTTATGGTGGTGACCTCTGGTGGTGACCTTAGTTCATCTACGGATTTCCTCATCCCGGATTGAATCCAAAGGCTTTCTCGTAATCCACAAACGCCAAGCATAGTGGACGAATATACTCCTCGGTCTTCTGTATGATCTGCCGGAGCGTATATGTGGAATTCGGTGCTGAACCCTCCTTGTCATACTTAATAATACTCTTCGCCATATTGGTAATTGCAGTAAAATGTTGATCTGCTTATATTTATCCACCCAATGGTGTCCTATTCCACCGAGATTCATTTTATAACTCTGTTCTCGCTATTATTGAATGATTGTATGATAAAATCTACTGACTGACAGTCTATGTTACGTTATCTTTCATTACTGGAACACGACAGTTGTTATTATCACCAAGAATATACCGTCATTCTCAGTGAAAGGTGCTATCAGAGTACAGTTAAAAATAAAATCGTCATTGAAATACATCGAGTTTATTTAATAAAAAACATTGCATAAAACCAACTAAAAATAACCAACACAAGTAGCAGCTCGTGTGCGGCGGTGCCACCGCGTGCCGGCAGTCGGTCGTCTCGCCATCTATCCTTACAAAGCGATTACAGTACACATCACTAGTTATTTATTTAATATGAAAATCTTACTTACACTTTATTACATCAGTCACGTAATGCTAACATTAAAACTAATAACAGAACAATACGCATGACGAAATGCTGCTTCAATAGAGTTCACAGTGCATTCGGTGCGCTCGCTTACCCGCCGTCTATTACGCATTTATGTATGTTTATACAAGCTTGTCGAAGCACGTTATTAACTATATATGTCTACTATACATAGTAGAGGCTCAGATTACATGGTAGCGACTGAACGTGGCCGACATTAACTGTCGTGTGCGGCGGGGGCGGGGGCGGGGCTCGGAGCGTCCTCCTCGTCGTCGATCGGTCCGGGCGGCATGCGCGCGCGCGACCCCTGCTCCGCGAGCCGCTCCAGCGCGCGGCACTCCGCGGCGCGCAGCACGCGCATCAGAGCCTCGTACTTGTCTTGCAGCGCGGCGACGCGTGCTGCGTGCTCCTCGCCGGCAGCGCGCGCCCCTCGCTTCAGCTCGGCGACGGCCGCGTCACGCGCCGCCAGCGCCGTCTCCAGTTCGTGTGCGCGTGCCGTCGCCGTTTCCGCACGGTGCGCCTGCGTCGCTGCCTCCCCCTCCAGCCTCGCGAGCGCCGCCCTCAGCGTGCGCTCCTCGCCCGAGTCCCGCGCGCACGAGGCAGACTGCGCCGCGCGCACCAGAGCCTCCATGCGTACTTCCCGCTCCGCCAGCACGAGCAACTCGCGCCTGAGCCGCCGCACGTGCTCACCGCGCCGCTCGGCGAGTTGCGCTGCCTCGACCAACGCCTCTGCGTGTCGCGCCGCCTCGAACGACTCGCCGAGGGCGCGCTGCAGCTCGGCGGCGTCTAGCGCGCGTTGCTGTTCCGACTCGTGGAGCGCGGCCTCCGCGCGCGCCCGTGCCATGCGCTCGTCGTGTAGCGCGGCGTCTAGGCGCGCCTCATGGTCAGCGGGTGCGGGTGTGGGTGGTGGTATGGGGGCGGCGAGCCGTGAGCGCAGCTCGTCCCGCTCGCGGGTGAGCGCCCGCACGCGGTCCCTGAGCGCGGCATTGTGCAGGTCGAGAGCGCGTGCCTGCCGGCACCGACCCAGCAGACGCCGGTTGCGCTCTGCGTGCGCCTCCCGACGCCAACGCTCGTACATGAGCTGCGCGTGCGCCAGTGCCAGCTGCTCCGCCAGCTCCGACTGCGAGGCGCGCGACTGGCCGGTACCAGAGTACAGTTCGGAGAGGTACGCGTCGAGCCGCTCGCACGGCAGGCTCGGGTCGCGCTGATCGCTGCCAGCCTGAAAACACGGACACCATCATAATCGGTTGCATTTGTATTATTTCTTTGGGGCATTGTTTTTTTTTTTTTTTTTTTATTATTATTATTATTATTATTTATTCAGAACACAAACAGTCGTTTACAAAAAATTATATAAACATTTTATACACAAAAAAACCTGGAGGTTCATTTTTCGATACGTTTGATCTACTCGGTACAAGCGTTGATACATAATATTCAGTCTACTACTATATTAAAATTACTATTTATACAACAAACACATACAGTATGTTAATATGATTTGTTTTTGATTTATCATTAAAAATAAACGTAAAAATACTTATAGAAAAACCAAAGGGATGTGTCTGTCTACTAGCGAGCATAAATATATATAATAATTTAAATGAAAACTTAAAGACATGCAACAATATTAATATGTTACGAGTGCTTTGTATAATTATCTGATAACCAGACCTTTTTATGAAAAGAATATTTTATATTTAAAAAAAAACCACATAAATAAAAGAAAATATAAATTTAGTGTAGGAATAAAAATTATTTTGTACAGTTTTCTTTATAAACTTTATGAACAAATAAATGAATATGAATATAGTATTTGACAAACATATTTGGTTATGCTGTCGGGAAAACGAATCTTAATTCAAGTTATATCTGAACGTTTCTTTAGAACGACTCACACTTCACTAGTTTTATTGTTTATAGATGCTGCCATCAAAATGTATAAACATACGTCACCTGTTTGCGAGGGTCGTCTGGGAGGTCGCGGTAGAAGTCTGCCACCAGGAACTCGTAGGGCTCTGGCCACGTGTCCACCGTCTGTACGGCGACGCTGTGTGCGCGCGCGCGGGCCCGGGGCTCGCACGAAGCGGCGCGCCGGGGGGGTCGCGCGTGAGGGGCACGAGCGCGAGGCGTCGGGAGGGCGGCGCGGGGGTCGCGGGGCGCGGGACGCTCCACCGACCCGTCCACGTCCAGCCAGTGTTCGGGGGCCCGCGCACGCGCCGTCAGCTCTAGCACCTCGCGGTCCTCGATGTTCAACGGCTCCGGGTCGTGAGCGAGGGGCGCGCGCGGCTCCGGTCGAGCCACGGCCGCGCTCTCTGGCGGCGGCGCACCTGCGAACGGCACGGGCGAGTCCGCGGCGCGTCGCTCCTGCAGCACGCGCGACAGCCGGCCCCCGTACACCTCGGCAAGGGCAGGAGGCGAGGTCTCCTTGCGGGGCGGGGAGGCGGGACGCGTGCTACGCGGGCGACCGATGGCGCGCACCGCCGTCGAATCCGTCGGAAAGCGGAACTGCGCGCGGGTCTCCTTAGCCGGCGTGTTCTCGGGCGTGGCCTCCACAGCCGCCTCGGGGGGCTCCGCACAGTCAGGCTCGGCAGGAAGCGGTGTGTGAGGAGCTGAGTCTGCTCCACAGCGTTCCACCAGTGGGAACCATGGCTCTGTGCCGGGCCGCAGGTCGGCGGCGGCGCGCGACGCATGCCACACGGTGCCCGGGGCGGGGGAGGCGGGTGCGGGGGGCGCTGGCGCGGGAGGTGGCGGGGAGGGGTCTTCAGCTCGCTCTGGCGTGTGCAGCGACAGGCGGCGGGTCTCAGCGACAACGTCGTGCGCCTCGAGACGTGCGAATCGAGTAGCGTCCGCCTCGCGCGCTCGCGAGCCCGTAACAAGCGCGGGGTGCAGCCGGACCGAGTGCAGCAGCGGCGCCAGGGAGCGCTCCCACGCGTCACGCGCGCCTGCTGCCGCCAGCTCGGCGCGCAGCGTCTCCACCAGCGTGCAGGGGTGCGTGGCGTACAGCGCGTGGAACAGTGCGAGCTGCGCTAGCTGCAGATGGGTGCGCGTGGCGGGGGGCGGGGGAGGGTCGAGCGCGGCAGGGCGTAGCAGGGCATCCGCTAACTCGGGCCAGTGTGGCGCAGCCACACCGGGCGCGGCGGGCAGGAGCGCCGCGAGCGCGAGGAGGGCGTGCAGCAGCGGCAGCGGGTCGCGCTCGAGGCGCGCGGCGCGCAGCAGGTCCCGTGCGAGCGCATGCGTGGCGAGCCGGTGCAGCCAGGCGGGGCGGCGAGCAACGAGCGGGGCGACGGCAGCTAGTGCGTGATGTCGTGCGGCGCGGTCTCCGCGTAGCTGGTCGTGTAGTGCGTCCAGCAGAAACTTGCTGTGTGGCTCGGGGGCGCGCGCCAACAGGTCGAGAACGCGCGCCGAGCCTGTGCGCGCGTGGTATTGTAGCAGCGAGCGCGCCAGCCAGGGCTCGCGCACGGCTCCGAACATCGCTAGCAGCGTGTCGGCAGCCGCCCGCGAGCCCCGAGCACCGCCCTCCAGCAGCGCGAACAGCTCGGCCGGCTCGCAACCCGACACCATCTCCCACCGCCTGAAATACACGACAATATCAACTAGGATCGTCGTATTACTGTTAACGAGTCATAATCATCATCAACCGGGAAACGTGCACTGCTGGACATAGGTCTCCTTCATTGTATGCCACATAGACCGGTCCCGAGTCACCTGCATCCAGCGACTCCTCACGACCATAACTAGGTCGTCGGTCCATCTAGTAGAGGTACAGCCCGGTAGACGCTTTCCGGTACGTGGTCGCCACTCGAATACACTGTTAACGAGTAGAACAAAACATTCCCACTTGTTAATAGTAAATAACCCACGAGGTATTGACCAGCGGGTAACACCCGTCTTATTCTTTTTATATGTATTGATACATAGTAATTTTAATATAGAATCACAAATTACAAGCAAAATAGTTTCATTTATAGAGCAAGTAATAATTTTAATACAAGCAGTACATCACTACCTATAGACACAAGTGTTGTAACGGTGAGACAATTGTTGAACGAGCACTTTTTCAAATCTGAGTAAAGGTTTATATTTGTTTTATATATTTTTATTGTTAAGCAGCAACATTTCGTCAATTTGTTTTGTTTATTTTGGTTTCATTAACAGCGCTACAGGAACATTTTAAAATATAGTTTAGTTTGGGTGTGTTTAGTGAAAATTTTTATTGGAAACTATTTTGATGTAACAACTAAACAGTTTTTAAAAAATAGTTTCATAAACGGTACTAGTCAGGTCGTTTAGTATTTAAGTTTTGTGTGTAAAAGTATAATAAGGCTTCTTAAATACATAAAATAATCAAGTTCAGTTTACTTTGTTTAAAAAAAACGGTCAAATGGTCATGTAGGGTTATGTACTATTCTCTATTAAAACGGCAAAAAATCACGTTTGCTATATGAGAGCCTCTTATTTTAATAATTTATTTTTCTAGGGAATATATAATATTCTGTGAATATTACAAGTTTCTACCTGTTACCGTTATCAATATTGAGCAAAAACGAGCAAAAAATCACGTATGTTGTATGGGAGACCCCTTAAATATTTATTTTATTTTTAGTATTTGTTATAGCGGCAACAGAAATACGTAATCTGTGAAAATTGAAAGTGAACTATCACAGTTCATGAGATACAGCCTGGTGACAGATGGGGAGCCAAGTTGGTTACCCTTTGGGTATGGAACCCTAAAAACGTTTTTTGACATTATTTTGGTCAGATTCAACTGATTGGTTGTAAATATTTGCTCATCAAAAGTGTCTTTTTCTACTAAATAAATAAACTATTCATGCCCAAACTATCAACATGACATGGAAGAGACGAACTCAATCCTCACATGATTAAGTTACTTATACTTATTAGCCATTAAGTTACATAGTAATCCATACAAATATCTTATTCAGCAAGCAAGCAAGCAGTTGATACTAAACTTTATTCTTGTTTTGCCCCAAAATTATTTTAGAGATTTTCCGTTCGGACACACATACTGTTATTCAATGTACATGTAATGTACGTTATTCAATAATAACAAAAGAAGCCATTAAAAAAAGCAAAATTTCCACCCTGTTTAATTCCATGTATGTACAAATTCATTTCATTTTTCTTCAACAGTCAGGAAAATTATCTTTGATCCTCTCACCACAAACCAATAGCCTTAAACCTAGGTCGAGCCCGAGCGGGCTCCTTGTATGTGGTCGCCACTTGATAACTCTTCCTCCCCATCAGCTGTCCATTCTACATATAGTTTAAGCGTCAGATGGTGATAAAGCATACTTTTTATATACATACACACATACATACCTATCTCAAGTCCTCACAGAAGTTGTGGACCAAAGCTAATATTTCAGTACATGCTCTCAGTGTATAAACAGAGAAATATCTATATACTGCTTAAAATTATAATACTTGTACTGTAACAACCATCATAGCCTGCATGTGGTAGTGGCTACATTCATGAAATCATGTTCTATTTTATTAATGGGTTATGAAATGGTACAGCACTTTCAGATAAGTGTGTGCCATGCTATCTACATGTATATCTTTGTCATCCAATCCCTTATCCTTTCACTTATCATCCTCGTGAATGAAGTGATAGATAGATCACAACTATATTTGTCACGACACACAGGAAAATACAATAAGCCATAAAAAACTAAGCTAACAAAAAATATTACATAAAATAAAACAACTAAAACTAATACGTGTGGCTGATGTGTTGCATTGTGTTGTGACATGAAGGGCGCTGGCTCAGCATATTGCCACAAGTTGTGAACCCGTGACGCTGGTATTCTGCCAGTACCTAGCCAACACTGTGTAAGTGAAAGCTTATTATGGATACAAAATGTTCAAGATTCACTGCTGTTACTACTTTAAAACATGCAAGCATTGTTACACTTTTAATAATTTTGTCAACTGTAAAATTTTCCCATAAGAGTGAAAAACAGACAAGGTTCTAGAAATTCATAAATTACCCATTTTTTCCTGCTCACAAATAGCCAGTCAATTAGACATTCATTATAGGTATGTATGACTTTGATTGTGGAACAATAGTGCCATAACCACTGTTGCCATGCAAAAGTAATTTCACTCAAATTGAACAGAATTAAAAGTTTGTAGTTGGACATGGTATCTAATTGTTCAAGAAAACTCTTTAAAAGCAAAGAAAGTCTTTATAACAGTAGAAAATGTTCCTGATCCTGAAAACCAGTTGGCTTGTGGTGGTATGCTTGCACTTCATAAAAGAATACACAATATTCCCAAATGTTAATATTTTACAAACATGCATGCTTTTTAGTGTGCTCACCTTATGACTATTTAAAAATTGAAAAATAGACAACACTAAACAAATTTATGTATTAACAAATTTTTCGTAAAAAGTAAAAATTCAGTAAAATATACAATAGTAACAGAACAGGTATATATTTGATTGAGGAGCAAGTGCTGTCACCACTGTTGCTGTGCAAAACTAATGCCACCAAAATTGAACAGTTTAATCTCTGTAAAATGGATATGACATCTTATTGTTCAATATATTTTTTAAAGGAAAGAAAGTCTTTCAAAACTGGAACCTCTTAGAAAAATGACAAAGGACTATTTTTCTATTTAACTTACTATCCATGCTAGATGCAATGTTTTGTATTGTGCACAAATTGAACAATTGCTACATGGTAGTTAACTTTCTTTTGTCTTTTTTTTCTTCCAATAGCAGGCTTTGTGTTTGTTTGCAAAAAAGTAAATTTCCTTTTTTGTTGCATTGTATTTTAAAATATTGCACTTTTTACACTTTAAGAGCCTAAGGCACAATAGGCAAGCCAGGTAAAAAACTTATTATTTGATCAAGATGACCCTTCAAACGTTTTTAAAGGAAATACATCAGATGATATTTTAAAACATTAAAGAACACTGATGTACTTATTATCGTGTATTTCTGTATTAATGAATTTAGGAGTACATGTAACAAATGTTTTTTGTTTTACATTAGACAACTGTGAAAAATAAAATGTTTTTAAAGGTCGAAAATTTTTCATAGACCAAAGATGCACTAAGTTATTGAAATCCTATAGCAAGTAGTAAATATGGAATTAGCTCAAAGCAGGATGCATGATTGTATCTTGTAAAATGTACAGAAAATTACAAAGAAAACCATTTTGAATTTACACATCAAATAACAAAGTAATTTTTGGTTAAGGTTGGATTTTTAAGATCTGTTTATATGATATATGGTAAAGTCTTAAGTATATGAATAAGGATAATTTATAAATGCACAATCAAATAGTAGATTAGTGTAACAGTTAACCCTTAAAATAAGAGAAAATAAACCAAAGCAATTTGTAGGAAATTGTTAGCAAGTTAATCAAAGATCTGAAGTCCGTAATGCCCTAAATTACACGATTATTTAGTGCCAGACGTCGATTATTTAGACTCAGCCCGCCCAAAGAATACAAGTAGTTCTATCATGGTAGGTTCAACAATTGATCACAAAGCATTATTAATGCAGTGTTCAGCTATCTTTAAACGCCGGTTTTCCGTTTGGTTCAAAGATATTTGAGGGTTATTTTGTATCTGAGATCAAAATGAACCCCCAGTCGGCAACCGTATGAGCACAAAGTAAGATTATCACTCAGACTATCGCTCACCAATCAGCAGTTCGGAGATTCGAACAATCGGGCACTGTCGCTGGTGGAATTTTGACTTAGTTACAGCACTTCACGTTACACAAATATATACACTGGTTTAAAGCTAAAATAAGCTAAATAATCTTTTCTTTTGCAAGGAAATCTCAGGGTTTCGGACTGACGAGGCGACTTCTTCGGGATTTACGAGTAGACAGTGACACTGACAGTTGCCGGCCGATTGACCAAAGATTACAGTAGAATTTTTTCTCCGGAAATCTTCACAGTCTATATTCAAACTTGTCTTGAGATATCATATATAATTTTAAATGCAATAAGTATATAATTTGAATATTTTCTTCGCTTTTTTTGTCAGCCATAGAGAAAAAGTAACATATACACTGTCAGCTGTGGGATAAGACAGCTGTTCTGACAGAGACAATATTTATTTCATCTCTGGTTAACCACAGACAAAGTTCAGTTTTAAAATGTTTCCAAAATACTAAAATTAGATTATTTAGGAATAATCCAGGGTTAAATAATATTCATTCATTCTACGATGTAGGTAGTCTCATGTCTAACAGTAGACTTGCAGGCCATAATGATTCTTTTCTCTTTTCGTCATCAACTCGATAACCACACTAAGCAAATAAGCATTCGACAATTAAATGCTCCTAGATTTGACTACTCTCAAAGGAATAGCAAAAATATTTCTAATTTTATTAATTTATAAAGTTAATTAGTACGGGTTAAAAGATAAATTAAATAACTTACGGAGTATATTCACATATAAAAAAATCTTCTGAATAGCTCTATAATTCTTTAGCTATGAAAACTTATAAAAGTTCCCGTTCCGAATGTTGGTGCAAAAATAACTTATTTATTTACTTAACTAAACTGAACTTAATTTTTATTATACAAGTTGGACTACCCAAGTACACACAAATAATTACTACGTTAAGTTGAACTTCATTACGCAGCAGTGGAAACACCGTTCGTATCGGGAAAGGAAGAATTGTGAAGAACTAACCTAACCTAAATCTGCTTTTTCGAATAAATTTAATTGAAAAATGTATTGGACTAGTTTAAGTATAGAAAGTTTATAAGGGTAGATTTTTGCTGGAGTATTCCCATAAAAACGAGAAGCATGCTTAGAGCCGTATCGACAATTTACATCGAGAGTCAGGCTGTTGAACTCTTTTCATTGACTAGAAGGGATGTTTTCAAAGTATTCCGTAAGTATTGATCACATATTATCTAATAATTCTTGTGAAACGGTCACGGCTTTTGACCAATTATTCCCTTGGTTGTAGTTACAGTGCTATATCACCGCGAAAGTAAAACTAATAAATATATGCTGCATTTGGATTACTAATATTATCAAATTATTTATTATTTTTATGATTTTTATAAACAAGCATTTCAATTAGCTAATAGTTAGGTAAATAGGCAGTGGTAGTCTATCAGGTAAAACTAGTCCTAACATTTAAATCTAGAGCTGAACCCTTCTTTTGAAGTAACAACTTCTGCAAAAGCCTTGCCTCGTCTCCTTTTGTGCAGCCTCATCTTAACGAGGCACTGACTATCTAATCTTACATTACCAGAACATAACACTACATAGAACAGCACCACCACTGAATCAATGGTTGTGATTATTCCTGTGTCTAGCATATCATCAAAATTCAGCTCAGGGAGCAAGGGTTTAAAGATGGAATTGTCATGAGAGGTCAGGTGGAAAGTGTTTATTGAGTAGCAAATTCCTATTACATTGGTTTTAAGATACTACTGGCTGTGGCTAGTAAAAATTTGAAAGCTGTTTCTAAAATCAAATCTTCAAATATAAATTTACCATTATATAATTGCACTGAATTACACCTGAAACTTTTTATTTCCTATGCATCAGGCTAATATTTTTAATTAAATTGTCAGTAAACATGAGATAAACATAATCTTTATAGTCAGTCAGAGATTTTTTTGTCAAGGAACAATTTTTAAGTCAGATATACTGTATATGAACCTCTGCCCTACCTAATTTATCTACCAATAAAATGATAATTTACTGTCGAATAATTTAATTTAATAATAAATAATAATAATAATTTTTTTTATCAGCCGGGAAACGTCCACTGCTGGACATAGGCCTCCCTCATGGTATGCCACATCGACCGGTCCCGAGCCACCTGCATCCAGCGACTCCCCGCGACTCTAACCAGGTCGTCGGTCCATCTAGTAAGGGGACGGCCTGGTAGACGATTCCCGGCACGTGGTCGCCACTCGAGAACCTTTACTCCCCACCGGTTATCGGTTCTTCGAGCGATGTGGCCTGCCCATTGCCACTTCAGCTCACTGACTCGTCGAGCTATGTCGGTGACCTTCGTTCGTCTACGGATTTCCTCATTCCGGACCTTATCACGCAGAGAAATTCCGAGCATAGCTCGTTCCATTGCTCGCTGAGTGACTTTGAGCTTGTTTATTCGGCCCACAGTAAAAGACCACGTTTCGGTTCCGTATGTCATCACTGGCAACACGCACTGATCAAAGACTTTTGTCTTTAGACGCTGAGGTATTTTGGACGAGAAGATATGCTATATAATATGATATATAATAATAATATATATACTTAATTTTAAAAATATTGTGTCATAATATTGCATCATTGTTCTAGGTACTGCAACAACAAATTCAGCTTCTAATACACAGGTAATTTCTGCTTATACGCTAAATATGTAAAGGACACTGTATTTTCCTTGAAGCCCAAATATTGAAAATTTTTAACATGTACCATTTTTGGGTTATTTATTGGTGCAGACATTTTTTCAACTATGGTTACATGATACGATTAAGTCGAGGAAAACTAGAGTTAAAAGATATGTTTTGCGAATGTAATTTTTTAAATAATTTTGATGTCGTTTTTTGTACAAAAATCAATAATAATAAAAATATTTACTGAAACAAATCAGTAAATAAAACAAATTCGGTCTAGTTACACCCATGCAAGATTTTTTTCTTTGATTTCTTGAATTTGTCTCTGCCCAAAATAGCAGAATAACTATTTGGTTATTTTAGTTACATTAAAATTTCACAAAAACATGTTGGTGTTACTAAGTAGTGTGATTTGTAGGATACTGTTAAAGTTTTTATGTGTGGCAACACTTAACAAACGAACAAAGATTGCATTACTAAAACGAAATTTGATGTTTTTGTAATACACAAAAGTTTTAAAAAAAATTACTACCAAAAGTTTAATTCTAATGTTTAATTATATTTAGGGTTTTATTTTTAAATAGTGTACTTAATGCAGTCTGGATTTGGAACATCTGCTTTAATCATAACTTGATACATTATTCACATTAAATATATTAGATGAATTATTTTTTTGCTTCAAAACAAAACTGCTATTGTTTTCTTAGAAGACAATTTACCATAATCTTTTATTCATCAACTATGTTAGCTAAAATGTGTATCCCTTAATTATAAACTTGTAATTAATTTCAAGCGTCCCAGGAAAATAAAAAGATTTAAGACGGTAACTATAGCATGTTAAAATAGTGTATGAAATTCTATATTTTTCAAACATCACATGCATTGCCTTCTGTTTTATAATTAGAATATGAGATAGACAATATCTTATTCATCTAAAACTTGTATTTTAAAGTATTACTATTTGTATGTAATCTATCATAGCATGGTATGCATAGTTGAGCATAGCAAATAAATCAATAGCTATAATTGTTCCAGTATGACAATTGTGGGAGGACAATTGAGGACATGTTTGTTGTATTGTTCTATTCAAATAAGAGTCATATGTTTTCACTTTTACCGTGAAATTGCAAGTACGGCAGCTTAAGGTTATTGCTCGTTCAGAGCCATCCATGTCTCACCTGCAGAGTACTGATACTGACTGTAACTACTGCGCATTGGAGCGACAGCATCCCTGGTAATTTCTTCACAGAAGCGTGCAGATTTCCTCACGATGTTTTCCTATGCTGAAAAGTCAATATACTAACAATACTACAGGAAAATATATTTGTCAGAATTTTCATATGTTCATTCAAAAAAACAAAGCCATCTAAGTTGTTTTCATAATCTATCCATACTAAAGTAATAAATGCGAAAGTGAAATTTTTTGTTTGTCTTTCCTTTTTTGTTTGTCTTTCCTTTACGTCGTAATGGAGAATCGGACTTTTGTATAGGACAGCTGCCTGTCGGAAGACTATACATATAAAATTAAACTTTTGAATTTTTCAGACGGTATTAAAAAACGATGCACGTGTCGCGAGTGCCCCAGCCCCTCCCACAGAGCCGGCGCCCCCGCCTGTGCCCCCGCCCGTGCCCCCGCGTCGCTGGAACTCTGGCGCACTCGCCGCCGCAGCACTCACAGTTTCCATTGGAGGGGTCAGTTTTTGTTCATATTTCAGGTTGCGATTAGATAACGATGCCCTCAGCCTTAAATATTTTTTAGCAATTATTCAATAATAGTACTATTGCTAAACTTTGTACCAAATTTCATCACAGTCGGTTGTGACTTTGAGGCGTCAACTATCAACTTTTAGCTTTACGAGCTTTTGTTCAGTTAACAGTTTGGTACCTACCAAAGGACCCCACACAAAATGTATGAGTAAAGCCGTTCACTCAATTTACCTGGAATTTTGAAAAAATATAGTATATGGTTATTTATCATGTCACGTTAAATAATGACTAGTTTTGGAAATATCGTTATTGTAACTTGTTTTTATTAATGACATTTTTTGTTTGTTTTCAGATATACTTGTATCGTAAACTAAGAACAGAAAATGAAAATCCTGACATTAGAGGTAAGAAACAAATATTAAAATATTGTTTTGTCTGTATGCTTTTTCCCATCGACTCCCAGTTAGCGCATCTTTCACACGGTAGCACAATGTCGTACCAAAGTAGCCGTGGACAGCGTATGAAAATTTTTGCGCCTTTGCCGTCTCCGAAAAAATTATTAGAAAGAATGACTTGTATACATGTAAAAAAATTACTGTGATACACAGTGGGGCAATTCGCAGGCTGGTTCCAATGGGGGTACCTATCAGGAGTGGTGAAACATTTTTTCGATACCTATGTCTACTGTTAAAAAACAGTGTTCATAGCACTGCGGGAAGGTAGCAGAGCCAACGACTCTAGCTTCAGATTTCTGAGTGAGAACGCTTTCCATCCATCGGCCTTATCGTCACTTAACAGGTGAGATGAAGGCCAAGTACAAATCCATGTGTTTATATTATAGAAGATTTAATACGAAAATTAATGTAATTTCAGAAGTTAAGAAAACCCCACCAGCTCAAGTACCCTTAGACCCGCCGGTGCCGGCGACGGGCAGCTCCTTCCCACCCAAGGTGGAGTTCTTGCTGGTCGGTGGTGGAACTGCTGCCTTCGCAGCCATGAGGGCTATACGGGCTGCCAAGCCGGGGTCACAGGTGTGTTCTGCTGCAGCTTTGAGAATCTGTTGGGAGTATTTTGTTGATAAAACATATCAACAAAGCCCTTATTTACTGTCTGACGTAGCGATCCATGAGGTGCGCTCATGTCCAACAGTAAACTTCTGCAGACAATCTGCATCTGAGTTCTTCTAAAGGCGAGCATTAATCAGTTTTTTGGGGGAATCTTCGATTCTCTTGAGATGATATTAAATTTTCGAGGCATTCTTTTTCTTTGGAATTCATATAAGTAATTGCGTTCTTCGGGAGATTTTTGCAGTACTTTTAGTATCGAAATTCTTTTGAGAGAGTTAGGAAATCTTTTGACAAGTTTGACAAGACACCGATACGTTTTCTGTCAACATCTTATGCAATAAAGCGTCTTTTACTGGTATGAAATGTTACCATTTAACATTTTTTCGAGTAGGTCGTAGCGTTGTATCGTTTGTTACAAAAAAAAAGCGCGACAGCGAAAAATCACCTTATCTTTCTTTTTTAATGACCTATAAGTAACGTTTTTGTATTGACGTTTTCATTTTTTACGACTTCGTTCGGACTCCAGTGCGTACAAATGCCACATATCCCAAAGAAAAACTAATTATTAGATCGCGATCTCGCACTGAGAAAACGTAGGACAGCCCTTCGTCTAATGTATGACGTATAACGCTGGTTTGGTGGATGCGTTTCAGGTGTTGATGGTGAGCTCGGAGCACGCGCTGCCGTACATGCGTCCGCCGCTCAGCAAGGAGCTGTGGCGCGAGCCGGAGCTGGCGCAACGCGCGCGCAGACCAGACGAACTCACGTTCAGACAGTGGAACGGCAAGCGGCGGAGCCTCGTGAGTTATAACAACATACTGATAGCGATTATAGTGCTTTTTTATACATGCGCAAAACAGTGCTTCTTGAAGTAATGTGATGTGACATTACATTGTACCATTACACATCACTCTAAACATTTGATATGTACATATGTAATATTTGTAATGCCATGCTGTCTAAACATAACGTGCTGGGAGTTAAAATACGTAGGTAAACCTTCTCGTCCTAGTAATACAGTTGCATTTCAGTAACATATGTGCGTTCTATCCGTCTTTATGGTTCTTTCGGGGGCTCCGAGCCCGTGCAGCGCGCCCTCTCGCTCGCGCCGCGCTAGGTGCGAGTGAGCGGTGCAGAATGTGGACATGCGCGCGGAATGCCATGAGTGATGAGTGATGTTTGAATTGGTCCAGTAATGTGTTCTGTAACAGAACGCGGTCGAGTAATATCACGCATCATGCATCACTCGCATTACTTACATAAATTACATGTCTATTTTATAATCATAATTTTGACCCATTTCTTATACACAATGATTGCTTCTCAAATATGCATGGAAATATTGTCATTATATTCAAAAAGAAAACACGCGAATCATTATCTGAGTCACTTTCTTACGGGGAGAGGTGAGGTTTCGCGGGTCGGTGGGAGGTGGTGAACGTCCGTTCTGTACTATATTAATAATGTAACTCCAACAACATATTTAGCTTAACACTCTGCATTTATTTCAGCATTCATTTAGCACGAATGTAAAAACTAAAAACCCTACAAAAATAAATATAATGTTTTTAGGTGTACGAGCCTAGCGCGTTTTATACGGATGTTGATCACCTGTCTACGAACGTGAACGGAGGAGCGAGCGTAGCGCGCGGGTGGCGGGTGACGAGGCTCGACGTGTCGCGACACGAGGCGGAGCTGGAGGCGCCGGGAGCACAGCCAGTCACCATCACGTGGGACAAGTGTCTCATAGCTACAGGTAACTCATGCATACTGCATTTATTGTTTTAATATCTGGGCAATCGAGCTTTGCTCGGTGTTTTTGACCAAAAGTATAATTTTCTTTTTAATTTGGCTTAAAAACAACAATTGAGTAAATAAAAAAAGTAAATATTTTTATACTCTAGTAACTACTCCGTAACTAGCAAACTCTTTCATAGAAATAAACACGTCGATTCAGCTCACAAACCACACTACACCCTTACATCAACTTATTTTCATTTGTCAATAGATGGCGCTACCAACAAGTATAAGTAATAAAAGATATGTTTCCAATTCGGCCTGCACTTGGACACTATTTAAAAAAATCATGTAATAATATAAATATGTATAGAAAAATACTATAATAACATTTTGCATTTATTTTAATTGTACAAAATCATTCTTTTTGCACTAAGTGACAGCGTCAAATGTCATTTTATTGACGCCATCTTTGTTTTCAACGTCAAGTCTTACCTGTTTCGTGGGTTTTATTTGTTTTTGTACAAATAAACTGAACCAAAATATACAAAAATAGTAACTAAATCACTTTTGTTTGATAATGGTCTTTTAATAAAATTATAAGTGTACAAGACCAGGCCTTGGCTCCATACATTCGCGGAATTTTTTTACATATATTTTAAGGTGAGATGTCAGATGTTACACATAAGGCTCGCTCGTTGTTGTTTTAACCCTTGCACTGTACGTACAGGGTCCCGCCCTCGTCGTGTGGCGTCACTGAAGCACGCCGCTTCCGCTGGTCGGTCGTTCACGCTTCGCGGCCTGCGCGACGTGGGCGCGCTCGCAGAGAAGCTGGAGGAGGAGCACGTGCGCACCGTGGCCGTGCTGGGGGGAGGGTTCCTGGCGTGCGAGCTCAGCGCCGCGCTGGCTGACAGACGTATGTACTTACATAACAGTTGGCCTTCATCTCACACGATGCTCTTCTCTTATCGTGTAGGTTTTAAGATCGCGACATTAAAACTGTTTCTACCTTTAAGAAAAACGTCAGGGAACACTTTCTATCACTATAAGTTCATAAGTTAATATATAATTATAGTATGTAAAGTATGTATTATTATTATTGATATGTATTAGTTTGTTTTTTGTATCTCTTATTTGTGTAATCGTTTATTATATCGTACACGCCTAACTGCTCCTCTCTTCACTATTTCTCACTTGACCTAGGACTGCTGGAAGAAATTTCTTTTAGAAATAAGCTGTTCCTTTTGTATATTTTCTTTGTTTTTGTTATGTAAATATTTTCCGTGTACAATAAACTGTTCAAATTAAAATAAATCGATAACAGACCTCACACACCCTAGTGTCAGAGTTGATCCGCCACAGTCCTCTGACATATCTCATGTAGCTACTACCTGTCGTAGATAGTAACCGGTAACAACGGATTAACGTGACTAACGAAGCACGGAATCATATTACTGTTCAGATAATCAGGTGAATCTTACTATTCAGACAATAAGGTGATTCGGTGGAGCGTCGAGCTATGAGACTGATAGGCAACGATACGCTACATAAGGCAAAGTTCCAAAGCCTCGAACATAGGCGTCAGGTTGCCTGCCTTTCGGTATTTTACAGGATACATTTTGGAGAGTGTGCGCAAGAGCTATTTTTGTTGATTCCACCTTCGCCGTTCAAGTACCGGTCAAACAGAAGAACAGCAGACCTTCACCCGTACACTGTAGATATTCCTACAGCTCGCACCAAGCGTTTCGCTTCCACATTTATCGTGCGTACTGCAAAAATATGGAATACACTACCGGTTTCCGTGTTCCTCGAAAATTACAACTTGGGAATCTTCAAAAGAAGAGTAAATAGTCACCTTCTAGACCAACACGTAACATCGTCGACCTCATCGTCACTTACCATCAGGTGAGATTGAGGTCAAGTGTTGGTCTATCTTTAATAATAATAAAAAAAGATTCAGACTGCAATGTCCTAACCTAACTGGGGAAAGACAAATAGATTTTTGTCAATGTCCCCACGGGAACCGAATCCGGGACCTGTGCGTGTGTTGAGAATCTGAGTCTAACGCTCAGATAACTGCTAACAGCCTCAAGTTAATGAAGCTCTGGCTCTGATACCTGAACTTAGATAACATGGTTGAAACTGCCCTACCACCAACTAAACCGAGGCCCGTCAGATACTCCCACTGGGAACCGAACCCGGGACTTCCGGATTGTCAGTCCAACATTTAGCCATTAGGTCACGGAGGCGGTTAAAAAGCGGGTTGTCTGGCTGCTATTCGAAAAGTCTCTGTTTATTATGTAACATCATCATCAGCCGGGAAACATCCACTGCTGGACATAATCCTCCCTCATGGTACGCCACATCGATCGCTCCCGTGCCACCTGCATCCAGCGACTCTACGCGACCTTAACCAGGTCGTCGGTCCATCTAGTAGGGGGACGGCCTGGTAGACGTTGCCTGGTACGTGGTCGCCACTCGAGAACCTTTACTCCCCACCGGTTATCGGTTCGAGCGATGTGGCCTGCCCATTGCTACTTCAGCTCACTGACTCGTCGAGCTAAATCAAGTATAAAATCCATTTTTTGATGTTATTGTGTTTGTGTGTCAGTACGCGACAGTGGTAAGCAGGTGGTACAAGTGGTGTCTGAGAGCGGACCGATGGGGGGCGTGTTGCCCCACTACCTGTCCGAGGACGCGGCCAGGAGGCTCGCGGAACTGGGCGTACAACTCATCACGAAGTGTGAGTACTATATATATTTTATATAATCATAATCATCATTATCACATTCATCATTTATTGGTACTGCTGGTACGCACGGCTACAGGTCAAGCTATGGATTTCCAGTATACAATGAACTAGCGTCGTGCGAGATTTCATTCAATACGAGGTCAGCGTATACTGGAAATGTATAGCTTGATGTGTAGCCGTGTGTACAAGTCAATATCTTAAAGTTAAATAACAATTTATTTATCAATCACATACACATAAGTCATAATTCCTAGAGTTAAATTAAGTTAGTTAAATTACTACTAGTTATGGAGTATAGTTGAAGAGTCTTCTATTTTATAGCAACACTGCTCGACAAGTCATTATTTATGTTTATTTTTAAAACAGTATAGACTCGGAGCCTCTCTAATTTTGTTTGGCAGCCTGTTGTAAACTCGAGGTCCCATAACACGAATGGTTCTCGATATTTTGTCCAGTTTTAATGCCACTGACAGCTACTTGCATGACCAGTAGACATGGCAACGTCATTATACCGAACAAGATGAAAATATTGATAAATATATGTATTATTAGGCGTGTTAGCTCAGTTGGGTGGAGCGTCGAGGTCTGGGTTCGATCCTGGCTCGTACCAATGAGTTCCAATTTGTTATTTGGAATTTTTTAATTTTAAAAAGCCTTGTGACAGATGGATGGCCAGACAGCGGAACCTGAGTGATAGGGTCCTGGCTCCCTAAAAACAGTGCTTATTGTTACATAATGAGAGGTGAGGTGGTGGTGAAGCCTTTAATATTGAATCTGTTTTCGCTTTTGCTGGACGGACACCGTCTTTGCTAATTGTGTGCCCAAGGTACTCAATTTCTGGTTGTAAAAATGAGCATTTCTTTAGATTTACCTTAAGACCAGCTTCCATAAGTTTTTTGAAAACCTGTGAGAGTGTTTGCAAGTGTTCTGCATCATTTTTACCTGTTATTGCTATGTCATCGAAGTAAACAGCTACATTAGGTAAAACTCCTAATAGATTGTCCAGGTAACGTTGAAAAATAGAAGGTGCTGTTGAAATGCCAAAGGGCATTCTGTTATATTGGTAATAGCCTTTGTGTGTTGAGATAGTTAAGTACTTTTTTGAATCTGGAGCAATTTCAAATTGCAGGTAAGCATCTTTTAAATCAATTTTTGTAAATCTTTGGCCATTGGCTAGCTTTTGTCGCAGTAAATCAAATAGAGGTATTGGATGTGCGTGTTCAATTAAAACAGGGTTTATGGTACTGCGATAATCGCCACATATTCTCACCTCAATACAATAACATAGTTTCTATCAATACTAGCCTACCCAGTGCCTCGACATTGATGCTTTTATTAACCGACTTCAAAAAAGGAAGGAGGTCCTTAATTCGACGGGTATTTTTATTTATTTGTTACCTCAGAACTTTTGACTAGGTGAACCGATTTGGATGATTCTTTTTTATTTGAAAGTTGGTGCTTCCCGTGTGGTCCCATTTAGTTCAGTTCTGACAACGGCATCCATGAGAAAACCATATAAGTCTTAAATTTGCCTTAATAAAAGTAGACTTTTGGGGCAGTTGAATTGAGTTTCTAGTTCTTTTTGAACGCATTTACTTCTTTTAATTGTCCATCCGAAAATGGCATATTTGAAAGTTAAAATGAAATATAATTATGTACTTTTTTAATTTTATTGATGCTCATTAAGTAATCGTTTATAAGTAATTTGTTTCATGAATATTTTGTTTTCGAAGCAGCTCCATTAGCTTATCGTAAACTAGCGTCGGAGCGTCGCGGGCAAACAGGAAGTCCAAATGGTTGAAATCCTTCAACGGCACAATGTAATGTTCGATTGGATTCGGTAATTCCCCATACAACTTTTGAGCATCGGCCAAACTAGATATCCAATCGTCTTCGGCACTCAACAACGCAATCGGCAGGCTGATTTCTTTCACTGGGTACTGAGGCGGCGTATCGGCACCGTATCGTATTCTGTTACCTTCAATTCCATAGTCATACTGTTGGAAACTTCCTCCGTTTCTTATTTCTTGTGCGTAATGTACTAGAGTCTTTGTCGAAGCTCCCGCCGGTACGTGGCCGAATATTAACGGCATCATTGAAATATCAAATTGTTCCTTAGAGTACCCGCAGAGTGTGAACATTGAAATCTCGCAAATGGCTTCTTCAAAACTAGCAACCTTGCAGGAATGCTTGGATAAGTATTTGAGGACAGCGTTGCGCGGTAGAAATTCGTTGGCCCCCAGCAATTTCATGACACGACCAATGTTTTTTCCGTACGTCGACAGCAGCTTGAATGGGGTTTTTATCTGTGACATGTACGTGACTGGGGCTAAAGCGTAGCCAGCTCTCAATATGTGATTGTATTCCGTCTTAGTCGATAATAACGCGAAGAGTGCTGAGGTGCCCATCGAGAAACCAATGAAGCTGAGCTCTAAATCGTTTCCTTTCTTCTTGACGATATAATCGATGACAGCAGGCAAATCGTACTGTCCTACTTCGTGGAAAGAGAAGTCCCAAAACTGTTCGCTATCGACTGTTCTTGAGACGTGGGCTCTGGAGTAAGTGTTTCCCCTCACGTTAGCCATCCAGACGTCGTACCCTGCATCTGATAAGATGTAAGGTAACGCTTTCTTAGGACCAGGTATCACCCAGTCAGCAGAACTTCCTAGTAGACCGTGGTGAAGCAGAATGGTCTTCCGAGAAACTTTTCCGCCATCTTTAGAATACGGTATTCTGTGCACCGTTAAAAGATATCCGTCTTCTGTCATCACGGTGTGTGCTTCCGAGTCGTAGCCATGGATTGTTATCATTTGAAGTGTCGTCATCGTGTTTGAAGAATTGTTTTCTACACATTTAGTATTGGATTCATCGGAAGTTATGAGTTCCAATAAAGTTGACGCCTTCCTCTCCGCTTTGTCAATGTAATCGCTTAATTTCTTCTTCATTTTCGTCAATGTATCGTCCACCGTTTCAATAATAGTATTGTCATCACCGACGAATGGTATTCTTTTCACTTGTTCACTGTAGAAATGCTTCAGGCTCCTCCCCTTTTCTCTTATATAAGTTTTAAATTGATTGGTTTTATTTGAAATAGTCTCGTATATATTTAAACTTCGTTTAGTCTTCAAGTGTCTACTGTGACTACTCTGTATTAGAGTCACGACTAAAACCGCCACTAGAATCAGCGCCTTCATATTGTAACTAGTGCCCTACTGCAACTGTTTCCGTATTATAAAGCTTGTTTACGTTTTGCGGTTGTATTTATAACATATTTATCCGTCGATCGTTACGTTGGAACAGTTACGTTTCACCCGCACGACTCATCGTTACAAAGTTCAAGTTTGTATCCGCAAATTGATTGTATGATATTTAGTTCGTCTGTAGGTTCAACAACTTCAAAATTATGGCTTCATCATGGAGGTGATGGTACTGCCAGTGTCAAGTAAAGAGACTGTAGGTTCTTATATTTTTTATCTTTACTATTCCAAATTCAAATTCAAAAAAGTGTCCATATAACATCGATTTCTGTTGCTCATAAAGTTAATAGTTAAGTTTTATTTTATTTAACAAAATAGACAATGCAATATAAGTACATTAGACCTTGTTTATTTTCCTTTTAACGTTGCTATTATTATTAAAGTTTATCCCTAAAGGTTCATCATCAATTCATCATACAAAATAATTTCCTTAAGGCGATCCGCCTCCATCAAAGTTTCATACTAAATTTCTGTTGCCATAATCTTTTAAAATATAATATCTGGATTTGTGTAGTAGCTATTTAAAAATATACATCAGATTGTGATGTCGCGAAATGAGTATCATTAGCATACAACTTCACAGTGAATCACAATTTTCATTTCAAACACTTTTTTCGATTATTGTTCAAAGCGCCATCTATGAACAGCTGCGTAACTACTATTGTAAATAACTATAAAGTTGTTAATTAATGGTATTTATTTCGCGACACCATAATTTCATCTCTTATTTTTAGGTAATTACTTATCAAAGCCAGCTATTCTATTTTAGAAGATTATGGCATTATAAATTTAGTATGTAAGCATTAGGAGAGGAATAACGTTAAAAGCTAAAAAAAAGAAAGAATCATTTATTTGCCAAATAACTAGTTTTTTTATACAGGATGGGTAATAATATCAATTTGTTCGATGTACTGAACCTGTCCATAGTTGTGCAAAAAAAGAGTTGTTTCTTTCTAATTTATAGCTGTTTAATGTTTAAGGATACGTTACATTCCTCAAATAAACAATAATATTTTTTCATTCGTTAAGATATTCTTCTTGCGTCAACTTACAAATCGAAATAGCTGCTACACCGATAAGTGTTGTTTTTAACAAAAATATGCATATTCATTCTTTGGTTCTTTGCAAAAGACGTGCAGATATTATGAAAAAGCAGTCATTTTGGGAAAAACAAATTTCAGGAGAACGGACGTTTCAAGCCTTTTTTTTTCTTCAACGTTTTGCATTGCATTCTCGGCAATCGAATAATTTTTGTCTTAGAAAATTAATGTCTTAGATAAATCTCAAAGCCGTTAATTAATTGCATTTGCTGATTGATATTTAACAAAATTGCTGTTAACTTTAAGAGTCCGTAGTAAGCAGCGCTCAACTCCGCGCTGTGATCACGCAATTCAAAATGTTGTTTCACTTAGAGTGAGACAGGGAAAAAAAGAAAACCAAGGACAATACGGGCCCGTACCGCTATAGTCATAAACTATTGAAGAATAAGATATATCTCATCTTATTATATTTACAAATTTTATGATGATGCAACGTGCTATTCAAAAATAAGGATGTAACTGCGTTTGTATGGAGACTCGAGCTTGCTGCAGACTTAGCTGGACATAAAATCTGATTGGTATTGCAAAAATTTTACAACACCAATGATGTGTACATTAATTAAACGGAAACTGGCTAAACGTCAAGTGTAGATTATGATTCATTCGCCTGGTCGGTTGTAGGCACGTAATCAATGCAATACTGCATTAATAATAACAAAATGTCTTATCAGTGTTTATATTAACGTCAACACTATTGATGCGTCATTCGTCAATAAGATTTATTTACTTCAATAGGCCTGTTTCCACTAATAACAAATTGCTTGGTTTATAGTTTCTAATTATAAATGAGGAGACGAAGATAAGAAAAAACTAGTATATTTCTCAAAAAAGTTAAAGATTATTAATATTTTTAGAAAATGGATTCGAAAAAAATAGGCATTAGGTCACGTGACAGCGAACACGAAGAACGCGGCGCAAGAAAGTGTGACGTCACGACACGCAAAACATCATTGTTGTTGTTGACGTTTTCATACCACAGAGCAGGTTATTTCGCGAGCTGTGACGTCATTCAAGACGCCATGACACTATTCAGCGTTTTCGAGGGAAATATAAATTGCTTTTTTAAAATACAAAATACGTAATGTAAATTTTGCTTTTTCTTTAAAATATAGCTTTTTGGGGATATAATATAGATTAAAGTATATAATTAACCAAGTTTTCAAATTTTGTCAACTAGCCTATTGCTAGCACAGACTGCTTACAGACATTACGCTCGTAATGTAATACGGTTATACAATCCGAGGATAGTATGCTGTATATATTTTCAACCGAATTCAAAAAAGGAGGAGATTCTCAATTAGACTGGTTTTGTGTGTGTGTATGTTACGCGATAACTCCCCCCATAAAATTATGAACCGATTTTGATGGTGCTTCGCGGTGTTATCGCGTAACACACATAAAAAAACATACGCATAGAATTTAGAACCTCCTCCCGTTTTGAAGTCGGTTGAAAATGTCCGGTTTTGGTATAATTCATCTGAGTTGGGGGACACAACCTCCTCTAATTGGATGGCCCCTAATTTACCCGAACTATTTAGACGTAATCATATTGGTGATGTGATTTTGTTTAACAGTCATTATCATCAGCGGGGAAACGTCCACTGTTGGACATAGTCCTGCACCATGTGCACACCCCGGACACTTAAAACAAATGTCGTGATATCGGTTCCCTTTACCATACATCGAACGGATGACGTTTGTGTATACGTGACTCCGCGCGTGCGGTATTACCGATCCTTGATCGGGTCACTTTCTTGCGGGGAGAGGTGAGGTATCGCGGATCGGCGGGAGGCGGTGGACATCCGTTCTGTACGTAGTACTGTATTAATTCTGTGCCCACGTGTAGAGATGGGGTCATATTGTTAGCAGGAATGACATCATGAATAACATATATATATGTCCCCACTGCAAGGGATCAGGCCTACTCTCCTACAGATAGTATATGGGACATAGAGCACCATGCGGGACCAGTGCGGATTGTTAGACATCACACACATCTTTGAATTTCTTCTCAGGAGTGCGCAAACCTCACGATGTTTTTCATCACCGAAAAGCCAATGGTAATGATTTTTATCATTCGAACATAAATTCCAAATTAGAACGCATTAGACCTCGGTTGTTCAAGGACTGAACCATGGCTACTCGGAGTGACATTGCTAAGAGTAACAATATTCTACCTTATATAATCCTGGTTCCTTTGACGACATGTTTACGTGTACATTTCCAGCGGAAGTACTAGACAGCGCATTGACTACGTCGGGGGTGAGCCTGAGACTGTCGTCGGGGTCTTCGCTGGAGGCCGAGGTGGTGGTGGAGTGTGTGGGGGCGGAGCCCGAGACGGACCTCGCGCAGGCGAGCGGGCTCGAGCTACACCCGGAACTAGGTGGACTACTGGTCAATGCTGAGCTGCAGGTAGGGCTTCATTGTCCTTTATCTAATACAACCTGCATAGGTAGCTCAAGATAGGTACAACAGCAGCCAGGAAGCGTCCACTGCTGGACATAGGCCTCCTTCATGGTACGCCACATCGACCGGTCCCGAGCCACCTGCATCCAGCGACTCCCCGCGACTCTAACCAAGTCGTCTTTTCGTCGTTCTTTGAGCGATGTGGCCTGCTCATTGCCACTTCAGCTCACTGACTCGTCGAGCTATGTCAATTTCCTCATTCCGGATTTTATCACGTAGAGAAATACCGAGCATAGCTCGTTCTTGAGCTCGCTTCAACACCAAAGCTCAAGATAGGTAGTAAAATAGAATATATGGCCTTGATAAGTAATTAACTTAAAATAGGTCATGGGATTATAGTGTCGCGAAATGTATATCATTAACGCATATATTTACCGTCAGCTGTAGTAGCTGTTACGCAGCTAATGGTCCCTAGATGGCGTTTGGAACAATAATCAAAAGTAATGTCTAGTCCAAGCAGTTGTGTGTTAATGATACTCATTTCGCGACATAATCCGATATCATATTTTTAGATAGTTACTGCACAATGCCAGCTAATATATATTTTAAAAGATTATGCGAAACTAACAAAAGACGTGTTTTCTTGCGTTTTTGTTTCGAATTTAGTCCAATGAAATTGGAATTTTAAACGGATTCCGATTGGTCGTTTTTCATGGTACCAGCACTTATGCAGTATTTTTTTATATATGATGGGTTTGCACTTAGTCTCCATCTCACCTGATGGCAAGTGACGATAATGCCGTTGGATGGTAAGCGTGCGTACACGTAAGCCTCAACCTAATGAGCTGGCTCTGATACCTTTCATACCGGAAAACAGCAGTGCTATTAACACTGCTGTTTAACTCTAACACAAATAATATTTTAACATCAGAAAATATTTTCTTACCCAATCAATTGCATCAATTAATTTTTTATTTTATTAAAATTAACTACCTTAAATGTTTTTGAAATAAATAATTTTCTTTGCATTATAAATAATTCTTCCTTATTAATAAAAATAGGATCTGCCCCCTTTCATTTTTGATTCCCTAATATTATTGAAGGATTATCAAGATTTAATAGTTTTATTTTAATAACATGACAAAAAATTACCCTCATAATTTTCTTATCATATTATTTTAATTAAAAAAATTATTATTATTATTATAATTATAAATTCAAGTAACATGGTGGTAGCTAGCCAGGCGGACATAGAAAATGCCTTACCACCAACCAAAGCGAGTTGCAATAATATGATGTTATTGTTTGTGTGTAAGGCTCGTTCTGACGTGTGGGCGGCTGGAGACGCGGCGTGCTTCTACGACGTGGTGCTGGGGCGGAGGCGCGTCGAGCACCACGACCACGCGGTAGTCTCGGGACGACTCGCAGGGGAGAACATGGCCGCCGTAGCGCCGCCCAAGCACTACACGCACCAGAGCATGTTCTGGAGCGACCTGGGACCACAGCTGGGATACGAGGTAAGGGACTCGACACACCTACTGATTCTGGTTTGATTGCGACAGTTCCTCGTGGAAATCGGGGTATGAGGTGGGGCGCGGGGAGGGGACACCCCGCGTCACCCGCGCCCTCATAGCCCTAGTGCTTGCTGCACGGGTCCGCATCGACCGCGTTTATCTATTTCGATCTCGGTCAGTTATTCTATATATAACATAAAGTGAGAGCGATTTGTTTTTGACAAAACTCAAATAGGTAACAACGAGTGCATTTCGATAGTTACGGCAGAAAACTGGTCAATTTTTTCTTTCTTTCTGAAACTGGAGAATTAATACTGGAAGATCATTTCAGTCGGAAAAACTAGTGACGAAGAGTCACTATATACCTATAGTCAGTTAGAAGTTTGCGTGTTTTTTTACCCCTTTACATTAATTGAGTTATCAACGAGTTTGTAATCTGAATATAACAAAAAATATATTTTCCTCCCTAGGGAAGGAAATGCAATTTACATGCCGCTGCTTAGATAATGACATGCCTACTTACAGAACAGCAGACATAAATGTATTGTTTGTATCGTTACCAGGCGATAGGAGTGATCGACTCCCGTCTGCCGACAGTGGGCGTGTTCTCGGCGGACGCGGTCACGGACGCGGCGTCCGCTGCGCGCGCGCACACCGCAGCTGTCGGTGACAAGGTACCGAACATACATACACGAACATAGATACATGTCTTTTTATAGTTCCTTACCTCAAACGGATCCAAGCCTTATATGATCACTTTGTTGTCCGTCTATATGCAACCTAAGCAATCAAAATCTTTACGCTATTTCCCATTGCACTAGAATCCTTGTACGATCCACGTACATTTAGTTTCTAGCTTATGTCAGCATTCTACGGTGCCCCGCTGGTCGCGCTACCGCGCTCCTCCAGTGCACACTCAACCGCCACGCGGTAAACAGAGAAAATCACCAAAACTAACGGTGTAAACTAAACTTAACAATAAACAGTTAAATAGTGAACCTCTGCACTCATTCATCACCTCAACATCAACCTCTAACTACAGCTACATACTGCTGCGTGTACGGCGCTAACTGGCCCGTACAGTCCTGAAATTTGCCAAGAAGTAAGTTCTAATGAACCCATAGTTACCATCGTCATAGAAACGTCAATGGGTTCAAAGAAAGCTCACGGATAATTACAAAATTGTTGCTGGTGCGTCCTAGGGCAAAAATAACCAAATATTCGACTCCCCTTGACGAACACTGCCCCTCACGTATTGTATTTTTTCAAATGAATCGTCATGGGAAAGTCAATGGGTTCAATGGACACTCTTTAACGATGCGCCCAAAATGAATACTCAAGTTAATATATTTATAGATGGAAGCGTCCACGCAGGAAGCGCCGAGCGAGTCTGCGCCGGACCCGCCGCTCGAGTCGGAGTCACCGGCTCTGCTCAAGGCAGAGTCTCAAGCGTCCACCGAGACGCCGGGCAAGCGATACGAGCGGGGCGTGGTGTTCTACCTGCGCGAGAAGCGGGTCGTGGGAGTGTTGCTGTGGAACCTCTTCAACAGGATGCATGTCGCGAGACAGGTGAGGCTGCAATTGGCTCATCATGGACACTGGGGGTCCCGGGTTCGATTACCGATCGGTATTCGGCTCATATGTCCGCTTAGCAATAGTACTGCTATATTCTGGTATTAAGTGGAATAGAACAGAGCCTCATTAGCTTAAAAGGGTACAAGAAATTTTGTAAATCTGGAAAAGCGTCGGTGGCGCAATTGATAAGGCGTGGTCTCTCAATCTGAGGGTTCCAACCTTCAATTTAAGTACATTATCCGAGTGCTTAACGGTGAAGGAAAACATCGTGAGGAAACCTGCATGTCTTGAACAGGCATGTGAAGTTCGCCAATCCGCACTGGGCCCGCGTGGTTGACTGTCCCATACACTCTGTAGGAGAGTAGGCCTGAGACCCTCCAGCGGGGAAGCATATAGGCTGTTGATGATGAATTTACAAAACTCCGTGCAGTACCTTCTTAAGGCTTTACAAATTGACTTATCGTCGCTTATGATCGGAGGAGATGAAGACCAAATGAAAATACATTATACATAATAAAATTATAATATCAATATTTCTTCCATTATAATTGGGTATGGAACACTAAAAATGTATTTAGTTTATCTTATTTATTGAGTTACTTGGAAATATTTAATGAATTACTTAGCGTGTTTTATTCTATCGACACTTCTGTCATTAATATAGTGCAGATATACTAGAATCAGTATTATTCAGCCGGACAGGGTAAAGGTTCCGTACCCAAAGGGTTAAAACGGGACCATATTACTAAGATTCCCCTGTCCGTCCGTCTATCTGTCACCAGGCTGTCTCTCATGAACCGTGATAGTTGAACAGTTAAAATTTTCAGAGATGATTAATTTCTATTGCTGCTATAAAAAAAATACTAAAAATGTAAATAAATTAAAAATATAAGAACCATACAATAACCGTTGTTTTTTATGATTGCAAACTTAACTTTGCAGTTAAACTCCATACCCAATGTATAGGTTCTAACTGCAAGTAAAAGTTTGTTTTGCTTGAGAGATGTGCGTTTTAAAGTATTAGCGAAAATGGGATTCAGGTGCATTCCTTAAAGCATTTTTCGGTGCATTGTTATTTATATTTAACTAACCATATTCTGTAAGGAACCCTCAGTGCGCAAGTCCGACTCGCACTTGACGGGTTTTTCTTTATTTTTGTAGGTATCTTAGGAGTAAAAGGGAGAGTGAAAATTGTATAAACATTACATACATATATAAAGCTGATGTTAGTACGTTAAGACAGGGTTTTCTCTATCACCACCAACTCCGATCAAGTTCCCGTTGGGGTAGTGAATACCCCTTGGTCTCCTGCTGAAAGATAGGGAGTTTGGTCGCGATGGGTGCAAGTGGGTGGCAAAAATGTGAAAAATATATATCAGTCCTTGTCTAACTCATGTGAACTTCACATGAGTGAAGAAGTTACCATGAGAACTTCTGGAAAGATAACATTTACTCTACGTTTATGCCAAAATAAATGTCCACCCGTGCGGAGCCGGGGTGGGACGCTAGTATACCTATAATATTAGTAAAGGATTATACGTTTAATTAGAAATACATTATAATATTTTTGTTTACATTCTATAAATGTTATGTTTGCAGGTGATAGCACAGGGGGAGTTCGAGGACTTGTTCGAAGTGGCTAAGCTGTTCGCACCGCACGAGGAGGACTGAACCACTCCATAAAACTCCCGCGCCGGACACTGCCACCCGCGGCGACCGTGTAGCATTTACTAGCAACATAATGTACATAACGTATTAAAGACTAAACATGCGCATTCCATGCTTCATTTAAACTTAAACCAACGACTGTCTGAGATACTAAACCACAGCTGTGTAAGTCCACTGTTGGACATAAACCTCCTTGATTGACACATCGAAGGTACTGATCTTCCATACTGTGCCGTGGTCAGCTGGTGACACTAGAATTGATAAACTGTTGTTTTTTTGCTCTCGTGAACAGTTCTCCAGATTCTCAACTTACCAGATACAGAGTTCATAAGATTCTAGATTCACCAAAACTGGTTTGCACGACACCCACTGAAAGACGCGGTGTCTATCAACGAAGTTTAATATTGAGTGCGTTCTAGAACAAAAATAACCAAATTTTCGTGGTCTGGATTCGATCCTGGCTCGCACCAATGAGTTCCAATTTGTTATTTGGAATTTATGTACGAATGATAAAAATCATTACCACTGCCTTTTCGGTGAAGAAAAACATCGTGAGGAAACCTGCACACTCCTGAGAAGAAATTCAATGGTGTGTGCGAAGTCTACCAACCCGCACTGGTCCCGCGTGGTGGACTATGTCCCATACACTCTCTGTAGGAGAGTAGGCCTGAGCCCCTCCAGTGGGGACGTATATAGGCTGATGATGATGATGTATTACGGGAGATTAATTCAACATCGAACCAACGCTAATCTTTATTAAATGCCATCAATAGTTGACAGTGATCTTGTGTTTGTTGCTGGCCATGAGTCCGTTGGTGCACTCGTTGAGTCTGGCGGCCAGCTCGCACTCGCTGCGCTCGTGGGCACTTATCTCCAGGCAACGGTCTAGGTTCTTCTCCAGTTTCTTCATCAGGTGCGTGTCTTTGGCGTAGAATTTGCTCACTAGTGTTATTAAGTTTTCTGAGGAATCATAGGATTTCATTAGTTTTTTATGTACACTCAAGTAAAAAAATTTGGATCCACTTTAGTACCATGTCACATTCACCTTCAATTGAAATTTCCTTTTTTTGTACTCGAGTGTGCAAATGGGTTTGCACTTGGCTGAAGATGAGGCGGTTAGATGGAAAACGTTCTCACCTAGGAGGCTCTATCCAATGAGAAGCTGTCTCTGCCACCCTTCATACCCTTTGGCGGCAGACTTAGATAACATGGTGGTAGATATCCACGTGAACATAGAAAACACCTATATAATTTCAGCCGTGCGGTCTCGGCTTTAGAACGGAGCCACTCCATGTCATCCCGCAGTTCCTAAGGGAAAAATATTCTGAGGATGTACAGCTGCACATGTCTACTTAGTAAGAACATCTTACTGCGATTATCAACAACAATGTATCTATGCAGACGCTAATGAGGGATAGTACATTTATTGCTCCTATTTTTAAAACCTGCTTTATAGCTAGAGCAATAGAGTGGTTAAGTAATCTAGGAGCAAAAGATGAACTAACCGGAGAGGGACAAAAACTCATTGATCTAAAAAGAGCACGCTGTAATTAACGCGTTCAAGAAGAACTGAGGAACCGACTTCAGCTGCATTCATCGCCTAAAATATTCACCCTTAGAGGTAGAATTATATCTGGATATGTATTTAGTTTTTGTCGATTTCCACAAAATGTGCTGAATATATTTCGATCAAATTTATAAGAGATTACCTTTGAAGTATGCGCTACTAAAAAAAAAAGAATCATCTTAATCTATTCATAATTGGCGGAATTTTCGAAAATTTTCGATTACCCCCACCTTTATGTATCTTCCCTTTTTCAATGACGCCGTTCCTCTTCATGACGCACGCGATGAGGCACTCTCCATGTACCGGGGACTCCATCTTGGGAGACATGCGCTTCACTGTCCGCTTGTCATTAGCCTGCACTTCCTTCAGGCACTCGGTCATGTTGCGTTTGAACGCGCTCACGTGCTCAGAGACTTCCGGTGGGATTGGGCTGTACGACCAGTCCGGGTCGCGATCCACGTCAGAAGTTTTCTGATGGTTGTACGTCGGCGGTGGAGCTGTAATTTGTTTTTTTATGTACGATAGACATAGGATTTGGTTTGGTACCGAATTTAGGCGACATGTTTGGCTGGCTAGCAACTGATATAAAAATCTACTACCACTGGCCTACTGTTGTGGGCTTCTCCTCGTGTGTCATGAGTATTGGCAAATTAAGGACAACGGGACTGGAAAGCGACACCAAGCCAAGACCACTCGAAAGCGCTTCTAGCAGGCTACAAAGCAAAGTTTGCAAGAGAAGCACTTTCTTTAGACAGGAATCTTTTAAGGTTGTCTCGAACCCTCACAGGGCACTGCAAACTTAACAAGCACCTGACCTTCATGCATCTAGGAGACGATAAGATTTGCAGATTCTGTATCACAGTAGACAGGACTTGGAGGACATATCGTCACACCAGACGATATTAAGGTCTCCACCCCTAGAGACACGAGTTGGGCCCGGTGGACCACCCCCCTTGTCTCAAATAATACTAGCCACTGAGCAAGTAATAATAATAACCATTGTCCTAACCGAGTACCCAAGAGCTTGCGTAGCGATCGCTGTTTGTAAGCGAACATGGCCGATTGAAAACGGTTTAATATTTTTCTTTATTCTTCATACAATTCTACATCAACGCTTGTTCACAATCTCACCGGATGGTTAGCGACGATGTGTCCTACGCGTGCGTTGGTCTAGAAGGTGCCTGTTCACCCTCGACTTAGACACTCAAATTGTAGTTTTGTGGGAATACGGTGCAGTGCGTTCCACTCCTTGGCTGTACGCATAGCAAGTGACAAACAAAACGCTTAGTGCGAGCTATAGGGATGTCGACTATTTAATGTGTTTTAAAATTTGACGCCGCACACAGAAAGCCTGTAGTCATTATTGGTGACAAAAATTTAAAAAAGAAGCATGCTATGATGCTGAACCTTTTTCTTATAACTTTTGTTCTTCCTGTTCCTTACCTAACACCTTACCTGTTCTTTTCATGTATTTCTTATCCATAATCAAATTCCTTGATATGATCGTGTCTTTGTCGATCTTAATGTCATGTACGGTATCAACGCCCATCAATCTGCTACTGTCGGGAGCTTCATCGCCCCGTCGCACCTCGCAACCAACGTAACATATGCTGGCTAGTATAACTAGCAGACGACAAGTCATTTTGATATCCAGGCGTAGAATAACTGTTTTATCGTGAAAAATGTACCGATAAAGTTGATTGGCTGTTATAGCAATTAGTTCAAAAAACTGTTATGTTTTTATATGCGAGTATTAATATTCGCTTACATACATAAAATCCTAAGCCTCGACGGATGAAAATTAAATATGGTTTGCCTTCTATATTAACGTTCTGTCTCAAACACCCCGTGGCCTTGTGACTACATAAATGGAATCACAATCCGGAAGTCCCAGGTTCGATTCCCAGCGGGGGTACCTATCGGTACTCGGTTGCCAAAATAGCCAAAATGGCGACAATCAAATGGCTGCAAAATCAAGGCGTCAGTCTTCTTTTTAGCATCTCATCATCAATAGCCTGTATATGTCTCCACTGCAGGGGCTCAGGCCTACTCTCCTACAGAGAGTGTATGGGACATAGTCCACCACGCGGGCCCAGTGCGGATTGGTAGACTTCACACACACCATTGAATTTCTTCTCCGGAGTGTGCAGGTTTCCTCACGATATTTTCTTTCAGCGTCTAGTATAGTCCAATATTTTGGTGTAGTAAAAAAATCCACATAAATATAACTGCATAAAACATAAACAATAGATGTCATTTTACATTTAACCATTTATTAATCTCTTACACGAATTTCAATATTTACAGATATCGACTTACAAATTAATTTGAACTTAAAAAAATATTGTTCCTAAACATATTAATTTCCTATACTCAGCCTCTTACAAATGACATTATAGAGCTTCGGACATAAAAATATAACTTTTTGACAACTATATGTACATGGAAACGCTTATTAGGACGAAAGATTTTTTTGAAAATAGATATTTACATCTCTATGAATTTACAATTATCGTACTGATCATATACAAACATGATATAAGACGTATACAATGATAAATGGAATATTAGACACATTGCATATCTTGACATATATTTTTTATAATTTCAGCTATGAATCACACTGTAAACAAACCATTGTTTATTTGCTTTTTAATTAAATGTCGTGTTTTTATTACACATATAAATAGCTAGCGAAATAAACAATATTTAAAAAACTAGAATGACTTATCATCATACACAACGAATCAAGTTGAGTTATTGGTTCAGACACAGGGGAGGGACGGCTGGCTGGACGTTGATTGGCTCAGGGGCGAGTCGTGCACGCTCATTGGCCGGCTCAAATTCGCGCCATGTCGTGAGTGGTCGGAGCTTATGTGTATAAGACATATTAGTCTAATGTGTTGCGAAAGTGTTCCCCTTGCATTAGGCGTCTTGTTTTAGTCATTGATTAATGATTTATTGCATACAAGACGGTTGTGGATGAAAATAATTATGAGTTGAAATATTGTACTTTGCTGCCATTTTCACAAGATTTTATTTAACTTGCAATGTTTGTATGTATGTATGCTTGTTTAGGTCAAATAATGCAAGCCGAATAAGAGTGTTCACGAAAATTTCCGCCACTAGTTGGCGCCACTTAAGCATGAGGTCACCCATCACACATTAATATGTATCCTTTTCCTTTCGTTATAAGGTACACTTTTTCTTATCCCAATAATGTGGTCGTGTTAGTATTAGTAGTAGTGGCGGGAGAGGGTAGGTAACTTTTTTATAGCGCGCATTATAACAAAAGTGTACCTTATATCAAAATGAAAAAGATACATATTTTTGGTATGAGTGACCTCAAGCGTAGGTGGCGCCAAAAACCCACTTCCTCTTGTTACGGATTTGATTTTTGTTCGTGTTTTTGCATTTTTACGGCAACATTAAGCTAATCTTATGTTTTAGATGGAAGATGGTGATAGGGCCTCCTAAACTACCGTCGTGCTTTGAGATACTTGGTATGTTTGGAGAACCTTGTGTGGTGTCCTAGGGTCTAATTAAGCGGGAAGGTCATAGGGTCAAGTGTAAGTAAGTACCGCCAGCAAATAAAAGCTTGTATTCAAGCGATCCACCTCCATCAAAGTTTCATACTAAATGTCTGTTGCCATAATCTTCTAAAATATAATATCTGGATTTGTGTAGTAGCTATCTAAAAAATAGGACATCGGATTTTGGTGTCGCGAAATGAGTATCATTAACACACAACTTCACAGTGAATCACAATTTTCATTTTAAACACTTTTTCGATTATTGTTTAAAGCGCCATCTATGAACCATTAACTATTGTAGCTAACGATGAAGTTTTTTACTTCGTGACACTATAATTTCGTCTCCTATTGTTAGGTAATTACTTATCAAAGCCAGCTATTCTATTTTAAAAGATTATTGCAACAGAAATTTAGTATGGAAGCATAAAGAAAGAGATAACGTCAAGGTGATTTCGTCGTTAAAAGTTTCACACTAAATTTCTTCCAACATAATCTTTTAAAATAAGCTAGCAGTGTGCAGTAATTATCTAAAATTAGAACATCAGATTTTTATTTTCCACACTTTTTTAGATTACGTTTAAAACGCCATCTAGGGACCATTAGTTGCGTAACAGCTATTGTAGCCTATAAAATTGTAAGTTAATAATATTCATTTCGCGACACTGTAATCCGATTTTTTAGGTAATTACTTATCGAAGCTATCTATTCTATTTTAAAAGATTATGGCAAAAGAAATTTTGTGTGGAAGCATTATGAGCGAACTCCCGTTGTAGTGAAGCTGCGAAGTCGGTGTACATGTTGAGTTCACGTCGCGTGCTGTGGTGCGCAGGCGGCGCAGAGGGGCGCGGCGCGGGGGGACGCGAGCGCGGGCAGCGGGGCGCGCTTCGCCACGCACCGGGTGCACACGCACCGGCCGCAACCCCAGCAGTGGTGCTGGCAAATTTATATACCACTTATACATACAAACAAGTGGATCCACGTACACAATAAAATATGGTGATGATTCCAGCAGCTAAATATTTTTCCGTGACATGTGGAAACACAGATTGGACGAAAATTAATAGTTACGTTTAAACTCTTTTCAGTTGTTTTATTAGAAGAACATTAATTAGGACTTATTGATTTTATGTGTTGCTATTGAAGAAGAAAAAACAGTATATCCAGACGTAGCATAAAATTAAACAAAAACATTTTCTTATACAGGCAATAGTCACCAAAGTAACAAACACAACCGTGTACGCAGCAGCCGGCTTTCTTTGATATCGTGGCGGCATCATTTGATTAGAGGCGGTATTTTACAAGTTAAAGCGTTCAAAAAGAACTAGAAACCGACTTCAACTGCCCTAAAAGGCTACAGAAAATTTCAGACTTGATTTTCACGTGCATGCCATTGACCACACGGGAAGCGAATTTCGAATAAAAAAGAATCATCAAAATCGGATCACTCAGTTAAAATTTCTGAGATAACAAACATAAAAAACCACATACCCGTCGAATTGAGAACCTCTTCATTTTTTGAAGTCGGTTGAAAAGGGCGACTCTTTTTCAGCAAAGTACGTATCTCACCTTCCTACTGAAGTGGTCGAGGGGCGTGGAGCAGCTGCACTCAGTCACGTTCTTGAGGCTCTTCCAGTCTAGTGCGACGGTGTTGACCTCATGCTCGAGTTGTGCCATGCTGGCCGGGAGGTCCACCTTCTCCGTGAGGAGTGAGATGTGGGTGGGCTTCACCGGCTCCTTGAGGGGGTGGTCATGGTTCGCGCACTCCAGTTCTGTGAGCGTGCCTCCAGACTCGTACAACAATCTAAGAAATATAATAATAAAATTAAAATAAAAAGCCTTTTATTTTGATCCTGCTACATTGCTGCCTGATTTCTTATTATTCTAATACACCTTATTTATTTAGCAAGGTCCCCAGGTTGGGTACAGGCCTCCTCCAGTAATGTCCACTTCTCTCTGTCTATAGCTATTTGCCACCACTTTGGACCAGCGGCTTTTTTGATTTCGTCCTCCCAGCGTGTAGAGGGCCTTCCTCTCTTTCTTTTTCCATGAGGTCCTCTCCATGTGGTGGTGCTGTAGGTCCATCTGTCTTTAAGCCTCGCTATATGACCGGCCCATTTCCATTTTGACTTTAGTGCGTAGTTTAAGGCATTATTCGCTTTTGTTATCCCTCGTATCTTTACGTGTCTAATCTTATCTAAGAAATATTGGATATTTATTATTATTTACGTACATGGTGTTTTTACATCAACCTGATGATGAAACAAGCTTTTTATCAGGGGCTTTGCGATAATTACTACGCTTGGAAAGCAAAATGTTGTTCACAGTAAAAAATTACCCTATTCTATTAATATGTTGCAGCTACTATGTGGGCCGGTGTTGGCAGGGAGCCGGTCTATTTCCTTGTCATCAGATATGTTGAAGCGTATTAAGGAATCGTATATGGTAAAAAAATTGGCCTAGTGAGAGAGGCCTAGAGTTCCGTACAGAATATGGATATTTAACATACGGAAAACCAATCTAAAGCATGCGATTTTCGTTACAATTTAGTTTTGTAGTAGCAGTAGTAGACGAGTACGACACTTGATGGCTCTAGTAGTATGTTACATCACACGTCTAAAAACACGTGTGTTGTATGGGAGCCCCCTTAGATATTTATTTTATTCTGGTTTTTAATATTCGTTGGTATAGCGGCAACAGAAGTTGATAAAATTTCAACTCTCTAACTATTACGGTTCATGAGATACAGCCTGGTGTCAGTCTCAGTAATAGGGTCCCGTTTTTACCCTTTGGGTACGGAACCCTAAAAAGTCCAAACACTGCGTCCGTGAATGTCTTGTACGTAGTAATATATAATGTGCCACCGTGAAAGGAACGCGTCATTTTCTGTATGTAATGTTAGAGTATCCTGTACTAACTTGTTGTCAATCTGCAGCTGTTCAGTCTTGGTGTCGATCTCTACCGTGTCCGCGTCACCGTTCTGATAGTTGACCACCGTCATGTCTCCGGACTTCTCCCGCTTGCCGGAGAGAAGGCTCTTAAAAGTCGATATCCTCTGGGAAGGGGTGATCGTCATCAGAATCATCACTCGCATTTAGTTCACTATTGTTGCCGTGTGACTTCGGCTTTAATGTTCAGAGAACATTGCATTACAATATCAAAAGTTTACGTCACATGGCAGCGCATTGCGCGTATTCCATGTGATGTTTAGAGTGATGTGTAATGGTACGATGTAATATTCAAAAAAGGTGTAAATGTTGCAGTTCATTATTTTTAACAGTAAATTCTATTTTATTCTCAAATAAAATATTCTAGAATTATAAGATATTTTGATATGTTTTATTAACAAAACGAAATATACTTAAAGCAAGTTGTGTTAGCCTGTAAGTGTGGTGTAATAATAATATGTTGGCTAACCTATTATTTAAAAAATCAAGTAATAATCTAAAGATGCATAGAAAAATACTTGAATTACATTTTTTACATTTATTTTAATTGTACAAAATCGTTCTTTTTGTACTAAGTAACAGCGTTAAATGTCATTTTATTGACGCCATCTTCGTTTTCAACGCTATATATTTTTGTACAAATAAACTAAACCGAAATATAGGAAAATGGTAACTAAATGATGATTATTTGATAATGGCTTTTTAAAATTATAAGTGTACAAGACCGGGCCTTGGCTCCATACATATGTGGAACGTGTCGTTTATTTAAAAAAAACACGCGGTACGAAATGTAATGAGTCATTACTTTAAGATTTCACATTTAATATTGTGATAGGTCATGATGGAAGTAATGATTAATCATGACGTTGAATGAACGTTACCTTGGTGAGGTAGTTGATGTGGTGTTCCAAGGCGGAGCAGTGTTCTACGGCCGCCGGCAGCAGGTCGCCGAGCGGCTCCCTCGGGTGCACGCCGTTCTCGTGCCGGCAGTACATGCCGCGCCAGAACCGCACGCTCTGCGCGCTGAGGTCCGGCTTGATGACGTCAGGGTACGACTTAGGGTTGTACAGGGGGTTCTTATACTCGTTGAGGTGGTTCGCCATGTAGCCCCACAGGGAGAATGTGCGTTCTGATAGCCTGAAAAGGGGTTTACAACTATGGTGTCGATTTGTATCACAAATGAACAAAGTTAAGCTAGATTTTTTATTTATATATATGATAGATCCGAATAAATAAATAATAATAAAAAAAATGATGGGTTTGCTCTTGTCATTCTTCTCATCTGATGGTAAGTGACGATAAGGCCGTTAGATGGCAAGAGTGCGCACCCAGAAGCCTATAAGCTAATAAGACGCTGCCTGTGCTATCTTCTATCCCGGAACACAACAGCGCTGTTGTTTGGCGGCAGACTTAGGTAACGTGGAGACAGTCGGCCTGGTGGACATATTAAATGCTCTACCACCAATGAGTACCTATAGGAACTCCCACGGGGAATCGAAACCGGGACCTCCAGGTTGTAGTCCTATCATATATACTGCAGGCCTACTCTCCTACAGAGAGTGTATGGGACATAGTCCCATACACGCGGGCCCACTGCGGATTGGCAGACTTCACATACACCTTTGAATTTCTTCTCAGAAGTGTGCAGGTTTCTAAACGATGTTTTCCTTCACCGAAAAACCAATGGTAATGATTTGTATCACTCGTACATAAATTCCAAATTATAACTCATTGGTACGAGTCAGGATCGAACCCAGACCACGATTGTTCAAGGACCGACGCTCTACCCAACTGAGGCTACATCATCACCCCTCACCGTAGATCTCTGCGGTCCTTCTGGCAGTTCCCCACGAAGGTGCCGTATTGGCACGCGTGCGCGTGGTCGTGCAGCGTCAGCAGGAACCTCTCGTTGAACTGGAACGCCTGCGGCACCTGGCGCAGGAGCTGCCACGTGCAGTCCAGCAGCTGCGTGAACACGGGCGAACGCTCGCGGCCGTCGCACGCCACGTGACCGCAGCGGGCCGTGAACTTGTGACCGAACGATAGCCAGTCTTTTTCTATTAGCGACTGTAAAGAGAGCACATGTTATGATAACATTCGAATTTAGAATGTTTTCAACTTATGCGTAAGCGCAAAGAGATTTCACTATCGCACTTTCGAGGCGGAGATGTTGTCAGTTCTAAGATTGTAACTCGGGTAAGACCATATTCCTACTTATTTTAAGTTAAATTTTTTTGTCAATTCGATAGTCCATGTAAAAAGATAAAAAGCTCTATCTTTTTTCTTCTCGATACGACTTTTTTAGTACAATCCGCCGAAAAGTAATTCTAGTCGCGCGGTGCTAAAACACTCCATATAAATCGGGTGTTTTGTGACGTCACATTACTATATTGGAGCGTTAAATGTATGAAGCTTGTACGTAAAATAATGTTATTCTGTGTTATGT
The DNA here is from genome assembly GCA_910589575.2 of Carcina quercana. Classification (NCBI taxonomy): domain Eukaryota; kingdom Metazoa; phylum Arthropoda; class Insecta; order Lepidoptera; family Depressariidae; genus Carcina; species Carcina quercana. The sequence continues at coordinate 3,185,338 of OU342446.1, read as the reverse complement.
ATCCCTGTAGGAAAACGTTCAAAATGCAATGAAAAAAACAAAATCGAATAAGCATTTTACTATTCGAGGAAATATATTTTTCGCAATGTTTGAGACATTAATGGAAATGATTACGTATTTTTCTTTTGTCGGGATTTTTAAGCCGTTTTCAAAAAAGGAGAAGGTTCTCAATGTTTGTTTCCTCAGATTTTCCTTTTGACTAAGTGAACCGATTTTGATGATTCTTTTTTTATTTAAAAACTGGTGCTTCCTGTGTGGTCCCATTTCAATTTGGTCCAGTTCTGACAATGGCATCCATGAGAAAATTTGCCTTAATAAAAGTATACTTTTAGGGCATTTAAAGTCAGTTTCCAGTTATTTTTTAACGCATTTGTTATTAATTTTCGTTATGCTATAAAATACAATTCAACCCAACCTAATTTTGTTTCATATACCCAATTTTCAAGGCCCTAGTATCCAGTGCTGCGCTCACCTGGTACCCATTGATGGTCCGGTAGTGTGGCTCGAGACAGAGCGCGGCGAGTGAGCACACCTGCGCGGTGCGGTCCCATCCGTCGCTGCAGTGCACGCACACACTCACGCCGCTCTCTATCGCCGTCGATATCCACACAGACGTGTCCAGTATTGATCTATAAATATATATATAATAATTAGGGCGAGGGTCCCTGACTTCTTCTGTATCATCAGAACACGTGTCGCGTCCTTCTGGGAGAGACTGCGAGCGACAGAGAACGACATTCTCCAGGCTGTGGTAGAGGGGGTGTCCAGTCCTAGTTTTGGCTACTATAGACTAGTTTTCTTCTTCTTCTTTTTTTCTAGTTGTAATATTTAGTTTTATTTTATTATTTGTATCGTTTTATAATTTTTGGGTTTTTTATGCCTTTTTAATAAATTTATTATTATTATTATAATTAACGCGTTCAAAAAGAACTAAAAACCGACTTCAATTGCCTTAAAAATATGGTTTTCTGGTTCTCAAAAAGCGCTTCATCAATTTCTATAACATTTATATGGGACCACCTCTGCAGTATGCTCTACCAAACAAATAAAGAATAATCAAAATCGATTCATAATTGGTGGAGTTGTCGCGTAACATACATACAAAACATACCCGTCGAACTGATAACCTCCTTCTTTTTTGAAGTCGGTTGAAAATCAAGACACAATCGGAAAACGTCCACCGCTGGACATAGGACTCCCCCATGGTATGCCACAAGGGATTACTTTCATAAAAGGTGTATGGTATAAACATCAAGCATGCCAGACGGGTTTCTTTTACCATAATCTTTTAAAACATAATAGCATTGGCTATAATAAGTAATTACCTAAAATATGTCACAATCCTGTGAATGTAATGGTGGTAAATGAATATCATCAGCGTACACTCGAGTACAAAAACATGTATCCACTTTTGAACCATGTCACATTCACTCTTACTTGTTCCTGTGTAGTGTGTTGAGGGAAACGTCAATTAAAAGTTAAAGGTGAAAGTGACGAGGTTTAAAAGTGTATACATATTTTTGTACTCGAATGTACAACTTTAATGTCAGCTACAATAGCCGTTACGCAGCTAATGGTCCCTAGATGGCGTTTTAAACAATTATCAAAACAACGGTTAAGTGTGAGTCAGATTCACGCACCGAGGGTTCTGTACAGAATGTATATAACTAATAGAATTTTTTAAATTAAATAATTAACACGATAAACGTCCCAATACAAAATGTTTTCATTTCCTTATACGTCCCAAATATTGCTTCAATCTTAATATGTCTTATTAAAAACCCAAATAATACGAAATGTAATGGAAACACTTCAAAATGCCTATAGAATGCAATAGGAAGTAAATCATATCTATTTAATATTTTAACGATTTTTAAAAAAAATAGTAATAAATAACTAATTTAAAATATATACAAACCAGTTTTTTACTTTCAGTGGGTGCTTTAACACAGACCCTTGCAAGCAAATAAATTCACTACTAACCAACTACTAACCTTTGCTAAATTACATGCATATATGGTCGTTTCGTAGTGACCCATATATGGGTCACGGACATATGTAACTAGTTCATAGTGTCCCATATATGGGGCACTGGACGTTGAACGTGTTAAGCACCGAACAAAGCTCTAACGAAAATGTAAGTCCGATTGAAGGACAAACTTAACTTTGCAGTTGAAAAAATGATGTTCCATATGTCCATCTATGTTATGTACGTTTACATTCTATGACTGTAGCTGTGGGCTCAGATCAAATCAGTCTGCAATTATACACTGAAGAGACCACACATCGTTTTATTTCTGTGCCTGTGACGTAACCAAAATTAAGCTTTATCACCCCAACATATGGTCCAAAACGAGACGGATAAGAAGATTACTTACGACGTTTGGCTACGCGCACACAACCTGCGGCCGACTCGGAGAACAAAAGCATTCCTTAGATAAGAAGCGCTAGCGGCACCTGATTTTTTGCAAGTTTTATGAAGATTTTAAATACGATCATATTCGTCAAGTTATTGTACAAGTTTGGATTATTGCGTGTATCAAGAAAGTTTATTGAGGAAACATGTCAACAGAAGAGTGTTTAGCGGTATTGTCCGACACGGCTACATTGCTAAACAATACAAATACAAATTTGAAGAAATGCCCTAAGGCCCGATTAACAAAGGGATACATCGAAACACGCATCAAGACCATAGACGAATACTGGACAATATTTAAAACAGCTCATCAAGACCTACTGAAGTGCACGCCGAGGGAGAAAAGGGCAGGACTGACATACTTCGTAAACAATGAGTACCATGAATATGAAGAGTTATATACATGTATGCAAGCTGACCTCAAGGATCTTTTAAGTACATTCACGCGATCCAATGCAGATAATCCAGGTCAGATCAACGAAGGCATTGTCAAGTTACCTCAGATTCACCTACCAACATTTTCCGGTGTATACGAAGAATGGCCGTCGTTCAAGGATTTGTTCACCACCTTAGTTCACCACAACGCATCCCTAAGCAAGGCACAAAAGCTGCATTACTTAAAGAGCAGTCTCACTGGCGAGGCTGAAATGTTACTAAAACACATTCAGGTAACAGAGATAAACTACGACCCAGCATGGGAAACACTGCACGCGCGATTCAGCAACAAGCGGCTTATAACAAATTCAATATTGAGGAAATTATTTTCACAAAAGAAGATATCGGTTCAAACGGCAAATAACCTAAAATCATTGTTAGATGTAACAAGCGAATGTCTGAATGGTTTAAAGAACCTCGATATTTCCGTGGACTATTGGGACCCAGTAATAATATTTCTGGTGGTACATAAGTTAGACCCAGAGACACATCGTGATTGGGAAGAGAGTTCATTTAAGAATAATCAAGAAGAATTGCCGACGTGGACGGATCTAGTAACATTCTTACAAAACAAGTTCCGCACACTCGAACTGATCAATCCTGTTTCAAGAGACAAGCCGATCATGAAAGCAAAGGAATACGCTGCACATGTTTCTACAACTGACATCATCAGTACAACAAAAGAATGCCCTAAATGTAAGGAAAATCACACCTTATGTCATTGTAAGGAGTTCACGAAGATGGAAACACCCGCAAGATACGAATACGCAATGAACAACAATATATGTTTTAATTGTCTGGCCCCAGGACACTCTGCTAAGAAATGTCGTCTCAACATGTCCTGTCGCAAATGTCAAAAACGTCATCACTCGTTGTTGCACACCAGCACTCCGAGCCCCAAGCCCACGACAGATCAACCAGACAATATCAATGTTCAAGTTCACCATGCCCAAGTCAAGCAAGAAGAAAAGGAAGTGAATCATACTACAGATAATGAAGAAACAAATCTTGAGATACCCGCACATTTCACTGCTGGAGATGTTACTGCGCTATTGCCTACTGCCCTCGTGCAAGTTAAGGATGAAAAGGGAAATACCACAATACTACGCGCTCTAGTAGACAACTGTTCCCAAGATACGTTTATAAGTGAGAGAGCCGCCCAAGCACTAAGACTCGAAAGAAAACCGGTAAACGGCACTATCATTGGAGTTGGCTCAACCAAAACTGTAGTAAAACATGTAACTGAGATCGAGCTTCTTTCTACCACCAATAAGGACTTTCATCTAAAAGTCAAGGCGTTTGTTGTCCCCACGAAACTCACATCACAACAACCGTCACAAGCAATATCTAATACAAGCACTTGGTCACACTTAAAAGGTCTAGTCTTAGCCGACCCCAAGTTTAATGAACCAGGAAGAATAGACTTACTACTCAGCGTTAAGGTGTGTGCTAAGATTTTTCAAGGAGAACTAATCAAAGGTCCCCCAGGTACTCCATGTGCCCAAAATACCACCCTGGGATGGATTCTTTTAGGAGAAGTAGAAGAGAAAGTACCAAACGATAATATGGTAGCCATGCACGTGACACTGGATATGGATGGTATGCTAAAAACCATGTGGGAGTTAGAAACAGATGACAAGAAACTGCTAACCACAGAAGAAAGAAGATGTGAAGAAATTTATCAAGCTACTCATTCCAGAACAGATGATGGACGTTATATTGTGAAGCTACCTACGAAGACAGACAACCTATTATCAACACAAGGAAATACAAGAGACATAGCACTGAAAAGGCTACACCAACTAGAAAGAAGATTCGAGAAGAATGAAGATTTAAAGAAAGAGTACCTAAAAGTAATGGATGAATACAAGGAAATGGAACATATTGAAGAAGTACCAGTTGATGAAAGAGGTAAAACTGCTGTGTACCTACCACATCACGCAGTCGTGAAGGAAGAGAAAGAAACCACGAAGGTCAGAATAGTTTTCAATGCATCCCAGAAGGGGAACAACAATGTATCACTGAATGACGAATTGCTTGTAGGACCTCCTTTACAAGAAGACATGAGAAACTTAATCATGAGATGGAGACTGAAGAATGTATGTTTTATATCAGACATACAGAAAATGTATCGGCAGATATTGGTAAAAGAAGAAGACAAAGACATGCAGAGAATTCTTTGGAGAAATAGTAAAGAAGATGAAGTTAAAGATTACCGACTGACCAGAGTGACATTTGGTACCGCTCCTGCTCCGTACCTAGCTGTCAAAACTCTACAGCAAGTAGCAAATGATGAAGGAAAACGGTATCCTAAAGCTGCTAAAACAATCAAAGAAGATTTCTTTATGGATGATCTGATGTCAGGAGAAGACACACTGGATGAAGCTATACGAACGGCTAAAGATATTGAGCACATCTTAAAACAAGGAGGCTTCATTCTACAAAAATGGTGCTCCAACAACGTCGAGTTCCTGAAACAATTTGATAAATCACAGAGAAGTACGCATGTAAATGTAGATATTACACTCGATGGGACGATCAGAGCACTAGGACTTCGTTGGAACATGGGACGGGATGTTTTTGAATATAAACTCAACTTACCTCCTTTAGCAGATACAATCACGAAGAGATCTATACTCGGAGACATTCAACGTTTGTTCGATCCGCTAGGCTGGCTAGCACCGGCAATCTTACCTGCTAAGTTGCTCATGCAGAAACTATGGCTACAAGGTATCACCTGGGACGAAGAAGTCGACCCAGCAATCAAGGAAGAGTGGCTGGATTTGAGAAAGGATATTCAGGAAGTTGACAGCATTTCAATAGATAGATGGTTACACACACTAGACAAGTCAAATCAAAGAGTCACTGTCCATGGATTTTGTGATGCATCTACGAAAGCCTATGCTGGAGTTCAAGAAGAGAACGGAGAAGTCAAGACGGGAATTATAGCCGCAAAGACACGGGTGGCACCTATCAAACCAGTGTCACTGCCCCGCTTAGAATTGTGCGGTGCCGTACTGCTGTCAAGACTTTTGAAGCAAATAAGGGAAGCCATGAGAATGAAGAGTTCACAGATATTTGCCTGGACAGACTCCACAATAGTGTTGTCATGGTTATTTGGAGATCCAACGAGATGGCACACATTTGTCAGGAATCGAGTAGTGGAAATTCTAGACAACATCGGAAACAACTGGTACCACGTCCAAACAAATAACAACCCTGCAGACGCTGCGTCAAGAGGGACATCGGTTATCCACTTGAAGGATGATGAGATGTGGTGGAAGGGGCCAGAATGGCTTGGAGAAGAAGAAATCAAATATAGTAGACCTATAAATATGAGTACAAATTTGGAGAGGAAAGAAATTATTCATACCAATTTGAACATAACAACTGAAACAAAGGAAGAAAGTATGGCAAAAGAGTTTGCAGAATTTAATAATCTTACGGAACTACTGAAGACAATTTCATACTGCAAGAGATTTCTGAAGGGAAAGAATATGAAAGATAAAGAAGCACCCCTAACTACAAAAGAATTAGATGATTCACTGAAAGCATGCATAAAAATAGAACAAAGGAATAGTTTTGAAGATGAAATTATTAAATTAAAAGAAAGGAAATATGTTAAGAACAGCAGCAGATTAAAAACATTACAACCATTTTTGGATGAAAACAATATACTCAGGGTGGGCGGTCGCCTTCGAAACTCTGAAGTAGAAGAGGACAGAAAGCATCCTATTATACTTGACAACAAAGCTTTAGCAACTCTCATCGTAGCTGATGCTCATCACAAGACGTTGCATGGAGGAATCCAATTGATGATGGCGTTTTTACGGTCGAAGTATTGGATTCTTAAGTTGAAACAAATGGTCAAAGCAAATATTCGCCAATGTTTAATCTGTGCCAAGGAGAGTGCTACAACAAAAAGCCAATTGATGGGAGACCTGCCACGAGTTCGCGTGACACCTGCGAGACCGTTTTTAAATAGCGGTGTGGATTTCGCAGGCCCTTACCAGACACTCACGTCTAAGGGAAGAGGAAAATGTGCACATTTGTGGAGTGACCAAGGCAGAAATTTCGTCGGAGCCAATAAAGAGCTTATTGCGGCATGGCAAGATGCAAAGCTAACATTTGATAGTGATATAACAGAATCACTTGCGCTTGATGGCACTCAATGGCATTTCATACCAGTATACAGTCCACACATGGGTGGTCTATGGGAAGCAGGAGTGAAATCCATGAAGCATCACATGAAAAGAATACTCACCCGAAATCTAACTTATGAAGAAATGACCACCCTCCTATGTCAAATTGAAGCATGTCTTAATTCAATACCTCTGAATGCTATCGAACACACAGATACGGATATGATTGAACCTCTAACACCGGGACATTTTCTTATCGGCGAAGCACCAATCAATGTACCGAGCCCGGAGTTTAAGGATGTTCCTATGAACCATTTATCACGCTGGCAGCATACACAGAAGCTATTGTCAGATTTTTGGTATAGATGGCAGCATGAATATTTATCTACGCTGCAACAACGATCAAAATGGCCAATGAAAAGTACAGAGCTGGAGATAGGATAAATTGTACTTATTAAAAATGAAGGTCTTGCTCCGGGAAAATGGCTGCTGGGTCGCATAGTGGCAAAACATCCTGGCGCTGATGGTAGTACCAGAGTGTACAGCGTGAAAAGTGGTAGTAATGTGACAAAAGGAAATGTTACAAAATTATGTTTGTTACCCATAAATACAGCTACATGAATGTTTTTATTATATTATGTTAAAGGCCTGTATGTCCTTTGGTGGGCGGTATGTTATGTACGTTTACATTCTATGACTGTAGCTGTGGGCTCAGATCAAATCAGTCTGCAATTATACACTGAAGAGACCACACGTCGTTTTATTTCTGTGCCTGTGACGTAACCAAAATTAAGCTTTATCACCCCAACAATCTATATCACGATAAACTGTCATGAACTGAAATTGTACATCATAATAGGCTTACTTGATGTGTTTGAGCCACCCTGAAGACTCTAGCCCGCTGAGGAAGGAGGACATGGTCGGTGAGGTCTGCTCGCAAGTCTCCACCAGCTTCTGGAGGCTCTTCCTCATCACGTGGATGTTGCCGATGCCCATGAACTGGAACTTTATGTTCTCGTAGAACGCTTCGTTCTCGTATCCCTTGCCCGCGGCCCGGTTCACCATTGCGTTGATCTGTCAAAATATTTTTACTTTCTCTGTAGGACAGTAGGCCTGAGCCCCTGCAGTGGGGACACATATAGGCTGTTGACGATGAATAATAAAAGAATAACCGCTCAAGGATCGGTATTATGGCATGCGCGTACTCACACATAGGATTAGGAACCGATATCACGACATTTGTTTGAAGTGTCCGACCTGTGCCCTAATGTAATATTTGTACGTTGTTTAATAAACGAGGAACGTACCCTGGGCCTCGTGTCCACGACATACATGTACCCGCAGTTAGGGTTCGCTCGCCTTATTAGGTCCAGCATCTGTTCGTCTTCCATACATCTGAAACATTACATATGTTTAAATGTATAACTTTGATTTTAAGTGAGGTTAAGGCCTTCAAGGCGATAACTCTGTTATTTTCATTACCTGAACACGTCAGTGTTATTAACACTGCTGTTTGGTGGCAGACTTAGATACCATGGGGTAAACGAAAATGAAATGGGAATAATACCCTACTTACTTGTTATTTTAAAAAACCGCTTTAACTCCGGCCGAAGATAAACACATAATCAGCCTAAAAAGGGGTTCAAACTTACAAAGTAATTTTATCTTTCTTTTTGAGTCGCGGGTCAAAAACAATCACTGCCACGTGGAGGTCTTGAAAACCAAGTCAAAATAAATTGACACCACATCGGCCATGCAGCTGTCGTTGGAGCCCGATACTATCTTGTGCCCTTATTGTTAACATCAGATGAGATAAATTACACAGCTAGGTAGCGCATTGGGGCGCAGCGCAGGTGACAGGGTTTGGGATATTATCTAGCACACTAGCGCGCTCGAAATAACATTCTCAGTACGCCGCCAAAGCAACCCAATTAAAAAATTAAATCTAAAAGGTTAACTAAATTGTGTGTGTATTTTTGTTACGTTAGTGTTTACATTAGGTACAGTGCTTATTCCTAGGTCGCTGTAGTTTACCTGGCGGAGAATCCACTGAGCGGCTGACTGCACCTGGCTATGGCAGCCTTGTTGTGGTGCAGGTACGCCAGCACCGGCAGACGCCCGCGCGACCGGAAGCTGGCGCTGCCGAGCAGCACCGCGGTAGACGCGCGCGCCGGCACGTACACCTCGCTAGGGTATGTGTCGCACAACTGAAATACATACAACGATACACTTTAAAAACTATGTTTGAACTTGACAAGTATTTTTATTTTTAAGGTTCCATGCCTCAAAAAGAAAAAATCCTTACAGGATCACTTTGTCACCGACCCGACCGCGCAATGTCGCATCACACATTACTCGACCAATTCAAACATCACGCATTACACATGGTAAACAAAAATCGAATTATAGTATCTTTAGAATATTCCTTGATGTTTGAAATAGTGTACAAGTGCCGACCGAATTAGAAACATATTTTTATTATATAGCGCTCATAAACTTGAGACTTTAGGAAGAGGACATTTATATCTTACGACCAATCATTACCACTGCCTCTCAAAACACAGGGTATACTAGTTTGAAGTAGGGGACATAAACATGGCAACCATAAAACAGCCAATAGCAAATAAGATATGGATGTTGTATATATAAGTCACTTTGTATATACTAAGTCTTACTTTGTAACAATGTTTATTTTAGGGCTAGTGAAATAAATACATTATTATTTTATATCAGGCGTAACGCAAGCTAAGTGAAAAACGTGTATAAAATGTATTCATCACCTCATAGTCCTTGTTAGCTGTACAGAGCACCCACTGGTCGTTTGGCACGTTCATGCGCTGGAACTCTGTTTGTATGTCGAAGAAGTTCCACCCGGCCGACTTGGGGAGCTCGTCCGGCGTAGACTTGTAGTGGAAGCAGTACAGTTCATCTATGTGCACTGTGTAATTAAGGGGGAGGGGGGCTCCTTTTATAGTCATTCAGGCAAAGGCTTTTGAATTTTCTTTCACTGAGTGTTAGTTTTTTCTTCAGATTGAGATTAGAAACTTTTTCAGTTGAGAATTTGTGGTAATATAGACGTATGTATGGGGTCTCATTTTTGCAACTGGAAAGTCAAGCATATTGTTTAATAGACTCAAATGTAAGTAAGAGCTTTGTTAGGTGGTTGTTACCTCACATATTATTTAATATTTTTATTATGTTAATTATACATATTCTGTACGGAACCCTAGGTGCGTGAGTCCAACTCCTACTTGGCCGGTTTTTTACCCTTTCATTATTCCTGTAAGCTTCCCAACATGTGTTTAAATAAAACATCAAAAGCATTAATATACTCGTACGATAGAGGTCGATACCAACGCTTCGTTACATTTAGGCTGTGATAGTCTTCTAACTTCTGAAAGTTTGTAACTTCGTGTACCCTTGTTAAGGGGCCCCTCGTTATAAGCAGAATTCGGGTATCATTAACTGACGGAAGACTGAATATCTGAGTAGCTAGAAACCGACGACATATCTTCAATCCAGGGACATACTGTGCTGAGATTTTTTCAGTTTTTACATCTCATAGTACATAGTCTCAACACAATAACATTTCTATATTGTTTTTTATAAATAATACTAAAACTAAATTTTACCTTGATTAAATACAATTGCTTGAAGTTGCTCTTTTGTATTGATTATTCTGATCTTAATTTTTGTAATCGTTATTTATTTTGGAGGTTGATTCCTTCATAAATATGATAACTTTGAACCTAAAACTACCACCCGCAACAACATTCTTGCGTCAATCTGCTCTTGAAAACGCTTAAATCTAACTTATTTTGTAGAATCTTAATGTAATTTACCATGCATGGATTTCAATTGATATTTCTTGGAGAGCGATCGACCTAATTGGCTGATTCAACTATACGGCAATGTAATACGATGTAATGAATGAATAAATAAAGTTCGGTTGACCTAATTCGAAGTGCGAACGATCTAATTGGAAGTGCGATTGACCTTACTCGAAATGCGATCGGTGTAATTGGAAATGCGATTGATGTAATTAGAAGTGAGTACGACCTAATGGAAGTGTGATTGATCTGATTCGAAATGCGAACAATGTAATTGGAAATGCGATCGATGTAATTAGAAGTGCGATTGACCTATTTAGGAGTGGGATTAACATTTTCAAGTTCTTATATCGCACATACCTGGCTGACTCAACCGGAGCAAGGTCTGGTACATCTCGTGGCAATCCCTCTCGCGCGGTATCACGAAGAACACGGACTGGAACGTCTTGGTGCGCACGAGCAGCGGTGAGCCTGTTGTCGTGATCGGCAGCCGCTCCACTGACGATATGTGCATCAGGAGTATCTGGGGAGACCAAGATACATACATGGTACATTTGACTAATTTATTGCATTATTAAACAATATTCGTAGTACCTAATAATTAAATCGCAAGGTAAGTTTCTCCGCGGCTTTATCTGGGATGAATGCAGAAATTATCCCAAGGGAACCACTGTTCGATAGGGATGAAAATTCCTATACTTCTTTCAATCCCTGTAACTAACCCTATACAAAAATCAAGTCATTCATACTCTCCGTAACGACGTAATGGAAAAAACAAACTATCTCTCTGTTGCCTTTCAAGACTTCAAAGCTGTCATATATCTTAATAAAATTTGCCTCTGGCATAGAGTTTATAAAAATTGAGGAATCCAATGAAAAACAGAAATAATCAATTTGAAACGTTTATTTAATAATGTTTATTTACAATGTAAACTAATGTAGAAATAATAAATGGGCTGAAGGGCATAACTTTTTACCTAAATACGATTTAAACATGGCGCGCCTAGCTAAATAATTGGTGTTATTTTTTCGACACGAGCGGATTCCAATCTGTGTCCTTAGCCCCGAGACAAACCATACCAATTAAGTGACAGCGTAAATGATTATCGAAATCAAAATAATACTAAACATGATAATGCTACTTTCAAAAGTAATAGCTTTTTTAAAAGATCAGACAATTAAATACATGCATTAAAGTTACTAAAATAAGATACAAAACTAAAATTAAGTTAGACAAACAAAGTAGAAAGTAACTACCTAAAACGCTTATTTACGTAGATTACAAATACACTAGCTCAATCACAATAATACACTAAAATGATATATTTCACTTGTCCTAACTCTAGTCTCTTGTCTCGAGCTAAATCATCTCAAAAATTTGGTCAAAAAGCCATTACAGTAGAAACAGACATCAGAAGCTACGCCACGAATGAAAATCCAGACTCATCAGACAGTTTATGGACCGTTGGTTAAAGTAACTTTGATGAAATGGAACCAATATTAAAAAAGATTTAGGTCACAGTAATAATCATTACTTCTGGACTGGATCACTTGTCTCGAAATTATTCATTCACAGGGCGAATTACCTCTTTATGTCTGCCAGGCTTAAGTCTGTTTATCACTGCGGTGGCAGCTCACTAGAACTTATATCGAAGTGCCAAATAATAGTAGTAGAGCCATTAGAGTGTGACAGACGAGTGACCACTACTTTATCCTATACTTCACATCATCAGCCTATATATGTCCCCACTGCAGGGGCTCAGGCCTATTCTCTTACACAGAGTGTATGCGCCATAGTCTACCACGCGGGACCAGTGCGGATTGGTAGACACACACCTTTGAATTTCTTCTCAGGAGTGTGCAGGTTTCCCCGCGATTTCCTTCACCCAAAAGCCAATTGTAATGATTTTATCATTCGTACATAAATAACAAATTGTAACTCATCACTCATCAACTCAGACCTCGATTGTTTAAGGTCTGACGCTCGACCTCCATCCTATACTTATGATCAATTAAATTGAAGGACAAACGCGAAACCATTTTGAATAAAACAAACCTCCCGAAAATGACGAAACGCATAATGGCTAATTTGAATACCAATTAGGTCAACAATTCGTGATGGGTATCTGTGGAGGAACATGCTAAGTGGTCTTGATTAGATACATTACATTCATCAGAAGTAAACGCTTCCAAAGCTGCGCTATAACAACCATGTACCATCTTTATAACCAAAACCTTATTAGAAACCGACGCGAACACTTTATGTCCATTTTCTATCTCAACTACATCGATTCTGGTCACGTTATACCGAGGTCCCGGCAATCCAAACAGCTCCCTTAAATTGTAGCATTTGGCAGGTCCAGATGAGAAATTAAAGTTCTCTGTGGATTCCACGTAATAGACGAAAAGCATTCCTGTAATAGTTCCCAAAAATATAACTTTACCATATTGTCGAGCCGTTGATATTGAATAAGGAAGCTTTGAGTCTTTCTTTGAAACAAAGAACTGGCAAATAGTATGACACATCACGTGCCAATTGATCTCTTCCAAGAAATAGAACTCGTACAGTTTTTGCATGAAACTTCTATTCAGTTCGTAGCTGTATGCATTTTCAAATGGATCCAATTTGTCATGAACATTGATATTAAATATCTTCAGGCTGCTCGTCAGAACGTTAAGACATCCATTAGAGTAACTTAAAGCTTCTATAGAACCTTTATAGTAAGCCAAGATTTCTTTTTCAGCTTTCAATGTGTCTTTATTGAACTTCCATAGGCCTATCTTTAAATACATCCGCCGAGTTTGTTTTACAAAATACAAATCTAAACCATCAAGAACAAAGTCTTTGACCCCAACAGGTAGTACTTTGAACGTTGAATCTGGTTCCGCGCGTTTCACTAGTAATCTTCCTAAGAAGTTTAAATAAACAACCAAGTGTCTATTTTCTCTATATTTCTTTATACCTAGGTGCTGTATTAGCTTATCCATCTTGCAACCAGTCGCCAAGTCGTAGTAGACTATACTTGTCATAGTTTGGATTCCTATTCTACCGTCTGCTATCAATTCAAAGTGTTCTATATCCTCAGGCATGGTCGCAACTTCTTGAAATATACTTTTCGTGGCAACATTTTTTCTTTCGCGAACATTTTTTGGATCAGGGTCAATTTTGATTTTCCTTATACAGTCAACGAGGGATTCCGAATTCGGTTTAAGGAGTCCATTAGCTAAAAGCAGAGTCAGCTCTGAGGGATCGTCTTGCATACAATTGTATTCTAAAGCCACTTCGTAAACCTCTGTAGATCGTTCCAATTTACGCCACAGTGACAATGACTTGTACAATTCGAACCAGGACATGGTGTGTGCCTTCGAGCGCGCGTCCTGACACACATCTTTGAACTCATCTTCGCAGTAGCCTTCCCAACGACTGTCACGTACGATGAGTTCATCGGATATATCTCGCAATCGTCGACAGACACCGCGACAGTTGAAGTATTGCTTCGCTGGTAGTAAGCCAAGAATTTTGAACAAAACCTCCGTTGGTAGACAGATTAAATTTATGTCGGTCTTTTCCATTTGATTCTGTAAATTTTCTCTAGAGATCTGAGTCTTAACTTTATAGACTTGCCCTTATCCACGCGATAGTAATGTTTGTATCACTTCGTTTCTATCTTTATTTGATTACGTGTAAAACAATTTTATTCTTTTTCGAAGATATATTTCACAGACTAATATATGTATATTATTATGTAATTCAATTCTTAATGTTAGTAAAACAAAAACATAGCTTTGATCTCTTTTGACGTGTGTCGCTTTGACATAAAGTTTATTTGTTTCGTATGATACTAAAGAGTTTCCAAACGGCGACAAATAAGTTTGGTATATTTGTCGTATAGCCTCTAGGCTAAGGAGGCGGTTTAGTAAGAATGGCTGATGCTGTAGACACTGGCGACCTGGACTGAAGTGTTCATTGTTTGAATAAGGAAATGTAAAAATTTAAACTTTTCTTTAATGAGAGATATTTTTTATAAAAAAAATTAGTTCAGTTTTATTATAGATGGCTACAGTCCACATTCGCGACTAAACTCTTTAGAGAATACGTCAAAGACAATCCCTAAAGAGGACCTTCTGTGTGTATTCTGCGGCTAAGTTCTTGTAAGTAACATTTGGCACATTTTCCGTCGACTTGGATTTTACAAGGAAATATTTATATCCTCTTGGGGAAATATAAAAGGAAACTCCTGACGTTTTTGTGAAATCGATTATAGTTTGCGAATATTTGATAATTATGCCTAGTAAATGCATTGTGTATAGTTCACAATGATATGTTCGGCTCATTTCACAAAATATGACTTTGTAAATACGTCCTGCTCACATTTAGGTGAGTTACATTACGCATGTGAGGTCGTGTATCCGACGTGATACCTACATCTCGCTCGCACCCCCCCCCCCCCCCTCTCATTTTTTGTCAACATTAGCCTTAGGCAGAACAACTGAAGCCCTTTGCCTAAATTCGTTTGACAGTTAGTCGTCTATCAACTATCAACCACTGAGCAAGTAATCACTACGTTTTCTATCAATCAACGTCAAGTACGTTGACTAACAGCTGTTGGAAACATTCCCATTATTCTGAACATATACGAGCTACAAGATACTATCTCTCTCAAAGATAAATCCCGACACACACATCCCCAGAGGGTATATATCAACATAACGTGCGGACGCAGGTCCCATACTGGCGTTCATTTTAAACTTGACGTGTACCCGTCTCACTCAACTGTCGATATCGTGGTGTAGGACTAAAATAACTTTAGTGGTCAGAGGTTAGCTAGCAGCTGACATTTGATACTTGATGTAGATTCCAGAGCGCAAGAGCTAAAAGCTTTTTAACTTCCTTCGTCGCTACGATGGAGTGATTATTCTTAGATTGAATTGCGGGATAGATCTCGAGATACCGTAATGCAGGTTTGGTTGGTGGAGATTTTTTGCGTCTGCTTATCTAGCTAACACCTAGTACATCAGAGTAGTTACTATCCTAAGAATCGCACATTTGCCGGCTAACAAAGAACATATCCAGTGCCATTGAACTGGGGTTTTATGGGGGTCGCTTTCAACTTTGTACATTATCTATCACTTTATCATCATCATGACATGAGTATTAATACCACGCTTACAGCAGGCGGATTGGTGATCAGTTGATCATGCCATTCGTACACAAGTATAAGCGACTACCTGTATTTTTCACCCATGAGATGACCTGGGGTAAACTTATTCGAAATCCGAGTCTACATGTTTACAGAGGGTACCTTTTTTTTCGAGGTGGAAATCTTTAATTGTAGAATTTCCATCCACCCCTCGGTGATCATCGTCTGTGCAAGTCGAGGAGCCCTAGGAACTCCACGAACACTCCAGCGCTCCTCTTGCGCTTTGCCCCTTAGCGTTTCAGCCACGACAACTCGGCAGCTCCGGGCTGCAGCGGGACGGGACCACGCCGCACTACCGCCTACATACATAATGTAAGCCCATTGGGCCATTTAATATTAAAACAAAACGTTTATTTGCCCAAAGCAGAATCACAATAACACGACCCTGTGTCTGTTTGTTGCCTTTGCACGAAAACGGTTGAACCGATCTTGATTAAATTTTTCATGAATGTATCCTAAGAGATGGGGTCACATGATACTATTTATCCATCATAGGATGTTGTTTGAATTTAACGCAAACGAAGTCCTGAGCAAAAACTAATTGGATAAAATATAACTATGTGAGTCACGTCATTGTCACTTACGTGTCACTTACCCATGTTTCCGTGGTCGAATAATCATAGGTGCGTCACCTGACCATGTTTATCACCTCATCTCTTGATTGACTAATATGAGGTGCGTCACTTACCCCTCTTCCTTCCTCATCTCATGGTCGACTGATATGAGGTGCGTCATTTACCCATATTTCCTTCCTCATCACATGGTTGACGTGAGGTATGTCACTTACCCATGTTTCCTTTCTCATCTCATGGTCGACGAATATGAGGTGTGTAGTTGCGAAGTAGAGGGTGCCCTTGGAGGGGTTCCGCAGGTTGTATTTGTCCAGGAGTTGCACATTCTCCAACTGCAACAAGAGAAATGATTCATCAATATCGGTCGAGTGGTTTCTACTCAGACTTGAAACCGTCTGCGGACTGTATTGTGTTTTATGGGATTGGTGGATATGTGGATTTTGTCGTGCGGTCTTGATTTAGAAGAGGACTATCCCAATTCACTCCGTGTGTGTCGTAAAAGGCGACTATCGGAAAAATTACTTACAAGAGATGGGCAGTAGCATTTACCTAGGTAACGTGATGTAGCTAGTCAGGCGGGCATAGACCATGCCCCAACACAAACCAAACCAAGAAGCGGTAGATACCCCCGGTGGAATGGAAATCTAGATGCATGATTCTGACTCGCACTTGGCTTTTTCCGCCTGTTAGGATATGTGACAATGAAGATCAGCAACCCACGAAGCGTGGTGATCAAGAAAAATCCTCTTAGGAAACCCCATTCGACATGGCGGTCTATGAACGAGGCCCATGTCCAACAGTAGAATTCAGCAGCTAATAATGATGATATACAGTTTTACTCCAAGTTGTATAACTTACTGTAGTATATTAGCTACGTGATCTTGTATTCTGGGTTTATTCTGCAGGGATTCTAATTAATTGCTCCCTAGGGAGATAAAATAAATTATGTACGCGTTCGAGAGCACGGGCTCCATGTATTCAATTAGGTCAACCCAAAGTTGGCTAATAGGCTTTTACGAATGCTTTGATCGAAACGTTCAGAGGGCGGGCGGGTGTAAATAATTAATAAGTGTGGTTATAAAAACAAGTTGTTGATGGTTTTCTCGATTGGTTGTTGTAAGGTATCCACCTGGATACGGAGGTTAAGTGCGTTTATGAAACGGGTTTATTGCGAAATCAGTCTTTTAAAAAACCGGTCAAGTGCGAATCGGGCTCGCGCACCGAGGGTTCCCTACACAATATGATTATTGTAACACTGAAAATGAAATAATGGGCAAGGTAATATTTTTTATATATAGAAGATAGACCAACACTTGACCTCAATCTCACCTGATGGTAAGTGACGATGAGGTCGACGATGTTACGTGTTGGTCTAGAAGGTGCCTATATTTACTCTTCTTTTGAAGATTCCCAAGTTGTAGCTGTCGGGGAACACGGAAACCGGTAGTGCATTCCATATTTTTGCTGTACGCACGATAAATGTGGAAGCGAAACGATATGCTCCCAACAATGCTAGAGCGAATGCGCCAAATAGGATACGTAAATTATTTAAAAACTACGCAATAATCATACGAATAAAAATCATAAAAAGTTCAATTTTATGCCGAAAATGCCTAACATTAGCTGATACTCTTTAATCTGCTGAATCGATTTTTTTACAAATATAGCTAAGAAATGGTGGCGCAGTGGATAAGGCGCGGACTTTCAATCTGAGGGTTCAAATCCAGCCGTGTACCTATGAGTTGTTTTTCAATTCAAGTACTTTATCCGATTGATTAACGGTGAAGGAAAATATCGTGAGAAAACCTGCACACTCCTGAGAAGAATTTCAAAGGTGTGTGTGAAGTCTACCAATTCGCACTGGGCCCCCATACACTCTCTGTAGGAGAGTAGGCTCAGGTCTACAGTGGGGACGTATATAGGCTGTTGATGATGATAGCTAAGAAACAGTGTCCCATGCCACAGGCAGACATTGACGTCAAACTTATAATACCCCTCTTTTGCGTCGAGAGTTAAAAGGATCCTATGTGTTTTATCTGTGCAAAGATTTTCATCTAAATGAACTCCGACGTTTTTGCTTGATTGAGAGTCACATACACACAAACTTTTGGTTCATGAAGAGTTCAAGAAACATCAGATTTGTATATCTTTGCAGTTCGATATGAGAAACTTTAAATCGCATCATTTTCTACTACGTTTGAAGCGATTGAATAAAACATAGATTTATGAGTAACATACTCGTATTTTTCAAATTCCTGTCGAAGTACGTGCTCGAATATGTTCTCATCCTTGAAACTTACAGACCGGCGATTTCACCGAGCTCCGAACGATTCCGTTGAAATATATCACCCGAGGGATGCTGGGGGAGCGATATCGCTCTAGAGGAGGATTGCGTCATTCAAATAAAAGTCCGTGCGCTTGGATAGTGTCAGTACACCCGAACGAAATAAATGTGTTTTTTTAAACAAGAATTATACAAATAAAATTAAATACAAAACATTTTCTATACACCCAGCAGTCACAAACTCAACCTCTCACTGCGATGCCGTGATAAACTGATAAATTCACCAGCGGGTGTACGCGCAACAGCGGGATCTAATAAAGGTGATTGCTTTTTTACCTTTTTTACGTGTTTTATACGTGCTATCCTTGTGCAAATTCATTCAAAACAAAAAGATGTTTCAAAACCGGGCTGACTATTAAAATAACAGCCAAGTGCGTGTTGGGCCAGGCGCAGTGTAGGTTCCGCACCGAAAAAAATTCCGCTAATGTGAATTTTTAGTTTAGAATATAGAAGGGGTGACTTTAAACTTTAAAGCTTAATACTTATATCACAAATTCATCCCTGAACCGAAAAGTGATGTTCCTAAAAGACTCTCAATATTTTTGAAAGACCTACTCAACGAGTATTTCATCCCCAAGTTACGTGTATGGGAGCCGACCTTAAAAAATATTTTTCAAGATTTTATTCTACCACTTTGTCGGCGTAATTAATATGTATACCCGTACCAAATTACAGCTTTCTAGTAGTAAGAGTTTCTGAGCTAAGCCGCGGACGGACAGAGCGAAACTATAAAAGTTCCGTGTTTGACTACGGTACCCTAAAAATCGGCCAAGAGTGAGCAAGAATCACGCATCAAGGGTTCCGAACCATAGAGGCTGCGGCGGCAAAAGTGGTGGTAGAGGTGGCGAGTGCTGGCCAACAGAAGTCACCAGTGGCTGCGATTGTTGTGTCTCTCTAGTAGCTCAATGTGCAGGCGCCCTAAAGCTGCTCTCTTACTTATATACACAACTAAACTCTATTTAAAATCAGGAAAAAGTTTTGCGCCAGTGGTGCGTTGGCGTGCCCCTAGAGTCTGGTGGTACATACTTTTCAACAAAATGTAATGTAAAAAGCAAAGTACGACTTCTGAATTTCAATATATTAAAATTAGGGCATGAACTTTGCAAGTGGTTGGAAGTTGCGAAACTTTCTACCGAGGCGAATTACGAAGCTCTGATGTTTAGTACGTACTTTTACTTCAATCAAATTTTGAAATTTTATATAAGACTAGTAATCAGCCGGTGGTTTTGTCCGCGTTCAAATTATGTGTAACTAAAGCAAAATAAAAAGAGTAGAAAATGGCATAGAATGTGTACTAGAACATTAAATTCCACAAAATATGTACTAATTTTCAACCGACTTCAAAAAGGTTCTCAATTTGACTGTAATTTTTTGGTATGTATGTTACCCGCCAACTTCACCAATTATGAATCGATTTTTATTATTCTTTATTTGTTTGGTAGAGCATACTTCAGAGGTGGTCCCATATAAATTTTATCGAAATTGATCCAACGCTTTTTGAGAAAATCAACAAAAAACAAATACGTATCCAGATCATTCTACCTCTAAGGGTGAATATTTTATGAAGACGTTCAGGGCAGTTGAAGGCGGTTGTTAATTTCTAAGATATTCGCGTTGATGTATATATTTCATGTTGTACCTTTCTGATACCCAGATATCTTGGTCTCTCGTAGCCCGACCTATTCTGTCTCTCTCGCTCCCGACCAACGCAACACCTACGCGTGTAAGAGAACAATGCCGGCGGCAACAAGTAGCTGAAAGTTGTTCTAGGAAACTCACAAGCCAAGATAATGATGAAACTGAAACTGTAGCTCGCAGGTGATGTTACCAGTTACTTTACTGAACTGTCTTGGTTTATATTATATCTGTACTAGCTTTTGTCCGCGACTTCGTTCACATGGTCTTCAGAAGTTATCTCACAAGAACTACTTAATATTCGTTCGAGACAAAAAACAGCCTATGTTCTTTTCTGGCACTTCTTTCAGCTACCCCTAAATTCAGTACAAAATAGAATGCTTTCGTACAAACAAAATACTATCAAAAATGCTATTCTAGTATTATTATTGTAACGAAGCTTCTCGAACAGTCTAGAGATAAAGAAAGAGAGAGGCGGATTCATCTATCCCTTTTGTGTCGGATAGAAAAGATAGCGTGGAAAGCTGTCGAATAAATTACATAAGGATTGTCAAGTGCGAAAGGGAGACCAATCCATCTATCTCCTTCGTGTCGAATAGTAAACAAAAGAAAGCGTGGAAGACTTCCGAATGTTGGAAAACCTGGAAGCTCGTAAAATTATTCTACATTTCGCCTTGACAACATAAATGTATATATAAATGCACATAACAAACAAACGGCACTTTTTCTTTTTTACTTATAAGAGATTAAAAATTAAGTTAAAAAGAGAGTAAAAGTTCGACCTCGTACCGGTAAGAGTGCACCGGGCCGTCCCCCTGCCAGATGGACCGGCAACTAGTTAAAGGTCGCGGGGAGTCGCTGGATGCAAGTGGTTCGGGTCCGGTCAATATGGCATACCATGAAGGAGGCCTATGGCTAGCAGTGGTCTTTACCCACATGAGTAGGTTACAGTAAAAAAACATGTCAAAAAATTACATGAGTGGGCTGAGGAAGTGTGACGAAAATATGTCATTATATAACATTTATTTTTATAACCTTTCGATTTATTCAGGTTTCCTCCTCCGGGATCTCTGACGTTGTCGATATTCTTCGAAACGTTTCGCTTTATTATGATGTTCTACTAAGAAGTTGATTTGTGTGAGTTTCTGTTTTCCGAGCGCACGTAGTGAAAATATTCTTGCGAATCAATGTACTGTTCTCCTACACTTCCGACATTAAAAAATCGGATAGGATAGCTAAATAAAAGCTCACCTATGTACAAAAAAGCCTGTAGATTCTTCGGAAACAATTTCAGTATACGGAATTAACGTTATTCAATTTTTTTATTAATTTATTTGGGTCGAAGTCCCGTTTACTCTGATTAGGTTATAACATCGAATTTGTGCCACCTTACGCCTCGCTTCACCAATTTAGGTGATACACAAAATTCTGATTCTGTAGAGAACTGACACAGTATCTCGTTTCCAGAAAAATACTAATACGTATTACATTTTGATGGTTACAGTAACATGGAATCTTCTAGGAAGAAGTAAGGATGGTTCCGAAATCCTTTCTAAAAATATCCGGACCTTTGCAAGCGTCTTAAGATTTACGTAATGATCCGTCTTCCGATTACCCAGTGACGCGACAGTATTCTAAAATTGTACAAGTATTCATCATTACATATTCCAGGGACTTCTTATCGAAATAGAATGGAAACGAGCCGCTTATCGCTTTCTTATCGGCCTTGGGAGCCCCCCACGGGCCTGCACGTAGGTCTACGTCATAAAATTTTGCGGAATCCAGTACTCTAGTCTAACCAACAACCAAAATTTTTAAAGATTGTTGTTTCATCATTGGGTCTGATTATTGGAAACAATAGATTTTATTGTTGTTATCATCAAAGTGCAGGCTTGTTCTTGGCCATA
Source organism: Carcina quercana (assembly GCA_910589575.2). Taxonomy (NCBI): domain Eukaryota; kingdom Metazoa; phylum Arthropoda; class Insecta; order Lepidoptera; family Depressariidae; genus Carcina; species Carcina quercana. Next base: position 3,162,856 of record OU342446.1, on the reverse strand, counting down.
TTCGCATCACCAAGCCTGTAACCGTCTACGTACGTCATATAACTGTTACTACTCTACAGTACACAAAAAGCGTCTGTGGCGCAATGGATAAGGCGCGGGACTCTCCGGGCTCGAATCCAGCCGTGTACCTATGAGTTGTTTTTCAATTCAAGTACATTATCCGAGTGCTTAACGATGAAGGAAAACATCGTGAGGAATCCTGCATGTCTTGGACAGGCAAGTGAAGTCCGCCAATCCGCACTGGGCCCGCGTGGTGGACTTATGGCCCAAACACTCTCTGTAGACATATACATATTTTTATTGACAAACACAATACAGAAAGACATACAACATGTAGGAGAGTAGGCCTGAGCCCCTGCAGTGTTATATAGGCTGTTGATGACTCCACAGTAACGTATCCAGCAGCTCCGTGCAACTGTGGCCAAGTCGACAGTTAATATAGTGACGTTTACCAAGTCTTCGTGGTAAGCCAGTGACTGCCCTCTACTGCTGATTTCCTCATAGTAGATTTAATAAGTTTTCTTACTGCAGATAGATCAACACTTGGCCACCATTTCACCTGACGGTAAGCGACGATGTCGCCTACGATACTGCGCGTTGGTCTAGAAGGTGCTAGTTCGTTCACCCTCGACTTACAGACACCCAAGCTGTAGCTTTGTGGGAATATAGACGCCGGCAGTGCGTCGTATCACTGGCTGTAAGTTAGAAGCAAAACGCTTACAACGAGCACGAATCTGCGAGCTATAGGGACGTCGACTATGTACCGGTGGAGCCCTGCGGTTCATAGTCAGGTAAGGAACAGAAATTCCAAGCATAGTTCTGTCAGAAACTAACAGCCTATTTCTACGTTGATTTTTAGACGTTGAGATGACGAAATATGCGAAGAAGCTCCCAAAACCGTGTCTAAGCGTATTTTCGCCTGATGGATTCTGAACCTAATGATGTCCTGGATACAGAACAATCGCCGCATCTTGTGCCTTGACAAAGAACAGAACGTGCAAGAAAGCGGAGCATTTGTCTTTGTCATCCGCGGCCTCTCGGCTTTTAACTCACGCGCCGTGATCGTATGGCCTTTCTCAGACGTTCCGATTCCGAAACCCTTTTATGTTATACCCGTATGCGTTCCAGGCCATTTCTTTTAGTACCTTTGCTCTTCACTTTCCGATTTGCCGATAAAAAAAGAATGAAGAATTGCGTTCGCTTTATGTCGATGAGTTTGCGTACATACATCAGTCGGTATGGATTCGCATTGTTTGTTCAGTTTTCGCGGAAGCCGATTTAACTCTCTTTGCTATCCCTTATTGACTCCCACGTGGCAACATAGTTATATCACAGATAGGTATACCCCGGAGAGGAACAGCGTCTCTAATCGTCTTGTCGGTGGAAATTAGCAAAGATTTACTGACAGGCAGTAGTAGAAACTGCGGCTGAAAAGGCATGGGCAGGGCTAACAGCAAAGTGTAGCTAACAGCAAAGCGCGAGAGATGACCTGCGCTGAGGGGTTTTTCCACATCACTCAGCTTGACTTTTAGAGACTTTATAGATCTTCAAAAAAAGGACATGCATTTTTGGGCAATGGTTTTATAAAATAAAGGATCTTATGGAAGGTTTCATTGGGACAAAATTCAATGTGGATAGTATTAAATTTTCATGTATCTTATACCTTTAAACGAGCAATTCTTGTACATATAATTCGGATCTCGGAAATGGCTCCAGCGATTTCGCTGAAATTTGGTATTTAGGGGGTTTTGGGGGCGAAAAATCGATCTAGATTAGTCTTATGTCTGGGAAAACGCGCGTATTCATGCGCTTTTTCCTTCGCATTATTCGACGCAAAATATGATGGGAAATTTCACGCTGTCAAACATAATCACTTTAGCCGAGTGGTTCACACGTTTCATTCCGTCCGAGATATCCGCGTTCAAATCCCGGTTGGAAAATTGCTTTTACTTTTGTTTTTTGTGTGTTTTCATTAATCTATTCAAGTTTGTAATTTGTTTTTAAAGAACTACGAGCAAAGCTCGGTCGCCCAGATATTATTATTTAATCAGGAACATACAGAGGTGACAAACCTTCGGCCATCCGCAGATGCTACTCGTAGTTTTGGGAGACTATACATACCTTACACTACTCTCAATTATATATATTTTAAAGACAAACAAACAGTATCTTCCCGGTTGTTCAATGGTTGTTTTTCTCCAACTAATATAAGGACACTCAAGGAAACTCGATACAAACTCCATCTATTGTGCTCAGCGTCACCATGGGAATTGAATGCAGGGTTGCCGAGCAACTTCATATACATATTTTAATGATATTTATGCCTTTAACCTTTGACCCTCATGTTGAATGACGTCAGTAAAATAAATTTGAAATCCCTTCACAGTGTGGTAAATTATAAGGAGAGACACATGTCTAAAGACTTTGTTTAAAGTATTTGCTCAAGTCCAAACAGTTGACTTTAGGAACTGATAATTAACGAGACCAGATCATCTAGAGGACGTCTTCCACGAATACTCATGAAGCAAGCAGGTCAGACACTTTCGTTTGTACACAAGGTACACACAGCAAAAGTACATCAAAGGTAAGACACTCCGCCGTCTATTTGCAGCGCACGTCATTATCAGTTACACGTGTGTGTGTATTTTGTGACTATCATTACGTATTAGACGAGATGGAATATTCTTAAAAATCGGCCAAGTGCGAGTCGGCTTCGCGCACCGAGGGTTCCGTACAGGATATGGATAATTAAAATACGGAAAATCATAAATAATGTGTACCGAACAATCCGTTACCGGACGCGTCTAAATATCATTTCGGATTTCGTTTAGCTACTCGTCACTAGATCGTGTTGCTAATACTTTAAAACGCGCGTCTCAAGAATAATCACGTTTGTTGTACGGGAGCCGCCTTAAACATTCTGTTTTTAGTATTTGTTGTTACAGCGGCAACAGAAAGACATCATCTGTCAAAATTTCAACTGTCTATCACGGTTCTTTCATGAGATACAGCCTGGTGATAGACATACGGACAGCAGAGTCTTAGTAATAGGGTCCCGTTGGTTACCCTTTGGGTACGGAACCCTAAAAATTCGTATAATTAACTCTCTAATTGAAAAATATATAAAAACATATCGTTCATGTTTGTGCGTCTACTTTCTATATATGTATGTAATCATTTGTAATATGCCTAATAGAATCCAGCAATTCAAAAAAATTATTCGAGTAAAGTGTATTGAGTTGGCCCCATGACGTTGACTTCACTGGCTCAGCAATGCCCATACGTTCGGTACTCCTGAACTTTCACACTCACCCCCCGCTCTCGCGACACTCTCAATCATAGCTAGTTTGACGCTGAAGTTTTGCAAACCAACCCATAGACACACGAGACCAACATCCTGTTGAAATTCAGATATCACATAAAAAGTTGATTTTATTTTAGCTCGATAGAGAACCCTACCAACAACAAAAAGATCTGCGCCGTGGGCGGAGAGTACATTCTTCAAAGGCACGTCTGTCTGCTCAAAGGGTTGTAAGGACAAAGGGACACCGAAGGACAGTATGAGGACGAGACGTAAATTACGTATTACGGGTCTTTACACTTGGCCTTCATCTCACCTGGTAAGTGACGATAAGGCCGCGGACGGTAAGCGTGCGCACCCAGAATCCTCAATTAATCTAATAAGGCATTGGCTATGCTAGTTTCATACCACAACAGTGCTATTAAAACTGCTGTTTGGCGGCTTTAGGTAACTTGGCGTCAGCTAACCAGGCGGACATAGAAAATCCTAACACCAACTAAACCGAATACCGACAGGTACCTCAAATGGCAACCGAACCCGGGACCTTCGGATTGTAAGTCAGTTAAGCTATAAGGCCACGGAGGCGGTTTTCGACAAAGATAAATTTAAAAAGTAAGCCCGTGATAGATTCAGTTATTTTCGAATTTTCGAGCAATTATTCAAAAACTCATTTTTTCAATGAGGAAATCCGTAGACGGACGAAGGTCACCGACATAGCTCGACGAGTCAGTGAGCTGAAGTGGCAATGGGCAGGCCACATCGCTCGAAGAACCGATAACCGGTGAGGAGTAAAGGTTCTCGAGTGGCAACCACGTACCGGGAAACGTCTACCAGGCCGTCCCCCTACTAGATGGACCGACGACCTGGTTAGAGTCGCAGGTAGTCGCTGGATGCAGGTGGCTCGGGACCGGTCGATGTGGCGTACCATGAGGGAGGCCTATGTCCAGCAGTGGACGTTTCCCGGCTGATGATGATTCAAAAACTTTAAACCCATTAATAAATACACATAAATAACATCTTATTACGCAAACTGCCAAAAGTTTTAAACCAGCGCTAATTGTGACGAAGAACGCCACGTCGCGTCTTGAGAGTAATTGCCTACTGACCGAGTTTATAACTTGTCTGGAATGTTAAAATAGCTGAAAGTTTCGAGGAAAACAGCTTGTTATTGTCGATGTAGTTTTTAAAATGATAGCTATTGGCATGTACGACGATAACTTGTACCGCCGCCTCCGTCGCAGTCCGGGCGCATTCCTATAATCCACAGGTTGAAGTTTATTGCGATACATGCGATACTACCGACACATGAGCGGGTCACTCGCGGGCAGAGGTGAGGTATCGCGGATCGGTGGGAGGCGGTGAACGTCCGTTGTACGTAGTTATATTCTGTGCCAAGACGTAATATCATTAATGGTATAGATCTAACGCATAACTGAGCTTGTTCCTGAGGTATGGGTGCGGTAAGGAAGGGTGTGTCTCCGGAACGTCAAACGACGCATAACTTCAGTCGGGCGTCACGCGACACGCCACTTTTCACGCCTCCTGTACCGCTCTCATACCTCAGGAACTGACTCAGTTATGCGTTAGACCTGTAGCTGTCCTAACTGCCGTCGTCTTGGCCTGCTATTTTTCAATTTTTCTCCCGTAGCAACCTGACCACGGACTATTACGAAAACTTTTTAAAAAGCCTAATCGGTCAAGAAATACTGAAGTGTCTTACCAACGCACAGGATTTAATTTTGACTAGGTTTTTTTGCGACTTTATCCGCGTGATGTTCAGAAATTATACCAAGCCTTAAAATGTATACCTGTCTCGTTTTAAATTACGGAACCCAGGGTGCGTGAGTCCGACTCACAATTTGCCGATTATCGTTCTGTCATTTTAAACCGCCTCCGTGAGGGCGTTTTCTATGGCGTTTCATCTTCCAATTCAACGGCCTTGTAATTACTTACCATTAGGTAAGATCAACATTAACTGCGCACACATCATACATTTAAAAAATTGTAGACCTATAGACGAACTCTCGGAACCTATTCGATCCTGGAAAGACATTTATTCCATTAGGCCAGGAGTGGATGCCATTAAAACACTAATGTCAGCCCCCACGTCTGATTTAAGCGGATTTAGTCGAGTGCTCGCGACCTACATAGAGTTGAGATTTACCGAGGACACAGAGATATAGGATTTGCAATTAAATTAAGATGACATCTTGTCTGTAAATTTTATGTACTACCGACAAAATTCTCGCCTGACCACCATTAGGGCCAGTTTCGCATACAGTCGTGGCTAGGGTTTCCGCCTTGCTAGTTTTTTGGGATAGATCATAAAACTATAAAAAACAAAAAAGCATTAATTATATTTGTATAAGTCCCGCAAGTAGGACGCCAAAAAAGTCATAAAAACTCACAAACAAAAGCGTTTTCGTCTCTCCTTATTGAACAAAAGGCGGGTCTAGACATCGCCTCATGCAAGCAATTTGGTTTGGAAACTGATCAGGCGCGAGATTTGTCGATATTACTTACTCGTATTTAGGAATTGATTTGACACGATGATTATCCATATCTTAAGAGACTTTGTTGGTTAGACCAAATTTGGATTGTTTTGTAGCTGTCCCTATCCGAGCCCTATCCTACCCGGGCGCGTACGGTGAGACAGCATACACTACGCGAAGTTATCCACCCGTTATTTGGATTTTTCGTAGTCCAGGGATCATTTGAAGGATACAGTATATTATGTAACCATTTTTTTTAATACAGTATACTAATGAAATTTCAGATGTCGGTGGTTTTTCCAAATTGTTCTAAATTGATTCATACTCTTGTAAAACAGGTTCATAATTGGGGCTTTTTATTACCGTAAAATACAATTCTTTAACGCCCTGTAACTCTGGAAGTATATATTTAAACGAAAATCTGACTCACCACCGACACAGATATTTGTTTCTCGATTGTGTCTTGAAAATTTCATAGATTTTCATAGCTTAATACTCAAAATATGACTGGACTACGTTTGTATGGGCGCTTTGACACCAGCATACCCTCTTAACAGTTTTCTTGGTTATGTAGCTGTTGGACAAATCAATCAGCTGGTGTGAGAGAGCTACGCCGCTTGCTACGCCACCGCTACGACATATTGCTACGCGTTTCTTAAACTTTTTTCTTTTCTCTTGGGAACTTCATTTCATGGAGATATCTTCATTTTTTAAACGGTCAAGTGCGAGTCGGACTCGCGGCCCGAGGTTTCTTTACAGAATATGAATAATTAACATACTTAAACTCATTAATAATAGCTACGGTAATACGCACCCAAAAATACTCTAACAAAAATGTAAATATAATTAAAAAACTAACTTTACTTTGCGGTTAAATTACATACCCGATGTATGGCTGTCAACTGTCAAAAATTAAAGTTTTCATAGTTATTCTCTGGAAATGAAAATCTGGAAAAACATAATCCTACTTCTGGCGCAATCGGGTAAAACACTATGAACTCTACATTATTTACTTTATCATTATTCGACTGTATATACGTTTCAAAATAATTAATATCGTAGTATGCTCTCAAAAAGTTTACCGGTTTTACTTGGAAGCTATCGATAATTTTCAAATTTACGCTTAGAAAACATGATAAACTTACAAAACCATTTTCCATAACATGTTACGTACCATATCACATACACATTTACTCGTTCCTATTCAGTGTATTGAAGGAAATGTCAATCAAAAGTGAATTTGACATGGTACGAAGGTGCCTAAAGGTACTTGAGCAAAAGATATTTATATAGCCGACTGTACTAGTTCTTAGTATAATAAAGGTCTCGTGTTTCGAATTAACTCTGTTCCTGTTAATTGTTTAGACGCTTTGCAAAGTTACGGAGCTAATTAGAACGTAATTATACTTGCTGAAGAATTTACGTCGTAATTACTGAAACGGAATTAAATTCTAAATTAAATAGAATATTTCTGGGTATTTTAGGGATGCTTTCAAAACAATTTGTGGTTTTGTTTAAAAAAGGACTTTTGTTTAGTTATTTCAAATTAGCTTCCGCCCGCGACTTTGTCCGCGTGTACTTCAGGATTTATTCTACTTGTTCGATAGGCATAGAAGGCTATCTCCATTTTCAACATAAGGTACTAAATAGTGTTTATTCTGTTACGTAGGCTAATAGTTTAAAGAAACAAAAGAAATTTCAATATCTGACGTAGTACATTCAAATAGTCTTCACACTAATATTATAAACGCGAAAGTTTGTATATACGAATAACATATTCTATGGTCGGTTGCTAGGCAACGCGTTTTTGTTATGCCAAAATTGCCCATGTAATCCCACTAATATTATAAGTGTGATTTTGTACAATTTACACAATATGGCTTTATAAATTATAGCCTATATGTTATTCTGATGTATAAGCTATATTATTGTAAAGTTTCATTCAAATCCATTCAGTAGTTTTTCCGTGAAAGCGTCACAAACATCCAAACATCCAAACTTTCACACTTATAATATTAGTAGGATAGGATAAGATATACATATTGAAAGATTGCAGTTAACTGTTTATCTTATACGTATATAAACATATGTATTTAATTTGCATAACATAACCTCAAATGCTATTGCAGATACATGCTACAACTCGATTTCGAAGGTAAAAGTTCCCAGGCAAAACAGGCTGTTTGCCAATTTCAACTTCCCCTTCCGGCCGCCTATTGAACTAGTGCTACGAAACGAGTTTCGTGTGAGGAATACTACTTTTTACTATGGTTAACTAGCAAGAATTAATAGGTATCGTACAGAGATTAAATTTTTTGTACGTAACTGGTTTCGAAGCAAAAATTATTTGTACGAAACTAGTTACGTAGCACTGATATCGTAGGCGGCCAGACAAACATTTGTGACGTGTTTTACCTAGAGACTCACTTACACTTCGCCAGAAACTTCTTTTGGGTTAACTTGTCTGCTGTATATGCTTATCTTTGTTAAGCTTATCATTTAACTATCTTTTCCACGCGACATTATTTTGATGTGTTCTTGTTCATATAAATAATCCTATAGAAAAAGCACTATTATTCAACAAAATAAAAAGACGAGTGTTCTTAGTTTAAAACATTCAACGGCGTCCAAGAATCGACATACTCAATATCTCCCGTTAAACCTTAACGGTTTTGCGACGTTTTTCGCCACTTGAGAATTCTTAATACCCATCGATTTTATCCAAGCGATGTGCCCTTCCCATTGCTCTTTAGTAAAAGCTTAGTTCGAAACAAAAAAGTATTCAGACTATCGCAACGTAACTACAACCGTGAACACCTTCATTTGTATTCTACCCTGGACCTTGAACACCTCTCAGGACTATCGGAACATTCTCATCCCCTAATGCACAGATTACTGCCGGACTCACGTCTCATGAGGTCGGATGGGTGAAATGGCCCAGTTTCCTATTTACCCGGAATTTCTCTTTACGGATTTGGCCGGAGAGGCCCGGCAAATTGGAGGTATGAATTTTTTATGTAATATGTCGAGTACGGTACAAAAGGAGGCTTTTGTTGGAGTGCTTTGTTATGTTGCAATAAATATAGTCATTACGAAGGGGCCTATGGTCGGAATACACAATATATTTGTTAGTTTGTTGTGGTTTCTCTTAAATAAGACGGATTTTTCTTAGGAAACTACATTCCGTAGGAATTCACTTCTTTTCTGGCAAAATATTCAACCAGCATATTAAATAGTAGATTTTTACACAAGGGACAAAGTGATGAATTGCATTAAGAGATATTTACGCTGAGTCTGAACGCAACTTTTCTTCCCTAGGGGAGGAATTGCTGATTCCATCCCGCTTCCTAGAAAATGAAATGCCTACTTTCCGAACAGGAGAGATAAAAAGTTTGACAGTGTTGTAACATTGACATGAACATTATTAATTTTGTCTAATCACGCGAAAATAGTTAAAAATCAGAAATGTAAAAGGGGAGCAAATGTACGCGAACGTTTTTTTACAAACCTTGGATAATAAAAATGCAAATTACAATTAATATTTTTTGAATAACAATGTGAGCCCCAAATGCCGGTTATAGTAACCTATTTTGTATAACCTATAACTAGGAAAATAATTTAATGTTTGAATGTTTACGCAGACACAGTATGCGACTTGATTATGTATTTCACGTTCCGATATCATCACGCTGAGACAAGATACCTACGATATAGTACCAGTCATAAACGGTAGATTTTTGGTTGGATCTAATACTTCGTAATTTTCCACTATTATGTTACTTCTATGCAGAATTTGCTACAAAACCGCCCCGGCGATCCTACTTTGTGAATAATGATCACTCTACGAAACATCCGTAAGTACACAAAAAAAGATTTCCGCAAAGTAGGAGCCATTGTTAGACTAGGGACCTTTAAATCTTGTTCACAAAAGAGTTCGTCGAGTTTCACGGGCCGCGAGTGACTTGGACTTGGCAGTTTTGTTAAGAGCACCGTACACACTTACTCGTATATAGGCTTTTACGAAGGCACTCGTCTGTCACACATTCAAAGGTTGAACATCCGTCGTAGAGGTAAAAAGCCCAGAAACTGGCCTAATGGCTAAATGTTGGATTCACAATCCAGAGGTCCCGGGTTTGATTTCCAGTGGATACCATAGTACCAGTTGGTACCTATCGGTACTCGGTTTGGTTGGGGGTATGTCAGCCTGGCTAGCTACCACCATGTTAACTAAGTCTACCGCCGAACAGTAGTGTAAATAGCACTGTTGTTTTCCGGTATGAAGCCAGCCCATTATTAGGTTGAGGCTTATACCTATCGGCCTTATCGTCACTTACCATCAGGTGAGATGAAGGACAAGGGCAAACCCATCATACATAAAAAAGGCACTGGATATATTTTGTTAACGTAACGTTAAGACAGGGTTTTCTCTATCACCACCAACTTTAGAGTTAGTCCCAAGATAGCTTTAGGGACCGTAGGAAATTCATCCACCTTCAGTGGACGCGTTTCAAGTGTACACTGTAGATCCTGGCTAAAATAAAAAACAGAAATAACAGCGGGAGCGGAGAGGTGGGAATGTTATCACCACCAACTCCGATCAACTTCCCGTTGGGGTAGTGAATACCCCTTGGTCTCCTGCTGAAAGTAGGGGAGTTTGGTCGCGATAGGTGGAAGTGGGTGGTTGTGGGTGGTAAAAATGTGAAAAATATATATATCTGTCCTTGTCTAACTCACGTGAACTTCACATGAATGACTTCTGGAAAGTTCTGAAAAATTCTGCAACGATCTAGAAAGATTACATTTACTCTACGTTTATGCCAAAACAAATATCCACCCGTGCGAAGCCGGGGCGGGCCGCTAGTTGTATATAAAACACATATTCATCAAAACAATTATATTCACTCATGCCGCTCATGCGTATCAGTTGAGTAAGCGCAAGCAAACAAGAACGGAACTAAATTGAAGCAAAACGAACGCATAGCAAATATTATTCGAATCAATATTCCTATGGACCGAAAACGAAAATAGCAATGGGTAGCTCCGTGCAAATTGAAATAGGTGAGTTTCAATTTTTTCGATAGCGCGGGCGTGTTTTTATTTTAGTACGGAACGAACAGAAAAATTGGGTATTTCGTGGTACGCTAAAAAACACAGGAAAAAATAATAATTAAAAACGGACATGTACGAGGATTCTTTTTTTATGATAGTCTACACCATAGAACTACGCCCAGTGACTAGTTTCTCTGATCTTTAGAATAGAATAATACCACACTCAGGGAAAATTCCTGAAGATTATTGTATATCAATAACAGCTGATTTCAATCACTCGCAACCTGCCAGGTAATCTGATAATGAATACCGACGTGGCTAACGATGCGGGATGTCCAATAGTGGACAAGCAGCTGATTATGGTGATGAAGTGACAATGTGGCCAACGATTGTATGCTTTCAGAGGTCGTTACAGAAACACGTATGAAGGTACTATATGTATGCATTCCCTTTCCGCAAACTTCATTATTTGGTCGGAATTGATTATATCAGACATAATGAATGGTGGTCAGTGTCCATAGGCTTCTGGGTGGGAAACATTACAACTCGAGCCTTTATATAGATTGAGCTTGCGGCCAAATCCAGTCACACTGTGTCCAAAAAATATGATTTAAAATTAAATATCAACATTCTAGCATGATAACAGGAAAAACAAAAATATTCCTTTGTATAATTTGACGAAGGTCCTTTGTGTAATGGCCGCCTTCCGTGTCGCTGAGATAGCTGTCATTTGGAAGACAAAGCAACGGATGCCCTCACTTCGGCCTTTCAAGTTTAATGTTACAAATGGACCTCACGAAAACCGTTACCCAGTGTACTAACTAAAGAAAGGACGTACTCAGTAGTCTAGAGAACTGAGTGGTTGACTTGACCTTTTCTGTGAAATCCCGACAACAAAAATAAGATTTAACATCTTGAAATATAACGTAATGCTTCAATGAACGCTTTCAATTCGCTACCAGATTCTTAACCGCCTCTGTGGCTACACGCTTGACCTAACAATCCGGGAGTCCTGGGTTCGATTCCCAGTGGGGATACCTGTCGGTTCTTGGTTGGTGGATACCTATAGGTATATTATACTTAAATAAGTAACTTTAATAAGTAATAAGTAAATTTAAATAAGTGACAGACCTAGGTAAATTTTAAATGTTAGTTTAGTTACATAGTTAGTATATATTGACATTCGAATAATTGTAATTGCTTAAGTTACCTTTTTAATTTATCTGTATTAATGTTAATTTAGCTTTATGGAGGACTTTTGTTTATTAATTTTTAAATTCACAAATGTTGTAAGCCTTTGGGTAGTATATAGAGATGCTATGTATCACACCCAACATCACTGTACCACCTAGATTCACAATAAAATATTCTGATTCTAGGTATTTTTATGTCCGCTGACTAGCTACCAGTGGCGAAGGGTCCATACAAGCCGATTCCCACCGGGTTACAGATATTATCTATAAATTGTCAAAGCCCGCCAAAACTATACCACAGTTCCCGTGTCAACTAATGCTCTGTCTCTTACGCTCTCGTAGTAAACGTCGCTTTTTATTTCACGAAATAAACCGGCGAATTTCGGGTTATGAATGGCTCTGATTAGTTGCCGTTACTAAATGACAGATGTCGCTAAAAACAAAACGTATCACGTACATAAAAAATCTAATGAAAAAACCTACAAAACCATATTTAAAATATAATATAATGTTATTTAAAATATAAGTTACTTTATCACATTATATTTGTTAATAATAAAAAATATATTATTATAACTTAAAAATAAAATTTATTACAATTCCTTCACTAATTAATCGAAAGGAACTTCGTTCCATCCGGGTGTCCCTTGACACCTCTCAAGTTTTTTATAGTATCCACCGCAGGCTCTGAAATATTTCAATAGATTCTTCGAGAATATTGCTTGCTGTAGGTACGAGTAACAGACGGCCCTACAATATTGCGAGAATTTTCCCGACGTTATTGCATCGTACGATTAGCATAATACAAGTAACAACGTCGCAGACTGCCACTAGATACCTTTCCTGCGTAGCCTTGTGGCTACATACATACAAAGATAACGAGTTCAATTCTTGACGGAGATCTGTCCCCGTCCCCCCCTCCGATCCGCGATACCTCACCTCTCCCCGCAAGAAAGTGACCCGCTCAAGGATCGTTAGTATCGCGCGCGTACTCACGCACGAATTTTTTAATTATACATGGGCTTGCACTTGGCCTTCATGTTACCTCCTCATCTGATCTCACTAATGGATATTAGTAAATATTTGCGTTATCTAAAAAAAATTCGAAATGAAATAAAAAACGAAATCTAATGAATTCTTACCATTCTCAAAAAAAATTAGAAGTTTTATATTGCATTATAAAATTCAATTCAGCCTCAATCTATTTTTATTGTGTCACCTATCTACGGTATAACTCGTTCGTTTGAATTATAATTGTATTTATGTACTTTCAAAATATGTTATAATATCAACACCCCCAAAAAATTTACATACCCAACTATACCTCTACAAAATTCCGTATATCTTACTAACTCGAACCTTACCAAAATAACTCAATATATTTGATATCTTTGACACTAGTTGCTAGCAAGTGTGAGCGCGAAGCTAACGATCAGTAAAAGGTAAAGAAAATCTATTCAGGTATATACAATGAGTTGGGAACTACTAGACGAACTAAAAGCTCGTTAAAATTTGCAGGAACCGCCGCGCTGCGAGGTAACAACTCCTAGTTTCTGAATCTATTGCTGAATACAATCAAGGAATTCAATGGAATAGGAATCATTATTGTAGGAGTTGACGTTGTCCATCACTTCACTGACTCGTCAGCACTCGCCCACGGCTCTCGTGAACTGTCAATCATTGATACTCTGACACTGAAGTTTAGAATACCAACACATAGACACACGAGGTTGTGTGTGTATGCTATACCACACACACTACAATTATTTTCATTAAAAACTTCATCTTTCATTCACATATTCACCCGATGGTTAATGACGAATAGGCTATGGGATGGAAGTTTGCTCACACAGAAGATTGAAGTCAATGAGATTGACTATATTGTTACTGCTTCATCCGCGTGGGCTTCTGAAAATATCCCGCGGGAACTACACGCTCGGTGGGGATAAAAAATAGCCTACGTACGTAATATTCCGGCCCTATAACGATCCCAGTACAAAAATCAAACCATTCTCACTTGCGGTTTTTTTTTAAATAATGGCTTTAACCAGTGGTTATCTAGCCAATGACGAGTAAAATTAGGTGAACAAATTTTGAGGTGAACTATGCCCAAGCCATTTCTTCAGCTTTCTCAATAAAATGTATAATGTGTACATTTTATCGCTTAATTTGGATTCTTGACGAGAACTTCAAAGGCCAGCCTTGGTTTCAACATTATCCGAAAGAATCCATATGCCGAATGTACTCGACATGATAAACTCTTCGGATCGCGTCGAAACCATCGCAATTTTGCGTAATTGATACTATAACACCGTCCATGACACTTTTGGCACTATATCACACCATTATAACACAAAAAACACACATAACAGTATTATTATTCAAATCTAGCCAGTCTTATACACGTATTTTTATAGTGGCAGCGGAGTTCCTAATTCAAAATCCAATCAAGTGAGAATGTCTCATAACACATATAATTTCTTTTCACTAACCTTATCCTCTTCGTTTGTGGCAACGAAGCGTAGAAATGTTCAGCGAGCGCTGAAACACTTCAAATAAGGTTCCATTCCAGTTACGTAACGAAACAAAAATAAAACGAGGGTAAAACAAGAAGTTTCACATCGTACACGTCCCCGCGTGCCCGCAGTTTCATCACGGTGAAAAATGAGTGCTCCTGAAATTTTTAACAAGCCCCGAGCTGTCCCTAAAAATAAACGAGGGTAGAAATTCATCGGAGCGCTCGTAAAAACATTGTTAGGGAGATTTGTGTATTGATTGTGCATTCGGTTAACGGATCCACTTAATTCCCTTGAGAGTCACAAACTAGTGGCTCTGTGAGCTGTAGACCTCGGGAGCACATACTCTGCCACACAAAGCCAGTCAGTTTCGTAAAATAGATTTTCTTTCAGAGCGTTGCCACGTTTTAATATCGAACGCATTGACAAATTTAGAGATAAATATCAAAACATATATGGAGGTTTTGCATCAATAGCATATAAAAAATAATTGCTCTCATGCACTAATCCTAGGGAATGGAGTAGAGCTGTCTGTATTAAATTAATGCTGATCGCATGGCCTGTCTCCCTAGCATTACTCTGCGGAAACTGCTTTTGACCTGTTTTTGTCAATACATGCTGTTGGTGTATTCTAAAGCCACGTCCCACACATGTCCACATTTAAAACTATTTAAATGAAACAATCAGTCAGTGTTCCGTGCTGAAAGCCCCAATCAATCAAGATCACACGTGCGTAGGACTGGGTACACAACTTTCACATTTTCCCTACAAGCCAAATACAGTGGTTTTGGGGTCCCTAATAAACTCAGAAGGGTCTTATAGAACGCAGTGCACAAAAGGATCGGCATAATGGGCGGTTGTACGTCAAAGAAATATCGCATTAACGATGTATCATTTTTTCAAAGTAGTAATAATTTCATTATTAAATTTAATAATCAAGTGTGAAAACACAATTCGCCTGAAAAATTCGGCGGGGGCGGCCATTCCCTGCCCTGCTACTACTATTTGCAGTTTTATATGGTTGTAACTAATTGAAATTACGATAGACACATTTTGAAATGTAGAATTGAATTGACAGAAATGACTTTTCTATGACTTTAATTGAATAGGCAATAATTTTGTTTCTTTTTATTTAGTTACTTACTTCAGTTTAGTGGAGGGTTTCCCAAAAAATTATTTAACCCTTTTCCTATTACGTTAACATTTGTCATAGGTTTTTTTATTTATTTTATGGGTTTTTCTATAAGTCGTAATAAAGAGACATAATGACATAATTTTTGTACGTGGATAGTTGAAGGGCCCGAGTGGGTACAGGAGTACTTTGAATCCCGATCGAACTAGCAGTTCCCGTGAGACAATTTCTGAAGCCCATGCGGACGAAATCGCGATGATTACCCGTTCTTTTCTGACAAACAATAATTTTAAAAATTGTTTAACGTATTCAATTCGTAATTTTATATAACTATTACTGATTTTTTTCTAAATATCTCTAATTTACAGACTTTTGTATTGTAATAATTTTTAAAATTAAGACAATTTTATTACATGTACCTACTGTCAGTCCTTGAACAATCGAGGTCTGGTTTCGATCCTGGCTCGTACCAATGAATATCAATTTATTATTTGGAATTTATGTACGAATGATAAAAATCATTACCATTAGCTTTTCGATGAAAGAAAACATCGTGAGGAAACCTGCACACTTCTGAGAAGAAATCACAATTACTTACTTTTTTATATTCCTTTTACAGTAGTATAAGTAGTAAGTACCTACAGACACAGAGGACTGTTAAACCATATAGATATACGAGTACTTAGATAGTCTACAATCTACAATAAGATCTTATTAGATTAGAATCTAATTAGAAATCTAATATTATTCTAAAGAAAATATATAAAAACGGAGCTTTACACTTTAACGATTTTAAGGTACGATTTTACACATCTTTCTGACCCGCTACCTGCCAAAGTAACCGCGTTCCAAGGTACATAGTCTCTGATATTTCTTATCTGTATTGGGCAAATGCGCAGAGGAACTCACTGCTTTTACAAAATAACGAAGGTCTGTCCCTCGCAAACTCTTGCTATATTACGCTTATTTATATTGGATTAAAACGAACATCATTTGAAAGTATTATTATTATATTATCTATTCTACGAATCAATCTATCCATTACTTACTCGTATCATTCTATTTGTACATTGTGATTATGATCTGTATGCGTACCAAATAAATCTGAAATAAACAAAGTTCTTTGTAACTTTAACAAATATAATGTTGGTACACAATCGTATGTGTACGTGTAAGACAAAGTCTTTGTTAACGATCTTTGTAGATCGCGTATCCCCGGGCGAGCAAGCGACGCACACGCTCACGGCCCGCAAATATCATTTAATTTGGTGTATTTTCTTTGTTCGTCTGCGACTGTAACATTATTCTGTTTGTGCAGAATTTTAGTGGTCGTATAATGTGCGGTTTTGTAAATTGGTGGAGGCTTGTTGGGCTTTACGTTTGAGACGTAAATACAGCCTACACGCTGCGTAAGTCTAAGCTTTTTATTTGCTTGATAAACATGTTACTTTGTGACGACGAATAGGTGTTTCTGTAGGTGTCTTGTTTAATGTTTTTTATGTGTTTTGAATAAGACTAAACCACTGCCCTAAAATGTTCACCCTTAGAGGTAGAATTATCTGCGTACATATTTAATTAATGTTGATTTGCTCAAAAAGTGCTCAATCAATTTCGATAAAATTTATATGGGACCACCTATGAAGTATGCTCTACCAAACAAAAAAAGAATCATAAAAATCGATTCACAATTGGTGGAGTTATCGCGTAACATACATACCCAACAAGACAGTCGAATTGAGAACCTCCTCATTTTTTGAAGACGGTTTATAAATCCTATCGCATGTTGAATATGGTTTCTGACTCAAATCACACTCTAAAAATTAACGCAGTTACGCAATTTCGTCCTACGAACGTTAAATCGAATTAATCGCACCATTCGACTACATAAATTAATTACTTTAAAGCGATAACCGATCCAAAATAACTCATGACAGCAATAAACTTAATCACGTTTTACTGTAATATACCCTACGCCGCACGCCATAAAGACAGTACTTGGAATCAGACCATTCTAATATACTCGTACAATCTCTTTATATCCATCGGCTGTTATGTACTTCTCGAATGTATCTATATTACGACCAGTATTAAAATGTATATAGATGCATGTCTGTATATCGATAAGAGATACGATATGTTGTTTAGGACTCTCAGACTTTTTGTGTGTCTGTTTATTCGAGCATAACACCTTACCCAAAATTCGTATTATTAACTCGCTAGTCCGAAATCCTCGTAGGCGAAAACACTTTTCTTATATACCCTCTTTAATTTTTATTTTTTAATTTACTTTATTACACACAAAATTTCACGGTTCAAAAGATACAGCCCAGTAACAGACCGACGGGCGGACAGACGCAGCCCAGAGGGACAGCTGCGCCAAAGTAATTTAGCCCTAACTGAAAAGCCTTAGGTTGGAATTTATTCAGATATATGTGAATTTACTCGTGTCCACTGTTGTATGATTTTGAAAACAATAATTTGATAAATAATGAACTAAGAAAAACTAACAGTTTTCAAATACTTTTATAAATAATTTATTCTTTAACAAAGTGGAAACTCAGAAAATTTTGAAATAACTCAAAAAGTTTCTTTGAAAACTCCCAGTTTTCTAGAGAAAATTTTGTCCAACTTGTTTTTGTGATAGAATTCCGAACTAACAGTGTTTGTTAGCTTAATATTCTGGAAAGCTGGTTCAGTCAGTATAAAGGGAGGCCTACAAAACCCGCCTCATTTTGAATTAACGAGATCCGAGAAACCTTGGCTGTACGAGTATACGCAGCACATATAAAACCGGCCCTAAAACGGACCCCTGTGGTACATTACATCACATAGATTTCGTGTGACGAATAAGAATATGAATAAAATGACGTTTCGACTAAGTAAAAAAAAACTTCAGTCAGCTTAATTGATAATTTTCGGCTCACGTCAAAACTAGCTTCCTTCCTCGGGTAAGAAAAAGCACTATTTTGTTTTTGATATATATAAAAAAATTGCTAGAGAAAATAATCAAATACTTTCATATATTGATTTGATTTATTTTTGAGACGAGGTAATTCCCCGGTAAGAAAGTAATATTTATCTATTGATAGCCACTCCAGTACTTCAGGTAGTTATAAAGTTAATTCTGTGAAAAGCTTACCTGTGTCTGTAATATATGTGGGATGGACAGATGTATAAAAGAAGATGAAAGCATGACAAATTTTAGAGGAAACTGAGTGAAAGAGAACATGATGTGATTGAATTGATAAGAGTGAAAGAGAAGACGAATGGCAGTAAAAACAAGAGACGACGAACGAAAGACGTACATAAGAAATATGTAAAATAAAATAAAAGTGTTGAAAATAAAGGTTTAAACAAAAAGTCACGAGTGCTAATCCGCCAGCTCCATCCCAAAAATTTATTTGTGACATCTTTAACATGTGTGACATGCCAATAAATAAATGAAATGAAATGTACTGTTTGACTCCTTGCAGTAGATCATTTCTGCATTAGAAGCTACAAACAGTTTCTAAAGGCATCTCGAAGCATATTTTTTTTCATACAAAATGCCGGCTGAACCCGAGCTATTAAATTAAAGTACCCGCATAAATAACACGAGTATCTAGACACTATATAATTTCGTGTTATCTTTTTTGAGCACAGATATTTGGGCACACCTGATCTTGCCAGAATTAATTAAAGGGGAAATTAGATCTTTCATACTAAATTTACGAGACCTTTCTGTAGACCTGGAAAAGTCGCAATTCGTATAATACCTACTACATAGAGCCTCGTCATATTTTGGTATAGTCGCTTGGCCTAAAATGTCACAGGTATTGTTTATTGTACATATAAAAATATTACAGAGACAATCATAACTAAAATAAAATTGTACAATTTGAGTTGCCTATCCCTGAAGAGAGATTTCTCCCGGCACTCGCGCTGGAGCTTGCAAAAATTAAATAAACTGAAAGTAGACCTGCATACATGTACATAAACAAAAACAAATATTACAGAAGCAGATAATGTATATAGAAAAAAGCAAAACAATAAAAAAACTATATACATAATATATAAATGATAAATACACAAGTATATACAAACATGGAATTTTTTGAAAAAATTTAAATGAGAGATAAGTAGGTATATAGTTAACATGTATTTAGTTTTGCTAGAGATTTGCTTGGAATATTTTAAGCAGAACTCTCTTAATATCAGTCAACCTGCAGTTAAGAAGCTGAGAATTTTTTTAAATTAAAGTGCTCAATGAAATTAATACATAAATAATTTTTTCGTACTGTCCAGTAATTCTTCTGCGGATTCAGACTTGTTTTTAGTATCAATCATTTATTTATTTGTGAATATTATTGTATATACTACGTTTAAACAAGTTACGAGTAAATCCTTCAAAAAGAACTAGAAACCGACTTCAACTGCCCTAAAAGTCTACTTTTATCAAGGCAAATTTAAGATTTATATGGTTTTCTCATGGATGCTATTTTCAAAACTGCACCACACGGGACGCACCTGCTTTCAAATACAAGAAGAATCATCCAAATCGGTTCACCCAGTCAAAAGTTCTGAGGTAACAAACATTTAAAAACCATACACGTCGAATTGAGAACTTTCTCGTGTCTTGAAGTCGGTTGAAAACCCCGCAAAGGCTTGCACATTGCCTTCATTTCCTCTGATAACCTCCGTGGCGCAGTTGTCTGAGCGTTAGACTTAGGCGCACAACACACACTCCAGTCCCGGGTTCAATTCCGGGACATTGTCAAACATCACTATGTGAGACTTTCCCCAGTTTGGTTAGGCTAGATCACCTGATTGTATGAACAGTAAGATGATTCCGTGCTTCGTTAGTCACGTTAATCCGTTGTTACCGGTTACTATCTACGACAGGTAGTAGCTACATGAGACATGTCAGAGGACAATGGCGGCTCAACAACTCTGACACTAGGGTTTGTGAGGTCTGTTATTGACCTTACAACCTACACGATAAGAAAAAGATTTCATCAGGTGATAAATTACGAAAAGGCTGAACATTAAAAGCAATGCTTACCCAGAAGCGTCAAGTTAATGAGGCTATGTATAACTGAAACTGATTGACAATATGAGTCATTTAATTAATGGTCCGAATGAGGATCATGGCGACAGAACCGTTAATCATGTTTGCTAATCAATTTACAGCTAATCTCTTTAGAAGCACCTGATTCCTTGCCAATTATTACATTGCAAGACAGTTTAAGCTTACTCCATTGCAGAGTACAATTTAAGCATGTCTGTAAAATTATAAAATACAAACAAACAAACAATCAAAACTTTCCTCTTTATAATATTAGTGTAATGTGACGTCACAATAGGGTAGGAGGAAGGCTCACAAATGAGACCAGCTGTGACAAGGAAGGACGAGGACTGGGTCAAAAATAATGAAATTCGTGTGACGTAATTTATATATAGCCCCAAATAGTTTTTCATTATTACTTTATTATTATTGTTATGCTATAATTTTCTTTTTAAACATTTAAAAATATTGCTTTGGAAACGTTTGCTTCATGTTTAATTCTAACCTTGGGTAGTACGAGCTCTACGTAACTTATATATATATATATATAACACCGGCCCTAAAACGCTTCCCTGCGGTACACCAAAGACATCTGTAGAATGTCCGTACTTGCCAACCTTTGAGAATTATGTGTACCCTTAGCAAAGGTCAAAGCCGAGATTATGATTAAGTTTGCAGATAAAGTTAAGGCTTCGTGGTGAGTTGCGAGTGCTTTAAGCCATTTCATGTCTGTAGAACGCCTCTTTAGAAATGGTACGTAAAAAGTTTATGTCGAAAAGCTTTTTTAACGTTCTTGGTTTATACATATAGTTAACTAGCTTCCGCCCGCGACTTTGTCCGCGTGTAATTCAGGATGTATTCTACTTGTTCGATAGGCACAGCTGACGTATATGACAAATTATTATACAGGTACAAAATGTTCGATAGGCATAGAAGGCATCTATCTCCATTTCCAGCATAAGGTACAAAATAGTGTGTTTTCTGTTACGTAGTCTAATAATTTAAAGAAACAAAATAAATTTCAATATCTGATGTAGTACATTCAAATAGTCTTCACACCAATATTATAAACTCGAAAGTTTGTATATACGAATTTACATATTCTATGGTAGGTTGCTAGGCAACGCGTTTTTGTTATGCCAAAATTGCCCATGTAATCCCACTAATATTATAAGTGTGATTTTGGACAATTTACACAATATGTCTTTAGAAATTATAGCCTATATGTTATTCTGATGTATAAGCTATGTTATTGTAAAGTTTCATTCAAATCCATTCAGTAGTTTTTCCGTGAAAGCGTCACAAACATCCAAACATCTAAACATCCAAATATCCAAACATCCAAACATCTAAACATCCAAACTTTCACACTTATAATATTAGTAGGATGATATAGTAGCATTAACTTTACGCTGTAAAATCAGTACACTAATGTGAGAAGATAAATTGGCTTCGGTCCTAAGAAATTCTATTGTGTCCTGATACGTCAGAATAACCTACACTCAAAGCTGTTTTACCCAACTGACCTCTACCAAAAACCAATCAAAACTAGAAACTTAGTCCTACTTCAAGTTATTCTAATTAACAATCTTCAACGGCTATAAGATCAAGTGGTTAGACTAAATATCAGGGCAGCCTCATCTAAGTTCAAGTAGAGGTATTTGGAGGTCTTCAGTCAATTAGATTGCTTAGTAAGCGGGCATTAAATTTCAGCTGAACCTACACACGCTACGAGTATATCTGACAAAATCGTCGTAAAAAGCTGATAGATTACGCTTTGTATTTGCATTCAAAGATAACTTGCACCAAATCATCTGTTATTATTTTTATCTATTTCTACGAAAGATTTAAGTGATATATTTCAAAATACTTACTTGAAAAAGGTCTCAGTGACTCTAACATACATATGTATAATGATTTTATTCACTAGCTCACATTTCTATGGAGTCATGTTAGGAGTTGATTTTCATTTTGTGCGCCTGGAAAGTTTTCAAAATATTAAGACTAGACTATATTTACATCATTTGATTACACTCTTCTATTTTTAGTACAGTTTGTCTTAAATCCATCAATGAAACTCTTTACACTCGTAACAAAGTTCAAAAATCAATCATGATCTTCGAAGTTTATGTTTCTTTGGAGATTTTTTAAATGTAATGATTAAGCGATGAGTTGACCTTCTAAACACAATTTTTAATGGACTTTCTTAATATTATTTATAAAAGTTGCACATCCTTTTGAAATCCAAAAATGTACTCCTTACTTTTCATTTGGTTATCTTCAATACTCAAGTCCTTGATCTGACCTTGAATCCTCTGAAACAGATGTAGGACCGTCAAGCAAGCTAATGACAGACATTTGTACGGATTGCGTCAGCGGATCCTTCCCTTTCCCGAGCAATTTGTGAGAACCTTTGATGCCATTGTATTCTCATTTACCGAATAGGATTTGGCGGGATTCTGTCGACCGATTGAGCATTACTCCTTTTAGCGACTGCTTTCCCTTTTTGCTTGAATGATCTTGGTTAAGACGTGTTTACATTTAGGTTGGTTAGGCTTTTAAACCGCCTCCGAGGCCTAATGTCGGATTCACAATCCGGAGGTCCCGGGTTCGATTCCCAGTACCTATCGATACTCGGTTTGTTTGGTGGTAGGGGTGATTTTCTATGTCCGCGTGGCTAGCTACCACCATGTTACCTACGTATGCAAACAGCAGTGTTAATAGCACTGTTGTGTTCCGGTATAAAAGGTAGCAGTGCAAGCGCCTCATTAGGTTGAGGCTTCTGGGTGCGCACACTTATAATCCAACGGCCTTATCGTCACTTACCATCAGGTGAGATGAAGGCCAAGTGTGAACCCATTATACATAAAAAAGACTGTTATTGGCATGGCATATCATAATCGTAGAAGCGGCAATTATTGACAAAATAGACTATACCAACAAATATAAATTAAGATGGCGTCAATGAAATTCGATGTTTTCGACTTACGAGTAGTACAAAAAAAGAACGATTTTTTCAATTTTCTCAATAACTAATCCTATGTAGTAATCCTATGTACTAGTAGTATTGTATCCATAAAATAACGTGTATTTAATTTGTCTGTATTTATTATATATTATTTATATAAGTATACATATGTGTTTATTCAAGTATGTATTTAATTATAATCTATCAATATCTGTCACACCTCCACCAAAATATTGTTACTTATTTCCTCTACCCAAAGGTTGTCTGGTAGAGATCGCTATAAGCGATAAGACCGCCTGTTGTACATTTTTATTTATTTTAATAAATTTTTTTACTTAAGCTTGTATTGGTGTACAATAAAGTTATATTGAATTGATTTTTCTAACGAGGTTTTCTTTGATATATATTAGTGTACAATGTATATAGTGCAGGCCGGATGTGATGCATCTCTTTTATAAAACGCCACTAGCGAAATATAAAACTTCTTTTTCAAAAACACTATACCCGCGGTCTGACTCAGCTCAAACTACTTTATACTTTTACTTCAGATGAAATTTCTCACCTAAATATCAAACAACGACAAAACCAAACACGGCAAACCTAATCTCAACCACGATGAAGTACTTACACATCACACCAATATTTACAAAAGCTTCAAAGAAACGCCAGCAACAACGCCGAGGGATCGAACGATTTTGAAGGAAAACACAAACGTTTCTTTTTTCGATATAAAGAGAAAATGTTTTTTCATGTTCAGGATTTAATTTATCGGCTACCATAAAAAGCTCGAATAATATAACGTGTACGTTCGGAAACGAGGGGTGAATTCAATCGCGAGTTGAATACTACTTTTTCAACTATTATATAGTTGAAACGAATACGTCTAGAATTTTTTTTCTGACATTGTTTTTGGAAAAAGTTTTTAAGAGAATCGGCATTATTTAGTCATTTGTGTATTTATGTTATTCTGACGATAATATCTATCATTTCATTCGGTCTATAATAGGTTTGGGCTTTACCTTCAAATCTGATGTAAACAATAAAACCAGCAACTTGAGGTTTATACTGATCACTGATACACAGATACTTGCAGGAGCACAACAGTGCTATAAATACTATTGTTAAGCGGCAGATATAAATAACAATGTCAACGCTACCGCTGTATAAATACGGAATAAATTAACTTTTCTATTGTAGGGCGATATATAAATATTTCTTTTTAGGGTTTCGTATCCAAAGGGAGTCTATGACTAAGCCTACGCCGTTCGTCCGTCCGTCTGTCTGCCGGTAAATATATATTTACTATATATAAATTACAGCCCGTATTTCATGATCCATAACAGGTGGACAGTTAATATTTTCACAGAATGTGTATTTCTGTTGCCGCTATAACAATAAATAAGTTCTTAATAAAAATTAAAACCTATGTAACTACATCACAATAAAAGCGCCATTTTACTTTTTATTAGGCGTTAAAGTTTGGTTCGGTGTTTTTTAATTTACATATTATTTATGATTTTCCGTATGTTAATTATTCATATTCTGTACGGAACCCTCGGTGCGCGAGTCTGACTCGCACTTGGCCGATTTTTTGTTTGTTACCGAACACATCTTCGAAGCTTCATTAGTGCCACGGTATGGACAGATATCGATTGAATTCTTCCAAGGTCCATCGTCAGAGAAATAACTTCGCAAGTCCGATAAAAACTGGAGATTGAGTTTAAGTTAAAGTCCTTCCAATCTCGTCATCGAGATATATTATGATTGCTTCGGGAGACTTTCTTTAACCTCAGTGTTTTGTTCGTGACTTCATTTCCGACGGAAAATTTTGTGTTTTGGAGAGTATAAATCTCGTCGAGTGTAAATGACACGGTTGAAGATCTTCAAATCAACTACCGACACATGAGTGATTCATACACAGTCAATGGTGAAAGTGGCGTAGTTAGTTCAAAACCATATCTTTTTTTGAGCGAAGTTCCTATCGCACGGTATGGATGTGTTATGGACTTGTCGGATGACGGCTAGGCGAAAAAACCAGACAGACATACGGACGGATGGACAGCGAAGGCTTAGGGTCCTGTTGGTTACCCTAAAAAGCAGCAGATCTTTTAGTAGCAGTAAAAATCGACACGTTCTAAAATCGTCAATAGAATTGGTCCCTGCGGAGGTACATACACAACCCTAACTGCCAGTAGGTACACATGTTACCAAGCAGGCAGAATACGTATATTATTATGATAATGTAATATCCCTCCCATATAAATACCTTCACGGGATCTGTAACGCTACAAAAGCTATAATTCACACGGTTCATGAATATCTCACATTTATATTCTTATTCAATATCAGCACAATGTACCTTAAGAATGTGTAAGAGATGTCATATCTAAACGTTAGTCTAAGCGAAAGTATTCAAATAAATTTATTTTACCATAAGCTTTTTAAATAGGATAGCTGGCTTTGTGCAATAATTAGTTTAAAATAGGAAATTAATCAACATATAATTAACGAACAACTTCATAGCGACAAAGTCATTGTTCAAAACACCATGCCATTGTTTTCTGCCATTCGATTAAGTTGAGATTCCGCATTTTCAGACCTTTTTCGTGAAAACCCAAATTTTAAAAACTATATGAGGGACCTCAAGGAAAAAGAAATGATTCCGAGTAAATCGCTTTTGAAGTTTTGAGTCTACACAGAGTTTCGTCTCGAGCGCGGGATATTAATTTCTCTCCTCCTAAAGTCTCCTAAAAATATTTTGATTAGGCTAAAACAAAGCTGAAAGGCCACAGAATCGAAATTCATGAGAAAAAAGTTTCCGATCCCTTTTGCGTAACCACTCACTATGTTTTTCTTCATTTTTAGTAGTTTTACATTGGTACAATATACAATTATGCCCCAATATATGTCAAAACATCTCAACGTACGTCTTCTACCTTGACATTTACAAATTGCACGTCCATACAGCTCATGTATAATGCTCAAGCTATATTATTAGTTACATACAGATAAGCTCTATTATATACCATAGCCAATAAACATTGGTGATTAAATTGAAGTCCAATTCGCGCAACGAATCGATCATATGTCGTTTTTCGATGGAACGGACGCTGTTGATTCGACGTAATGAAATCGTGGATTGAATATCCTTGATGGGATCAATGTAATCATGTCAAATTCCAATCGCTAAACGAATAGGAAATTTTAGGAGCCTGGGTATTACGATTCAGAACTATGTAGATTAGTTTTATTTTATGATAGACAAGCCTTCTCGTCCGAAAAACCTCAGTGTCTAAAGACAGTCTCTAATCAGTGTATGCTGCCAGTGATAACATACGAAACCGAAACGTGGTACTTTACTGTGGGCCGAATAAACAAGCTCAAAGTCACTCAGCGAGCAATGGAACGAGCTATGCTCTACGTTGATAAAATCACGTAACCCTTAGACGAACAAGGTTCACTGACATAGCTCAACGATTCAGTGAGCTGAAGTGGAAATGGGCAGGCATCGCTCGAAGAACTGATAACCGATGAGGAGTAAGTGTTCTCTAATGTTGACCACGTACTAGGAAGCGTGTACCAGGCCGTCCCCCTACTAGATAGACTGGCGGCTTAGATACGGTCACGGGAGTCGGTAAATGCAAGCGGCTCGGGACCGGTCAATGTGGCATACCATAGAGGAGGCCTATGTCCAGCAGTGGACGTTTCCCGGCTGATGATGATACCTTACGTGCCTATACTATACTAATACATAGTTTGGTTATCTATCACAGTCATACTACCCTATTAATGTGAATGTTTGGAGGTTTGTGATCTACCATTATCATCAGTCGGTAAACATCCGTCCATGTCATCGGTCTGTCTAGCATGTCTCTACAGATAGAGAAAATATTGAGTAAAAATATAGCCAACATTTCTCCCGCAGTGGGATAATCACAGGATGCGGCACTTACGTGACCAATGTCGGCTAATGTTGTCGGCCGTGTGTTTGTGTGTATTTCTGTTTTTGTTCATTTGTATTGTTACGAGCTGCCAAGTTCGAGGGATTGAAGAAAAACACGAGTACAAAGGTCTGGAGTTTATTGGTATCACAGGTCCACAATCTTCAAAATCGCGGGTCCCCCCAACAGAGTGCGTCCCTGTCTCAATTGATCCAAGCATCTTCTGCACTAAGTCCGTCCCTGGGTTCTACGTACGGTCTGTCGCTACTGACACCACGTGACACACTAGTACACTAACACTTTTTCACCTCGACTGTACTTTCGCTCTACAATTTCTTCCGGTTTCCGTTTCTTCACTTTAAATCGCTGTTTACTTAGAACTGAACTCAACTGACTGTCGTTGAAGCTCGGCTCGCGCTTATATATACCCAATATTGTTTCTAGATTCTTTGTAGTATTCTTCAATTTTTCACAATCTTCAGGAACATTCGAGAGCTTTCCACACTATCTTTTGTTGCTATCCGACACGAAGATAGATGGATCCGCTTCTCTCTTTCACACTCGTTCGAGAAGTTTCCATACTACTCACAAGGAGATATAGGAGATCCACGTCTCTTTTCATTATCTCTAGACTGTTCGAGAAGCTCCGTGACATTATGTTTCTTCTCTGTACTTGTGTTTTCCGATGAATAAACGCGATCGATCTATCTAATTTCTAGAATCCGCATAGACGAAATAACAGACAAAAGCTATCAGAAAATATTTACATACCAACATCCTAGTGCAGGAAGGGGGTGTAGGGTTCAATCGTGCTCACACAAAGTGACAAACTGAGATCTAAGTAATACCCGCACCCCAATTTCATCTATTTACACTTGACAACTGAGTAAATTGTTTTAGTGTGTAATTGGCTTCCTGTTCCGTAGTGGCTCTCGTGTTACGAGGACGCACTTGGCGCCCACCGTGGGACCGAGTGCACACTGACATACGGTCAGGATTACATATCGCCCTTCCAACTTATTTGAGATTGTTTGATTAAGTCTCGTAATTGGGTTACAAAATTTCATATAATCTGTTGGTGGTACTTATTGTATGCTTCTATAAATTAATCGAATGACATTTTAAGGATTCAGTTAAAATTACACAATTTGATGTTAAAAAGTCATTATGTTCTAGCTTATAAAGTAAATATGAATAACAAATGTTGCATAATAAATAAATAACTTCATACTACTTGAACAAAATGCGTCCAGATCTTTACTTAGATTGATTTTTCAAATGTAAAATTAAAAGCTTAAAATCATTTCTGCTGTTAAAGTTATCTACGTCGCCCGAATATATAAACGTAGATACGTTTGACGTTCCGAAAAGACCCTCCCGTACCGCTCCCATACCTCAGGAACAGACTGAGTTATGCGTTGGACCAGTAATATGTGCCGAAGCAGTTTTTATAGTAACGGAAGATATAACAGGCAGGCTACAAAACAACTTAAAATGCTGGCCTAAAATTACATTACTTCATTTTCCATTCACGATTTTCAAGTGACAGCTGTCACTTGAAATGAGATGGTAATATCATTCTACCTGAGCCATCTTTTAGGTACTTTCGAAAGGTTAACGCTTTTTGTGATAGCCAGATAAAAGTTGTCATTTGGATAAAACACATGATATTTTTTATTAAATAAAAAACGATAATTTTCCAAGGGTCGTAACGTATATCTGAGACACACTGATAGCTTACTGCGAATCTCCAAGGCTATATTCGATGGAGACTCAAGTCCTGCAGTATACAATTGTAAAGTAAATCGTTCAGTCAGCTTCACACATTGTACCATGTCACATTCCCTCTGACTTGATATTATTTTCTGTAGAAAAAGCAATGTAAGTATAAGTTAATATGATATGGTACAAGTTGCAACGACTGTCTTTGTGGCGTAACGTGGCGCCCAACGTTTGTCACATGCCATGCCATGTCGTGTCGTGCCAAATTGTCACGTAGCTCCGGATGCCATACCTTCACGTACTAGAAACAACAGCACATACCTGAAACAAAGTTTAAACACATATTAACAAAATTAATATTCCCGCGGCGCGGCGCGTCAACTGAGTAAATTCGGCGCCAACCGCAAAATTGACTTCGTAGCCGAGCGTAACGCGATTCGACGTTCAACGTTTGGTTATTTGGTTGTAAAATGATTAAAACTGTAGATTTCAATTAGCGCAAGTGTTTATATATTTAAGCATCTCGTTCGAGACGTTTAAACTGTATTTAAATTGAATCACAGAAATCACATCAATAGAACGTATTTGCAATGTACATCAAAGAAAGCAAAAGGTTTCTATAACACATGCTAACAACTAGTGTTTGGAAAAGAGGTGTTTAAAATCGGGCATGCACTTGTACACTATTTAAAAAATTAAGGAATGTTATAAAGATACTATAACGCCTTATTTCTGTTGTTTTACTGAGAAGGAGGAGTTTTTCATATAACATACAAGCTGAAACTGAGAGACCAAAGAGAACCATAAAATAAATAAGAACTCTTTTTAACACCTTCTATTTAGGAGAGTACTAAACAGGACAGAGCTGTTTGAAAATAGAACACTTATTTGAAAACAGAAAGCGGTTTGCGGAACACAGAACAGGCGGTTTGAGTTTGCGCGCAACGTAAGCGCAGTTTGAAAACCGAACGGCAGTTCGTTACAAAGTTACACTGACGCTAATTGGATTGCTGTCCCTGTTCCCAGTTTCAATTCCACTGATGTACCTAGCTTGGACTACTACTGGCTTTGGAATACTTATTTATTTGAATGGGATCTTACATAGATTTGCTTTAAACACATTCTATGCTAATTAATGGCCTCACAATCTGATTCATCTGCCTTTTTGGATGGGAGATTACTATATGACCTATGAAATACCTGTGCGTTACGGCTTTAAGAGGGTATGCTGTTGTCAAAGCGTCCATACAAACGTAGTCCAGTCATATTTTGAGTATTAAGCTATGAAAATCTATGAAATTTTTAAGACACAATCTAGAAACTAATATCTGTGTCGGTGGTGAGTCAGATTTTCGTTTAAATATATACTTCCAGAGTTACAGGGCGTCAAAGTATTGTATTTTTCGGTAATAAAAATCCCCAACTTTGAACCTGATTTACAAGAGTATGAATCAATAAGACCAATTTGGAAAAACCACCGACATCTGATATTTCATTAGTATACTGTATTAAAAAAATGGTTACATAAATATACTGTATCCTTCAAATGATCCCTGGACTACGAAACATCCAAATAACGGGTGGATAACTTCGCGTAGTGTATGCTGTCTCACCGTACGCGCTCGGGTAGGATAGGGCTCGGAGAGGGACAGCTACAAAACAATGCAACCTTGAAACCGACCACGTGGTCTTACCAACATAGCCTCTTAAATGTACGAATTCAGTCGGTGTAGTTCTGTTGTTTTGTTCGGGACCGGAGTGCTGAAACTAATTTTATCTCATTAGTTCGGTTATGACGTCAAACTGAACTGTTGAGCTTCTTCTGTAGCTCGGTTAATGATGTATAAAAGTAAGAGTATTTTTAAAAAGTTTTTAAAGATTTAGAACGAATATGTTTTAAAATAAGAACAAAGAAACAACTAAGAAAAATGTTTTATGAAGAAAATGTACCCACTATTGCTTTAAAAAAATAAAGCAGAAAAACTGTTTTCATTACGAAAATGTATCTACTTTGGTTAACGTTGTGGTAATAAAGAAATTATCTGTCTAAACTTGATTTCACAACTATAAAAGTTATATTCAAAAGGTCATTTCAATAACCGACACCAAGTGGCACAATCATCAAATTCCACTGACAAGCATAATTTATGATTCTTGGGAGCATTTGAGACAATTGCTGTGTCCCAGAGTAAGTTTGACTAAATAACATGTCATTGATGTTATATCAATCAACAAGCGTCGGTGGCGCAGCGGATAAGACGCGGATTCTCAATCTGAGGGTTCCGGATTCGAATCCAGCCGCGTACCTATGAGTTGTTTTTCAATCCAAGTACATTATCCGATTGCTTAACGGTGAAGGAAAACGTCGTGAGGAAACCTGCATGTCTTGAACAGGCATGTGAAGACCACCGATCCGCACTGGTCCCGCGTGGTGTACTATAGCCCATACACTCTCTGCAGGAGAGTTGGCCTGAGCCCCTGCAGTGGGGACGTATAGGCTGTTGGTGTGATGTAATAAATACGAAATTAAGTTTGATTATTTGTTACCTACCTGACTTGGGCTGCTTTACATTTTCCTCTTACATTACGGTTGTATACGTCGAATAATTTTTGAAGTCAATTATTTTATTACTTCATGTCGTGTATACAAGAGATCTTAAGACTTAAGATCTTAAGATATCGGTGCAGACATGAACCCTGGTAGGGCACTGTAATATTATTATATTATCCAACTTAATTCATAATTATGTCAAACAATATATCAAATTTACATGTCACGTCAAACGTAATAGCTAAATACAAAATAATAATGTCAAATTAATACTTTCTTCCTATAATAAGAATTAAATATTAAATAGCCGCAATAGCCCTTTCGTTTCTTTTATATCTTATCTCCATAAAACTCATTCAGGGAGTAATAGCATTTTTCCATCATGAAATTTGGAAATTTGCTTTTAAAGTCATCGCAGTCAAAGATGCAACTAAAAATACTATTTACACATAGAAACAAAACAAAAATGATGCTGTTTGAATGAATAATACCGCCTCCAGCCCGTTGTCTCTTGAATCGTAACTCATAAAAAATTCAGAGTTCTCTGAACTTAAGACTTCCAATGTACAGTGAACCAGCAATGATTGCGCAAAGAATAACACACTCATTAGACTCGCGACCTGGAGAATAACAGAAGAAACATCGCTAAATTATCTTATAGTTGGAAAGCTGAAGTATTCCCAAGGCTTTTTACAAAGTTCTACGACATATTGATGTATGTGTTTTTCTCGATCTATTATTTACGCGATTCTGAAAAACGTTTCTATTTTACAGATAACAAAATAGCAAGCAGTCTTAGATATAGACAAAAAATACAACGATATAAAAGTATTCTACAAAATTGGTTAAATAAAATTGTTAGAATGAGTTCTCCAGAGAATTTGCCTCTATCATCACACTCATCATCATTATTCGCAATAAATAAAACATACAAAAATATCCTACCCTAGCGCGGGTATTATTCCTAGGGAGGCTATAGACTCGCACCAGATCTAGTACACAAGTCTAGTGTTTCGTTCAATGGGTGCAAATTGTAATCATGTTTGACAAACTATTATAATAATAAAAAATATGTAAACTCTGGTACCCATGTCTTGAATTCAATCGCCTCTTACGAGCCACGGGAAGACGTTTAGGCGATTTTATTTTGAAGACGTGATCAAACAGTGCTATGCGAATCACGACGAAAATCGGCATATCTTTCTGATATTTTTCTCTTAGTCGCTTTATACGACACCGAACGACATGGGGACACCAAAAACCAAGACCACACGGCTTATGCGTATACATTATTTATTAAAATAAACAACATCATGATATTCTTACCTATTCACCGTTTGACATTATGATAAACGCCATTAAAATTATGTAGATCATCTCACGGCCCAGTGGTCTGTACATGAACAACGCGCCGGCGGGAGGACGAGCTACTGACACCACTCACATCATCTGACATCTCGTATGGAAACGAGCCTTAGAGCTATCCAAGTGAAAATCAGCCAGGAACGTGTCGGTATAGCAAAGATAAGTTCCCTACGTATATAAATTACTAGGTTCCATAGGCTGCAAATGTATACAAGGTCTTCTTTAACACATAATTTATATAGGGAACGGACAAATGGACCCCCTAACCCCACCCCTCCCTTTTGCGCGATACATTACTTCTCCCAAAAAATTGACTCGCTCAAGGATCGATGTATGGGAATAGGAACCGATACAACGACATTTGTTTGAAGTTTTAAAATGTCATCAAAGACAGAAAAATTGGTTCGTTATTTCCTTTTTCAACGACGGTACCCTAAAATTATTGTAAACATAGAAGGTGCTAATGACCGCGCAGGTGGAGCCTGTTTGAGTCGCCTTTACTGAACCCACGGCATAACATGGGTTTATTTGACATTGGGAGATACAGGAGAATGAAAATTTAACATGTCTTTCTATGCCAGGGATCCCCAAAGTGGTCGATATCGGTTTCCCAGGGGTCGACATAAACGAAAACTGATTAGCAGTCGACGAGGTCTAAATATGGTAGGTTCTTATTTGAAACTGTCAATACAATGCATTTTAAAAATCATACTTAAGTATTTTAACGTAATTTGTATTATTAACTAAACTTGATATTTACTGACTTGTATTGTTATTACAAAAATAGATGTACAGAAAAATTTTCATGTACAAAATGAGATGCCTATCCCTAAAGAGATTTCTGCCGACGTTCTCACTTGAGCTTTCAAAATAAACTAAAAGTAGACCCACATACATGAATATAAACGAATACATTTACATTTTTTATGTGTGTTTATTTCGTTACATTTTTATGAGAATATGAGGGCAATTTTACTCACGTAACCAACCGCAAAGTTTTTAAATTGGTCAGTATTTTGTATAAATAGGAAAAAACTAGAGTTAGGATTTTAAAGTGATTTTGCTATGGGGTATCAGTTCACTTTGGAAAAGGGGTCTCTAGCCCAAATAGTTTGGGAATCCCTGATGCATGCCAACACGACAAATGCAAAAAGTCACTAGAGAATGCAGCGTCGCTGCACTGGTTTTCAGAAGACATCTATTTTTTAACGAAGGGGAATCTTCAAAAGGTACCCCACTCCTTAGGGTAAGAATCCGGTGATGCGAGGTTCTTACTCACTAAACCGTCCATCCCCTGCGCATTCCAGAGAGCTCTGGGTACTCCAGAGGAACGTTGCCAGTTCTCCACTCGCGCGATGCATTTCGGTCTTCCCGGGCTGATGTGCACGCCACTGCACTCTCATAGAGCGGACTCCGCAGCGGAAAGGGGGCGACGCCATTTCCACTGCCCTCTTGGAGACCCCTAGACACCTGATAGTAAGTGTCTATAAGACCTTAGGATTGGACGAGTTGTGAATCCTGGACCAGAACACGTAAGTTACTGAGGCTCGGACAATGTTATGCTTTTACTAACTTTTGTCCGCGACTTCATCCGCGTTGGACTTCAGAAATCCAACAGGAACTACTTGTTCGACCGGGATAAAAGTAGCCCATGTCCTTTTCTAAGACTTTAACTAATCCTATAAAAAATCAAGTTATTCTGACTCCACATTACGACCTAAAGGAAGGACAAACAAGCAAACAAACTCACATCAACATTTATAATATTATAAGTATGGATTACCGTAACACAGTTTGTCGAAAGTACACCATCGCGAAGTACGTAGTTGCGAAAGTGTATATATGTGATAGCGTAATTTTACAATAACATTAATTGTGCTGAGGATACGATTCTATATATCTTTCCTAAAGCAGGGACTACACGGGTAAATGATTCCTTATCGATGAAATTACCCTAAATTCCACTTTGACTGGACATTCCATCGATTGGAATCGAATACCATTAGGGAAAGTACAGGTGCTGGGGTGCTATTATACTAATTACTATTAAGTCACATGGCTGTAGAAAACTTCTATAGAATTGATTTGGTGTACATTCGGAAAAACATATCCCAAAATATCCAACAACAATTCCAAAGAACCAACACTTATTCACTCCAAAAAGTGTTATCATTACGAAATACATTATAACACGCGCAAACCGAGACCAAATAGATTTTATTTAAAATATGAACTGGCTAGCTACAAACACGGTGTCAAATAGTTCGAAATTTGAAAGCTCGCCCGTCTAACCTAAAACCTAATCTGAATTCCACTCTAAAATATTAGTAGTACTCCATTTACAAAATGAGATAGACCAATACATAACCACCCTTGGGGTCAGCGCAGGCAGCGTCTAAAGTGTAATTCCGGTGCCATCATGAATTGCAATCTAACATTCCTGGAGAATCGGAACGAGGTCAGCAATGCACATGTCTTGAACTTCATAATTTAAAGGTCGGTTCAACAAAGGTGTAGAAAATGAATTGTTATAATGTCTGAGAATCATTCTCGAACAAAAATTGCGTGAGTGGTTATTAGAAAAAAACTTATATTCAGTCAGAATTCCTGGACAGCAGTAGAGAGGATGGTAGTTTCAGCATCATATTATATTTATAGCATTTAATAATTTAATTTATTTACAGTGGTAGTAGCGTTACAATAACTGGCGCCTAACCGTCACAGCCGATCGTGGTCCAACATAGCAAAGTAGCCTTTATTA
The DNA here is from genome assembly GCA_910589575.2 of Carcina quercana. NCBI lineage: Eukaryota > Metazoa > Arthropoda > Insecta > Lepidoptera > Depressariidae > Carcina > Carcina quercana. The sequence continues at coordinate 3,126,821 of OU342446.1, read as the reverse complement.
GGATGGAGAAGGATATTACAGTAATATGAATAAAATAATATGAATAAATCTCAAGTCTTTGTGTTTTAGAGCAAGAAGCCTCTGGATTCGGAACCCTAAAAAGAATAATCAAAAAATCAGTTTACAATCTGATGTTCTATTTTTAAATAATAACGCCACAAAGCCAGCTATTGTATTTAAGATTATGCCAACAGATATTTAATATGAAACTTTTATCGAACGAATAAATTTAAGAAATTCCTTTTTTGAAATCGAATGAAAATGCAGTCATTCTTATGCAGTCCGTCTGCATTAGCTTTATCTTACCCGTGTTATGTTGCTTTTAAACTTTGCAAGTTAGCACCAGACTAGTTTATACGACACTCGGGAATCGCTGCATCGATCTGGATAAAGTTTCCGGGTCGTTACCTCGATGTACATAAATTTTAACGCTCGAATTTACCGACGAATCCGCACGTAAAATGATACCCAATAAAAATCGGTCAAGTACATATAAGAATATGATACGGATTAGTAGTCATTTCAAACATCTCTGCGAAATAATTTTTATTTAAAGCGGAATAATTTGGCGGTATTAAAAACACCGTGTGGATTCGGCTTTAAAATCCATGTCAATTCGAGGTAGTCGTAAAAAGCGAGACGGAAACCTATCTATGTCTACGCCTGCCAAGAAGCGTTGCGATAAATCAAATACCTTCATGAAAAGTGCCGTGTTGATCTATTGCAAGGGTTATAATCTTATCTTGGGGGTATTCGGGGGCGAAAAATCGATCTAGATTAGCCTCATGTCTGGGAAAATGCGCGTTTTCGAGTTTTCATGCATTTTTTCCTTCGCATTATTTGACGCAAAATATGATGGGAAATTTCACGCTGTCAAACATAATCACTTTAGCCGAGTGGTTCACGTGTCATTCCATCCGAGATATCCGCGATCAAATCCCGGTTGGAAAATTGCTTTTATTTTTGTTTTTTGTGTGTTTTTATTTATTTATTCAAGTTTGTAATTATTATTTTTAAGTGGCAAATTGTTCTACTCTTTATGGCTAACCTATTCTAAGGGGCAAAAATAAAGTTGTTGTTTGTTTTTAAAGAACTACGAGCAAAGCTCGGCCGTCCAGATATTTATTTTTAGACGATTAGCGCATGACATTGTGGTCGACCACTGCTGCACCGGACACGACCGCCTGACTTCAGTGACGCAGTCGCAAACAGAGACGCAACATCGTCGAGTCCCAGCGGTCTATGTAGGTTTTGTCCAACAGTTTGAATTATGCTTACGTAGCTGACGACCAAAGCTCAAGACATATTATCAACATATATACTCATATAACATCTATATAGGTACATATACAACAAAGTCGGGTTAGTTGCACCATTTGTAACTCAAGAACGGCTTAACCGATTTTTATGATATTTGATTTTTAGAATTTGTCTCCATTCACCTCAAGAAATCCATTCACGACTATTCCAATGACAGAAAGAATGACTTGATTTTTGGTGGAGGGCTAATTGAAAGGCCAAGGAAGGACATAGGTTACCGCTCGAATGAGTAGTTTCCATGGGATAATTCCTAAAGTCTATATAATCATCTACAAAGTCCACGACCGGCCATGAGCCTCAAGATCACGACGGACTTCCGGCGGGAATTTGTCAAAAAAGCAATTAAACGGATTTATGATCAAAGCAAGACGTTATTTTCATACATAGGTAGATGCTGTGGCTCCTTCAATTTTACCTTAGTCATCTCTCATGACACCAACTGTTACTTAGCATTTTTTGACGTGACAACGTCTTTTAAATCTATGAACGCCGGCTGCACGCACGAAAAAGTGTCACGTACCGTTAGAGCCGAGCGTGCAAGCGAGAGCGCGGAACAAGCGATAGAGAGGCATGATCAGCTTAAGCGTTCGGCTTGTGCCGCATCTTTTCCTATGACGTTATCACGTAAAATTATCGTCCGTAAACCGACTTTACAGACATCCATTTTTTTTTAAATTGAATCACAAGGCCGTAATCCACCTCAGTGGTCATTCTCAGCGCAATTCAAAGAACCCTAGGAACCGACTATCGACCTGACCAGGATCTAGCTTATGGTTGCACTAAGCATGGGTTTCTAACAGTGTACATATTTGATCAATACATTTATGTTGTTAGCTTATGGGTAACATAGGTGTGTAGGAAAACATGGGTGAGGCTGCCGGAGAACAAAGCTAGGCTATATCAATGTAGGTTTGGAGTTTTCACAGGATTGTACAAGTTCTAAACTCTAAGCTTAATGTATTGGAATCGTGCCTGGCAGCTTTTGTATTTCCTGAAAACTACATAACTAGACGTATGCGTTGAATCTTCCTGTTCTCGTATTTCTGTATGTAAAACATTCATACTTAACTCAGCAGTGGTATCATCTCCATTAACAAGTTATTCAGGTTTCCACAAATCAGCGCGTCGGAAGGTCTGTCTGTTTCAGGCAAAGAGTTTGTTTCAGGTATTGAGAGTTCAGCAATAATTTTAGTTTTCGTAAAATTCTGGATTTTACTTCTCAGCTAGTTTACTAATCCGGTTCGCGCATTTACTCGATTTTTAGAGGTGTTACTATTGGTGCAATGTGTCTAGGATACTAAATGAGAACGAACGCTGAAGCCATGAAACCCCAGTTAAAAATTGGCTCCAACCAAAGACACAGACGAATGGTAGCCTAGTTGGCAAAGAGCCTTTGTGGAAAATTGAAAGACCGGGCTAAGACGGCGCATTTGTTGCGAAGTGAAGAGTTGATATTATGTTTTTATTGTAAACAAGATTCGTTATAAGAGTAAGAGTTGAATATTCTAGAACAGGTCGATTTTATAAAGCGTTCTTTCCATAGGACGGTTGCTGAAGTTTGAAGGATTTTTGGGCGAAAGGGAATTTGGCCGAATGATAAAATCAATCCAAGTCTTCCCATGACAATACGACGAACATAGGATGCTAAAGAAGTAAATGACAGGTCCTAGGAAAAAATCGAGCAGCAGCGGCTAGGGTATACTTATATACAGCAATCAGAGAGATTTAAAATTTAAATATAGTAATAGGTTACTATTAATGTTAAATCTCTTTGACAGCAATTGATTATTGCTTCACTAAACTAGTCGCGAGAACAACTTTGGTATATCAGACAGTAAATTCAAAACATGGCTCTCTCTTTCCTTAACCTGCGTTTGTAGGTCTATCCTGCTTTCGCACACGTAATCCGCCGAATAAACTAAATAAGGATTCCTTCCATATTCAACGATTGATTCTTATATTGTGCACAACAAGCGAACTAAAATGTCATTTTATAACATATGATTTTTATACACAGTATTTTTTAACGATGTGAAGCGATCGTCCACAAATTAAGGCTTAAAGCTTAAATTCCGCCAAAAGCCTCGATTGAAACCAAATTACCTATTGACATTGGGTCTGACCGTACCTAATCTGGATTTATTCCACAATTATTCAGTTCTCCGCCCGGCGCAAGTCGATAAGTCGCAGAGTACACAGCGATCAAACCTGAGATCCCTATCAATCGACGGAGACTGTTTGAACGACGACATCGTCGAATATATTATCGGGCAAAGTCAAGAGATGTTGGGTGGGTCAATAAATGTGGGACAAGTCGATAAAAGGACTTCGTTGTTTAATGCACATCAGATACTTGATCTTCACATCATATTGCCTGATGGTAAGTGAAGATAAGAATGTGTGACGGAAACTTGTACATTGCAAAGACTCAAGTGCTAGTCGGAAAAAAATTGTAATCTCCGAACCAGATTTAGAAAATATGGTAGTAGAAAATCTTACGGATCATGCAAGATTAGAAAAGAACAGATATAAATCAGATTTTCAACTAATAAGTCAAAGAATAAGAATACTGTATTAATTTCTTTTGACATTTCAAATATTGTACGTCTTTGGGTAAGAATTGGAGAACCTCTGTAATAGTTAGTTGTACACCTAAGATCACGACGACCCAGTTCTTCGATAAATAATTCTGATTCTGAAAGGAATATTGGGTGACGCAGATTTTCAACTAATAAGTCAAAGAATAAGAATATTGTATTAATTTCTTTTGACATTTCAAATATTGTACGTCTTTGGGTAAGAATTGGAGAACCTCTGTAATAGTTAGTTGTACACCTAAGATCACGACGACCCAGTTCTTCGATAAATAATTCTGATTCTGAAAGGAACATTGGGTGACGCAATGTGGAGCGTTTGGTTTGGGATAGAATTATAAAATATTTCCTAGGTTTACAAATACAAAACCCTGATAAACTAGTTTAAAACAAACGTATACTTATGTAAAAACTAAAAAAGCGCTTCTAGAATGCAGCTTTCAAAAGTTCGGCTACTCGCTTTTAGATTGAGCAACCCATTTCACGAGAAATGTTGAGAAAACTTTCGAGATAAAATATACGGCCAAGCAGAACTGAGCGCACTACTTCGCAATGAAATTTGAAGTATCTATATACTATACGTAGCTAGCTGTAACGAAATGAACATGATTTGATTGCAGCTCGTCCAAACTTTGTGGCATTCGCTAGGAAGTTGTATCAAAGACATGATCTACCAAAGATTTCTTACTAGTGGCTCAGTGAGCTGTACCTCGCGAGTCTGTCTTTCCATAGCTTTAAACTGAATAAATGTTCATGGTTCAAATTAAATCAATTTTTATCATTATTTTCCACCCCCTCACACGACCCCTTGTAGTTTGTGCATCTTCATAAGCGCTGATAAGGGCAACAAAATAGTTCTGTGACATTTTGAAACTTTCTTTAAAATGGCTGAAATATGTTTTCTTTTACGTTTTCAACCCCAAAATTTCCGCCATTCTGAAAAATCTCGAAAAACGATCTATTTATTATAATAAAAAATACAATCATGGAACCTATACCTGAAGTATGAGTTATTAACGGATACTATCGAGATTGCGTTTACTTTATATTTGTATGAAGGATCACAGTTTCGTAAACATGCCGCTAGAGGCGCTGCGCTGCACAATTCTTCATACAATTCGACGTGATATCCGTTAAAAACTCACACTAGAGGTACTGGTCACAAAATTTCACGAGAATCAGTTGAGAAATGCGCCCTGTCAAGGAGAACAGACGGACATCCGCTGTCCGGAATTCCGCAGTCGTCCGGACATACGAAAGAATTTTTTGCCTTAGCTGGAAAGGAGACCCTTCGCTGGCGCTTGCTTCACATAGTCTATAACATACTCTGAAATTTTGTCTAGTAAATTTGTGTAGTATTCGCTATCGCTATTAGGTTTAAAATCGAACAATAATTTCAGTTTCAATTTCATTTCATTATCCGACAGGGTAAATATATTATATTACAGGTACAGCACAAATTGCTAATTAGCCCTCGAGGTGGTACTTAATTATAATTTTATTCCACATTCATGTGGTAATTTACCGTCGAATCGGCAATAAAGACGCCCCGATGAAGGCATGTTTTACTAAGGTATTTCGGTAGAGTAGGCACAAAATTTTGTTCCGAAAAATGCGCCATGGACACCGTTTATTAAAAATGTAAATTTAAAGTAAGCTTGTTTTCTGTTTTGTTTAAATAAAAAATATACTTATTATCAAGCACAAAACGTGAACAATAAAAAAGCTTAAAGATAAGGGTTCAAACGAAGCGTTAAGGAAAAACAAATCGTAAATAGAAGGAGCTGGAATGAAAAAGATTCGCCAGGCGAGATAATACAATCCGGATCTTTTGGGCGCTTCTAATATTTAATTAGGTGTCCGTCAAGAGTTTTCTGCGAGTTCGGAAGCTAGGGAAGTGAATGAGGGCTTAAAGTTGGAGCACCACAATTAATTGTGAAGGAATATTGCTAAAACACGTAGTTAATTTGGAGAATAATTACATCGACTATAGAATAGGAACGCCGCATTTCATCCCGCGAATGTCACAAAAAGCGACTTGAAAAAGAAATGCTTGTAATCCGGCCTGTACTAATTACACTATTTAATTAAATAAAAGATTTTTTTAAAGGCCAAGTGCGAGTCGGACTCGCGCACGAAGGGTGCCGTATATTTATAAAAAGGGGGGAAACATGTATGTTGTATGGGAGACCCCTTAAACATTTGATTTATTTTAATATAATTATTTATTTTTATAGAGAATATACTAAATACTCTGTGAATATTTGAAGTATCTACCTGTTGCCGTTATCAATATCGTTATATCCACGTTTGTTGTATGGTAGACCCCTTATATATTTAATTTATACTGTGTTTTAGTATTTTTTGTTATAGCAGAAGCAAAAATACATCACCTGTGAAAATTTCAACCGTCCAACTATAACGGTTCATGAGATACAGCCTGGTGACTGTGTGGTGAAAAAAGAATTATCAAAATCGGTTCACCCAGTCGATATAACGGTCGGTAATAAACATTTAAAAAAGCATACAGTCGAATTGAGAATCTCGTCCTTTTTTGAAGTCGGTTGAAAATTGGCTATTCATTTATGTTTAATTTTATTTATTACCCGAGACGGAACGGAGACAGTATATGCGTTTAGGGTGAGAGGATGTTTGTTTGTGTGTTTGTTTTTTTATTATATATTTTCCCATGCGGCACCCGGAACAGGAGGCAAATAAAAAAGTTAGATAGATAATCATTTTATTTGCCAGCATAATACAAAGAAAAAAAATACACACACACAACAAGAAGAACACGCGATACAAGTCAGACAGAAATAACAGCGTCGTTTACTGCAATGTATCATGCCAGCAAAAAGGCCCGAACTCAGCTTAATGTAAAGTTACATCCTCTATAATTCATCCGTAATAACTTGGTAAGGGATCCCAACGACTTTAAATCATACCTACAGTTTCCAATTTTCAAACAAAGTAGATCGCAACTTCATTGAAAGATACACTAGAATCACGATTTAAAAAAAACATCCAAGAAATTACTGGTGCCCCATAAATGCCGCATTTTTGCTACTTTTAAGGACCCATATATAATCATCAGCCGAGAACCGCAAAAGAAAATCAGTCCACCTGCATCCAGCGACTCATCGATCATTACCACCACAGTCGCGAATCGGTGATCAGGGACACCAGCGGGACACCGTGTTCCATATTCTGGAATCCTTTAAGTCGTCTTCCAAGACAATCAGGAAGACAGAGGTGATCTATTGACCAAACTATTCCAAAGCCGACATTGGACTACGAGTAAAAGACAGACTGGAGTTGGGTATATACCTTTTTCCGACTGTGTATTGGACTACTGACCTTTTCTGAAACTGCAAGCCCTGCATACTCTTCTGGCGCTAGACAGTCACCCTTAAGCCAGCTGGCGAGCCTACCGAGCTCACCAAGCATGCTCGACGGCTTCAACGAACTCAGAGCCATTGTTTTATGTCACAACTGTGCCACCGACCAACTTTCGATCTTCAGAGTTTGTTACGCAAGTAAAACAATAACATTTGGGTGTAAACAAAATAACAGATAAAACAAATAGCTATTAAAGTTTAAAATACAACTGATTTCATTTAAAGTTTAAATTCACTCATAAAGACTATCTAAACAATAATATTTTCCTCGCGAGCCGTGAAACCGGCACCTCCCGGACGCAGTTTACACGAAACTGACGAATATTGCCCTCCAGGCTCCAACTCCTACCCTTTAGATTTTCGTATTACATGCAACGATTGAGAACAAAGAATTTTCCACTATATTTAATGGAGTAAGATGTCAATTTGGAACATCAAGAAGCAAACATTTAGGTCGCATGCGCGCGAGAAAGGGGCGGCGACTACAGACCAAGATAAGTCAGCAGTTGCGCGACGGCGCTACTGTACTTACCATAAAGAGGAGCACAAAACATAAAAACATCGCGTATTTGAAATCTATTACTAAACATGTATACATCGGCCAAAGATATAACATAAATATGTAGCAAATAAAGTATCAATGAACGTAAATAATCAACGCCACAAACTCGGCCAAGAAATGCTTTTTGGGTTCCTATAAAAACAAGAATACATTTGTCTTTTTTTAATTAACCAGTCACACAAGGCAGGCGAATTTGAAAATCATGTTATTGTTTATTTTTAACAAAATTTACACTAACAATTTTGCTCCATTTTTTTTTTCGTAAATATTTTCGTATTTTAGTTATGATACAAGCCACATCTAAACATATTTTGGTGGATCCATGAAAGCGGGTAAGAGAGAAATCATACAAGTTAGGAAGAACCTCAGTCCATTTCCTGTTCACTTCCTAATTAACGTGTTTGGCGGAAGTTCCGTAGTGATGACGAAAGTGACGTCACAGGAATTTTTGTCGGTCGGTCGTTTCGGTCGGTAGGAAGCGGGAAAAACTCCCAAGGCCACGCAGGGCATTTACGCCTGAAGTTTCTACCAATTATGTTTCAGATATGAAATAAATCTTTAAATTTTCATTTTAACAACACTTGACCCGAATGTAGTGTATACTCGTATATATGGGATTCATTTTTAATCCTTGTACCTGTGATTTGTTAAAAAATATACTTTTATAACGAATCTTTGACCATACTTGTATTAACAGGTACCGAACACAAATTATTAAAAAAGGGAAAACTTAAAGTGTGCCGTAATCCATACATTCCATCTGTGACAGTATTTTATCAATAGCTGAATTTGACTTAAAAGGAATAGCCTTAAATGATGTTTTTACCACCTATATTACAAATTAAAGATGTAATTTTCCAAATTTTTCATTATCTGAATAGAGGGTGAAGGGGTGAAATTGGAAAGTGTACTTAAAATGGGTATTATTTGATGGACCATTTTAATATTTTTTGCTGCATAGTTTTCGTCATATGATGAAAAATGAATGATTTACACAATTATGACTCAGTGTGACTCAACACAATCCTAATGAGAAGTAAGAATTAAATAATATCAAGGGCAGAGTGAGTTCTGCATGTTATTCACTAAGAAGCCTACAGTATAAAATTACAGCAACTGTAACTTGTGTACCTAGGATAAGTAAAGTTCAGACACAATTTAAACGATTGTAATTGAATAAGTGAAATGGAACAAATAGCAGTCAGGTTGATATGAAAAATCAATATGTATTTTATGTCTACATTCATTTGAGTTATTTTTTTATATATGGTGTATACTCCATGTCACGTCACTCAATTTAATGACAAACTCCCTAAAGTGTCATTATAAATTCGACCGTAGGCATCATAAATACTGAACTTTTAAGAAATACATACTTTTGTTTGGGCTGTTGTTAGCTTCTGCTGTTACATTCTAATACAAATATTTCCATTTAATGACAACTCTGTATAATATCAATATATGCACAGTCCATTGTCATTATAAAGAGTTTACACTGTATGTATATATATGTAATAATTACTAAATGTACATAAATTGATCCATAAATGCACTCTCCTTAACTAAATTCTTTGTTGAGAACTTTTTTTTTCAGTTTGACATTTATAAAATAAGGCTGAAAATACTTCAGCACTCTGTCAAATTTAGTGTTGACTAGGAGGCTGGCTGGGTTGGAGGTCAACAGCAAATTGTGCTTAGGTGGTTATAGTTGTAATTTTGTTTGAAATATCTCACAACTTTTTTAACTTTTAACCAAATTACGTACATACATACTAAAACCCCTGCATAAAATATTATAAAAACTCATTAAACTTATGTCCTGTCTTAGATATCAATTTCGTGCACCTTCCTTTCTTTTAAAAATTAACATATATCACCTCTACCATATAAGATATAATACTACTTTCATGCTGAAATACAACTCTAAATTGTAGCTGATACTATTTTAAATGTTAAGAGTTTGTAAACAATTTTATAAATGACAAACAATACTAACAGATAGGTTTTGTGTTATTAGTTTTGTAACACAATATATTAGTTCATTGATTTGGGGTCAATGAACTGTTGTTAAAATTAATTACCAGTGTCACTTGTGGCTGTTTATATAACCAGCTATCTTTTGAAGGACGTAGTTCTATCGCAATTGTTATCAATTCGCAAATACGATGCACTGACGATGTTTTATTAATAATAATTGGTTACAATACAAAAATGACTCACTTTCAGATGAAATGCTATCTAAATCAAATAAGAATTCGTGGCTGTTGTGCCTGTGTATATGCAAAGATTAAAAGAAGAAATATATAGGGACTTACCTTCGGTGTTTTGATGATGTCCATACTAGAACAGTATTGGAACTGCCAGGAAATTAACACTATGATTAACACTAAAAATCGATAGAATAACCACGTTGCCTCAAGTTCACATGAGTAGCGGAATAAAATAACAAGTTTTCACGATATTTATATCAATAATAATTATTTAAAACTTTAATTATAGCATGAACGAAAAGAGTTCCGAAGAATTTAGTCAATAAAAACACAAAACACAGAGAAATCGAATCAATTCTGTTTGACAGTTCCTCAATTTCGTTTTTGTGTCACTTTTACATCTGTATTGGTCCAAATTGCACTAAAGTAGCGTTTGAGATACCTTTAAAACGATTGAGCCTATTGTTTTGATTAAGTTTTCAGTGAAATAATTATTGCTAGTTACGCAAATAACATAATTTTGCGCGTTTATTTGTTTTGCAATTAGTTAAATATCTTTGATAAATATTAATGTGTTTTGCTGTGTTTTATCTTCTGGCTAGTTTGCACATTTCGGACTTTAATATTGACAGCTATTCCAATTTTGACATTTGTAAGTGTCAGTCTGTGGAAAATTCGACACTGTGTTTATCGTCTTGCAATTATTGTGATAAAATCTAAAGCAAAATACTTTTATCCAAGATATTTTTGGCAAAAATGACCTCTACTGTTCCTGATGATCGTAATGAGGAACGCCGTCGAAGGGTAAGTTATAACAACATAAAATAGCAAGTCATAAAGTTAGTGTTGTGATGAATATGAATCATGTTTTTGCGTTTGTCTGATGGGAAACCTAGTAAGGATTGGGGACAAACAGGTCCATTAATTTGACCGGTTTGAGGGCAAAAAAGAATATACGCTTGATTTAATTATAACAGTGTCTTTCTAGAGGCTTCCTAATAACAGATTTGTCACCAATAAGAATGAGACAACTTGATTTTTGTACGTTTTTCTTATCACACTAAATTATATGTATGTGATTAGGTTTAAAGGATGGAATATAAATAAGCTTACAAGCTGTGACTCACAATCTTGATAGCTATTTATTTGTCTGTTGAAACAAAAAAGAAATTTTAACTCTAAACAAGGAATTATTTATCCATACTATTGATATAAATGCAAAAGTGACTTTGTTTATTTGTCCTTTTCTGCTTCTGCTCTGTTATTATAATGTAGAGTCTGAATGACTGGATTTTTTTATAAGAATAGTTGAAGGGCTGGGAAAGGGCATAAACTGATTTTGATACTGATCAAGCAAATAGTTCCCATGGATAATGCCTAAAATCCATGCTGATGAAATCACAGGCAAAATGCTAGTTATTTCTCATTAATTCAAAGGGCCAGTCTACAAACATAAATGAACATTGTTTCAGAATTATTCCAGTAAAATTTAAACAAATATAACAGTATCTCCTCTTTTTATATATTATAAATTATATAGAAAATATGAACAATAATAATTTCATTTGAAGAAAATTACTTACATAACCATAATTGCTGTTTGCACACAAAGACCTATTGCATTTTGACAGGTCTTTGTTGTCTGTACACTTGACTTGTCATCGTTATCAGGATATCTATAACCAGCAATATTTGGGTTAAAGTAACTGTTCCTGATAACAGATCTATTATTTATTTTGTTTGTAAACCTAGTCCTTGTAAAGACTATCCATACTAATATTATAAATGTAAAAGTGAGTTGGTTTTTTTAACACCATAATGACTTTTAATACAGATCAAGATAGTTGAAGGATTGAAAAAGGATATATACTACATTTTCCCTGATCGAACATATCATTCCCATGGGATAATTTATGAAGTACACACTGATGAAGTTGTGAAGAAGCTCTAGTACTGTTTAATTTGTATTTACCTGTGAAATTTACTTTATTTGTGTTGTTGCTGTAAGTAATACCATAACACAGAACATGAAGTCATGTCATTTTGGGGTATTTTTCGAATAAAACACAAATATATTGTTAAAACAATCGTAAAATAGCAAAAGATTGTATTTTAGCGTGAGGCTAGAGGCATCTTGTTGCTGTTGTTTATATCAAATTATTTTCATTTTACTGCACCTCAAGTGGTGTGCCAGTTAATAGATAATACAGTATTAAATGCAGATCATTAAAAATGGACTATTCACGAGAAATAAATGTAAAGTTCATGAAACGACACTCTACCACTTATAATGATGTCCTTGTTTGTTCCCAGTTGCTGTTGGGTCCTCTGCCAGCTAACTTCCTTCGCACAGATGCTGCACCTGACTCCCTAGACGCGGACTACCAGGCTGCTCTAGCACTGCAGCAGCAATTGTGCGGTGCCACCATCCCAACCGCTGGTCCACCACTCACTGCCCGTCTAAGCATCACCATAGCTCAGGCTAAACTAGTTAAAAATTATGGTACGCCAATTATGATTATATACTTCTAGTATACTAGTAGTATAAATACTCACAAAAAAAATTGGTTGCCTGTAAAGTCGGTATACGGGCGAAAGTTTTACGTGACAACGACGGGCTAACTGTGCTCGAGTGGAAGGGACGCGTGCCTTTCACTTTTTATGTCTGTCTCTCTCGCTCTTAGGCGGGCTAACCATGCCCGAGTGGAAGGGACGCGTGCCTCTCACTCGCTCTCATTGTGAGCGCATAACGTGAGCGGAGCGTAACGCAGTTTCTTGAAGTGTCACCCGGCAAACCAATTTATAAGACGTTGTCACGTCAAAATATATTACAGCAGCAGCAGCAGCCAGGAAACATCCAAATGTCATTACTCTACATAAAATAAAGAAAAATACAGAACGTAAACATGAATAATTCAATATGATTACATATAAAGATACATTCACAATAATTAATATTTTTTCAACAGGTCATACCATTTATGTAATTTCTTAAGAGAGGAAAGGATGTTGCAAAATATATCGAGGGTCATAATTTTTTATTGCATAATTGAGTGGTGTGTCTGATGAAACTATTGCCAACATAAAAATTACAAAAAAAGCTTTTTTAAGACAGTTCCTGTCATATAAAAAAGATTTTTTTTAAACTCTGTTCTAAATGTGTTTAGATTCTTTGACACCAAAAAAGATTTATTAAGTTGATTTCAGTTAATATAAGAAGGCCTTTAAAGTTTAAGTTTCAACATCAGTGTTGATTTTTATTCAAACTGGCTATAAATGTATGTATGGCTATACATGAGTATGATTCTACACAAACAATAAAAAAAAATCATCCATTAAAAATGTTACACAAATTGAAACAACTAGAAAAAATTATTTCATATCAACGCAAGCGTGGTGCATGTTGGTCAGACACCGGTGTGTCATAATGGTGTGACAGTGAGTCATATGCGTAACACCGATATCCCATTGCGATCACTAATCCCCCGCCAAACACAGTGATTATGCCAAATTCACCAGGGCCATCATGTACATTACAAAATCATTTTGCAATTTTATTTTGAGCATGAATATAATTTTTTCAGTTTCATTCCGAGCACGGATATTTAATATTCTAATTAGGTAATTTCAGTTTAGTCGGTATTCATCCTCACTTATAACAATAAAAAGCTTTAATTTTATGCATTCCAACACGCGATTTATGAGTTCGCGTTCATAAATTAAACTGCACTTGAATTTTACTATTTTATTACTTCTTGCATTAATTATTTTCTGTAATAAATGTTGCCTTGAAACCTTACGCCACGGCCATTCGGGAGAAGCACTTTCATTAAATGTTTTCAGTTGCTATTTCTGTTAACAGTAGATCCAAAAAATAATATTCTTTATGAGAAGTTAGTAATTAGATTAACGAATTAACAAATAAAAAGCAAATAAATAAACTAAATCAACTATTACTCCCTATCTGGCGGTTCCTATAATAGTGAAGAATTTTAGACGGTGACGGGTAGTCACCGATAGCATTTAAAGCGTAAAGCGTTTGCCTCGGACTGGCGAGAGATGCAGGTTTGAATTCCGCTAGTAACGAAAATTTTGACCCTATTTTCAAAACGGATTTTCCTCTAGATCGGTCATAGTCCAGCACAGTGCTGGGAAATAGATGCTCCGGTCTATTTCTTTCTATGAGTATCCTAACAGATAGTAGAGACCTTGTATTCTTATTATAATTTTTAAATTAGGATGTTGATTACAAAAGTGGGTTCACATGTAACGTTCATCTCGCCTGCTGATAAGTGACGGTAAGGCCGTAGTATAGAACACAGAAGACAGAACTGCGGAGCAGAAACACATATGCAATGGCGGTAAAAATCTACAATAGATTAAACAGTGACATGTAAGACCTGCCCGCTGCATTATTTTGTAAAAAACTAAGAGCATGGCTTATAGAGAATTGTTTCTACACATTAGATGAATATTTTAATTATTTTGTTTTGACAGACTAAATAAATTATTGTTGTATTTATATAATTTTTTAATACACATATTTTTTTAATTTTAATTAGTTTGTGTTTGTAATTGTGTTTGTATTATACTCGTATTATTTGTATTTCTCAATTTTTGCATGCCAGTCTCTGGCTAAATGTGAGATACTTACACAGTATTCATTAAGACCAATTTGTAATTTTGAACCACATTTATGCTTAATAAATAACTTGAACTTGAACATATGCTAACCCAAAAGCCTCAACTCAATGTTGCGCTGTTGTATTTAATTATTAATTTAACATTTATTTCTTACCAGAATATTATCTGGGTCATGTAACCGCCTTAATATAGCCTCGTTGTCATAGAATTAATATTGCCTCATTGTAACAGAATTAATATAGTCTCTTTGTCACATATGTAGTTAATATAGCCTCGTTGTCATAGAATTAATATTGCCTCATTGTAACAGAATTAATATAGCCTCCTTGTCACAGAATTAATATATCTTCCTTATCACAGAATTAATATATCTTCCTTGTGTCAGGTCTGACGCGCATGGACCCGTATGTGCGCCTGCGCGTTGGACACTGCATCTACGAGACGCACACCGATCCAAGCGGCGGGAAAACTCCCCGCTGGAACAAAGTCATCCATTGGTAAGAGCTTTGTATGGTTCATTTACATTCATCATCAGGTAAGTCCACTGTTGGACATGAGACTATAAGGGGGTTTGACATGATCACCATGCTTGAAAGGCAGATTTTTTAAATGATGGGTTTGTATTTGACCATCGCACCTGATTGTAAGTGAAGATAAGGCCGTTGTATAGCGGGCGCACCCAGAAGCGTCAAGGTTATTACACGGTCCAGGGTTCGATTCCCAGTGTCCTACCTATCGATACTCGTTTATTCCAACATTTATCCGTTGGAACACGAAGGCGGTTCAATTACCCGGTTCATGATGTTTCACTTGCCTGCAGCCTGCTGCCGCCCGGGGTGAACTCCATCTACCTGGAGATCTTCGACGAGTGCTCCTTCACCATGGACGAGCTGATCGCCTGGGCACACATCACTATACCGCAGGCAGTGCTAAACGTTAGTAATTCGGATACATAACACTGAGGAGGTGCCCATTAAAGTTATTTTTAACACACACAGACACACTGTAATTTTTCAGGGTGAAACACATGAAGATTGGTATCCGTTGAACGGCAAGCAAGGAGACGGCGTCGAGGGAATGATCAACCTGGTTCTCAGCTATTCTGTAAGCTTATTAAGGACGTATTACTGCTTAACTATTAACTGTTATTGTGGTCTGACTTTGACCATCACCTCCCAAGCAAGTTTGAAGTTGTTTTTTTAAATCTCCTCAGCAAAATAGTTAATTTTGCGTTTATTGTGATAATTGTAATAAGGTAAAAAATTTAACAAAACTGTTGTAATAGTTATTAGTCTAATGACATTTAGATAATTTAACGTTTTGTATCACGGAAGTGAAATTATTATTTGTATATACTTCTCATGCACTAGCGAAAGACGCAGGTTTCAATCCCACATCTGTCAAAACTGTGCATATTTTAAAAATATAGATTTTTATTTACACACAAACTTAGTGAAAAGTAATTAAATAACAGCAACGCCAGAAAAACATCCATCAAAATAAAACCGGACGAATATATGCTATAAAGAGTACCCAAAGTCACACATAGGCCGGACACTTCGAATAAATGTCATGATATCAGCACACATCGAACAGATGACGTTTGCATACACGCACATGTGTAGTAACACGCGCTATACGGTACGGTCATTTTCTGAGTCAGTCTCTTGCGGGGAGAGGTGAGGAATCACGGATCGGCGGGAGGCGGAGAACGTTCGTTCTGTACGTACGAGTAGTACTAAATTTATTCTGTGAAAACTGCATTCAATTCCACGCAGTAGTTTTTGCCTGATGTGTATTTATTGAAAAAAAGTTATATGTCTAATTTGTTCGTGCTCTGCAGGTGGGTCCAGCTGCTGTGGCCACGTTTCCGCCGATGCTAGTGGTGCCGAGCACTGGCTCGGGGTACGCAGCCATGCCCATGTACCAGGCGCCCGGGCAGACGATGCAACATCCGATGCAGCACGCGATGCAGATGCCGCAGCAGCAGCCCCCGCCACCGCCGCCCCCGCCTATCACCGCGGAGCAGTTGCAACAGGTACCGTTGCCACAAATTCTACTTTCATATCACCATATTTCTTTTTAAATATACCGATATTTAAAAAGAAATATGGTACGAGCTCTCTCTATTCTCAAACATTAAAAACCACGTTAGAATAATGCTTGTTTTGGACGACCATGATGGTTATGGCAGATTAACTTCGAGCTCTACCGCGCCATCTCGAGTCCTTTATGTACTCAACTGACAAACGTTTATGAAAGTCCCTCATTACTTCTTAGTTTAGCGGACCATAATTTTGTTGGTAACCTCTGTTCTAGGTCGTAAACACTATGTCCGGTATAAGCGGCCATCTTAGATTTTATGTTACGTCATATATCCTATAACACGTAAGACGCATTTGTCAAAATACCAGTAGTTCAGAAAATATGAGGGGAAGGTTATGAAATCATAACCCTCCTGTTGGTTTCGTCGTAGTTAGTTAATGACGTATGTTTCAGATCGAGGAGATGTTCCCCAGCATTGACAAGGAGGTAATCAAGTCGGTGCTGGAAGCGAACCGTGGGAACAAAGACGCAACCATCAACTCGCTGTTGCAGATGTCAGAATAATGCCACAACACACCTCAGTTATACTGTTGCATCGTACTAAGGTTGTTAATGTAAGCTTCACGACGTTATGCGAGACTAAGTTGATATTTGACACTATTTTTTTGGTTCCAGTACTGTGAAGTACATGGATTGTACTGCGACTAGCGACTGTTGATATTATTCTTTGTTTCATCACCAAAGGAACATCGCTAATATCTTTCAAACACAAGCTCATACATTCGCAAAGAAATATCGATTTGATTGGTTATAGATAAACTTTGAAAAATGGTAAAATTCGGCGAAATGCGAATCTGACTTGAACACAAAGGGTTCAGTTATGATCAGCCTGCACTGTCACAATTGCTGAGCAAAGTCCCTCTTATCCCTGAAGTTCTCTCTCTTAACAGCCTCCACTGGAAAGTCGTTCAAGAACGAGTTCATACTACCGTAAAATATTTAAGGCAAGATCGAGCAAAAAAGCCCCGAAGAATTTTTTTTATGAGGAACACCTTTAATTTTTTACTCTGTTGTTATAGCAGCCATAATAATACACACTCTGTCAAGTGTCTACCTTTTACGGTTCAATAGATACAGCCTTGTGACAGATACACTGGAGTCTTCGTAATTGGGTTCCATTCCATACCTTTGGGTACAGAATCCTTAAAAAGTGGCTTTTCAATGTTTTGTTTTTTTTCAAAATAAAAATCTTATTTGCTTTGATGGGTGTTCTTTCTTTCTTTTATTTCTTAACATTCAAATAAATTTTTACCAAGCAAAGAATGTCTTATACAGCCTTAAAATACATCAAATCAAATATTGAAAGAAATATAACGAGCTTGTGTTTGAAATTCAACGTGTCTTTAAAATTAGATAACCTCACCCCAATTACGAAACCAAGACACATAAAACGCATTTTATATGTCCTATTAGATATAGTATTATCTGTTAGACACTGTAAGTATTTTGTATATGTTGATCAGTTCTGATTTGGTTTATTTATTCAATGAATATTTTTTCCTGGAAGAATTTTTCAAACAGAATTCATTATATTTTCAGTTAACTAAGTATTCCATTTGTAAAAGTAGTTATTGAAAATGGTTATATATATAAATTCGAACCTAAATATATATTTAAAAACTTTAACGTACGTATATTAAGGCGAATGAAAAAAATAAAATGTGATAAAAAATTAAATTAATTTTCGCCATTTCATTATAACATAAAATACGTTTTTGGCACTGTAGGAAATGCTAGTCTTGAACAAATATTGTAATAAAAATTGAATTTATTAAACTTTATGAATTGAATTGTCAGAGTAAGTTTAGGTGCTTATGCACATTATTTACATTTCCTTCATTCGTAAGCGTAAGCCAATAGTGCTGTCCCCTTCTTGCATTTATAATTAAATTACGCTTGAGAACTTGAAAGCTTAAAATGTATATATTCAATTTAAAGATGGCTTCGACCTAATTTTTGTGCCAAATGATTTGCCATCGACGCATTGTTTCGCTTACAATTTGTATTACTATTATTATTGTTGTATTTATTTGTAATTTTACATTGTATTATATGAATAAATTATTATTACTTACGCTATTGTTTTAATTGTCTAAATCACTTGTATCCAGAGCCGCCACAACGCTCAAGACCTGGTATGGTAGGTTCTGATTTCTACGCAGCTATGCCTCGTCATCGGATCAACATATCAACGGATCAACGTACCCGTCAAGAGAAATCAAACAAGCCCAAACACGACGGGTTTATTTATTTATTTGTCGTACGGTCTTTTCTTTTTAATAATTGTCACAATGTATATTATATAAAATAAAACGTTTTCAGCCAGGAAATGGGTTTATAAGTTCCTACGAACACCACCCGTTTCCAGCATCGTACCAGCTCTATGGCACCATAAAAACGCTGTCATCGAAACTGAACCACATGCAAAAATCCAACTTATGATAAGAGTAAGTGGTTATATAATTCAGCTTGTAAGATTTGATATAAACAGAGTGCAAATGTAGATAATGGATTCTTGGCGCGAACTTGTAAAATGGTGGTTCATTGCAATTTTAGTAATTCGTTAATAATACTGTTATGTGTGTTTTTTGTGTTATAATGGTGTGATATAGTGCAAAAAGTGTCACGGACAGTGTTATAGTATCAATTACGCAAAATTGCGAGGGTTTCGACGCGATCCGAAGAGTTTATCATGTCGAGTACATTCGGCATATGGATTCTTTCGGATAATGTTGAAACCAAGGCTGGCCTTTGAAGTTCTCGTCAAGAATCGAAATTAAGCGATAAAATGTACACATTATACATTTTATTGAGAAAGCTGAAGAAATGGCTTCGGCATAGTTTATAACCTCAAAATTTGTTCACCTAATTTTACTCGTCATTGGCTAGATAACCACTGGTTAAAGCCATTATTTAAAATAAATAAATAAATGTAGATAATGTTTTGCCGCGGCAGTTGTATACCAAAGAGCATATATAACATGTGTCCTGTCACCCTGTAATCAAAGCCACAGACTAATATATGTACCTAATCAAAGCTACAAACATAGCTCAGTAGAATAAGGTTTATCTGAATGTTAACAAATTCATTAGGAATATATATATATATACATGCAAGCATACACACTCAAAATACATTTATTAAAGCTATTCTTGATAAACTCGTGTTTATTCCTACTCAGGCTTTAATTAGCACCAATTCATTAGGTCTGTATTGACGTTAACACGTCAAGCAACGTTCTCCCAGAAACTTCAAGTACGTTATATTTTATTGTTCGAACACAAAATGCTATTAACACTTCTCTAGTCCCTGCCAGCTAAACCGAGTACCGAAAGGTACCATGCTGGGAATCGAACCCGAGACATCCAGAATATCAGTTATGTAACCTCAACGCTACGAAGGCGGTTGTAAGATTACTCAGGATCTAGAAAATAAAATTCATCATGCGATAAAGAAACTTTAATGTGCCTTTAAAGAATTATTTACTACTTTTTAAAAACTTCTTTTTCCTCTTTGTACCCTCCTCTGCTTTTGTAAGTCCCCTTTTTTTAACATTATCAGCTTTCCTTTTAATCTTGGTAATCTTTCCTATAACATTCTTGAATCTCTCGTCTTTCTTCATCAAACTTTTATTCACTTTCTTTAATTCATCCTTTATAGTTGCATCTATGTCTATATCTTCTTTCTCTTTCGTTTGAACGCGACTCTCGTTGTTCTGTCTCACTTCTTGATTGTTTATTTCAGATTGCATTTGTTTTATTTTCGCCAATTTTGTCTTCTTAGCGGCTTTGATGCGCTTGCGACGCATTTCTTCCAACCTGAAAAATATATTTCGTAATATAACAATAAACCTCAATAAAATTATTTCAGTATTTTTTCGATAGTGATTTCGGAGAAAACCGTTACATTATAAAAAAAACTCGCAGATGACGTCACGCATGTGATACTACAAATCAACTAATCTACCCCCACAGTCCCAAACCTATGGGATCATCATCATCAACAGCCAGCCACTTCAGGGGCACAGGCCTACTCTCCTACAGAGAGTGTATGGGACATAGTCCACCACGCGGGCCCAGTGCGGATTGGTAGACTTCACACACACCTTTGAATTTCTTCTCAGGAGTGTGCAAGATAGACTAGCTAGAGGAAACAAATTGATTCCAATTTACATGTATATTGTATACGGATCCATTCATTAGTCATTTTCTTTGTTTTCTACCCCCAAAACAAATAACATCTATTTTTGAAAGGAAAATTTCTAACAGGGAGACTTTGTTAGTTACCCCTCCTCCATGATCTCTGGATCAGCGCCGGCCTGGATCCATCGCTTGACGCGGTAGTTGCGCTTGCGCAGCTCGAACTCCTCGTTGTCCAGCTGCGCCTCTTGTTCGCGACGCGTCACGCTTACCGTCGTGAACACCTTCACCGCCTCGTCATCTGCAATATTCATTTTACATATATACGATATTGAAGGCGCCTCGAACATTTATAAAGTTTCGATATTTTACAGGATTCATTTTGGAGAGTGTGCGCAGGAGCTATTTTTGTTGATTCCACCTTCGCCGTTCAAGTACCGGTCAAACAGAAGAACGGCAGACCTTCACCGTACACTGTAGATATGCCTACAGCTCGCACCAAGCGTTTCGTTTCCACATTTGTCGTGCGTACAACTAACATATGGAATACACTACCGGTTTCCGTGTTCTCCGAAAACTAAAACATGGGAATTTTCAAAAGGAACACTACATAGTGTACACGTAACATCGTTGACCTCATCGTCACTTAACATCAGGTGAGATTGACCTTTGGTCTATTTAGTATAAAAAAGTACTTATTTTTAGTAATAAAAATTATGCAAAAATGTAAACTGTAATTCACTATGAAGATGTACGAGTATGTTATAATTTGGCAATTTTAGGTAATTACAAATCCAAGCCCGGTATATAAAATTAACATGTCTAGTGTATCTCTGCAGCAAATCTCATCTAAATCGGTTCAGTGGTTTAGACGTGAAAGCGTAACAGACAGACAGAGTTACTTTCGTATATATTATCCTATATAAGTAGGGATTATGAGCACACTAACTCACCGTCAATTTTGTACTCGGTCAGTTTTGTGTTGATCTTCTCCTCTATCTCTCCCAAACGCAGTATGTCGTACGGAGTGATCAGAGATATAGCCATCCCGCTCCTACCTGCGCGAGCTGTACGTCCAACCCTAAACGCAAACACATTTCAAACAAGTCATTGACACTACCGTTCGTTGTTTATTGGGGGTTATTTAAAAGGGGCTGTTGTCCAGCGACTCCCCGCGACCTTTACTAGGTTGTCGATTTATTTTGTGGGATAGGACACTCGAGAACTTTTACTCCCCTTCGGTTATCCGTTCTTGAAGCGATGTGGCCTGCCCATTGCCACTTCAGCTCACTGACTCGTCGAGCTATGTGCCGAGAAATATAATTGTATAAAAATAAACTGTACATACCTATGAATGTATTCCTTAGGCTCCAACGGCAGCTTGTGATTGATCACCAAATCAACAGTAGGTATATCGAGCCCCCTAGCGGCGACATTGGTGGCAACTAGAGTGCACTTCAGGTTGCTCCTGAATTGAGTCAAAGCGGCGACTCGCTCCTTCTGCCGCATGAACCCGTGTAGGCACACGTTGTCCATACCAATGGCGTTTAACATCATCGATATCACTTGGCATTCTCTGTAAAGTTGTAATGGAGTTTCCATTTAAATGATTCCGAATTTTTTGAGGGGTATATATGGTGTTATACTTTTTTTGATTACGTTGAGACTAGTTAACGCCCACGCGTGGACTTACGGTGGTGGTTGGTCATTTTGAACATTTTTCTTAATATATTTTTTTTCACAACATAAGGAGTTGCATTGTGCTTGTGGCTGTTGGAACACTCGTTTTACTCGTAAATGAATTTTGAGTAAAAGTGAAAAAAAAGTAATTTTCTATTAAAAAAATATATTTTGATATTAAGGTGACTGTGGTCTCAGCTTTGACATAAAACGCGACTAAGGGGGCGCGGCCATCTACTTATTTAACAACCTCATGTAAACTGCGATGTGTCCATCTACGAAGGAGAATGTCCAACGCTGGACTCACGTAGCCGATTATGATAGTGGGAGGGAGTGATGATACATATTTTTTAAATCTTGAATTAGTATTATAAATTAATAATCACTAACTTCTTAGTGTCAGTAAAGACGATGACGTGCGAGCTGGGTGTGTTGTCCCGGTACTTCCGCAGGGTCTGCACCAGGTACACGTCGCGAGCGTACGCGGGGCACACAACGTAGCGCTGCTCCAGCGAACTCACCGTCAGCTGACTGTCGGTCTCCCTCCACATCTGCAGGTTCTGTGGGGAGAGAGAGATGGATACAGTTTTGTTACACCTCCGTAATTTTTAGACAACAACCTGATAATTTAAGCGCAGATATGATGGAAGATTAAAATCAGCGCTTCATTGCAGCACATCAGTGCTTTTTTTAACTCAGAATTTAAAAAGAGAATCTGTCCTTTTCCAGCTTAATTTATGCATAGTTTCTGTTTATCTAATAATAAACAACTTACCTCTGTGTTCAAGGCTAGTATTTTAGACTCTGTCACATCTGGTGTGATTGTGGCAGAGAATAATAAATTCTGTCTTTTCGCTGGTAGAGTCTGGAATATTGTCTCCAAGTCCTCTTGGAATGACTCACTGAACAGCCTGGAATTGCAAAAATTATGTTTTAAAACTTCTTGTTCACTTGAATGAATAGCGGAACTCTTCAATGGGTGCTAGTAAGTCCCTCAAATTAGGGCTCATTTTGTTTGATTTGCCGAATCTAATACATCACACATGGTAACAAGGGTATGATGATAGAGTCAGGAAGAAAAAGTGTTTCTTTCTAGGGCTATTAGTGACCCCCTCGAATTCAGGCTGATTTTGTTCATTATGTCTTTTTAGTGTATTACTGACAAAAGCAAGTTTGCTTGTTATTTTAAGCTTTAATTTTTAATTTCTAGTTGTAATATTTAGTTTTAGATTATATTTATTTGTATCTTTTTATTGTTGTATATTTTTTGGGGTTTTTCATGCCTTTATAATAAAAACATTATTATTATTATTAACCAATCTTATAAATTAGTAAGTCTTTCTATGTTTGTTGCCTTTTCACAACAAAAAGTTACAACCAATCTGAATATAATTAGGCATTCAGATAGCCCATGCAAGAAGGACATAGGCTCCTTTTTATCCCACTACATATTCCCATGGACCTATTTATAGCATGAAACGTCTAATGCTGAAAATAAGCCTGAATCTATACATACTAATACTATAAATACAAAAGTTTGTTTGTCCTTCCTCCACATCATAACAGAGAATAAGAATGACTAGATTTTTTGTACAGGGACAGTTGAAGGGTCAGAGAAGACACAACTTATTTTTAAACCTGATTTCCTTGATTAAAGAAGTAAATCCTATATGATAAATTCTGTAGTGCAGAGACAAAGGTTCGGGCACAAGTATATAAAAAAGACTACCTGTCAGCCTCATCCAACACTAAATACTTGACTTTCTTGAGAGAGAAGGTGTCACATCCAGTGATATGGTCAGCCAGTCTCCCCGGCATGGCCACCACGATGTGAGGACGTTTGGCCAACTTTAACGACTCGTCTAGCTGGTCAGACCCTCCGGTTACAATGCAGACTCTGAGATGGAGAGGCTGGCCTAGTATACTAAATTGATCGGCTATCTGAAATTATTAATGGATAAAACTCATATTAATAAATAGCCATTTATTTGTAAACCGAATTATTGTTACTAATTTGATATTGTGAGCTATCAAATAAATAAGCTTTACTCTATTAAAATATTAATTATGGTAAGTTTAGTGATCCTATAATTTAGCATAGTTATAAGCCAATGTGCTGCCACATAACACTGTTGCCACAACTGGATGATGTTGATCGAAAGAATTATGCATAACTATATGTAAAAACACAACAATTATACTATGGTATTGAGGTGGTATAAAATTGTTACCTGATAAGCTAGCTCATGTGTAGGTGTGAGTACCAGAGCAAATATTCCATAAGGGTCTTCAGCCAAATGCTGTAGTATTGGCAATGCAAATGCAAAAGTCTTTCCCGAGCCGGTCTTAGCTGCGCCTATGCAATCGGCCCCCGCCAGGATACGGGATATGCATCCTTTTTGAATTGGAGTCGGAGATCGAATGCCTTGAAAAAGAAATAAGAATGGTAATACTATAGATCTAAAATTCTAAATCATGTGACTATGACAGCTAAACAGCCTTTCAGCTGTTCCTACATGGAACAAAATGAGTTTTATAACACAGTATTTATTTCCTAAACTATGTTTACACAACATTCTTTACCCTGGATGTGTTGTTGTGTACACTCGAGTACAAAAATATAGAAAATTACAGTTGTGTAAAATTTATGTAGGGTTCTAGTCAGAACTCACCAAGACTGAAGAGTTGTTTTATGAGCCATGGTTTTACTCCGATTTCTGAGAATTCTTTACCGTCGTTGGCATCCATTTTAATGTGAATTTTAGTGCGAAAAACTGCGATAAGCTATTATTGTAGCACTTGTTTCTCTCATCACATCATCATCGCATCAAAGAAAACAGGAAAAGAAAACAGAATGAGACGAGAACATGTGACAGGTGATGGCCGTGACGTGACACAACCTAGCTAGGAGCATTTAATCACTACGTTTTAACAGAACTGCAAAGCACAACCAAAGAATATACAGCACAACTGTGACCGGTGACGTGACCACAGCATGCGAATTGAGATTTGAGAACATGTGCTTTTGACAATACCACATTCGTTTAACAACTTGTGTCACTTCTTTGCTTACTCCTTATAAATTATCTAGCTACTATATATTAATGCGTGAATCAAAAACTTTCTACCCTTTTTACGAAAATTGTGAGGAGGGAGGAGTATGAAATTTCGTATTCTTTCTTATAGTTTATATAGAGAAGCAATGCAGAAAGGTAATATTTAAAAAAATTATTAAACTAATT
Source organism: Carcina quercana (assembly GCA_910589575.2). Classification (NCBI taxonomy): domain Eukaryota; kingdom Metazoa; phylum Arthropoda; class Insecta; order Lepidoptera; family Depressariidae; genus Carcina; species Carcina quercana. Next base: position 3,100,925 of record OU342446.1, on the reverse strand, counting down.
ATGGTCGAACGACCACTAGTTAATGTTAGAAATTGTTGATAAAGTTATGGAGTTATAAAAATACATAGGCTGTTTTATTAATGCACTCATAATATATTATTATAAATTAAATATATTACAAACATTCAACAGATAATGAAGTAGAAATCCCTTTGCTCTCTTTTTTATGCAAACGCTGAGTGCAAAGCATTTTGATGAAGTTAATCATGTAGCTAAATAGATGCTACTGTGCCGCCCGCCCCCCAATAATCTTTTTAGTTTTACCTTCATGAAGTTAATCGACTCAGCACTGCACTCTTTTAGAACGAAACTTAAAATGTCATAGCGTAGTACATTATATCAATGGTGATTATATGCTCCTAGGTACTGTACTTCACGACCTTAAGTCAAATCAACTGTTCTCTTGCTGTTTTCACATCGAAAGTAATGCATAACACTGTGGATTTAAGGTCCTTGATTCATTAATTTAACCATCGTATCGCTTTATGTATATCTATATGTAATTATATGTACATTTATATATATTAAATTACGCGTCGGCGGCTGTACGGTGCGGTGCTCGGCTATTCGGCTCACGGCTCGTTCACTTTTCGACTTTTCTTAGCAATGATAGCGATTGTCGCCAGTGTTCGGTAGTTTATATCACGAAATCTACGCGTGGTCGTGGCGTGTTTCTGTGTACCTATTTAAAAATTAAACTACTTGATCGATGTAAACTCTTGATACTCAACTATTCAAGGTACATAGTGATACATAAATTGGTAATTATTCGAGTCCACACGCTCGTTTTCTCATAGGAAATTAATCGGGTAAGTTGATGGTTTATTCTCTGTACATTGTCGAGAAAAAACTGTAGTGATTCTAATTTTATAGTGAAGATATCGTATACAATAAAAGTGGAACTAACCATGCTGTTTTAACTGAAGAGTCATAGATTAAAACCCTATTTCTGTTCAACTACCTGCCTGATATCTTTACGTAAGTTTTGGCAGCGGTATATTATTAAAATTACATTGTAAATGTTCTGAAATTGATGAATATCATGTTCAAATCATGTTGACATTATATAAGCCTAATATTGAAATATGTAAACATCAATCTTATTGACATATGTAACAGGATAAAGGTATCGTGTCTGGTTTTAAACTAAACTGCTTTGGTTGGACTGTGAACCTTTCTCAGCTTGAAGGTACAATGACCCTTTTAATTCATAATGTTCTTAATTTAAAGAAATGATATTTTTTCTTCTAAAAGTTGTAACAAACTTAGTTTGTACATTATTAGTTTAATGGTAAGTTTGCAAACTTTTGACCTAGAGCTAATATTGCCATGTAATGTGATGTGAAGTAAAAATCTGGGTTAGGGTGTACAAGTCCCGCCTCTGCACCCCCATTTGTGCACCCTAACCACAATCTGCTTACTACCTACAAGTAAATCTCTTTGCCTACAATCTTATGTTGAGATTTGACCTAGTTATATATTAAACCATTTAACAGGTTTATGTAATAATAATGTCAGTAATGTAATTTATATACCACTAATTAAATGCTCCTAGTATAATATATTTATTGTCAGAATGTGTCAATCAAGCCCTTTCAGAAACAAAATATTGAAACTTAAAAACACAACTTGAAACATATACGTACCTATTTTTTTTCTTCAATTAAATGCTAAAAATTAATTTAGTACAACTATTATATATCATATGGATTAAAAATCATTACTCTAACAATTTACAATGATTTTCTGGATAGCATGGTCTGAGGTCTGATTTTAGAGATGGTAATTATAAATTAATTTATCTTTTTTATTTAATTAAGGGATTGTCATAACCTTGCAAAGCAAACAAACGTAAACAGACACAATTTCACGTTTTAGTAATTACAATTACATATCTATATGTATAGCTAAAGCTGCGACATATATGCACTCAAGGCCATTTCCATAATTCTATGCACTATCAATAGCTCCACATAAATGCTGCTATCACTCATTCGTAGTTATATATGTATATAGTACATCATAGAAGTATATAATGCATCATATACCTAGTCTCTTTGTTTATAGAATTGTTAAAATAGATAAGGCACACATTGTATATAGGAAGTCTGCATTAAATAGGAATTGTTGGCAACAATCCAGTAAAGAGAAATTTGCATACTTGTTATTATGTTAGGGCAAGATGTATTGATGAAAATGTTAATAACAGTTTTTAATTGTACAATATATTATTCCTTCTTTAAATTAGTAGTAGCAATAGTTAATGGTCTGAAGAGAAGAGAATGGGCTAATTTTAGCCTGGTGAGAAAAAAGTCAGTCGTTCAAAATTATGAAAAAGTTCATATTCTTTTCACAGATATGAGAATATGTTGTTCCTTATTAATCCATCATATATACCAATCATTTAAATGCAAAACTATGTTTGTGTTTGTTAGTTTGTCTTAAGACATGTGGAAGTTGTAGAAGCTTATAAATGGCATTTAATTATAACATTTTTATACTTAAATTTTTGACGACGTTAGCTCCCATAATATAATTTTTTTAAATAGTTTCTGCACTGGATAGTTATATAAGTTACAAATATGCTACAGAAAAAAAATTAAAGTGGCAGATAATTTCTGAAATGCATTCAGACAAAGAGCTAAAGCTAGTACTAGTATTCGATACAAAAAGAAAGTTAAAAAACAAAACCGGACTACCACGAGAAATTATTAGTCGTAGTTAGTTTCTGTGGTTTTATGCATATGTACTTGCATACACATATACACACTCTGTAGGAGATTAGGCCTGAGCCCTTCCAGTGGAGTCATATATAGGCTGTTGATGATGATTTGCATACATGTAACCGATATATTTTTGTCATGTACTCATCAAGACCTTTCATTTGATATGGAACATGATATTTTTAACCGTACCAGACACCATTTTTTATTTTAGTTCACATCGTGTAACCTGTAACCCGCAGATGACCATGATACTTCCAATGAATAAGATGAGGGAACATTATCAACTCAACTTCAACTTCAAAATTATGGGTTCATGTAAAAAATCATAACCCATCTTTTGACTTGGACATATTCTGGCAAAAATGATAATTGTTGATATGATATTGTTACAGATTTCCTAGCCGTTGCAGAAGATGGGTGTGTTCAGGACAGTTGTGTCTATGGCCGCGCACAATGGCAAGCAAGGTGTGAAGACCAACGGGAACGTAAGTACAGATGTACTGGTCATAGAGAAAAGCAACATCAGTTAATCATCATAATGGACTGCATGAGTTCACTGTTGGACATAAAGATTAAACCTTCTATGATTAAAAAAAAAACAAGGTGTTACTGATCATTTTATATAGCTACCTGTTTTTTAGATGATCGTTTAGGTTACATAGTTTAGTTTTTATATTTTGTTTATAAAAAAAAACCTTTAGCTTAGATTTTTTTTAAAAAAACGTCGATTTCTGCACACTATCACTGGTATTATATCATACTATCATCATTATGACATCCTTTTTTATACAAAATAGCTCAACGCTTTACCTTAATTTCACCGCATGGTGAGTCTAAACTAGGTGTCTATTTACTCATCGTTAGAAGGACGGACTGGGACTCTACAAAAATACTGCGCAGACTAATGGCTAATGGATCAGACTTTTACGAACTTTTGAGTAGCAAATGCCTAACCGAACTCTATCAACAAAACAAAAAGGCCAAATCAAACACTGACTCTTTGAGACACATTTACAGTTGATAACATCAATTTTGATGACTGCATTTAAGTGGGTCCGCCAGAGGAAGCTATTCCTAAGATAACGAAGTTGTAAGTATGGTGCAAAATTATCCAATGCTGAAATCGTGTCTAGAGTTGATCCGCTACACAGTATGTTAGTCGGTTAAACGCCGACTAGATCACGTGCCACAATTCTCGTGAACGCGCGCTAATGGAAAGTTCCGTTGTCGACCGGTCCTCGCTAGAGGCTGGAGGTCTATTATGTCCATATTACCTCAGATGATGGTATAAGCAGGGCATGTCAGACTCAGAGTCATATCTGGGACAATTTTAGTAGTATTCGACGGATTGGCGCCTAGAAACCGACCCAGTGCGAGTGGGACTTGCGCACCCAGGGTTTCCCTACCTTGATAGGTAACGTTATAATCGGCTGCATAACTCCACCGTTGGACATTAGCCACCCTCAAAGATAATTTTTGTTCATTTGATACCATTTGAGGAATAGCTCCAACCGTTTTATAATTGAGTGCATAAGAGTCAATTTCAATAAGAAAGCACTCAAATAACATATTGCATTTTATCACGCTATTACAAATATAACTTGCATAAAACAATGATAGTTAATGCCACACCTACCGATTCTGCTCTGATCTACCTAGAATGAGTTTGTTAGAGGTTATATGTTTGTTTTTTTAATTATTTATTAATAACCATTTTATATGTACTATTTGTTAAACTATTAGGAATGTATTTGACACAGATGCGAAACCGGGTCTGATTGGCGAACTCACTGGAATCAAGAGAATCCGTTAACGATCACTTTTTCGCATTAAAAATGCGTGTCAATGGCTTTTGGTGACTAAACTTTACTTAGGTACCATTAATATATATTTACATGTCGCAAAACTAGGTGATAGAACTCATACATGTTTTTTTTCTTTTTTATGTTGAAAAATGAAAATGAAAAATATATTTATTCCATAAACTTAAAATTATCCTGTTATACTTTACGCTGGAGCTTCCTGATAAGTATATAAATACCTGTAGTAGGAAGCCCCGCTCCTCCACATTAGACATCGATTATATATTTAAATTTATGAAAATTATATATATATATATATATTACTGTACATATTTTTAACTAAGTAGTAGGTATACAATATTAGTTATCTAGTTTTAATAATAGGTGTGAAGAAGTGTGTGTGTGTGTGTGTGTGTGTGTGTGTGTGTGTGTGTGTGTGTGTGTGTGTGTGTGTGTGTGTGTGTGTGTGTGTGTGTGTGTGTGTGTGTGTGTGTGTGTGTGTGTGTGTGTGTGTGTGTGTGTGTGTGTGTGTGTGTGCGTGCGTGCGTGCGTGCGTGCGTGCGTGCGTGCGTGCGTGCGTGCGTGCGTGCGTGCGTGCGTGCGTGCGTGCGTGCGTGCGTGCGTGCGTGCGTGCGTGCGTGCGTGCGTGCGTGCGTGCGTGCGTGCGTGCGTGCGTGCGTGCGTGCGTGCGTGCGTGCGTGCGTGCGTGCGTGCGTGCGTGCGTGCGTGCGTGCGTGCGTGCGTGCGTGCGTGCGTGCGTGCGTGCGTGCGTGCGTGCGTGCGTGTGTGTGTGTGTGTGACATGAACGTGCTATTATTATGTAGATTCGTTACAAACTAAGATACAAACTCTAAGAGGTATTCTGTTTCTGTATAATCCATAGGCTTAATCCAGGTTTGTACAGCGGTTTTACAATCATAGCAGGACAGAGGGTAAATATCCAATATTTTATTAACTTTATTGTATATACAGGGTGGTCCAAAATGTGACGTCCAAAAATTTTTTTTAGATTCCTTACACCTGGGTGTATCCGAAAATACCCCATGTATGTTCCGCGATTTTTTGTAGTTTAGAAGTTATGATTTTTTAAATGTATATTTCGAATTTTCTGCCGGAGCGACTTAAAATAATCGTAACTTGTTTAATAGTAAGGTTTTTTTATTTATTTTTTCTCGAAAGTGATCGTCTTGAATCACCCTTTCTACTTTATTATCAACTACACAACGTTATTCATTACAAGTTACCGAAAAAAGGGACGAAAGTAAAAATTTTAGGTTTGAGTTGAACGGAGCCAAATTTTCAAAAATTTCTTAATAATACAAAATTAATGTTTCATTGGTTCAAACTAATTTTAAAAACTCCAGCAGTTTGTCAGCTTACCAAATAATAAAAAAAAAGTTGTTCTTAATAGGCGATTTTACGACGAAATTGGCTTCAGAACTTAGTTAGGTGAGAATTCATAAAGAAAAAATTTTGTCAAAAAAAAATATTAAGCTTATTTTGTTTTCATTTTTATGGCCTACATTAGCAAGGCATCATCAAAAGCATTCAAATAATTTCAAATTGAACGATCAGTGACACATTAGAAAACATTTTATTTTAAAAAAGCTTAGTTTAGTTTTTATTAATACGGTTATTTTGGTTTATTTTTAGCATCAATAAAAGAAAACACAAATTAAGTTCAACTACTTTATTAAAGAAGATTTTCAAAATGACGCCCTTCAACTTCGATACACAATCGGCAACGTCTTAAAAAGTTATCTTTTAGTCTGCGGAAAGCGCTTGAATTTTGTCTGACTTTCGTCGCTGCTTCTCTCAATTTTCGTCTCAGTTCTTCTTCGGAGTTAGTTTGCTGAGCATAGACAACTTCTTTGTAGTAACCCCAAATAAAAAAATCTATTGGGTTCAAGTCCGGTGAACGTGCAGGCCATTCGATTGGGCCGCCACGCCCAATCCATCTGCCCGGGTATGTTTCATTAAGGTGCCCCCTCACTTGGCGTGCGTAATGGCAAGGAGCACCATCATTTTGGAATATCATGTGCCTTCTTGTTTCCAAGTTTACATCTTCCAGCAATTCAAAAAGGTTGTTCTGCAAAAAGTTTAGATATGTGTCTCCATCCAACCTAGACGGCAGCTCGAAAGGCCCAATCAGTTCTCCATTTACAATTCCCGACCACATGTTTACGCTGTATCGATGTTGAAAATTTGATGCTCTTGCAAGGTGTGGGTTTTCAATTTCCCAGCTGTGATAGTTATGGATATTAAATACTCCAGTGTTTTCAAAACGGGATTCATCGGTCCATAAGATCTTATTAAAAAAATCTGGGTCTTCCTGACACCTTTGTATCATTGTTTCGCAGAAAGCAACTCTTCTAGGGTAATCTGAAGCTTGTAGCTCCTGAACGCGCTGAATGTGGTAAGCGTGGTAGCCTTCTGAAAAAAGAAAAGGACTATTACTCACCACCTAGGCAGGAAGAAGTCTAATACCTGGCATTGTATCTGTGATTTATGTTTTGTGTAAATAAAAAACAAAACGACATACCATTTTTCAATATCCTTAGAACTGAGGTCCGTGGTATTCCAGTCCTTCTGGTTATTGCTCTGGAACTCGTAGAAGAGTCTCTTTCTACAGCTGCGATGACTTCATCTCTTCTGTCCGGATCTACTCTGGGTACTCCTTCGTGCCTTTGGCTACGACCGGGGATACGCCCGGCCATCAGCGTATTATGAGTATTAATAAATACCCTATGGTCCGGGTAATGGTCCAGTATTTCTCCTCGCCGGTCCAGTTGTTGACGATATAGCCTTGCGGCTAAATGACCGTTTCCTTTGGCCATACCATAGTAAAAGTGCATTTCTGCGTACTGGCTTAGACTAAAATTACTCATGTTGCCGTCAGTAACACAAGCACAAGTCAGTCGTAAGGCAAATCGGAGTCCGTAACACAAGCACAAGTCAGTCGTAAGGCAAATCGGAGTCCGTAACACAAGCACAAGTTAGTCGTAAGGCAAATCGGAGTCCAGTAACAAAGCGAAAGTAGGTTCAAAATATCGGTATCGGAAAGAAGCAACGTCAAGTAGTATCACACGCGATGGAAGTGAGTGAACGACTAGCGGACGGACGATACAGTGAGATGCTACGGAGAATGTATGGGGAGAGGGGGGAGAGGGAAGTGCAGGTAAAAAACCCCTAGCGCGCACGGCTGACTTTTGTGGCCAAGACAGTAGGTCTTTCTCTTTCGTACTTCTACGCAACCATAACAGTGCGAAAGAGAAAGACCTTACTGGCCTGGCGCCTTTTGAAACGTGTTATTTATTGCTTTGTGTCATTGTGTGTGATTGGCCTTGAAGTAGATTTTGGTTTAATTCTAGCTTTCATAATTTCATGTCTAAAAACAGAAAATGAAATGTGTCACTGATCGTTCAATTTGAGATTATTTGAATGCTTTTGATGCCTTGCTAATGTAGGCCATAAAAATGAAAAAAAAAATAAGCTTAAACATTTTTTACGACAACATTTTTTTTTTATGCATTCTCACCTAACTAAGTTCTGAAGCCAATTTCGTCGTAAAATCGCCTATTAAGAACAACTTTTTTATTATTATTTGGTAAGCTGACAAACTGCTGGAGTTTTTAAAATTAGTTTGAACCAATGAAACATTAATTTTGTATTATTAAGAAATTTTTGAAAATTTTGCTCCGTTCAACTCAAACCTAAAATTTTTACTTTCATCCCTTTTTTCGGTAACTTGTAATGAATAACGTTGTGTAGTTGATAATAAAGTAGAAAGGGTGATTCAAGACGATCACTTTCGAGAAAAAATAAATAAAAAAACCTTACTATTAAACAAGTTACGATTATTTTAAGTCGCTCCGGCAGAAAATTCGAAATATACATTTAAAAAATCATAACTTCTAAACTACAAAAAATCGCGGAACATACATGGGGTATTTTCGGATACACCCAGGTGTAAGGAATCTAAAAAAAATTTTTGGACGTCACATTTTGGACCACCCTGTATGTGAAGACTGCACTAAATGCTGTCTTTTCGCAAAAGTTGTACTACTATGAGTATTTGGCATGACATTACGGTTTCGCTTTCTATAGTATGTATCTGTGTTGAATGTCAGTGTTTTATGTGTTTTTAGTATAGTGTGAACAATATATAATTTTCTGACAGACAGTACATCACTCATAGCATAAAGCTTATTTGTAGGAAATCGGTATGGTTTGAAAAACATAGTTTTGAGTATCAAGCGCTGTGCTCTTTCTGCTTCAATAAATTTAGTTTTATTGGCTCCACCCCATATTTTTATACAGTAGGTTATTACGGATTGAGCTAGTGCAAGGTAAATTTTGGTTAGCAATGACTTATCGGCAACATGACGCAAAGTCTTGAACATCCACACTAGTTTCCTAGTCCTGCCTGAAATAAGTTCTATGTGGGAATGCCAGGAGAGTCGCTGATCAATCATAACTCCTAAATATTTCATCGATGAGAGCTTCTTTAGTACTGGGCAACTGCACGATAAGTTACCTGGGTTGTCACAGGAGTGAATTTTTAAGGCGAGATTGCTGTCTGGCTGAGTTCGATTAGAGATAGAAAAACAAACATAGTTTGTTTTTTCTTTGTTTAATGTTAGTAGATTATCCTCAAGCCAGATTATCAACAAGCCATGTTAGTTACCTCAGAACTGTGGACTGGGTGAACCGAATCGGATGATTCTTTTTTTATTTGAAATTGCTTCTCGTGCGGTTCAATTTCATTTTGGACAACGGTGTCTATGAGAAAACGATATAAATCTTAAATTTCATTTTGCACGTAGTCAAATAAATAGCCCATGCAATTTGTTCACTGTCTGGGTCAGCCAGACGTAATTTTTGTACCCAAAACAAATAATGCGACTTCTAACCCTACCCATACATTTGCAGTCGCGCAGTCTGGAGAAACACCTGCCAGCCTGAGATTATATATGTAATTATAAACATAATCGCACACTTTTGTCCTAGTTTTTGCGCGTGCGCCGCGATCACTCGATTCGCACGTGATAGATAAGGGTCAACGACTCGTGCGATGTTCAATGCCAGCAGTCCAGTCAGACTTTACTGCGGAAAAACTTTGGACCTGACGACTTTTTATAGGAAATTAGCGTGCTAGTTACATAATAGGTAGCCGGTATTAACATACATATGTACATACTTACGTCATTTATCGATTTGGCGAATACCATAGGCTCCATGATGTAGGGTATGCGCCAGCATACGCACACTGTCTCGTGTGTCTATGGGTTGGTTTGCTAAACGTCAGTGTCAATGACTGACGGTGTCACAAGAGCGGTGCGCGATTGTGGAAGTTTAATACTACTGAACACTGAGCCGAGCATTGCCGAGCCAGTAAAGTGTCAGAAAACGTCGAAGGTACCGATTCCTACACATGGGATAGTTTAGCTCATATGGTTTGGTTTGACGAGTTTAGTTCATCAATAGTGATACACTTAGTGATAAGGGTCTAATGATGAAGCCAGAAAGTAGGAACTGGAACCCTTCGAGTTTTGGGCTCATTTGTTTTGGTTCGACGAGTGCAACACGTTACAAACAGTGCAATAGGTATGACGACAAAAAATTATTCCTTTATTCGAGAGACCGTGTGAAAAGATAAATAGCCTTGTTAAATATTTTTCGATACGACTTATAGCTTTCCTAATATAACCCGTCGAAAAGTGATTCTAGTCACGCGGTGCAAAAACGCTCCATACAAATCTGTACCTAGGCGTGACGTCACGGCTAAGCATTGAAGTTGAAAATGTATGAAACTTTTAACAATATTTGAGTTAACAACGTAAAGTAACGTTGTTATGTGACCACTCCATTAATAAAAAGCTTCACAATGTAATTACAAACTAAAATGTAAAATAAAAAATTTAATTCGAGCAATTTTTTTTGAATTTTTGCGGGCTTTATACTCGTAAGCTGTAAAAGTCCAGAAAATTTTAAATAATAATACTAGATATTTTAAATTTTATCGGAGTTTTATAGTGCCCTTTATGGTTTAAAATACAATTTATCCCCAATCTGATTTGGTGTCATCTAGCCCATTGGTGATAAAGGTCTGATTATGGGATGTAGATACTAGATATGTAGTTGCGTCTTGTCCGGTCTCAGCTCCGCGGTCTGCCCGCTGTACTAACGAGGTCTTGTTGTTGTTTCAGCGATCTTACCGCCCGCTGCTGTCGTGCGCGCCGGTCGCGATGGTGAGCTGGGAGCGAGGCGCACACTCACAGGACATCACCAAGAATATACAGTTCATCTCCAACGACAAGCTCAAGCTAACCCCCGATCCAGGCACACTCAAGTTAGTACTGGCTATGTTTTTTACACACGACAAAATTATATTCACAGGAGGCGGTTGGTATAGTACTACAGGTCTAACGCATAACTGAGTCGGTTCCCGAGATGTGGGAGCGGTACTGGAGGGTGTGCTTACGGAACGTCAAACGACGCATTCTTGGCATGTACTACAGGTGGTCACCTAGGGGCGGGAGGGGGTTAAAAATGTTTAAAAATGGGTCGCGTAGAATGTGTATGTTCCCTTACTCACACATGCGCGTGTTTACAAACTTAATCCGTTCGATGTGTGCGAATATCACGACTTTTATGTGCCTGTGACTTTGGTGTGAATCTAGAATATTCGTAAAACTATATTTTGACTCGTAAACAATAATTGCCAATAACGCCATGTTCGCGATAGCAACATTAATTTCACTCATTGTGATCGTGAGTGGGTGACCGAGCACGTGCCTCGATCATGCCGAGTTTTGTCCTTGAACCACTCCGCGGCGCAGAATCTAATGGAACTTCATTTAGCGCTTGGCTACACTAGCCAGAACATGGCGTGATATATACTGAATAAATATCACATCGCAATCATACATGTAATTAGCTAAAAAGGCCTTCGTCCGCAAAGCGAACAATAAATAAAATCAGCAGGTAAAAAAGATTTTTTTCTCTACGGGCACACGTCGGACACTTCGAAAAAATGCCGTGATATCAGCACACATCGAACGATTGACGTTTGTATACACGCGCATGTGTGAGTAGTCCGTGCGCTCATTTTCTGCGCCAGGCGTCTGCATTAGTTCGTCTACGGATTTCGGAAGTAAAGACGCATACATTTCTGTAATTCTTAAACAAAATACATACTAATATTATAAATGCGAAAGTGAGATTGTTTGTTTGTCCTTAACGTCATACCGGAGAGTTGGGTTGACTTGAATTTTTATAAAGGGACAGTTGTTTAATTTACTTCAAAAATTGACATGCGAGTAAAACGGTTCGCTATCCGTAATTGTTAAAACCTAGCACGCCACACAAATCAGTTCAGACCGACCTCTTAAATGAGTCTTCGCCCGCGCGGTGCGCAGGCGCGCATTGTCCTGCCGCCCGCTCTTCTCTCGATCCCCTTTGTCGCCATACCCCCGCGCCCCTGTACCGCGCGGGCGAGGACTTATTTAAGCATCTATAACAGGAGTATTCATGTTCTGTCTAAATTGACTAACCGCCGATAAAAGTTTATTTACGTATCAGCCGGGAAAGAATACTACGATTGCAGTGTGACCACAATTCAATGATATACACAAATTATCTATTGTATCACTGAGATCTAAGGTCAATATTATGCATAAAAACACACTACCCTAGTTTTGTTCAGTTACACACACATGCAAGCACCTATGTAAATAGAGGTAAATAGACCGGCCGCTTCCTTACGAAATGGTCTGCCCTCAATCAATGGTCATTTGAATTGTAAATTATTTTAGTTTTCTAATCAAAGCGTTCGGAGTCAACACTACCAGCTGATGTATCATTACTAATTATTATTCTTGTGTTAATCCAAACCAGTTACTAGAGAGGTATCTCCTGGAATCGAACCCGACACTTCAGAATTAACTTTCCAAGATGTTGATTTAACCGCCTTCGTGGCTGCCCTTGCTATACTTATGTCCAAAATGAAGAATATCAAATATATAAAAAAATTCCGACTGTAATAATGTCAGACAGTTCATATTTATAAATCATAAAAATTAATAGTATTTTTCTAATCACGTTCACACGATACAAATGTGTCCAGACGTAGACGTGTTTGTGGATGAATTGGAGGGATTGGAGAGAATGTGTTTATTTTTTTGTGAGAATGCCTTTGACATATAAGTACATATGTACTATTTAGTATAAATATTAACGAATTGGTGTAACTGTAATGTTAATATTGTAAATAAATAATACATAAATGATAGCTCGCGACAACCCCGCGGGGTGTACAAACGTCACGTGGAGTGTCCGGGCTGTGGCCTAACCCCCGCGCCCCTGTACCGCGCAGGCGAGGACTCATTTACGCGGTCGGTTTACAGCACCTCATTAGTCTGAGGCTTCTGGGTGCGCATGCTTACAAGTGACACATCATTACAGGTATTGAAAGTGATACATATATCAGTGGATTGTAATGATGATGATTTGTTTGACAGATTGAACCATCACCTCTCTAGGCCGGTGTGCGTGATGATCAACTGGCTGCTGGCGCGACAGAAGCACGTGATGAAGTATGCCACGCTGTACCTTGAACAGGGCTTCGACGTGGTCTCCGTGTCCTGCACGCCGTGGCAGCTCATGTGGCCCATGAAGGGATCACAGGTTGGGGTTGTTTTTTATGTATAATCGGTTAGCACTTGACCATCATCTGATATTACAGGTCTAACACATAACTGAGTTCATTCCTGAGGCATGGGCCTGAGCCGGACTAAAATTATGCGTCGTTTGACGTTCCGTAAACACACCCTCCCGTACCGCGCCCATACCTCAGGAATAGACTCATTTATGCGTTAGATCTGAAAGTGACGATATCAAGCTTGTGGTTAGGAAGCGCGTTATTCCAGACAGCATCAGCGGAATGCAGACTTTAGTAACCTGGTGGTAGCTAGCCAGGCGGACACAGACGCCTCCCATCAACCAAACGAATACCGAGAGGTAGCCTCCGAGGGCTCGAACTCGGAACCTACGTTTATTACAGTATTTGAAGTTATTGATGACGCCATGACAGTCGTCATGGCTAGGTTTCGAATACCCTTTGTTCTATCCCTTTCTACCAGTCAACCAAAAGAACGGTCAAATAGAAGAACGGCAGACTGTATATACTGTGGATAGTCCAACAGCTCGCAACAAGTGTTTCGCTTTCACATTTATCACGGGTACAGCTAAAATATCGAATGCACTGCCGATTTCCGTGTACCCCGAAAACTACAACTTGGAAATCTTCAAAAGAAGAGTAAATAGGCTAGATCTGACTACTTATTTAGTTAATTAATTATTGAATAGTTATAAAAACATTAGCGGTGCACGGTTATTCAACAGAAAGATATGCAATGTCTTGGCAATGTCGCGGGTAACTCCAGCTAGTATATCGCTATTAATAACGTTATTCTTAGTTTTCATAGTTCATAGCTTTCATAGTTTATTTCGTCTATAACAAAAAATGTATGTGACATTCTTATATCTAACATAAAATAAGATAAGAATGTCAATTTTTTACAAAATAATATATCAAAACACACAAAAAAAAGATTAAAATATTCTCATATTTAAATACAAACAATGGGAGCCAACAAAAGTCGTGTCACTTTGTTTTGTCGGATACAAATTCATCTAAACTGTAGTAACACTTCTCCAACAATAGACGCCGGAGTCCCGATTTGGAGAGCGTGTGACTCTCTATACTTGTCATATCTACTGAGAGCTGATTGAACAGACGCACAGCTTGGAACTGCGCGCAGTGGTGCGACACATTTAATGTCGGGCAGTTTTTATGTTTCAAATTTTTATTGCGAGTCATATGTCTATGTAATTTGTCCTCGTTTGTTTCAAACATACTCATATTTTTATGAAGCCCACATAGCAGGACCATTAGATATAGACTGGGAACTGTTAGATTTTGGAAGCGATATTTCAGTTATTAAATAACGTTTTGTCACCTATAACGTTACAGAAGGTGTAGATTATAACGTTATGATTTTATAACGCTATTTTAAGCTCTCTCACCCGAAAAATAAAGTTACCGCAATGTGCGTTCTCAGCTGGTTGCTGGGGATCTGATCAAGTTCCTGACATCTAACGAGAACGATCAGGCGCTGGTCATCCACGGGTTCTCTGTCGGAGGGTACATCATGGGCGAGGTCTGCGCGCAGGTCTTGAAGAACCCTCAACTGTGAGTACAATCACCTACACACATTTTTACATGTTTTATGGGTTTGCTTTTGGCCTTCATCTCATCTGATGGTGCGCGTGCGCACCCAGAATCCTCAATCTAATGAGGCGCCGGCTCTGCTACCTTTCATACCGGAACACAACAGTGCTATTATTGTGGTAGCTAGCCAAGTGGATATAGAAGATGCTCTACTCCCACCGGGAATCAAACCCGCGACCTCCAAAATGTAGCTGTTAGGCCATGGAGGCGATTAAATGACTAAAATAACGTTCAGGTCATCCCGAAGGTCTTCTAAAAGATGACTAAGTGAAAAAATCCTGAGATAAACACCTTTATAAATGTAATCTAAATGCTTATCACCAGTCCGTCTGCCAAGCCAGGTGATTTTGTCAAAGCCCCTCATGGAAAGTCCATCATAGTTTATAGAAGTCTCACGGTTAGCAGGGCATTTGTGCAGACAATGATGATGAGGATCTATGTGAGTAATGTGCGTGTCAAAAAGCCATAGAAGCTCAGTTGGGTAGAGGGTCAGTCCTTGAACAATCGAGGTCTGGGTTCGATCCTGGCTCGTACCAATGAGTTCCAATTTGTTATTTAGAATTTATGTACGAATGATAAAAATCATTACCATTGGCTTTTCGGCAAAGAAAAACATCGTGAGGAAACCTGCACACTTCTGAGAAGAAATTCAAAGGTGTGTGTGAAGTCTACCAATCCGCACTGTGCCCGCGTAGTGCACTATGGCCCATACACTCTCTGTAGGAGAGAGACATATATATATATATAGGCTGTTGATGATGAATGTGTGTGTATGTGGTGTTGTCAGGCACCAACCAACGCTGGACCGGGTGGCTGCACAGATCTGGGACTCTGCGGCCGACATTACCGAGATAACGGTTGGCGTGCCGGCCGCCGTCTTCCCCAAGAACAAGATCATGCAGAAGACGCTACAGACATACATGGAGTGAGTCGATCAACTTGTTCATTTGATACTATAGACCCGCCCTTTCTTCGCGCGGGTCGAATGTTCTCATGTCACGGAAATTGACTTCTAGACGGCGTATCAAGTTTTTGTGAAGACCTCAATCGAAAAATCCTCATTGACATTGAAAATGACAACTGAATGAACCCGGGCCCGGATTTTGGAATTTTTATAAAAACAACTATATTTTTGACACTATGATGTAGCTTGTGAGGCTTAAAAAGTATTAGACTAAAATCTGGAAATATAATTATTATTAGGGTACTCGTACATTTAAATTGGGATGTATTTGTTTCCTCTAGTGGGGGTAGGTGGGGGTTGTCGTTGGATAGATTTGTAGTACACAGTTTTCTCCGAAATCACTTTCCAGATAATTCTGAAACAACTTTTCCAGGTTCCGTGGATCTAAATCTTGAAATAATTTTTGAATTACATTAATTTAAAATCTTTGCAATGCTATCAATTTTGAGCATAGCTCGCTGACTGACTAAAAATGACGTAAAAAATAATTAAATCAATCAAATAATACGTATCATATCGGAAAAGACGCGACGGATTCATTAATGGTAGTTAGATATACAGTTAAAAGGATATATATTAAACACGCATGGCCACAGGCCACTTTTAGAAAATTTGAATATGGAACACAATAAGATATCGTTACAGACCTCTTAATCGGAGCAATCGGATAACAAGGGGCCCTATCCGACTATCCAATGAACACGTCACAAACGCAGAAGTAGATACAATTCTCACGTCAATATTATCAGAATTACATTAAATATAAAATCGCACGTGCGCTACTAATTCTCAAGTTATAAATCATCGTGCGATAAATAAAAACGTCCTAGCAAAAACCTACGAAGTAAATGTGGCTGACAAAGTTATCTGCTAGTTCTTATCTAATACACGCTCATACAAGTCACGCTTTATTAATTTGGGCTGGAACCCTATATTGCTTCATTACAACAATACTTGGACTGTTCTTGTCAAGAGAACGATTGGTGCACCTCTAAGTGTTAGCTATTAGTATTTTCACAGCTGTTTGTATTTTCAACGTACTTCAAAAGAGGTGCAGTTGCTGAATTCGATTGTATGTTGTTGTCAGTGTCTCCATGTCTTCGACATTTGTGAACCGACTTTTACTAATTCTTTTTTATTGAATAGTCATCTTAAGGGAAGTCACATTCAAATTTGAAATAAAATAAACCTTTAAAAGTAAATAAAATTATTGAATAAATTCAGTTGATTAAATAGTACCCGTTTTCCTGATAGAATAATATTGTATTATTGTGTATTACACTTTTTTTTTATTGTAGGAACTTCTATAACTTGCATATCATTCAATTCAATATTACTTTCTAACCGGCCAGCACGTTCTCCGGGTACGCTGATCGGTTGCCTGCTGACCAGGCGTGTTTGACGGTGCGGGTACACAGATGTGTCTCGATCGGTACATTTTGTATAGTATTCTTGCCTTCCGGACACCGGATGATCTGGGTAGATCAGAACAGAAAAGACAGGTGTGTCCAAAGGTGTATCACCACGCTTAAGGTGATAATGTCGCCATAGATTTGTCTTGTCTGACATCCTCGGTGAGTTCCACAACCTAACTCTTCGCGCGGTAAAAGAGTCAGTGTAGAAGCTGGTGCGATGGGAATGAAATAATATATTGGAATACGCGCCAGTTCAGGAAACGTGTCCTCTTTAAATGCATCCATTACCAATTTGACCTACAAATGACATGAATTAAACCAACTCCAATGATTGCGATAACAACTGTAAACGGTCAATGTGCGTTGCGATGTTCGAAATATTTGTTTCGGGGCATTAAGATCATCACATCAATTGAACACAAAAATTTTGAAGTGGTAACTTCTTATGGGAGGGTAAACCGCTTCGTTACGTAACGTGTTACGGCGACAGTCAATCACTCCCTTTCTCACGCATACGCAGGCACCTCCTCTCTCACTCTAACCCACAGCGCTAGCCGTATCACTTCTGTCGCACGACACGAGACGCACACGTTTTGTTTATCTGCTTTCAAAGACTTCGCTTTCTATTTCATTTATTTATTTGGTGTCTAGACTCCATTAATTAAGTTCGGATTGGATTATACCAACCTTATCAATATTATAAATGCGAAATTGAGTTTGTTTGTTTATCCTTGTTGTACGTTGTAAGGTAGAGTCAGAATGACTTGATTTTTTTTATATAGGGATAGTATAAGGGTCGTCTATACGGAATAGAACGAGAGGGTCTGGCTGACAGTCTACCACCCCCCTTTATCTGCGCTGCGCCCCGATGCACCATATGCGGAATTCTTTGCCAGCTGTACTTGAACTTATAAAGTTTCTAGACTTGCAATCTTCATATTGTAATCTTAATAACCTACATACTATTATCTTTTGATTAATATTGATCGATATGTCGATTGTTTATGGAGTATTAAATCGTAAATCAATTGTAGCTTAAAAATGGATGACGGAGACTTTATGGTAGATAATATTGTCGATTCTGTTTGTAACTGACAAAATAATATTAACATTGAATGTTTCTGCTTTAATATGTTTACTTTGTTTATTTATACATCAGGTGAGACTGAGGTCAAACGTTGGTGTATCTTTTATATAAAAATACAATAAATATGTTTAACTTTTTGACCTTGATGCCAACCATTGGTGTCGTCCTCAAATTACATCTATTAGACCGATACTTTAACGACGAGGGTACACTTAAAATAACCTGTTTTTTGAGCACATTTGAAAATTTATTTTGTAGAATATCTACTAGAGGCACTTATCGTCTGTGTTCGGAGTTGAGACTGTCTCTTCTGCTTGAGTAACAATATCAATTGGGCCAATCTAGACCACGCCAGGACCTTAGTCACGTGCAGTGTGCAGGCGGGGAGTCCCACCTGTCCCCCAGTACATTCAGGATGATGTTTGTGCTCCCTCGACGGAGGCGCAGTGTTTCCTAATGATGAGTGAGAGTGTTTGATAATGAATGATTACATGAAAGCCATCCGTCTGCCCCTCCGCCAACATTGTCGATGCACTGCAATATCGCGGGAGCACAAACGGGACACGTTATTACAAATGCATTCAAATACTTAATCAAAACTAAAATCTAAACCCAAAAAAGCTCGTCCACTTGTGTTTATGTTTTATTGGGATGTTTCCTTATCACCAGATACCACATGAAGACGTTTAACGAGGCAGCGACCCGCCACTACATACGCTCGTCGCAGCTGTTCCACACGACGCTGTGCCGGGCGCCCGCGCTGTTCCTGCTCTCCAAGAGCGACCCCGTCGGCGCAGAGAAGAGCAACAGGAGTGTACATGACAGCTGGGTCAAGATGGGTGTCAAGGTAGTTCTACCGAGTACATAACGAAACGTGGTTGAAAGTACTTTTAGACACGCTAGAAAAAAATATTTTGCACATAACATTCCATACTATTATAAATGCGAAAGTGTTGTTTGTCCTTCCTTCTCGTCGTAGCGGAAGGTCGGAGAGTCTACATAAATGACAAAATATTTTAGTAACGTATAATGGTAAATGGAACCAGCTATGCTCGGAATTTCTACGTGATAAAATCCGGAAGGAGGAAATCCGTAGACGAACTAAAATCACCTACGTAGCTCGACGAGTCAGTTAGCTGGGGAGGTTAGCAATGGGGAGTAAAAGTTCTCTAGTGTCGACCACCGATAATCGTGTACTAGGCCGTCCCCCTACTAGATGGACCAACGGCCTTGTGAATGTCGCAGGAAGTCGCTGGATGCAGGTGACTCGGGACCGTTCATTGTGACATACCATGAAGGAGGCCTGTGTCCAGCGGTGGACGCTTCCCGGTAATGATTTTTGATGACTGATTTAATGATTCCTCCCGCGCAGTGTCAATGGAAGTGCTGGGACAAGTCGCCCCACGTTCAACATTACATCCACCACCCCAAGGAGTATCTGGCAGCCCTCTACAACCACCTAGACGCTAATGGACTCGTCTCCCAGCCGGAGAAGATGAAGATGAGGCTATAATATTGTCCCGACTTTTTGGTTCTAGATTAAGAGTGTAAGGCGTCGTCCGGTCAGATGAAAAGGTCGCACGATTCGTTCGTAAGAACACACGATTAAACACTAATTTATTACAGTGTCCTAATGATTGATTGATTTAATCGCAACTTATGATCTTGTGCCCGTTTTTCAGTGAGGAGTTTTCATGACAGCTATTAAAAAAGTAAAAAGTATATTTTGGGCTCGATAGATGGCGCTGACCTTTGACAATTGTCAGTTGGTGTTTAGTAGCGCCATCTAGTGGTTGACATGACCCTTCATTAGGATAACGCAAAAGAAAGTTGTGTAGCGTGTGATTTATAAATAATGTTGGGACTGAAAACAGTATAGTACCGAAACTTAAACCAAATAATTAACGTGTTTAAAAAGAACTAGAAACCGACTTCAACTGATCTAAAAGTCTACAGCAAATTTAAGACATATGTTTTTCTCATGGACGTCATTGTTAGAACTGCACCAGCTTTCAAATAAAAAAGAGTCATCAAAATCGGTTCACCCAGTCGAAAGTTCTGAGGTAACAAACATTTAAAAAAAACATACAGCGGAATTGAGAATCTTTAAAGTTGGTTAAAAATTCGCCATAAACGATGTATGCCTGTGTGACGTGACAGCCAACTACTACGTGTTTTTACAATTCTCACAAGTCCTTTTTTTTAAATTATTGATATAAAGATTCACTGTAATTTCAATTATTTTTTCAATTACAGAGGTATCGGTTTTTCGGGTGAAATGACACACTCAACTTTCTCAACAACAGGTTAAGTCCACTGTTTAAAACTTGTAAAATATATGTCTCGTCAGAAAAATCAAAACATCTTGCAAGTTCATGTTTTGTAAGGATTATCAGAAAAATGTGTATATTTAGCAATATATGTCAAACGTCGTTTAATAGTGAATAATATGAGGTTTTCAAATTCTTATGTTCTAAATTCAAATACAGTTTTCATAAGTTTTTCTGTCTTCATTTTTTAATATCTGATTATTGTATTTTTTCCGATACTTTAACCTTCAAATGCAACCTGAAGCAGCTTATTTGTCTTACCAGTTAAGCTACCCAGTGTCGTCGGTATTCAGTTTTGGCAGTAAAGGTACTTACTAGATGAGAAATACTGTACACTTTTCACTGTTGAAAATAGGCTAGACGACGCCAAATCAGATTGGGGTTAAATTGTATTTTAAACCTTAAAGGGCACTATAAAACTCCGATAAAATTTAAAATATCTAATATTATTTAATTTTTTACTTGACTTTTGCCTGCAAAGCCCGCAAATCTAAAAAAAACTTGCTCGAATTAAATCTTTTATTTTACATTTTGATTTTTAATTACACTGTAAAGATTTTTTTGTAAGGGCGTGGTCACATAAAAACGTTATTTTACGAGATAACTCAAATATTGTTAAAAGTTTCATACATTTTCAACTTCAATGCGGTGACGTGACGTCACGCCTATGTACCGATTTGTATGGAGCGTTTTTGCACCACGTGACTAGAATCACTTTTCGACGTAATTATTAGGAAAACTATAAGTCGTATCGAAAAATCTTTAACAAGGCTATTTATCTTTTCACACGGTCTCTCGAATGAGGGAATAATATTTTTTTAGTCGTCATCCCTATTATAAGATTGGTTTGGGGTGGGTCGATTTATTTACACACACAATGATAGCTCGGCGAGTTAATAAACTGAAGTGGCATTGGGCAGGCCACATCGCTTTAAGAACAAATAACGATAGGAAGTAATAGTTTTCGAGTAGCGACCACGTACCGGAAAACGTGTACTGGGCCGTTCCCCTACCAGTTGGACTGGGGTCATGGGGGAGTAATATGTCCAACCGTGAACATTTCCTGGTTGATGATGATGATTTACTGATAACGTTTTCAAATTCGTTATTTTCATATCCTAGCTATAGTTTTGGTATACCCGCCTTCGACTTTTATACTTTGTATGTAAACTGTATGTGTATACAATAAGACGAGAATATACTTTTTATTATATTTCAAAATTACGAAATTAATAGCAGATTCTAATTTATTTTATTAACTGGTTAATTTTCAGTGTATTAATAATACAAGCTAAGTATAACAAAAAGTATTTAAATCGGCATGTGTTAGATACAATAGCCGGCAAATTACTTGAAGCAATGACCTTGACTTAACAGAAACGATTGTCGATGAATGATTGGTCGACAAGTCGCCTTCAGTCACCCGCAATGCGCCCCGATTTCCTTCGCTGATTTCCGTTCAAGTTATTTGCGGGTTATCGTACATAATTTTGACATCTGTTATGTCTATTTCGGAATCGACATCCTTTTTAATTTTGAAATAATAAAAGGATACCTTGTGTTAGGATAAATAAAAATTGATAATCAGGGTAAGGCTTCTTAATTGAATTATTGAAATTAAACTACCTCCGTGGCCTATTGGATTCGCAATCCAGAGGTCCCGGGTTCGATTCTCAGTGGAAGAATCTGTCGGTACTCGGTTTGGTTGGTGGTAAGACATTTTCTATGACCGCCTGGTTAGCTGCCACCATACTACCCAAGTCTGATGCCAAACGGCAGTGTTAATAGCACTGTTGTGTTCCGGTATGAAAGGTAGCAGAGCCAGCTTCATCAGCTGAGACTTACCATTAGGTGAGACGAAGGCCAAGTGCAAACCCAATGTAGTTGGATAGTACGTTTTTGTAAATGTTGCTGATTCTTTATTATACAATTATTTCAGCACCGTTGTCACCTTATTACAATTTACATGACCTTAAATAGTAAAATGATATTCTTATACACGCTACTATTAGCCTAAAAATTTAGATGTAATAAAACAGTCTTTTTATTGTTAACAAAAAAAACTAAATGAACTTGAAAATATTGGCCAAGACTGTATAGAATAAGTTTAGCATGGTATTTAAATGTGGATGTAAAAGTTACTCATACAAAGCGAGCGAATTGAAATTATCGGGTCCCGCCATGCATTGTGAAGACGCCATTTTGAATATTGTAATGTTGGCGCCCGACGCGGGACTTCTGTAATGACTTGTACATTGTAACCATGTCTTATAAGTTAAATTTTAAGAATAACTACTGCAATTTTAGTAAAAGTATTAGTGTTTTTTATGCAATAAATTGTTGATATAATAATTTAATTTTTTACGTATTTCTCCCTGTAAACCTATGTCGCATTCTGGGTGTTTAACCTTCCATTTTGGTAGGTACATGGTTCCGTGTTTGATTTTGCAAACATTTGATTGCTTAAAGCATAGATTCCCAACGGGGGCGGTACTTCCCCCTAGTGGGCGCTGGAGCTTTCCGTGGTGGTTGATCGTGGTGCATGTTAGCGGGTTCAAAAGCAAATGGAGAGCGCTATGACACAATTTTGTTCTAGCAATTTGTTAAGGGGTCGGTAGTCCATAAAATATTGGGAATCTATGACTTAAAGGATAGTTAATGCGATACCTTAAGATGGAAACAATTTTCAAAACTTAACCGTACTTTATTGATCAATAAATATTTACAATAACGTATTGATATAACGATGATTTAAAAGACGCTTTTGTCCTTCGGTCTTCTCCTTTTATTGCCACTCTTGTTGACCTTCTGTTTGGGTAACTTGATCCTCTCACGGGCGGCCATCTTGAATCTCATAGCTCTTTGTCCCTTCTTATCCGCTTTAACAGTTTTCCTATGGACTTCCGCTTGTGTCTTCAACTTGTGGTTGCTTCTAATTTTATGCTGACTGCCCTGTTTGGCCGTCAAACCCGTATATTCGTCAATTTCTTCATCTCTTGGCCTTCTAACAAACTGTCCTACCTCATTCCCATTAGAATTGATTTTTTTCCTATCGAATCTACCACCCTGGTTTTTATTTCGATTTTCGTTATCAAATCTTCCCTTTTTAACGTAACTCTCGTCTGGAGGCACATGCGACTTCCGTTTTCTGTTTCTCTTGTCGCCATTTTCAGATGTTTCTTCCCTCTTAGCCATTGGGTTGTTCTCTATTGATTTTTGGAGACGTTTCTTTCTTGCGTTGAGGGCCGTTCGATCTTCTATAGAGAACGACACGATCGGTCTCTGAAATTACAAAAAAAGACCATATAATTATTTCGAATCGTGGTGTCTGTAAAAGATTGAAAGAAATACATTTCTTTAGAAACATTTTTCAAATCATAGTAACTTTTTCTTGTTAGAGATTTTATCTTTAGTAGTGGATAAAGACTGATAACCTGCATTTGACATATTGGACGACACACCTTATTTCAGTAAGTCAGCTTTCAATTTACACATTGTCTTTGAGTATAATACAAATATATGAACTCATCAATTTCCCCTTCATGTTTTAAATCAAGTTGTTGAGGACCAGAAGTGACATAGCTCTCAGGATTATGTACCATATCCGTACTTATATAAAAAAGTGAGTCGCTGTATAGTTCCCGGCACAACTTGAAAAATGACCTTGGCTGCGCAGTAAACGATTTTCTTGTCTCTTTGGCGGGGCGCGGGAGGAGAATGTCATTTCGACCGCATTGAGGCGCGTGATTGGCCGAACAGTCACCCCACGCGCCCGTCTCGTCACCGAATGTGCGAACTCAGCCCCACTATGCCCATTTTTGTTTAAGTTGTATGCCGATAACTATAACAGAGATTCAATGACTTGGTTTTTTATATAGAGATAATTTAAGGGTCGGAATAGGACACAGGTAACCTTTTATCCCGATAAAGATTAATTTTTTTATTATAACAGTACTACGAGGGGCATACCGAAATGATCGGGAATATAAAACAATACATACAGGAAATAACTAAATTTATTTTTATTGCTTTTCGAAGTATTCTCCGTTGCAGTTAATGCACTTTTGCATTCGTTCGAACCAATTATTATAGCAGCAATTCCAGTCCGAAGTTGACATGGTCAAAATCGTCGATTTGTATGCTTCCACTGCTTCTTCTGGACCTTGAAACCGCTGACCACGCAATAAATCTTTGATTCTAGGGAATGTAAAGTAATCATTGGGACTCAGATCAGGGCTGTATGGAGGATGATCCATTAATTCAACGTTTTCCTGCTTCAAAAACTCGCTTGTTTTCTGAGCGGTGTGAGAGCTCGCATTATCGTGATGGAGGATTATGCGTCGTTTCGGGTTACCTCTACGGAGTTCGGATATCATCTGTGGCAAACAAACCGTTGTATACCAATCAGCGGTAACCGTTCTCCGTTCCTCTAAGGGAACTGTGACTACATGTCCTGTTTTCGCGACAAACGAAGCGACCATTTTCTTCGATACGCTGCGAGAGCGGACAACTTTTGTTGGCTTGATCTCACCTGCGAAGACCCAGACAGCCGACTGATGCTTTCTTTCTGGCTCATATGAATAGATCCATGATTCATCACCAGAGACAATGTTATAAACTGCTTTTGACTTTCCTCCGTTGAAGCGTTGCAGAGTAGACCGGCACCAATTGACACGAGCCGCCTTTTGCTCTTCGGACAAATTATGGGGCACCCAGCGGGAAACTAGCTTTCTCACTCCCAGTTCACCATGTAAAACAGTTTGTATCGCAGTCATACCTATCCCTAAAGTAGCCCGAATCTGCTCATATGTAATATGTCGGTCATCCTGTATCATTCGGCGCACAACAGCGACATTTTCTGGTGTAACCGCTGTTTTTGGCCGGCCTGTGGAAGGTACGGTGCCAAGAGAAGCACGTCCACGCCGGAATTCAGAATACCAGCGATATATTGTCGTCTGGCTAGGCGCTTCACTCTTGAATATAGATATAAGCTCAGCGAGACATTGTCCCTGAGATAATCCTCGTCGAAAGTTGTAAAAAATTATGGCACGGAAACTTTCTCTTGTAAGCTCCATTTTTTTATCGACCTATCAATTTCAAACTGATATTGTTCTTTAAAAAAAATTTTTTTTTAATTCTGTCAATTGTATTCGATTTTCAACTAACCAGTGTTTATTCATCAAAAAGAGTTTTTAATCTAATTAAATCGAAAGTACTCGATTACCGATCTTTTCGGTATGCCCCTCGTATAAACAACTCAGTATGCAGAAAGAGATAGACAGATACACTTTAGATAGAGTATGATACAGATGTGTGTTGTACTGACATTGTTTGCGTCGAATACTTCCGGGTTGTTGTTGAGTTTCCTGAGGCAGGCCAGGGCGTCTTCATGCCGCATGAACATCACGAAACCGTAGCCTTTAGAGCTGAAAAATTTAAATTCAAATTATGTAATAACACGGCGGCAAAAAATTCATGTTGATATTGATTTTTACTTTTACTAGTTCTAATATTAAACAAAATATTTATCTGAGCTAAATAAATAAAAATAATAAAATGAATGTCCGAATGAACATCATGCACTTAAAATTCTTGTTTAATTCAAATTTAAGAATGAAAACAATTATTTTTCTTTGATAAGGCATTAACCAAGAAGGTAACTAGAATTTTGTTTAGAAGAGATAAAATTTCCCTTTCAAAATTTAATAGATTGACCCTCATTTCTAACATTTTTAATATTTATTAATAATAGGGTCAAGGACGAGCAAAGTACCATCCTTCAACCTATCATCACCTGAGTACTACAAGATGATATTTTAACGTTTCCAGAACGCACCCCGCGCATCTCTATTTCAACTTCAACTTCAGAATTATGGCTTCATCATGGAGGTGATGGTACTGCCAGTGTCAAGTAAAGAGACTGTACAATGTTAAAAAGGAATTAACAGAAAAAAGGAACAGGAAAATATATGGGAAAAGGACTGGTTAGGTGGTGGAAACTGTGAAACGACATACTTATATGAAAAATAAACATAATACAATACCCTATTACCCAATACAGTATTAGAACAAAAATATCATACTTACAACAAAAGCAACATAAATAGTCACAAACCATAATATATGTATACAAAAAACTAACAAAATTTTAATATCATTAAGCGTTATAAATTTACACAGATTATATACAAATGGGGTATTAACTAGAGTTAGTAAATAATTGATATTGACGGGACGAGGAACTTCTGGGGGAAGGTTCTCGTAGAGCGGAACAGATAGATTAGGACAGTTTAAAAACAGGTGATCTAAGGTTCCCTCCTCAAGTCCGCACTCACAAATCGAGTGATCTCGAATCCTTAACTTAGCAAGAAAAGCAGGTGAACAGACGTGCCCCAGACGCATACGAATAATAGTAGATGTTACCAATTTACTTAACTTCCGAAACTTCCAAAACCAAGGTTTGGAAGGAATATCCGATTGAATGGACCCATAGAGTTTACCCTTAAAGTGTCTAGAAATTTGCCACTTGTTATTCCAAGAGTCTCTCATATCAGAATAGGCGGAGGTTCGCAAGTCCCGAGGAAAGCCCCTATAGTGTACGTCACACCCAGTGTGAATTGCTTCTTTCGCCCACATATCGACAGTCTCGTTTCCCATGATCCCACTATGACTCGGAATCCAGGCAAGAACAACCTGAATTCCCAGAGATTCACAGTTGCGTAGAAGATCCTTAATTTTTAAACTAAAATAAAAGTTTTCCCGAGAATGGAAAGGACGCTTTAAAACATCTTGCAGACAACTCAAAGCATCAGAAAATATAATTGACTTGTTAATATTATGGGATAGTACATACGAGACAGCTTCATACAAAGCTAAAACCTCACCAGAAAATACAGAGGTACAAGGCGGACATTTGTAATTCAGAGTAATTTTATATTTAGGTATCCAGACAGCAGCACCAACATCGATCCCATCAGAAGATTTAGATGCGTCTGTAAAAATGGGAAGAAAATCAGAAAAGTTTTTATTAAGGTTTCTATTAAATATAATATCAGCAACAGGGGAAGATTTTTCAACACCAAAATTTAAAATAACATGAGGTTCATATATAAGAGTATCAAACTGAAATTCAAATAGTGGGTTTCTATATGTTTGGAAAATTGGGAAAGGTATATTAGTAAATTTTCTGAAGCTCTTTACGAGACACGGAAGATGTTTATTACTCCAGTAACTAGAAGAAGAAGAAGAAAGAATAGAGTCCAATACACGCAAAAGGGGATGCTCAGAATACTGTAACACATTGTAAAAAAATCTGTCTGCAAGAAATTGTCTACGAAGAAACAAAGGAGGCTCTACACATTCTACTTGCATGGCGTTGATAGGAGAAGACTTCATAGCACCAGAAATAATACGAAGAGCTTTGGCTTGAATTTTATCAAGTCTTAAAAGGGCAAGCTTACTACATGGTTCCAACAGAAAGGAGCCATAATCAATGTGACTGCGAATGATTGCATTATACAGAAGCTTTTGTGAGTATGGATGAGACCCCCATCGAACACCGGATAAAGACCGAAGAATGTTAAGATTCTTTTCACACTTTTGAATCACATAATTTAAATGTTGGATCCCATTTAATTTAGAATCAAGGAAAACTCCTAAGAATTTTACATGATTCTGAACAGAGAGCAATTGGCCATCTACAGTAAGGTCTAAGTCTGGCAACTGCCTTTTGCGGGAGAATACAACTGCACTGCATTTTGCAATAGATAACGAAAGACCGTGAACAGTGAGCCAGTCGCTTAAATAGTAAAGGGCTGAATTTAAGCGTGACGTTACATCCGAAAGAGATTTTGAAGAGGCATACAACGCAATATCATCAGCATATTGTAGAATGTCACAGAAACAGTTTACAGAAGTATCTAGATCTGCAGTATAAACATTATAAAGAAGAGGACTGAGCACAGACCCCTGAGGTAAACCCTTGTACACAACCCTAGGATCAAGAAAAGAGCCATCAAATCGGACATGAATGGCGCGAGCCATAAACATATTACAAATGACGTTAACTAACCGAACAGGAATGCTGAAACGAAGTAATTTTTGTCTAAGTACAGGAAGAAGGACATTGTCATATGCAGACGAAATGTCAAGAAAAACCCCAACTAGAAACTCATTACGAGAGAATGCTAAACGGACTTCTGATGTGAAAATGCCTAAACTATCCATACAACCCATTCCTTTTCTAAAACCAAACTGACTTCTAGGAAGTATTCCTTTATTTTCAAGGAACCACTCTAAACGATTTTTGATAAGATGTTCCATGATTTTGGCCATGACCGAAGAAAGAGCGATGGGTCTGTATGAAGAAGCATCAGAAGGATCCTTTCCAGGTTTGAGAATTGGAATAATGACTTGTGTTCTCCAGATATTAGGCACTTGTCCAGAAACTAAAATAAGGTTAAATATGTTAAGGAGGTATAATTTCGTTTGTTTTGAAGATTTTGTGATAAAAGAGTAGGGAATACCATCAAGACCAGGAGAAGAATCACGGAGATGGTCGAGAGCACACAACAACTCAGAAAACGAGAACAGGTCATTCATGATCCCACTCGAAGAAGAAAATGAAGAACAGCAATAGAAGTCAGGTAGACTATCCTGAGAAGGGACAAATGGGGGAGCTAATTTTTTCAAAAAATCGTCAATCCAACATGAGGAGTTTGCGAGTAAATTATCACCGCAGA
This sequence comes from Carcina quercana, assembly GCA_910589575.2. NCBI lineage: Eukaryota > Metazoa > Arthropoda > Insecta > Lepidoptera > Depressariidae > Carcina > Carcina quercana. The sequence continues at coordinate 3,071,566 of OU342446.1, read as the reverse complement.
AAGATCTCCGAAAAGCTTTAATTTTCTTCCACACTAGAGATGCTGGGGTGCGGGGAGATAAGGATTCGCAATAGGACCGCCATCCTAGAAACTTTTTTTTTGCCAAACGTCTTTTAGTACGTGCGCCTACTCTTTGAAAATGAATGTATTTGTCTAATGATGATAGATCAGATGAGAAATCATCCTCAGACTCTGTACGTTGGCGAACGCTTTCAGAACACTCAGAATCCCACCAAGGAGGAGGAGGAATTTTATTACCAGAAGGATTTTTCTTAGGGATAGACTCATCTGCAGCAGCAAGCAAGGCAGCAACAAATGAGTCATATACGGTAAGAAAATTATGAGAGTCAGAGCATGGAAGAGATGCAATCTTAGAGGTAGCCACAAGAGAAAACTTATCCCAGTCCGCAGAGGAAAGTCTATATTTTAAAAGAGGAGGAGGAGAGGGAGGAGGTTTGAAGGAACTACACATAGTAGTTAAAATAGGGAAATGATCACTGCCATATGAGTTACGAAGAACTTTCCATGACAATGAGGACACAAGGCTAGGAGACGCAAGGGAGAGATCTACAGCACTGGCATTCTGTAAGGGCGAAACGCGACGAGTGGGGGATTTATTATTAAGGACGCAGAGATTTAGATCATCCAGGAAATCCAACAAATGAGAAGAAACTACATCACAGTAATGGGAGCCCCAAAGAAAGTGATGACAATTAAAATCCCCAAGTATGATAAAGGGTCCTTGGAGGGGAAGAAGAATGGACTTTAGTTCCATAAGAAGGGTAGCAGTAGGATGAGGGATGTAAACAGAAACAAAAATTATATCATGAAATTTTAATGCAACAACGTTAATGCCCGTGCTATGAGAAGGAAGGGTAATAAATGAAAAGGTCACAGATCTATTAATAAAAAGAGCACAACCCGCACGCCCATCGTCCCTGTCATCCCGATGACAAGAGAAGCCAGGCACCCGAAAACGGGAACCCGGCCTCAACCAAGTCTCCGAGATAGCAAGGACAATTGGTTTGTGATGATTAATGAGATAAGTTAAATCTGATTTATGGTGACGAATGCTTCTACAATTCCACTGAAGGAGTTGCAGAGCCATTATTTGAAATAAGAGGAAGGATCAGTTGGGTCAACATGGTGATAACATTGTTCGGTAAGGAGTCAGAGAATTTGGACAAAATATTGACGAGGCTACAAGTCAATACCTCGATGAGGTTATCATTTGGTGATATAGTGGACCCTGAAGAAAGTGCACAGCCATTAGGCTGCGAAGAAGAGGGAGATGAAACTAACTTGTTATGGCCCTGGATGTCATAGGACTTACCTGGCTCTGGTCTAGGACGACGTTGGATGGATACAGTCTTTCTATATGAAGTGGACTGGGATAATTGGGGATTGGGAGATCCGCTAGCTACCTCTGAGTATAAGGACCGAACTGGCTTTACACGTCTAGATGCTTCTATGTAAGAAATGTTTTCTTCTGACATGATCAACTTAATCGATTTTTGTCTACTGTGCTCAGGGCACTTATCTGCTGTCGCCAAATGGGCACCTCCACACAATAAGCAAGTAGGTTCACTTGATGAACAGGAATCCCCTGTGTGGGGTTGGGAACACTTAAAGCACCTAGCTTTGGAACGGCATTGAGCAGCCACATGCCCAAACCTGCAACATTGGTTACACTGGATTGTTGGTAACAAATATACCGAAACAGGAAGAGAAGAATTAAAGCAATAAATCCTTTCTGGAAGCAATTGACCGGTGATGGTAATGACCACAGATGATGTAGGGACCCAAGTTGTTACCCCCTCTTTTTTTTCTTTGCGATTAAGGCGCCTGGCCCTAATAACTGAGCCCGTTGGACACTCAAGACCAGACACAAACTCCTCCATGGACCATTCAATGGGAATACTCCTCACAACGCCCATACGCGAAACCTGGAATCGGGGTATGATTACTGTAAATTTATTTTCTGTCATTATTTTGTTTTGGGCAAAATCATTTGCAGCTGAAGCTGACTTAAACGAAACTGAAATTCTATTTCTGCCTAATGCTTTTATACCATCATTGGTTATGCCTTGAATGTTATTCTTATGCAGAAACTGTGCGAATTTCAGAGTTCGAATAGTTAGCCCATTAACATGGTCAGATTCCGAACGACAGACATGGACTGAGAAGGGACCCTTATCAGTCTCAGCGTAACGGAGACTACTGTTCTCCTCAAAGCCAGGTTTGACATAAATGTCTTGAACGGATGCCGAAGGCGGAACCCGAGATTTTGAAATAGAATGAAACATGGTATCGGCTGAACGTTTTAAACCTTTTGGGCTATCTGCCTCTACCTGGCTCTGAGAGAACAGAGCCTCCGACATGTCGACCACTGAACATGAACCCCCGCCGTCCGGGGGGTCGCCGTCGTCGCTTGAGTCCGGCATTTCACATGCCAAAATCTATGTACAAATGAAACTACTACTAAAATACACTACGTTATGAACCACCACGAAACTAATAAACACAGAAAAATCACAAGAATTGAATTGAAAAAACAAAAAGCTATCGCGCACACGTGCAGCCCCTTCCAAAATCAATCCGCATCTCTATTTATAATCACATTTCAAGAAAATCGAAACAGACAATTTTAAAATGACAAGGCCATAGAGGAAATTTTTTCTTTCGATCGGCATTATGTAAGGCACTGGAAAAAAACATTCAGCCAAGTCATAATTAAGTTGCACCGAAACTTTAAAAATAAAAAGTGGCGGATCACAAAAGACAGACAAACTAACTTAGCTCCGTTGATGCAAGGAGTAAGTTCTTCCAGAGACATGAGACACGAGAGCGGTGATAGTGTGATGTGTCATTTTGTGTCATGTCAAGATATGACAAGATCTCATTCACACTGCTCTCATGCTACGCATGTTGGAAGTGTTAACAAAGTATTAACACACTCACGGATGCTTTCCATCTCTGCCGACGAGCGACCTCAGGTCCCTCATGACCCTCGCCTCGGTGATGGTGACCTTGCCCCCCACAGCGTTGAAACACAGCCTCCTCAGCTTGGCGTCGTCGTAGTGCTGTGGCAAGTTGGAGACTACGATGCGATATCTGGACACGAAGCGATTCAGATTCTTCAGCATCTGAGTCTTGCTGCGCTCCAACGCGAGCCGCTTAGACATGTCTGATGCTGACACTCCGACGGCGGCCTTCGTACCAGCTACTACCACTACAGAGTAAAAATAAACGGTTTTCACGAAATTTTTTGGCACTAGTTGGCGCTACTGTGACAAAAAGGTCTCCCATCCCGGGAAGTCGCAGTGACATGCAGGACACACGAACTGCACCCCTCAAGTATAAATAATAATCATGTCCACCCATACTAATATCACAGAGTTAATATAATACTACGTACAGAACGGACGTTCACCGTCTCCCGCCGATCCGCGATACCTCACCTCCCCGCAAAAAAGGGACTCAGATAATGACCGCTACGTATACTGACTCACACATGCGCATGCATACAAACGTCATCCGTTCGATGTGTGCCGATATCACGACATTTGTTCCAAGTGCCCGACGTGTGCTAATATTATAAATGCGAAAGTTAGTAAGTTTGTCCTTACTTTTCGAGGTAACTTAGGGTCAGAATGACTTGATTTTTTACATAGGGGTAATTGAAGGGATGGAAAAGGACAAAGTCTACTTTTTATCCCGATCGATACTTTTCGTCCACGCGTATGAAATTGCAGACCAAAGCTAGTACGTCAATAAAGAACCTACCCCCTTCTTTAACCAGATAGAGGTTACGATTGTCCTTGGCCTCTTTCTTGTTGTCCTTCTGCAGGTTCTCCCGCTTGAGGGCAGGCTTGGCAACCATGACCTGCCCCTCCAGCCTGAGCTGGTCTGGTGGGAGCGCCAGGAACGCGTCAGCGTCTTCTTTGTTCTAAAAGTGACATAAGTAATAATTATAAATAGTATGTAGAAGCTCCCATCATCATGTGATATGTCATTCATTACATTTCGTACCGCGTAATATTACATCTGGTACGATGTTACACATTACTCTAAACATCGTCTGAAACACGCGCCGTGCGCTGCCATGCGAGAGCTCTTTTGCTACTGTAATATTTGTAATGCCATGCTCTCCAAACATTCATCAACAGCCTATATATGTACCCACTGCCGGGACTCAGGCCTACTCTCCTACAGAGAGTGTATGGGTCTACCACTCGGGACCAGTGCGGATCGGCGGACTTCACATGCCAATGTTCAAGACATGCAGGTTTCCTCACGATGTTTTCCTTCACCGTTTAGCAATCAGATAATGTACTTGAATTGAAAAACAACTCATAGGTACACGGCTGGATTCGAATCCGGAACCCTCAGATTGAGAGTCCGCTCCTTATCCACTACGCCACCGACGCTAAAAAACAAACATTACGTGCTCGAAATTAAAATACGTAGTATGTAAGCCTTATCTTCCTAGTAATACAGTTGCATTTCAACGGTCTAGCCTTGTGGTTCTGTAAGAGGATCCGAGCTCGCGCCGCGCTAGGTGCGAGTGAGCGGTGCAGAACGAAGACACGCGCGCTGAATGCTATGAGTGATGCGTGACGTTTGAGTTGGTCGAGTAATGTGTACACAAACACATGTCTATTAGACATACGACTCACGACAAACTTGATGAACGCGGACCCCTTGGAGTGTTCGGTCATCTTGTCGACGCAGACGAGCGCGTACTTGACCGGTCCGGTGCTCGCGGCGAACTGCGCGAGCTGCTCATCGTCCACGCTGAACGGCACGTTGCTCAGGAACACAGTGCACCCGTCCTCCGCGTCATTCAGCTTCACACTGGTGAACAAACACAATCACCCTCAATGTGTTTGATGGGCACTTGGTCTTCATATCACCTGATGGTAAGTGACAGCACAAGCTGAGGCATTGGCTCTGCTACCTTTTACACCGGAACACAACAGTGCTATTAACACTGCTGTTTGGCGGCAGACTTAGATAACATGGTGGCGGATTTTGCAAATGCTATAGCACCAACTAAACCGAGTACCGATAAGTACCCCCACTGCGAATCGAACCCGGGACCTCCGATTTGTTACTCCAACCTTTAGCCATCAGGCCTCGGAGGTGGTTCTTCTGCATCAACGCTTAACTTCACTTTCAACCTTCAGGCTCCATCATCAGACTCTCATCGAAACAAACAAAGCCCAAACTTAAATTTAAACTGTGAACCAGCAATGATTTAAAAAAGTCCGGCTCGGTTTTTGTAATTATTGTATAATTACGGAGAAATGTAGAAAAGAGCAAATGAGGGCGCCACTGTCGCTCTATGAATGTATACCGGGATTAGTTTGCTAGAATATTTACCGTTTCCACTCAGGCTGTGTGCTCGTTTCACTCTGCTTATCCATCTCATCATCATAAGCTTGATCTTCGTCCTCTTCATCAGAATCATCACCATCATCGTTTTCTTCTTCATCCGAAGCTTCACTATCGTTTTCCTCATCACTGTCAGAGTCATCTTCTGATTTTACTTCTTGATCTGATCCCGATTCACCTTTAAACATCAATTATTTAAAAATCTTTATAGATTCAACTGATAAGATTTTCCAAAAGCTTGTTTTTGGTTCCAAAAAAGCACGTTGAATCTCCCCGAAAAACATGCAAATTGGCATTTTTGTTTCCTCTATTCTTCTACAAAATTTACAATATTTCGACTGTTTTCCAACTCAAGAACTGAAAAAACATACCATATTTACGATAAAATTAGTTTCATAAAGTTATTTTCTACAGTCTAGCGTATATCTACTGTCAAATAGACCTGTAATAGTACTGAGTATATAATGGTTAATTTACTAAAAACTAAATAGTATTTAATATGGTATTAAATAATATGAATAGGCACCTGGATACAAACAGTACAAACCAAAGCATAGCCTCTGCTGCTTTCGCGCGAGAACGTTTCCACGTTTCTATCTTACGGCCTTATTTTCACTTACCACCAGAAAAGAGGAAAGTCAAGTGACTATTTAAAAAGGATTGTTAAGGAACCTTTCATACTTTTGACTTCAGCTTTAAGATCATCAGCAGAGCTATCCAGATTGGGCCCATCATCATCACTGTCCGATTCTTCTTTCTTCACCTTCTCTTCTAGTTCTAACTGTTGGTTGATGGTGTGCTTCATGTATTGGTCCTGAGCTACTGCCCAGTCCACTGATATGGGACGGTCTGGAATGAAACAGTTAATAACGTTATTACAAGTTTGTAAAGTATGGTGACTGGTTTCATAGGTGTTTTAGGTTATGTTTCTAATTCCTTTGTGTTATTAGATGTTTATTAGTCTGTAAGTTTCCCTAAAGTCAATAAGTAATACATAAAATCAATTTAAACAAAAAAGTCCATGTGTAAAACTTTTATTCCTTCCATGTGTGCGATCTCAGAAGATTATTAACATCACATCAGCAAAAGAATGTCCAATTTTAAAAACCTATACTAATTTTTTGATTAGCTAACAGATTACACATTTTATATCGATTATAAAATATAAGTGCATTCCATTGATGCATTATTGTCAATCTCATTCAATGGTAACATGATGCCAGAAATCATTCAATTGACACAAACCAAAAGCGATCCCATTTCCAACCGAGAATAGACTGATAAATAATAATATCTGAGAAATGTGTTGCGTTTTTATATTCTTTTATGTAGACTGCTTTTTGCACAAGTGTTGGCAGACTGGTATGTGAAGATTCATTTCTAATAAAGAATATTGGATACTACTTACTCAAAAACGGCTTTAAATTAGTTTTTGAAATGGCCTCCTTGGCCATTGGCACATTCTTGAAATGCACAAACCCACAGCCCACCAGCTTGCCATCAGGTTTCTTGAGCAATTTCACCTCTAGAACTTCTCCATAAGGCTGGAAATGTTCTTTCAATGTTTCTTCTGTGGCCTTGAAAGATATGTTACGGACTATAAGTCTCGCTTTACGGTTTATGCGAACAGCTTTCTCTTGTTTTGTGGGTTTCACTTCATCTTGGCTGTCTGAAAGTGCAAAAAATATTTTTGTTAGTTGAGTGTAATCTTCACCATGAGTTCAAGCCTTCATAATGAGAGAACCCCAAACATTCACAAGGTGACTATAGTAAAATTTCATGTTCAATAAATAATAGTTATGCAACAAATAGGAATATTAACTCCTCTATTTGGTAAATGTGAAATATTGATGCACTCAATATTAGTAAAAAACAAGAACATGGAAATAAGACATGCTAAGCAACATAAATATTTGCAAGTAATTTAATTGATGATGAAATGATTAAAATTAAGAACCAGTATTTTTTATTTTAAAAAAAATAACAATAAAAAATTTTGTCCAACAGACAACTTGTTTTCTATGTTTGTAAGTCGCTTGTTGTTCAAAAGCTATGTTGTCATTCTGAGTCTACAGTGGAATAAGTAGCTAACCTTGCAGTCAGAGGCGCATTCTGTTTTATCATAATACTTTTAACAAATTTCATTGTGAATATTGGTATTTATTCATATCAAACAAAGATTTAAAGGATAAAATTGCAAGCAATTTAAACAAATGATTTTCAAAACTTACCATCTTCTAATTTAGGCTTAAAGTTTTCACTGTGTTGTCTCTTTCTATCTCCAGTGGTACTATTTTTAGTGACATCATACTTGTCCTTAGGTACTGCCCAGGACACTGTGATTGGACGACCTGTTGGTGGAAAATAAATAACTCTAGCATGCTGTTTTAAACTGTAGTAATGTAAATATATAAATAAAATAGGTGAGTGTCACCATGATCATTAGCCTAACATAGTCCTCCTCTATGGCACACCATAACTACCAGAGCTTCTAGCATCGAGCAGCTGCCTTTAGTAGGCTGTTGGTACCAATAATCTCATCACCCTTTAACCAAATAAAATACTGATTTAAGGAAACAATGTGAGACACACTGAACCAAACTAAAAGAATAACGAAAAGCAAGAGAGATCACCCCATTTCTCTCCTGGCACCTGTAACACACCCTTTTTAATCTGAATAGGAAGACCCTAAGGAGAATGGTATAGGTTCTCATACAACAAACACATGGCTCCCTTGTTACAGCTGCCTGGATACTGAGGAAACTCACTCTCTTATGTGCTCATGACTTGCAGCAGAGTGGCGAGACTACAGGCAACAATCCTAGGATCCAGCATCAAACATCAATCACATCAAATACTTTGTGCAATTCTGACAGGAGATCAGCTGGTTCCACTTCTACTTGCACAAAATGGTTTATGGATTTTTATGATCTTTAGAGAGCAGGTACTGCACTGTTCATTTATATTAGCAAGTACCATAAATGAATTTACTCTTAATGTATCAGTTTATTCACTATATCCATTAATTAATTGAAAATATTCTTTAAAAACCTCTTTTTAAATAATAGTTATTTAATAAATGAATCTACTAGCTACTGATGGCGACTTCATAGGCATGGACTTTATAACCCCCAAGACCTACTTGTTAAACCAGGATAAAAGTAAGTTTGTAAGAAATAAATACATAAAATGTGGACTTTCTACTTAGCACTAAATGACAACTCCAAATAACGCCTTAAAGTCGCCTAAAATGTCGCTCTGTAGAGTTTACAATGTATTATTTTAATGCCTGATAGTGATTAGGAGTATTCATAGAATAATTTATAGATACATCATGTCATACCTAAAAATTGCTTCTTATTCGTAGCTGCTATTGCTTTATTTGCCATTGGTACTTGTGTATAGTGCACAAAGCCACATCCTACCAATCTCCCATCAGGTTTCTTCAGTAATTTCACTTCTTCCACCGTCCCGTATTGGGAAAAATGTTGTTTCAAGTCATTTTCTGTGGCTTTGAAAGACAAATTTCGCACGATAAGTCTAGCGTTTCTATTGACACCATCTTTATATTTTGAGTTTTCAAAGCCGGCTGAGTCTTCAGAGATGTCCTGACCAGCCATTTCAAAGTGTTAATAATATTGTTTGTTGTAATAAACACACGTGGTTTAAGCGGTTAAATTTTGCAGGTTAGATCTAATTCATTATTCGTTTTTAAATAGATTAGATTTTATGATATTCAAATAAAATATTGATTTAATATCTACGGTTATCACAAGCTAGTTCATTCATTTATTCTTCGAAAACTGATATTTTTAATTCATTTTTCGATTCAAATGCGCCTTGGAATCACAGATTCGTACCTCGTACCTCAATAATTTAGTTTTACACTGACAATGACAATCGATCGACAGTCAACCAACGGTAACTGTGACATTGACATTTTTCAGCTGTCAAGCTATAACTTTTATTAAAGTTTTAAAGCTATGGATACTAGTCGTCAAACTTTTACGCTGGAAGCACTTATCGGGAAGCGCTTCGAAGGGGCTCCCCGCGTGTTCGTTTAAATGAGAAACTGCTTGATATATTACTGAGTTTAATTGGAGACACAAGGATTTCATTACGACAATATTTTACATTATTTATCTACGACGTGTACATCCAGAAGCTTAAAACAAAAACGCATCTTTTTTAAATTCAAAAGTGTTGACATCATTTTGTCCAGCCAGCTACCTCCTCGCGTACCAAGGAGGCGGCACGCCACACTACCCTCCCAGGGAAACTGAAAGGCCAAAGGTCTTTCAGAAGAAAAACTAAAAAATTACAACTTATGTACAAAAGTTCATAATTAAAGGTTCAACACTTCTCTAAAGCGGACTCTTCTGCCTGACCTTGTAAATACGGGGGTAGTAGAAGTTCCATCCGAAGCTATTCGTTGGGTAGAACAAGGCGATGACGATTTAACAGGAACGTCAGAGGCGACAGCTGGACGTGAAGAAAAAGAAACGGAACGATTCAAAGGGGGTGGACAACTCGAATCAATGTCCAAATAAGCAGGCTTAATACGATCAATACTAACGACCTGCCTTTTACCTTTGATTTCCAAAGTGATAGTTTTATCACCCCTGTCCAAAATTTTATAAGGTCCAGTGTATGGCTGTTGCAAGGAACGCCGAACGGTATCATCACGAAGAAAAACGTGAGAAACAGATGACAAATCTTTAAAAACAAAAACTGATTTTAGACCGTGTCTTGATGCTTGCACAGGTCTAATTGAAGACATAATATTCCTAAGCTGAACAACAAAATCACAAGGTTCTTTAGCTATTCTAGAAAATGCCGGTGAAAAGAATTCTCTAGGGAGTCGTAATGGCTCTCCATAGAGTAGTTCCGATACAGAACAATTAAGATCCTCCTTAAAAGAAGAACGTAAACCTAAAAGTACAAGTGGCAGAGCCTTGCACCAAGAATTGCCATGGCACATCAAGGATGCCTTTAGCTGACGGTGAAGTCTTTCTACCATACCATTTGCCTACGTCCACGTCGGGGTCACCAATGACGTGATGAGTGAATAATCCCGACACACTATTCTAATCTACTATTGATGGAGGATAGACAAAGGAACAAGTACATATGTTGCAAAAATCCTACTAATATTATAAGTGTGAAAGTTTGGATGTTTGGATGTTTGGATGTTTAGATGTTTAGATGTTTAGATGTTTAGATGTTTAGATGTTTAGATGTTTAGATGTTTAGATGTTTAGATGTTTAGATGTTTAGATGTTTAGATATTTAAATGTTTAGATGTTTAGATGTTTGGATGTTTAGATGTTTGTGACGCTTTCCCGGAAAAACTACTAAATGGATTTGAATGAAACTTTACAATAATATAGCTTATACATCAGAATAACATATAGGCTATAATTTATAAAGATATATTGTGTAAACTGTCCAAAATCACACTTATAATATTAGTGGGATTACATGGGCAATTTTGGCATAACAAAAACGCGTTGCCTAGCAATCGACCATAGATATGTAAATGCATATATACAATCTTTCGCGTTTATATTATTGGTGTGAAGACTATTTGATTGTACTACGTCAGATATTGAAATTTATTTTGTTTCTTTAAACTATTAGACTCCGTAACAGAATAAACACTATTTTGTACCTTATGCTGTGTAATAATTTGTCATATACGTCACCTGTGCCTATCGAACAAGTAGAATACATCCTGAAGTACACGCGGACAAAGTCGCGGGCGGAAGCTAGTAGCACATAAAGCAAAATAGACCATATTGAGATCATGTATTTTGGCAGGTGCTGTCATTTATTATTAGCTTTAAATTGTTTTTCACATTTAGCATTTTGGTGCTCCTTGCCGCCGCCTGGCTCCTAAAGCGACCTCCGCTCTCCCTCTTAATTTATGACTATAGACTGGTTGTGGTTTGCAGCTTTTCTATTGCTTTTTATCATTCATACTTTCTGGTCTTAGTATTTAGTGTAGTTTAATTTAATTGTAATTCTTATTGTATTTCTGTATTATTTTTATTGTATTGATTTTGTTTGTTTTTATGCGTTTTCAATAAACTATTATTACTATTAATAAAACTGGTCCATCAATTTTTTTAAAGTACCTATTCAAGAATACCTCACACGATGGGGTAAACGCGAAAAAATTTATTTCATTTCATGTTACGTGTTTGGAAGCAACCCTTAAAATTATTTTCCTAGATTTTACTGTAGCATTTTGTAGGCGTGATTAATATGTATACCCGTACCAAAATTGCAGCTTTCTAGTAGTAAAAGTCTCTGAGCTAAATCGCGGACAGACATACTGACATAGCGAAACTATAATGGTTCCTTATTTGACTACGGAACCCTAAAAATATGATGCTATACTAAGGACTGAACTTAAGGCGAGTCCTTTCTTCTCATTTTCCATACAAGTTACTGTTCCCATAATCTTTTTAAATACGATAAATTTTTAAATGAATTTGATATGGAAAAATAAACAAAAAAATTAGGTATCCGCGAAATGAGTTTCAAAATTTTTGGACTTCAATAAGTACTTTATTTTTAAATCTGAAATTAAATTAAATTTCGCCAGTGCTACGCATGTGTGAGTGCACACATGCGTGGCACAGAGTTTTGAGCTCCGCCCCTTCCCTGTACACATACAGACTTGATGAGAGAGACCGCTTTATACATAAGAAAAGACCAAAAAAATATTTGAAAGCTAACACCACGCTAACACACGTTGCCGCTCCGTGCGTGGACGCGTGGTGCTCGCTCTCTCCTTTTAATTTGCTTTAAAAAGGGACAGAAGAAATAATCGATAATTCCTGAACAAGACCTGTCAGTTTTATTACTATGTACTAAGGAGTCGTATAATATATCAAAAAAAGCCTATAGAAAATTCCGCAATGATATACGAGTATGTCTATCTCCTAACAATAATATTACAACAAGGACATAACCGCGTTTGCGAACGCACCCACTCTTGACACCTGCTGGCTGTCAATTGTCATCCGTCGCTGACGTCGAGATCGAGTCGTATTTTACCTCGTTACTTGTGAATAAACCTAAACTAATTCAATTTAACTCAGTATTTCATTCCATCAGGTTATGGGCTTATTTGGAATCCGTAAAAATAATTAGTTAAACAGTGAGTCGCGGAGTGTGTTCTCTGATTTTTAGGGCAGTCCTTTTTGGCATCAAAATGGCTATATCCAACGTGCAAATTGAAAAGATGCAAGGACGTGAGAACTATATAACACCTGAAAGTTTGCTGTACAAACGTATGTAGAGCACAAGAGCCTTCCAATGGCGTGGAAACAATTGATGCCGCCGATTACATTAAAATTAAGCTCTTACAAGCTTCAGTTTTTATTACAAAACAGCATCGTAAAACTACCCCGAGAAAAACGTTACAACTGTAATGAGTTTGGTTATTTTAGCAAAAACTGCAATTATAAAAAGAAAACAAATGAAGGTAAAGTTTTTGCAGCAGCCTCTGAAAATGTGAATAGTAAGGAATGGTATGTGGATTCTGGAGCATATTCACATATGACTAACTCCTCCGACTTGATGTACAGTACCCGGGCACCTCTGATTAGACAAATAATGGTTGCCAATAATTCATCAGTCGCCGTGCTGAAGATGGGTAATGTAGACCTGGATTTTTATGGAAAAAATAATAAAATAAATCACATAGAGGTGAGAAATATTTTATACATTACTGAACTGAGTACCAACTTGTTATCAGTTAGTTAGTCAGTTGGTAAAGAATGTCTGTCAAGAAATTTATTAATACTCGGGATGTGAGATTTTTGAATACAAACAAACAGTTAGTTGCAACGGCAAGACTAACTAATTGAATACAATTCAAAGAAATGCACTTGTTACTTCATCCGAGAGTGAAAGTTTGGATACATGGCATTGAAGAATGGGCCATTTAAATTACAAAGAATTATTGAATTTAAATGAAGGTAACAATAAGTGTGCTGTGCTGAAGATAAGCATCAGTTACATAGAAACGAGTGTAATGGTAGCTGATGTACTAACCAAGGGAATTCCTCAATTGAAGCTGGCGAGCTGCTCACATCAGATGGGTTTATGTCCTAGAGGGGATGTTGTGAGGACAACCGCGTTCATAAGTTAATATATACTTATTGTATGTAAAGTATGTATTATTATTATTGATATATATTAGTTTGTTTTATGTATCTTATGTAATCATTTATTATATCGTTCACACCAAACTGCCCTCCTCTCTTCAGTATTTCTCCTTGACCTAGGACTGCAGTAAGAAATTTCTTTTAGATATAAGCTGTTCCTTTTGTATATATTTTTATGTTTATATGTTATGTAAATATTTTCTGTGTAAAAAAAACTGTTTAAATAAAAATAAATTAATCAACTGAGTATTTCATTCCATCAAATAACCCACAGCTATAATTTTTAGGATTCCATAGTCAAACATGGAACCCTTATAGTTTCCCTGTCTGTTTGTCCGTGGCTCAACTCAGAGACTTACTACTAGTACTACTGTATTTTATATGTTTGTTACCTCAGAACTTTGGACTGTGTGAACTGATTTTAATGATTCTTTTTTATTTAAAAGCCAGTGCTTTTGATGACAACTAATGCTTATCGATATTGATTCAGCAGTTTTAAAAGAAAATGAACAAATAACAAATATGTACCCAGATCTACATCTAAGGGTGGACATTTTAGGGGATGAATGCTGCAGACATTTAGGGCAATTGAAGTTAGTTTGATCAATAAAGTTGTAGTGATTCATGCATCATCAGCCAGGACACATCCACTGCTGGACATAGGCCTCCTCCATGGCATGCTACAATGGCCGGTCCCTGTAGACCAACAACATGAAGTACATTCGAAAAGAAAAGAAAAAAATTCCCGAGCCACTTGCATCTAGTGACAACCTTTCCTAGTACATCCCATCTGTCATCGATTCTTCAAGCGATGTGACCTGCCCATTGCCACTTCAGCTCACTGACTTGGCGAGCTATGTCGGTGACATTAGTTCGTTTATGGATTTACTAATTCTTGATTTTATTTTATTCATCATCACCAGCCTATATATGTCCCCACTGGAGGGGCTCAGGCCTACTCTCCTACAGAGAGTGTATGGGCCATAGTCCACCACGCGGGCCCAGGGCGGATCGGCGGACTTCACATGCCTGTTCAAGACATGCAGGTTTCCTCACGATGTTTTCCTTCACCGTTAAGCAATCGGATAATGTACTTGAATTGAAAAACAACTCATAGGTACACGGCTGGATTCGAACCCGGTACCCTCAGATTGAGAGTCCGCGCCTTATCCACTGCGCCACCGACGCTTCTTTTATTTTATTAATCCTTTTCAAAGCTTTTAGTTTCTGTTTTGCCATACAATATTTGAACTTATTTTTCAATCTAACCTCCTCCATGGCCTATTGGCTGAATGTTGGACATACAACCCAGAGGCCCCGGGTTCAATTCCTAGTGGAAGTTACCAATCAGTACTCTGTTTATTTGGTAATTATAGTAGGGCATTTTTCTATGTCCGCCTAGCTAACTACCACCATGTTACCAAAGTCAGCCGCTAAATAGCAATGTCAATAGCACTGTTGTGTTCCAATATTAAAGGTAGCAGAGCTATCGCCTAATATAATAATAATTATTATTGTTAAATTGTTTTTCTTTTGGGGTTTTTATCACTTTGCAATAAATGATTATTATTATATTATTATTAGCTTAGTCTTTATAGCTTGTTTTGTCATACAATCTTCAAAATCATTTTTCACGCCGTAGGGGTTTAATTTGATTTAAAATTTTAAACAGAAAGTGTCTAAGTTGTACAAGAAGCCTATCTGCAAAATTTGTAGTTTTAGTTGTAAGTTATGTGTTAGGAAGCTACTTGCAAAATTTCAGGTTTGTAGCGTTTATGGTTTCGAAGATATTGTGATGAGTCAGTCAGTCTGTGAGTGAGTGGTATTTGACTTAATCTTAGTGATTTTATAAATTGATTGATATTTCAAATGATAAGGATATTGCTCAAGTTGCTTGCCCATGAAAACCGTTCTCACTTCAAATTCTATACATATTGTTACATGTTCTCTTTGCGGATCGAGTTTTTTACTGAAGTGGTTTGTGCTGGAATCAGTCAGTCATTGAAGTCTTTCACATCTACAGATTATACACTTATACAGGTAGATTGTCAACAAGTCCACTGTTGGACATGACAATGTCAATCAATCACTACTGTCAATCGTACTTTACAAACGGACCGGTGATCGCAGTAAAATGTTTTTACATAGATAGTACTACCCATTTTCTAATTTTTAAAGTTCCGAAGATTTGATGAAAAAATGGAACCTTTGCGAAATTTCATTATGGTATCCATATACAAGGTCTTTATTTGTAAATTCTAAATTATATTACATTTTATACCGGATTTGTGTAAATATTACAGAAAATATTAGTCAAGGTTGTTGAGTATATTTTTGAGAAATCATCAAAAACTTGATAAACTTAGTTATGGGGTCCGGAAAATGAACCTTATTTCAAGGTACGTAATAATAATAACAATGTGCGCGATTCCAACCTGCACTTTGCCCGTTCTTTACCTTTAGACGCCATTTACGACCCCCACGAGACTACATAGGTAGTATTTTAATTTGAAATATACATATACGCAATAAATATATTTCATTATTTGTCTACGTAATCACAGATAACATTGGCATGAATCATATTGTACTGTGTAGGGCGCTAAGAAGCTAAGTATATGAATAAATGTATCATCATAAGTTACTTTGAAACAGAATTTCACAAATTTGAGCTTTACTGAAAGAGATTAGTAATATTTGCAAGGTTGCCAGATCTATTTGCCGAGGCAAGCCCGACGCATCATAACAAATACAAGTGTATTCAATAATGACCCTTAATTACACTGATTAGGTCGTATTTACGACCACAGTCAAACAGGTATGAGGTTATCCGTTTTCAAACTTTTTCAGGCGACGTTGCCATACCGTGCGTATCGTCTCTAGTCGAAGTTTTTTATTTGTATGATTCGTTGTTTGAAATTTTAAAAACGCATTTCATATTTTTATTATAATAATAATTCGCTCAAAACAAAACAAAAATTGCAAACTTTAAAAAAATGAAGCGATGTTATTATGATCGACATGAGTACAGCGGTCCAAAACCAGGCGCAAAGAAAAGCAGAATTATGATGAAACGACATCATGGAGTGGAAATGGGGTGAGTGCTATTCATTCCAAATATATAGTTTATACTTTTGTTACCCACGACGAAACGGATACAGTGTATGCGTTTAGGGTGAGAGGATGTGTGTTTGTTTGTTTTAGATTTCGTTTTCAAGACAGTTATCTTACAATTTACTATTGATATGCGACAATGAGGTGCACGGGCGAGCGGGTGCAAATTATATTGTTCACATATGCGCGTGTAAAATTATTGGAAATATCGAGAAATTACCGGCCAAATGCTAGTCGTACTCTCACACCGATGGTTCCGTACAGAACATGAATAATTAACATACTGAAAATATTAGAAAAAAGGGCAGTCCGATCGAAGCACAAACTTAACTTTGCTATATTGTCCCAAACGTCCATCTAAATCGCTATCAAGATTCAAGCGAGCACTTCCTACTACTGCTGCCTATGGAACTGAAATCTTGAAATTTGGCAAGAAGCCAGGTCTTACAGCACAAGTATAGAAATATGTAAACCAGAATTGTTTAATTGCATCACAGTAAATTAATTTTTTTACGATGCAATCAAAGTTTTTCGTTAGAGCTTTGTTGGGTGCTTATTACCTAACATATCCTAACCTAATATTTCTGATTTTCAGTATGTTAATTACTCTTATTCTGTATGGAGCTTGACACGCACTTGGACGGTTTATATTGTAAATTTGGTTAGACAGTCGGACAAAGATAAAGTTTATTTCCCGACTGCAGCGAAGGCAAATGGTAGGGAATGATTTTCAGATAAAACTTTGTGTAATGGTATGTTCATCTGTTTCCCTCAAATCTTCGATAACTCTAGTTGACAACTCAAAATATTGACAAATGAGATGTCATTGAAAGCATCGTGCTCTTTTACGGGTATTAGTTATGTGACATTACCAAAAATTCAACGTGATGGCTTGTAGAAGATTGTTGAAAGTGCTATTGAAAAAATACAAATACAGATTAAAATATCTTGTCTGTTAACAAATGAAAGGCCCTAAAATATGCACTAGCTTTTGCTCGCGACTTCGTCCTTGTGGACTTCGTAAAGTATTCCAAAAGCGATCATGATAAAAAATAGCCTAATGTTCTTTTCCGGACCTTCAAATATCGTCATACGAAATTTCAAGTCATTCGGAATCTCCGTTACGTTGGGATGGAAGAATGAACCAAACTCACTTTTTCATTTATAATATTGCTATGGATATACCGCCTCAAATATAAGTTTTAATTAAAATATAAATTTAATGTCTAATACCATTCTTTTCGTAATCAGGCTTAGTTTTCCAGCTTTCTTCTTGTATAAACCTCTTTTTGAGAATGCAAAAAGTAATAGCCCCGAAATTTATGAGGCCATGGCGTGAAATTAAACAAAATCATTTTTGAGTTAAATTTTAGCCCAATAAATATTTTATTAACTCAATGACATCATTAGTAACACAACATATCTCTATTTTGCAGTCGACATGAAGTTTGGAGATATAGTAGTAGTAGCATAGCAATGAATAAGCAACAGAAAGAAGTACCGCCTTTATTTCAGACTAATTCTTCACAAGGTAGGTGACTATATTAGATTTTTCGTAAAATTACCATTTTATGTATTCATTGGTTTCGAATATTTTATATTTTCAGCTACTACTCGTAGTTGCAACACAAATACTCTTCGAACGTACACTAGAGTACCTAAAATGCACATCGAGGCAAATTATTCACAGCGTAAGTGTTTAATATTAGTTCAAATTGAATAATTTTAAAAAAATATATAACGTATTTAATGTGAATCTATCTTATCATAGAAGGAAATGAAATAATTGAGGAAACTCAGAATGAGTGTACAGAAAACCAAGTAACATGGCCGGAGAATGAAGATAGCATAAATGATTTTGAACTGCAGATTGAACCAGACCAATCGATTCCATTTGATGGGTTAAAAGGATATCGGATTGTTGACATCAGACACGTGATAACCTGGAGCATAAAATTGGCACTTCATTATAAAACATGCACTGGTTCCCAAATTGAATTCTTAAAGGAAATTCGCAGTGGTTTACACTCTAAATTAATATTTATATGTATTATGTGCAAAAAAAAATTTGAAAACTACACCGAACCTCACACTGAAGACACATTACCCAAATCAAATAAAGCTTTCGTATGGGGCACCCTGACTGCAGGCAGCTACTACAGCCAATCTACCCATATCCTTCAGTTATTGGATATACCATCGATGACACAAAACCAATTTCATATAATAGAAAAACATTTGGGAAACGTATGGGAAAATCACTTGACAGATGAAATTATGAAAGCTGGTCGAGAAGAACGAGAAATAGCATTACAAAAGGGCAACGTAACAGAAAACGGCGTTCCATACGCTACCGTTTATGTTGATGGAGGATGGAGTAAACGTTCGTATGGGCACAATTTTAACGCTGCATCTGGCATAGTAAGTTAATTTTTTTTGTAAATATAAAAATAGGCCCAAAAATGCATAACAGACCGTAAATCTAAGAGGATGTTCTAATATCGAATATGTGTGTTACAGGGCGTTATCGTTGGAAAAGAAACGAAAAAATGTTTGTTCCTAGGAGTACGTAATAAATATTGTTCTGTATGCCAACGAAACTCGACTAAAGATAATAATGATGTAGAGCCACATGACTGCTTTAAAAATTACTCAGGTCCGTCAACAGCGATGGAGGCTGACATACTTGTTCAGGGATTTCAGCAAAGTGAGCCTATGCATGGTCTACAATATCTAGAATTTGTTGGTGATGGTGATTCGTCTGTTTTTGCCAAATTGCAAGAAAATGTTTCATATGGGCGAAATATTCGAAAAGTGGAGTGTGTGAACCATGTAATTAAGAATTATACTAAAGCACTTTACAAGGTACCATTGACTAGGCTTGCATTTATTGTACTTTTCTAGATTTTTTCCCGATTTAGGAAAATCAGTATTGGGAGATAAAAAGGTATAATATTACAGGTAACAGCAAACACTAAACTTCCCCTAAAGGGACGAAAAATATTAAAGCAAAAAATTCAAAAGATGACTGCGATAGCACGTAGAATCATCGTACACAATTCTGGAAAACCACAAATCATAAGGAGTGATCTGCGAAGCGGGTTGCATCATGTTTTTGGTGGTCACGACAAATGTGAACAATATTATTGTAAGTGGAAAAAAGCTGCAGATGATGGTGACAAAGAGGTATATACTTTTTATTTTGCCGACTGTTTGATTTTTACATTTTCGTAATAAAGCCATTTATTAATTTTATCCTAAATTTAATCAGCCTATCATAATCGGCTGCTTACTTCACGACTGTTCACTTTAAAATGTGTAACTGTTTCATAAATCGGAGGGAGTACTTTATGAGGCGATTTGCCATATTAATCACCATGCTGATCCTGGCGCCTATCTCCTGCGATCTCAAATGTAATAAATATATATTATTAGCTAATTCGTGTGATTAACTGTAAGTTTATTTGCTTTAGTGTTCGCCGGATACTAATAACTTTGATGAAATAAAAAAGGAAACTTTAGTTTGGAGCTCAATATGTGCTGCAAACGAGTCTGTCGTTTTGAAAGCTGGAAGACTCACAAACGAAACTACAAACGTCGTAGAAAACCTTATGAGTGTTCTCGCAAAATTCAATTGCGGAAAAAGACTGTGTCTAACTAAAAGAGGTTCTTTTCAGCGCCGAGCACATTTAACAGGTATACAAGTACCTGTAATATGAACTCTAATTGTATTATCATGCGAAATAAATATATAACATAAAATTATATGTATATGTTGCAGGTCTCTCACAAAACACAGGAAATATGTGGCATCTCGACTTGTGGAAGAAAGCTTACAAGCAAAGTCCAGGAAACCATTTAAAAACGTATATACTGCGCAAAGAAAAGTCAAGACTGCGTAAAAAAAATGAAATACGTCGCAGACTATTCAAAAAAGCTCCGAAAGCAGTTGCAGATAAACATTACGGCCCTGAAGCTGAAAATCCGCCGCAAGAGAACAAAATGTCTCCGGCAGAAGTAGCTGCAGAATCTGTCGTGGTGCTACAAACGATGCAGGTACTAAGAACGTACAATATATACCAAACTAACATCATGTAACTGTTATACTCTAAATAAAACTAAGCTTGTCTATGATTATACAATTTAAAGATGTATTATTATAATCTGACTGTAACTTCGTCTACGTGAAGTATGAAAATATTTCACTTCGGAACAAAACATTTTAAGAATTTTGTCTGACTCTGTAACGTAGGCTATGTGCGTGCAAAATTTGGTCACAATTGGTTGTGGCGTTAAGGTGCAAAAAAGTAAACTCACTGTCATTTATAATATTAGTGTGTTGTCATTTTAGATGACTGATGAAGATATCAAACGGGTAGAAGAAGGGACTAGAGAACAGCATGACAGTGAATTATATAAAATATATAGAGAAAATAGACTAACAAGTTCTCTGTTTGGCATGGTAACACATCTTTTACTTTTCAATGTTTTGTAAGTAATTTAAATTAATAATACTTACTACTAATAAGTAATACTTATTATTTTTCAGATTTGCAAACGAAGGCCAACGACACCGTGTAATGGCCATGTCAAAACTGTGTTATACAGCAAAGAATTCTCAACGAAGGAGACTAAACTTGGCCAGGAAAATGAACCTTTTATAAGGGAACAATTTGCTACAGAATACAACAAAGTTGTACGACCTTGTGGCCTCTACATCGACCGAGAGTATGGTTTCATTGCTTCTAGCCCAGACGGTAATATTGCTATGGATACGAATACGGTTACAGTTATACTCACTTATACGGTTATATAATATAATTATACGACATGGACAAATTTAATATAAAAAAAGCTTTTAAAATACATGTTTACCTAAATGGAAGTGACGGTGACTATCATTTGCGTACGAAAAGATCCTGGACATTCATAGCACCCCATTCAGGTTTAGAAGAAAGAGAGCAGCGGAGATAACTGGAGATAACAATAATATTTCAGAGTATAGAACTGATTGCGATACGTCGATTTGTCAGGGTCAGCTCGGTTTCCTTTTCTACATGCTTTATATTAGGTTACCTTGTATGTAACTATGTAAACAAATATAGCAAGTCAATTTTAACCTACTTCTATTCGTCGTATCGAGTTGAAACTTTATAATTGTATGTAGTCGGATGACAATACAATAATTTGGCACTTCGAGCTGATCTGACCCAGGAGTCAAGAGGTGGATAGAAAAACTCCTCAATGGGTACTAGTAATTCCCTCGAATTTGGACTCATATGGTATGGTTTGACGAGTTTAGTCTATCAATAGTGATACACTTGGTGATAAAGGTCTGATAATGAAGCCATGAAGTAGAAAGTGTCAAAAGCATGTGTTTAGTTTTTATACGATAATTTTTATTTTTATAATAATTATTTGGGGAAAGGCTGCACCGTCAGTATCGAAAATTCAAAGACAACCTTTGTGCTGAAAGAAAGTTTGTACAGGGGTGTCAGGACAGGAAATTGACAATGTTAAAAATAGGTGTAGTAGTACAGTTTCCTGACGATGGTTTTTATAATTTCAGGCATCGTAGTTGAAGAAGACGCTGTCTTAGAAGTAAAGTGTTTTCCGTCTTTAAAAAAATGGGCCGAAAAAATAAAAGAAAACCATCCATTACAAAATGGTTCATTAATTGAAAAAGCGGCAGCAGTAAAACCAAATTTTCCATTAGTTTTGAAAAATGGTACGATGGCCATGAACAGGAATCATAACCATTTCTATCAGGTGTCGATTTTATATATAGTAGCAAACTATTTGTATTTCATAGCAGTGCTTTCCCATTTGACATTTACTGAAACAATAGTATGTTATATTTTACAGGTCCAAGGACAAATGAGAGTAACAGGGAAAAAAATTTGTTACTACGTTGCTTCGGCGTTAGCAGCGGAACCGCTAACAGTTATAAAAGTGGACGCCGACGATTATTTTATAAATGTAATGATGAAAAAACTAATTTCCTTTTATAAATCATGTATATTGCCAGAGACGATTTTGCGTCGGGGAGGAAAAGACAAACGTTGGCAATGTTACAGTTGTGAAGAAAGATTAAAAAAATAAAAATGGTTGTTTTAATTGTTTAGAGTATTATTATTTATTTAGATACAAAATTAGTCACTTAGGTCTACGACCAGTAGAGAGGATACAAATTCAAAAAGCTTAGGTTCATGTTCAGATGTTCATTCAACTTCCACTTCAATTTCCACTCGACAATCAGTCATCTTGAGTTTTGAAATAATAAATTTCAAGTTATAACATACATGCATAAAATTCAATACAATACAAGGAAAAATAAATACAAGTATAATATACCTCTATGTGTTAAACAATCCAAACTCACTAACTTATTCGGACTGTCCGCGTCCCTCCTCTAAGAGGATGAAAAACTGGCCAAGTGGAAGTCAGGGTTTCAAACCAAGAAACGAAACGTACAGATACTATTACTTTTAAATACGACCACATATCCTAGTTTGTTAGTCACGTTTTTTGATGATTTCTCAAAAACTGTAATAGATAGAGACCTCGCTTAGAGTTTTCCTGTAATATTTACACAAAGTCATAGCTCGACTATTCAATGAGCTGAAGTGGCAATGGGCAATTCACATCGCTCGAAGAACGGACGTAGCAAGAGTTCTCGAGTGGTGACCACGTACTGGGAAACGTCTACCGAGCCGTCCCCCTACCCACATAGCAGCCTTATTATTGTACACATTGTACAATATTTCTGTGACTGATGTTGCATGCTTGTGGTCTGCAAAAAAGCCTTTAGAAATGGAAGAAGTTAAAACAGTTGCAGAGTTATATACTACGAAAAAAGAATATACACCTATGGCTCTTCTTTCTGATGATAGGAAGGAAAAGTTTTATCAGTCACTAAAGAAAAAGACAACATTAATATGATTTTCATGGTTACTGTCACCAGAGCCTCATTTTTCAGTGGGAAAAACATTAGAGGACTTTCTGTTTTCTACAGAGTTCATGTGACATATTGAGAATTCAACAAGCTACAATAATTGGGCAAGCGGCAAGCTAGCAATCCTCAGTGGCTAATTGAAAGGAAACATTGTTTGACCTCAAGTAATTTTGGTTTAGTTATAAAAGCTAGCTGTAGAGGAAAATACAGCAAATCTTTATTTAAAACCTTATGCGGTAGCTACTCATTTGATGGTGTTAAGGCCATCAATTGGGGTAATGAAAATGAAATCCATGCATTTCAGAAAGCTACAGGATTGACAGTCACTCCTTGTGGTTCTTCACAACAATGGCCTTCTTGGAGCCAGCCCAGATGGGTACATTGAAGAAGATAGTTTACTTGAAGTTAAATGTCCCTGGATGTCCCCAGGGATGCTGTTCTAAGTGATGTACTAAAGAATGATAGAACATATTTCATAAATTATGATGAAGAAACTGGCTTATTCCTACCCAACAAAGATATTATCATCAAATTCAGGGTCAATTACATATTGCCAACAAAAGGTTATGTAACTTTGTTGCATGGACACCTCACAGTGTTAGAATACTTGAGATTTTTAAGGATTAAAAATGGGCTAATCTTGAAACCTTAACAAATTTTTATGTTGACAAATACATATCATATTTATTAAATAAGGTGTAGATGTAAATAAAAAACACATACTTATTCACTAGTTTTATTAACATATTTACATGGTTAACTATAATCATAATAATATTTACTCCTGATCAATAACATTTTAAAAAACTTCCACTTCTTTAATTAGGGGATATTAAAAGTTAGTCAATGCACATGAAACTTGAAATTTTTTACTCGAAAGTGTGCGGAGGTAACATGGGATATGATCTAATATGGAATAGCCTTTTACTCTTTGAATTGCTCGCTCAACATGAATTCTTGCTCATACTATTGAAGTAGTTTGAAATACTTGATTGGGAGTAAACTGAGAGTAAATTGAGGTCAAAAAGGGTGGTATATTTACAGAAACTCCAGGTGGTATAAGGTCATTAATGAGGAATCCTTTGTCAGCTAACAAGTCCCCGGTGCAAATTTTTCTAGCAGTTGGGAGTGTTTGACTATAGCTTTATCTGATGTTGAGCCTGGATATAATTCACTACAATAGGTTACTACTATTAGGGGCTACACCAACAAGAGCAGGTGTTTCTGTGTTTATAGTGACTGTAAGTAAATCTTTCATGCATGCATGCATGCAAAACACACACTTAAGTCTGTGTGTGCCAAATTTAATCTGAGCTTAATCAATGTCATAAATATTTGATCTTCTTGGTTTATTCGGGTAAATTTCCGACCGCAATAATAGTTAATATGGATACCTTCAAATAATTCCATTAATGTAGTTAGTATCTCCTGGCTCGGAATGACAGTATAATATCTAATCAATTTTTCGTTGTTTTCAATTCTTTTTAAACACTGGCACTGTTTTGATGTTTTTTATGTCCAATTTTAGTTTGTCATTTTCAGACCTTAGCAAAGTATTTTCTGCTGCTATAATTACATCATTCTTAACTTCAACTATTTCTTCTGATGAAAAATTTTCTATGGGTATGTCGTCGTCAGGTTTCCTTTGGTTCTTCAGATGTGAGAGAAACTGAAATATTTTCCCCTTATTATGGCTAAATAGCACAGTAAAGTTTCTTCTGTCACCATCTTGAAAATGACAACTGCATATACGCGAGTGTTTGGAAGGCACCCTATCAGCCCACCTGTAACAAACATGAAATAAATTTTAAGTAAATTCAGCACACATATAAACAAAAACCACAGTAAAACATAAAAATTCTTAGTAATAAAAATGGTATGTACTGACCTTATGTATTTAATCCATTTCTTTAAAATCTTTGATTCTTGGGAAACGTAAAAACTTGCATTTATGCTTATCGTTATAGTGTTTACATCCGGGCGCAAAACACATCATTTTGAAGCTTTTTAACCATGAAATTTCCTTTTAAAACAGCAGCCAATTTTTACTCTATTTAGTATGAGAATGTCAATTGTCACTGTCAATAAGTTTGTTTTGTTGGACCGCGCCATATTGAAAATGGAAATGCGACGTTGCCAAATTTATAGATAGATAGCGGTGGGCGGGACTACAAATGAAAGTATAGTCAACAATGAACATTAAGTACTCTGTTTATGACCTATAATCGAATGGATTTACTAATGGATTGTTGATCTGGGTTCGAGTCTAGGTTACAGGAATTCACCATAGCCGCTGTTTTTCCCATAATATTTTTAAATAATGGTTGTGGGTTACATTTAATATATTTAATATAAGTCTAGTGAAGTAAAGCGCCCGCGAAATGAATAATCATAACATATAATTCACGCATTGTCCCGATATTAGCGATTTGTCAAACAGCGCCGCCTTTTGGCAGGTTTGCGCGTAAAAAAGAGCACCGTGGCCGGTGGGCAGAGATGGGCAGCTAGAGTTGTTAGACGCAATACATACTTAATTATTAAATATATTTAATTATTTGTGGAAGCACTTTTAAACTAAAAGAACAAGTCACCAAAGCCATTAAATAAAAATAAAAATTCTAATAATGTCCGACTTGGGATGAATTTTCGGATTTTTGGTGTTCGATGATTTCCATTTTATTTTTATTGCTAAAGAAAAAAACGTGTTAGAATTTAACGCGGTGTATAGCGAAAAACTGCAAAATAACTTTCTTTGTGTTTCATAACCCCCTGCAAGATTTCATAGACAGTGATTCCTTGAAAATAATTCGACAGGCTTTTTGTGTGCTGTGGATGTCTCAAGATTGTGAAGAAACTTCATTTTTTCTGTGGACTGCTGCCAATGTTCGTAAGATTATAAACATTTCCGAAGTTCTATGATGAAGGTGTTATCCATTGCTGATGTTATTCAAAGGAATTTTATTCGTTTTTAAGTGTGAACGTGGTTGGATGATTTAACAGATTTCGATTGAACAGGTGAGGAATTTCCTTTTGTCATGTCGCTCTTTATTTCGCATGCGTTTTTTTATCAGTCACGAACCAGAGGTTTCACTTATAATCAGTATTATTGCGTTTTGGTCCTAAAACTATGTCGTGGAAGTTATGCAAACAGTGCCTTTGTGCTAATGTTATGTATGCACGCTTTATGCCCATTTCCTGGTTTGCATCTAAAATTGTGTTATAATATTTACATTATTATCACATTAAAAATCTAAAAAATTGAAAACAATCTGATGCCTGACTGTGTCGGATGCACAGTGATTTGTGTATTTTATATCTAATAAAGACTTTAAAAAATCAATCAATCTGATTGAGTAATGAAAAAATATTAGCTGGTAATATAGCTCTTATCTATGTCCCTACTTAATCTATTTAAAATTTCTAGTTGTGAACTAAACAATTGATTTGAGAACTGCACAATTGTGAGGTTGAGAGTCAAATGGAAGGCAGAGACTACTCATTTTATTACAATTATGGCAATGGGTATCAATATATAAATACATAAAACAAAGTCAGTTTTTTTTTTGGTAAACCATTTATTACTGAAAAACGGCTGAACCAATTGTTGTTATTGACTCTGACTGAATTTGTTTTTAAACATCAGTCCATTACCATATCGGGTCTTGCAACAGATGACTTTGATATCTGTTTTGCTTCTTAGATAAGATCTGGTTTGTTTCAGACGTATTAAGAGACTGATAAGCATGTAAAACATACATTTTAAAATAATATTATCTTCATAGCAAGACTATAATGAGCATACTACAACTTTAGGTAGATATGACTGTTATCTCTCTAATCTATACATTTGCATATGTTGTCTTTGCCCAGATAACATTGGGACATTGACTGTCTGACCTAGTCAGAGTGTTTGTTATCAATATAAAAAGAAAATTTGCATTTGAACAAACATCATGTACAAACATGTAAATTTTGCATTTTGTGGCGTAAAAAAGAATTTTTTGTCATATTCATATCACAGATTATGCTAGGGAAAAAAAGAGTTTATATTATCCTTTAGCTGCTACCCATAACTTCACATGTATCCCATGGAACTCCTAATTGGGAAAAATACCATGGTGCAAGGCCATGGGCCACGGTCAAATAGGCTTGTGTCCACTAATAAAAAATTGCTTGGTTTATAGTTTTTAATTATAAATGAAAAGACATAGATAAAAAAAAACAGTCTATTTCTCATCAAAGATAAAGATTATTAATATTTTTAGAAAATAAATTCGAAAAAAATAGGCATTAGTCACGTGACAGCGAACACCAATCAGAAAGTGTTACGTCATGCCACGCAAAACATTGTTGTTGTTAATGTTTTCATACAACAGAGCAGGTTATTTCGCAGACTGACATCATTCAAGACACCATGACACTATTCATCGTTTTCGAGTGAAATCTGAATTGATTTTTTAAAATACAAAATATTTAATGTAAATATTGCTTTTTCTTTAAAATATAGTTTTTTTGTGATAAAATAGATATTAAAGTATATCATTAACTAAATTTTCAAATTTAGTCAACTAGCCTATCCATGCTATGTATCAATGTTCCTCCCATGCCTAACCGCTGCATGCTTGGATTAACCATCCAGAGGCCCCGGGTTTGAATCTCAGTGCATTTGTGCTGCTTATGGGTGGTTGGTGGCAGAGAATTTGCACCTGGTTAGCTACTGCCATATTAGCTTCTACCATGTTACCTAAGTCTACCGCCAAACAGCATTGTTAATAGCACTGTTGTGTTTCGATATGGATATGTACCATCCAGTGGCCTTATTGTCATTTACGGATCAGATAAGCAATTCTTTACACATGGTGGTTATATGAAATCATTTTGATAAAAAGAAATTCACTGCAATCTATGAGGCAAGTTCATGTTAACAGTGGATTTCTCCAGCTAATAATAATGATGCCATACCATGACAATATCCCTAACAGTTAATGTGAGTAGAACAAAGAAACCATTTCATCTAGCTATCTCTATCCATCTTACTACAGATTATTATTCATCAAATAGGTAACACAAAGTGGAACAAAATGTGGTCATTTTACAGTGTGGTTCTTACTGTAGGAACTTTCTTTGTATTGTCGTAATAAACAGCTGAGTAAGCAATCTATTTAATTTTTCATATACATACATGTGTTTGCAACATTAACTTCCTCCATTATTGGATAAGTTGTGTGTGTCTTCTTCTTTTTGTTATTGGGTTATGTTGTTCGAGAGTATGTACGTATATATAATTGTTTGACATGCTCTGTGGCCTGAACGGCTCGGTGGATTTTTGCTGGAGAGGTGTCGTTAGATTCGTATTTACTGTGATAGTGACACTGGATACATAAAAATCATAAAAAGTTTAAAAAATTACACAGGGTTTTTTAAATTTACATTTTATATGCATAATAACATATAACTCCTCTCTAACTGCCACCATGTTATATAAGTCTGCCGCCCAAAGGCAGTGTTAATAACACTATTGTGTTCTGGTATGAAAGGTAGCAGAGCCAGCACCTTATTAGCTTGAGGCTTCTGGGTGTCACTTGCCATCCAACAGCTTTATCATCACTTACTATCAGGTGAGATTAAAGACGAGTGCAAACCCATCATAAAAGAAAAAAAGAACAATCTCTTGATTATCATGTCACCAAAACTCTGATCTTGAAGTGTACGTATGCAGGCTGGTGTGCCTTATGCCACCCCAGCTCAAACAGAAAGCCCAATTTGTGTTGAAGGCCTCTGGGAGCAACCTCGGTGTTCGGAGCTATTTTCCTGTAGTACTAATTCTCTGCACTCCAGCAGGATGGGAGCAGCTATCTCCTGAGCCTCCATGCATGCTCTGCACAGCACACACAAAACATTTACATATGATAATTTATCAATAATAATTTATCTTGCACTTAATATGTTATAGTAATACATAGTCACATGCTTGTAAATGTATCACCACTATAATAAGTGTGTATGTTTCAGAATCATCAGAGGTCGATAGTTAGCGATGAGCTCCCCGCCGCCCGTCCAGTTGGAGGTGGAGGTAGGAGATGAGCCCATGGAAGACGATGCTCCAGAGATGATACCCCCAGACAGGTAACACATCCTACTAAATATCTTAAGAGGGTACTACAAGAAATTTCGTAAATTAAAGTCACTACTACTATGCGCTGAATTAATTAAATACATTGAAAATACTTTTTTAGGTTAGCCCGATCCTTGAAAAAGGGTACACTCTTGTTGAAATTTGATACATTAATAAGTAATAAACAACCATCATCATCCTCAGCTGGGAAACGTCTCCTGATAGACATAGGCCTCCTTGGTATGCCACTTTGACCGGTCCTGAATCACCTGCATCGACCTGACCTTAACCAGGTCGTCAGTGTATCTAGTAGGGGGACGACCCGGTAGACGCTTCCCGGTACGCGGTCGTCACTCGAGAACCTTTACTTCCCACCGGTTATCAGTCCTTCGAGCGATGTGGCCGGCCCATAGCCACTTCAGCTCACTGACTCGTCGAGCTATGTCGGTGACCTTAGTTCGTCTACGGATTTCCTTGTTTATTCGGCCCACATAGTAAGATAATATATATAATATAATAAAAAGTATTTATTCTCCAGAAGATTTCGGTACAATTTACTTATAAACTACTTATGTTTAAAAATTTTGGCAAAATTAAGTGTAAAGGCCTACGTTGCTGAGCTAGGTAAAAACCTGTATTTCAGCACCCAGCGCCTCACCCCTCCGGATTATATAATAAGTTTTACAATTTCGATTTTTTATTTAAATAGTGTAAAATTATGTAATTGAGAGTTGATATACAATGTGTTTTCCATTATCTAGACATAAAAAAACTCTGAAAGGGTTGTAAATGCAAGACCTTTCAAAATTGACCTAAATTATATTTACGATTATAACATTGTTTCTGGGCAATTGACAATCTTTATAATAACAGGACATCGATTGCTAAGCTGATAAGACATTTTCTTTATTACTTTTTTGAATGAATAGTTTATCTGTGACCAGATGGTGCTCCCTAATGCTTTGTACGCAGTATCGGTCACGCAAACGATAAGAGATGTGGGTAATCGATTCTTCAGAAGTTTTTCAGTTTTGTTTACGCGTTTGTGCAAGAAACATGTGTGTGTGTAGTTAAAAAGAGATGTTTCAAACTCGGCCTAAAAATCATGTAATAATATAAAGATATATAGAAAAATACTAGAATTACATTTTTTCATTTATTTTAATTGTACATACAAAATCGTTCTTTTTGTACTAAGTGACAGCGTCAAATGTCATTTTATTGACGCCATCTTTGTTTTCAATTGGTTTTCAACGTTAACTCTTGGACCTATAGCGCGCACTGGTAACTTTTGTCACCGTGGCATCTGGGTGCGCAAGCTTTCCATCCAACGTGCATATCGTTACTTTCAATCGTGTGAGATGAAGGCCAAGTGCAAACGCATAATGTATTAGTAAAACACAAATTCGTGTTTTCATTATCATAATTAGATACATAAGTCCAATGTTGGACATGATCCACTTCAAACTCTCGATACGGCTATTACAAAAAAATGTATGTAAAAATATATGTAAGTAGGTCAATCAAATAACGAAATAGAATCTAACTATAGTATCGAGTTTTGGGGTGATGATCCCTTTTCAACTGATGTTGACTTAAAAAAAGGAGGAGGTTCCATTTGACTGTATGTTTAAAAAAATGTATGTTACATGATAACTACTCCAATTATGAATCAATTTTGATGATTCTTTATTTGTTTGGTAGAACATACTTCAGAGGTGGTCTCATATAAATTTTATCGAAATTAAATTCGCTTTTTGAGAAAATCAACAAAAACGAAATATGTACTCAGATAATTCTACCTCTTTTTAAGGCTACTAAGGTAATTCTACATGTTTAAGGCAGTTGCAGTCGGTTTCTAGTTCTTTTTGCACGTGTTAATTATTTCATTGTGAAATGAGACAAAGCCACACGAGAACATATTGTCTTCAGTCCTTCACCATTGCTAAATATGTTTTTCTCTTGTAAATGAGTTACACACTGAATGTGCTTGTTTCCAAAACTAAGGTGGGTTTTATTTTAAGACTACCAGTAAAATAAACTTATACATAGCCAAGGTCGGTCACTGGCTGTGATAGACAAAGACTGACTCTTTTTTTTTAGATCCTTACATGTGAGACAGGGCCTGTTTTGAATATTTATTTTTAAAATTTTGTTTTATGTTTTACGTTTTACACGTCTTTTTTCACATACAAAACAAACATATTTAAGGCAATTGAGGTCGGTTTTTAGTTCTTTTTGGACGCGTTAATTGTCTCACACGTCGTCCATGCGTCTCTTGTTTTCTTCTGTCATTCGTCGTCTCTTTCACTCTTATCAGTTCAATCAGATTACGTTCTCTTTCACCCACACACAAAAACTGCCATGATTTCATCTTCGTTCAATACATCCCACATACACACTTCAGGGGTCGTTCATTTATTACGTAATACAATGTAACTTATTTCTTCATCTGATTGATGACTTTATTTAACTTATTTCAATGTTAAAGTTTAGTGAAACAGCTAGAGGCTATGTAAAACAGCTGATTAAGCAATCTAACTGCGACATATATATTACATTTTTATTTAGAAATAGCACTCGAATATTTCTAAATACTCTCAAATAATAATATAAATAAATAGTTCATTTTCATTAAAAGGACAAGAATATACACTTTGAACTATGAAATATAGTGTGATTTGAATAATGTGAAGTGTGAAAATATGAAAATGTTATTAAAAGAATTGTTAAGAGCATTCTGTTGTCTACGCGAGGGACTGCCACCATTCGATGCTGCTGATTTAACAATCGATATCAACAAATGGTATGTTATCTCATTTAACAGCTTTCATTACTAATACAAAATAAGGGACGTGAAATTGAGCGTAATATATACTTCTCATCAGAAAAACGGAAACACCTTGCAAGTTTATGTTTTGTAAGGATTATCAGAAAACCCTATGAAAATTTTATTTGAATCCAGAACAGTAACATTAGGATTTGAAATCCTCGTATTATTCACTATTAAACGACATTTGACATATATTCTTAAATATAATCATTTTTCTGATAATCCTTACAAAACATAAACTTGCAAGGTGTTTCCATTTTTCTGATGAGAAGTATATTTGTTTTACTAGCCATAAAAGAAAAGTGGTTTCGAAGTAATACTTAGCTTATAAACAAATACTTAACTTATATATTATACAATATACATATCTTTATCTTTTGGCTGTTTTATGTTCGCCATGTTTTATAGCTTACTTAAATTCGCGAATGGCGACCAGACATCGGGAAACGTGTAGTGTAACTCCCAATAGATGGACTCAAGACCGATATCTAATAAGAATGTCTAAAATAACCCATGTTATACAAACATACAGTTACACAACTTTAGACTGGTTAATTATTTTGTTAACCTTTCTCAATAATAGTTTGATCAATATTACCGTCACGGTCTGGCGATTGGTTCTAGCAAAATTCGGATGCTTAGGTATCGCGCCAAGTCCTAATAATTTTATTTTTGTTTGTGACTCAACCACGTACAGACGATTGAACGGATTTGAATGAAATTCCATGCAGTTTACAAGCTTTTTCATACATTTTGTAGGGACTCGACGCACTTAACTTGTGCAGTGTCCGCCACCAGACACTTTCGGCCACCAGGGGCCACATGAGCGAACGAGTTACAGTGTCTGCCACCGAACACCAGTGGCTGCCGCGAGCTACCGCCGCTACTGCAAAAGTTACTTGGCGGTCTTTGAGGAAGGTTCATGTCCAAAAGTGAATTTTGCGTCCAAATGTTATGAAGCAAAGAAAGACGTCCACATACACATCGCTGTCACAGTCTGTCTATTGAATTAATGTAGTACTACGTACAGTTCATCGCCTCCCACCGATCCGCGGTACCTCACCTCTCCCCGCAAAAAAGTGACCCGCTTGAGCGGTTGTATCGCGCGCGAATTTACTCAAAAACGTCATCCGTTCGATGTATGGTAGTAGAAACCGATATCACGACATTTGTTTAAAGTGTCCTGCCTGTGCTTTTCACAACATTGCGACATGGAATTGACTAAATTCTCGTATTTGATTACAAATTATATCGAATGTGTCCGTCTTCCATAGAAACATAATTTCTGAGGCGAGCGTGACAATCATTTGTCCGACCGTTATTTATAGATGTCCAAAAAACATGTATTCGTATATCGACTAGCCATTGAAGAAAACGTAAAAACGTAGTGCACTTGGACGTGTGATAATGGAACTGTGGCCCGTTGCCAGCTTTCAGCGATGATGACTACCGAGTCATCGACGCTGTCTTCCTACGGGACGGCCTTGGTGCGACACTGAACTCGTTTAGCGAGGTCGCTACCTGCCACGTCATTGGAGAAAGGCCAGGATAGAGCTTTCTCTTGCTGCCAGAGAATATGCATCTGTTCCTGTACCCGAATGTTCGTTAGTTCGAATCTAAACAGTGCAGACGCTTTGTGGGGGAAGGGAGTACACGATGACCAATCAGCGGCCCAGGAGGCGACATGTGCATTCTGATTGGCCCGTTCAAACTCGTGGAATGTTCTGTATGGTCGGAAATAATGCATATAAGACGTCTTAGTCTACATAAAGTGTTCGTCTTGGATTAGGTGTCTAGCAGAATATTACAATCTAGTCGTAGATCTAAATGTATGCTTTAGATGTGCACTCAATTTTTCGAAGGTGATGTGGTAATTATTCGAAAGTATTAGATCATTAGATTTGTTGGTTCTTTGTGCCGGTATTTAGTCTCTGTATTGTAACGTTGATTGGACGCGTGTACAACTAGGGTATGAAAAAACCGACACGGGAAGAAAATTTCGTCCCGCCAGCCATAACTAAACTCCATTTAATTTATAGATGATGATTTATGGCGATGAATTGATTGTATAATGCGATGATGGAATCATGTTCAGCCGGAAGCTTCAAGTTGATATATGCCTCTATAAAAGTAGATTTTCCTGCCAAACCGAAACCGGTACCAACTGGTTTGTTTGAGTCGTCGCAACTGCCACTGCGACCTTCGCAAATGGAGCATCGGAGTGTCCGTCGCCGCAAGTTGTAGTTTTTATTGGGTCAATGGCCAAATCATATGATAATGAACGAAGTATTCACATTGAAGTCGTGCCTCGTTGAAGGATAAGATCCTGTTCTGTATAAAAAGCTAACTGAGGTGTGTGTGAATTCTCATTTTGTGTGAGTTATATTACTTCCAAATAGGAATTTCTTCTTTTTATTTGAACGTTTGAATTAGCATTAGTTTTTTCTAGTTATTAGTAGTTTTTAATGTAATCTTAGAGAAACAGTCAAACACAATATATCAAATAGATTTGAAGAAAAAAATTGAAAGTATTATTTTTGTGGAAATAAATAAATATTTGATTTGCTTTGCAGAAAATCAAAAAAAGAGCGCCTTTAAAAAGCAATGTATTATACACTTTATACTCTTCGCATTACAACACAAAGTGGCATAGAGCGATAAAGATCGAGTACTTACATTGTTGACAATACGCTGGAATGGAAAGTATTACATTACCGGCTGCAAAATTCGGCACTGCTCTTACAATTTCTGGGAATTTATTACCTACTGAGAATACGATTCTTCCCATTTGATGTAATTCATTGCCCATTACCGTACCATGCATTGTGGGTGGTCTTTTTAAACGCGGAGATGCGTTTTCCATGTAAAAATTGATGTTGGCACTGTTTGGTATTTAGTTGTGTCTTGTATTTCACATTTGTTTAGGATATTTGTTTGGCGGTATGTGATCCACTGATTTTTGTATTCTACAAGAAAGTCCTACAAAAAAAATTAAAATTTAAACTGTTTAATTCAAATACAAGCACAAATACATGATCTACAACCATGCATTACAATATTTAAAGACGGAAGAATCTTTTCACATTGTAGTTTTGGCATATTACTTGTAGCCTTGGCATCTTTCTGAAAACGCCGTTACAAAGCTATATTTACTTTTGTATATAAACTTGTCGTTAAGGCTACATTTCGTGCACAGTTTGGTACCGTCTTTTTTGAAATAAAAAAAAACTTTTGTTAAATGGAAATCTAATGACTAAAATAGTAACATACAGTATTTATATAATATATAGAGATATTATGTAAAATAGTTTGAGCGCACGAGGCTTACGTTACACATATACCGCAGAGGACTGTAATACGAATTATTTTACTGTAACTAATGATTGAGTTGGGGAAAAACCTGTTCGTTTGGTAGCTGTCAAAGTATCTTTTTGCAGAAAATGCTGTGTTCTTTTCAAAATCTTTTTTCTTTCTTTTTTGCGCGTAGGCATCGTTAAAAAATAGAACAAGGAACAAGGCTATTTTCATCCCGATCGATCAAGTAATTACTGTTAGGTAATTTCTAAAGTGTACACAGACGAAGCCGACGCCAAAGCGAAATTAAAAAAACAACTGTATATTTTATAGTCAGAACAAAACCATTGAGATAAGGCAAGGCAAAACACACCCACAATTATTTTTCATATTTTATTGTGTTCTCGTTGAATTGATTTTTTTGGGATAAAGTTCTTAATAGGAGTACGCTAATAATGTAATGATAGATAATGCAACGTTGCCGGATGGAGCGCAGGGGCCTTTAATAACGCCGACCTCGCGTAACGGCGGCCGGCGTTACAACGGATTCCTAGGCTATATTTTGACACGATAGTTGGCCATGAACCATTTCTTGACGCTCCGCAAATTCGAGCGCGGCTATTTTGATCCCTAGCGCTACAGACAGGCGGCTTCAAGTTGCATTTTTCCCTGGACCGCTAACTGAAGTCCAATTTATATTACATACGAACTTCTTTGAAAGAAGATTCTTTGCTGAAGTCGGTTGAAAATGTATGATGGGTTTGCACTTGGCCTTCATCTCACTGGTAAGTGACGATAAGGCCGTTGGGTGGCGTCGGACATAGGAAATCCCACTATTCAAACTAAGTACCTATAGGATTGTTACTCGTAGTCTAACATTTAAAGGTTACGCCACGGAGGCGTTTCATTCATGATGGATTTATTACGGAGGAATTTCAAGGTTGTTGCTCATAAAATACTTATCATCCTTTTTACACTTTACACGTGTAATCTGAAGATCCTCTGTTAGTGGTACACTCGAGTACAAAAATATGAATCCACTTTTGGACCATGTCACATTGACCTTGACAATTAACAACTCCCTCAACACACTGCATAGGAACAAGCAAGCGTGAATGCGACATGGTGCAAAAGTGGATACATATTTTTGTACTCGAGTGTACACATTGATAGGGTCGATATTTCAAAATTTCTATCTCAAGCTGCTGGTCGTTGTTATGTCATTATGTCACAAATATACAGAATATTAGGGTTTTTTGCTTGCTGCAGTAAAATTAATATTATATTAATAAGTAGGTATGCTCTTTAAGATTCAGCGCTCAACAAAACTGTATAGTTATTAAAATTCATATTCCGAGATGCAAATAAAGTTTATGCCTTATTATTCCAATTCGTCGACCATTTTGTTTTTAAATGCTACAATGCCTACATTACCTCTGCATCTCGTAGGTGTATGAAGTAACTTATCATTTAGCCCAGACTGACCTTTTTCTCTGGCCTCATTGTTTAAATACGCAAACTGTCGATGCGAGCCATTCGTTTTAGAAAGAAATA
Organism: Carcina quercana; assembly: GCA_910589575.2. NCBI lineage: Eukaryota > Metazoa > Arthropoda > Insecta > Lepidoptera > Depressariidae > Carcina > Carcina quercana. The sequence continues at coordinate 3,034,124 of OU342446.1, read as the reverse complement.
TGCTATTTAGTGTTTTGACTAGTGTGATCTTTCTCCGGCCTTTGGTATAATACTGGTAGTCATTTATTTTCAATGTAAAAACACAAACAAGTAAATGCGTTTAAAAATAAATGGCAACCGTGTTCTTTTAGTAAGGCAAATTTAAGATTTATGTCGTTTTCTAATGGATGCCATTGTCGGTCCTATCCCAGCTAAAAGTTCTGAGGTTTTTTTAAAAACCATTTTTCCATCGAACTAAGAACCACCTTTTTTTAAGTCGGCTAAAAATAGAAATTATCGCTGCGGCCCGTTACTTTAGAAAGAAAGATGCTATTTAGCGTGTGAGCTCTTTCTATGTCCTTTGGCATATTTGTAGGCGTTGTTTTTGATTGCTAAATAAAATCTAGTCTAGAAATCGTGATGTGCGAGTTCTTTAAAAACCGAATGTACTTTGATGATCCATGTAAGACAAATTCGTTCAGTAATAAGTTCTTTACTAAAGGTTTGCTGAACTCAGTGACATTTAAGTCCTAAAATTTCCAGTCCTATTAGTTTTTCTTTATTTTTCAACCGACTTCTAAAAAAAGAGGTTCTCAATTCGACTCGTATGTTTTTTTGTATGTATGTTACGCGATAACTCCGCCAATAGTGAACCGATTTTAATGATTATTTTTTGTTTGGTAGAGCATACTTCAGAGGTGGTCCCATATAAATTTTATCGAAATTGATGTAGCGATGTAGTAAAAAATGGTCAAGAGAACACGTCAGTGTTGTCAGCAATGTTATTTCTCCATGTCTGGGTTTCCCATAGTCACCACGCCTGACAGGCGGGTTATAGATCGCAGATACCGCTGCCCACGTGGAGACGTGGGTGGGTACTATTTTAAAGAGGAAACCACACGGCATATTATTAGTGCGTAAGTCCACTGTTGGACAGCCACACTCATAGATGGCCACGTCGTTATTTCCGTAAGGGGAATTGCTACACTTGACAAGCTGACATTATCAGGCGAGTTGGTGAACGCAAAAAGATTTGGATGCTGAACATCGCATAAAACTTTTGTCAAAGTCGTTTTAGCAAAACAAAAGACACCCTAAAGACATGACCACGGATATATATAATTATAGCCAATAATAATTAACGCCTTCATAAAGTACTAGAAACTGACATCAACTGCCCTAAATGTCTACAGCTTTCATCTCCTAAAATGTTCACCCTAAGAGGTAGAATTATCATATTTGGTTTTTGTTGATTTTATCAGAAAGCGCTATATCAATTACGATACAATTTATATCAAGGGACCGACTCAGGAGTATACTCTACCAAACAAAAAAAGAATCATCAAAATTGATTTATAATTGGCGGAGTTATCGCGTAGCATACATTTTAAAAAAAACATACAGCCGAGTTGAGAACCTCCTCCTTTTTAGGAAGTCGGTTGAAAATAATGAAACTACGTTTCAAAATAAGTTCATTACCAGGGCAATACACTGTTCTGCCTCAACCCAAGAACATGTTCATTTAATTTATTTATTTTTGGTCCATCAAAGATAAAAACCGGACAAGTGCAGGTCAAAATCGCGCACCAAGGGTTCCGTACAGAATATTAATTATTAACATGCTAAAAATCATTAATAATAGATACGGTGATATCCGCCGAACAATGCTCTGACGAATGCACTTGACGAAATAATACGCGCGATTGTTAATTTGAGCATGGAATCATTTCTTACAAGCACTCACAGTTTGTAATCATAAAGTGGCGACGTTAATGGTAATATAATTAAATATTATTTATATTGTTTGTTGTTATAGTTATAACAGATATTATTTATCGATTCTGTGCAGTTACTATCAATAAAACAGTTAAAAGTGACCACTTTAGGCGGTTTAATTTTTAATAACTTTACAGAATCTAAACATGAATCCATAATGTATCCATAAACCGTAAACCAGCAATGACTACACCCGACTTGGTTTTGGAAATTATTATATAAATGCAGATAAATTTAAAAAGAACGAATGAAAACACCACCGTAGCTCTATGGATTCTTAAGATTTGTGTACTTATTTATCCAAGATGTAATGAAGCCAAGGTAGCTCAGTTGGTAGAGCGTCAGTCCTTGAACAATCGAGGTCTGGGTTCGATCCTGGCTCGTACCCAATGAGTTACAATTTGTTATTTGGAATTTATTTACTAATAAAAATATTACATTGGCTTTTCGGTGAAGGAAGACCATCGTGAGGAAGCCTGAACACTCCTGAGAAGAAATTCAAAGGTGTGTGTGAAGTCTACCAATCGCTACCGCGTGGTGGACTATGTACTCGTAGGAGAATAGGCCTGAATCCCAGCAGTGGGGACATATGTAGGCTGTTGATGATGATTAACCCTAGACCAAACCAAACTTAGTGTCGTTGCATATTCTAGGCAACTTGCATGCAGGTATCGGCAGTCCTCAAGGTTTCTTGACATCTGACCCGTGGCAAACACGAAAACACCCAAAAGTCATTGCCTCAAAGATCACATTCGAACAAGAAAAAAACGAATGCACTTGATCGTTTCGTTTGCTTTTTATATTTAGATTTTTTTCGTTCTGTCGGACGCTCGCCAAACAGTTTTAGTGTTTTGTTTGCCGCCAAAAGAATAAGACGCGAAGCTAAAACAGAAAAAATAACTTTCCGATGAGAAAATAATGCCAAATTTTTCTTCCAAGTAATTCTGTCTTTATTCCTCCAGTGATTTTTTTTAAAGAGATGGACTAAGCTTTGAAGTGTTTGTGATCTCAAAAAATCTCAATGTTGCGGCTAGTGAATGAGCATTCTTTTCCTGATTGATTTGTGCCAATTAGTATAAATAAAATAATAGCCTTTATTTCTTGGTAATTGCATTCGATGTTTATTTATCATTGTGGTTAGAAGATCGAGTTATTGGTGTCAAACATTTTGTAAGATAATTGTAATAATAATAGTTGCGGTAAATTAACAATAATTAACGCGTTCAAAAAGAACTAAGGAACCGACTTCAAGTGCCCGAAAAGTCAACAACATTCATCCCCTAAAATGTTCACCCTTATAGGTAGAATTACCTGGGTATATATTTTGTTTTTGTTGAATCTCTCAAAAAGCGCTCAATCAATTTCGATAAAATATATGAGACTTCTGAAGTATGCTCTACCAAACAAAAAAAGAATCATCAAAATCTATTCATAATTGGCTAATAAATCGCGTAACATACATACATAAAAAACCATACAGTCGACTTAAGCGCCTCCTCCTTTTTTGAAGTCAGTTGAAAATATTTAAATCTGTTAAAAAAATTGCCCGACTACGACAATGCGAAACTGAGGGTTATGTTTACTTATTTAAGTATGTCAAATGTATGTATGTCGATATGTTTCCTCACATATCCTAAACTACTCATCGTGCTTTGACAAGTGAGGTGTCTTTGCAACTGTCGTGATTTTTGTTGGGTTACAGTAAAAATAATTGTACGATGTGTTTGGTCACAGGCCGGGCACTTCAAACAAATGTCGTGATATCGGTTCCTATACCCGCACGTGTGAGTAAATTCGCGCGCGCAATTTTACCGACCCTTGAGCGGGTTGCTTTTTTACGTCGAGAGGTGAGGTATCGCGAATCGGTGGGGGGCGGTGAACTTTCTTAATTCTGTGGTTTAGTATCAAACGAAGGTTTTTTGCACACTTTGGGCGATTCGGATGATAAAAGTTTTGTACTAAATCTTTTTAAAATAGGATAGCTGGCTTTTTGCATAATTATCGAAAAAAGGACATTTGACTAAAATGTGTCATGAATAAATATTTTGGAAGCATTAGCTTTAAAAAAAAGCTTTTAAATAAGTGCAATGTACTGCATAAATAATGTTATGATAATCAATGCCGCAACAGTATTTTTTGCTATTCGTAGATATAACATAGCAAGATTTTTTTTTGTCTTAAGATATGAGCAGGTTGTTCGTGTAAAAAAAAAGCGTAAATACTAAAGCTCAATAGATACAAGTTTGATGTTAGAAATATAAATAGGACTAAAAAATAACAAATTGTAATATTTTCTAGAGTCGTTTCATTTGAGTAATTCTCGCCTTGGCCTATATTTCAATTTAAAGAAAATTTATTGCAATATATCTTGTAGAATTTAATTTCTGTTTGATAGAAGTGTCTTTTTTTATTCTGCATTTTGATAGCTGTTCTAAAAATCTAGTAAAAGATGAATTGATGAACGATTATGACCTCGTGCGAACATATAGCGTTTGTTATGTTTATAATGTATTTGAATTTTTATTTATTTATTAAATTTTCTAGTAATGACGCGGCGTCAAGATAATGGCGCACCTATAAAAGACAGCGACACCCAAAGCTCCTCATCTGTTTAATTACCACTATTTCGAATAAAAATTAATAAATAACTATTTCGGTGCAAGACCGGAATAGATAAACTATTTCACGACCATTAGAACCGAATTTAAACAATAATACACGCTTAAAGACCATATGGCACCATGATATCAGAGAAATGGCGGTGGCTCGATAGGAAAGTGTCACCCAATAAACATTGACCCACATTGACCCCCAGAGCTTGACACCAGTGTTACAAGACAATATGAGTGAGAGTGACGATGATCTCAGGTTCACACTGCCCGCGCGAGCTGACGCCGTCGTAGATCTGTGGAGGGCCAAGATGACGGAGGGTGTACTGTCCCCGGCGCACTTCCAGGACCACTGGAGGGTCACCGTGCCGAGGATATACTCGCCGCAGCCAAACAGGACTTGCTTAGGTGAGTTTTTAAATATATTTTCCTACAAGTACCCACATTAAAATACCTTGTCACTTCACTAGCTCGGAAAGGCTTTCTTGTTATTCGGAATCTGCGTGGAAAATATCTTTTTGCATGCTAGCGTGGAAAGAGTTTTTTAAATTCGAACATGACGATGAACTAACCTAAACTGACTTTTTCTTTCGATTAAAATGTTTCGAACGACGTGTATTAATATATTCGGGGCCAGCCATCATGGCGTACCATGGATGGGGATCGCTTATGTTCAATATATCCAGGGTAATGATTGTCGTTTCAGATTGGTCGTTCGATGAGGAGCTGGGCACGAAGCTGCTCCTACAACCTCTGGAGCAGTTTGTGTGGGGCTCGACGGACGGCACCCAGCCCGCGGCGCCGCCCCGACGCTCCACGCTCTGTGGGCGCGTGTTCAAGCAGGGCGAGCCCGCGTATAGCTGCAGGGAATGCGGTAAGAACGCGTTATAGATAACACACTTGCGAATTGCACCGATTACTGCCGATAAACAGCGGAGATTCCTTTCACTCGATTATTTTCTAACCTTCATTATGTATATCATAATAAACAAGCAGTACCGAAACTAACTTCCTTACTGTTGGTCGCACAAACAAGCTAAAAGTCACGTAGCCAGCTACGGAGCGAGCTGAGTATGTCCAAAATCACACTTCTTCATATCTGACATGGGGAAATCCATCGACATAGCTCTCTCTCTCTCTCTCACACACACACACACACACTACATTAAACTAATTATTATGTATTGCTCACACTGTAATTTTGAATTATATGAATTGAGATATCTGTAACGGGATCCAATGTGAGAGAGACTGGTGATCTGAAACTCAAGAAAATCCTATCTCGGACACTTGACTCTCATATAGATGTTCTTATACCTGTACACCCTCAATTGTCATTATATATGTACACGCTATGTGAGTTAAATAAATAAATATTCGATTTGATATTTGAGCTCAAGAGTCAGTAAGCTGAAGTGTCGACGGGCGGGCACTCGAGTGACGACCGCGTACCGGGAAACCGTAAAGTTTGCAAGGAGCCGTTCTTGTTGACCTGTCTATGTCCCTCACTTCGTCACACCCCGGACACTTCAAACAAATGTCGTGATATCGGTTCCTATTCCCATACATCGAACGGATGCCGTTTTATACACGCGCATGTGTGAGTGAATTCACTCGCCATGTTACCAACCCTTGAGCGGGTCACTTTCTTGCGAGGAGAGGTGAGGTATCGCGTATCGGGAGATGTGGGAGGCTTTGTGTCCTTGGTATGTGTTTTATTGTGTACATTGCTTTATGTGATTGCAGGCATGGACAACACTTGTGTGCTGTGCGTTGAGTGCTTCAAGGTCTCCGCGCATAGACACCACAAGTACAAGATGGGCCAGTCCGGGGGCGGCGGGTGCTGCGACTGTGGCGACACCGAGGCATGGAAGAGGGACCCCTTCTGTGAACTACATGCCGTGAGTAGTCATATTAGTATAGAAAACAAATAAATGCATTCAAAAAGAACTGTAAATCGACTCCTAATACTTTTATCAAGTCAGATTTAAGATATTTTTCTCATGGATGCCATTGTCAGAACTGGACCAAATCAAACAAGAAAAGAATCATCCAAATCGGTCAAAAGTTCTGAGGTAACAAACATACCCGTCGAATTTAAAACCTTCTCCTTTTTTGAGGTCGAGTAATAAATAGACAATTGCGAGACGGATTTGAATATGAAAGAAAGAACACGCTAGTATTCGGCTCCAACTTTTTCGGTAATTTATCTAGAACTATTTTTAGTTCTCAAATCAAATCATTTTATTTGTCCAACATAGGTATTGAAGATCTTATATTAAACAACGGCCGCTATGTGGAGCCTTGCGGCGTACAAATATATACATAATAACATAAAAAATTATATGTCAAAAAATAATATTAAATTAAATACAAATCAAATAATAATAGAGTCAAATTCAATTTTATAAACTAAACTAAAAACTAATAACAACAAACATATTCTTGTTATATATGCTGCACTTTATTGAGAAATTCATCAATCGTGTAATAAGTGTTGTCTGACAGGTAGTTGAACAGATTTCGTTTAAACTCTTTTAGATCTTTAAGCTCTCGTATGTTTTTTGGAATATTATTGTAAATAGAGTATGTAACTGTAATGTACTCGTTACATAAATAGAGTATGTATAATTATTATTGTATTTACACTGCAAAAACTACATCTCGGACCGATGTATATGATAGACCCGGTACTCAAATGATTGAAGAACAACAGTGTGTTGTGTGAAATGTTAATCCACCGTTTCGTGCCAGCTTCAACCTATGTCCGTGTGATTTCAGGCGCCGGCTGACGACGAGCAAGCGCAAGCGCACGTCGGTGCTGACGTTGTGGAGCGCATGAAGATAGTTGCGTCCGTCTGTATGTCGTACTGCTTCAGGCTGTTGACGCACGTAGACCACTCGCCCGGGCTACCAAACGAGCTCAGGTAAACATCATCAGACGAGAAACATCCATCGCTGGACATAGGCCTCCTCCAGCGACTCCCCGCGACCTTTACTAGGTCGTCAGTCCATCTAGTAGAGGGAGGTCCCCGTACACGTTTGACGGAACGTGGTCGACACTCGTTAGTTAGTTGTCTATCTGCATTGTCATTGCATTGCATTTAACAAAACTGCTACCCATGTTTAGACGTTTTGCAGAATAGATTTTATCTGTAACTACAAAAAGTTAAATTAATTTTGATGAACTACATTTTGCTTTAGACGCCATTTTTAAAATATTGGACTAACCCTTCTGAGCCATGAACGACAATATTTAGAACTAATATTTTACAATCTGACGTTTCATTTCACGCTATTTCACGAAAGCGTTAATTATTGACCCGCTCCATTGATGAATGCAAAACGCTCACCCAATTCCTCGACTTAAAGATCAGCTATTATGAAAAATCACGTCACGTCGTTGAGCGGTTTTACATAATGGAGCTGTGTAAGGTCGAAAACATTGATCGACGGCGTTCGACGGTTTGTCCATACAAGAAGAGAGCAAAGTATGGGAGCGCGTTCGTCGCGTCGATGCGAAAGGATGCGTACGTCGTATACTTTGCTCTCTTTTTGTATGGACAAACCGTCGAACGCCGTCGATCAATGTGTCCCAACCCTTAATAAGCAATCCAACTGCGACATATATACAGATATGTTGCTATACTAATGCGCATTCTCTGTTAACTTGCCACAGATTAAAAGACAACGAGCGCGACCTTCTCCAGATCCTGGACCAGCCGGACTGTTACTGCACAGTCCTGTACAACGATGAGACGCATACCTTCGAACAGGTAAATCCGTCACCGATACATGTATCAATAACCATTACATGCTTGCCTGGCACAACGCGAATCGACCCACCCGAGATACCATTTCAAACATGGACCAGATAAATAAATGATCGAAAAAAATCTGTTCTCTGAAATATGCGAGATGATACAGCGCCTCATTAGCTACAGGCTGAAGTAGCGATCTATGCGCCTATGTCTAACTCATCATCAGCTGGGAAACGTACACTGCTACACATGGCACACGGCCTCCTCCATGGTATCTCACAATGACCGGTCCTCGCTTGCGACTCCTCGCGACCTCGAACCGCCTCGACCGCGAACGGGACGGCAGGGTACCGTTACTGGTAGTCGCCCCTCAAAAACTTTTACCCTCCCTCGGCTATCCGTTCTTTGAGTGATGTGCCTGCATCGCCACTTCAGCTGACTGACTCGTCGAGCTATATCCGTGAACTTAGTTATGTCCAAATACAGGTGTGTAAAGGTCGCTGCTAGATTAAAGCGACTTGAGACTGATCGTTGTGACATACCATGGGTAAATCCTGTGTTCAACAGTGGTCGTTCCTCAGCTTATAATGATGATTAGGATATAGAACAGACCTAAGATAATTTAATGTGTTCGAAAATTGATTGACTTGAATATATCTCAACCTTAAATGCCTCCTATTAACACGGGTCTTAGTCAAGATAGCAGTGAGCGTTCGTAAACGTAATTCATGAACCGGTGAATCATCATAATCATACGTTTAGTTTAGTATGCTATAATTTTTATATCATTTATTAGTGATTTGGTTAAGCTTTTTACAACATTATTTGATCTATTTAGAATAAATTAGTACTTGATTTTTCACGATTTAAAAATATTTCAGGCTAGCCTTTGCTTGCAACTTCATCTGCATAGAATTCATGAAGCATCAGGAATACATTGCCTGTACCTAATGTCTGCATGCTTGGATTAACAATCCGCAAGTCCCGGGTTCTATTTCCAGTGAATAAGCATATGCCAAACAGCACTGCTGTGTTCCGGCGGGAAAATCATGTGTTTTCCCAGAACATATTCAATCAGTACGCCAAATTTCATCCCAATTGATTTACTGTTCAATGCGTCACCAACATTCTAATGTACAATGTCATATTAGGAACTAACAAAAAAAGTTACGTATACTTCTCATCAGAAAAATCGAAACACTTTGCAAGTTTATGGTTGATAAACCTTTATCAGAAAAACCTATGAAAATTTAGTTTAAATTTAGAACATACTATTAAACGACATTTGACATATATTCCTAAATATACTCATTTTTCTGATGAGAAGTGTATAGTATATATAGTAGGTATAGCATAGATTTGTTATTTGCTACCTTAACGGGCCACAAAGCGACAGTGTCGCCCTCATTAGTTGTTTTCTTCATTTCTCCGCAAGTAGACAATAATTTCTAAAACCAAGCCGCACTTTTTGTAGTCATGGCTGGTTTACGGTTTATCGATACATTATGGATTCATGTTTAGATTATGCGTAGTTATTATAAATTGAACCCTAAAGTGGTCACTTTTAACTGTTTTATTGATAGACACAATCGATATATCAATTCAATGTGTATGAATAAACCGAAAAGCAGCAATAACTACAAACAGTTTGGCTTGGTTTTTGAAATTATTGTATAATTGCGGAGAAATGTAGAAAAGAGTGAGCCTATCTCTATGGTCTCACAATCAAATCAATGTAAACAAATCTCTGCTACTCCTGGCATAGGGTTTATTTAGTCTCGCCCCGAGCGATCCGCGTTGTGCTAGACGGGCTTAGATATTGTATTATTTCAACTTACCGCGGCAGTGGACGAGCCAGAGCGAGTTCTACGAGTTCTTACAGGTCTCACATGTTGTTTCTTTCCAGGCCCGTGTTACATTGTCATCCCCTAACACAGGCTTAGCTTGTACCGCAGAACAGAGTAAATGGTTAGAAGTGAAGGCGACTGTCGGGCACTTTATCCATCTCTCTTTCACTCGGGTTTTGGTGCTATGTCGCTACTCCTTGCACTGACCGAAGTTATGATATATGTAGCACATAATAGCAGATACGAGGGGCATACCGAAATGATCGGGAATATAAAACAATACATACAGGAAATAACTAAATTTATTTTTATTGCTTTTCGAAGTATTCTCCGTTGCAGTTAATGCACTTTTGCATTCGTTCGAACCAATTATTATAGCAGCAATTCCAGTCCGAAGTTGACATGGTCAAAATCGTCGATTTGTATGCTTCCACTGCTTCTTCTGGACCTTGAAACCGCTGACCACGCAATAAATCTTTGATTCTAGGGAATGTAAAGTAATCATTGGGACTCAGATCAGGGCTGTATGGAGGATGATCCATTAATTCAACGTTTTCCTGCTTCAAAAACTCGCTTGTTTTCTGAGCGGTGTGAGAGCTCGCATTATCGTGATGGAGGATTATGCGTCGTTTCGGGTTACCTCTACGGAGTTCGGATATCATCTGTGGCAAACAAACCGTTGTATACCAATCAGCGGTAACCGTTCTCCGTTCCTCTAAGCCACTCTAAGGGAACTGTGACTACATGTCCTGTTTTCGCGACAAACGAAGCGACCATTTTCTTCGATACGCTGCGAGAGCGGACAACTTTTGTTGGCTTGATCTCACCTGCGAAGACCCAGACAGCCGACTGATGCTTTCTTTCTGGCTCATATGAATAGATCCATGATTCATCACCAGAGACAATGTTATAAACTGCTTTTGACTTTCCTCCGTTGAAGCGTTGCAGAGTAGACCGGCACCAATTGACACGAGCCGCCTTTTGCTCTTCGGACAAATTATGGGGCACCCAGCGGGAAACTAGCTTTCTCACTCCCAGTTCACCATGTAAAACAGTTTGTATCGCAGTCATACCTATCCCTAAAGTAGCCCGAATCTGCTCATATGTAATATGTCGGTCATCCTGTATCATTCGGCGCACAACAGCGACATTTTCTGGTGTAACCGCTGTTTTTGGCCGGCCTGTGGAAGGTACGGTGCCAAGAGAAGCACGTCCACGCCGGAATTCAGAATACCAGCGATATATTGTCGTCTGGCTAGGCGCTTCACTCTTGAATATAGATATAAGCTCAGCGAGACATTGTCCCTGAGATAATCCTCGTCGAAAGTTGTAAAAAATTATGGCACGGAAACTTTCTCTTGTAAGCTCCATTTTTTTATCGACCTATCAATTTCAAACTGATATTGTTCTTTAAAAAAAAAATTTTTTTTAATTCTGTCAATTGTATTCGATTTTCAACTAACCAGTGTTTATTCATCAAAAAGAGTTTTTAATCTAATTAAATCTAAAGTACTCGATTACCGATCTTTTCGGTATGCCCCTCGTAACACGTCTAACGTCTTCTGTTCTGTGGATACAACTTTAATGTGGGTAACCACATATTTGATGTTAGTCGGTAGCGTTAACGTGAAACGAAATAAAATGATTGCAGACAAAAAATACCTTAATCTTAGCAAATATAATAACTGGCTTTCAGAAGGAATTATCTTTGATTATGATGCTATTATCGAACTGGAAATGGTTTTCGTTAACGTAGAAGTTCATAGTAAATTAAAATAACTCTTAACTAGAGGTCAAAATATGGCGTTTTTATCAACAACAATAAAATGCGTCGGAATGCATAAAACAAAACAAAATTATGATTTACTATGATTTGGGACCTTTTTAATTAATACGTTGCAAAGCTGACTATCTAACTTTAAAAGATTATGGTAAAAGCAATTTTGTATGAAAGTATTTCGTTTCGATTCACCTTAACCGGCTCAATATTCCTGGCATTATGTTTAAAGATATACAAGATCGAGACACTTGCGTATTTTTGTCCCACCTTGCCTGAACGATGGTTACGCCCATGCACCCTGCCTGTGTGTGAGCGGTAGGAATATTTAGTGTTAGTATAGTAGGAGCAACAAGCGATGACCAGAAAACAATGAATGTTCTGCTCTCACGGTCGTCGTTGGTCGGACCAAGTATAGTTCAGGGATGGCAAACCTTTGGCATTATAAGTAAACTTCAACACTTATTGATAACAATGAAAAATATATTTAAAAAAGCTGGTGTTTGGTTATTGGTGTTTCGTTGATCACAAGTTCTGGCACATTTGGGACGATTCCAGAACGTATATCAGAATCTGTGCTGAATTGTCCAGCTCTAAAGATATTTATTGTCTGCCTTTTGAATGCACGCAAATGAAAAGGACCACACTTTCAAATTTTGTGAAATTTAGTTGTGGTTTTGAGAGCGAATTATAAAATCGAGGTCACTGTTCTCGGACTGAGAGAAATATTCTTGTTTTATTAATTCAGTGGATATGAAAAGGTTCGCCACCCCTTTACTTGATAAATGTTTGCTGTGAATTGCTGATTAAAACTGAATGCACCGAAACATGCGATAGTCATGAGACTATTAAATATTGTCAAAATTTCTTACATCGAAAGAAGAAAATTGATTGGTATAACTTTGTTATCATTCAGTTCTAGACCTGCATGCTGAATGTAAGCTATCAATGAATACAATTATTTTACATACCAATATTTTTTCCATATATGTGTATAGAATTGTCATACCTCTGTTTTTGTCGCTTCTATGAGCCCTTCGACAATGTAACACGGGCATTTATTCTTCACCCAGCCAACGGCAAATTAAACTATAACCTGGCTATTTTGAATAGGTCATAACTACGCTGACACGCGTCATGAAGTGCAACCATCGCGATTCGGTGGAGCTGGTCAGCTTGATCGACCGGGAGGGAAGGGCTATGGTCAAATGCAATTCATTTCAAGTCTGTGATAAGTTGAAGAACGATATTGAAGCGTAAGTTGTGTTTTTGTCTCTTTTGTTACCAAATTTTGCTTGACTACACAGTTGCACTCAAAATTTAGAGGTCGTGGGTTCGATTCCTAGTGGGTTATTTCTGATACTTGCTTTAGTTGAAGAGAATGATCCGCCAGCCTATCTACTATTGTGTTCCAGCGTTTAAAGATAACATAGCTAGGCGCTTGAATACCTTGAAGCTTTTAGGTGAGCACACTTTCTATCCAACAGTCTTGTCGTCGCCATCAGTTGAAGGCCAAGTGTGAAACCATTATACATAAATAAACAAGAAACCACTCCGTGTTGTGATGCGCAGGTCACAGGTTCGATTCTGTATCGGTATCTACGGACAAGGGTTCTGGGAATTATCTCGCTTGAAGAAGCTATATGTCATATACCTAGTTATTTATAAAATCTAGACAAAAGCTAACCATATTCGAGATGCATAATGTTCATTATACAAACAATTCAGTCAAATAGGCAGTTTACGCTTATTGGTCCCAGGCTGAGAGAGGTGCACGCTGATTCGTCGTAGAGGAAGCGTAGTGCACACTGATTGGCCCGTTCAAATTAGCACCATGTTATAATTGGTCAAAGCTAAAATGTATAAGACATATTAGTCTAATGTGTTGTCTGAAAGTGTTCCCATTGAATTAGACGTCTAGTGGGTAGTTGGTATGTGAATCTAGATAGAAACAATAGTTTGATATCTAATCAACATTATACTATATGTCCATTTTGAATTCTTGGATCGGCTCATGTTCGAAGTCCAGTGTGAGAGTATGTGGAAGTGTGCGTGTGTCGTGTATGTCTGTATGTATGTATGTGTGGTTTTACTGAACTCAGCTGCACGTCGATGTTCGAAAGGTTCACGTCGCGTCACGGGCCCAGCCTCAAGGTGCTGGTGATGCACGCACACCTAGTCGCGCATCAGACCTTCGCAATGAAGCTGCTCAACTGGTGAGTAACAACTACTTTTATCTACAGCCATTATTATATTATTTATAGCAAATGAAGGAAGTTATTCTTAGTTTATATTAATCTATAGAGCAAATAAATACTTTGGCATTATCATAAAAATGTTCACTATCTTTAGTACTGTGCGATTAAAAAAAATTAAAGTCTACTTCTATTCGCTGAATTAGTTAAATGCATTGCAATGACTTACATAGGTTAGCCCGATCCTTGAACAAGGCACGCTCTTGTAGAAATTTAATTCAAATACATGAATAATTAATAAATGAAAAATAATAATATCTCAATAAATATCCAATTTTTGAAGATGTTAACTTTATGTATTCAGCGCACAGTAGCAGTGACTTTAATTGACGGAATTTCGTGCAGTACCCTCTTAAATTCTGATTTTTGCTTCAATTTTTATTTTTACTTGCAATAATTATCGTATTTTTTAGTTGTTTTGTATATATTTTTTCATGTATAATTTTGGGTTAACAATATATTGCCTAAGAAGCCATAGAGCGACAGTGGCGCCCTCATTCGCTCTTTTCCATATTTCCACATTTCTCCGCAATTATACAATAATTTCTAAAACCAATCTGGACTTTGTGTAGTCCTTGCTGTTTTACGGTTTATCGATACATTATGGATTCATGTTTAGATTCTGTAAAGTTACTATAAAATGAACCGCCTAAAGTGGTCACTTTTAACTGTTTTATTATTGTTACTGCACACAATCGATATATAAATACATGATGAATCGATAAACCGTAAACAAGCAAAATAACTTCAAAAAGTCCGGCTAAATTTTTGAAATTATTATTAATTGCGGAGTAATGTAGAGAATTGTTTATTTTTTTGATGTATGTAAATATTGAAATTGTTCAGGCTGCAGAACTTCGTTAGCCAAGAATCTAGCCTCCGTCTGGCGGTCAGCCAGGTAGCGCTGGGGGACGACTCGTGGGGGGCAGGGGGCGGCCCCAGCGGAGGGGTCGCGGGCGGCGTCATGCAGAACGACTTCCGCATGTGGAAGGCAGCCAGGACCGCCTGGCATCGGCTACTCATCGCTACCACGCTCATGGATTACACCGTCAAGAAGGCAATGGCTATACTGTTCACTAAAAATTATGGTGAGTCTCATCGTTTTTAACACATCCAACGAATGACGTTTGTATACACGCGCACCTGTATGAGAGTGCGCATATAAGGCCATATTACCGTCCCCTGAGCGGGTCACTTTATTGCGGGGAGAGGTGAGGTATCGCGGATCGGTAGTTGGCGGAGAATGTCCGTTCGAACAAGAAAGTTATATTAAGTATGTGACTTAGCATAAATTCACAACATAACATGCCGCAGGCGTCGTAAAACGCGACGAAGCGAAAAATATTCAGGACATAGGAAGCAGCCTCTTACTGACACTCTGCTGCGAGCAAGGCTGTTTAGTAAAACACCTTATTAACGCGATCCACATCTAACTAAATTTCTGTTGCCATAATCTTTTAAAATATAATATCTGAATTTGTGTAGTAACTATCCGAAAATAGAACATCAGATTGTGATGTCGCGAAATGAGTATCATTAACATACAACTTCACAGTGAATCACAATTTACATTTTAAACACTTTTTTTTCTTCAATTATTGTTCAAAGCGCCATCTATGAACCATTAGCTGCGTAACGGCTATTGTAGCTAACTATGAAATTGTAAATTAATGTTTCGCGACACTATAATTTCATCTCCTATTTTTAGGTAATTACTTATCAAAGCCAGCTATTCTATTTTAAAAGGATGTCAACAGACATTTAGTATGGAAGCATTAGAACTGCGACATATATGTTGTACTGTTGTTCAGGTTCCATACTGAAGGACTTCATCCGCGACGACCACGACCACTCGTTCTCTATCTCGTCGCTCTCGGTGCAGCTGTACACGACGCCGACTCTGGCGCACCACCTCATCGCCAGGCACGACGCACTCTTCATTGTGATCAACACGTTCATCAGCGAGTGCAACAGACGGTGTAACAACAAGGTATTTATTATATCGTACACGCACAACTGCCCTCCTTTCTTTAATATTTCTCCTTGACCTAGGACTGCTGGAAGAAATTTCTTTTAGAAATAAGCTGTTCCTTTTGTATATACTTTTTCTGTTTTTGTGTTTTGTAATGTTTCCGTGTACAATAAACTGTTTAAATAAATAAAAAGGTAAGGCAAACCCTTACATTGACAGAGATTATGTGCGCACACTTGATCGAGTTGTGATATAACAGTTCAGTCACAGTAACACACACGCACTCACTCACACACACAGCTAACATTGTCCTTGTATCAATAGTACCTAGAATTGTTGTACCTAGTTGGCGCACCCCACGGAGGAACACTGTTTCCCACAACACAGATTCCCTCTAGCTTGGGAAACAGTTGTCCGCTCAGTTTTCAATATTGTTGCCTTACTAATAATTTTGAATAGAGTAGAATAATTTTGTATATTTTATGTTTAAATTGAGGCTCATAAATAAACTTTTTTTAAACAGTTAAATAAATTGGAAAGATTTTAATTGGCACTTAAACTTATCTCTATGTCTTAAACTATGTTACTATTTGTACACTAGGGTATATCATGAAATAGTGTTGTATGTGTCCTCGACCTTATTGATTTCTTTCAAAATATTTGTTTATTTTTTGAGAACTTTCAGCTACAAAATTGTTACTAAATTAATTAAAACTAAAACTTCGAGCTAATTACCATTTTTCGCCTATAGGCTTTAAATTACACTCTGAGTTATACAAAAACTTAAATTACATTAAAGATATACTAAAATTAATGGTTCAACATTAAGAGCCGCCATTAGCCGTCTGATTTGTTCGTTATAAAATATCTTTATATAACGATAAAACTAAATCGTATAAGTTTTTTAACATTCCAGTATATACAGGTCTAATTCATAACTTAGTATGTTCCGAAGGTATGGGAGCAGTACGGGAGGGTGTGTTTACGGAACGTCAAACGACGCCCGATTGAAGCTATGCGTTACTACGTTATTAAACTTATACGATAATGGCGGATGCGTTTTTCTTAAAGTTGAACCATTAATTTTAGTATATTTTAATGTAATTTATGTTTATATATTACTCATAGTATAATTTAAAGCATATAGGCGTAAACTATTAGCTCGTAGTTTTAGTTGTAGTTAATTTACTAACAATTTTGTATCTGTAAGTTTTCCAAAAATATACGTCAAACGACGTATAACTTACCCATACCGCTCCCATACCTCAGGAACAGACTCAGTTATGCATTAGACTTGTAGATTTTTCGCATTTATGCGACCTTTGTAACACCCGAGAATATGTTAATTTTTTGCATTTTTACAATGCTCTTTACGGTGTAAAATATAATATAGCCATAATATTATTACGTTTCAACTACCCAATCCTTTTAATTTACTTTCGCCCAGAATCTGACTTCCAGTTTCCTGATGCATCAATTATTATTGTTGACCTACAGGGCCGTCTGGAGTTCGACCGTAACCACGTGTCGCTGGCGTTCAAGCGCGCCCAGTTCATCTTATACGACGTAAAGTACCTGCTCGGCTCTGTGCCCACGACCTTCGACGACGACCTGAGGAAGGGATTCCTTCACGGACTGTCCCTGATGCTCAATCTGCTCGTGATGATGCAGGGGATGGATTCTGTTGTTAGACAGGTAAAGTGGAGAGACAGTGGTTTTATAGAGGTCCCGGGTTCGATTCTCGGTGGGGGTAACTATCAGAACTCGTTTTGGTTGGAGTTAGATTTTCTATGTCCGTCTGGCTAACTACCGCTATGTAACCTCTGTTTGCCGCCAAACAGCAGTGTTAATATCACTGTTGTGTTCCGGTATATACGGCATCAAAGCCAGCTTGAGGGCCGAATCTTCACCATCAGGTGAAATGGAGGCCAAGTGCAAACCCATCATGCATTTTTTAAATGTTGCTCGTCAGGTTGGCCAGCACATGGAGTACGAGCCGGAGTGGGAGTCCGCGTTCAACCTGCACGTGAAGCTGGCACACAGCATCACCCTGTCCCTGGACTGGTGCGCGGCGGAGCGAGCGCTCATAGCGTCCGCGTACCGCATGGCGCTCAGGCGGCACACCGACATCATCACGAACCAGCCAAAAGTTGTCAGAGGTATAGTTCAAGCAACTTGAACAGTAATGGGCATAGTGGGGATGAGTTTGCGCATCCCGGGTGACGAGAGGAGCGCGAGGGGAGACTGGCCAATCACGCGACTCAACGCGTTAGAAATGACATTCCCCTCCCGCGCCCCGATAAGGTCATTTTTCGTCGTTTATTTATAACTAGCATTTCCGCACGCGTGGACATCAGAGATCATTATCATCAAACGGAAAACGTACTACGTAATATAACTTTAGGACTTTGACATTCACCTTTAAACTGTCATTTCCCACAAGACACTGCATAGAAACAATTCCCGGCTGATGACGATGATTTATTGCATATGGGCAATTCACAAAATGCTTTATATCCCAATATTTTTTCAATAATTTTGACAGTTATTTATTACTACTTCAAAGATATTTAAATGTAACGGATTTGTATGTGACGTTTCAGAACTGGGCAACCAATCAGCGTCAGTGATACCGTACGACGTGTCGACGGAGCCGGTGTCTATCCACCGCCCTCTCTCGAGGTTCATCGCTGGTCTCCATCTGCAGCTGCACGCGCACAATCTCTCGTATCACAGCAGAGAGTTCACGCGATCAGACAAACCGAAGCCTTCTCCTGAGGAGCTCATAGGTGTGTAAAACTGTACATACCATAACCACAAATTTTATGGAACCAATCACGTTGGCTTTGCTTTGGATGGTTTAAAACAACAACAACAACAAACCCCCCCGCGGTGCGTGCGCCCCGATGAGCGAACTAATTTAGAATAATATAACTTGGTTTATTAGAATTGGCCAACAATCGTCATATACGATACCTTACACGTGAACGGGGTCCAAAAAAAGTACAGCAAAGCCTCACGATCTTTCATAAAATCAGTCTCATGACAAAACTCTGAACTTTGGATCTCAAAAGGCCTTAACTAATCGCAGATGTATCCTTTCAGTCCTCTTACTGTATCCGGAACGACGCTTTTTGTCTTTTTTTTTGGACCATAACAAGTGCGTTTTTAATGATTCCTATGTATTGTTCAAAGAGGATACATAAATTTTTTTTTGATCGAGAGAAAAAGTCATGTCCGTCCGTACAAATACATTCTACAAACAAGAAAGCCTTTCCGAGCGAAATGAAATGAAATAGTTATTTGTATCTTTGTAGTAATATCAGTTGAAACAAATTTCAGAGCCCGTGCTGCAGACGATGGCTATGATAGCGCAAGTGCACGCGGGCATGTGGCGCCGCAACGGGTTCGCTCTGCTCAACCAGCTCTACTTCTATCACAACGTCAAGTGTCGCAGCGAGATGCTGGACAGAGACATCGTGATGCTGCAGGTGAGAGATGAGCTGATAATTACCAGATACAGTGGTGAATAACATCCTGGTAATAAAAGATTTTCTTACAGTGAAATCTATGAATTTAGTGTCATCCAAAAAGTATTTACTTTCTAACCACAAGTCCTCTTAAAATGCCAGAAAGTATTCAATGAATCCAAATCAAAAAATCTGACTCAAATGTGCGGCCGCCAAACTAATAATTTCGTACAATGACCCGTCATTACCTGTCTCTGTCGCTCGTGCAAAAAATAAATTGCCGTCGCGTCGTTCTCGCATGGATCACCTGTGTGAGCGCGACAGAGACAAGTAATCTTGGGTCATTGTACTAGATTCTTTCTGATCTGTGACTGCATTTTAGTTATTCCGTTCGATAGCTTATAAATATAAAATTGTGACCCAAATAAGTGATCCGATTCCCGCCTGGTTTTCAGTTTGC
This sequence comes from Carcina quercana, assembly GCA_910589575.2. Classification (NCBI taxonomy): domain Eukaryota; kingdom Metazoa; phylum Arthropoda; class Insecta; order Lepidoptera; family Depressariidae; genus Carcina; species Carcina quercana. The sequence goes on along the minus strand of OU342446.1, from coordinate 3,014,218 downwards.
TTGGTCTAATTTTTGAGGGTTGTTTTGGCTCAAAAACAGCTTATTTTTTAATCTGCTGTAAAACAAAATCTTTTTTTTAAATGATTAATTGTCATAATAACAAAACGTCGTATTGTTATACCGCGGCCTCCACACTAGGCTGAGCCTGTATCGTGGAGACCAGATACAATACACATATTACAATATTACATATTACATTTTCATATAAATAAATGAAATTCGGGTTAGTTACACAATTTATAACTTAAGAAAGGCTGGTACCATTTTTTAAAATGTATCCGCGCCCCGGATAGCGTCAATATAACTATTAAAACATAGGATAAATTCACATGATAAAATTCTTATGCATTTTGCATGGAAAGACGCAGGCGACGGAATAGAGAGACTACCAAAAACTACAACGACTGCCATTATTTGTGTTCCCACAGATCGGAGCGTCACTTATCGAGAGTAACGAGTTTATAATCCACGTACTGAATAAGTTCAACTTGCTGGAGTGGGCGGGGGCGGAATTCGAGACGCGCGCCATCGAGGACGACACGCTGCGGCACACCATCAGCATGGTCGAGGAGTTCCTCGGGCTCATCATCACCAGTGAGCGACCATTTAGATCCTACTATGACATATCGGCACAGAACATATATGACCTAATGCTGCCAACTGAAGTCGACGCCAGAATTTCGCCGATTAGTTTGACATAAGTGTCCAAATAATTTGATTGTACTTACGAACTAAAATTCACTGAACAATTCTTGAGAAAATATGTCATGAGATTTCCCTATACGAATGTAACTTTGTTGGATAAAGATAGCCCCATTTTATAATGTTTAGTTCTTGGACCGATTGCGTTCCAAAACCCAGTTTTCGGTCTACGAATAGGAATACTTTGTCAGAATTGTAAAAAGTGTCCGCCATTTTGAAATTCTTTGTTATTGGTCGGGTTGCGTTCCAAATCTATAATTGTACGTCCTAGGGGCTCAGAATATTAATGCCTTTGTCAGAATTTAAGTACTAGTCGCCATTTTGTACTTCCTAGTTCCTTCCTTTCTAGTGCAAGTTTGGTGTACGTCACGAATAATAATACGTGTGTTTGTGTGTCAGTCGTGGGCTCGCGTCACGTGCCCGGCGTGGGCGAGGTGACCAACGAGGACCGGACCAAGAAGGAGATCATACAGATGCTGTGCGTCAAGCCCATGCCCCACTCGGAACTGAACAGGTACATATTCCTGCAGCTCGCAACAAGCGTATCGCTTCCACATTGATCATGCGTTCAGCAAAAATATGGAATGCACTACCGGTTTCCGTGTTCCAAGAAAACTACATTTAGGAAATCTTTAAAAGAAGTAGATAGAAGAGTAAATAGGCACCTTCTAGGCCAACACGTAACATCGTCGACCTCATCGTCACTTAACATCAGGTGAGATTGAGGTCAAGTTGATGTAATGTCAAAAACTTGATGTAATTTTTTATCGCCTCCGTGGCTTAATGTCTAAATGTTGGACTAACAACCCGGAGGTACCGGGTTCGATTCCCAGTGGTGGTTGGTCTTCTATGTCCGCCTGACTAGCTACCATGTTATCTAAGTCTGCCGCCTAACAGCAATGTTAATAGCACTGTTGTGTTCCGGTATGAAAGGTAGCATAGCCATCGCCTGATTAGGTTGAGGCTTCTGGGTGCGCACGCTTACCATCTAACGGCTTTATCGTCACGCTGAAGATGAAGGCCAAGTACAAACCTATCACATTTAAAAAAAATTATTTTGACAATGTTTCCACCGGGAAGCGTAAATATAGTTACTTCATGACTAAATATAAAAATCAAAATTGTATTCTGTAAATTCTTCAATAATGTATTTTGACTCTGATTTTGTGTTATATCAGATGCCTCCCTGAAGACCAGTCTCACGAGACAGGCCTGGAGGGCGTCATCCACGAGGTTGCGGACTTCATAAAGCCGACGAGCGGCAACAACCGCGGCGTGTACAAGCTGAAGCCGCATCTCTACGACGAGTACGATACTTTCTTCTATCACTACACGCGCGAGGAGCTCTCCAGGAGCGAGGAGGAGCAGAGGAACAGGAGGAAGGCAGCAGGTGAGGGATGCAATATTTTTAAATACTTAAAGGCATTCAAATACGGATGATGATTAAATTGTTTTATTCCTCTATTCGAGAGACCGTGTGAATAGATAAATAGTCTTGTTAAAGATTTTTCGATACGACTTATAGTTTTCCTAATATAACCCGTCGAAAAGTGATTCTAGTCACGTGGTGCAAAAACGCTGCATACAAATCGGTACCTAGGCGTGACGTCACGGCAGTGCCTTTTGGGAAAATCAACAATATCCAGATAATTCTTCTGTTAAGGGTGAATATTTTAGGGGATGAATGCTATAGACTTCTTTTTGGACGCGTTAATTATAAATAGACATACGTGACTTTAATATAGTTTCTATTTTGTTGGTGGTAGATGGAATTTGCGCGGAGGGCATGTTGTCATATATAATGTTTGTGTTTGAGGTATGGCTGAGTGCTGCCCGCCCCCTCAGCTCCCCAAGCTGACTCCTCCGTTCCGTCTACTCGCGAGCCTGCTGCAGAGCGACGCGGCGCTGCACGTGCTACGGACCGTGCTCGAGCGAGCCCTAGACCTGCGCGCCCGATCCTTCTCGGAGACGCAAGTACACAAGGTAACAACGAACAAACCTGCTCGTAACTGCATAAACTGGAGTTGCAGTTCTGCCTGAGGAGTTTCACTCTGTTTAAATGCGTTGGACTTCACACTGAATTTTATAAACACCTATAAAACATTTTATCCTCTCTTTGAAGGATTTTAGCTGGCACCTCATCGCATCTAGCCTTCCCAATCTGATAAATGAAAACGAACTGTTCTCTCCTGCAAGCGACGTCATTATTTTGCGACCATATTTGCGAGTGTGATGGAAGTGTTCGTTATTGTCACACGCCGGACACTTTGAACAAATGTTGTGATATCGGCACACATCGGACGGATGACGTTTGTGTACACGCGCATGTGTAAGTCCGCGCGCGGTATACGTACTAATCTTGTACTGGTCAGTTTTTTGTGGGGAGGTGAGATATAGCATATCGGTGAGAGAGGCGGTCTATATAAATTTTATGTTATTTTTCAGGCACTTCACTTGATCGGTTACGCTCTCCGTGACGAGGAGAGCGGCTACTACGAGTTCCTCGCGTTCGCGGAGAGCGCGGCCCGCTGCGGCCTGCTCACGCTGCTGCAGAAGCTGTCCACGAGCGTGCGCGTCGACGCACATAGACCACTGGCCAAATGGCTGTTGGGTAAGTTATTTTATTTACTGATAGCAAGTGACGACGTTTACAATCCAAAATCTTTATTCAGTACGATTCACAAACAAACTATTATTACGGGTGGCCATATTATTTGACTAAAAACGATTTCAATTTTCAATTTAATACCAACTTTTGCCGTACAACTCAATTTTAATAGAAATAAATAAGCAGTATCGTTTGCGAAATACCTAATTTCGTTACGAAAAACGGTGCTCGTTCTTATATACTCTAGATGACGTCACGAGTGGCGTGACTCGTCGGCTTGTTGCCGGGGCGTTGCATTTCTAGAATAAGCAAAGCAAAGACATAATATAGTACTGAATCGGTGCTTCATCTAAAGCCACGGCCCTTGTTTTATAATAAATATAAAACACAATTACATTTCTGTCGCTTAAACTAAATAACTTTAAGATTTTTTAGATAATAGAAATTTCCTAGATAATATGTATTCAATGGTCGTATTGCACCATCATTTTAACTTTGTCAGAAATTTCTTGCACACCTGAAAGCTATACGCGTATATAACTATTTGATGTCATCATCAACAGGGGAAGGTCCACTGCTGGACATATTACTCCTCCATAGTATGCCACAACGATCGGTCCCGAACCGCTTACACCCAGCGACACCTACCTTGACCAGTACCTGTAGTATGAGTTTTTAACCGATACTGTCGTGTTTTTACGTCTAGATTTGTATGAAGAATCACAGTTTCGTAAAAGTGCCGCTAGAGGCGCTGCACAATTCTTCATACAAATCTGAAGTAACGCTGTAGTATCGGTTAAAAATTCACACTAGAGGTACGGATCGTCTCAAGTTTCCCGGTGCGTGAAAAATAAATACTTTACTAATGTATAAATAAATGATAGGTAAAATGCGGAAACTGTTGGGACAAACCGAGGATCATCTTGGTGACGGCGAGAACATGGATACCGACCAAGAGGAGCAGCCCAAGTCTAGCGAGGCGGCCGACGCTGAGAAGGAGAGGCGAGCGAAGCTAGCGGCGGAGCGACGCGCCAAGCTCATGGCGCAGATGAAGGCGCAGATGAACAACTTCATATCGAACAATGCGACGCTCTTCGAGGAGACTACCACCGAGGTATATCTATGCCAGTGCCGTGGTGGCTTTATAATAGTACATCCAGTGATACGCACTTTAACACCGATAACAAATTCGATGGTCCGAATTTCAAGTTTGTAGCTCTGGGTGGGCTTCGATTTCAGAACATCACGTAAGCCTTTTCAACCGACTTCCAAAAAAAGAGGAGGTTATCAAGTCGACTGTATGTTTTTTTTAAAATGTATGTTACGCGATTATTTCGCCAATCAAGAATCGATTTTGATGATTCTTTCTTTTTTATTAGATCATACTTCAGAGGTCATACTTCAAAAATTATCTCATGGGAACTTGCTCGATCGGGATAAAAAAAGTCTCCTATCTAAGTTTTCGGCCCTTAAACTACCCTTATAACAATTTTTTAGTTATTTTGACTCGGCTAGGCGACGCAACGGAAGGACAAACAAATCTACTTTCGCGTATTAGTATGGATTTTATCATATTAGAACTACTGATGTATACGTCAGGTGACTGAGGAAGAACAAGAGATCAGGACGCTGTATTCTGGTGCGGCGCTGGGCGTGTGGGGGGGAGGCGTGCCCGAGCCGACGCGCGTCTGCATCATGTGCCAGGAGGAGGTGAGTGTTTGTAGAGATAGCCCACACCCTCACGTGGGCGAGACTTATCTTGAGACCTTCGGGATGCCTAAAAAAGTTTCTTATTTTTGTCACGCTGAAAACCATGCTGGCCTGCAGCATGTTTTTCACAATCTAAAAGATCAATGAGTCATTCAGCAAGCTGTGGCCAGAAATTCTTTACTTCCTAAAGTCATCTGTGATGTAACTCGAAGTCGCCGACAGAACTCGAGGAGTTAAGCTTTGGTCTCGCGATCGTGACGCACAGCGCTGTGTCCGGTGTGCGGTGCCGGACACATCGTATGAAAAAGTCTAGAGCGGTCTCTCGTTCCGTCGCAGTCAGCGTCAGCGGCGAGGGGCAAGTGCGGTGAATAGGGGAGCGTCGCTGCGGTTTGCGTCACGGGTTCACAATGGACTTGTTTGAAGATTCTACAACTGCGGCAAAATCAAATGACCCTACGAGCCAGAAAGGTCTGGGGAAGCCGCTGAATACCAGCGAATTGGATCAGATCACTATGCTTTTTATCCACGGGAAAGGCCTATACGCTTTAGATGCTCCAGCCTGAAAGAGATGCAAGATCTATTTTTCTTCTAGATTCGCTCTAAAAATCATAATCATATTACAGGCCCGAGTAGAAATCAAATCGTCGCCTCTGGTGCTGGTCGCGTTCGTTCAGCACTCTACTGTGTTGAACCGTGCACGCGTCGGAGGCAACGGGCGACTGCCCGCCTCCTGGAAACACAGCTGGCTGCCGGCGGGGCTGGGCGTGCAGCCGCACGTGTCCTCGTGCGGGCACGCCCTGCACGCAAGGTGCTGGAGGAAGTACGTGGACAGCGTCATGGACAAGGAGAACAGGAGGTGAGTCGGACATGGGCGACATCTGGCTGGAAGACGGGAACAGTTTTTTGATAGTCTTATCATCCAGGAATTGACATAAAATTCTGATTAGAAAGTTTTCTTTATTTGTGTATTCTTTTATTATCAGACCGTACCGCCTCCGTCAACCGGCGGCATTCGACGTGGAGAAGAAAGAGTACCTGTGTCCGCTGTGCGAGCGTCTGTGCAACACGGCGCTGCCGCTGCTGCCGAGCCCCTCCCTGCCGACCGGGACCCCGCCCCCACTCACCGAGGAGATCTACGACAAGAGCGTCAGCCTCATCCTCAAGTCTAAGCAGCAGGTCAGCTCGGAGGCCGTCCACATCTGCACCGAGGTCTGCGAGGAGATGCACTGTCAGGCACGCGCCAGGAGTGTCGGTGAGTACATGGCGAAGCGTTGGAGGGAGGGGAGGGGTAGGCAAACGCGAGCAACTGCGAAATAACTACTGCTTGTCAGTGTCACACCTCCCCTATCGGCTGTCACCTCTAGCGGACGCAAAAATGTGTTAGACTTAAAAAGTCGACACCAGAATTAAACGGACTATTTTGACATAAATGTGTATAGAAAAATGTGGCTAAATTTTTTTATATTTTACATTAATTATGACAATATTTCATTTAATGTAGGTTTAATAAATACATTTCCAACAAAGAAAACTTGGAAGCCGAATTCAACTGTAAAGTAAAAATAGTCAAACTAATAGTGTAAAACAAACATGAGCTGTTTGGGTTTCCAAGCATCAAATTTTATCTTGTAAATATGTCCTCAGGTGCTATGTCATCGGACATGGAGGAGGGAGACTCGGCGGACGAGTCTGAGGTGTACGTGTCGACGCACTCGGAGATACTGCTGCCGCCAGAGTTCCTGGTGCACTTCATGGAAGATATACCCAGCTACAACGACATGACCAAGACGCTCATTGAGGATTTTGCTGGGGTGAGTACTCTCACTCGAAGATAATGCAGCCTCCCTTGGTGCACTTCATGGAGGATATTTGACGACTCCTAAAAGCCTTTTATATAGCTGCAATATTGGTACTCTCTTAACACTGATTTGGTATTTTAGAAGAAAGTAATATTTTTTGTAAAGTCCGGAAATAATTTGCATCCAGTGTCGTGTTTTTTTTCTCGTCTCGTTTTGTCGTGAAATTTACAAAGGCAAAATGGTTTTTAATATTGTTTTGTGATACAATTTCATTGAAAATCTTTTAAAGAAACAAAAAATGCCATTTCGAAAAATTGGATTGAACAAACCACGAAATTCGGCATCTTTCACAGGTACTCCCAGGCGTGTGTGATTTGTCTGAAACGGGCGGCATGTCCGCCGTCGCAGCCCTCTACCGCGCCACGTCGTACACCGTCATCAGCACCAACACAGTCCTGCAAGCTGAAGAGCGGCCCATCCTCGGTGACCTTCCCGCCAGGCACAGAGACGCGCTACAAGCTTTGATACGAATATCCGCCGCCGTGCCTTCCATATGGCCCTCGCCTAGACATTTGAGTCACCACGCGCTCTGCACACTCAACACTCTGGAATGCACATCACCACTGACCCACGACTCCTTTGGAACCCTGGTAGCGCTGGTACTGACCGCTCCGGCGTTGTTCTGTAAAGTATCAGGCCCAGCTAGACCTACAAACTTAGCCAAACAGCTCACATTACAAGCTTTCAGAGCCAACTTAACGAGAGCCTTAATAGTGACCGATGTCTCGGATTGCAACATCGAACCGATGGAAGGCCACGAAGACTTCAAAACGGTCAAATCTGATTTGGAGAATCTATTACCGCTGATGAAGGAATTGAGGAGAGGGAACCTAGATGTATCCAATTTAAATCCCAGCGAGGTATGGGAACGAGTCAAAAGTCAATGCCACAGCTTTTTAAGATGCTGTTGCTTATTTTTCCACTTTTTAAGTGATATAATACCTCCGACTGAGTTGACGGTGGTCGGTAAAGACACCTGGGAAATTATGTGCGGGTACTTGGACCTGCCGACGACGTTTAAAGAGCTGATCGACACGCCGACAGTGAGGAAGAAGGCATTGGAATGGTCGGCGCTTTCCTCTGATTACTTCAGCGGGGAGATCAGGCCCCACGTTGTGATCGAGCCTAGAGACCCGCCGAGCCTGATGGCGCTCCCGGATGACTTCTCCGAGCTGATGAACGTCGTGTCCGAGTTCTCCTGTCCCAACTCGGAGAGGGAAGACAGCAAATACCCGACGATGTGTCTCGTCTGCGGGCAGATATTGTGCTCGCAGAGTTACTGCTGCCAGACTGAGATTCGTAAGGTGAGATTGTTTTTTAATGCTTCCTATTGTATATAGTATACTGCCTCCGTGGCTTAGGGTACCTATAGTTCACGGAGCAGAATAACCAGTGGAAGGTGTATGCAGCCCATTTTGGGCATACGCGAGGAATTTTATACTCAAAGTCAATCTATGCTTTATTATTAAAAGCAAATTATAAAATGTGTAATACAACTTTAAGTTACACAAACCGTGCTGTTAAAATGTTTATCAATTTTAAATATTTGCATGCCTCTAAAGTTGGAACCTGAGAACCTAAAATTGCGCCCCCCTCGTCCGCCGGAATGCGCGAACTCATCCCCACTATGCCCATTATTGTTCCAAGTGGTTTGCCGGGAACTATACCATGTTCGACGCAAATAAACTTATCTGTATGTTGAATAACCTATGTATGTAGTGTGGTCGGGGCGGTGCGAGTGGTGGCACGGAGCACGTGGGCGCGGTGGTTGCGCACGCGCTGCAGTGCGGCGCGGGGGCGGGGGTGTTCCTGCGCGTGCGCGAGTGCGAGCTGCTGCTGCTGGCGGCGCCCGCGCGCGGGGCCATGCTCCCCGCGCCGTACCTCGACAACTACGGCGAGACAGACCAGGTGAGATGACAGGTTGAAACTGTAGCGAGCGACCATCAAGCATTGACACAATTTCCAAGTGTGCCGTACCCGGCAGTATGATTGAAAGTTGGCATGAAATTGGCCGATCAAATTGACCGGTGTAGGTATTTCAAGGTGAAAATATACATAAGATTAAAAGGAAATGGAGTCAGAAAGAGATTATGGTACAGTACTCGCACACCCTTTGTCACCAGCTGTTTGCCCCTCTGAAGTTAGCTCTCCGCAATTTCAAACATGTACAGACGGAATGTGTGTGTATCATTTTCGATAATAACTATCCCTAGATGACATAAAACACTAGGACATTTCTTTTCACCCGCTAGCTTACCTTGCCTCCCATTTATACATAATAATTGATACTTCGCGGTCTTTTGTGGATAACTTCAGAGGGGCGAACATAGTTTGCGAGTACTGTATTTCGTACTACGGATTTCGACCACTAGATAATCTAGACATTTATTCGTACACTTTATTAAACCATGTACACTCGAGTACAAAATTATGTATCCACATTTGAACCATGTCACATTCACCTTTAACTGACATTTCCCTCAACACACCGCATAGGAACAAGCAAGAGTGAATGGCTCAAAAGTGGATACATATTTTTGTACTCGAGTGTACCTAATTGTACCGGAATTGTATACACAATAAAGATAGTTAAATGTTAATAAATAATTAATGTATTTATTTATATACATTTTCATATAGCTTTAACTATTAATATTCTAACACTGTTGTGTACTAGAATGTTAAGACGATGCCAAGTTACCATTCAATAACTCTTGTTGTCACCCCAGGGTCTCCGACGAGGCAATCCCCTCCACCTCTGCCCCGAGCGGTACGAGAAGCTCCGTATGCTGTGGCTGAGCCATGGCCTCCACGAGCGTATCGCCAGAGCCCTCGACACCAACATGCTGGTCACGACACAATGGCAGAATATGTGATCACGCCGTGCAGACACGCACCCCTTACAAACAGGTCTTTGTACGTCGACATTTGTTTTATAGCTGACGGAGCAGTGACGAGGGATTGCTGTTAGCGAGTTTGTGATTATACGAATCTTCATAGGTCAGGGTTCGATTGTAAAAATGAGTCGCGTTTGAACGCAAATCTTATGGTCACCAGGCAATCGAGAGTTCAGGTGAATCGGTTGGTAAATATTTCAAAGAATGTGCGAAAAATGTTTATCGCGAATTTATGGTCATTTGGCAATTAAATTTATAGAGATTTTATTGTTAAATATAAAACAATAACAAAATATAGTTATGGTAGCCACCAAAGCAATGGTACTGTATGAAAATAATATTCGCGTGTGATTTAATGCGAATATAGAATACACGATGACCATGAAATTTGAAGGTAGGACGAGAATTGTCATTACACTGGGGCCATAAGCAGGTTTAATGTCACTATCGCGAATAATGTAAAATTGGCACCAGTGTCATCGCTTTACTTACAAACACTCATATAAACTCGTCAATTTCTTCTATTGATTGAAATAAAAGAGATAAATAATTTTGGGAGAAATGAAAACGATTGATCATAATATATGGTAAAATAGGATGTTTTGTAGAGGAGTTGATTGCGTCAACTTTAAACGGAGTAACGTGAGTCATTCTACAGAGCTACTCCGAGACCCTAAGTCTAAAGTTTTCGCTGTGCTTTAAATGTATTGAAAAATGATGAGACCTTGCACAAATGTATTTAAATTAGAGTTTGGTTTATGTTATGAATTTATGGTTACTATTCAATCAGATTTACGTGAAGTATCTTCAATTAGAAATCTGAAAAGTTCTTCCGGGTCGCCTTAACTCTACATTATTTCTTCAATACTTTTCAGAACAGCTTTGTAAAATAATACCTAGTAACAATTACGTAATTTCTCGTAAAATTTAAAAATGGAAAACGTTTTGTTTGTTTGTTTTTTGGATACGGAAATGTATGTTCAAGTGCATAAGTTATAATTCAGCATTGCTATGCACAAGAAAACAAAAAATATCGTAATTTTGATGTTCAATTCTTTAGCTTATATGATAAATGGTATTTTCTATTGCAGATCAGATTATTAGCTCATGAAAATCAGTCACTTTTTACAAAAAAAAGGAGCAAGTTCTCAATTCGATTTTTTCTTGTATGTGTGTTTCGCGATAACTCCGCCAATAGTGAACCTATCTTGATAATGCTTTTTTTATTTGGTAGAGCATACTTCAGAGGTGGTCCCATATAAATTTTATCGAAATTGATTGATCGCTCTTTGATTTAATTTTTAAAGCAATTGAAGTCGGTTTTTATTTCTTTTTGAGCGCGTTAATTATGTTTGAAAAACCTACAAAGTATTTAAAAAAATGCTGTAAAAATATAAGATATGTGTTATGCTTTCTTTATAATTAATTTTGTAAATAAACGAAGTAATTAAATTAGAAATTTTAAGTGTATTATAGGATCGATTTTTGAATTACTTCTCTAGAACTAAAAATACACCAAAATATTTTTTTTCGTAAATATTTACCAATCCGGATCGTAAAGTAATGTTGCAAAAATAGTTCGCCTATGTCCGGCTTACTCTCTGTTAATTTGGTAAACCGTAGTTCTACCTGTTTGATCTCTGTAATGCTTGCTTATGTCGGCTTACGGAAGAGTTATTTATTAAATTGAGAAATATAAGTGACTTCGTTCGACCGCCAAGTGATTTTACGTTTTTTATTAGCAAAATAATAAACAACGCGAAATTTTTTGTAGATATCTTAATAATGCCGATTATATTTATTTTTGTAACAGGTACACTCGAGTACAAAAATATGTATCCACTTTTGAACCATGTCACATTCACCTTTAATTGACATTACCTTCACACTACGTAGGAACAACGTGAACGTGACGTGGTTCAAAAGTGGATACATATTTTTGTACTCGAGTGTACCGTACACTGATCACTTTGTAGCAACTTAGCTTGTTAACAGGTTAAATGCCAAATCTAATATTTCATCCGTTTTAGACTAACATTATTGAAGAGCTGATGAGCTGATATTCGTATAATTTATTAATCTGTATTGTTACAATTTTTGTATAAAGGCAGAAAGCAATGAAAGTGTGAAAGAAAAAAGTATGACGTCAGAAGTCATTGGAATACACTTTAAAACGAATGGCTTTATTAGAATATTGACTCAATAACTTTTACTAATGTAATGTAACAGAGTGATGTGAATATTATGTATATTCGCCTGTTATTTGACGTCAATTTCGATTTGTAACGTTAGTTACGTACAATTAAAGTTTCGTTTATATATTTAACTCATTCCGGGTGACTAGAAAACGTTAAAAAGTAACTTAGCTGACGTTTTTAGGAACGGAAACGGTTTTAATATTTAGAGCAATATATTTCTTTAGTACAGTAGCTCCATCCGTCACTAGCGACGTTCGAATACAACTTGACTTCACGACTGTACTTTACTTAAATTACTGTCGGCAAAGATACATTACCTTTTCTAATGTTATATGAGAAGGAGTATAGTCGAGTTACTCGCATAGTAGCAGCAAAGAGTATATTTTAGATTGTGTAGTTTTAAAACCGCTTTCTCGACTCTTGTACTCTACCGTAACGAACGAGGCATAACTAACCTAGGTTCCAATTTTAAATTACGACGAATGTTAGGAAGAAGAATGGAAGGAGTAAAATGGCTGTGTTAATTCGAAGAAAAAAAATGTTTCTCTTGTAGATATAAATAGTTATGAAGCGAGCTTATTTTAATTTTCCTCGTGCAATCTTTTTATCGTAAATGCTGCTTCGATTGCACATTAAAATAGCGCGTAAAATCTATATTTAAAATTCTAAAATGACCAATCTAAACAGCACTTGACTTGTAATATAATTTGTGTTTTCCTCAGCGTGTGGTGTTACACTAATGTTATAGAATATATAAATAATTAGGATCGCAATGAGAAATCGAAACCGGTACAATATGTGCACAAATATGTAACGTCGATGTTTTTGTTAGATTTTTTAAATGAACTTGCCAGTTTTACGGGTAAATTGACCGCTGAATTTTCCCGGCCTTTTGAAATTGGACAGCAATGCGTTTTATTAAAGAAGTGTTAGGCGGAGCGGAGATATTTTTGGGTTTGTATCCAGTTATGATTGTTTAAAACAATTTAAACAGTAGCTGTTCTGTAGGACCTAATTTGGGGTCTGACTTAAAGTTTACTTATCTAAGTAATAAACAAAATTTTGGTTTAGTGGGTTAATTAATATAGTACTGCTGCCTCCGCGTGCACGTCCGCTATACCTCACTTCCCCCGCAAGAAAATGGCTCAAAAAATGTCCATTACGTATAGCGCGCGCAGACTTTTATGCGCGTGTATGAAAACGTCATCCGTTCGTGTACCGATACCACGACATTTGTTCGAATTTGTTGAAATTCCTAATGGTGTTCGGGGTTTTCTCCGCTGTTAGTTTTCCGCTCCGCTATTCTAAAATTGAATTGTAAATTTAAAACACCACATTCGTAACCTGTATATATATATGTGTGTGGATACATATGAGATATGCTGTCGTTTATTATGTTTAGTATAAATTTGATTTGTTTTTATAATGAACGGTTGTATTGTACCTAAGCGCCGAACGCTGCATGTTCTCTGTATTGATAAATAATGTTATTAATAAATATAATTATCAAATTAAGATGTCATTTTATTTTTTAAACTGTTTTGTGATTTTAGCAAATCTTTCTTTTAATGGATGATGTACTTGCAGTTGGCCGTCAAATCACCTGCCAATCTAGAGGGATTTATCAGGGAGAGAGGGAGTAATCTTTGAAGAAGGTACAGCTTTCTACCTCCTGGATTAGACCCTAATCAATGAGCCCAAACTTGAGGGATTTACTACTAACCAAGAGTTCCTATAACCTCCTAATTTCAGTGTCAGACCAGCTCGATGCTGCCAAATTATTGTATTGTCACGCGGACTTCATACAATCACTTTCATACAAGTAAATCCAAAGTAAAGCGTTTAAAAAAACATAAACGGGACGTGATTCAAATAAAACAAATAAATTACATAACAAATGTAAACTTTATTTCCATGATTATAAATAAATCTATTTCTTACAATAATTTGTTACAAAGAGCAGTTTTTACGTAAAATTTTCTTTGTTGCTGCCATGTTACTTTTAAACCCATCGGCATCGGGCACTTCTCAATAATATATACAAATATAAATTCATTGCTTAACGAGATTCCTCTCTGAATACTTCTATACTAAATTTCTGTTGCCATAATCTTTTAAAATAGAATATGTATCTGGCTTTGATAACCTAAAAATAGGAGGTGAAATTATGTCACGAAATGAATATCATTAATTTACAACTTTATACTCAGCTACAATAGCAGTTACGCAGCTAATGGTTCATAGATGGCACTTTGAACAATAATAATAAAGTGTATAAAAAGAAAATAGTGATTCACTGTGAAGTTGTATGTTAACGATCCGATGTCCTATTTTTAGATAATTACTGCACGAAGCCAGCTATTCTATTTTAAAAGGTTACGTTAACAGAAATTTATTCTGGAAGCATTCGGAACGGAATCCCGTTAATCAGTTTAATTTGAATTAAACAACTTTCGACCATTTTTCTTTCATAAACGCATTTCATATCAATGATTCAACTGGCGGTTTTCATTGAGCTCGTAGCTCATGTCGATGGCGTGGTGGTTACACTTAAGGATTACATAGCAGCCTCATTTTGTACAATAATATAAAACCTAAACTAAACCTTTCGAATATTTGGCAATAATTTGTCATGCACGACTCAAATGACCGTTCATATGAAGTGGAATTTTGCAATTTAATTTATATACACTTCCTCCGAGTAGACATCATAAATTATCCCAAGGCAATACGCTAGTGAGAAAAAAAGCATACGAGAAAAAGACTCATAAACCATAGATGCAAAAATAACGTGAATCCATTGCTGAGTGAAAGACCAACCAACTCATTTATATGGTACTGTGTATTTTATGTTTTATTTAGGACTACCTGAAAATATTATAAAATGAATTATTGATATAATACTCTATGAATTCAACTCTCGTCAAATACTGGGTTCTTATAATAATATTAATTTCATGCATTAATTTATTAATTAAGACTCCATAAAGCGACAGTGGCGCCCTCATTCGCTCTTTTACATTTCTCCGCAATAATACAATTACTTAATACTTTTTGTAGTTATTGCTGGTTTACATTTTATCGATATATCAATAAAACAGTTAAAAGTAACCACTTTTCAATTTATAACAACTACACTGAATCTCCGTAGACGAACGAAGGTCACCGACATAGCTCGACGAGTCAGTGAGCTGAAGTGGCAATGGGCAGGCCACATCGCTCGAAGAACCGATAACCGGTGGGGAGTAAAGGTTTTCGAGTGGCGGCCACGTACCGGGAAACGTCTACCAGGCCGTCCCCCTACTAGATGGACCGACGACCTGGTTAGAGTCGCGGGGAGTCGCTGGATGCAGGTGGCTCGGGACCGGTCGATGTGGCGTACCATGAGGGAGGCCTATGTCCAGCAGTGGACGTTTCCCGGCTGATGATAATGATGACACTGAATCTAAACATGAATCCATGATGACTCGATCAACTGAAAACCAGCAATATATACTACGGAATTGGTTCTAAGAATTTTTGTTTAGTTGCACAGAATTAAAAAAAAGTACGAACGAGGAGCGCCTCTGGCGTTTTATGGAGTCTTAATACCTTTGTATAAAAATATAAATAACTAAATTGTCTTGTGTATCACTGCTCTACTCGACCACTTAAAATATTATTATATTGGCAAGCAAGCCTGTGCTTGTGTTTGACCACACTCTCACGTGATGTGAGTGACGATGAGATTGTGGTCTAGGATGGTACACTCTCGTTTAGAAATCTTTGTTTTTCTTGTACAATCGAGTACAAAAATATATATCCACTTATGAACCATGTCACATTCACCTTTATTTGACATTTCCCTCAACACACTACATAGGATCAAGCCAGAGTGAATGTGCGTGGTTCAAAAGTGGATACATATTTTTGTACTCGAGTGTACTTTATTTTCAATTATTAAATACAACTTTAAATTTATTTATATAAAAACTTAATAAAATAGGTACTAAAAATTTCTATACACTTATTCTAAGACCGTTATAAATTAATATTATTTACTAGCGTTTGCCCGCGACTTCATTCGCGTGAAACTGAAATTATCCCACTATTTATCTATGATCCATGCCGTTGGATTAGATCGTGCCAAATTTCATCGTGATTAGTAGGTAACACTTTCATATTTATGTTAGTGTTACAATTTAGTTCTAAAGGGCCTGTCCAGCAGTGGACTGCCGTAGGCTGTACATGTTATATTTTTATGTAAGATGGGATTGCACTTGGCCTTTACCTACCTTATGATCCAAAAAATAATTTCTAAATAATTGGGTCCGTTTCGCAAAATTTAGCTGTAATCTTGATTGGGTAACCACATGTTAAGACAATGAGTTTCTCGTTTCAGATTACAAACATACAATCTCTACAAGTTGATGTCTTACAAAACGATACTTCATGGGACTATTCTCAGAATCATACAATATACAGTGTAAACTCCATGTAACGTCACTCGATTTAACGACAAACTCCCTAAAGCGTCGAAATCACTCGGCTTTGGGTGGTTTAGTTTGTCTTCCATACAATACACTCTATAAAGCATTACACCCACTCTCAATAACGACAACAATTAAATACAGTGTAGTAAAAAGTACTTTTTAATTTGCTAAAATTAGTAGAAACTGCACAGTTGTGTAGTCCGTAATAAACTCGACTGTCAGCGTCATACACACCGAACATTCCAAGAAATCCGTCCCTTTGTTTTGGGATTGGGATTTCTTTCACGCGTGTACTGTTGTTAGTTTCTACATTACATACAGATTGTTGTTTTCTCCATTTAACGAAAACTCTCCGTAACGTCGCAATATGCACAGTCCCTTGAGTGTCGTTATATAGAGTTAACAATGTATTTTATTAACAAAATTCTATTTTTTTTATTGGACTTGTTGCTGTTGGTCCTGCGACCATTCCAATTTCAAGCTTGGGTCACCCGCACAATTTGTCAAGCTCGGAAAACGCGAAGGTGCGAGGATCCAAATTCCATACAAAATATTATGTCCTTACATGGATTTGTTTGTAACAAATCCACCCTGGTTTTTATTTTCCACATTTTATTTTATCTTGAAATTCAACTGAATTTATTTGCATTATTACTCAAATCAATAATGATTCACTTCAAAATGGATTAAAAAAATCATCAGTAAAACGATACAGAACTTGTCATTCGGCGGTGAAACACGATTGCGAAAAAATATATATATTTAATCCAACCTACAACGAAGTACAGTAAATTATGAGAGACAATATAAAATGTGTAACAATATTGACATGAATTAATGTTATTTTAGAGTGGTAACTTCACTATATACAAGACAGAGGTAGTTAAAATAACCTTCGAAAAATGTTACTTTGTACACACGGCGTCTTATCAAGGTATACATTTTCAGTTAAGGATGGCCTTGCATTGTACGGATACAACAAACGGGATTTTTTAGACGTATGTTTAAAAGTATTAGTAACGCCATCTAGTGACGAGTAGCAGAACTAAATCTAAAATATTCTGTACGGAACCCTCGGTGCGCGAGTCCAACTCTCATTTAACTATACATTCTCAATTAGCAGACATTTTATAAATGCATTTGTATCACACTGAGATCGCTGGAGAGCTTAGATAATCTGTTGTTGAACCTGTAGTGGTCGACTAGCTGCAGAGGCAGCCGTCGTGGCTGGAGGCGAGCCTGGCCTTTTGCCGGGGGAGGGTCACCACGCCTTGCTCGCCCTGACAATAACATAGCATCAGATGGAAAGTACTTTTTAGGGTTCCGTATCCAAAGGATGCCAACTGGACCCTATTACTAAGGCCCCGCTGTGCATCTGCCACAGGGCTACATTTTTTAAGGTAGAAACTTGGAATTTTAACAGAGCGTATATTAAATTAGGCGACGGCCCTGCAGACGTTTTTCCCTACATGGTCGCCGCTCGAAAGCTCTTACTCCCCATCCGTTATCTGTTCTTTGAGTGATGTGGCCACCACTTCAGCTCAATGACTCGTCGAGCTTGTTGGTGACCTATATGAACTGACGACCTAGTTAAGGTCGCGGGGAGTCGCTGAATGCAAGTGACCCGGGACCGGTCGATGTGGCGTACCATGGAGGAGGCCTATGTCCAGCAGTGGACGCTTCCTGGCTGATGATGACGAATTAAAGTTTAATAATAATAAAATTACTATGGCCGCTATAACAACCATAAAACGGGTCCACATATAAGAATGAGTTTGCTCAAATTTACCATTTTATAATTATAATAATATTTAATATATTGTACATTGGTACGAAACCCTTCTCGGACTTGGCCGTTTTTATGCACAAGGGGTTGTCATGTGGCCTTCATATAAACTAAATTACCTCATTTGATAGAAAGCATGCTCACCCAGAATCCTCAAGTAAATAAGGCACTGATTATGTTATCTTTCATTACCGGATCACATAAGTGATATTAGCACTGCTGTTTAGCGACAGACTTAGATAACATGGCGGTAGCTAGAGCTAGACAGGTGGACATTTGCCAAAACAACACTGCACTGGGAATCGAACCCAGTTGGACTCTATCAAACTATATAGACATTACACGGAAGCTGACATAAGAATATCCAGACGTCGTGTTCCACTGATTACATATGAAGGACACACAAACAAAAGTACACCAAACATCAGACACTTTGCCGTCAACATGCAGCGCACATCAGTATCAGTTACATGTGTGTGTGTTTTACCTCAAGCATTATTAAACGAGGTTCCATCTGAATATCTTTTACAAATCTGTGGTCAACACATGCTCAGGTTAAAGATAAAGTGCAGTATTTGTTTAAATAAATTACCTCAACACTGATGACCCGCAGTGGTTGTTTGGAGTACAGTTTATGTGCCAGCGTCATGAATATAGCCTCCACCGTGTTACATTCTGAGTCCAGGAGTGCTGAGGTTTCAAATAGCTGGAAACATTGACAATAATCAGAACAGTACTATCAAACATAACTTAGTTCATTTCAATACTATATAAATTTGAATAAACAGAGACATCATACATCTCAGTAACACAGACAAACATAGCCCTACTACATCAACTCATAGCCTTTAAATTCACTCACGACACAAACACTTTGACATTGTCAAGGCTCTATACAGTTTTATTGACCTTGTTTCAGAGTATGTTAACAATTATTTATATAAAATTGGAATGAACTTTAGAAACTGGATCTGTAACTTTGATTTGTATCATGTTTACTATTGTCAATTCTAGCTAGCCTGGCGGACATATAACTGTTCCCTAACATCAACCGAATGGTGGTCACAAGTATGGTGAGGCTTCTGGCATTCTACAGCCTTATAATCATATAAAGCCTTTTAGTTATTATAGCTAGTGTCCCTCCAGAAGTGGAAGTTCCTCAACTGCACATAAAGTAGTTAAATAGTCAAAACCTGTTAAATAGTAAAAAAAAGGTATGAATATAAAATAAAGCAGATTAGAATAAAACATGAATAAAAATAAAAGGTATGTAGTTTTTAAAATTTCATTTTACCCAACTGCGCCATGGAGGGTTATGTCTTTCGAGTGTACACACACTATCTATATATAATATTTGTTTGGCACACTGAAGCCTTAAATGATTATAGCTTGAGATGCATAGTTAGATTCCCCTTAATTGTGAGAATGACTCTAGTATATCAAAATTATTTAAAAAATTAACTGTCGATTTTTGGTGCCTTTTTTTAAATATTAATGAATCCATTAAATCAACTTAAGCCTATTAGAATGCCGAATTTCAGTTCAAATGGATGCCATCAAGTAGTAAGTTCAGTTGCAAAAAGTTAAACCAACTCACTGGCATTCCATATTTGTCAGCGAGTCGCTGAGCATATGTGGTCGCTAGCCGTGACTCTGGGGTGCCGCAGTCACACTTGTTGCCGACGAGGACGCGCGGTGACGTCATCAGACCATGCGATTCCACCTCCTGCATCCAGCTTGCTATTGACTGAAACATCAATTTCATCATCACATGATATCCTTATAATCTTCCATCAGTCTCTTATCTGGATAAAAGTAATGTCAATGCTGACAGTTACTGACCACAGGACTCAACTCATATAGCTAGTGACATTATACTACACCATCTGTTTAATAAGTTAATTATTTTAGCATTTAGCAAAAAATCTTCAACCCCCTATTCAGCATATTTAAAAAAAAACCACAACAAACATCAACATAAATTGAGAAAATAGAGCAATGCTAAACTTTTATTTTTCTGTCATAGGGACTGACTATATATGAAGCTCGGGATACATTTAGGTACAGCACGACAACATTACATCTGTCTATCTGACCTTTAAATGTCTTGCTGCTAGCATTTCCTCTTAATATACATGTTCTTGTTCTTTCACATTACAGACATACCCTTGTATTATGGTCTGCAGCAGAATGGTCACGTGACTATCAAACGATCCTAGATAATCCTGTATCACTCCAGGAGGAGGGCAGGGACATTAGGCACCAAACTCACTTATGAGATCAGAGATTGCATGGCTAGACAAACTTTTTGAGTTAGACACCTAAACCTTTCAGCAAACGACCTAACCCTAACGCTTC
Source organism: Carcina quercana (assembly GCA_910589575.2). Classification (NCBI taxonomy): domain Eukaryota; kingdom Metazoa; phylum Arthropoda; class Insecta; order Lepidoptera; family Depressariidae; genus Carcina; species Carcina quercana. Next base: position 2,993,628 of record OU342446.1, on the reverse strand, counting down.
CGAAAAATTTGCAGCATGCTGGGAACTCTTGCTTAGACACAAATGAACATTTTCATCATTATAATTAGAAAACAGGCAAGCGGTTACTACAACTGATGTTTATTTTGTTGATTACTAAACATATGATTTAACACCTTCAAATTCTACTTTAAGAGGTCTGAACATTCCATGAAAAAATAGAACCCTTCTAAATTCACTCTGGTGTATCTGATGATCTGTGTCTCTAGATCAAAAGGGGTACCCCTTTTGATCTGATAAGAATTTGATAAGAATGTGCTTCAGTTGTGAGTTTAAAAACATATTTTTTTCATATTTTTTTACTTATTATGAAAACTATAAGTCTCTCAAAGTTAATAATACTTACATGAAAAGTCTCTGGTTTAGTGACATCATATACAATGACAACGGCATGGACGTTCCTGTAGTAATGCTGCACCATGGATTTCCGGAACCTTTCCTGACCAGCAGTATCCCATAGTTGTAACTACAGAAAAAATCTGATAGTGAATTGATCTAACATATTATCCAATTATATGTTATTCTACGGACCGCTGTTACCTTAATATCCTCATTGTTAATACGTATGTTTCGTTCCCTGAAGTCAACGCCTATCGTAGCCTCAGATTTATCTAAAAACTGACCCTCACAGAAACGAAAAGTGAGGCATGTTTTACCCACTCCGGAATCGCCTAAAACAATTATTTTGAACACTTTCTTCTGTTTCAAACCAGGAATTTGCTGACTAGGTGTGATTGATGACATGGTTTTGGGCACCAAAAAATAGATAATTTGTAATTTGATATAAAAATATCAATATTTTGGTTCAGTTCAGTGATAATGATGCCAAAGAACATAAATTGGAAATGTTACATAGATTCTTCTATCTCTTTCTAGTTTGCTTTTGATAATCAACGACAAAAAGTGATATCGTACTGCATTTGACCACTTTTTAATTTATACGGATTATTTTGGTGACGTTTGCGTCTGACTTTTAAAATTTCGTTCAAAAAATAAAGTCAAAGGTTGGATCAAATACAGCTACATTGTTAGCTACAAGTTACATGCTATTTCAGGGACTATGAAAATCCGCTAGCTAGCTTAATACCCTAATGCTGAGCAGTGAAAGATTTATTAAAGTTTATAGTGTTCATTAAGAGTTCTCCCGGTAGAAATTCAGAGACGATTTCAAAAATAAATTCTACATTCAATTAAAATAATTGCGTTACTTTTGGAGAAGGCTAAAGAGAAATCAGCGAACTATACATATGTATATGAAGTATAGTAACTATAACAGCAAATTCACATATTTTGAAGCTTTTGGGGGATCACAATGTTTGCTAACTTGTGAAATTGACCAAGTTTTCAGGCAAAATAACTATATAGATGGAGACTCACTCCCATAAACTCATGTGATCAACTATTAAATGTTGGCAAAGTATTCATGTATTGTATCTACTGTCTTAGGTACTGCTTCTCAGTTTAATTTTTAAAGGAAAGTAAAAACAGTGTAACCAAATCACTGATGTTTATTATAACAGAAAAATATAAACTTATTTATATAGCAAGAATTTAATTTAATCTAATTTACAGAAGTATTCTTCACTAACATTCATCATTATTATTTAAGACTGCAAATAGAGCAATTATTGATGAGATATATGTCTAATAATACTCCCATATGAGACAACCACACACACCTATTACAAAGTACTCAGTAACAACATTCCAGATACAAAGAGAGGTTACAAAGAGGGGAGGGGCAAGAAAATAATTCAAAACAAAAATTAGTAAGTTTAAGAATACATAATGTATAAAAAAGCATGTCCCAATACTTTATTGCTACTTGCTCTAGTTTAATTATCAAATTATACACAACTATTCAATCTATGAAGGACTGCTCCACACAAGCCTTGACCCGTTTCTCATATTCCCGTCTGTTCTCTTTATACAACTGTGCTGCCATTGAGTTAGCTGGAGAATTAGGATTTGGATCACTCAACAAAGATTGTATTGAGGTCAAAATAGCAGACACATCGTATGTAGGACTCCACCTGTTCTGTAGTATGTCTAAACAAATGCCACCATCAGCGTATACATTTGGATGGAACATTTTCGAGACAAATCTCACAGTCGGTGGCTTGTTTGGGTATTCTTCGGTGAATTCTATGGTTAACTTGAATGTTCCGTCTTCGAACGGCGTGTCGTGGGGACCGAATATGACGGCTTTCCAAATCATTATATTGTTGTCAGTTGGTGCTCCAGATACGCCAGTAGGTGGATCCTCTTGCAGGCGCTTGAAATCGCGCATCAGACGTCGTCTGGCTGGCGTCGACATCTTCAGTTATGACACACAAGTGCAATTAATTTCAAGGTACACCTGGAAATAGGTTGAAGGAAAAACAACAAGTTCCTTTGTTTGTTGATAATCTTTGGATGACTTTGATTGAGGTATTTGGTTATCCTTGAGCGATGCACTAGCAATAATTAGACACTGGCTATTGCTAAATTTAGTTTGTTTTGTACATTTCACAGTAATGTTGAAAATTAATGAGTGCGAAATCGAACTGAAAGTGCGATTTACGAGACGTCATTGGCTTTGACATTTGGTTTTTGATGACGTTTTGTTTCTACCGTAGTGTATATATAGTGATCTGTGGTTTCTACCAAATAATGTTTCTACTAAGCTTAGCGCACAATTCTTGTTATTTCTACATTTCTACATGAAATCTTTTTTGAGTGTACGGAATTTTTATCAGGATGCAGTTCCAGTTTGAACAACTTGAAGAGGTTATAATATCTTTGAGTTGATAAAAAGGTATTCATTTATAAAACTGCTAGATTATTTTGTATGGTAACACTAATTTAGCAGTTTCATAAATTGTCAGTTTTTGAGGAATGTCGGACTTGTAGAGGATTACTGTGATTATAAATGATAAAAATTCAAACTAAACCAATTGAAACAATTATTTTGTAAATCTACCATACCAATATACCTCTTCTAATCATTATCGAACCGTGTGATCGATGCATTGTCCTATGAAGTCAGAGTATCCTGTTGGGTGTATAACTTGAATAGCGTAACCTCTTGTTGGACGGTCTTATAAAATATAATTAGATTTTTTATGTCTCGATAAATGAAAGTGTTGTTTACATTCCGCAAAGTGTAATGTATGTGCGAGGTCGGTAGAAAGAAACATTGTAGCCGTGCATAATGAGAAAACTTCGGTCTGTGTGTGCAAAATGTGTGTGAATTGGTGTAATTTAATTACAACCTGTTTTTACGGTGTATGTGGTTGAATGATGTGGTAGGACTGCCATGTCCAGGCTTGTGGACTACTTCGTTATAGTGGGATTTGACCACGAGAAAGAGAGTGAGTACAGTTTGATTATTTTTACCAAGATTCAATGACACTTGCTTTGCTGACCCTGTCATACCCATAAAGTTACTGTCAAATCACTAAAATATTTCGCTTATCAGTGGTGAATCATTTAATGGGATATTGATAGTTTAATGTTGGTATTGTGTTCTGATTGATAACACATATTATGAAACTTTGAAATCAAAAGTTACAGTTTCCTAGAGATCTTTGATAAGAACTTAACTATCGCATTTTGGGGGGGTTATTCAATCTGATGATAAATTGTTTTTGTTAAGGTGTGAAACCCCCTTTTGTGCACCCCAACTGCCTACTGACCTAAGAAACATTGTTTTTACAAAAAAAATCGGAGGACTGCACTTTAAGTGACTTATACTAGCGCCTTCAAAAAAAATTTTGTATGTAGAAACCCTAATAACTAACATCTGTGTAAAATCTGATTGAAAATTGCGGAAATGTGCCGTTTTAAAGAAATTGTTTCTTAAAGTTTCGAGTAAATTCCTTAGCACAACACCATATTTAAGTGAACACAGACCTTAGTATATTATATCCTCTTTGCACAGACCTAACATGATAGCAATCACTGAAAATTATGTTTAAATTCTTCATTTGACTGGCAGGTCAAGATCTAAGACCATACAGACTGGTTTAAACTGGAATTTCTTTTTCATCATGCATATACAACAATCTTTGGTTAAAATGTTGGAAAGAGAACTCTATTTTGAATTGAAAATTTAAAAAAAATGATAGATAGATAGGAGAGAGAGTTTCGTTTTCGTTTCTGGCACTTCGCCGGCCGCTGCCGCTGTACACATCACTCAGCTTGGGCTTTGGGGTTGGAATATATAATTGAAGGTCTTGTAAATATTATAAGTACAGGAAAATTATAAAAAAAAACAGTCCTTTAAAAATTATTATTCATAAAAAAAGTTATTTTATGATTCAAATCACTTATGCTCATGTATTACAATATATATATTGCAATTTTATATTAAATTGAAATCTGCAATTAAAACACCAGAAAATTACGATCCTTATTTCAACATAAGCATATATATAAATATGGGTTGCTTACATCTACAAGTATTTTTTAAAATCATTCTCTTAAAATGTATTTTGAGATCCAGTTGATATGAGGCTATCCTTCTACAAGTTATTGCAGTTTACACTTAAGACTGCACAAAGTCTAAAGACTACTTATTCCTCTGATATAATGTTTCCTTAACTTGTATATTATAAGCTATGTTGTAAATGTACACATTGCCATGAAGTTCAATGACACTATATTCTATGTTTAGTATAATACACACACACACACACACACACACACACACACACACACATATATATACATATATATATATTGTAAGGTTGTTGTCTATGGGCAGGCTGCCACCATAATATGCAACTCATATGGCATGAATACTAATGTTAAGAATGTATTTAAATTCATTATTCTTTACATTATTGATAGAAGAGATCGTAATTTTATGAATTAATTAACAATTTGTATCAGAGCTTTCCTGTTTGATTTCATTTCAATTTGAATAAAAAACAAGCAGCCAGATTAAATATAATTCAAAATACACTAAATATCTGCCTGTATAATCATAGTTTAGAAAATCACAGATGATATAAGGATGTATTATAATTTACCTATATCCTATGATGAACTATTTTCTTTTAATGTGTCATAAATGTAAGATTACTTTGTAGGTACTTTTAACTAATTTTAAGCAGTAGTAGCAAAACATATATAGGTTTTCAATTAGCATAATAATGGGTTTAATACTCTAAGTAAAAATTTATTTAGAATAAAGTATTAATTTATATTATTAATAATAAAGTATTGTTTATGAATAAATCATTAACAAATTATTAATTACTACATATTATATTGCTTTTTTATAACTGAAATTGTCTTAGCTTAGAAAACTGTTTTTTATGAACATAGATTAAAAACCAATTATGTAAACATATCAATTTGATAAGAAGAACATATATATATTTAGTTTGAAAACAGTTTCACTCGACTGAATTAATTTTATGTCATAATATTATGTAAAATATATGTAACTAAATCCTACCAATATCCACACTAATATTAAAAATTGGAAAGTGACTTTGTTTATGTTTTTGTTTGTCGTTCGCATCGTAAGGGACAGTCAGAATAACTTGTTTTTTTTTGGCGTAGGGATAGTTATATAGGATACTTTTTATCGCTATCAAATAAAGAGTCCCTGTAGGATAATAATGTCTGAACTCGATTCAGATGAAAGTGTGGGCAATCATGTTTTAAATTACATGTGAAAGTTTGAACATTTTTATAAAGTTCTAAAATTTGTATTACTTTGTTATTTGTATAATCTAACCAATAGTAGGCATGAAATGAAAAATAATGTAATGCATTGTTATCACACACATACTATATAATATTCTAACACATTTGCCCTTGAAGGCAAATTGCTCGAATAGTTATCATTTCTAATTGTATCATACTCCTAGCTGTGATACCCAATGTGGCTGGTGCTATGGAATAGAAACAACACACATCTTTTACAATTTAATCTCTTTTCAACCGACTTTAAAAAAAGAGGAGGTTCTCAATTTGACTGTATTTTTTATATATATGTTACTCGATAACTCTGCCTGATGTGAATTGATTGTAATGATTCTTTTTTTGTTTGGTAGAGCATACATCAGAAGTCATATATAAATTTTATCGAAATTGATTGAGTGCTTTTTGAGAAATTCAACAAAAAACAAATATGTACACAGATAAGTCTATCTTTAGGTGGGAGAGTCAGTTTTTAGTTCATTTTGAATGCATTCATTATGGCATTATAGAGAACTCTCTTGATGCAGATTTGTTTGCCTTTTTTAAAATCTTAGACATTATCTCAAATAGTAGTAAATTAATAGATAATCTTGAAACTCTTGGTGGAAATAGTTATCCTAATGATTCAATAGCATTTACAAATAAATCAGTTATCAGATATATATTACAATTTAATTAGTAAATTAATATGGTGGCAAGAAAAAACGTCGGCTTAGAAAGTAAGCAAAAGTGTAGGTCAGGTCATATTATTTGCAATGAATTGCACATTGAAAAATGAAGTGTCAGAAATTTAAGCATGCCAACAATTTTATTAATCTTTTAAGCAGACTGAAGTCATATTGCGATCTCCAAGCTGCATCCCAATAGCACCAATTAATTTATCAAAATAATTATATGAAGTTGAGATTTTTTTCTTGATCTAAATTATAGTGAATAAGCCCATTGTCTAGGTAGGCACAATAATAGCCTACCAAAGCGTAATATCATCAGTTGGCGATGGTCTATCATCAAACTAATATAATAAACATGAAAGTTTGTTCAATCATGATGAAATTTGTCATGCAGGGAGTCTAGAGCATAGTTTTATTGAATGGATAATTCCTGAAGTCCACGCAGATGATCGGTCACATATACTAGAATAAATAAACACATTTGTCTGTCAACCCTTCATTATCAGCACAACAAATTGTGATTAACTTCGGCATGCATGTCGTAGCCTAAAAAGCACCCCATACTTACGATATATATTGACCGATACCAATTGCCCCGTGTTTTTATAGGCAAAGATTTGAAGAAGGATATTGGCTTTTTCAGTGCATTGTTTGTAAAAAGCGCTTGATCAACTGCCAAGTAGTGCCATATTCTTTTTGACAGGAAAAGCGCCAGTCAATCAAATTCAATGTCTATCCTCATAGTCTTGGTGATTCCATTCTACATTCCGTAACGTCATTTTCCCTTAACGTCGACACCGATTGAGTTTTTACGCTTTGGCAAGCTCCCCGAAAATAACCAACGGATGGGGTTCAATGTACTTAATTGACCTATTTTGACGCCCCCTTGGGGACGGCGCTATGTGTCGCCCTCAAGGGCCGCAACTGAAGGGTGCCAGAAGCATGGTGTTAGCTAATTGAAAACAGCCTTTTTAATCTAGTGCGTTTTGGAAATGCCTCCCTTGTTGTTGACACTTTGAATAAATGCTTTGACACGGTTATATTATTTTGATCTCTTTTAGTAACTTTTAAGGTTTTTCTATTATCATATTGTAACTGCGAAAATTTGTTAATGTTTGTTATTACTTAGGGGGCGTCCATAAATTACGTGAGGTGTTTTTTAAATTTTCTGTCCCTCCCTCCCCCCTTGGTGAGATGTCGTGAGGTTTTATTCAACCCCCTCCCCCGTCCCCCAATCTCACGTGAGATTTTTCAGAATGTGGGTTTATTAATATTAACTTAGTGTAGTGTTACTTTATTGATAAAAAAACTTTGGTGAGACAGAAATGTCTTCACGGAAGTGGATTCAAAAAAGGCGAAAAGTACATATTGTTCAAATATCCTTGTTATTACCGGTGGTAACGTCGGTAATTTGAATAGACATTTAAAAACTAAACATGACACATGTCTAGATTTAATCAGAAAAAAATTGCGTGATATATGTCGAGACCCCCCCTCTCCCCAACGTGAGATTAGATGATATTTGACTCGACCCCCTCCCCCCCTTAATCATCTCACGTAATTTATGGACGCCCTTTGCGCCTTACGTAAACTAGGAGTTTTTCCCGATCGAACAGTAAGTCGTTTCCGTAGATTTCTGGAGTCCACGGATTCGAAGTGCAGGCAAAAGCTAGTTGTCAAAATAAAGTAATTTTCGTGTTGACCCAGTAGTTCCGCTGTAGTTGTCCCGCTACTAGACTGCTGGGAATTATCTTCCCAAAGGTTCCATAACTCATGCAATGTCTGAGGAAAAAAATATCACCAGAATTTTTTTATTCACTCACTGAAATTCATGCTACACCGTCTATACTTCAGATATTAAAATACTGTAATGGTACCTTCAGCCTATCTTACTCAAAATCTAACACAACCATCCACCCATCCGTACTAGCCATTCAAATATTATAAATGCAAATATGAGTTTGTATGTCCTTCCTTCACGACGTAACTGTTGGCCTGAATAGGATATAGGCTACTTTTATCTCTTCAGACCGCTAGTTACCATGGAATAATTTCTAAAGCCCACGCGGGTGAAGTTGCGGTCACATGCTAGTATTTGTCTACTTTTAGAAACATTTGAATCGGTGTAAAATAACACTTATCATACCAATTAGCTCGATGGAAACCTCACAGTACAACACGAAATCCTGCTTACGTCATACAGAGTACTCATCAATAATTGGGCATTCCGTCATATAACAACCAAACTGTATGACTAATGCTGAGAATGGCTGCCACTGCACAGTAGAGCTGAGCCAATGTTATTGTTACAGCCAGAGAATGATTCATTTTCGATGTTGATCCAGTTTCGTTCGTTGTCAGGGTAATTTGTGTGAATTTTATTGTTCTCCAACATTTCAATGCACTTGTCAACGACAATGGTTGTGTGCTTTTTGTTTGGCCTTTATCTTAGTGAAGATAAGAGACATTATTGATGAGTTTACCCAGTAATTCTGTTCATGCAAAATGATAACTAGACATGAATATATATACGAATTATTTGTCTGTTAGATTTTCCTTTACAATGGTAGTTTAGGTTTCCTTATACAAAAAAATGAAGTCATTCTGTCTCTAGGACAAAAACCGCCTTTTTATATCCCCCTTTATATCGCTCCTTACTGGTTGACTGGAAGAGAACCTTATTGAGGGATAAATCCGCCAAAAGGTACATACCTAATACAGACAGACAGATATAAGTTAAACTTAGTTGTAATTTTCATGATTGTTTATTTACGTTAAGATTTTAATATCATCATCAGCCAGGCAACGTCCACTGCTGGACATAGGCGTCCTTCATTCTACCGGTCCCGAGCCACCTGCATCCAGCAACTCCCTGCGACTCTAACCAGGTCGTCGGTCCATTAGTAGGGGGACGGCCTAGTAGACGTTTCCCGGTACGTGGTCGCCACTCGAGAACCTTTACTCCCCACCGGTTATCGGTTCTTCGAGCGATGTGGCCTGCCCATTGCCACTTCAGATCACTGACAGGTTTTAATATAGAGTATACAAACAAGACAAACAAACCTCACTTTTGCGTTTATAACATTAGAATTTCAGTTGCATACTAGTGTAACAGAACACGGCATGTAATCGGATCCTGTGTCACATATCGACATAGTTGTACAAGTAATTAAGTATACTATACTGAAGTGTCCACTTGCTTGTGAGTGCACCGAGCAGAGCAATGAGAACTCAGGGACATGCGGGCGACATACAAACTTGATCCACTTGTTGGTGCGCGTGCGACTGTCACTTGGTGACCTTCTCAATTACCCTTACAACGTATTTGGTAGTTATTAGGGGCGTTTAGAATACCATACAAGTTATGGCCACTAATCATAATCGGCTCCGTGGCGCAGTTGTTTCAGCGCTGAACTCAGACGCGCAACACACGCACAGGTCCCGGGTTCGAATCCCGGTGAAGACGTTGGCAAAATAAGACTTTGTGAGACTTTCCCCAGTTTGGTTAGGACATTGCAGACTGATCACCTGATTGTCTGGACAATATGATTCCGTGGTTCGTCAGTCTCGTTAAGGCGTTGTTACGGTTGCTATCTAAGACAGGCAGCTACATAAGCCATGTCATAGTCCTAATATATATCTAAACCTGAAACCACACGGAAGAATTCCGAAAATTGTCCGTTAGTTCAGAAGTTCTAATGTGAACTTCTTCACTCATGTGAAGTTAGACAAGGACAGATATGTATTTTTCACATTTTTGCCACCCACAACCACCCACTTCCACCCATCGCAACCAAACTCCCTTACTTTCAGCAGGAGACCAAGGGGCATTCATTCACTATCCCAACGGGAAGTTGATCGGAGTTGGTGATGATAGAGAAAACCCTGTCTTAATGTACTAACATTAGCTTTTTATATATATAAGATTGAGCCGAGTGATACAGCTACCCGTTATCTATAATCTTGCCATGTTCATATACTACGGCACAAATAGTGTTTCTTGATTTTATATTTTAGAGACAGTTATTGTTGGTATTAGCTGCCGCAATGGAGTTTTAAACTTGAACCGTTGGTTCTCTCACGTGACCGGAATTGCGAAGTCCTCTTCAATGTCAGACGTCGGTTGAATACTAAATGATTCTAACCAATTGTTACGCTGTACTAGAGTGCGTGCTATTTAAAGTCAAGGAGATTAGAGAAAATTGCTTATTATACTTCAATGACTGCCATTGTTTTCATATTGGCTCGCGTTTGAGTGCAACCTTACCTAAAGCAGGTGGTTCAGATGAAAGCCAAGAGAAGTAAGCCCATCACACAAATATTAATAATTCGAAAGTAGCTGTCTTTCTGTTCTTTGCCTTTTTACAACTAAACGACTGAACTAATATTGATAAAATTCGACAGCCGACCAGTAGAGCGCTCGTGGTAACAAATGTTACCATTTTTTTGTAAGTCGAGGGTGGTATTGTATGTAAACACTCACACTCACCCTACTTAGTAAAGCATGTTTTTAAAAATGTTAAAAATATTGTACATAACAAAGCAAACTGTCATCCATAGAGAGAGCCTACACCTGTCGCACAGGGCTTCCCCTATGACAGACTGTATGGCTATACTATTGTAACTCAATTGTTTATCCAATAAATATTTTTGTATTTTGTATTGTATAGAATTGCGCCAATGCAACGTCGAGCTCTCAAAATGTATGATGATTTAATTTTTTACGACATGTATGAGCGCTTTATTGGACACGGGTCTAGGCACCAGTGCGGCGTAAGACGTGGATATTTTTTGTCTAAATAACGAGTTCACGTTGAATGATTTTTAAATTTAAACGCGGTCGAATCTAGACTTCTACGTATGGACCAAACATCGGATATATATTTGGCGTTTGGCAGTTTTACCTAATATTCATTTGCTGCTAAATCGTCGACTATAGCGAATAATATTGGTTGCTTCACCTTCACTTTTTCGTAGTACATACATGATAACTTGGTGGTAGCTAGTGGACCGTAACCGGTGATCTCCGAATACATAATATCCAATAGAATAGCTTCTGGACTACAGAGAGAGGCGGGTCATTCTAAAATGCCTTTCATGTTCTATTATCACTTCATCCCTATAAACCTTGACCCGATTAGCTAATTGAGCTTGGAACGAAAACAACGTTTGTCGATTTGCTGGTCTAAATACAAAGCTATGACTAATGCGCAGAGGATATTTTTAACTATTGTAGTATTTGTAAACAAAAATGTGGTAGTTTTCTTGTTTTTAGAAACGGCCCTTCCGAATGTTGTAATATTTTATTTGTATTTACTGAATAAGGAGAAACAGTCTCTCGTATTGTATCTCTAAATTTATACAATAAAAAGTTTTTAATCCGATACGAGAACCAATTACAGATGCAGACATCATTAATGTAGAATTAAATATAAAATTGAAATTTACAGAAAGTTATTAATTATTATTAACGCAAGATAAGTGTTGAAATATTAAACCTTTGGTATGCATGACAATGTTTATGGTTGGACATTTTCTTATTTCATAGTAAAGAAAGAGATGGCGGATTCTCATTAGACTATCAAACTAAGAAATGTCTGTACTTCAGTTTTATGTGTACATATTGGCGATTTAAAATAAGATTTCTTTATGAGTGTAGAGAGAGTGTAATGAGACGAGAGTCGACATCGCACACTTTTTTACCTTGCACTCTTATTAATGGAGGTGTGCGGCAAAAAATATAATTTCTTGTGGGTCAGGGAACGGCCTTAAACGTTAAAACTTGACTCTTTTTATAACCTTTGCCAACAATGTCAGGATGATTATCAAAGTGCACTAGTTCTAAGAACCCGCCCACGTGCAACATCCAAATGGTTTCTCATATTTGAAGTAGTATAAATATAAAGATGACATAACAAACGAATGCTCGGACGAAATTACGTCACACAATAACAAAATGAGTCAATGAGTGATATATTTAGAAGTCTAGACCCAAAACCTGACTGTCTTTTTACACGCCGCCTATAGGCCTGTCTTTTTACACGCTGCCTATAGGCCTGTCTTTTTACACGCCGCCTATATGCCTGTCTTTTTACACGCCGCCTATATGCCTGTCTTTTTACACGCCGCCTATAGGCCTGTCTTTTTACACGCCGCATATAGGCCTGTCTTTTTACATGCCGCATATATGCCTGTCTTTTTACATGCCGCATATAGGCCTGTCTTTTTACACGCCGCCTATATGCCTGTCTTTTTACATGCCGCATATATAGGCCTGTCTTTTTACACGCCGCCTATATGCCTGTATTTTTACATGCCGCATATAGGCCTGTCTTTTTACACGCCGCCTATATGCCTGTCTTTTTACATGCCGCATATAGGCCTGTCTTTTTACACGCCGCCTATATGCCTGTCTTTTTACATGCCGCATATAGGCCTGTCTTTTTACACGCCGCCTATATGCCTGTCTTTTTACATGCCGCATATAGGCCTGTCTTTTTACACGCCGCCTATATGCCTGTCTTTTTACATGCCGCATATAGGCCTGTCTTTTTACACGCCGCCTATATGCCTGTCTTTTTACATGCCGCATATAGGCCTGTCTTTTTACACGCCGCCTATATGCCTGTCTTTTTACATGCCGCATATAGGCCTGTCTTTTTACACGCCGCCTATATGCCTGTCTTTTTACATGCCGCATATAGGCCTGTCTTTTTACACGCCGCCTATATGCCTGTCTTTTTACACGCCGCCTATAGGCCTGTCTTTTTACACGCCGCCTATATGCCTGTCTTTTTACACGCCGCCTATAGGCCTGTCTTTTTACATGCCGCATATAGGCCTGTCTTTTTACACGCCGCCTATATGCCTGTCTTTTTACATGCCGCATATAGGCCTGTCTTTTTACACGCCGCCTATATGCCTGTCTTTTTACACGCCGCCTATATGCCTGTCTTTTTACACGCCGCCTATAGGCCTGTCTTTTTACATGCCGCATATAGGCCTGTCTTTTTACACGCCGCCTATATGCCTGTCTTTTTACATGCCGCATATAGGCCTGTCTTTTTACACGCCGCCTATATGCCTGTCTTTTTACATGCCGCCTATATGCCTGTCTTTTTACATGCCGCATATAGGCCTGTCTTTTTACATGCCGCATATAGGCCTGTCTTTTTACACGCCGCCTATATGCCTGTCTTTTTACACGCCGCCTATAGGCCTGTCTTTTTACACGCCGCCTATAGGCCTGTCTTTTTACATGCCGCATATAGGCCTGTCTTTTTACACGCCGCCTATATGCCTGTCTTTTTACATGCCGCATATAGGCCTGTCTTTTTACACGCCGCCTATATGCCTGTCTTTTTACATGCCGCATATAGGCCTGTCTTTTTACACGCCGCCTATATGCCTGTATTTTTACATGCCGCATATAGGCCTGTCTTTTTACACGCCGCCTATATGCCTGTATTTTTACATGCCGCATATAGGCCTGTCTTTTTACACGCCGCCTATATGCCTGTCTTTTTACATGCCGCATATAGGCCTGTCTTTTTACACGCCGCCTATATGCCTGTCTTTTTACATGCCGCCTATAGGCCTGTCTTTTTACACGCCGCCTATATGCCTGTCTTTTTACATGCCGCATATAGGCCTGTCTTTTTACACGCCGCCTATATGCCTGTCTTTTTACACGCCGCCTATATGCCTGTCTTTTTACACGCCGCCTATAGGCCTGTCTTTTTACACGCCGCATATAGGCCTGTCTTTTTACATGCCGCATATATGCCTGTCTTTTTACATGCCGCATATAGGCCTGTCTTTTTACACGCCGCCTATATGCCTGTCTTTTTACATGCCGCATATAGGCCTGTCTTTTTACACGCCGCCTATATGCCTGTCTTTTTACACGCCGCCTATAGGCCTGTCTTTTTACACGCCGCCTATATGCCTGTCTTTTTACACGCCGCCTATATGCCTGTCTTTTTACACGCCGCCTATAGGCCTGTCTTTTTACATGCCGCATATAGGCCTGTCTTTTTACACGCCGCCTATATGCCTGTCTTTTTACATGCCGCATATAGGCCTGTCTTTTTACACGCCGCCTATATGCCTGTCTTTTTACATGCCGCATATAGGCCTGTCTTTTTACACGCCGCCTATATGCCTGTCTTTTTACATGCCGCATATAGGCCTGTCTTTTTACACGCCGCCTATATGCCTGTATTTTTACATGCCGCATATAGGCCTGTCTTTTTACACGCCGCCTATATGCCTGTCTTTTTACATGCCGCATATAGGCCTGTCTTTTTACACGCCGCCTATATGCCTGTCTTTTTACATGCCGCATATAGGCCTGTCTTTTTACACGCCGCCTATATGCCTGTCTTTTTACATGCCGCATATAGGCCTGTCTTTTTACACGCCGCCTATATGCCTGTCTTTTTACATGCCGCATATAGGCCTGTCTTTTTACACGCCGCCTATATGCCTGTCTTTTTACATGCCGCATATAGGCCTGTCTTTTTACACGCCGCCTATATGCCTGTCTTTTTACATGCCGCATATAGGCCTGTCTTTTTACACGCCGCCTATATGCCTGTCTTTTTACATGCCGCCTATAGGCCTGTCTTTTTACACGCCGCCTATATGCCTGTCTTTTTACATGCCGCATATAGGCCTGTCTTTTTACACGCCGCCTATATGCCTGTCTTTTTACACGCCGCCTATATGCCTGTCTTTTTACACGCCGCCTATAGGCCTGTCTTTTTACACGCCGCATATAGGCCTGTCTTTTTACATGCCGCATATATGCCTGTCTTTTTACATGCCGCATATAGGCCTGTCTTTTTACACGCCGCCTATATGCCTGTCTTTTTACATGCCGCATATAGGCCTGTCTTTTTACACGCCGCCTATATGCCTGTCTTTTTACACGCCGCCTATAGGCCTGTCTTTTTACACGCCGCCTATATGCCTGTCTTTTTACACGCCGCCTATATGCCTGTCTTTTTACACGCCGCCTATAGGCCTGTCTTTTTACATGCCGCATATAGGCCTGTCTTTTTACACGCCGCCTATATGCCTGTCTTTTTACATGCCGCATATAGGCCTGTCTTTTTACACGCCGCCTATATGCCTGTCTTTTTACATGCCGCATATAGGCCTGTCTTTTTACACGCCGCCTATATGCCTGTATTTTTACATGCCGCATATAGGCCTGTCTTTTTACACGCCGCCTATATGCCTGTCTTTTTACATGCCGCATATAGGCCTGTCTTTTTACACGCCGCCTATATGCCTGTCTTTTTACATGCCGCATATAGGCCTGTCTTTTTACACGCCGCCTATATGCCTGTCTTTTTACATGCCGCATATAGGCCTGTCTTTTTACACGCCGCCTATATGCCTGTCTTTTTACATGCCGCCTATATGCCTGTCTTTTTACACGCCGCCTATAGGCCTGTCTTTTTACATGCCGCATATAGGCCTGTCTTTTTACACGCCGCCTATATGCCTGTCTTTTTACATGCCGCATATAGGCCTGTCTTTTTACACGCCGCCTATATGCCTGTCTTTTTACATGCCGCATATAGGCCTGTCTTTTTACACGCCGCCTATATGCCTGTATTTTTACATGCCGCATATAGGCCTGTCTTTTTACACGCCGCCTATATGCCTGTCTTTTTACATGCCGCATATAGGCCTGTCTTTTTACACGCCGCCTATATGCCTGTCTTTTTACATGCCGCATATAGGCCTGTCTTTTTACACGCCGCCTATATGCCTGTCTTTTTACATGCCGCATATAGGCCTGTCTTTTTACACGCCGCCTATATGCCTGTCTTTTTACATGCCGCATATAGGCCTGTCTTTTTACACGCCGCCTATAGGCCTGTCTTTTTACACGCCGCCTATATGCCTGTCTTTTTACACGCCGCCTATAGGCCTGTCTTTTTACACGCCGCCTATATGCCTGTCTTTTTACACGCCGTCTATATGCCTGTCTTTTTACACGCCGCCTATAGGCCGTCTGATAAAGAAAAACAAATAAACGCGTACAAAAGGAACAAAAAACCGACATCAACTGCCCTAAAAGTCTTCTTTTATTAAGGCAAAGCTTGTAAGTCAGCTGTCTACTACGCACTTAACATTCCCTATCTCAAAAAGTACTGAACCGATTTTGATGAAACTTGCAGTCTTCCCTAAGTTGAACAATACCTAGTATAACAAAAAAGAATTATTGAAATCGAACTTGTAGTTCCGGAGATATGCGAGCACAAACATACATACATACACTTTTGAAATTTTGCAAACGTGTTTAGAAGCTGATATAGACTAACATAATACGAAAACTGGGCAGTTCTGGAAATATTACATACATACTACAGGTCGAATTGATGATCTCCTTTCTTGAAGTTGGCTAAATTGGCAAAGCGTGATTAGTTCTGCATTTTTGGTTCTGACCTTGCTTCTTGCCAAATATCAGGGTTCTAGGTCAATTGAAAGTACCAACGGGAAGATTTTGCGAAAAATGCGGCTTAAACAGCCATTATCTTTTTAATGTGTTGATCTTACTTACTTACTTATCAGCCCGTGTCTCTTCACTGCTAAAGATAGGCCTCTCCCAACATGCGCCACTCCTTCCGGTCCTCCGTCGTCCTCATCCACTCGCTTCCCGCTATCCTCTTGAGGTCGTCAGACCAGCGGGCTGGAGGCCGTCCCACCCCGCGTCTCCCGGTCCGAGGTCTCTAGACGTAGGTTGATCTAGACGCTTGATTTTTTCCAGCTCCAAAGAATTACAGACTTGCGTATTCGATATTAATTTCCACTTGATTGGCTGACGGACCACAAAGATCCCTTTTTTCCTTTTGAGAAACTTTTAAAAAAACACTTATTAGGTATTTTAATTTACATATTACAATTCCTCAGGGGGCGGTCTGAGCAGCGGCGTTATCCTCCAGAGGTTTCCTGAGATCAACTGGGACGACACACCTTTCCACGACGGCATAGAATGGGTGAGGTTTTATGTATACATTGTGGAACATATTCTATAGTCGTCGATCTGTATGCAAAAATGCATGAAATGACCACCATATACCCACGTATCTAGAGCTCGCGCCAAACTTCAAGTCCGCTCCTGAACACGAGGTGATTCGCGTTGCCAGAAACAAAAAGTCCAGTTCCGCGTACGTAATTTGTAAACTTCTAATTTTAAAAGGTAAATAATAAAATAACTAGCTTTGTTTTAATCTCTATTTCTGAATAATTCGGTCTAGTTATTTGTACAGATACATTCAAACGCACTAAACAGGCACCACTTAACTTAAAAACAAAGATGGCGTCTAAAACGCGGAACGTCTTTAACAATTAACATTGACTAAAGAATTTTGACTTCGATTTCATCGATTCTCCATATCCAACTGTGAAGTCCTGCAGCTATTGTTGATGTTTGAACAACTTCCTGTGTGCAGTTCTGCCAGCCGCAAGGATGGTCGCTCTCTACGGAGCGCTCGGAGCCCCGGTTCTACGTGTCGGTGCTGACCGACGTGGACGCAAACCGACACTACTGCGCGTGTCTGTGCTTCAACGAGACTGTCGCCATCACACCCACCAAGCCTGCAGACGAGGTCAGTACCCTCACTCATACAAAGGTCCTTGAAACCATCGTTGTCAACATTCCGCAATAGATATATTTCGGACGTAATGACGGGTATCGGGTAGCTTACTTCCAGCAGCTTCTCGCGATCTTTACCATCTAGCGGACGCCCCATACACAGACCTCCCCCATGGCATACAGTAGAATACACGTTGCTTGTTGTACGCCACATGACCGGCCTCATCATCAATAGCGTATATATAATATGTCCCCACTGCCCAGATTGGTAGACTTCACACACGCCTTTAAATTTCTTCTCAGGAGTGCGCGGTATCCTCACGATGTTTTCTCTCCCCCAAATGCTAGGAATGTTACATACATTTTTTGTTGTAGACTAAATAAACTATGAACTAAAAATGGTAATGATTTTTATCATTCGTACATAAATTTCAAATAACAAATTGGAACTCATTGGTACGAGCCAGGATCGAACGCAGACCTCGATTGTTCAAGGACTGACGCTCTACCCAACTGACTACCTCGTCTTATATTATTACCAAATACTTGTTAACGTTTATTTATATTATTCTGTCGTTTATTGTGCTCTTTTCAACATTCAATTTGCTTATACAAAGTAATTTTTCACTACACGTTTATATCGGTTAACCGCAGTTGCGGTGAACTTTAGTTGCAGCGTTTCTAAGCTTTTTTACTCGAGTATGCGATTGACGGAGGACGAATTTGTAACAACTGTAATATGACAGACGCTACCCGCGTCCAGAATATTTCCCCGACGCCTTTTACGACACCTTAGGAAAAGTAATTCTGTTGTAAATTACACTATAATGTTGAGTTATTAACAGTAAATATTTGTATCATCCTAATGGAACAGGAAATATTATCAAAGTTCGCTAAGATCGAGAGTTTGGATATATAGCGCAGGTTGTGGAATCTTGTAGTTCGAAGTCACAGGCCAAATAATTCGCGTCAATCGAACGGATGACGTTCCATACACGCGCACTGCGCATGTGTAAGTACGCGCGCGCTATAGTACCGAACGTTTAGCGAGTCACTTTCTTGCGGGGAGAGGTGAGGTATCACGGATCGGCGGGAGGAGGTGAATGTCCGCAAGTGCAAATCGGTCTTTAACAGTTCTATATTCGACGCGTTTTTATGGTATGTGTGTTTCGCGATAACTCCGCCAATAGTGAACCGATTTTGATAATTCTTTTTTCGTTTGGTAGAGCTTACTTCAGATGTGGTCCCATATAAATTTTATCAAAATTGAATGATCGCTCTTTGAGAAAATAAAAAAAAACTTTTAAGGCAATTGAAGTCGGTTTTTAGTTCTTTTTGAACGCGTTAATAATGTTTACGCATTAACAGAATATATATTTTTGTATACGGTGACAATTTTTGAATTTTTTAAACTCTCGTTCAAACGCCTATGTTCAGCAGTGGAAGGTCCCTGATGATAATATTTCAATTTTTGAGATATAATTCTTATACACTGCTAATTTTTCTTGGTGCAACTTGGTGTCTATAAAAAAGGAAATACGTTTCACAGTCCATTATTCAAGTAATATACGCCTGCGTCGATGTTCGACGTGCCCACTGTATTAGTCACATCCTCTGCATTGCACTTGCGTCAGTTCATATTGTTATTGTTTTGTGGGCCTTACAAACGAATCGCCCATGTCTTCCGGTGCGTATCGGAAATTGTAATAAAAAGTAATAAAAGTAATAAAAAAGGAGGGAAATTCTACGAGATTTCATAATTATTCATCCTTACGAGTGGAATGGAACGAGCTATGCTCGGAGTTTCTCTACATGATAAAATCCGGGATAAGGAAATCCGTAGACGAACTCAGAACTGAAGTGTCAATGGGCAGGCTACATCGCTCGAAGAACCGATAACCGGTGCGGAGTAAAAGTTCTCAAGCGGCGACCACATACCGGGAAAAGTACCGGGCCGTCCCCCTAATAGGTGGACCGACGACCTTATTAGAGTCGCGGGGAGTCGCTGGATGCGGGTGGCTCGGGACCGGTCGATGTGGCGTGCCATGAAGGAGGCCTATGTCCAACAATGGACGTTTCCCGGCTGATGATGATGACGAGTGGTCGGTCGCTTTTCTAATGTTGAGGCGTCATGCATCCCGCTGATGACCGGCCTCGTCAACGGAGTCCCAAAACCTCCAACTAGGTCCGTGTTTCGATTCCCAGTGGGGGTACCTATCGGCTCTGGATATGGTTGTTGGTGGTAGAGTATTCTATATGTCCACCCGGCTAGCTACATACCACCATGTTACACTTTATATCATTGTTATGTGACGGTATTAAGGAAGCAGAGCCAGCCCCTTCTTTGGCTTTGAGACTTCTGGGTGCGCACGCATTTATTACCATCCAATGGACTTATCGTACAGATGAGTATCTTAAATTTTAAAAGAAGTAAGCAAAGTTAAGAAAAGTGATATATATAGGGTGGTCACTGTGATAGAACTGTCTCAGGGGCGCGGGCGGTGCGCGGGAGCGTGACGAGTGAATAAGGTGCGCAAGAGCACGTATGTATTGTATAGTTTGTGGCAAGAATGCGGTGACCGTGTTGCTAGAGTAGCGATGTATCCGCAGAGTCCACTATCAAACTTACTTACTTGACTTATCAGTATTGTCTCTGCACTGCTTCCGGTCCTCAGTCCTCCTAATCCACTCGCTCACTGCTATCTTCTTAAGGTTAAGGTTGTCAGACTAGCGGGATGGAGGCCGTCCACCCCGCGTCTCTCGGTCCGAGGTCTCCACTTGAGAATCTTTCTGCTCCAGCGATGTGGCCTGCGACTTCAGCTTGCTGATTCGAGTAGCTATGTCGGTCAACTTTGTACGTCGGCGGATTATATCATTCTTGTTTGTCGCGCAAGGATATTCCAAGCATAGCCCTCTAAATCGCTCGCTGTGCAACTTCAAAGCGTTGAACAAGCCCCAATGTGAGCGTCCATGTCTCTGCTGCGTAAGTCATGACCGGGAGAACGCATTGGTTATACACCTTGGTCTTAAGGCATTGCGGTATACTGCACGCGAAAATATGGCGGAGTTTTACGAATGCCCAACCTCAACAGACCACAATAAAATAAAGTAATTATAAATTGTGTTGGCTACAAGATTGACCCGTGGGACTTTCTATGAGATAAAGATTTTCTCTTAATAGCTTCTAAGACCTTCGCGGAATATGGGGAGGTCAAGTTGTAAAGTCGACACTACACGGCGTACAGGATGAATGCTCGAAACGTATTCAAGTCCACAATGGTGTAAGGCAGGGCGACGTTATATCCCCGAAACTCTTCACCACTGCACTGGAAGATATTTCAAAGCTTCTGAAGTAAAAAATACTGGGCATCAACATCAACGGCGACTACATCACTCAACTACAAAATAATATGGAGTTCAAAATTATAAATGTCCAAATGTACGGACATTCAATTACGATGACGATGTCGCGGGCAAAAGCGATCGGTCGAATTATTAGAAAATAAAATAAGTCATCGCGTCATACAATTACTCTATCGAGAAATCGCTTCCCGCTGCGACTGCCAGCAAAACATCAGCTCTAGTCTCAGGTTGCCGTGCCGTCACGCTCGACGCATAAATGCAACTGCCGGCTTTTTATGTGCAAGGGCGAAAAGGGCGGAAGCCGGCTGGCTAATCTATGCACCTGCTAGGGTGCACAAACAGACGGAAGTGCGCTGGTTTTTGTTATGATTTCACTTGCGCACTTAAAAATAAATGCGTTTATTCATTAGACAAAAAATGAACAACTTAACTACAGAATGATACTGATCGTATATCATCGATAATAATGTGATAACTACATTCTATTACTCAGTTTTGTTGGTGCCAAGGCATTTTCTATGTCTGCAGGGTGGCTACCACCATGTTAACCAGATCTGCCGCCCTGTTGTGTTCGGATATGAAAGGTAGCAGAGCCAGCGCTTCATTAGCTTAGGCTTTTGGGTGCGCACGCTTACCATCCAACGGCCTTATCATCATTTAACATCAGGTAAGATGAAGGCCAAATGCAAACTCATCTTACATTTAGAAACAGCAGGCTAGACCTATTGGAGCTGCTTCTCAGATAGGTCTTGGCATCATTTTGGTTCGATCCAACAAGACACCAGGAATTTAGAAGAATTCCGTATTCGAATAACGAAGTTGCGCGAAAAAGCTTGTATTTTTATATTTTGTGTCGCTTCTGTAGGCTCTGTGTAAGCTTGGCCTTACAAATTACGATCGGTGCCTCCCCGTGTCCATACCTATGCATGTCTACATTCCGTGACTACGTACATGAATTACAGCATAAATGAGGGTCGGAGCTATAAGCGGCATTGACTTATAAAACTTTTGTACCGGACACTCTGAATTTTTGCCTGTGATGGATTAAGTTGGGTGCCTCACTCACTCGCGTCAATCGCGTTCCTACTAAATAAAGTTTGTGCTATCCATACCTGAGCGAATATGAGCCGTATAATAAGGGAATAAATTTTTAATAATTTTTTTAATAAGGGAATACATTATAGACCCCATTCTTTTGGTAGCAGATACAGTTTGGAATGTAGTACAATAAATAATTTTTTTTTACACAATTGCAGAGTTTTAAACTTTTAACCGCCTAAGTGGGCAATAAAATTGCGACTTTCAGTATATGTACCTATGGGTCCCTGTTTGATTTCTAGTGGATCTATCGGTACTTGGTAAAGCATTTTCTATGTCCTCCTGGCTTGCTGCCACCATTTTACCTCTGAGTCTGGTATGAAAGGTAGCAGAGCAGCTCATTAGATTGAGGCTTTTTGGGTAAACACGCTTTCCAACGTTCTTATCGAACAAGGCCAAATGCACACGCATTATGCATAAAAATTTATCAAAATCTGTATGGTACAATCCTTTTAGAGAGAGCTGATTCGATGTTTTGGTTTTTGAATTTCATTTCAACCAGGGAGTGCCGTCTACAAGTTTTTATAAGGCAATGTTATTCAGTACATCGTTCTTTGTAGATCAGTACCTATGATAGCAGTATATTCAGAATTTAAGGGAGACCGTGGAATGGAATGGCTCGGGGTGAAATGTTCAGGGAGAACACGAAAGGGGCGTGTCTGGAAAATGAGCAGTGATGTTTTTGTATTCAGATTGTTTTGTCAATTAGCTTTGGAGGAAAATGACGTCTCTCAAAAGTAGTGTACCATTTTCATAAGAGCGTTCACTTTCATACTTGTATCATACATACATACTTTATTACAAATACAAAATACAAAAATGTTTATTTTCCTGAGTAATTAGAACATATAAACAATGTACATTACCTGGGCATATAAATTGTTTATATATATAGGGCTTATTATGGGCATAGTATGGTCCCTAGCTACCACCATGTTAAGTTTGTATCAAAGTTTATTTAATTCGGGGTTTTAATAAATATTTCTCAAATGGAAAAGAAAATTAATTTAAAAAGTATTTGTTAAAAATATTATTAATAATTTATTTGATATGAAATGTTAATCTATTTTACGATAGATTTTTAGAAGTAGAACAGTTGAACTTTTTTCTTAGCACTCTTGTGTTTCGAGAATTTAAAATAAGTAGCGAGTGCTATGCTAATTTTGAGTACGCTTCAATTCAGATTTATCATCAGTTTTCATCAGTGTGATAGTAAGAACAAATAAACACAGAGCTACAATAATTTCATCACAAATGCGCTTTTACAGTTCGACTGTATCTTGCAAAAAATCGTAAAACCTATTCTGCTATGTAACGATGATGCGTTCGATTTAAATTAAATTTAAGTAAACTGGTATTCAAACTGTTTATTTCACGCACCAATCCCACTTTCACTGTTTCTTTAATATTTTATGAACCCTATAAACGCTAATTCAGTGCAGATTCATTTACATAGAAACACGATAGTGGCGTGGCGTGATTTCACTCTTCAATCAATGAAATAAAAGTTGTTCTAGCTGGGTATTACTATCTATAGTTTGGAGACAACATTCTAGCAGTGTGTTTTGATTTGCAGCTTGCAGTGAGTTTGCCTCTGTATAAGCTGTATACATCTAGTTAGCAGCTTGTAGACCCGGCCGTCTTGAGTAATGGCTTCCACGTAGATAGGGTCGACGAAACGATAAAGTCAACTACGTTTGGCCACGATCTTACCTTATAGCACACGTCAGACACTTGGAACAAATGTCGTGATATCGGCACACATTGAACGGATGAGGTCC
Source organism: Carcina quercana (assembly GCA_910589575.2). Taxonomy (NCBI): domain Eukaryota; kingdom Metazoa; phylum Arthropoda; class Insecta; order Lepidoptera; family Depressariidae; genus Carcina; species Carcina quercana. Next base: position 2,969,386 of record OU342446.1, on the reverse strand, counting down.
GTATACGTGCACGTGTGTGAGTAAGTAGCACGCGCCATACGTAATGGTCACTTTCTGCGCCGGTCTCTTTATAGTTCTAATTATACAGCGAACAATCCTTGCTCTTTTATCGCCTCCTTGGCCTAGTGACTACATATTTGGACTCACAATCTGGAAGTCTAGGGATGAGTTCCCAGCAGGATTACCTATTTCGGTACTCGGAATGGCTGGTAGTATTTTCTATGTTACTTAAATCTGCCGCCAAATATCAGTCTTAATAACACTTGAGTTCCTATATTAAAGCTATCAGATTGCTTCAGTAACCTGAGGCTTCTGGGTCACTAACCATCACGTCAGATGAAGGCCAAGTGCAAAAAATCTACAATAAGTAGGCGGGTTGGTCTAATTAATCTAAACAATCGTGTAACGTAATTGGTTCTAATCTAACTTCTAAGAACTCACTGAATGTTGAAGCTTTTGTTTTGATTTCAATGGTAAATCTAGCTAAGGATAAGTCGTCCCACACACAGATAAACTTGTGTGTTACAAATTAATTGAACTAACAGGAAGTTAGGGTCATAAACGTTCGATAAAGCAAACAACTTTGACTTCGATTTAAAATCATAAGACACGCAAATGCTTCACTGAACACGTTGTAACCGAAATTAGGTCCCGTCGCTCATTCTTCAGTTACCAATTGATATATGTTACGTTTAGATACCTATTGTTTATCGTAGAAAAAAAATTGAGATTGTGCCCTTTTACGTGGATCATTTGCTAACGTAGCACAAATATCACAGAAAGAAAATTTCCACTGAGAAAAGTTGGATGTACAGAATGCTCGCAGCATTTCGCAACGCTATTTACACTCACATGATTTGATTGTATTTTGAAGCGAAGTATCCATATGTTTTAGAAAAGAAAAGAAAAAACTTTTTCAGGCGTCCCAAAGTCATAGTACACACACAGTATACAGAACACAGAACAAAAAGTTTTAAGATAAGCGCTAATTTTTAGTTTTCAAAGGTGAAACGTAATTCAACTCTAAACATACATTTGTCTCAAAACAGTAAATCATTTCATTTATAGGATAAACAAATGAAATTACAATTTCTAATTTTTGCTTATCACTGTAATGGCCAAACTGGCAGCTATACAATCTTTTTTTTTTCATGGCATGAAAACTCTTTTGTGTTAAATTAAGACAGAAACCATAAAAACGGAAGTGTTTCGATTTTTCTGATGAGAATGTATTTTTGCATTTATAATGTGTATTAGTGTACTCGCAATATTCTGCGTATGTGATGGCGTGTCTCCAATAATATATAGTCTAAGTAGTGGATTCAACAAACAGTCGAACTGAACATCGGGTCGTAAAACTAAATTGTGAGCCAGATATAGGGCACTAACCAAACCTGCAAACGATCGATCCTCATTGTACCTACAATTATAATAGATATTCGAATGCTGGTAGGGTTTTCTTCTGGCTTTTAATTAGACGGAAACGGTGTTAAGCATTTATCAAGTTAAATACGTTAGTTACCTTAAGAATTTAACACATTATATTTGCCCTGTACACTTTGCAATTTAAATGAATATCTTAGAAGTTATCGTAAATGAAAAATTTCGCTCGAGGAAATAAATTCAAGCGGTCTGTCATCAACGCGATGCGAAGACGGTACTTTGGTGCTGACATTGCCGTGTCGCTTATTGTTTGTTTGTCCTTCTTTCACGTTGTAATGGAGAGCCAGAATTTCTTATTTCTGTTTAATTGGTATTGTATATAATATAATTTAATTGAAATTGTAATTGTAATTCTTAATACTTAACTGTATATTGTATCTGGTCTCCACGACACAGGCTCAGCCTAGTGTGGAGACCGCAGTGTATTTAAAAATGACTTTTTTAATGAGAAAATAAATTATTTGTATTTGTAATTATTTGTATTTGTAGAATTACTTATTTTTTTGTAAAAGGACAGTTGAAGAACATTAAAAAGACATGCTACTTTTTATCTTGATCGAGCAAAGAGTAACCGTGTGTCAATTTCTGAAGGAGAAATTCACACAAATAAAGTTTAAACAGAGAAACATTTAAGCGTTTACTGCGAAGTGTCTATAAGTTAAACTTACCAATTCCACGAATAAATTATGGTAAAAAAACATTAGTTTTGAAGGACTACAAATATATAACAAACTGCCAAAACAATTAAAGGAAATCTCCAAACTGCACATTTACAAGAAAGAAATTTAAAAACACATAATTTACCTTCTGAATCTGGCCCTGCTCAAATAGTCTCATGTTTGTATAATTATTTTAGTTCATCAATGTCTACTACCCATTTAACATTTTTAAAACTGACTTACTTTGTTAGTTTCATTGTATTCGACTGGAACTGTTCACTTCATTACCCTCTCGAATGCTCAATGACGTACCATTTTCATTTCTGTCTGTAACCACAAGTCCACGCGGACGAAGTTGCGGTCAAAACGCTAGTAATAAACACATTTATCACATATCTGTCAAGTGATACAATGGTAATATAACATAACGTAACGTATTGCATCTAACAACACTAAATAACGCTAACTGATAGTTATATTGGCTTGTAAATAAAACGTTAACCCAACGCGCGCGCCACAGCTCGCGCCGCGCCGCGCTCCAAATACAACTTCCATTAACGATGCCGTCGACATCTATAAATAGTTTAGTAAAACACATGGTTAATGAAATGTTCTGTTTTATTGTAACTAGGTTTCGACAGCGACTAGACTACATTAACTTTCTTAGACACGGGAACAGATACGAATAAGAATCGCATTTCTGTATATGAACACGTGAAGCAAAAACTTTGAACCCCTTTTCATGAAAATTGCGCGGACGGAGTATGACATTTCACACACTTATAGGTTATACAGAGGAGGAGTGCAGAATGTTACAAAAATTAATTTTTAAATTCGTTATGGTGGAATTTCGACCACTGGGAGACCACTAGTTTGTTTATTATCTCTTGTCGCCTCGACGGCTTAGACAAACTTGATTACGTAGCATATAATATAGTGAAAGAGAAGATACTTTTGTCCCTTTCCATTAAAATGAAGTCATTCTTTCTCTCTGTTACGATGTGAAGAAAACAAACAACAATAAACTTTGGAATTTATAATATAGAATGGATTATTATCTAGTTTGACAGGATCTCTTATCGACCTTCTGTGCACATCTCTAGAGCTCTTGAAATCGAACAGGATATTTTTTAGAAAATCACTGACTTCACGAATATATACAAGCAAGCATGCATAACTTTAAGAAAAACATTCTGCAGTAGAGACGAAAGATGATATCACAAAGTATGAATTCTTTTTTGTATAACAGCGTCCCGGGAAAGAGTATATTGGGTGTTTTCTTTGTCAAGAATGATTGTTCCGCTCTCATTACCGTTCACGACGGTACAGATAAAATCTAATTCTGTAAATCTGTCCTGCTTTCGCACACGTAACCCGCCGAAAGAAAAATAAGACTGCAACATTGTTATCAGTACGTAGATTTCTACCTCGTTACTAGACAAAAATTGCAAACTCAGGTCGAATGAGTTTTAGGGAACGAAAAAACCGCCAAGTGCGAGTCAGACTCGCGCACCGAGGGTTCCGTACAGAATGTGAATTAATTTATCTTTATTTTTACTATTTGTTGTTATACAGCGGCTACAGGAATACACATTCTGTTAACATTTCAAGTTTGTACCTATTACTGATCGTGCGATATAGCCCGCTGACATACAGACGAACGGACAGCGGAAGCTTAGTATAATAGAGCCCCGTTCGTTACTCTTTGGGTATGAAACCCTAAAAGGAAGTTTAGGTAAAACGATGTTTTAGAAATTATGCAGTCACGTCGGATTTCTATAATCTAAGGTTGCTATCTAGATAGAATATAGATAGAATAGAATCTAGATAGCAATCACCTGCCGAGTCGCGCGTAATGCGTTGGGCATTTGTCTAATGTGATGGATGCACTGGGTCTTAATGACGTCATTAGGGACCCTGGTAAATGGATATGAGCTGAATAAAAACAGCCACTCTGAGCTCATGGAACTGTAGACATTGACAAACTGACTTTCATATCCTTTTTATAACTTATATTTATTATTTTAAGCAAAAATAACTTAATCGACAATGTATGGGTACACATCACCACTCGAATTGTCCCTGCGATGCCTCGATTAAAAATGTTTAATTCATTAGCGTCTGTACGTCGCAGCCGGCATGCTTTAAGCTCGCGGCGGCATCAATTGAGTTCGCGGCGACGTGTGCCTGACAATATCTAAGCATACGGACTTTACAGAGTAATTTGCAAATATGTCTAGAATTGAAAACAATGGAGTCAGGGCACGGGGGGAGGGGAAGTTATTCGCGTCGCGTTTTGTTGTACCGCAAATTCCGTCTCGGGCGCATGCTCCGAATACCATTTTAATTGAATGAAATGCTCTGGAAGTGCTCAACTGGAACAGTTCCTGTGCTCTTTGTGATGTACTGGGAGTTGGGAGGTGTTCTGTCTTGTTTCTTTTTTAATTTTAATTTTTTAAATAAATTAGAATGGAATGTATTTACTGTTCAATTAGAAACAGATAAAATAAACATTGAAGCAAAAGGCATATCTCAGCTGATGCTGCAATATCTTAGTAAGTATATTAAGTCCACGCGGGGCAGTCGCCAGCAAAAATAATAGTAAAAGTATAAAATATATATGTCGAATTGTAGGTACTCGTATGTCTATAAAAAGTTATATCAAATACAGATGGAATCCCATTAACATTACCCTAACAACGCCCAAGGCTGTTGACCGCATAACACTTCCTCCAATGACTTACATATTTGGAGAGTGTACAGCATAATCGCAACGGGACGTGCCAACTAGCCTAACTAGCATCTTGTGTGTTGTGTGTGTGTATTCTCAGTAATATCTAGACGGAATTTTTTTTATAGTAATGTGGAATCATACGGCTTATTAGTTCTTAAGCTATTGTAATTTTTAATACAACTTACCACACATTAGATAACTACGTTCAATTGTTATTAATGGGTAAATGGTATTAGTTATATTATTATTACTTTTACTAACTCTAATTCAGATATTTTAATGAGACATCACATCTAGTGGCAGTCAAAAGAAACATTTAAAATCAGTCTTTCACTTTGTACACTGTACGAGCCAACGTACAAAACTGCATCGACAGCTGTCCGGCATTAGCATGCGCCGGCAATAACTAATATTAGCTAGCATTTAGCATAATTAAATCAGTGTTAAATGCAGAATTGTTAATAAACAATAGTTCAATAACACGAGCTGTAAAAACATTGGCATGGGTTTTACGTTACATTTCCATATTGCGACGTCAGCCGCGCCAGCGCATTGCGATACTAAGTGATGTCGAAATAAATAACGCATATAATATTTTCCTTACACATACACAAGCGGAAAATTTTGACGATGATTTACTAGATTTGAAGAATAAAGGCCACGTGCGACCCAGTAGCAAGCTAGCGAGCCTATCTCCGTTCCTAGACGAGAACGGGATAATGAGAGTCAGTGGCCGACTCAGTCAATCAACTATCAGCAGTTCAGCAAAACATCCTGTTATCATCCCTAATCATAGCCGTTTTACGGATTTGATAATAAACTTGGCGCATAAAACTACTCTACATGGTGGACCCCGCCTGACACTAGCTTACGTAAGAGAAAGTTCAGTTCACTTAGAACTAGTATCAGAGCTCAGTACTGCAGCCTTCTTAGCAGCTTTCCGTCGATTCTGTGCTCGACGCGGGACGCCCTTCGCCGCTCTTCAGCATCTTCGGTCGGGTCTAGTGGCCCGTCTCTTCAGCATCTTCGGTCGGGTCTAGTGGCCCGTCTCTTCAGCATCTTCGGTCGGGTCTGTCATAAGACTGTAGGGTTCTACACTCGCGCTAGATGGATGCTAGTTAGATGCTGAGTTTGATGCTGTGAGTGTTATTTAGAATGTTTGGATGGAGAGAGGTGAAATAAAACCGATCCGTTTGCTTGCTAATTTAACACTGATTTAATTATGCTAAATGCTAGCTAATATTAGTTATTGCCGGCGCATGCTAATGCCGGACAGCTGTCGATGCAGTTTTGTACGTTGGCTCGTACATCTTGCCAACTAGAAAGAAGAAAGACTAAAGAAAAGAATGAATCTATACACCATAAACGTAATAGTACCATAGTAATATGTACAATAGTTAGAATAAAATTTTGTATATTAAATTATCTATAATTTACGCTAATCATAATGCTAGTTATAGTAAAGTTAAGTCTAAGTAGTATTAGTTACAGTCTGTTTTATTTGACACTAATTGCTAAACTATTTTATCAACAACACTTAGATTGCCCATGTATTCACTAAATACACTGCACTTGTTTCGCACTGTGTCGCACACACGATACACTGCTCTCGGTGGGCGCCCGCACCAGGCGCGCGGGATCAGCTGCTGCTGGCTTCTCTAAGCGTCGTCGCTCCCTCCTCAGCTTCAGAAAAAGATAAAGAAGGAAGCTTCCTACCAGCAGATTTATCGTTATACATTTGACAGATTTTTTGTACACGAGAAGGCAGCTTGGTATTCCTTCCTGTAGTAATTAGGCTTGTTGTAAAACGATTTTTGTGGGGAAGATGGTTCCTGCCGAAAGTATGGTTTCTCCTTCTCTCTCTTATGCACAGGCTCAAGAGCTATAAACTTAGCCTCCAGGAAACTCATGAGCTCTTCAAAGGACGGCAAGTCCCTGGGGGACTTACGAGCCTCCATGTAGTCCCTGTAAGTTTCGCTATCTAATTTTTGTACCATGAGATGAACCAACATCGGATCCCACGTGGTTGTATCTACGCCTAGGTTGTGTATTGCGTGTATACACTCTGTGGTAGTGTCGTAAATACGTTTTATTTCAAATGATCCTTGCTTATGGATACTCGGCTGATTAAGAAATATTTCCATCTGCTTTGTAAATAATATCTGTGTGTTGTTATACCGATGAGTCAAAATATCCCAAGCCAGGTCATAATTATCTGCGGATATGTGTAAATGCTGTATCATTCGCTCTGCTTCTCCCTTAACTCTACCCTTTAGGTGCTGCATTTTTTGAGCTTTAGATAAACAGTTGTTGTTGTGTATTGACTCTACATACAAGTCACAGAAAGTCGGCCACTGAGTGTAACTTCCGGTGAAAGTAGGAATTTCCAGCTGTGGGGTTGATTGCTGATGGTGAGATGCAGAGTTGATTTTTTGATGAAGCTCCCGCTTTACTTTCTTAAATGAAGCTTCATAACTCCTAAGCTGATCCTCATAGACAACGTCTCCACCCTGGATGACATTGTCAATTTGCAAATGCAGAGCATCGATCGTGTTCCAACGAGCCTGAATGTTCTTGAGCTCGTCTTCCAACTCCCATTTGTCGGTTATCTCTGCTACCTTAATGCTACGTAACATTCGATCTAATGCTCTAAAGTTCGTTTGCTGCTGAGACATAAGCTCCAAAACGGAAGAATCTTTCTTTACCAAAGAAGATATTTTGAGGCGAACAGACAGGTAGAAGTCTTTAGTTTTCTGGAAAATTCCATCGGTATGGTAGTTAGTAGTTTGAATATCATGGAATAGCCCTAACTGCGTATCATTATTTTCGAACTCTCCCCAGAGGTTATCTAAGCTGTTCAGTCGTGATGCTAAATACTCTGCGGTTTTTCTGCTGGCAGAGTCCTTATCAAAGTTTGATTTTATCTGCTTGATAAGGTCAATGACCTCTACTTGTCGGTTGATAAGAGCTTCCATTATTATGTATATACGGGAACAATCTTACTTGAGAGGAAAAACTCCTAAGATGCTGCTGTTGAATGAGTCCTAAGACCCACTCCAAGATGCTGAAGCTGCGGGATGACAGACCCGACCGAAGATGCTGGAGCAGGGGGCCACCAGACCCAACCGAAGATGCTGAAGAGACGGGCCACTAGACCCGATCAACGATGCTGAAGACGTGAGCCACGTAGACTCACAAATATCACGCTAATGTTAAGTGCGCCTTGCCACACACTTGCAACGTCCAAAGTTTGATGAACTGTTAACAGTCACGTTACACTTACACGTGTTGTACAAGAGTGACGCGAGGTCCCGCCAAAGACCACGGGGTCATTAAATGCTCGAAGGACCAAAAGAATGTAGGGTTCTACACTCGCGCTAGATGGATGCTAGTTAGATGCTGAGTTTGATGCTGTGAGTGTTATTTAGAATGTTTGGATGGAGAGAGGTGAAATAAAACCGATCCGTTTGCTTGCTAATTTAACACTGATTTAATTATGCTAAATGCTAGCTAATATTAGTTATTGCCGGCGCATGCTAATGCCGGACAGCTGTCGATGCAGTTTTGTACGTTGGCTCGTACATACACTATTTAAATAATCGAGGCAAATATGATAAATATTAGAATTATATATTTTATTTGACGCCATCTTAATTTTCTTATGTTGCATGTTTTGTGAGAATTTAATGTACAGAAAAACCAGACCATTGTTTTCAAAAATTGTATGTATATATTTGATAATGTCATTTTAAAATTATAAGTGTATTAAGTCCAAACGGGAGCTCCATCCATCCGTGTACGCTAAACGTCTCTTTTACCCTCAATCACTCTCAGGATAGCCGATCCAATGTTGAGGTCTTGTACACTAAACCTAACTAATCCGAGAATGAGTCTGGCATCAAACAGCAAGCGTTAACGTATATACTGCCGAGATCTTCCTACGTACACCCATAAATAATGAACAGACACCGACCACTACTACCGGATGCTCAAAATTAATTTATTCGAAGGAAGAGTATTTGTTTTTGAGCGTATATTTTTGACTGTGATTGACTGGCCGTGTCGTGTGTGACTATGGAACCCGATCACTCCATGTAATCCCAGCATGAGTTTTTAGGATATTGGCATTCCTCAGCATCATCGAAAGTCCGTTCACTTAGATAGTGTCGCATTTGTTACCTCTAGACAAAGTACGCCGACACGAATTCAAAGCAGGCCGGCTGCGGCGTACAGACGCGTGTGAATTTGGCATTTTATATCGAGGCATCGCAACGAGTTACAGGGATACTGCGTATAGTGAAGAGTAATGTGAAATATTCGGTCAGTTAAATTATTTTTAAGGTATTGGCTTATGTACTAGTTATGACGGAAGCGACTGCCATCTGACCTTGTGGGAAGCGGGAACGTCTTTACCACTCCACCCTATTTCTTTATTCTAAACGAGTCTGGGGTCCCAAGATAGCTTTAGAGTCCGTAGGAAATTCATCCACCTTCAGTGGACGCGTTTCAAGTGTACCGCTGTAGATCCTGGCTAAAATAAAAAACAGGAATAACAGTGGGAGCGGAGAGGAGGTGGGAATGCCATCTGACCTTACAATCTAGAGGGGAAACTAGACCAATTGCCCACAAAATACTTAAATCCAAACTATTTATACTCGTAAATGCGAAAGTGAGTTGTTTTTTCTTTCCTCTTATACGTTGCAGAGTCAGAATGACTTGATTGTTTGAATAGCTGAAAGGATACCGTGGGATACACTCCGAAGTCGGACGAATACGCGAGCAAAAGCTAGTTGTAAAATAATTGTACGTCGTCGAAATAATTCTTGAAGAAAGGCTCATAATGACATGACCTCTTGTGTAATTCTTGGCCAGGCGCCGTATCATAAATTAACGTAAAATCGTATAAACATATCTCACTTTCACCGCTCTCATGCATTTCGTGCTACGCAGGCTGGTAATGGTAAACTTTATTGTTTGTCATTCTAAATAACCTTATGGCCAATTTGAATATGATAATCCAGTTGGGCATTTACAACAAAACGATGTTTTTCAATAATTTTAGAATTTTGATCATTTTCTTTTATTAAGGTATAGTTTTTAAATGAGATTGTTTTTCTTATTGATCAGGAAATTGTATTCGTTTCATGAATGTTTGATAATAACACATTTTTAGGGACAGAAAACAATAACCGGCAGACATAGTATTGTTTAAGAAAGAATAATGAAAATCGTCAAAAGAAACTTCAAAACAAAAGAGTTCAAACTCAAGAACGTAGTTGGCTTTGTGCCGCGAAATAATTGGATAATTAGTGCACGTGGTTCTTGTTCTTGCTATTAACAAATGTTATATTATTGGTTCGATCTACTTACGCCGTGACGTCATCGAATGACGTCATCGTGTTATGTATTTTTCTAACGAGCTATTCCTGCTTTACCCCAACACTGCCCAGCTGATGAACCCCAGATCTAGATTTTTTCGGAAGGTTGCATTTTCTAATGACTTTTACGATTATTTGTGATGGTTTTTACCAGCTTTTTATACTTAGGAGTTGTTTCATATTCAACTCTGTCATCATTCGTCAGCCCCGCGATTTAACGGGTCTACATCGGCCGGCATGTATCTACAATAGGGAACATGTATGGAAAAAATGTTTTTGTCTAATTAGACAGACCATGTAAAAAGGTAAATCATATATTAGATATATTGTACGTCATCAAAAGTATCGTAAGTAAGTACTATGTATGGAAATACAGAGAGACTAATGATTATTTTAATTTAGAACCAAGCTTATTCCATTATGCTAGAACAAAACGCTGCTTGGTAAAACGAACAATGAAACAAAGCATTTTTAAAATGTCGTAATAATTTTTTATATGAAAATAATTAACTGAAATCGCATAAGTATTGTAACTTCAAATAGCTTATAATATGACATTTTCTAGTAATTTTACCATTAAATACATATATGGATGGATGAAGGGGTGCATACAGGTAAGGAGTTTAATTCCTTGCCGGCTTCTGTGATTCTTGAACGCAACCTAGGTGTATTCAAGGCAGGAGTGAATAGGCTATTTCTAGGCAACCGTGAACCATCATAAACCACATCGTCGTTTAACATCAGGCGAGATTGTGTTGGTAATGTATTATTATTATTATTTTAGTCCAGACAGTGGGATAGTCTTATTGAGGCGAACGGGAATATTCCGTGGTAGCGACAGGAGATACGCACGGCGGGCGGCGCGGCGTGCCGCGTGTAATCGACATAGCATTTGCATAAACTAATTACTGTGCGACGAGACGGGATGAACTGTAATGTGTGAGGTCTAATTAAGTGTCCTATACGCCTACGGTTTGGCAACCTCGCACCCAACGGTATTTTTTTAATTAATAAAAATAAATCATTAGCTGTTTTGTGTAATCAAGATTAATTTATCACAACAATGACATAGCTTTAGGTGCAGTGACATAAAACAAGTAAATGCGTTCAAAAAGAACTGGAAACCGACTTCAATTGCCTTGAAAGTCTACTTTTACTAAGACAAATTTAAGATTTATATCGTTTTCTCACGGAAGCCGTTGTCAAAACTGGACCACATAGGAAGCAACACCTTTCAAATAAAAAAATAATCATCCAAATCGGTTCATCCAGTCAAAATTTCTGAGGTAACAAACATAAAAAAGAAGAAGAAAAATACCCATCGAATTGATAACCTCCTTTTTTGAAGTCGGTTAAAAAGGGTAGCCATCAGCTCTACTATCATATGTGACATGTGGACAGATTGGATACAAGCAGACTCGCGGCCCCTACACACCTAATTTCTTTTCCTATATGTGTATTGTATTTTTAAATTGTATTGTTATCAGGACGAAGAGTCTACGGAGCCTACTCGTCCCGTTGCCAACATCACCCACCACAGCATCATGTACGCACCCAAGTGTCTGGTCATCGTATCCAGGCAGGACTACATAGACACATTCAGAGTAAGTCAACTAGAACTAGCAACACCCTCCATATTGGCATTACTCACATTATTTGTATTAAAAAAATACAATATCTATCTGGAAGGAAAGTTTCAAGTTTGTTCCATTCGGTCTGCGTAGGCTTCACAGTTGATAGTATCCGAACACTCAACCAGTGCGTCTACCATGAGTTTACGTAGTCGATAACGTTTATCGAATACTATCGGAAATGCTGCTCGGTCGAGATGCGCGTGACAAGGACATAGTTAAGGATACACGTTATCGACTGCGTAAACTCATGGTAGATGCACTGAACAATTTTGAAAGAGGTTTTATTTAAATTGCTCTAGACGGCTTTTCTAAAAGGCGACTGTAGAAAAGAATATTAATGGGCATCATCCTCTTCCTTTTTATAACATACTAGCAGCCCGTCTCGGCTTCGCACGGGGTAGACAATTATTTATTTTTGGAAATTTGGATATAAAACACTTTTTTTGACAAATATTTTTATTTATTAAAAAATTATTATTTATTAATTATATATTAAAAAAAATCCCACAATTATATTTGTATGTAAGTCTATTTATGTTCAATATGCCTATCTTACAGACGTGCACGCCCCACTCCTGTATTTCTGTGCCCCCTCCACCCCGCCCGCCGCGATGCCCGGCGCGCTTTTCAGACTGCATCGCAAACAACGGCCACGGCGCTATGGCGGTTTTGTTTACTGTTTGAATTTTTTAATTCGTAATATCTTTTGAATGGAAAGTTCAATTTAAATAATTTAAAAACCATTTTATAGGTAGTTAAATGGTCTTGACCATAAAATAATTTATTTGGATAAGGATTAATATAAACACATAAATAGCATGGTTTGAATTTGGTTAGCATTTTCATTAATGTTTAAAATGAAAAAAGTTGTTGTAGTGACATAACTACAATAGTTGGACATATGCTACCGCGGAGTTTTTTGTAGACATTATGATGTTCTTCAATATTGTTGTACATTATTTTGTTCTATCGCTAATAGTTTCGGCAGCGCATTCGACGAAAAACATTATAAGACTCATTTTTCTACACCTTCGGTTACATTGTTCAAATTTTACCAAGGATCCCTAATTTTTTTCAAAATGAAATGTAGCCTATGTCAAATTGGAAGAATGTAGCATTCTATTGGTGAAAGAATTTTTTAAATCGGCCCAGTACTTTTTGAGCCTATTCATTACAAACATACAAACATACAAAAATAGATACAAATCTTTCCTCTTTATAATATTAAGTGTAGATTACTGTGATCAGCAATCCGCTTCTAGCCGTGATTATGCCAACTCCCCTCATGGAAATTCCGACGCATCATGATCTGATCACTTTGTCTCTTCAAGCACTATCGTTCCGTCCGCAAAAGCACACTGCGCGATCACACCGCCTCTGCCGGCCGAGACAGAAACTACACACCACCCCCAAGACGAGCAATAATCCTAGCGCTTATCGCAATTATCGGCACATTCCGAGAAGATTTTCTCTGATCCCTTCATCACAAAGCGACAGCCCTAAGCTGAGATCGAGCCCGACCGGACGCCCTTAGGCTAGTCGCTTGTACAATCAGAACCGGCTACGCGTCATCCACGCTTGCCAATTGTCCGGGTGAAGCTGGGTCGCAGGACCTGTTGGCAACACCAACAAAAAACTATTACTAGCCACTAGAAATAATTTTAATATGGCAACAACTCGATCAATTCGTACCGCCCATGACGGACGCAAAATTTTGTGTAATCTGTAAAAGTTTCAAATGAAATAAATTTTCGATACAAGAAATTCGAGTTACTAACAGTGTACTTATGCCGTAAATTAAGAATTGTTGCTACCAATATCCAAATCTATTTTAGACCTATTTATTAGTCTGGACATTTAAATATATATTTAAATGTTGGTATGTATATAATTCAGTTAGTACATTTAATTGTTAGTTTCAATAAGGTGCATTGTAAATGTAGCTGAAAAGTTCAAAAGTACGTAAAAAAATTCGGTCGCGGAATTCATCAGATTGAATTTGAAACTCGCGTATTACCGACATAACTATAAATAATTAAATAAACTCAATGAGGGTAAATCCCTAGATACATTTGATGTATGTGACGTTATTAATATTCAGCATGTAATATAAAGTTTACCTTTTGGTCCCTGGTATGAAATAGCATCACCCGTATTTTCCCTGGGGAGTCGTAAAAGGTGACTAAATGAAAATTTCAGGAGATATTTAGTAGCGCGATGGTTATGGGAAACCTTTCATGGAAGTCACGGTTTTCGTAGCGATCTGTGGAGAAGGCTCATGGTTGCTCCTGACTACATATATATTAAAACCTAGTCTGTGATTGCAAATCAATATTTAATGCAAATATCGTATAAAAAGTATTGCGTATTTTTATTTTGGGAGGATTTTCTTAAATGTCCGTTATGGTATAAAATAAAGTTAAACCCCAATCAATTTGATGTCAAGTACCATTTGAAAATCTTCCTCAACTGGTGACTGTTTCCTTACAGAACTGTCTGGGCATCATCTACACGGTGTGGGTGGAGAACCTTGGGGTGCCTATAGAGACACTGGTGGGTAACCTGGTTGGGTGCGTGCTGGTGCCAGGGTCGGGGGGACCTCAGGTCCGCTTCAGCATCGGAGCCGGGGACAGACAGGCGTTGCAACCACCCGCCGCGCCGCCAATGCCTGTCACTGGAACCTCAGTGCATATGTTGCTTAGGTTACTAGGTGAGTTCAATACATATCTCTGAATTTAGTGGTATATTCATAGCCGTTGAAGATTGGAAAGACTTTGACCTTTCAAATGGCAGTCATATGCGTATATAGACCGACGACCTGGTAAGGGTTGTGAGAGGAAAGTGGGGCGCGACATCAGCAGCGGACGGGTTCAGTTCAGTGCATCTACCATGAGTTGACGCAGTCGATAACGTGTATCGTTAACTATCGCTCTGTCCTTTTCGTGCCCATCTCGACTGAGCAGCATTTCCGAAAGCATTCGATATACGTTAAATTTGGCACTGGCTGTACTGGTTACTCCGCTAAGGATCACGTTGTCCTTCAAAGCAATATGGTGTCAATTTAACAGTTTCCCTGTGAAGCAATGCAATCAATTACTGTTCGCCCATGCATGGTATGTATCAGTGATATATATTGATGGATTGGACGTATATCGAACGTAATGGCACTTACATATTCCTAATCAACGAGGTGGTTTTGACATAGCGAAATCGCTAGCATATGAATGTATGAACGTAATCTATTTACGTTTCAAACTGCAAACATATATTGTAAAACTGTACAATATTTAACACAAGATCGAGTAAAAACTATAATAAAATAAGTTTCTTGTAAATAATAGACATTCTGCGAAAATTTCAAGTTTTAACCTAGTAAGTGTCAAAAGATACTGCCCTACATATATGTATATAGCGGAGTCCTAGTAATACCACGGGCCGGGCACTTCATGTAAATGTAGTGATATCGGTTCCTATTCCCATACATCGAACGAATGACGTTTGTATGCACGTGAGTCCGCGCGTGCGGTATTAATAAGAAGACCCTATAAGTGTTTTAGTTTATACGTTAAGGATGTATGTGTGTACTGTTGTCATTCAGGTATCCACAACTCCGTGACGCTGTGGTGCGCGGTGATGAGCGAGCACAAGGTTCTGTTGGTGTCGCTGGCGGGTGCCCGGCTGGCGGCCGCGTGCAGGGCCCTCGCGGCGCTCATGTTCCCCTTCAGATACGCACATGTATACATACCGCTGCTGCCAGCAGGACTGGCCGAGGTAATATATACTATCACACACAAAACACAATATCAGCCTGCGTAGCATGAGACGCATCAGAGCGGTTACAATGTGATATTATCGTATCAAATCGTATAGACATTTGACGTTCAAATATGACATATCTTACACTCACCGCTCTCACGCGTCTCATGCTACTCAGGATGGGTGATTTTATGTCTGACAACGGACTTTAACAAAATGAAATGTCATATTTTCCCAAAGATGAGATCTTGACCCATCGATTTCTAGAACTAGAATTTTTATCTAAATCGTTAAACCCGTTTGCGAGATCATCATGGCATGCATCTACAAAAATTGCTCGTGTAACGGTAATTAATTCAGAATGCTTCCATACAAAAGTATTTTGCCTTATTCTCATAAAATATGATTGACAAAAAATTGATAAAATATGACTTTGATCAGCAATTACCTAAAAATAGGATATCAAATTATAATGTCGTGAAATGAATATCATTAACTGTGAAGTTATATGTTAATGATACTCATTTCGCGACATCCTGATGTCCTATTCTTAGATAATTACTTCACACAATCAGCTATCCTGTTTTAAAAGATAATCACCTTTATAGTACGAGTATAGGATGCGGGGCGAGCGGTAAGCTCTACATGATTAAATCAGCAATAATTTAATCCTTAAAAACCACTTAAGTCACTGATGAAAAGTGTAGTGAAGAAATGTGGAGTTTTTTCATGGACAGATAATGGTTCCAGGTACCTTGTACGTGGCTGATGATATTTTGTCTTGTTCATTACCAGGTGCTAGCGACTCCCACACCGTTCCTGATCGGAGTACACTCCAGCTTGAAGGAGGAAGTTACAGAATTAGTAAGTCTAACCTGCGAATGTACTGCTCAAGCCGTATTTCTAAAGCCTCCATCGAGGCTGCCGCACGCCTGCTGCGAACTTGCGCGCGCGCCGACGTTATTTGTTCGTAGAATATTCTTAGAAGATAACCGTAAGAGGCGAGGTGCCTTGTAACCTACAATTTAGGCACGGAAGACTATGTGATTTGAATTGCACTTTATTGTGTAGTAGAACGAGTCGTTATTGATTAAAATTACTTGTTTAAGTGATCCTTCATAGGTCACCGACGTAGCTTGACGAGTCAGTGAGCTTAATTGGCAATGGGCAGGCCAAGCCAGGCCAAATTACTGGATGAACGGATAACCGATGGGGAGTGAAGTTTGGGCCGTTCCCAACTAGATGGTCCTACGATCTAGTAAAGGCCGTGGGGAGTCGCCAGATACAGGAGGCTCGGGACCGCTCAATGTGGCGTACCATGGTGGAGGCCTATCTCCAGCAGTGGACGCGTCCCGGCTGATGATGAGTGATCCTTCTTTATTCGCTTTGATGATAGATGTCACCAAATCAGATTAGGGGGATTGTATTTTATTTAAACCATAAAGGCCATTATAAACTAACTATAAAATGTAAAATATTATTTAATTTTTTCTGGACTTTTACAGCTTATAAAGCCCATAAAAATAAAACCCAACTTGTTCGAATTAATTTTTTTGTTTTACATTTTGCTTTGTAATTACATTGTGAAGATTTTTAGTAAGGGAGTAATCACATAAAACGTTATTTTACGAGATAACTCAAATATTGTTAAAAATTTCATACATTATCTACTTCAATGCGCAGACGTGACGTCACGCCTAAGTACCGATTTGTATGGAGCGTTTTTGCACCACGTGACTAGAATCACTTTTCGAAGGAAATTAGTAAAACTATAAGTCATATCGAAAAATCTTTAAGAAGGCTATTTATCTTTTCACGCGGTCTCTCGAATGAGGGAATAATTTTTTTTAGTCGTCATCCCTATTGCGAAATTTTAATTACAGTTATGTTGTTCTTAAATCACAAATAAATCATACGCGTGAAGCTTTTAATTTATTCCCTCCACTTGCAGCTGGACGTGATAGTAGCGGACCTGGACGTGGGGTCCCTGCACATCCCGCCCGGCGTCAACATCCCCCGACCGGAAGGGAAGGTGCTCTCGTCCCTGCAGGAAGCGCTGGCCCTCGCGCTCCAGCCCGAGCTGAGGCAGGCGGACTCGGCCTTCGCCCCGCCGCCCCCGCTCGCGTCCCCGCCACACATACTGGACAAGGAGATCAGGGCTGTGTTCATGAGGACCTTAGCTAGGTTGCTGCAGGGCTATAGGTGAGGATTACATTTGTATTAAACAAAAAGTTAGTTAAAAGTAAAATTACTGTATATCAAACATCAATCCAAAGCAACTTAGAAACCACAATATAGTAAATCAAATGGGACATGATAATTCAACTATTTGCTGATAACTAATTGGTGATACCTGTCCACAGACACTGTTTAACAATAGTCCGCATCCACCCGTCGCCAGTGCTGACGTTCCACAAGGGGGGATTCCTGGGTAGCCGGGGGCTCTCCACCTGCCCCTTCGCACAAAGATTGCTCGACTCCATGTTCTTCAACGGTCTGGTGGCGGAGCGAGGACCGCCCTGGCGATCCACCGACATATGGGACGAGCTGGTGCAGTGAGTACAATCCTCAGACACTGTCTATAATAAAAGCAAAGATTTGGAGCAGACGGAGCATTAAAACATGAAAATGAGACAGCGCATATCATGTTCTCTCTCGCACTAACACGGTTTATGGATGACGTCACAAGGAGGTAGACATGCGTGTTGTTTGGTCTCGTATGTTTATCAATAACAATGGGTTTAAAGGAGGGTATTTTAAATATGACAAACAATTTTCGTCATCCAAAACTGTTACTGGGCCGTTGTTGAAGGACTTGTTCCCGAAGAGAACTTATTTCGCTAGAAGAACTTCTTGTATATTCTATCGACAGTTCTCAAACCATCCCACAAATCATTGCAGTTAGATCGCGAGCCTTGTTGAAGTAGAGTTATTTAATTTGGCTGAATTTATTTTCACTCTCTAAAGAACTCTTAAAATTTAAAATATTTTTTCTTATGACACAACTTTGTTGTTTAACATTCCCCTGAACACTGGAAATATTTAATAAATGACTTCATCTCGAAAGATAAGAAAGCGCATGCGCTGGGTGCGCTCAAGCTAATGAGGCGCGGTCATTGCTACCTTTCATACCGGCGGCAGCTGGCTGTCCAGGTGGACATAGAAAATGTCCTACCACTACTGTGAATCGAACCCGGGACCTGCGGATTTTAAGCTATTAGACCACGTAGGCTGGTATAGTATTTCAATATTAAAAATGTGATGTTACGTTCCAGAAACTTACCGGAACAGCTGAGGCTTGAATCTTTGAACCCCGACCTACAGCTGCACCACATACAGGAGCTCGCCATGCAGCTACATCTCAACGAGAACCCAAACCCACAGGTTAATTACATAAATAACATATACATTGTGTAATTGGAGACTTTCAGAGACGGCTGTCAGTTGAGTACTTGAAGGACTCGATAGATGGCGTGGAAGGGTTCGAAATTGATAAGTCATCATGGCAGTTCATGCATCCGCAAAAAGTCATGTTAACTTGGTAGGTGTATGACAGTTGGTTTTAATGACTATTTCGGTATTCATATAAACTCCTTACTTTCAAGAGACAGCGCAAACATTACTTTTTGTACCGCGTGATATTACTTCGAAACAATGCGCATGAGCTTTTAAACCATGTTTAGTAAGCAGTAGTCACTTGTTAGTGGGGTCGTGGGTTCGACTCCCACCGGGGTAACTAAATAGGGAGTTTTTTATATACCCATATATCCAAACCATCAATCAAAATCTACCATCAGCGTCAATTTTTGACTGATGAATAAACGCTTTAAAAATTCAATTGCACTATTCAATACAATTACGCGCGCCCACTAGAAGCTTGTGGCTGAGCACGCTTCCATTATACCGCCGTATTTACTTTGCGACGACCTAGACAAGACCAAGTGCGAAACCATCGAACATAAAAAGAATGATTTTTTAACTCCCGAATAAATTATCCACCGAAGAAATCACTTTATTCTAAATTTAAAATTTCAAAACGAAACCATATTGTTTACGTATTTCATGTAATGTTACCAGCCGTACCAACAAAGGATACTCCGTCCACCGGAGGGCGCCTCCTCCCGGATCCACCAGCCCCCCTTCCCGGAGCTGGACGCGGCCAGGGTCAGGGAGGTCATAGAGGAGGTCACCGCACGAAATGCTAACAACCCCAAGTAAGTTGATTGTTTACAATACAACTGACGAGGTACGACTCGGAAATATCTAACCGTAAGCCACAGATGCAAGACAGTGATAGCAATTCATCCGTTCTTAATGCGGAAGCAGGAAAGGTGTAGTGCAATGCTGCCCGGAGTAAAATAACGTAAGCGACAAAACACAAATTTAAAAACTGTTTCTTGTGGGAGAAAATCATTCTGATTTTACTAGATACTGAGTTTACTTACAAATTAATACATATAAAATGTTAACGTAAATATCTTTACAGCACGGTAATATAACGAAAAAAGTATTTTAGATGACATGACTTGAAACATTAAAGTTATCGAGAATATTTACATCAAATATATTTTCATTCAAAAGTTAACTCGATAAAACCCTCTAGTTTTCATTGACCAAATTTCATAAGTGTAGCTTCCATAAAAGATGAGAAAACTCTAACCAAAGATACTCGTACCTCCTCTTATATTGAGATTTTTAGGTTTTTCGTGGTCTAGTGACTACAATTAGACTTACAATCCTGCGGTCCCGGGTTCATTTCCCTGCAGAGTTTAGCTGGTTGGTCGTAGGAAATTTTCTATGTCCGCCTGACTAGCTACCACATGTTCATCTATGTCTGCCGTCAATCAGCAGTGTTTTAATAGCACGAGACAAGTAGCGTGTCGCGCGACGCCCGATTGAAGTTATGCGTCGTTTGACGTTCCATAAACACACCCTCCCGTAACGCTCTCATAGCTCAGGAACAGACTCAGTTATGCGTTAGACCTGTAGACTATATTTAATTGCATATAATGACTGTTGTACAGACTGACAGCGCTACGTCCGCCGCAGCCTCGCATCGTGCCCATCGGAGCCCCGCCCACCGGGGCGTCCGAGTACGGACAACAGATGCTGGTCACAAACTCCGCAAGGAGACTAGAGGTACGCATGCGTGCTCAGTAGAGCCTTGTGCGGAACAAAGTTCCGGAGAGGGAGATAGTTAAGCTGTTGTAAATCGCATGGCGCATGGTTCTCATACAAACTTATAAATAAATTTGTAACTCTTTAGAATGTATACTATTTTCTAATAGTCTAATAAATAATTCTGTAATTAAGTATATCGCGCACCACCCTCCGGTCGCTGAGCATCGAAAATAAATAAAAATCTATGTTGTAACAGTTAGCTCCGCCACAGGCTTTTCCTATTGGAGCTGCTATAGCCATACAAACCAGGTTTATTACGCATTATTTTGGTCCGATTCAACTGATTTGGTGTGCTCATAACAATTGACACTTTTCACTGTATAAATTTTAAAAATTAAAGAAATTTTGTAAACTTTGTAACATTATTAATTTCTAATCTGTTTTTAACCCATTAACTTGCTAAAGTACTCAGAGAACTGGTAAAGTTTAGAACGCTCGAAGTCTTCTCTTGTTTTCTAGCCATATCCAGATTTTTTCTTAATGATTAAGGAATATGAATATATATCATGTATATCAGGTGCTGCGCGCGTGTATAGCAGCTATATTCGAGTGCCGGTACGCGGACGCTCGCAAGTCGTTCCCGGCGGTGCTGCGCGCGCTGCGAGCCCCGTGCGCACGCGCAGCCCTTGTGCGTGACTTGGCCGCACGACTCCCCGCCGGCAAGCATCTACTTCAACACCACCAGTTCGACCTGCTCACAAGGTATCAACACTATCCTAACTACACTATACTTATAATACTTTAAAAAAATTAAAACTGTTTAATGTAGCAAGTTAAAAAATCAAACGAAAATATATTAAAATCCAATTTTGCGCCAAAAATGATATCCTATCAGCTGATATTCTTCAAACTGCTGAACAGTTTTTTAACAAATATAGTTAAGAACTACCGCAAGTAAACTTACTTTCACGAAGAAAAAAACGCATCAAAATTGGTCCATCCGTTCGAGAGCTACGATGACACAGACATACACACAGATATTGGCGTCAATCTTATAACACCCCTCTTTTTGCGTCGGGCTTAACAAATAAATTAAAATTGAATTTTCTAGTGCATTTAATCTTCAATATCTAAAAATTATCTGCGCCTGGCTGCTTATATCTAGTTTGATCAAGTCTCCGGGGGCATCCACCCTCCTTGTCCTTGGACTTATTCTGACAGATGAATCGTTTCATAACGTTTTTCAATTGTTTATTATTTTGTACTTCGATTTCCTCTGTCAGATTTATATGTAAGTTATTAAGTATACATTGAAGGACTTTCTTTCTTCAATTGTATTTGATGCTGGTGGTCATGCGACCCATTTGTCGAGCGCGAAAGGTGCTCAGGCGGTTATGATGTAACTAGCAATTGTAGCAACTAGCCTAAGGTCGTCCGCTCTCCTAATGCTTCCATACTAAATTTCTGTTGCCATAATCTTTTAAAATATAATGCTGTCTTTGATAAGTAATTACCTAAAAATAGGAGATGGAATTATAGTGTCGCGAAATAAATACCATTAATTTACAGCTTTATAGTTAGCTGCAATAGCAGTTACGCAGCTAATGAATTGGAAATGAAAATGGCGCTTTGAACAATAATAATCGAAAAAAGTGTTTAAAATGAAAATTGTGATTCACTGTGAAGTTGTATGTTAGTGATACTATTTTGCGACATCACAATCTGATGTTCTATTTTTAGATAGCTACTACACAAATCCAGCTATTATATTTTAAAAGATTATGTCAACAGAAATTTAGTATGAAACTCTGATGGAGTTGGATCGCCTTAATTGTCTTTTTATAGTTGAAATGATGTTTTTTTTATTATAATATACTGCTTGTTATATATTTTCTTTTGGCTCAATTCGACAGTGTTTAAAAGGGGCTATAATATAACAAAATATACAACAGTTCAGCAAAATAAAAACCTATATATACACACACCATATATTTTTTTATATTTATTTAGTTTAGATAAACTTACATGCTAACAAAAAATTTATTACGAACCAACTTTAAACTATTCCTAATTACAAGTTTCCACAAGTTAATACTATCCCATCCCTTGTTAACTTTAATTTATTTATATATACCCAAAACATTTTTCTCCCATTTTCAATATTTATTTACTTATGGTTTCATTATACCTATACGAATCTTAATAATAGCCGTAATATGTCATTTTTATATATTATTATTACAAACTAGATATTTCACTTTGATAACAAAAACCTAGTTTTCTTACTGAAATCATATTTTAAAAATATATCTCGGGCTCTCGTCATTGTAGCGACATAAAATATACACTAATATTTACCATAAGATTTTAAATGCACAAATAAATTATTTCAATTCCGCCAGTAGTAGGCTTTTAGGGCAATTGAATTCCAGTTCTTTTTGATCGCATTTACTTGTGTAGGACGCAGTGGAGCCTCGATGTAGAGAGCGCTTTAGTTCTAGCTGTGGAAACATAAGGTGGAATGGGGACGTGGCATGCTTGTGCACTGCGCATTATCAAAAATATCGGATTGTTAAGTCTGTCATTTTGTCTGTCATTTTTACACACAAATTTTTATTTTTGTTCAAAACGCCATCTAGTGATCATTAGCTGCGTAACAGCTACTGTAGCTGTTAAATAAGTTGTACGTTAATGATATTCATTTCGCGACACTATAATCCGCTGTCATCGTAAGATTGTGGCAAAGTAAATGTTGTGTAGAGGAATTCTGAGTGAATTCCCGCTGTCCTGACACATGTGTCGTCGTCTCACTCTTTCGCATTCCTCCCGCACTTGTCGTCGTCGTCCCTCGCGAATGCGCACTCCACGTCGATGCATGCCACGTCCTGCGCACCCTTCACTATGAAGACCTGCGCACCGAACTCTCCGAACACCGCCTGCTCCGGCAGCTCGCAGAAATCTATCATGTAGTCCGCCATCTCCCAGGTGCCCTACAAAATATTATTGTAGTAGAAACATGGATTGAGAGAGAGACCGAGATTGGATTAAAGAGAGCCCTCGAAATTTGTTTTTTTGTTTGTTGATTTTCTTAAAGAGCGATCAATTTCGATAAAATTTCCTCTGAAGTATGCTCTACCAAACGAAAAAAGAATTATTAAAATCGGTGCACTTGATGGTGTTATCCCCTAACAGACATACAAAAAAAACCATACGCGTCGAATTGAGAACTTCCTCCTTTTTTGAAGTCGGTTGAAAACAAGCTTATATGTACGTGATACGATTATTGGTATGTGTCAGAATTATGATTGTTATTACAGCGGTGTGGAAATTTTTCCTGAAAATCTCAACTCATTTAATCGTAAAATTCTCAAACCGCTTAGAAATAACGTCCACTAACCACTTACAATTTCTTAATTTACTCATAATTTATTAGTTACTCTCACTCGGTTCTTCGACATTGTTTATACTCATTATTATTTATACCAAAATTACCTCGATGTCTAAATACTTCTTTAATTAGTGCGTGTTGCCAGCGATGACATAGCGCCTGAAACGTTGTCCGTTACTGAGCAATGGAACGAGATATGCTCAGAATTTCTCTACATAATAAAATCCGGTATGAGGAAATCCGTAGACGAACAAGGGTTACCGACATTATTATTATTCGATTACTCGACGAGACAATGAGTTGAAGTGGCAATGGGCAGACCACATCGCACGATGAACCGATAACCGATGGGGAGTAACAGTTCGAGTGGCGTACGTGGCGAGTGTGATGACGCAACCAATATTTCCCAGTAGCTAAACTCTACTCAATATGTATTACCGCCCTCCCGAGATACCACCGCTGCAATTGTGTTTATACTCGCCTCCTGTATGAGACTCCCGTCTGGATCCATGCCGCACATCTGTTGCACCGTCCTCATGTTCCCCTCGGCGTATTTGGCGACGAACCTCGCTATGCTGTCGTCCGCGATCACCTGGTACGGTTTGCATCCTCCGTCGCAGTACTTGCACACGTCTATACGGATCTGTTGAATCACATACATACTTACAGCATGGGGCCGGCTATTTTCGATTTCGTAGAGCGTTATCTATGTCGCACACAACCTATATGACGTTTGTCAATCTTGGTTCAAATGATAGAGTGCAGTCGCGTCCAGATCAAGATATATATAGAGTTGTTAAAACCCTATACCAAGGGTGGCGAAACTTTACGTATCAACGTGCCATTTTTCAAAAGAACTGTTTAATGAGGTCATAGACGTGCCATCAAATAATTTTGACCTTATGATTATTGGGGAAATAATAATAATAAATACTATAAACTCAAAACTCTTAATTTATTACAAAAAATAGGAACATTTTGCAATGTTTCATATATAAGCGTATAAATTATTACGCGATTGCTAGTCATATAATCAAACTTTTTCGTAGTGCATTATGAATTTCGCGGACAGTGACGTGCCCAAAATATTGTGTCGCGTGTCGTTAGTGGCACGCGTGCCAATGGTTCGCCATCCCTGCCCTATACTGTAAATAAATTAAAGGGAAACATTTACATGGCCAGTCACGAGAAATTATCTACAATTAGTAATAATCACTGCGTAAAACAGTCTAAAACGGTTTAAACAACAACAATAAATACAAGTTCATAAAGAAAATATTGTAACAGCTGTATATAGTTCAAGCAGGCATCAAACAAAACAACAATAAAGTATTTCGTTAATAGTATAGTTCTGAATTCAAATTTTGATAAAAAATAAATCTAATAATACTCGTACATGTACAATGTTAATTAGAATTAGTATTCGGTTGTATTCGGAAATGCGAGGATGGCCGATGTGCAATATTTACGGCCCCGTACTGTATATTGTTGGTTCTCTGCATACATATACACTTCTGCAATAACATTCCACTACTGCCTGCACGCTAAATGTGGCCGTGTTCATATTTATTTCAATAGCCATAATAGAAAAATAATTACAAAGTGGGTTATAAACAAAGTGGCTTCTAAGTAATATATTTCGATATCTTATTTGCTATTGGGTTTGTGGTGGCCATGTTTATGTCCCCTGCCTCTCAAGCTAGGATACTGTGTTTGGAGAGACAGTGGTTCAACGATGTGCAAATGTACACGTTACACAATTATCGTTTAATTAGTTAAATAAATGACAATGCACTTCACTAGCTAGTAATTTTTTAACTAGCAACACTGTTTTTTTTTTGTAAACAACATTGTTATTCTTACATTTTAGGGTTAAGATTTAAAATGGCCAAATTATTTGTCTATAAAACGTGCAACTCACGGAGTATGTGTCATCGATAGCCTCTTCTATGTACATCGTGAGGTTGAACGCGTCGTGTGTTCGGTTCACTCGATGCTGCTCCACTTCGAACTTGTTCTTGAACATGGCGTCCTCAGCACACTTGGACATGTGCTTCACTGACCAGATACCATCGCCCTGGATATATCACAGATACAGTGAAATGATGCGTAAGATTTGGGCACCCATTATACTTTTAGGAACAGAGAAGAAACCGATTTAATATAGTACTACGCACAGAACGGACGTTCGCCACCTAGACCCCCCCCCCCCCCCCCCCCCCCCGATCCGCGATGCCTCACCTCTGCTCGCATGAAAGTGACCCGCTCAAGGATCGGCAAAATGCCGCGCGCGTACTCACTCACACATGTGCATGTATACAAACGTCATCCGTTCGATGTATGGGAATAGAAACTGATATCACGACATTTGTTTCAAGTCTCCGGTCTGTGCCAAGAGTTCCACACGATAGAAGTAAACGATAAAATAATACAGATTAATTTTGTAGACAGCATAACTTTGATCTCTGAAAGGTTTTTTGCTCACTTCTAAGAAGCTATGCTAGTTGCAAACATTGCTAAGGTTATTGAAATCAATATTAAATTTCAAGTCGATATTATTAGTAGCTGCTGGGCAAATCAACTGTGTGTGGCCGAAGTTATTCTATAGGGGTTCCGTTTATTAAAAACGGAATTAAATATATTCGCGTCTGAAGTGCGTGGAAATGTAAGTTCCTCTTTTTGGACGCGAAGAACTGCAATTTCTGGCTGTTGGGTGGTGCACGTGCGCATCCAGATGTCACAAGCTAACGAGGCGCTTGCTTTGCTACCTTTCATATCGTAACAAAACATTTCTAAAACTGCCGTTGGGCGTCAGATTTGGGCAACGTGGTGGTAGAAAAAAAGGTGGACATAGAAAACAAATCCAACCGAGTACCGAAAGCTGAATCGAAATCGAGACCTCTGGATTGTGAGTCGAACCGTATAGACATTAGGTCACGGTGGCGGTTAAATTGCAGAGAAAAATAAATTCTTACCAACATATTATCACCCCAAACCAATACTGCATTTAAGACCACCAAAATACATTCAGCTTTCATTTTGCAACTTTCGTATGTGCCCGATTAACATTTAATAACATATAAGTTGGTATATATCTGTCTGCATGCTTTATATCTTAACAATACCGTGTTAAATAGTCATATAGATACCATCTGCTATGTTGGATCTCGTGACCAGTGATCGTAACATAGGCACTGACATATTGTCATCATACAATAATTGCGATACGCTTTTGTTCAAAATAACCATTAAAATAGTTATGATCTTTTTAATGTACACAACTAGCGTTTCTGTCTGCGTGGACTTCAGAAATTATCCCTCGGGAACTACCTGCTCGATCGGGATAAAGTAGTCGATATCCTTTTGCGGCCATTCGAGTATCCATATACCAAAAATCTAATCATTCTGACGTTTGACGATGCAAAGGAAGGATAAACGTAGAAATACAAATAAAATCAGTTTCGATCTTAAGTAGGGATAGGCCGGACACTTCATATAAAAACATGTTTATTTCGTTTACAACATTTATATATTAATTATATAAATTTAATTAGGTAGTAATTTTTAATTAATTATTGATAAGTAAATTGTATTGAGGATGTACACTGTGTTGGTGACTGAATAAAATTTAAATTACTAAAAATTTAAAAACTACCCTTATATATATATATTTAGTTACTTATATATATAAATTTTTAGTTACTTATATATGTATAAACGGGATCCATTTTGTTTCAGACTAATGAACTGTGCTCTTCAGTCGGCCACAGCCATCGACGAGCACTCCCTGGCAGCCGCCATGCTGCCTCTAGCCACCGCCTACTGCAGGAAGCTGTGCACCGGCGTCATACAGTACGCATACATGTGTATACAGGTATCGATCTACTCTCTATATATATTAACTATAACATTAACAGCTATAGGGAATTTTTTACTTTTTAGAAAGTCATTACAAATGACCTTCATCTCACCTCTCTGATGGTAAGTGACGATAAGGGCATTGCATGGCCAGCGTGCGCAAGAAGAACCCTCAATACCTGTGCATCTACCATGAGTTTACGCAGGCGATAACGTGTATCGTCAACTATCGCTCTGTCCTTGTCACCCGCATCTCGACTGAGCAGCATTTCCGATAGTATTCGATATACGTTATCGACTACGTAAACTCATGGTAGACGCACTGAACACAACAGTGCTATTAACACAGTTTTTTGGCGACACAGCTAAGTAACATGGTGGTAGCTAGCCAGGCGGATATAAAAAATGTCCTACCACTAACCAAACTGAGTACAAATATAGGTGGGAATCAACACGGGCCCTTTGTATTGTAAGTCCTACCGTGTAGGCCACGGAGGAGGTAATCATAAATGACAAAGTTTTGATATATTCCCTACCGATTTCAAATATTTTGGTGTCTGGAAGCCATTGGCGTGACGTCACAAGTCTCAGCAGTTCCGTCTTACGCAATTTATAAAGTACTTAAAGTAGCCAATTGTAAATATTGTTTCTGTGTAGGAACACTCCGTATGGACTAGCCAGCAGTTCTGGGAGGCTGCTTTCTACCAGGACGTCCAGAGAGACATCAAGGCGCTCTACCTGCCCAGTCCTGCACATCATCAGAGGGTGCCGAGTCCTAGAGAAGACGACGAGTACATGTCTCTGTTGAAGGCCCAGGAGCCAAGCGCGCTTGAGATCGCAGCTGAGCAGATGAGGCTGTGGCCTAGCTTACCGCCGGGTAAATATACTTACACAAAATGTTTCCGATAAAATTAATTTACGGTGGGAGGCGAGGTAAGCTGCAACAACGACATTGTACATGTCAGTGTGTCAGAAAGGGACAACATGATTGTTATCAACGCGCGGGTCTCAGAAATTAAAAATTGTAACATTTGCGTTTATTAAACTTTGTACCTACGAAATATTTTCCCATCTTTTTTGTAACTTAAAGTTGTAGTACACATCCCATGATAATTTTTATTTTTTTACATAACCAATTCACGAGTATTTTTATTTATTAAAACGTCCATGGCCCTGACTATAAAAGAATATGATTAACCGTGTCAAGCAGTCCTTGTGTCCCGGAAAATCCGATATGGCAATCTATGAGCAAGGCTTTATATCAAACTTATGATTTCAATATATTCTCCGCGCGTCTAGAAAAACAACGGGAGCTAATGGCAAGTGAAGAATCAACGCTGTACAGCCAAGCTATAAACTACGCAAACCGCATGGTGTACCTGTTGCTGCCGCTGGAGGGCGCCGCGCGCAGGGGGGATGCGCGCGCGCACGACGACGACCGCGCCAGCAATAGTATTACCAACAGGTGAGATATAACCAGTTTCATATTCGGTAATAGTTTATTTGTATACACTTTAGTTAAAATAAAATAAATATATACAATGTCGCAGAATTATCGTTCACCGCCTCCGATCCGATCCGCGATCCCTCACCTCTCCCCACAGGACAGTAGAATCGCGCGCGCGAATTAACTCACACATGCGCGTGTATAAATACGTCATACATTCCATGTATGGGAATAGGAATCGATATCACGACATTTGTTTGAAGTGTCCGGCCTGTGATAGTGTCTAAGATGGGCAGTATTGAGTAATATGATAACTATGTCAACGTTATCTTCTCGGAAAATTTCCAATGTTATACTTTGTGATGTGAACTAAATGGATGCCGATACAGGGCGTCACTAGTAGGCAGCAATGTTTCATGGTCCTACCAACTACATGACAATACAATAGCCGTTACGCAGCTAATGGTCACTAGATGGCGCGTAGAACAATAATAACTAAAGTGTGTAAAATGTACATTGTTATTCTCTATGAAGTTGTATGTAATGAACTAATTTTGCGTCATTTGAATTGAATATTTTAAAAGATTATGGTAAAAGAAATTTAGTATAAAAAATTTCTGTTGGCGTCTTTGGCTTCAATTCTTAAATGATTGCCTGACCAACAACCGTGTGACGGTCAGCGTGGCGGAGTCAGACAGCGCTGACGCCGAGTCTGGCTTCGAGGAGGCTGACCCCGGCGAGGCTGGCAACAACGTCATCAAGATGACGTCACGGTTCGTGGACAAGGTGTGCACGGAGGGTGGGGTGACGGCGGAGCACGTGCGCTGCCTGCACCAGATGATCCCGGGCGTCGTGCACATGCATCTGGAGACACTGGACGCGGTAGCGCGGGAGAGCCGCAGGCTGCCGCCCGTACAGAAGGTGAGTACATCTTATGTTGCACCCCATCAAGTTCATCTTTCATCATAATTTTTGTCAAACGTAAATTGCGTGATTAGCTATTAGAAAAAAGTTTATATTCAATTAAAGAATTGTTCTGGGTAGCAGTTGAGGAGATGATAGGTTAGGTATCATATTTATAGCATATAAAAATAATTTATTTCGTTATAAAGTAGTGGTAGTGTTAAAATAATATGCCTAGTTCTGTAAATAATCACATACATTCAAACTGTGTTGTTTAAATGTTTAACGATCTAAAATATCCGCATGCCTCTAAAGGTGGGAAACTAAAATTTCCTGTCTGGCATCATAAGTACGATTGTATCGATCTTTATCCTGCGGTACCTCATCTCGTTCGTCAGGGCAGTATCGCGCGCTTTGCTATTTTAATGCTTTTATTTTGTTTCTTTTATACAAAACTTGGAAGATGTTGTGCTATCTCACTCACGAGCGTGTATACAAATGTCATCCGTTCTATGTATGTAAATAAGTACAGATATTACGACATTTCTTTGCAATGTTGCGTCTGCCTATGTAACAACACCATCTTACTGTGATCACTAATCCGCCTGACTACACGTAGTGATTATGACATGGTTACGGTAAGTCCAACGTTTCGATCTATGAGACAGGCTCATGTTCAACAGGGGACTTATATAACTGACTATTAGTTGTCTCGTTGACTATCGTTGTTGCTTGTTTGCAGCCCCGCATCGTTGCGCCTGCGCTGATCCCCGGGGAGGCGGTGTCAGCGCCCGCGCTGAGGGCGTACCTTGTGTCTGACGGCAGGGAGACTCCACTGCTGCCCGCCGAGGGAGCACTATTCCTCACTAATTACAGGGTGGTGTTCAAGGGAGCGCCCACCGATCCCTTCGGTGAGCACAATCCACGATTGAAGCTGCGATAAGCTCTTACAAATCCAATCCAAACTGGTATAATGGAATTGTTACGCTGAGACTTCTTGCGTGTCTCAGTAACTTCGTTTGAAGTCTAGAACATTTATGGATAACACTTGCCCACCTACTTATGTTCCTTAAGAGAAACTACTTATGTTCCATATGAGAAACTAGTATCAAAATAGATCGTAATTGACAGGGTGAAATTTGTAAATTTCAATTGATCAGTTTGGCAATTGCAACGACTGTTTTTCCACAGATTATTAATCGGTATTTTTGGTGCCGTATAGATTCTGACGTAAGATGAATAATGTCTAAAAATACCATGTGATAGATGGGCCTTTAAAGGTGGACAATACTTATCGCAGATCAGACAAGATAGTACGACAATCGAATTTCTTGAACAGGCCGCTACCATTGACTTGGTTATACCAATTCTTCGGCCTCTAAATCGATAACTTCTATTGAAGAAGAATATTCTAGAAACAGGATACTATAATTAATTTTCACAGCGTGCGAGCAAACGGTGGTTCGCTCGTTCCCGCTGAGCTCGCTGACGCGAGAGAAGCCGGTTCGCACACACTACCTCCAACACCTGGAGCAGTCCTTACAGGAGGGGCTGCAGCTGCGATCCGCTACATTCCAACTCATCAAGGTATTTGCCTCTTCATATCATCATCATCAGCCGGGAAACTTGCACTGTTGAACACAGGCCTCCTCCATGGCACAATGAACCCGATCCACTTGCATCCGTCGACTCCCCACGACCTTTACTAGGTGTCGATTGTTTAAGTAGTCCGTCCATCCTATAACCAAACCGTATATAATTATTCTAGCTTTTGGACACGACTCTGTTCCCCTGGAATAGTATCCTATATGTTTATCTAGGACGTATTCCAATCTGTGTGTTAAATTTCGTCAAAATACGTTTAGCTGTTTATTTAAAGAGTAACAAACATCTAAACTTTCACAATTATAATATTCTGAGTATCGACTGTGATTGTGACTCATTTCTGAATACATATCTCAGACATGTACTTGTGTGTAGAGTCACTCTGTACACTCAAGTACAAAAATATGTATCCATCCATTTTAGAACCATGTCACATTCACCTTTAATTGACATTTCTTTCAACACATTACATGGAAACAAGCAAGAGTGAATGTGTTATGGTTCAAAATGGGATATATATTTTTGTACTCGAGTGTACCGTACCACCATAACCAATAAATGATGATTATAATTATGTCCTTTTTTTCGACTGTCCTAAGACACACAGGTTGTTGATTGCAGGTTGCTCTGGACGAGGAGGTCAGCAGCGAACAGGCGGAGTCGTTTCGCAAGCAGCTAGCTCGATTGCGGTACCCCCAGCACCCGCTCATGCACTTCGCGTTGGCGCCGCGAGCGCAGCCCCCACCACAGCAGGTCAACGCCAAGCACAACACTCTCAAGTCAGTCAAATTTATGTATTTGTTTGTTTTAGGAAAACTTTCAGGCTAGCGACACTTAAAAAGCGCTATGTGAGAATGGACTTTGTAACGATCTAATAACCCAACATTTGCAACTCAATCTTGTATATTGTAAATGTTCCTGACAAAAATGTACTGAACCATCATACTTTGTGACTGTATACGACGGTAAACTTTAATTATTTAAATATAAACTAACGCTGTTTGTTTCAGACAAAACAATAAAATTAACTAGTAAACCAGTAAACAGATGGTGACTTGCTTCCACAGAGGCTTTGCCAAGAAGACCTTGTTAAAGACAGCTCGTCGTGCCGGGCTCAAGCCCAAGCCTTCGAAGCGTCAGAAGTACGTACTGCCCTCAGCCGACGCCAGATCTCTGACGTCACCGCCACTCATGTCATCTCTCTCTGCGGACACTCTCTCGCGTGAGTGACAGTATATCATGTATTGATTATTTGTATGTTTAGTTGGGGGTAGAGTAGTTATATTGGGCCTCCTAGATAGCGCCTTCACCATTTTGTTTCGTTAAATTGAAGCTTCTGGGCTGAAGTTTAATTCTAAGTTCATATCATACTTAAGGCCTCCCTGAAAAGTAATTTGCCTGACGTGATCTTGTACATACTGTGATTTTCGTTAGGGCTTCAAATGGTTGTGATTTTTTGCTCTAGCTCGCAATACAGCAGCTCGGCGGAGCGTA
The DNA here is from genome assembly GCA_910589575.2 of Carcina quercana. Classification (NCBI taxonomy): domain Eukaryota; kingdom Metazoa; phylum Arthropoda; class Insecta; order Lepidoptera; family Depressariidae; genus Carcina; species Carcina quercana. The sequence continues at coordinate 2,935,966 of OU342446.1, read as the reverse complement.
TCACAGCATATGACAGGTTGAATAGATTATAACCTAAACTCGGGACGTCTTATGGTGGGATTTCTTGTTTAGGTTAATTTTCCTAGCTGTATTTCATTCCTCAATGTTCTTTTATTTTTCTTCAAATAATGTAATTTTGAAGGCTTTGATTCATGCTATTGTCAAATTCAAGCCAATATAGAACCGAAAACACGTATATGACAGAAAGTCCCCACTCAAGTGTATTCGAACCTGACCGGACACACCCATCTCTAGGAATTTTGTAAAAGAAATGTTAGAAAGTGTCTGTATGTATTCTTCTAATATCTAAACCCATTCACGGATCTACTGATTCTGTTAGAACGTTCCAGACCGCATCTTACTTGCTCGGGGCGGTAGGTGTGTGACGGCCGGTACATTTGGTATTGCATTTTAGCCTTCCAGTTTAAATTCTACCAAGAACCATAATCGGTACGTGTGGGAGGGGGTTTAGTCGATAGTACAGTTAGCTTCATTTATAGGCACATTTGGCCCGTGTGACATTTGTTATCGGTTATATTTCAAAAGTCGTAAATAAGGGTGAATATTTAAATTTAATTTTTTGTGTATTATACCCTTGTTTTCTTTCTTTATGTACTATGATGCTCGGTAGATATTTATGAAGTTGCAAGGTGTAGACATTGTCAGTCCCTTTGATTGATCCCACTGAATCCCTAAGGATGTCCCGAGTTGCACAAACAAATCACTGGACATTAGTGATGACGCATCTGTATGTGTGCAGTGGAGGAGCTGGACCTGTGCAGCAGTGAGTCCCCGGAGACGCCGGCGGCGCGCACGCTGGAGCGCGTCAGGGAACGCATGTACGCGAGGGACTGGGCGCGGCTAGGGCTGGCCGCGTCCCCCTTCAGACTGGCCCACGCTAACGCCGTATACACACTATGTAGAAGGTATGTGATTGGTTACAGCGGAATATACAATCCACAATCTGTGGGTGTTGCATGTCGCAGCATCTGCCTATGTAACAACATCTTATTGCAATCAAACGTGGCGATTATGGCAAATCCTCATGAAAAATCCGTCAGAGTTATCTTTTTTATGTATGAGTATGTGTTTTGTACCTACATATGTCCTGCTTAAAATTTACGTGTACAAATGATTTCTGCAAACGACTATGGCCGATGTGATTTATTTTTATACCAGTACTGCACGTTGTGTTTCAGCTACCCGGCGGTGATGCCGGTGCCAGAGAGCATCGGTGACGAGTCCCTGCGTCGGATATCTCGGTGCTACCGCCAGGCGCGGCTACCGCTCATCACGTGGCGGCATCCGCGCACGCATGCGCTGCTGGCCAGGTTAGACTCTACAACGACATAGATAAACATTTGATACACAAAATGCTCAAAGAGTTGTCAGTAGCATTTACGGGTAACAAATGCTACCAAACTTTTTTCCAGTAGGTGGCGCGTCTTAGCTCTCTCTCTCCCAAAATCGTCTTGTCTCTCTTTTTCTTTAGCTTTATAAGTAACGTTTTTATCTCTACAGTTTAATTTTTTACGACATGGGCGGGCGCTCTATATTGTATATGGGTCATGGGATCGAACACTACTGCGAATAAAACGTAAATAATGCCGACATTCGGCAGCAGAAGTCCAAGGAGAATTGTTTCACTCCTTTACAGGAAAGGCAGTGGTCACTTAACTTTACAGCGATTTCTGTTGCCGTTTTTTAGTAATGGCTCAAAAACGCACTACAAATTCTTTGGAAGTTAACATCTTTTATTAGATTTTTCCCTAGCCCACAATGTGTTGTTTCAGATCGTCTGCGCCTCACCACAAGGGCGTGATCGGCATGCTGAAGGCAAGCAGCCATCAGACGCAGGCCGCGGCTCAGAGCGGCACAGAAACCACCTCCAGTCTGGAGCAGGTACCATATTATCAGGACTTGTAACTTGATATATCATCAATTTATTGCCAAATTGTTGATGATAGGACAGCGCACAGTAAGTTGAAATTGCTGGATGAGGTACGTAGGGATTTAAAAGAACATCGATAGGTTTCGTCATTCCGATGAATACTTGTCGTCCAACGTTTTTGTCTTGAAGTATAAGTTTGCCAGGAATAAATATAGTCAGAGTTTGTCGTACGTAATAAGACAGTAAGTGCGCAAGCGCAGCCAAATCTTAACTTATCTTCTTTTGAAACTACTTGAACATTATTATTAGCTTTTGCCGACGACTTCGTACGTGTGGAATGAACGTGAAATTAAGAAAAATACAAAGTACCATATGTCAATCCAAAACCTATTTTATATTTGTGTGAAATTCCGTCTTAATCCGTTCAGACGTTCATGCGTGGAAGAGTCACAAACAACACATTCACAATTATATATAAGTGTATGTATATAATAAACTGCCACTCATTCATTCATCATCGCGCACTCAATTTTTCCCGTTCACTATCCGAATTATTTTCTAAGATTATGATTGTGTGCAGGAGCGGTACCTGGCGACGCTGGTTGCGTGCACGCCGGTGCGCGCCTCCCGCGGCGACCTGGAGGACTCGAGCCTGAGTCTGGACTCGCTGCTGCTGTGCTGCGAGGACACGCCCCCCGCCCCAGCAGCACCCGTCCACACACCCCTGCTGTCCAAGGCGGCCGGCACCCTCTCGTCAGTACTGACACCTATTAACGTATAGCGGGGAAAATTATAGCTGGCAAATAACCAATGATGGTTATGCAGAAATCAGTAACGGATATCTTTGACGAACAGCCCCACTTCCTTTTACCCGCGCTGCTCCCCGATGCGTAAAATGGTTCAAGTTATTTGACGGGTTTACCACGCTATCTTTAACTATGTGGACAATCCTATAGGTGCTTTTGCCTAGTTTGATTTGTTAGTCAGTTAATCATTTTTATATCTGTTAAATATTCTGGAAAATGTATGACCTGTTACGTCGAGTTGCGAAATCTTGCCAGATATAGAATACAAAGTAAAAATAGTATGTTTATATACAAGTCCATGCCTTTAGGTCATGGTAGGCATTGTGGTTTCGGCTTTGTGTTTGGCTTCCAAATTTGAATTTTTCCTTCCAATTTATGGCTCAAATGGTTTACTCTGGGCATTGGTAAGCTATCGACATAGCTCGACGAGTCTTTGAGCAATGGCAATGGGCAGGCAGGGAGTAAGATTTCTCGAATGTCGCGGGGAGTCGCTAGATGCAGGTGGCTCGGGACTGTTCGATGTGGCGTACCTTGAAGGAGGCCTATGCCCTGCAGTGGACTTTCCCTGTCTGATGATGATTTTTGGTCAGCTGATCAATCATCCAGAGAAGGAATGTAATAAAATAAATTTCAATTTAAAACAAGTGCGTTGACCCATAGAAAAACAATTGTCATGAATCGAGGTCAGTCAGGGAAGCTATCCATATATGTATACAGATTGGATGTACTTACAGTGTGTTGGGTAGAAACAGTGGGGGCAAGGGCAGCACGACGGCCGCGCCCCGACACTTCGGCCGGTGGGGCTCCCTCAAGGGCCGGCAGCCGTCACATCTCGACCTATACACGCCCCGACAGAGGCTCTCCGCTGCCGATGGCGACTCAGGTAAACAGCACATTTTTCTTACACAAAATTTCTTTTTCGTGTGATTCAAGCTCTAGAATAAAACTACATTATTTGATTTCATAATAATTAAACAATACATTTTAACCAACTATTTTACCCCAAAAGAGTATACTAGCATAAGGCAGTTGTAAATCATTACCTCAACCGTGACCACGTTCTATTTTCAAACTATGCCATAAATATTTTTGTAAGTTTTTTTAGGAAGGAAAGGCAAAGGTAAGTCCATACAGCCAAGTCTTGAATATCTGTGAATGTTAGTTGGAAAGTTTCGGATTTTTGGCGAGAATTTCAAAGGTCAGACTTAGTTCAAACAATTCAAAAGAATCGATTTGCCGACTGTACTTGCATTGGTAAACCCTTACAAAGCACAAATCCTATCTTTACTGAAGCCCTGGTATCACAGTGTCAGGTGAGGTCCCGCGTCGCGCGTCCCTGTACGTGCTCACTGAGAAGGGCAGCGGCTCCGGCTGCCTGGCGGCGGGCGTCGAGCTCGTGCCCGTCGAGTACCCGGACACGCGCGCCACCAAACACGCATTCAAGAAGTTACTGCGGGCCGCCGTGCCCAGCGCACCGGCCGCGCCAGAGGAGCCGGGATTCCTCAGGTCAGTTATTCACAGGAGAGACGAAAGTGCTGTTCTACTTCTACGTGCTCTTCATGACAACGGTTTTTTTTTAAATATGGATATCTACGACAGAATTTATTGTACATGCTACCAATTTTTAAACGGAAATTCGCTCATAGTGCTTCCATATAAAACTTCTTTTATCATAATCTTTTTTAAAGGAATGGTGGTTTTGTGCAGTAATTATTTACATATAGGAAATGCTATTATAATGGCGAGAAATAAATATAATAATTAACGTACAGCAAATGTCAGCCAATACAAAATTGTGTAAAAATGAAAATTGTGATTCACTGTGAAGTTGTATGTTAATGATATTCATTTAACAACACCGATGTCCCTTTTTTTAAATAATAGCTGCACAAAGCCAGCTGTCCTGTTTAAAAATATTATGGTAAAAGTTATGTATGAAAGAAAGAACACTTTCATTAACAAAGTCACTTTAAATAGAAAAAGATACTTACATACGCGTGATCCGCTTTGTAGGAGAACGAACCCTTATAATATTACTCATCGAAAAACTTTCTACACAGACTGATTGAAGAGTCAGGTTGGCTCTGGCAGCTCCGGCAGATCTTCCAGCTGTCTGGAGCCGTCGTGGACTTGCTTGACCTCCAGGGCTCCTCCGTCCTGCTCTCTCTCGAAGACGGCTGGGACGTGACCGCTCAGATCTCGTCACTCGCACAGCTGTGCTTGGAGCCTTACTATCGGACGCTGGAGGGGTTCAGGATACTGGTGGAGAAGGAGTGGCTGGCACTAGGACACAAGTTCCAGCAGAGGTCGAATATTGGAGCCACGCCCCAACAAGGATTCACGCCCACGTTTCTCATGTTCTTGGATGCTGTTCATCAGGTAAGTCTTCATCTTATGGTGTAGGTTGTAAGGTCTGTGACCTACCTCACACACCCTAGTGTCAGAGTTGATCTGCCATAGTCCTCTGACATGTCATGTAGCTAGTACCTGTCGTAGATAGTAACCGATAACAACGGATTAACGTGACTGACGAAACACGGAGTCATCTTACTGGTCAGAACAAGTAAATGCGTTCAAAAAGTACTGGAAACCGACTTCAATTTCCATAAAAGTCTAGTTTTATTAAGGAAAATTTAAGATTTATATTGTTTATGGATGGGATACCGTAGGAACAGTTGGCGTGTGCTCGCTGAACTGTAATACTGATAACATATGTACGTTTTTGAGAAACCACTGTTATTGTGACTCTTGCACGTTTAACTAGAAAGTGTGGCATTTAGTAAACAAATGATAGAAAACCAACGAATGCAAAAGTTAATTTAAAATAATACGAGTAATAGGAAATGACTGTTTGATTTCGAATGAGTAATAAATGTGTTGTCCCCCACAGCTCCAGAAGCAGTTCCCACTGGCGTTCGAGTTCAACGAGTACTACGTGCGTCTGGTTGCGTATCACACGGTGTCGTGCCGCTTCCGCACGTTCCTGCTGGACAGCGAGGCGCAGCGCGCGGAGATGGGCATCTGTGCCGCGGACGAGCGGCGAGCAGACACAACCAGACTGGTAACGTGCCAGTACCACAGCGCAGCACGGACAGACGAAATAATAATTTTACTATAAGAAAGAAGGGTGTCAAGTAGACATGCGCGAAACAGTGCTTTTTAAAGTAATGTTATATGTCATTACATTTCGTACCGCGTGATATCACTTCGAACCAGTACGCATCACTCGAAACATCACTTGAAATGCGACAGCGCAAACATTGCTTTTGCTATAATACTGTTTGTAACATCACTTGTTCGGAAATAAAATACTTAGAATGTAGGCCTTATCTTTTTAGTAATACGGTAGCATTTAAGTAACATATGCGCGTTCTATCTGTCTTTATGGTTTTGCCGGAGGATCCGAGTCCGCGCAGCGCGCCCTTTCGCTCTCGCCGCGTTAGGTGCGAGTGAGCGGTGCAGATCGTACGCCTGGCATGCCATGAGTAATGATGTAATGTGTACTGTTTGAGATGGTCAAGTGATGTGTTCTGATTACTCGCTTCACTTACACATGTCTAGTGTCAAGTTTGTCAATCCGCTCTGACATCGTGTGGTAGACTATAGCTCAGGGGTGGTGTGTTCACTTCCATAGTAGTTGCTGCTAATCCCTTGCACATGTCCTATGGGTGGTGCTTAACGAATATCAACCTTAGGCTGAAGTACTGTCCTCCTCACGTCATAATTAAAATTGACATACGATTAAAATTTAAGAAAATTATGCAACTTATTTTCACGCCATCTGTTGAAATGTCAGTGAACTACAGAGCTACAATATTTTCAGGGCGTGGAGACAGGTGCGGGGTCTGAGGAGGAGTGCGGCGGGGGCGGAGGCACGCTGGGCGGCCGCGGCGGTGTGGGACACTCGCTGTTCGACTACATAGAGAGACAACATCAAAAGTCGCCGGTCTTCTACAACTTCCTCTATACTCCAGATTTGGATAACCCGGTGAGATTTATCTTATACCTTTAAACGAGCTATATATATATATATATATAATTAGGATCTCCGAAACAGCTCCATCGATTTCGCTGAAATTTGGTATTCGGGGGCGAAAAATCGATCTAGATTAGTCTCATGTCTGGGAAAACGCGTGTTTCGAGTTTTCATGCGTTTTTTCCTTCGCATTATTCGACGCTAAATATGATGGGAAATTTCACGCTGTCAAACTTTAGCCGAGTGGTTCACACGTGTCATTCCGTCCGAGATATCCGCGTTCAAATCCCAGTTGGAAAATATTTTTTTTGTGCGTTTTTATTTGTTTATTCAAGTTTGTAATTATTATTTTTTAAGTGGCAAATTCTTCCACTCTTTATGGCTAACCAGGGGCAGAAATAAAGTTTTTCTTTGATTTTAAAGAACTACGAGCAAAGCTCGGTCGCCCAGATATTATGTCATTAAACATATAGTCACCGGTAAATGAAAAGATATCTCAGCTCATCGTGTATAAAAAGCCCCCAAAACATCAGACGTTGAGAAAATACCTCACACACACAAGACATGGTCGAATGACAGCCAGCGACTTTCCCCTTCTTCAGCTTCCTCTACTTCTAGTTTCCCTTAAAACCTTACTGAATCTTAACCATCTGGTGACTTAGGTCCTCCGACCAGTATCGTCAGTATGCAGTCTGGAAGTGTGGGAGTACTACACCAGCGAGGAGCTGTCTCACGGCGCGCCCTACGACCTCGACGCACTGGGAGGTACCAGCACCCCGGAAACTGATAAGAGACGGGTCCTCACTGCCGGGTCAGTACACCTACTCTCGTATCGTCAGTGTTGCGAGTGCTATTCTTACATTAAGCAGATCTTTAGCCAGGGCCTGAATTGAGCCATTCAAGTCAGGGTTTCAACTGATTGCGTCTTGAAAGAACAGTAACCTGAAGATTTAGAGGAAGATTGACTTATGGTAGGAATAATTTACGATTACCACCATCAGCCAAGGAACTTCCATCCAGCGACTCCTCACGACCTTTACTAGGTCTTCGGTCCATCTAGTAGAGCGTTGGCTCGGTACGTGATCGTCACTCGAGAACTTGACCTTAGTTCAGGGGTCTCCAAACTTTGAAGCCTTAGGGTCATAATAATTTTTTCGGTATGTTGCAAGGGCCGTAACAATTTTAATTTTTCTGCCCACCTAAGCAAACATAGGCTTTTATTGCATTTCAATTACTATTTTATAGTTAATATTTTGTAGTATTTATTATTATTATATTATTATTATTAATATTCAATTCAAATTTATTCAATAACAATTACATTGTGTTTGAAATTTTTAAAGCTAAGTCACATTAAATATAATAAAAATTAAGAAATACAGTTGAAATAATAGCAAGATGAAATAATAAACATAGATTAACTTAGATTCTAACCGTCAAAATTCGTCAATATTGTAACAGCACTTTTCCAAAAGATGATGTTTTTGATGATGATTTTTGTTTAAAAAGTTGTATACAATATGCTTAACGGCCACGGTGCTCTTTTTTACGCGCAAACCTGCCAAAAGGCGGCGCTGTTTGACAAATCGCTAATATCGGGACAATGCGTGAATTATATGTTATGATTATTCATTTCGCGGGCGCTTTACTTCACTAGACTTATATTAAATATATTAAATGTAACCCACAACCATTATTTAAAAATATTATGGGAAAAACAGCGGCTATGGTGAATTCCTGTAACCTAGACTCGTACCCAGATCAACAATCCATTAGTAAATCCATTCGATTATAGGTCATAAGTAGAGTACTTAATGTTCATTGTTGACTATACTTTCATTTGTAGTCCCGCCCACGCTATCTATCTATAAATTTGGCAACGTCGCATTTCCATTTTCAATATGGCGCGGTCCAACAAACTTATTGACAGTGACAATTGACATTCTCATACTAAATAGAGTAAAAATTGGCTGCTGTTTTAAAAGGAAATTTTATAGTTAAATACCTTCAAAATGATGTGTTTTGCGCCCGGATGTAAACACTATAACGATAAGCATAAATGCAAGTTTTTACGTTTCCCAAGAATCAAAAGATTTTAAAGAAATGGATCAAATACATAAGGTCAGTACATACCATTTTTATTACTAAGAATTTTTATGTTTTACTGTGGTTTTTGTTTATATGTGTGCTGAATTTACTTAAAATTTATTTCATGTTTGTTACAGGACGGCTGATAGGGTGCCTTCCAAACACTCGCGTATATGCAGTTGTCATTTTCAAGATGGTGATAGAAGAAACTTTCCTGTGCTATTTAGCCATAATAAGGGGAAAATATTTGAGTTTCTCTCACATCCAAAGAACCAAAGGAAACCTGACGACGACATACCCATAGAAAATTTTTCATCAGAAGAAATAGTTGAAGTTAAGAATGATGTAATTATAGCAGCAGAAAATACTTTGCTAAGGTCTGAAAATGACAATCTAAAATTGGACATAAAAAACAAAACTGGAATGCACTACCGGTTTCCGTGTTCCCCGAAAACTACAACTTGGGAATCTTCAAAAGAAGAGTAAATAGGCACCTTCTAGACCAACACGTAACATCTTCGACCTCATCGTCACTTACCATCAGGTGAGATTGAGGTCAAGTGTTGGTCTATCTTTAATAATAAAAAATAAAAAAAACATCAAAACAGTGCCATAGTGTTTAAAAAGAATTGAAAACAACGAAAAATTGATTAGATATTATACTGTCATTCCGAGCCAGGAGATACTAACTACATTAATGGAATTATTTGAAGGTATCGACATTAACTATTATTGCGGTTGGAAATTTACCCGAATAAGCCAAGAAGATAAGCCAAATATTTATGACATTGATTAAGCTCAGATTAAATTTGGCACACACAGACTTAAGTGTGCATTTTGCGTGCAGTAAACAAACTGTGACTATGTTACCATTACTTGAATTCATATATTCCATCAATATTTATACAAAGGGTTGATAAGTTAGATACCTACACAATCAAAAAATAAAACATGTTTACCAAATTGCTTTGCTAAATTTACAAACTGTCGAATGGTGATCGACTGCACTGAAGTATATTGTGCTGTTTCAAGAAAATCCATGACTCAACAAAAATTGACTTACAGTCACTATAAACACAGAAACACCTTTAAAGCTCTTGTTGGTGTAGCCCCTAATGGAGTAATAACCTATTGTAGTGCATTATACCCAGGCTCAACATCAGATAAAGCTATAGTCAAACACTCCCAACTGCTAGAAAAAGCACCTGGGGACTTGTTAGCTGACAAAGGATTCCTCATTAATGACCTTTTACCACCTGGAGTTTCTGTAAATATACCACCCTTTTTGACCTCAATTTACCCTCAGTTTACTCCCAATCGAGTATTTCAAACTACTTCAATAGCATGAGCAAGGATTCATGTTGAGCGAGCAATTCAAAGAGTAAAAGGCTATTCCATATTAGATCATATCCCATGTTACCTCCGCACACTTTCGAATAAAAATTTTCAAGTTTCATGTGCATTGACTAACTTTCAATATCCCCTAATTAAAGAAGTGGAAGTTTTTTAAAATGTTATTGATCAGGAGTAAATATTATTATGATTATAGTTAACCATGTAAATATGTTAATAAAACTAGTGAATAAGTATGTGTTTTTTATTTATATCTACACCTTATTTAATAAATATGATATGTATTTGTCAACATAAAAATTTGTTAAGGTTTCAAACAAACAAAACATACAAATCGCATACAAATAACAAACTTCGACTAGAGACGATACCCGTCCTTCTAATCTCAAATCTCTTCTTTCTTTAGTCTTCTCTCGTTTTGTTTATACTCTTTCTAATTTTATTCATTCCAACAATATAAAGTTGTAATCCCTCCAGTAACTGAACTACGTTTCGTGTCGTGTGTTTTCTCCTTTTTGTTTTAGTCCTCTCAAAGTGTATCGCGTGTCTGGCTAACCGATTATTTCCTATTACACGTTGCCTCTTTGGTCACCAGATTTTGGCAGAATTACCATGAAGTTGGTAGTTGCCATAAATGTCAAGAATTGAATTGAATAGAGACGATACGCACGGTATGGCAACGTCGCCTGAAAAAGTTTGAAAACGGAAAACCTCATACCTGTTTGATTGTGGTCGTAAATACGACCTAATCAGTGTAGTTAAGGGTCATTATTGAATACACTTGTATTTGTTATGATGCGTCGGGCTTGCCTCGGCAAATAGATCTGGCAACCTTGCAAATATTTTAATTAGTAAAGCTAATCTCTTTCAGTAAAGCTCAAAATTGTGAAATTCTGTTTCAAAGTAACATATGGTGATACATTTATTCATATACTTAGCTTCTTAGCGCCCTACACAGTACAATATGATTCATGCCAATGTTATCTGTGCTTTCTCACGTAGACAAATAATGAAATATATTTATTGCGTATATGTATATTTCAAATTAAAATACTACCTATGTAGCCTCGTGGGGGTCGTAAATGGCGTCTAAAGGTAAAGAACGGGCAAAGTGCGCGTTGGAATCGCGCACATTGTTATTATTATTACCTACCTTGAAATAAGGTTCATTTTCCGGACCGCATAACTAAGTTTATCAAGTTTTTTGATGATTTCTCAAAAAATATACTCAACAACCTTGACTAGGGTTTTCTGTAATATTTACACAAAATCCGGTATAAAATGTAATATAATTTAGAATTTACAAATAAAGACCTTGTTTAAGGATACCATAATGAAATTTCGCAAAGTTTCCATTTTTTCATCAAATCTTCGGAACATTAAAAACTAGAAAATGGGTAGTACTATGTAAAAACATTTTACTGCGATCACCGGTCCGTTTGTAAAGTACGGTGATTGATTGACATTGTCATGTCCAACAGTGGACTTGTTGACAATCTACCTGTATAAGTGTATAATCCGTAGATGTGAAAGACTTCAATGACTGACTGATTCCAGCACAAACCACTTCAGTAAGAAACTCGATCCGCAAAGAGAACATGTAACAATATGTATAGAATTTGAAGTGAGAACGGTTTTCATGGGCAATATCCTTATCATTTGAAATATCAATCAATTTATAAAATCACTAAGAATACAATAAGAATAAGTCAAATACCACTCACTCACAGACTGACTGACTCATCACAATATCTTCGAACCCATAAACGCTACAAACCTGAAATTTTGCAAGTAGCTTCCTAACACATAACTTACTACTAAAACTAAATCAAATTAAACCCCTACGGCGTTAAAAATGATTTTGAAGATTGTATGACAAAACAAGCTATAAAGACTACAGCTAATAATAGTATAATAATAATCATTTATTGCAAAGTGATAAAAAACCCAAAAAGAAAAACAATTTAAAAATAATAATAATTATTATACTAATGAGGCGATAGCTCTGCTACCTTTAATACCGGAACACAACAGTGCTATTGACACTGCTGTTTAGCGGCTGACTTTGGTAACATGGTGGTAGTTAGCTAGGTGGACATAGAAAAATGCCCTACAATAATTACCAAATAAACTGAGCACTGATAGGTAACTCCCACTAGGAATTGAACCCGGGGCCTCTGGGTTGTTTGTCCAACATTCAGCAAATAGGCCATGGAGGTGGTTAGATTGAAAAATAAGTTCAAATATTGTATGGCAAAACAGAAACTAAAAGCTTTGAGAAGGATGAATAAAATAAAATCCAGAATGAGTAAATCCATAAACGAACTAATGTCACTGACATAGCTCGCCAAGTCAGTGAGCCGAAGTGGCAATGGGCAGGTCACATCGCTTGAAGAATGGATGACAGATGGGATGTACTAGGAAAGGTCGCAGGGAGTCACTAGATGCAAGTGGCTCGGGAATTTTTTTCTTTTCTTTTCGAAAGTACTTGATGTTGTTGGTCTACAGGGACCGGCCATTGTAGCATGCCATGGAGGAGGCCTATGTCCAGCAGTGGACGTGTCCTGGCTGATGATGCGTGAATCACTACAACTTTATTGATCAAACTAACTTCAATTGCCCTAAATGTCCGCAGCATTCATCCCCTAAAATGTCCACCCTTAGATGTAGATCTGGGTACATATTTGTTTTTCATATTTTCTTTTAAAACTGCTGAATCGATATCGATAAGCATCAGTTGTCATCAAAAGCACTGGCTTTCAAATAAAAAAGAATCATTAAAATCAGTTCACACAGTCCAAAGTTCTGAGGTAACAAACATATAAAATACAGTAGTACTAGTAGTAAGTCTGTAAGTTGAGCCACGGACAAACAGACAGGGAAACTATAAGGGTTCCATGTTTGACTATGGAATCCTAAAAATTATAGCGGTGGGTTATTTGATGGAATGAAATATTCAGTTGATTAATTTATTTTTATTTAAACAGTTTTTTTACACAGATAATATTTACATAACACAAAAACATAAAAATATATACAAAAGGAACAGCTTATTTCCAAAAGAAATTTCTTACTGCAGTCCTAGGTCAAGGAGAAATAGTGAAGAGAGGAGGGCAGTTAGGTGTGAACGATATAATAAATATAATAAACAATTACATAAGAGATACATAAAACAAACTAATATGTATCAATAATAATAATACATACTTTACATACAATAAGTATATATTAACTTATGAATGCGGTTGTCCTCACAACATCCCCTCTAGGACATAAACCCATCTGATGCAAGCAGCTCTCCAGCCTCAGTTGAGGAGTCCCCTTGGTTAGTACATCAGCTACCATTACACTTATTTCTATGTAACTGATGCTTATCTTCAGCACAGCACACTTATTGTTACCTTCATTTAAATTCAATAATTCTTTGTAATTTAAATGGCCCATTCTTCAATGCCATGTATCCAAACTTTCACTCTCGGATGAAGTAACAAGTGCATTTCTTTGAATTGTATTCAATTAGTTAGTCTTGCCGTTGCAACTAACTGTTTGTTTGTATTCAAAAATCTCACATCCCGAGTATTAATAAATTTCTTGACAGACATTCTTTACCAACTGACTAACTAACTGATAACAAGTTGGTACTCAGTTCAGTAATGTATAAAATATTTCTCACCTCAATGTGATTTATTTTATTATTTTTTCCATAAAAATCCAGGTCTACATTACCCATCTTCAGCACGGCGACTGATGAATTATTGGCAACCATTATTTGTCTAATCAGAGGTACATCAAGTCGGAGGAGTTAGTCATATGTGAAGATGCTCCAGAATCCACATACATTCCTTACTATTCACATTTTCAGAGGCTGCTGCAAAAACTTTACCTTCATTTGTTTTCTTTTTATAATTGCAGTTTTTGCTAAAATAACCAAACTCATTACAGTTGTAACAACGTCTTCTCGGGGTAGTTTTACGATGCTGTTTTGTAATGAAAAACTGAAGCTTGTAAGAGCTTAATTTTAATGTAATCGGCGGCATCAATTGTTTCCACGCCATTGGAAGGCTGCACGCAGTCACATAGATCTTTGTGCTCTAAATACGTTTGCACAACAAACTTTCAGGTGTTATATAGTTCTCACGTCCTTGCATCTTTTCAATTTGCACGTTGGATATAGCCATTTTGATGCTGAAAATCAGAGAACACACTCCGCGACGGTGGCGCAGTGGATAAGGCGCGGCCTCTCAATCTGAGGGTACCGGGTTCGAATCCAGCCGTGTACCTATGAGTTGTTTTTCAATTCAAGTACATTATCCGATTGCTTAACGGTGAAGGAAAACATCGCGAGGAAACCTGCATGTCTTGAACAGGCATGTGAAGTCCGCCGATCCGCACTGGGCCCGCGTGGTGGACTATGGCCCATACACTCTCTGTAGGAGAGTAGGCCTGAGCCCCTCCAGTGGGGACATATATAGGCTGTTGATGAAAGGTGTCAAGAGTGGGTGCGTTCGCAAACGCGGTTATGTCCTTGTTGTAATATTATTGTTAGGAGATAGACATACTCGTATATCATTGCGGAATTTTCTATAGGCTTTTTTTGATATATTATACGACTCCTTAGTACATAGTAATAAAACTGACAGGTCTTGTTCAGGAATTATCGATTATTTCTTCTGTCCCTTTTTAAAGCAAATTAAAAGGAGAGAGCGAGCACCACGCGTCCACGCACGGAGCGGCAACGTGTGTTAGCGTGGTGTTAGCTTTCAAATATTTTTTTGGTCTTTTCTTATGTATAAAGCGGTCTCTCTCATCAAGTCTGTATGTGTACAGGGTAGGGGCGGAGCTCAAAACTCGGTGCCACGCATGTGTGCACTCACACATGCGTAGCACTGGCGAAATTTAATTTAATTTCAGATTTAAAAATAAAGTACTTATTGAAGTCCAAAAATTTTGAAACTCATTTCGCGGATACCTAATTTTTTGGTTTATTTTTCCATATCAAATTCATTTAAAAATTTATCGTATTTAAAAAGATTATGGGAACAGTAACTTGTATGGAAAATGAGAAGAAAGGACTCGCCTTAAGCTTAAATTTTTATCGTAAAGTTATACCTTGCTAGTAAATAAAACCGAGTAATTATCATTCTGTGGTTTCATTCTCTTCCATTCAACTTATCACAGCAATAGTTACAACAGTAAAAATTTGCTGTCGCGGGCCGGATTGATAGCAGTGGCGGGCGGGCGGGATTTGGCCCACGGGCCTTAGTTTGGTGACCCCTGCCTTAGTCCGTCTACGGTTTTCCTCATTCCGGATTCTACCACGTAGAGAAATTCCGAGCATAGCTCGTTCTGTAGCTCGCTGAGTGACTTTGAGCTGGTTTATTCGCCCTACCATTAAGATATCTGTGTGTATCCACAGCTATGACAGCATAGCGGGTCGCATGCCGGATGCCTTCACCGGCCTGCTGGAGCGACTCCGGCAATTAGAGCTCGAGTTGGGACATTTGCCGCAGAAGTGGAGGGTGCGCTGGGAGCAGTTGGAGCTGCCCAATACACTTGAGTTACAGGTAACATTTTCTTGTTATACATAATATACAGTACTCGCAATGTAAGTTAGCCCCTCTGAAGCTAGCTACAAAAGGCTGCGAAGTATCAATTATTAACGTATAAGTGGGAGGCAAGGCAAGTTAGTGGGTGGAAAGAAATGTCCTAGTGTTTTATGTCTAGTGGATAGTTTTTATCGAAAATAATACACAATTATTCCGACTGTACATGATTACAAAAATACGTATCTACTTTTGAACCTTGTCACACATTAAATTGAAATTTTCCTCAACACATCGCATAGGAATAAAAAATTGTGAATGTGACATGGTTCAAAAGTGGATACATATTTATTTACTCGAGTGTACGTGCGCAAAATTTCGGAGAGTTAACTTCAGAGGGGCAAACATAGCGTGTGAGAACTGTTCTGCTTTAGGTGTGCAAGGTTGCTATTGCGATGAAGGTCGCGATGAGCTAGATCTAAGTGACATTAGAGCGTGACATTTGACATGGAGTCTGTACTCGACAATGAGTTTTGTTAGAGTGTGAGTGACGCCAATGAGTTCACGTACTTTTGAACGTAAGTTTTCATTTTATTTGAACGTGAGTAAGCGTCGGTGGCGCAGTGGATAAGGCGCGTACTCTCAATCTGAAGGTTTCGGGTTCGAATCCAGCCGTGTACGTAAGAGTTGTTTTTCAATTCAAGTACATTATCCGATTGCTTAACGGTGAAGGAAAACATCGTGAGGAAACCTGCATGTCTTGAACAGGCATGTGAAGTCCGCCAATATACTCTCTGTAGGAGAGTAGGCCTGAGCCCCTGCAGCAGGGACGTATATAGGCTGTTGATGATGAAGTTTTCATGTCTTAAAACGTGAGTGGGTTTTCATACATTTGAATGATAATATGTTTTCATAATTTGAACGTGAGTGAATTTTTGAATTGATTTGGTTTTCTGAATGTATTCCTTTCCTGTTTTGCGATGTCAAATGCTTTTTATGTTTCTATTCTAGGTTTACCAGTGCCCACTTTTGGTATCCAATGTTAGTTCTAACCCTTAATATTTCATTATATCTTATCATTATACTGACACCACGCTGCATTGTCAATTGAATTTTTCAATAATGATGAAATGTGTTTTTTGAACTTAGTTTTTGTGTATTTGCTATATTTAATTTTCTACTTTAGATATAGAGTAATAAATACATTATTTACTCAATCTTTGTTTTAATAAGTAGTTGTGTACTATTTTAATATTTCAGATTAACTTGTAGTTTTGACTTTAAGTTTATTGAAGAATACATAGTTTCGATAAACATAAATAATAGAAAAAAAACTTACCTATGAGAGATTGAAACTGTATAATGAGAGATGAGGCAAACAAGTCTGTTATCGACATCATAATTATAAATACGAATGTTTGTTTGTCCCTTCTTTACGTCGTAATGTAGTCATAATGACTTAAGTTTTTGTATAAGGGTTGCTACTTTTATCATGATCAAAAAGAAAGAAATGGACAGTGTAATAATCATTTGATAAAATCAACTCAATGAGGTGTTTGTACACACATGCGCAGCGATGACTCACGCACATTGTATTTTACCGACATTACAGGAAATTTGTGCGCGTCTCTATTAGAAAAATGATTTCTGGCACTGTCTGCCACGAGGCTTTGCGTTTAGTATTATAATTGAGATACTCAGCCGATACGATACGACCGAGTCATGTTGAGTGACTGGGTATAGCTAATTCCTACTGATTTATGTATAGATGTAAATTTTGAATGAATGTATCAGTGGCAGCTTTTGTGTGTGTGTGTTTCAGCGGTGGGGCTCGCTGGGTGCTGGCGCGGTTCGCTCGTGTGCTCGTGCGGCACACAAGCGTGCGACGCGCGAGGTGCTAGTGGTGGGGAGACTGGCGGCGGCGAGGGCTGCGCCCGCGCATCGCTGGTCACCTGCCGCGTCGGCCGCACCCGCGCGATGTGACCACTGCCAGGACCTGCTGTGGGGGCCACTAAAGGTACGAACAGCAGTATTCTACAGGCCGGACACTTCAAACAAATATCGTGATATCGGTTCGTATTCCCATACATCGAATTGATGACGTTTGTGTACACGCGCATGTGTGAGTGTGTACGACCCATGAGCTCGTACACACTCACATTTTCTTGTATAAATGTGTTTATTCAAGTATGTAATTATAATTTATTTATCACTATTTTCTGTTACACCTCCACCCAAAATATTGTGTCTTATTTCCTCTACCCAAAGGTGGTGGAGATCGCTATTAGCGATAAGACCGCCTATTGTGCATTTATTTTTAATTTGTTATCCCATTTTTATTATGTATTTGGTGTACAATAAAGATATATTGTGCGTACGTCACAGACGGGCGTGCGTTGTGTAGACTGCGGCGCGGCTTGCCACGAGCGCTGCGCGGACGCATTCTCTCTCCCCTGCACCAAGTACAAGGCGCCCGCGCCGACGGATCGCGAGCGGGACCAGTTCGCGCCTGTCTCAAACAGTAAGTTTTCTCACCAGCGACAAACACCAGTGCTTAATATTCTGTAAATGTTACAGCTATTGACCTTTCTAATAATAAATAATTATTCACAGACTCTGGCACGCTGCAGGCGTCGTCTCAGCAATACTACGAGCAGTTCTCTTCCAACGTGGCGGAGAACCGCACCCACGAGGGACACCTCTACAAGCGGGGCGCGCTGCTTAAGGGCTGGAAGCAGAGGTATGCCATGGCATGAGTGATGCGTAATGTTTGAGTTGGTCGGGTAATGTGTGCTGCAACAGTGCGCGGTCGAGTAATATGACGCGTCATGCACATACAGTACGGGGCCGTAAATATTGCACATCGTCCTTTGGAAATAGATAATCGATTTCTATCGATAACTTCCTCTCGGCGCATAATGTCACGTTCGCAAAATGTCTCTGTATAACCGCATACTAGTGGTGTCTTTATCGAATTCAAAGGTCTCGATGAGAACTTCAATTTTGATGACAGCTGTCAAACTATAAACAACCATATCTCGGAAACTACTGACCGCAGACTGGTGGTGTCTTTAACAAAGTCAAAGGTCTCGATGAGAACTTCATTTTTGATGACAGCTGTCATACTATAAACAACCATATCTCGGAAACTACTGACCGCAGACTGGTGGTGTCTTTAACAAAGTCAAAGGTCTCGATGAGAACTTCATTTTTGATGACAGCTGTCAAACTATAAAACAACCATATCTTGGAAACTATTGACCGCAGACTAGTGGTGTCTTTGGCAAAGTCAAAGGTCTTGATGAGAACTTCATTTTTGATGACAGCTGTCAAACTATAAAACAACCATATCTTGGAAACTATTGACCGCAGACTAGTGGTGTCTTTAGCAAAGTCAAAGGTCTCGCTGAGAACTTCATTTCGGATGACAGCTGTCAAACTATAAACAACCATATCTCGGAAACTACTGACCGCAGACTAGTGGTGTCTAGCAAAGTCAAAGGTCTGAGAAATTAATTTTTGACGACAGCTGTCAAACTAAAAACGACCATATCTCGGAAACTATTGACCGCTGACTAGTGGTGTCTTTGGCAAAGTCAAAGGTCTCTATGAGAACTTCTACCTACACTAGACCTAATGTAGATGAGGACTGGTAAGCACTCTACTAGGCGAACGTGACATTTTGCGAACGTGACATTTTGCGTTTATTGCATTATTCTGCTGCGTGAGTTATAGAGATATATGTTGTAATTTTGACTAGAATGTGGAGGATAGATATAAAGATATTTGTGAACGTTTCAGATGGTTCGTGTTGGACTCCATCAAGCATCAGCTGCGGTACTACGACGCTATGGAAGACTCGCACTGTAAAGGGTTCATAGGTGAGACGGGAATAAAAAAAATTCGGCTGTAGCCCACCTCGATGATGACGTCATGATGATAACACTGATATGTTACGGTGTTCCACAGATCTGGCTGAAGTGATAACGGTGACGCAGGCGCCGCCTGCCCCCGGACCCCCCAAGAAATGTGACGACAGATCTTTCTTCGATGTAAGTGTGACTCACACATAGAGATGCTTTCATATATTTTTAGAAGTGTCAATAATTATTTCTGAACGAATCTTTGATAAAGCAAAAAGCAAAGTAGTGAGAGCTGTTATTTAATAAATAACGCGTTCAAAAAGAATTAAAACCGACTTCAACTGCCATAAAAGTCTACAGCATTCGTCACCTAAAATTTTCACACTTGGAGGTAGAATCTGGGTATATATTTGGTTTTTGTTGATTTTCTCAAATAGTGCTACATCCATTTCGATAAAATGTATATGGGACCACCTCTAAAGTGTGCTCTGCCAAACAAAAACAGAATTATCTCAATCGGTTCACAATTGTCGGAGTTATCGCGTAACATACATACCAAAAAAACATACAGTCGACTTGAGGACCTCCTCCTTTTTTGGAGTCGGTTGAAAATTAACGTTAAATTGACTAAGAAAAAGAAATATTTTCGATACGTAATTTTTTACGGATTATTATAATTTTTACAGTAATTTTAAATATGCGGATATTTACAATGCGCATTATGAAATAACAGCTTTACATTTTGTTCTGATTCTGAGTCAATTTTTATTATAAGTCATTTACATTAAATAAAAACTATCTTTGCAAATATTTATATGTATATAGAAACTAGCGTCCCGCCCCGGCTTCGCACGGGTGGACATTTATTTTGGCATAAACGTAGAGTAAATGTGATCTTTCTAGATCATTACAGAAATTATCAAAACTTTTCAGAAGTTCTCATGTGAAGTTCACATGGGTAAGACAAGGACAGATATATATTTTTCACATTTTTGCCACCCACAACCACCCACTTTCACCCATCGCGACCAAACTCCCTTACTTTCAGCAGGACACCAAGGGGTATTCACTACCCCAACGGGAAGTTGATCGGAGTTGGTGGTAATAGAGAAAACCCTGTCTTAACGTACTAACATTAGCTTTTTATTTATATATAAGATTATTTTTAATGAAATCTCGCCCATGTGTCATACATCTACTACAAATATCATCAATGGCTATTTATATGTGTGTACCATCCTCGACCTAAGTGACTGCGGCGAGATTGTAGCCATACGCAAGCACGTTTACTATAATAAATGATAATTTAACAATGACAGTTGCGCACGAGCCGTCGGACGTACAACTTCTGCGCGAGCGACGCCAACGCTGCGCAGGAGTGGATCGAGAAGCTCCAGGCGTGTCTGCAGTGAGGCGACACTACTCACCAACAGGTATGCACATTTTGTAGGTACCCACGTCTGTATAACTGTATAACAAGCTATACATTTGTTATATATGCTGATCTCGCATTGTATTATGCATAAGGTTTCTCAACACTGAAAGATCAATATCGTACAGTACTACACCACTCGATTTAAATTCTTCTCAGCATCTCGTATAGGTTGTAAGGTCTATGTCTGACCTCACACACCCTAGTGTCAGAGTTGTTGATCCGCCATAGTCCTCTGACATGTCATGTAGCTACTACCTGTCGTAGATAGTAACCGGTAACAACGGATTAACGTGACTAACGAAACACGGAGTCATCTTACTGTTCAGTTAATCAGGTGATCCAGCCTGTAATGTCTTAAACAAACTGAGAAACGTCTTACAAAGTGATGTTTAGACAATGTCCTCACCGGTAATCGACCCCGGGACCTGTGCGTGTGTTGCCCGTCTGAATCTAACGCTCAGATAACTGCGCCACGGGGGACGTTTGATTTAAATTTATTTAACATTCGCTCTTATCTAAATTTCTCCATAATAATACAATAATTTCAAAAACCAAGCCGCACTTTTTGTAGTCATGTTTGGTTTACAGTTTATCGATACATTATGGATTCATGTTTAGATTATGCGTAGTTATTATAAATTGAACCCTAAAGTGGTCACTTTTAACTGTTTTATTGATAGTAACTGAACACAATCGATATATCAATTCAAGGTGTATGAATAAACCGTAAAGCAGCAATAACTACAAAAAGTCCGGCTCGGTTTTTGAAATTATTGTATAATTGCGGAGAAATGTAGAAAAGAGCGAATGAGGGCGCCTCTGTCGCTCTATTGTTTGATTATGATTGTTTCTCCAAAACATTCATTGAATAATTTGAATTGGTGATAGCATTAAGATATTGGTGGTACGAAACAGTGCCCTCTTCAATCTTAAAGTAGTTTAAAAGTAGTACTTTTAAAGGAAGTCATGCAATGAAAGGGAATTAAAACAGTGAGTTATACAGTGAACGCATTTTCTGTTTCCCAGCATAGCAGCGTTGCTGAGTGCCATCCAAGTGTAGACAGGCCGTCATCGCTAGTGTTTAAGTCATCAGAGTTTACGAGGAGCAGGTGCCGCGATCGTAATAGTATTCAATTTATATATGATATGTGTTGGTCGAAACAAAATTGACGTTATCACAAAACAATACAGCTCATTCTAAAAAAAGTAACATCGGCAATATCCGGGAGTCATCGGAGAAGTTCGTGCAGGAGACGAGTGATATTTTAAACGATGTCCATTGCTGGTGACTCATAGATAGTGTAATCACCTGGCAGTCAAAAGAAGTAACTTAAATCGTATAATGTGGTAACTACGTCACAACTCGACATTAGTGAGCTATCATAGTGCAGTTCTATCATGCAAAGAATATAAATGCGATAATGAGTTTGTTTGTACTTTCTTTACATCGTAACTGAGAGTATGACTAGATTTTTGTTATTGTGCTAATGGGTCGGTTATGTAGTCCGCGCGAACGAAGTCGCGAGCAAAACACGAGTGCATATGCAATGGTTTGCCCACAAGAATGTCAATGACAATATTTGCCGATGTCACTTCTTTACTGTAATACAAAGTTTGCGTGTGTGATAGTGAAAGATTGTAATTCGAGTGCGACTTCAGTAGGCGAAACCCTGCAATAGAAGGCAATGCGAGCTTAGCAAGCCTTCGTGGATTTTATACCACGGTCGGTATCTCGCGCCTGAGCATGTTTCACAATAGAAAATCTCATCAATAAATGAGTTATTTTTATTATTTGAGAAATGAAAAATCTTATAAGATTCAGGTACTTTTGGGAGTATGAATTCTGAGGCAACTCTTGTTATGATAGTATAATTGCTCATTGTCGTTTTACAACAGTTGTAGTGTTTAAATAATTGAATGAATATTATAATTAATATTGGAATGGGCACAGTCCTTCGCGCGGTGATCCTGTATCGTGGACTCTGGTTCAACAAATAAATAAAATATTGTTACGTTGATAAATTGTAAATATTTTTATTGTGATTATTGTTGTGTAAAGACTTTTGTTCCTTTATTAGTATTCCTTACTATTCCTTACTTTAGAGAATTTTTCCTCACTTGACCTGAGTAGTAATCAAATATGGAATATCGATCAAGCTTTTCGATAACATCTCATTTCTCTTAGTCTTAAGGATGAGAATCCTTACAATTAAATTCTAAACTGACAAATCTCGATAATCTGTGAGCGGAAATTCCGTGGAGACGTTTTAGTGGAAATTAATGCGTTTGTTTTTAAACTAAAGTCGACGCAATAATATCACGGACTTTGACAGTACATCGGACACAAACGCTGTCACAGTTCACACAGTGTGGCTAGTAGCGATATACAATGTTATTAACGAAGCCTACATTAAATGTAATATTGGGTACATGGGTACATCACTATTTAAAATATACCAATTTTGAACGCAATTTTTTACACACGCTTATGTCAAACTAGTCCGTGAAATTCTAGCGTCGACTTTAGTATCGATTCGTTGTAACTAAATTGAGTGACTCTTTCAGAATGTCGTGATTTGTAATCGAGTGATGTTTGATTACTGCTTAGTTCAAATATTAAAAATTCAAATATAATTTTCTATACCACGTTTACGTTACAGGACTGGTGTAATATCGAGAAGTAACTTCTTCTATCAAGAAATATGTTGTTCTTTTTTGTTCAAATAACTTGACATAAGAACACCGTAAGTGTTATGGTATTCTGGGTTGGTAACAATGTTATTTAAAAACAAAGTTTTGTATTTGGTTCGTTCGTTCATGAATTAGTTGAGAATTGAGACACTAAAAGCAATTTTTTTATATAGATTTATCATTAAAAAATGTCTGATCACCTCAAGACATTTATAGGGTTTAAACTCTAAAAATTTTAACAAAAATTTAAAAGCAAAATCTTACGGATGTTACACTAGTTCTGTGAACACTGTATATTTCAAGTTAATATGTTGTAAGGTTCTATTATGTAATATTCCATTACACACATTACGTTAATATATATCTAGTGATAATTAATCAATAGTTATTATTGTGTTAACCGATGTGCTTTCATTTTGTATGCAATTTACAGAAGAAATTGATATTGCATTTAATAAGAAACGATTTTTTTCTTCGTGAAATAGAACGTATTTCATTTAGTATTAATAAATATATGTTTAATATAGTTTATTAACAACTTATCCTTTGTTGTCACGTTTATGTCTTGCATAGTCCTCAAAAAAGTAATTTAAGCTGAAACTATTCTAAAAATATATATATAAACCTAAATTATTAAGTAAAATCTCAAATCTATAAGAAATTTACGATATTACTTGAAAAATGTGTGACCTATTTAATATATGTATAGTATTAAATCATATTTTTAATGGTAACACTAATATTAACACCGAACGAAACATATTGTTCGAATTGTTATACAGAATGGAAACACACACAAAAATATGACACAATTTTTATATGTTCACAAAATCAAAGATATTATTTATAGTGTTAGAATCTCCTAGTTTAATGTTATACTCAACATTTTGTACGTTACTGTAAATAATTTTATGTTACATATCAATGTGTTAGAGCGAGACGGCGGCGCAGGGGGGTCGAGATTGTATTTATAAATGGCGACAGTGGATTTACTGAAAAACTATGGACTGTGAGTCCATGTCCAATTCATATTGGTACTAAAGTTTGTAATTGTGTATTTTACTAACGGACTTCGTAATGCTTCCATACTAAATTTCTGTTGCCGTAATCTTGCAAAATAGAATAGCTGCCTTTGATAAGTAATTACCTAAAAATAGGAGATGAAATTTATTATAGTGTCGCGAAATTAATATCATTAAGGTACAACTTTTTTGACAGCTACAATAACCGTTACGCAGTTAATGGTCCCTAGCGCGTTTAAAATCGCTTTTAACAAGATTTTTTTAAATTGTATGTTAATGACATTACAAGATGTCCTATTGATTTGAACAGTAATTTAGTATGAAACTTACTGCGAGCGGTATCCCGTTAAAGATATTATTTTTACATCTGTTATACACATCGTTATCATTAGGAGATATTGCTGTCAAGCGGTGTTCTATTTTTAAATATATTAAAAAATACTGGATTTAACTTAAACTGAAATAAATTTACATGGGCTATTTATTTTTTTGGAAATAGAAAAATATGTGTTTTTTTGCCAATTGTTTATACCTAAAAAGCCATTTAATTAAAAATCTCGACCCAACTGCACCTATATCGGTGCGACGCTAACCTACCTTATCATTTAGGTTGATTCTAGTGTATTACGTCAAAACTAAATGCAATAGATCCGAATATCTGTCTATCCTCATTTTGAATAAGAGCAAAAGAGATAGCATGATCTTTAGACCGTTAAGTTTTGAAAGAATACACATTTATAATGATTTTGTATATATAATTACTCATCGGTGACTGCATTTACAGCGTCGTGCCGAGACAGTGGGCTATGGATGTTGCTTAGATGTTACTTATTATATAGCTGAATGCGGTCGGGGTGATTAACTTGAAGAAATTGAAATGTTTTCAGACGATTTCAGTCAGTGTTAATGTAGCTATCATGTCGTTGTCTTATTTTATACAATTTGTGCTACCGTAATAAACATGATTCAAAATAATCAAATATCCAATACGCTAAAATTACAAAATTGAGGCTGCCTAAATTACGTACACAGCTTAGAGGGAATTCTCTCATCATGCTTCCGTACATTTCTTTTGACATAATCTTTTAAAAATAGAACAGCTGGCTCTAATATGTTACGTTTGAATTAACTAAAAATAAGAGATGAAATTAGTGTCGCGAAATGAATAATTAATTTACAACATTATTTTAAACAATAATCAAAAATGAAAATTGTTATTCACTATGACATCACAATCCAATGTTTTTAGATGGTTGCTGCATAAAGCGAGCTATCCTGCTTTAAAATGTTGTTTATTTTCGGAAGACCAACAGAAAAAGAAATTTAGTATGAAACTTTTATCGGCGAATTCACCTTATTGTTACACCAAATCTAATTCTCTAATTCATTGATTCAAACAGAGGACCGAGCTAGATCGCTTTGACCGAATGCCTGAAAGAGTAGACGTTAGTTTTACGTTTCTTCAAGTAAATCAACTGTCATTGTTACTGCTAGATGTTTAACAGATTGACACGTGCCTCGCTCGTGTCGCGCTTTAGAGATTATTACGTGCCAAATATGCACTCGGACACTGCTCACCAATCTCAACTACTATAAAATACAAGTCAGGGTTATTGCTTTGGACCGTTGAAGCAATATTGTTTTTTTTTTGCAAGTGAGGCTTTCTGGTGTCTGTTGTGGCTGTTTGATGAAATACTTACGTGTTGGAAATTACTTCTTGCATGTGTCTTTCAAAATTAATCAAAAACAAACATGGCTGCCTCCGTGTCAAAAGTGGTGTAGTAATTTGTTAATTTCTTGATGTGATTTTGTTTTGTGTAAGGATAAAAGATCCACTAACAAAACAAGTTTTAATTTTTTGTTATTATAGAATCGTTTTCGAAGTTTTTCAAACGGTACCTCTAGTGTGAGTTTTTAAGATTTGTTTTATAGATTTGTATGAAGAATCAGTTTCGTAAACGTGCCGCTAGAGGCGCTTACAATTCTTCATACAAATCTGACGTAACGCAAACGCTGTAGTATCGGTTAAAAACTAACACTAGGTGTGCTGTAATATATTCTCAATTACCAGTTCAAT
Source organism: Carcina quercana (assembly GCA_910589575.2). Lineage (NCBI taxonomy): Eukaryota > Metazoa > Arthropoda > Insecta > Lepidoptera > Depressariidae > Carcina > Carcina quercana. The sequence continues at coordinate 2,909,221 of OU342446.1, read as the reverse complement.
TGATTGTAATATTAATAATAAACTGGAATGTCATCAAACAGCCTTCAAAAATAGTCATTATCTTCACGTAAACGGCATACATAAAACTTTTTGCTGTTATAAAGACAATATGTTTACACTCAACATTGATTATATTTGTGCAGTTTGAGCGTGTTTCGTTGCTCTGCAGATATTGTAATAATAACAGTGCATTGCGTACCTACACACAAATAAAGAGATTTAAATTTAAAACTGTCATTTATTTAACGCTCATCCTACTGAGACTAAAAATATCAAATTTGTAATTCCACAGTCCGGAAACTTTCCAGAATCCTACTTATATACTTCTAATCAGAAAAATCGAAACACCTTAAAAGTTTATGTTTTGTTAGGATATGGATTCCGTATATCCAATGAATAAAACGAACCCTTAAAACCGGCCAAGTGTAAGTAGTTGAACTCGCGCAGCAAGGGTTGCTATAATTCAGTCTATGAATCATACAGCTGGGCTGTTTAGGGTCTGTGTCATTCCTTTATCATGAAGTTCTATCCAATCAAATCATTATCAACATTATATCAAAGCACAGAAAAATGCAGAGTAAAAGCTGTGTGTAAGTCTAGTTTTTTTAAAGAATTTTCAAATCACGTTGTCGACATCCTCCATTGGCAAAAGGGATATCTCTATTCATTCAGGGCGTTGTGACCAAATAGAACTTTTTGACAATGTGACGAATCAAAACAAAATCGTATTATGACGAATTAGAACAAATCATCGATGGTATGACCAATTGTGCACTAAATGAAAGTGGAGGCTTGTCAATGGCTGTTAGTCATTAATTTTACACTATGTTCCGATTTAATAGCTGTAAGCCACCCTAATAAAATAAAATAAAATCCAGGATGTGTGGGTCGTCAGCTTCCTCATAGAGCTAGGGGAATTCTACGCATGCCAAATTTTAAGGCAATTTAGGAGCAATCAAACTTTAGCATTCATAATTTAGCAGCAATCATGACTCAGTTACAGCGAGTTGTTTTTAGTGTGTCAGCTGGAGACATGGGTCTCCAGCTGACACATGCCAGGAAGGCAAACCAGTGAGGTTAGGGCTTTAGACTATAGTCAGGCATTTAAAGGACAATTACAGCAATGAGAGCCAAAAAAATTGACGATCACATTGATAAACTGTTGGATCTACGAACGAAATACCGTGTGTAAGCTGGCGACCCGTGTCACCAGCTTACACATCTGTATCTTCGTAATTATTCAAGCTACGATTATGTATTGTACCTCATATTTTAGGGCAAAATTTCAGCGCCAGGTGCCAAAATTTTCGAATCTCTAGTGCTAAAACTGTTTGAGCTACGAGCCAAAATGTGTGTGTAAGCTGGTGACACGGGTCGCCAGCTGACACATGTTTTATCTCTGAAACTACATAAGTGAGAACTTCGTTTTAAAGATCAAATAAGACCATACAATAGGAGCGTTCAAGAGTCAAAATTTCAAATCACCAGGCTGTCTAGATTCAAAGTTATAAGCCAAAAACTATTTTCCCGCCAAAAAATTCAAAATAATCGCACGGGCGCCGCTGAGCGGGCCGTTGCCGTTCCGTGCGCTACGCTATTACAATAGAGTTTCAACTTAGCCGTGATTGTTTTAAAATTCATTTTAACCTGCACTTTCGTATAGATTCAATTGGTATATTGAGCGTGTTAGACCAGGAGTCGACTGAAATAAGCAATGGTATACTACCGATTAACTTCATAGAGAGATTACGAATGACTTTTACCAAATTTGAGGTCTAGTGAGAATCTAACCCTTCACCGTTGGTGCATAATTCAAATCTACTAATTTGACTAATATGGAATCCAGATTTAGTTTAGAAATATTAAAAATACCGAGTAATTTTAAAATTGTTGGTCTTCAGTAAGTCATAACTCGTAAACGGTGCGTCCTAGGCCAAAAATAACCAAATTTTCGAGCCCCCCTTGACGAACACCCCCCGTCGCTTAAATTTTTCTGTCGAATGAACCCATAATCATCATCATCAAATATCATCACTAGAAAGTGAATGGGTTCAATAGCAGTACAATGGTAATTTTAAAATTGTTGGTCTTCAGTAAGTCATAACTCGTAAACGGTGCGTCCTAGGCCAAAAATAACCAAATTTTCGAGCACCCCTTGACGAACACCCCCCGTCGCTTAAATTTTTCTGTCGAATGAACCCATAATCATCATCATCAAATATCATCACTAGAAAGTGAATGGGTTCAATTCCAGTACGATGGTAATTTTAAAATTGTTGGTCTTCAGTAAGTCATAACTCGTAAACGGTGCGTCCTAGGCCAAAAATAACCAAATTTTCGAGCCCCCCTTGACGAACACCCCCCGTCGCTTAAATTTTTCTGTCGAATGAACCCATAATCATCATCATCAAATATCATCACTAGAAAGTGAATGGGTTCAATTCCAGTACGATGGTAATTTTAAAATTGTTGGTCTTCAGTAAGTCATAACTCGTAAACGGTGCGTCCTAGGCCAAAAATAACCAAATTTTCGAGCCCCCCATGACGAACACCCCCCGTCGCTTAAATTTTTCTGTCGAATGAACCCATAATCATCATCATCAAATATCATCACTAGAAAGTGAATGGGTTCAATAGCAGTACGATGGTAATTTTAAAATTGTTGGTCTTCAGTAAGTCATAACTCGTAAACGGTGCGTCCTAGGCCAAAAATAACCAAATTTTCGAGCCCCCCTTGACGAACACCCCCCGTCGCTTAAATTTTTCTTTCGAATGAACCCATAATCATCATTATCAAATATCATCACTAGAAAGTGAATGGGTTCAATAGCAGTACGATGGTAATTTTAAAATTGTTGGTCTTCAGTAAGTCATAACTCGTAAACGGTGCGTCCTAGGCCAAAAATAACCAAATTTTCGAGCCCCCTTTGACGAATACCCCCCGTCGCCTTAATTTTTCTGTCGAATGAACCCATAATCATCATCATCAAATATCATCACTAGAAAGTGAATGGGTTCAATAGCAGTACGATGGTAATTTTAAAATTGTTGGTCTTCAGTAAGTCATAACTCGTAAACGGTGCGTCCTAGGCCAAAAATAACCAAATTTTCAAGCCCCCCTTGACGAACACCCCCCGTCTCTTAAATTTTTCAGTAGAATGAACCCATAATCATCATCATCAAATATCATCACTAGAAAGTGAATGGGTTCAATAGCAGTACAATGGTAATTTTAAAATTGTTGGTCTTCAGTAAGTCATATCTCTTAAACGGTGCGCCCTAGGCCAAAAATAACCAAATTTTCAACCCCCCGTCGCTTAAATTTTACTGGCGAATGAACTCATAACCATCATCATGGAAAGTGAATGGGGTCAATAGATCATGGCAATCATAGGGACTTGCATGTCATATTTACGGCCAAGCAGGTCAGAGAGGTCGTGAAAGGGATTACCAGAGTCAAGTTACCTGGGCACGATAAAGCAGCAGTAAAACGTTGGATTGATGTGTGGGTCGCCAGCTTCCTCATAGAGCTAGGGGAATTCTACGCATACCAAATTTTAATGCAATTTAGGAGCAATCAAACTTTAGCATTCATAATTTAGCAGCAACCATAACTCAGTTACAGCGAGTTGTTTTTAGTGTGTCAGCTGGAGACATGGACACATGCCAGGAAGGCAAACTAGTCAGGTTAGGGCTTTAGACTACAGTCAGGCATTTAAAGGACAATTACAGCAATGAGAGCCAAAAACGCGACCCGTGTCACCAGCTTACACATCTGTATCTTCGTAATTATTCAAGCTACAATTGTGTATTGTACCTCATATTTTAGGGCAAAATTTCAGCGCCAGGCGCCAAAATTTTCGAATCTCTAGTGCTAAAACTGTTTGAGCTACGAGCCGATATGTGTGTGTAAGCTGGTGACACGGGTCGCCAGCTGACACATGTTGTATCTCTGAAACTACATAAGTGAGAACTTCGTTTTAAAGATCAAATAAGACCATACAATAGGAGCGTTCACGAGTCAAAATTTCAAATCTCCTGGCTGTCTAGATTCAAAGTTATAAGCAAAAAACTATTTTCCCGCCAAAAAATTCAAAATAATCGCACGGGCGCCGCTGAGCGGGCCGTTGCCGTTCCGTGCGCTACGCTATTACAATAGAGTTTCAACTTAGCCGTCATTGTTTTAAAATTGTTGGAGACCCATGTCTCCAGCTGACACACTAAAAACAACAACTCGCTGTAACTGAGTTATGATTGCTGCTAAATTATGAATGCTAAAGTTTCATTGCTCCTAAATTGCATTAAAATTTGGCATGCGTAGAATTCCTCTATGAGGAAGCTGGCGACCCACATATAAATCCAGGGTGTCTTTTGCGACTAAGGGCAAAACTCAGATCAGCAACAACTGTGGTCCGCACTCCGCCGGCCGTCGTGCAGTGTATTTAGTGTACAACAGCTAGTTGCTTTGGACAAACCATCACAAACATCTTCTCAAATAAAACACACCAAGATCATATGTAACAATTTTATTTTTACCAATATTAATAATATATTAACATATGTGGTCCAAACCACAATCTCTCTGACAATAATATAATACAAAGGATTTTCACGACGCATCAAAACCCATAACAATAAAAACAAGAGTTCACTATAGAATACAACTACAACCGGCTGAGTCGGTATTGATGAAACTCAGCAAGACATACCTACAGCACGAGGTGTCCAAGGGAAAGTAACCATTTCATAATATATTAAATAATTGATTCATCAGTTAATAAGACGAGGCAGGCGTTATTGCTAGCTTGTGTAGCACCACTTCTAGTACAAAATGAAGACACAAAATTCGTGTTACAGTGATCTGGGCTGTGTTTCATAAAAATTCAATTCGTAATAAACTGACAAAATGTCAGCCATTTTCTACTTTTCGGCCAATCAACGGGCACTACGAGCGCAAATGACATGATATTTGTCAGTTTATTACGAATCGTATATTTACGAAACACGGCCCTGCAATATAGCAACCAAGGCGTGGATGACGAAAATAAACATGAAAAATATTTGTTTTTTTAATCGTCACTCATTCCTTAGTAGACTTATGTACATTTAATAATTTGAAATATGCCAATAGAGTCACAGTATAATTTTAAGTGAGGCTGAAAAATCCAACTGTTATCACAATACAAAACAGCTTCGGCTACAAATAGCAGTTACAAAATAACGACTCCAATAGCAGTTCCCGGGTCACGCGTCTCACCCCGTCACTACAAGTAATTCCACCCATTCCGCCAACATTACCCAATTATATACACAATGGGAAATTATAAATATCCTAAACGCACGACGTGTATATATATAATAATCGTAGGTATATATGTACAGTACACATTACAATCGCGTGCGCACCACCACGATCGATAAACATAATATGTATATCACGTAACTATGATGTTCATATTACAACTATGCAAAAAGAAATAAAGATTTTAAAAACTAATCATTTTTATAATGCACATTGGAATGGATTTAAAAATGAAATAATTTTCAGTTACAGGACAGTTCTAGTTCACATTATGAAAACTCCCAACATGGCTACCCTTATCCCCTTCCATTTTTAAATCACGCCACGAATATAGTTAATACATTACTTCCAATAAATATCAGATAAATATGATTAGTTAATAGTTTGAAATCTTATTATTAACTATTAAATTATACATTGTCAGGCATAAAATCTTTTTGTTTCTGTTAAAAACTTTTGTCATTTTTCGTGACCAAAGTGAGACCGACAAGTTAGTGAAGACAGTTATCACGTAAAGCCTAATTTTCGTAAATTCTCTTACATAGTTGTAATATAAACATATATTGAATCCCATTGCCGATTATATAGTTTGGTATGGCCCTTTTATAACATTCAGAGTATACTAAAAATAATTCATTAGAATTTTCTTACGTTTGAAGTTTTTTTAGTATACCTTGGAAACAATAAAAAATATATTGGCCTCAACTTTTTGGCTTCGCTAGGTCTCTTTCCAGCGGCAACAAAGCGGTTTAAACAAGGATACATATTGCATTAATTCGTTAAGAACGATTATCTGCGTCAGCACTACGAACTTTTAATGCAAAACGCATCCGTAATCACTTCGCAAAGTGTAACCATTTTGCGAAGTGTAACCATTTTGCAAAGCGTAACCATTTTGTAAAGTACATACACTAATGTAAAGAACAACGGTGTCCGCGACGATTACAGCTAATTTTTTTAACAATAAATCCACAACGTAAAATGCCACTAAAAGTTACAAATTAATATTTTTGGTTTCGACGTTGTACAAACATTTTTAATCCAAAAATATCTGCGAACTGCAAACTTTACTCGCTTAGTCCGTACATTCGTTCGACTCTATAGATATCCTCGAAACGTACATTCTACAAACAGTAATAGCGACATAATTGTATATTATAGAAACGTACAAAATTTGGGTCCTATTCGTGAGTAGTGAAAGAAATTCCGCGATTTCATTTCATTTCGATGCTTACAGTTTGTTTAATAAATGGACAAGAAATATGCTAGTTAGTTGTTTAAATTTTAGTCAGTTACTCAGAAATGACAAAATTAATTAAAAAAACATACACATCAAATTCAAGGCAAAAAAAACAATAGTGAGTTTAACTCGGGAAAGGTACGGATCTCGGATTGTTAGGGTGGTTCTTGAATAATATATTCTATCATAAATCAATTAACCTAAAAATTTAAACTGACCTTATACCAACAATCGACAAAATTCATGATCATCGCTTTAGTTCGCCGATGAATTTCGCTTGCCAATATTTTTGAATTTAAGATTCAACTTCTTAGATTGCAAAGCATCGTGATGAAGGAAAAACATTACCCTCCTTCTAACACAGTTGGGTAAAAACCACGGAAAGTCCTACTTGGCGATCTGAGAGTGGCTTTGTCCAAGCGGTGGACTTATACAGTTGATAGCGAAAGGAATTTTTTGTATGGCAAATTAAATTTGAATTTCTTGTCCATTTATCGTAATATTTTATACCGGACGATAAGATGTCGCAACTTTGTAAATACTTAGCTAGATAACTATGTACTTAACACATCACCTTCTGTTACTATTTTAATGACTACCACGACGCGACGTTACGCGACGTACCAAGTATGTTTTTATGTAGGAAACAGTCGCGTATATTATTTTAATACTAAAATTCATAATGACACGCTTCTAGGGTACATTGGACAGAGTAAATGAAATGGCAGAGGAAATATTTCGTGCATAAATGAAGCCGATTCTTCTCAGGTTTGCAGTTGGATTTCAATTCACCTGATGGTAAGTGAAGATAAGGCAGTTTGATGGTAAGCGTGCGCACCTAGAAGCTTGAAACTAATCAGGCGCTGACTCTGCTACCTTTCATACCGGAACACAACAGTGCTATTAACACTGCTGCTTGGCGGCAGACTTAGGTAGCCAGGCAGACAAAAAAAAATGTCCTACCACCAACCAAACCGAGTACCGATAGGGAATCGAACCCGGGACTTCTGAATTGTGCGTCCAACAATCAATTGTTTTCTCTCTCACGCCTTAGTCCCACACATTGTGGGTAGGCAGAGATTATCGTCCGCCATTTTTATTTTAACATACGAAAAATAAACAAAAACCAAATTTAAAAATGATGTTATATAACGATGTTTTCACATCGCATTCCGCTCTTCCATTTCATCGACTCTATCCCAAACATACCTAAGATGAAATCCCACAGCAAAAAGCAACTTCTAAACAAATGTCAAACCGTAAGGGTCCATCTCCACAAATGGAGAAAGAAAAAGGCCATGAGGTACAGCAACATACACGAATGAACGAATGTATATGTAAATAAATCAAAGTACACTAGAAATCGGGTTAATGTGATCCATTGGAGTACACTTTGATTACTTTAAAAATCAGTTAAACAATCGACTGTTACGAAAAGAAGTTAAATCGGCAGTTCGTCGTTAACGGATATTCGCTTCGAATGCTTCCAAACAAAATTGCCATAGGCTTCTAAAATAGGCAGGCTTTCATAAGTAACTACCTAAAAATAGTAGATCGGATTACAGTATTACGTAATAAATATCATTAATACACAACTTTATTGTCAGCTACAATAGCCGTTACGCAGCTAATGGTCCTTAGATGACGCTTTGAACAATAATCAAAAATTGTGATTCACTGTGAAGTTGTATGTTAATGATACTCATTTCGTGAAATTATAATCTGATGTCCTACTTTTATATAGTTACTGCACAAAGACAGCTATTCTATTTTGAAAGATTATGGTGAAATAAATTTAGTATGAAACTTTTGCTTACGCTGACAATGTCGGGTTGAGATGCAGTCATCGCATTACACGATTTAAGTTACTCCTTTTGATATTACAGTGATATTACAGCATCTATGAGGAAGCAGCAATGGACATCGTTTAAAATATCACTCGTCTCCTACAAGAACTGGATCTCTATTTTTGATTCCCTCTACGCGTCTTGACCACTGTTTTTTTTTGGCGTGAAACGGATGAAATTAAACATTTTAAGTTATTGGCAACACCTGAGGTCATTCAAAAATAACGTCAAACTTGTTTTGAAGCGACTTGTGACTTACGTCGTACGTGACACGAGCGAATAATAAAAAAGATCCTATTACACGTTGCCGCTTTGGACACCAGATTTTGGCAGAATTACCATGAAGTTGGTAGTTGCCATCAATATCAAGAATTGGATTGAATAAAAAAAGAGCTCCTGTTCCGATGCCACCCGAACATGGCCGATGTTACTTCTTCCCGTGCGTGTAAACTTTATGATATTGCTCGATGTCTATTTAAATCATATAAATTTAAACGCTAAAGTGTTCTATACACGATGGAATTGGTTACGATATTGATCAGTACACGATTTTACAATTTTAATCGATAAAATAAAGACCGACTTAAGGGAGGGGCTATACTTGCACTTTGTTTAAATAATTTCGATTTATTGTAGATGTATAAAAACTTTAAAATCATTCATAGATGAAAATTCGCATTTTGCTACACGGAGAAAAAATAAAAATGTATCACTTGGCAATTTCTGGAATCATAACATCAAAACAATACAGAACACAAGTTTTAGGCACTCATTAATATATTCATGTGTTTGCATCCAAATTTAAAATATTCCTACAGAATATACCTAAATCACACTTTGTTAAAAATAGTGGTGTTCGATTTAAAGTTGACTGTGGCATGCTTTATTTAAAAAAAATAAAAAATAGAACGAGTAACTCGTGTTGAAGTCGGTCCTAAAATATCTCTCAACCGATTTTGTCCATTCTAATTTTTCACTATTCTGAATTGCTAAAGTAAACAGCTTACAACTATACAAAACAACTCAAAGTTCTCACTGACTTGTATACACCCTATATATTATTTACTAAGTTACAAAACTCTCACGAAATTTTTCTAAACGCTATTTGGATCTCTGTTCGAAATTCCAAACGGCAAATTTCGTACAAAATCATGAATCCGATAATGTCCTTTCATATTATATAGTACAAGTTAAGCCCCCTCCCCTAGCGGTCGGTTGTCGTCAACTGGGACGCACTCAGGTCGCTAGTGGCCCACCGGCTCCACGTAGTTTGCCGGGTACAGCCCCACGCGACCGTCTTTCCGGCCCTTGCACCAGCCCTGCTCATCCTCATCTTCTAGTTTCTCGAATAGGTCTCCTGGAAAACCAAACCATTTCTTACAAACTAAATCATCGTTGGCAGTAGCGGTTCTAAAAATTGTTTGTTACAGACAGCTGGTACTAACAAGGGTTTACCCGTGACTTCGTTACGTCATCATCATCGGCTGGGAAACGTCCACTGCTGGACACAGGCCTCGTCCATGCCACATTGACTCCCCGCGACCTTAACCGGCCCGGTAGACATTGCCATTTCAGCTCACTGACTTTGGTTCGTTTACGGATTTCCTCATTGCGAATTTTATCACGTTCCTTAGCATAGCTCGTTCCATTGCTCGCTGAGTGACTTTCAGCTTGTTTATTCAGCTAACAGAATAGTCAGGTTACGTCTCAAGCTTGACCTTAGCCTTCAAACAAATGACACATTGAGCGGATGACGTTTGCATACACGCGCTTGTGTGTACGCGCGCGTCATAGTACCGATCCTTGAGCGGGTCACTTTCTAGCGGGGAGAGGTGAGGTATCGTGAAACGGTGGGAGGCAGTGAGCGTCCGTTCTGTACGTAGTACTATATTAATTCTGTGGTTACATTATCAGAATGAAGTTTTGAAAAGAGTGTATATCGTCAACGCTGGACCAACGCTTCGATCACCAACTTCTTTATAGAACAATGCAGTACCAGTACTTATGCTGGAGGCGTCTATAATGTTGTCCCCCTCTCGCTCGACTACGCTGTCACGCTCGTAGCTATACAATATTTACACACACAAGTACACAAAGTATAATACTTTATTTCTTTATAAATATTAGTGTATGTGTGTGTGTGTCTAGCCAGTATTACCTTGTCTGAAGCTAAGCTCGTCGCTCTCCGCGCCGGTGTAGTCGTATAGCGCCCGCACCGGCACACCCGGCTCCCCGGTGTCCGTGAGCGGCCCGCCCGACTCCTCGTCCCACTCGTCCTCATCGAAGGGGTTCTCTTGCGGCTTGCCGGACTCCTTGGCCGGCGACGTCTTGGCAGATTTAGGCGCTGGCGCCGTGCCATTCCTGAAATTAGATATTTTGCTGCTTTCAATTAAACTGCTCTTTGTCTTGTAGCCAAGTGATGTCGATTGCAGTGTGACCTCGGCTTTAGAATGAGACCGTCCCATGTCATCCAGTCGTAAAAGGCGACTAAGGAGCTTCAGGAGATAGGCAGCAGCGTACCTCTGTATCTACTCGATGTACCGTCAACTTAGTGAAGGTCGCGGGGAGTCGCTGGATGCTAGTGTCTCGGGACCGGTCGATGTGGCATACCATGGAGGAGGCCTATGTCCAGCAGTGGACGTTTTTCAGCTGATAATGATTCAATAGAAACATCTTACTGCTATCACCAATCCGCCTGCCAAGCGTGGTGATTATAGTGAATCCTCTCATGAAAATCCTACGTGGCGTTCTATGACAAAGGTCATGTCCAGCAGTGGACTTGTGTAGCCGAATGAGCCGATGTCATTAGTTGGTCTAGATCCGTGTTTTTTAGACCAATGTCCACGGGTGGTCTTATAAATAGATCTCATTGTTGTCCACAAATTTTAGCAGTTGGTAGTAGTTTGGTACTAGGTTTGCAGTATGGCGCAACTTAGTTCCGAGTTAGTTCACGATAAATTGTATGTAACATGGCTAAGCGTCAAAGGCGCCACTGCACCTATAAAATGTATTGGGAATGGATGTTGATTTAGCCCCGTTTGACATTTTGTGGGTATATTTTCGCTGTATGTAGTCCCGTCTTATATCACGCAAGTAATATACGTTGTTTTCTAGATAAATCGGCGATAATATTCTAGTACCCGTTAATGGGAACCGAACCCGCGACCTACAGATTGTGAGTATACTTGTAGCGACATGCAGTAACTAACGTCATGACGAACTGGTCGGTCATGTCGGTGATGATGTGCGGCGGACGCAGCGCACGTGTATATCTCCAGACGCTCTATGCTGCGGAGGGGAGAGGGAAGGGCTATGGGAATGGTGGGAGGTGGATGAGGTACGTCATCGGAGACGTAAATACTATGGTTTTCTTTTTAGCACAACAACTAACAAAACTGTAGGTGATAATTAACGAAAATGTCTTGATTTAAAAGTTTTTTTATTACATCTTCAAAACCAAAGCCCTTTCGAGATTATTGCCGCCTAGTGGACTGGTAGTCGAAGATTATTATTATTAGACTAAATTGAACATAAACAATATGAAAGTGGCGGACATGCAAGTGACGTCACTTAATGGTCGATGTTTTTGGCGCCAATTTTATATTGACACAGACTTGACATAGCAGAAGATATTGAATCAATCTATTATTATTTTCTGCGGCCCTTTTGAGTTTCCAAAGTCAAACTTTAATGGTTGAGAATGAACAAGTTTATAGCTTGATCGGTAGTAAAAATTATAACCAAAAGAATAATAGGTCTTTGAAAAGAAACCATAGAGAAAAAAGGAAATACTCGTACATAACACACCAAGAAGCTATGTCTAATCCAATCTCTAAAAATATACTTACGTAACAGCTATAGGTGCGCTAATGCTCTTTTTGTCTATGGAATTGCTAGTTGCGTTCGTGTTGTTGGTGTTGTTGGTAGCGTTGGCAGCATTGGGTACCGGCGCTTCGTGGCTATGGTTCGTGTTGTTTGATGTTTTGTTGTTCGCTTTGTTGTTCGTTATCGGGGGCAACTCCTGTCAACCATAGACCAAACATTTAGCATTTATTTCGCGCCTAAAGCAAGGCAAAGGTTTAACAATGTTAATTTTACTAACTGATAAATATTTCGGGAAATATAATATTTTAATTCAAATATAATTTACTTAAATACAAAGGGATAATAATATAAAAAGTATACATCTAATAAATAAACTAATTTATATTGTTAACATCGATTCAACATGCGAATATGCGAAAAAATATCGATAAGCGAACATTCATCATGCGACATCGATATAAAACTGTTAGGACGATAAAAAAAGGAATATAAAAGCAATCGGAAAGATTTAAATGAGAATGACCTTATTCCCAAATTGTTCTACAGTTTCTAAGACTAAAATTTTGGCAAACAACTTAACAGAGAATGTTCTTCGAAAAAAGCTAGCCAATGGGATGTAAGACGTCACCAGAGTTTTTGATTGGTTAGCTAAGCAGCCATATTGTTCTAGACGCTTCTCTAATGGCTATCACAAACACTGGTGAGGCCATTGGCCCATGAATAGGCACCGTCATTAAAATGGCCAGGTAGGACTAAAACTTATCAATAAGATTGGAATACGAAGCACTTCCCAGTTAAGCTTTCTGCCACTACCTTTAGTAATATGTAATTCATGCCGACAGCAAACTAGAAAAAAAATATTTAGTAAATTCATTCTCATTTGAATCCCAGCAGGGCCTAAGCACAGTTTGTTGCGAGAACAAAAAATACAACATCAAATAATTAAAATTAAATAACGATGTGGCACATATAACTGTTGTGCTCAAAGAGACGTCGCTTCAATTAAACAATAACTGAAACGATGTATCCAACCTTTATAAAACAATGAGATGTTGGAATCCTCAAAAATCTCAATTTTTTATCAATGCGAGTCATTAATTTCATATTGTCGTAATTAAATCTCAAAGTCACAAATGTGGTTAGCTCCAATTGTGTTTATTACCTTTGGGTGATTGTTCATTTAAACTTTTTGAGATTAAAAAAAATTCTTGACCCATACTGTCTCACTGCTAGATGCATGTTCAACCATATTTTTGGGAGAAATGGTCAATTGCATATTTTAAACGATTATTTACTAATATTGAGAAGTAAATACTTTGCATTCACCATTATCCACTTTTATGTAGATTATTGAGTGGAATATTATCGAAAAACTTTTATATTCATAATTTTCCAAACATATTTTCCTGTGAAAACTTCTAACAAAATAAGACCCCACCTAGTATAAATATATATATGAGAACGTACATACGAGGGGCATACCGAAAAGATCGGTAATCGAGTACTTTCGATTTAATTAGATTAAAAACTCTTTTTGATGAATAAACACTGGTTAGTTGAAAATCGAATACAATTGACAGAATTAAAAAAAAATTTTTTTTTAAAGAACAATATCAGTTTGAAATTGATAGGTCGATAAAAAAATGGAGCTTACAAGAGAAAGTTTCCGTGCCATAATTTTTTACAACTTTCGACGAGGATTATCTCAGGGACAATGTCTCGCTGAGCTTATATCTATATTCAAGAGTGAAGCGCCTAGCCAGACGACAATATATCGCTGGTATTCTGAATTCCGGCGTGGACGTGCTTCTCTTGGCACCGTACCTTCCACAGGCCGGCCAAAAACAGCGGTTACACCAGAAAATGTCGCTGTTGTGCGCCGAATGATACAGGATGACCGACATATTACATATGAGCAGATTCGGGCTACTTTAGGGATAGGTATGACTGCGATACAAACTGTTTTACATGGTGAACTGGGAGTGAGAAAGCTAGTTTCCCGCTGGGTGCCCCATAATTTGTCCGAAGAGCAAAAGGCGGCTCGTGTCAATTGGTGCCGGTCTACTCTGCAACGCTTCAACGGAGGAAAGTCAAAAGCAGTTTATAACATTGTCTCTGGTGATGAATCATGGATCTATTCATATGAGCCAGAAAGAAAGCATCAGTCGGCTGTCTGGGTCTTCGCAGGTGAGATCAAGCCAACAAAAGTTGTCCGCTCTCGCAGCGTATCGAAGAAAATGGTCGCTTCGTTTGTCGCGAAAACAGGACATGTAGTCACAGTTCCCTTAGAGGAACGGAGAACGGTTACCGCTGATTGGTATACAACGGTTTGTTTGCCACAGATGATATCCGAACTCCGTAGAGGTAACCCGAAACGACGCATAATCCTCCATCACGATAATGCGAGCTCTCACACCGCTCAGAAAACAAGCGAGTTTTTGAAGCAGGAAAACGTTGAATTAATGGATCATCCTCCATACAGCCCTGATCTGAGTCCCAATGATTACTTTACATTCCCTAGAATCAAAGATTTATTGCGTGGTCAGCGGTTTCAAGGTCCAGAAGAAGCAGTGGAAGCATACAAATCGACGATTTTGACCATGTCAACTTCGGACTGGAATTGCTGCTATAATAATTGGTTCGAACGAATGCAAAAGTGCATTAACTGCAACGGAGAATACTTCGAAAAGCAATAAAAATAAATTTAGTTATTTCCTGTATGTATTGTTTTATATTCCCGATCATTTCGGTATGCCCCTCGTAATAAACCTACCCCCCTAAAACTACACAATTTGATCATTCATCATCATCAACAGACGGGAAACGTCCACTGCTGGACATGGTACGCCACATCGACCGATCCCGAGCCACCTGCATCCAGCGACTTCCTGCGACTCTAACCAGGTCGTCGGTCCATCTAGTAGGGGGACGGCCTGGTAGACGTTTCCCGGTCCCGCCACTCGAGAACCTTTACTCCCCGCTGGTTATCGGTTCTTCGAGCGATGTGGCCTGCCCATTGCCACTTCAGCTCACTGACTCGTCGAGCTATGTCGGTGACCTTCGTTCGTCTACGGATTTCCTCATTCCGTACCTTATCACGTAGATAAATTCCGAGCATAGCTCGTTCCATTGCTCGCTGAGTGACTTTGAGCTTGTTTATTCGGACCATTACTAAATTATTATAAATAATTTAATCATTAATAAATAATAAATACTTAGAAGTCCCAAAATAAGACCATACATAACAACTAAACCGACCAATCAATTAGCATAATCAGCCAGCTCCCTATACTATGAGCACCAAAGAATATCTAGATAAACCCCACAGAACCCCTATGAGTTCTTACGTAGCAAGCAATTCACCTAATAGAACCTCTATGAGAAAAATCCTGCGCCCTGAGAAGAATCTGTAATCAGAAACCCCTTAAAACCCTGTAACAAATTAACACCCACAAATCCTACCTCTATAATTTGTGCTTGTAAATACCAAATAAACCGCTAGAATCTATAAATAAACCCCTGAGCAAGTACGTAGCAAATGAACCCTACATAACTCTAAAGAAACCCCCTAGATCCCCTATAATATGAGCTTTTATGTAACAAACGAGCCCTCTATAACTCTAAACACCCTAGAAGACCTAAAAAATGAACCCCTTAGAATCTTTCGATAAACTTCCTAGACCCCCTAAATAATCTCCCTAGAATAAGGTAATGCGCCCCTATAATATGATCACGTACGTCCTCGCTGACAGGCCTCTGGTTGAGCAGCGTGATGGGTCCGGTGGGCAGGCTCTCCTTGCTCTTTCCTTTGGCGATGTCGCGGAACTCCTCCGTGTACTCCTGTCAGGGCAGGACACCCACACGTCACCCATGGCACGGCGTGGGGCGGCGCAGACGCCGTGATACGTTGGGATATTAGGGGATTACCAAGTGAAACTAATGTGCAACGATTCAATATATAATATCTATTTTAGAAGCGACATTTCTTTTATTTCAAAACACAAACGTTGATTTTAGTTGAGAGGAAATACGTCGTAAAATTAAGTTTGAAAATTAATTCGTTCCTTTTCACTACTAATTTAAACCGTTTATGTTAGTTAAAATTATCTCAAGCACTCTCTAATCAAATAGAAAAATTAAATAAAAATCAATTAACAAGGCACTCAAATAAATTTTACAAATATCCCAACGTCTCAATGCGATTGAAAAGGCAAACTCAAACAGTAAAAAAATGAAAATTAGATAAAAATAACACTTATATACAAAAGCTGTGAAATTAAAAATTAAAAAACAAGCATGTTTGTACACAGAGGAATGCTATTATGTGACAAGAAACATATTATGTCGCATAACAGTGCTACTTGAAAGATGCCAACTACTTAACAGAGATATCTACTAAGAATTGAGAAAATAGATCGATTTTACGGAAATTTACCATTACCATTTTGGGTCTTGAAATCTACAACTGACTGTTATTAATGTTACAGAACTAAAAACTTCATATATATACAATTTTTTTAAGAAAAATTAACTATTTTTTTGTTAGATTAGCAACATATAAAATGATATTACTAGATAATAAAAAATAGAAATTATGACCTAAATAATATTTTGTTTGTTATATCTAAAATTATTTTTATGGACAATTGAATCGAAACAAGGCGTAGTATAATAGCTTTCCTTCTGTATTTAGCGCCATATTTAATTAATTAAGGCCGCACCTACTGACTTAAACCGCGCCTACTGAATAAAACCGTATTAGTGACCTGAACCGTATCAAGTGATTTAAACAACACCTAGTGACCTAAAAAATAGCTAGTGACTTTAGCCATACCTAGTGACTTAAACCGTTCCTAGTAATTTAATCCGCACCTAGTGACTTAGAATCTAGTGACTTAAACCGCACCTAGTGACTTCTGGTGACATAAACCGTTTCAGTGAGGGGATGAGAGGTGGCAGTGAGGGGTGCACCTTGAATGACGGTGCCAATATGTTGGTGGCTTCTAACCAATCACGGAGGCTCGTGTGCCAAGTGTTCTCGTGGACGAATGTGATGTGGCACATTGTAGACTTGACCATATTAATAAACTCACCTCAAGACCGAGCCGATCTTAAGATATCTGCATAGCTGCAGAGTTGTTATATCAAATCACTGCATCTTGCTTGGTGTGATTTATGCGGCGGTCTCATTTTTAGTAAGGACTTAGAAATATATTCGTGAGACATCTTCATTTCGACTCAATGTTAGGCACTATTTATTAATACAGGTCTTGCAAGATTATACTTGAGATATGAAAATATTTTTACACGCTGTATACTAGGTTTTTATTATCTGACTTTACTAGTACGTAAGTAAACAAATTTAGCAGTTTTAACCTACGTCTAATTGTCGTATCGGTTTGAAACTTGACAATACACTACTTTGGCACCGTCAAGCTGATCATAGGGCCAAGAGGAAGAAAACGGGAACTCTTCAAGGGCTAACAGTATACCCATCAAGTTTGGGCTCATTTTTAGTGCATTATTGATAAAAGCGTGTTTAGTTTTTTTGAACTATTAATTTAGTATTTCATATTTCAAGTAAGGTCTTAATTTAAGTCTACAGGTATTTGTGCTTCAATCGATTATTATTAACTATAGAGTATTAATAGATAAATAAATATAACATTTTAGTGTACATTTTCAATCGACGGCTTCCTTTTGTATACAAAATAATTGCATTACTGAGTACGTGATAGCAATATTAATTTATATATTTCATGAATGGGACATCCTTGAATACTTTTTACTACTTATTACTACGAAGTTCCTTATCGCGCGTTGTGAAAGGGGGCTAGACGGAAAAAATTCTTACGAAAAGTTGTCACCGACACTTTTTTGCTATAGTAAGTTAGCGTCATCTGTTAGTATTATCTACATGGACGATACCAACAGTATAGCTATGTGACGACAGATGGCTCTGATTAGTTGCCGCTACTCAATGACAGATGTCGCTAAAAACAAAACGTATCACGTACATAAAAAATCTAATGAAAAAACCTACAAAACCATATTTAAAATATAATGTTAAAAATCCGTTCAAACCTTATTGAAAATTTGTAAAATTTTATTACAATTCCTTCACTAATTAATCGAAAGGAACTTCGTTCCATCCGGGTGTCCCTTGACACCTCTTAAGTTTTTTATTCTGCAAAAACGAATACGAACAATAATAATTAAGGAGAAAAGTAAGTTTTTTTTTTCTCCAAATGAAGCCTGTTGAACCTTATGCTTCCCGAAAATAAGCTCTGAAGATAAGCACAAAACAAATCACATATATATAGAAATATTTAAAATTTGTGACCAGTTCACATGCTTTTTTTAAACTACTTTTAAGATTTATGTGTACCTAGCCAGATTAATTTTAAGTCTTTACTCGTACTCAAATATATAATAATAATCGATCGTAATCTCCTACACCGTTGCAAATAAAACTTAAAATGCAAAATGTGTCTGCATTACATCCCTCTCCATTTAATTATAAGCACTTCGTACACACGGCTACACTAGATAAGTATCCCTCCCTTGCAACGTCAATTCATCACTATCAAGGCAAATATTTTGCACAATAATATGCTGAAGCTAAGATTAAACCAAAGAAACGCAAAGCAATAACCAACACTGTTTTGAAAGTAATTTCTCTTTTTACATACAGATTATTCAAGTATATTATGCAATTTAGCTAAGGGATTATCTAAGCTAATGAAAAAATTGATTTTATTTATTCTTGTTTGCACTATTAAACTAGCTAAAATGTAAAACGTTTAAAACAATTTCTTGATA
This sequence comes from Carcina quercana, assembly GCA_910589575.2. Lineage (NCBI taxonomy): Eukaryota > Metazoa > Arthropoda > Insecta > Lepidoptera > Depressariidae > Carcina > Carcina quercana. The sequence goes on along the minus strand of OU342446.1, from coordinate 2,890,185 downwards.
TATATGTGACGTTGTAAGGCATAGGGGACACGTATCCTTGTCGACCGGCCGCCGTACCATGAACGAGTTGCTGTAGCACCGGCTACTCCCGTTCATGCTTATAGTCGGGACCCCCTCGCTGGGCCTCCGCTCATCCCCTCGGAAGCAGACGCTAGGCAGCGCCAGTCTGAGTCGGCGGGACGCCCACTCCCACAGCTGGGAGGACCGTGGGCCGGCGTTGGCGACCACGCGGGCCACTACCGCCGACGCGGCCTCCGGGAGGTATTTGTAACGGATCGGAGCCGGCTCCGGGCCTGGGTCCTCCTTAAACGTGTGTCAAGTTAGTGACCCGTTTCATAATTCATGTTCAGGCGGTACAGTTGTTTCTCCGTAACTATAGGCTCCCTCATTACCTACGTCACTGTTAATTAGTGCTTTGAGATTTTTATATCAAAAATATATGTTTTTAATCGGGCCTGCACTTGTACACTATTTTAAAAAATCAATGAATAATCTAAATATATATATGACATTTTCTTTGTACAAAATCATTCTATTTTTTACTAAGCGAAAACGTCAAATGTCATTTTATTGACGACATCTTTGTTTTGTGCGGTTTTAATTTTATGGGCACTAATAAACTAGAACAAAGTATTTAAAAATACTAACTAAATGCATTTTATAGGCTGGGTCTTCATACACTTGCGGAACGTGTCATTTCCTACTGTAATACAAGCCTTTCTCGTATGGGCACATAATTGTGGTACCTTACTGTACATACGTTAAATATATCAATATGTATTTCGAAATAATGTTTGTGCTTGTTATTTAAATTTTACTGAATGGATTAAAATTTGTCACGATTCTAAAATGCACTCTTAATGAACAAAAAATTAGCCAGGCCAGCAATACTCTTAGAACTGTCAAAATCAGGTTCAATTTCTTCAATCAGTGTACTATAATCATTACCATTGATTACTTATCCATATTACTGTGTTTCAAAATTGACTTGTCTAGATTAAAAATAACCCTAAAGTCAAACCAAATCTGAGCTCAGCCCAGCTGACCCCGTAAATGAAACATGTAAAGTTCTACAATCTCCCAGTTATCACCGTGACATATCAAACCTAACACGGTATGCGAGCAGTAGCGTAGCTATCATAGGGCCAGGTGGTGCAGTGCACCAGGGCCCCGGAGCTCAGGGGGCCCTCTAGCCGCAACTTTGAAAAAAAAAATGGAAAATTCAAAAAATGGGAAACAAAAAATTTTGAGCAGGCTCGAGCCTGCTCACAAGATTATTTTTTTCATTTTCTATTTTTTCAAATCAGCATCGCCAATGATAAAAATCCTTATTTAACATTTCCAACACATGCGCCAAGCGTCCTCAACAAGCATGTGCTGGGGCCCAATCGCGCTAAATTACACAATAAGATCCTATAACGAACCTTAGCGATAAAGCGATAAAGAGGGGAGGAGGGCCCGATTCTCTCCATATGCACCAGGGCCCTTGCCCCCCTAGCTACGCCACTGTATGCGAGATTACAGAGCCGGCAGACATATGCAATATACACTGTTCAAATACAACTTTGTCAATATTTGTTTATCGTAGCCAGCCTTGCGTGACTAGAGGCCTCAAGAAAACTAAAGGACAACAAGCTAATGAAAAGTAAAATTTTAAAAACCCCGACTGTGTTAATTAAATCGCATTACGTTTAAACATATACAGGCGGTATATATTTTTGTGAACCATTTATATAACCCTTTGTTTTTATACCCCACTTGAGAGGTTTTGAAAAGAAAATATTTTTCATGCCGCTCAATTTGGCGCCAAAAATCCGCCATTTTGATTCCTAATAATTTCTCACCTAACCACTTACACGCAACGTATTGGAACAACATACACGAATTCCAAAAGATTTCTCATATTTAAGAATTATTATTAATTTATTAAAAAAAAACTAGCCTGCTAAAAACCAATCAAATAAAAAGCTTATCGGAATCTGATTTGCTATGGATTACTTAATAATAATTCATGCAAAAATTGCGTCACTATGGAATCTCCGGGCGCTAAAGAAATTCAAATTTAGAACTCCTATGGAAACATGCTAATTTTTACCTACTGATTGAATCCTAACATCATGCTAGCTTCACCCTATATCTAAGAAAGCCTACCTACATAGAGATTTCCTATAAGAAGCAAGATGGCCTTCAGTGATGCCTTGATGATTTATGTTCACATATATAAAGCACTTATTGAAGCAGTTCAATGCGACCTTGACAGGTATTGTGAGCCCTATCTGGTTGAAGCCTTAAAGTCTTTTAAAGTTAGTTTCAATACAATATGAATAACCATAAACAAACACAGAAATAATAAGGAGGCATGCCGACCTCAAAGAATTTTTTTATGTAATCTTAATCACATCACAGCAACAGCCTATATATGTCCCTACTAGAGGGGCTCAGGCCAACTCTCCTACAGAGAGTGATTGATAGACTTCACACACACCTTTGAATTTCTTCTCAGGAGTGTGAAGGTTTCCTTACTATGTTTTCCTTCGCGGAAAAGCCAATGGTAATACATAAATTCCAAATAATCCAGGATCGAATCCAGACCTCGACAGTTCAAGGACTGACGCTCTACCCAACTGAGCTACCACGGCTTAATCACTCATTCAAAATGATTTAACCGAAATTATTTATATAATTTGACGGCTATAAGACTTTAATTGTTGAGATTGTGTTGCTGAAACATATATCTGTTTGTTTACGTTTTTATTTCTTGTGTTGAAATGAACCTTAAAATCTGTCCCTAATTCGTGAATTGCTTGTATAATCAAGGCATCATGGAAAAGCCACATCAAAGTTAATCCAACGCATACACGTATGTATAGGAGGCAAAGATATTCACTGCATACAGGAGTGTAGGTGCACGGGAAAGCGTGTGTTACCTCGAACTGTGGCCACGCCATGGCCATGTTAACGCCGTGGTTGTTCGCCCACCACTTGAGGTCCTTCTGGTGGTCAGCGTTGTTTATCGTGTGGTGGAACTCCTCGTATATCTGGGGTAGTCTGAAAATTACATGAGAAATATTTCAAATATTGTGTATTATTAAACCACTATATTGTAAATGGAATATATGTAATCCATAGATCATCAGCCGGGAAACGTCCATTGCTGGACATAGGCCTTCCTCATGGTACGCCACGTACCTAGAGCGTATAGCGATACCTAGTTGAAAGGGGATAAATCGTAAAGCCAACGCGGGCAGAAGCTAGTTCCAAAAAAAGCATCGCTGGCTGGTGAAATTGTTGCCGGAACATCCCCCCGTTGTATTCAATCTACTACTGTTATAATGAAACAACTTACGAGGGCTCCTGACTAATATTGAGGCACTTGTGGAAGCTAAACAGGACATCCTTGAAGAAGGTGAGCCTCTGCGCCTCCATCTGCTGGCACCGCTCGAACACCGCGGTCATGTCCTCGATATACCGTGGGTTGTATGCGGTGATCTCCGCCAGCGCCGCCTGGTACTTCTCCCGGCTCTTGGCGACCTCCTCGCGGCACTTGGAGACGCGCTCCGCCATTTTCTTCACCTGAAGATTGGAGGTCTGTTTGAGTTGTATTAGATTTGAAGTGGGTTAATTCGGTTCGAAGCCTGGCACACATGTGAGAGTTATGACTTGATTTTGTGTATTCAAACCAATCTTACATAGGTAGCATACTAGGAAGTGAAATATAGCATTTGTCATAAATTAGATCCAACACCCATTTAGCGAAAATTCACTCAGAATGCAATACTCAATTTCTTTTGCCATAACCTTTTAGAATAGAACTGGCAAATTTGATCATATATGTATTACCTAAAAATAGTAGATCGGATTATACCACTAGTGTCGCGAAAATTGACAGCTACAATTAAGCCGTTACGCAGCTAATGGTCCCTAGATGGAGTTTTAAGCATTATTCACTTTCGTACCATGTCACATTCACCGATCTTGTTCCTATGCAGTGTGTAGAGGGAAATGACATGGCACTCAAGCGTGTATATATTCGTATGTATGTGCCGATACCGCACATTTGCAATGTTAAATCAAACACTCTAGTATTGTCGTAGCATTATTACTCATTATATAATTCGCTTAAATAAAATATTATTCAGCAAAACTTGAGACATCTTGAGGTTAATTTGTTTGCAGATTTGTTCGTGTTGCATATCTCTTTTCATGAATGTGCAAATATAATAATGTTTTTAAAGTGTTTTTTCAAACATCTAGCTCAATACAACAACAAACCAACACGTAAGCTTACCAATATCGCCCTCTGATAGATGCAATCACATGAAATAACAATACCAAATATATATAACAACAAAAACATAAACAGGATAATTATGGCATGAATTTATTATTAGAGGTCACTAAATAAACTTCCTTTCCAATCTTTCTAATGATGTGAAATCAATGGAATTACCATTCTAAAATATAAATAGAAATTAAATAAGCGTCGGTGGCGCAGCGGATAAGGCGCGGACTTTCACTCTGAGGGTTCCGGGCTCGAAACCAGCCGTGTACCTATGAGTTGTTTTTCAATTCAAGTACATTATCCGATTGCTTAACGGTGAAGGAAAACATCGTGAGGAAACCTGCATGTCTTGAACAGGCATGTTAAGTCCGCCGATCCGCACTGGGCCCGCGTGGTGGACTATGTCCCATACACTCTCTGTAGGAGAGTAGGCCTGAGCCCCTGCAATGGGGACGTATATAGGCTGTTGATTGAAAAACAAATTAACTTATTCTTTAAAATGTAATCTGTACTTGTTACATTGGTAGGAATAAACAATAGACATAAACCATAGCTAAAAAACAAAACCTATCGCACCGACGAATAATAAAAAATAACAATTTCCCCATCAAAATCAAATAAGCAGCGCTCACAAGAGCGCGTGACAGCAAATATTCCACGCCACGCATCTTGTCACGATTTATTGGATTTTCACGAACGCTCGTATTCGTCGGATTCCAAATGAGAATATTTCAGACTAACTGCCGATCATTTTGTATCTAGGAATTCTGCGTACATGAAATAACTATATGAACACGAAAATACCTCGTTTTTAAAAAAAATTAGATTAAAAACTTGACCTCAATCTCACTTGATGTTAAGTGACGATGAGGTCGACGATGTTACGTGTTGGTCGAGAAGGCGTCTATTTATTCTTGGTTTGAAGATTCCCAAGTTGCAGTTTACCGTGTCTGGGGCAATCTCGATGTCTTCAAGGCCAGAATGAATAGGCTATTTCTAGACCATCCTAGATAGACCACATCGTCGATTAACATCAGGTGAGATTATGGTCAAACGGAAGCAAATCTACACTATATTAAATACAGGAAAGATTTGTATATTTGTACCGAATAAATTAAAACCTACCCGACTGATTTCTAAAATTCTTTCACCATTCTAATGCTACACTACTCCTGAGCAACATAAGCTATATTTCATAGGCTTTAATACCCGTGCGAAGCCGGGGCGGGTCGCTAGTGTAATTGTCTGTATATTACAAAAATTATTAATAGATTGTGGAGATTATTATCTAAGAATAGTGAAGTATGAAGTTGTCTTGTTGCGAACATCTGGTCACCAGACGAGGGTCGCTCATCATGCGCGCTGACACCGCGGTACGTGCAGGGGGTCCCGACTTGTTATACAGGAACACTCCACAAGGGGGACACGACGAGGGGGACAGGACAAAGGAGACAAGACCCTCAAGAGCCACTTGCAAAACTGCCACGTCGGGAAAGGTAAAAATAATTATAAACGTTTTTTTAAAGCGATACGATAGGTATTTTACCACTTTCTTGCGGGGAGAGGTGAGGCACAATATTAGTAGAGTCGCTGGTGCTCTCTCTACTCAATTACTGCGACACTGTGTACGGCCCAAGACTGCTCGGAAAAACCAAAACATCTATACAAAGAGTACAGAACGCATGCGCACGTTTCTGCTACAATATACCTAAACGTGCCCACGTCACGCCTTTTTTAAATGAAAAAAATATTCTTAAAATGGATGCGAGAAGAAAATTACATTTAACATGTTTAGTACATAAAGTAGTGTTCCATAAAAAGCCAAAATATTTGTTTGAAAAATTGGATTTTATTCAAAGTACGCTAGAAAGAAATCTACGCAGGAAAGAAGAAAACATGGTTTATATTCCCGCGCACAGAACTACTGGATATAGAGGGGGTTTTAAATTTGCAGCGTCGAAAATATGGAACGACCTGCCACCTCCCTTAAGATTGAACATGTCCCAAAACACGATGAAAAAACATTTGAAAGAAATTTTATTAAATGCTCAAAAAGTAAACCCTTAAAAAATTAGGTTGTTTCAGTTTCAGTCTACCCGTAGAAATAGTCTTATGTCATTTTAATTTCTTATTTGTTTAATATTGTTCATTATGTCTGTAAATATATTATTAATTAGTGTTGTGTGTATAAGTATCTGTAAGTTAATTATATTTGTGTAGCGCTGCGTGCAAGTTTATTATACTATTGTTAGAATAGGGGCTGGCTGAAAATCAGTGTTGTGCAGCATGCTGCATGACGGGTACTGAGACAGCTCCTGCCACAGAACCTTCTCATTTTAATGTGTAATTATAGTAATGTGTAAATGTTTGAATTAGTTTTATATATGTGTGTGTGTTTGTATGTGTAATTTGTCTGTGGCAAATAAATGGTTTAAATGGTTTAAAGGTATCGCGGATCGGTGGGAGGCAGTGTACGCTCATTCTGTACGTAGTACGGTATTAATTGTGTGCCTCTGCGGTTGAACCGATCGTAATTAAATTTGGCACACACAGAGAAGTACTAGCATATTTTTAATTCTCAATTCAAACAATATCCCATGGAAACGAAATAAATAGTACCTTGTGTTCTTCTGCATATCACAGATATGGTTCGAACACATCCAAGTTTCATGACGGTAGTGCCGTTGAGGCAACAAGAGGTAACACACACTTTCGCATTTTTAGTATTATTATCTACAGTGTTATAGTGTTAATAGTATGATCCCGCGATCATACGTAAGAATTTTGGAGTTGAACGCCAAAAATTGAACTAACCCGGGCCCGTGAATACCATCTGCGCAGTTCCACATGATTGATTATGTCAGAGAGAGGCCTTGTCGAGGGAGTTGCGGGCCCTTATCAAGGACGCAGGAATTGATTCACTGGGAAGGCACAAGTGAGCCATGCCTGATAGGCCCACTTAGGAAATTTAACCGCCTCCGCCTAGTGGACTACATGGCTGGACTTACAATATGGCGTTTGCTGATTGATTCCCAGGTCTGTATATTTTCAGCTTTTAGACTTATGAAATTTGGCCAATGACAACGAGATGGTTTTATCTAGTAAAACTTGCGATGAAAACATGACTCATATAACAAATACTAAGACCTACAGAGACACGAATTTTGACACGAAAATTTTACTTTTGCGAAACGAACTGGTTATTTCAATTTAAATATAGTCTAGGATAATTACGAAACGTTATCAAAAGAGCACGGCCGTTGCAATTGTGAAATTTCCGATACTAATGTAAACGCTGTATTTATTATTAAGGTCAATTCTTTATTTAAACTTGTGTTTATTTCTGCGTAGCCGTCAAGGGCGATATGTTAATATTGTTTTGATTTCATTCGCAACCGAATTAAGGTGAAACGAAAGCGAGTTGTAAGTAGAATTAAGTTTTAATAGTAAATAGAATTCTGTAACGAGGAAGAGGAGACACCTATTCACATCCTCTGTCACTGCGATGCACTCCATTACAGCAGACAAAAGTACCTTGGAGGCCATATCGTCACACCAGACGATATTAAGGTCTTCACCCCTAGAGATATCGTCCGATATATGATCGGAGTGGGCCTCGGGGAAGTACTTTAACCACACAGGGGTTACAATAGATCTATCAAGGTCGCAGTGAGTGTTTGGATCCGGTGGACCACCCCCTTTGTCTTAAATAATAATATAAAAAAAATATATAGAATGTTAAATATTGTGCACCATTTAAGATTCTTCAATAGTGAATAAACCTTTTCGTAGTAGTCCTCTCAGATGAGGCCGCAACTCAAGCGTTGAACACGGTTGAACTATCGTTCTTTACAATCCGAAAGAAATATCAAGTAAACAAACGGAAATACAATTTAACTCAAGACATTATTAATTTATTACGTTGACATAGTCACGGCTGTACAGTTTTACAGCTTTGTTACGGTGTTTATTTTTGCTGCTTTGAAAAATGAAACATTGTTTGAAGCATATAATAAAATTTGTCAACGTAACGTTTCAGTTTTTACACCAAGGGGATGCACTTGAGCGTTATCTTTCCTGTTGGTAAATGAAGATAAGGCAATCGGAAAGCGTGCCCAGCTAAAAGTCTCAACAATGCAGCTGGCCTTACTTTTTCCTCAACTAACTCTAAGCTTCAGACAAAGGCTTTACTCGCACTGCAAAAAAATACCGTTAAACCTTTTAATTCAACTATACCACCAAAACAATACAGAATCATTTTAAATACACCCACCCACAAGCAAATCTGAAATAATTTCCGCTAATTAAACACGTAAACTTGACCACAGAACCTAACAACCGCAACAGACGCGCTATGCATAGCATAACAACATGTAATAGCAATAATGAGACGGTCTCGCTCCTCACATTGACCTAGAAAACGTCGGGAAGTAAGGAAATTGAATGTCAGCTCGTCCCCCACCGCGCCCCACGACCCGCGACGCGAGGGGAAGTATCATCAAACGAAAATACTTTAGACACGCCATTGCTATGAATTAGCCAAACTGGTATACGTCAGAACTCAGAATCATTCCTATCTAGACCTATGATTTAAATATGTAACGCAAAATTGTACACATACTTTCAGCCACTGTGATTCCCGACTTGATGAAAGCTGTCATGCATCGTAGATCTATTTGGATAAAAGCAATATTATAGTAGTAAATTTATAATCCTTTGAACAATGAAAAGGGGAGACATTTTTACTAGTGGGATACGTCATTCACAATAAAATCAGGGTTGCACTAGATAATTATCGAAATAATTACAAATTGATAATTATCACTGATGACAATGTGTAACGTCTATGGCGTGTATCCAAAGGCAGGCAAAATTGCATTTTTTAATATGCTTCTCACCAGAAAAATCGTTTTGTAAGTATTATCAGAAAAACCTATGAAAATTTTATTTGAATTTAGAACATTAACATTAGGATGTGAAAATCTCATATTATTCACTATTAAACGACATTTGACATATATTCCTAAATATACACGTTTTTCTGATGAAAAGTATATTAGGTATGGTTAGCTCATGCCATAAACCTAATCAAGATATCGTAAGTCTGTGGTGTATAGCCACGGAAACATTGCAGGCGGTTTCAGTGCAGCCTTATCAGATCATTATCGGTTAATTGTTAAAATATTTATCTCGATAATTTGCAACTCCGATAAAAATTGGATTATTCGCGTGTATAATTAAATCGTATAGCTCGACATGTCAGTGAGCTGAAGTGGCAATGGGCAGGCCACATCGCTCGAAGAACCGATAACCGGTGGGGAGTAAAGGTTCTCGAGTGGCGACCACGTACCGGGAAACGTCTACCAGGCCGTCCCCTTACTAGATGGACCGACGACCTGGTTAGAGTCGCGGGGAGTCGCTGGATGCAGGTGGCTCGAGACCGGTCGATGTGGCGTACCATGAGGGAGGCCTATGTCCAACAGTGGACGTTTCCCGGCTGATGATGATGATGATGATAATTAAATTTAATATTTTTTGTGATTTTTATGTAGAAAACAGGCAACTAATAAGTCCTTCGCACTCAGTCATGAAGTCGGTGGACCAGAGCCTACTTTCAGCGGCACAAGCGTACGTACCGAGTCGAGTCCATGTTATTTTTTATTCTCAGGAGAGGTACGTACGTGTTGTGGGCCTATTTATGTAGTGGCTGGTTATTTTCGCGTCTTGTCATCGCGTGGTGCGCTGTATGTATGATGCTGAGACCTATTTCATAAGTATTTTCTGGTTCTGTTACGTTTGGAAGGTTTTTAGATATCGTAGATGGCAATGATAACGCTGTTCTCCTCCGGGAGTTGAAGGGGGGACAAGGAAAACTTAATGGAACGTGCACTTGCCTTACTTACCTGTGCGTCTAACATGAGTTTACGCAGGCGGTAACGTATAGCGAATACTATCGGAAATGCTGCTCAGTCGAGATGCGGGTGACAAGGACAGAGCGATAGTTAAGAGGATTGTCTGTTTAGAGCACGTGGCCGCGTTCAAGGTTGCATTGTTTTGTAGCTGTCCCTATCCGAGCCCTATCCTACCCGAGCGCGTACGGTGAGACAGCATACACTACGCGAAGATATCCACCCGTTATTTGGATGTTTCGTAGTCCAGGGATCATTTGAAGGATACAGTGTATTATGTAGCCATTTTTTCAATACAGTATATTAATAAAATTTCAGATGTCGGTGGTTTTTCCAAATTGTTCTAAATTGATTCAATACTCTTGTAAAACAGGTTCAAAATTGGGGCTTTTTACTACCGAAAAATACAATACTTTGACGTCCTGTAACTCTGGAAGTATATATTTAAACGAAAATCTGACTCACCACCGACACAGATATTTGTTTCTAGATTGTGTCTTGAAAATTTCATAGGTTTTCAAAGCTTAATACTCAAAATATGACTGGACTACGTTTGTACGGGCGCTTTGACACCAGCATACCCTCTTAACGATACGCGATATCGCCTGCGTAAACTCATGGTAAATGCTCTGAACAGATTGTCAAGCATGGTGGCATGGCCGAAAGAAAGATAATTCGTTGACGGGATCTTTAAAACAAAAAAATATATTTTGAAAACTAAGTAAAGATGATATATATTTTAAATAGAATATGTAGCTTATTTTAAATACATTTTACAGAAGGCCACACATGCAAGGGCCAACTGTACGAGCATAATATTATGTTTGTATGGTTTCACTACTCACATTTGATGATAAAATATTCTGAATTGGTTCATGTTAGGCGGAGAAGTCTAACGACGAACAAAAACTCAATATTTTTTATTACAATACTTGATTGAGTATAACCGTATATATCGACTCAACTATATAACTATCATAGAGTGTTTTTGCACTTGTATCGTAAGCCCGCTGTAAAATGGCAACTATTTCGATGCAGTTTTGCTGAATATACTGAAACTGCAACGAAACCGCACTCCGGTAGTATTTTTACAATCCGTCGGTTTTTCCACGCAGATTCCCACTGTAAATTTCATCAAATCCCGTAGATTTAAAACGGGATAAGTTCATAAACGAGTTCAATCAGTCGTGTGGCCGCCGCCGCGCCGCCGTGCCCGCCCGGTAGCAGGTAATCCGTTTAGCTAGGCGGCGCCGGCGCATAATAGACTTACCAAGGCTAATCTATCGTAGACGAGATGCGGTTACACTAACTACTGGGGTTGAATTACCTGAACATTGAAAGATCCTGACCGTGTGACCTCGGCTTTACAACAAGAGCACTTCTTGCCATGAGTGTCGGTGAAAGCGGCTTAGCAAAAATAACGTAGCATGGAAACTTTTTGTTCGCGGACTACCCTACGAAACCTACTTAATGTACCGCGATAAAAAGTAGCCTGTGTTCTATTCCATGCCACAGGCTACTATTGCGCCAAATTTCATCACGATTGCTTGCGCAGTTGAGGTGCCAAGTGGGAACAAACTAACCCATTGTGTACGATAACTACATCAAAATAGACTATCATTTCTTCATATCACCATATCAAAACCGTTGAGTTTCCGTTCAGTAACTCTGCAAAAAATTGCCCCTTCTAAACCTGCCAACTAAAATCAATCAAACACGACCACAAAGCAGTAAGCCCTGCCGACAGAGCCAGTCCAAGCCAGCGCGACCTCTCAAACACTTGAATTAGCATTCATTCAACTGCAGTGCATCTATTCAAACATTGGCAGACCGCCTCAAACATGTTCAAGGGGGAGCGGTTGAGTAGGTAGTCCAACCGGGGGGACACTTCTTCAGGGAGGTTCCAAGGGAATGCATTGATTTACTTGATTCCTATGCAGATATTTATAGTAGCGTTGTTATTTAATTCATAATTATTGTTTATGCGACTAAGGGAAAAAGTATTTAGGAGAAGGCAGCAACGTCTGCTTATGTTAATACGAGTAACATCTTACTGCGTGAGCCAATCCACTTGGCTACCGTGGTTATTATGGACCCTTAAAACAAAGTTATTTAAACAAAATATGCATACTCTGTAGATGATACCCTATAATGTAAGACACGGATTTAACGACCCCCTGGAATCGCACCTGAGCTCGTGGAGAAGGGGGGACCAACCAAACAACTTGTGGGAAAAGGGGGTGAACCAGGGAACCGTAAACAAGATTTGGTATCGACGACAATGATCGCCTGTCAACTCACGCAAATAGTGACGAAATAAAATAAATATTTTCGGTGACGGCTGAGGTGGAATATTGATAGAATGGGTTGTGTAGTTCAACTTAGTTGAACACGGCGCCGTTTTTGGGTATACGTTGGTGGTATACTACGCAAAGGAAGTATCTATGGAAATAAAAATCAATGGCAACCCTACAGTAAGAGCATGAACCTTTTTTTTTCTGTTCGTTATAAAGAAAGTACTGCACGAATTAGTTAAATACATTGAAAGGACTTATTTAGGTTGAACAAGTGCAAGCTCTTATTGAAATTGGATACAAATACATACATTAATAAAAAATTAAATGGCATCTAGACAAATGACACGTTCCTCGAATGTAAGGCGCCAAGGCCTTGTACACTTATAATTGTAAAAGGCCATTATCAAATAAAAGTGATTCAGTTACCATTTTTGTATATTTTGGTTTAATTTATTTGTACAAAAACATATAAAACGCACGAAACAGGTAAGACGTTGAAAACAAAGATGGCGTCAATAATACATTTGACGCTGTCACTTAGTACACAAAGAACGATTTTTTACAATTAAAATAAATGCAAAAATGTTAGTATTTATAGTATTTATTACTGATTATACTGATAGTATTTATTTATACATATTTAGATAATTACTTAATTTTTTAAATAGCGTATAAGTGCAGGCCGAATTTGGAGACATCTTTTATATTTATCGAGATATCATAAACGTTATGTATAGTTTATCAAGTATTGTATTTGTACGAGTATCCAACAAGAGCGAACCTATTGACTTATTTACATCGAACATAAGCTCAAATATTACTTCACATCTCGGCGTCGTGTTTCCCATGACATTGTGCCAATAGCACGGTTTCCCGAGACTTTCTTTCGCCGCATTCATTATGATCGCGCTGCGATGTGCAGTGACGCCTCCAGGAGGGGGTCATAGCCCCCCCTACGTACGTAATGTCAATACTACTAAGTTGCGCCCCCTTATAGTTCTGTGCATATTTGTGATTACAGTAATAGCCGTTGAATTATAGCCAGAAATAATTTGTGAATTCTCCATCAAATATGCATGATGCCAATAGTTTATTACTGTCAAGTGTTAGCAAAATTATATGTTCAGTGTTCAAAACCTAAGAGTGCGAGTGGTGTACATTAATGCGAATAAAGTCCAGGCTATGTTTCTGTTTCGAATTACGACGATTTTCAACCGACCTCAAAAAAGGAGGAGTTTCTCAATTCAATTGTTTGTTTTTTATTTTTTTTGTATGTATAGTACGCGATAACTCGGCCAATTGTGAACAGATTTTGATTTGATTGATTGTTTGGTAGAGCATATACTTTTTATTGAAAATGATAGAGCACTTTAAAAAAAACAATAACCAAATATGTACCCAGATAATGCTACCTCAAAGAGTGAATATTTTTAAGGCATTTGAAGTAGGTTTTTAGTTCTTTTTGAACACGTTAATTATAGCTGTTCTATAATTACATTCTCTTTACGGATTGATTTTCATAGCAATGTACAAGCCAACATGCATTTTGTGTTGTGCAGTCATAAGATTTGAACCCATTAAAACACCCAGCAACATTCGTACAGTAATATTATGGGTACAACAATATATTATAAACTCAGAACTGCAAATCCTATTTCAGTAACATAAACATATTTATTTAAATAAAACACACAACACAATACAGAAACACAATTGACACATAAGTTACTTACGAGTACAAATAAGACATTATAATGTGCATATATAGGCATTGTGTTGTAATATGGCGTCAAAAAGGATTTATCTCAATATCTGCTATAACAGTAGATATAGCGCTGGTTTTTAGATAAGCCTTTCGATAATTCCTTCACCAATATTTGTAAAGTATGTAACTTTAGAATGGACATACGCTTCTATGTGGATAATATCATGGGCATCTGCTAATAAAACTATAAAGGCAAATAATGATGAGGGTCCTAAAAGCATATCCTTGATGCGGACCTGTGATGGATGTTGAATGCGCGCGCTGCGGTCGGCAGTGATAGCAGATAAATTGTCTATAAGTTCTTACCCTGGCTTTACCATGTAATGTTTGGTTTGACACCATAAACAGATTAAATGTTTTAAAATGAATATCATTTTACAGCAAAATTATGGTCTATAAGACAAGTCAAAACACATGAATTGTCTCGTATGTGATGATTTTGATTTTGAATGCCAGTGCGGTCTTGGTTTAGCAATGGAATACCTATGGATGTCGTAAAAGGTAAAAATAGGGAAAATTTCACTCTATTTGGACCTATGCAACATGATGATATCCCAAGTGTAACAGCAGTGTAGTTAACGGGAGATTCAAAGAAGATAGCATAAACAGTGCCTTGTTAAATTGATAATCTAGGTGAGCACGCTTCCATCCCATCTGCCGAATACGTTATTGAGATAAAACGTAAGCCACACATGTCCTTTTCTATCTAAAATCGGAATTTCGCACGACCGACCGACTGTATAGAAACGAAACTGCATTCCGAAAGGGAACTCTTTTTGGTCCCAACACTCATAAGTTCCAATGATTCATAATTACGGACCGCGACCGTTCTACTTCCTACCACCGATATATTTAATTAGTGGGTGAAGGCCCCGATAATGTCCGTTAAGTTTAGCCTGCGACGATCTCTTATTTACGATATACACAGCGGGATGTGTGTCCGTACTAAATAGATGCTTTGAAACATGCTTATTTACTTATTGACAATAGGATTCCACTTAGTCTTCATGTTACGTGATAATTGTAGACAAGGGAATATTTTAGTAATGCGCTCATCAAGAACCCTCAAGTTTATGAGGCACTGTCCGTTTATGGTATCATTAATGACTGGAACTATAAGAATAAATAATTAATAAAACTAGTATAGAATGCAGTCTCCTTAGTGCGAGCCACAAATGTCGACGCATACATACCTACTTCCCCTCTCACCCCGCAGTACCCCCGATCCCGCTAGGGATGACACAACTACGTTGACAGAAACGAACGGACGCAACGTTTACGAGCGAGCGCGATGCGACGCGCGCAAGCCCTAACTTACTTGTTGTTTAAGAATACGTCAAATAGGCTAGCATCGTCCGATAGCGTCCGATACTAGATTTTAGTTATTCTTATACTAGAACACAGCAGTAAAAGCAGCAGCGGATATTTTAAAATGGTGGTAAACTAAGAGTACATAGAAAAGTGATAAGTGTTTGATCACAGTATCATCATTATCAGCCAGGAAACGTCCACTGCTGGACATTTTTTTTTACAGAGTATAGATCAACGCTTGGCCACGATCTCACCTGATGGTGAGCGACGATGTGGCCTACGATGGTGCGCGTTGGTCTAGAAGGTGCCTGTTCACCCTCGGTACCCTAGCCTACCATAGCCCTCCTTCATGGTACGCCACATCGACCGGTCCAGAACCACTTGCATCCAGAGACTGCCCGCGATCACAGTATGAAATCAAAATAATATTATACGGCACTATCAAAAATAGGTATTTGTATTTAATAAAATCACAAAGCAATTTTGTTCAATTACTACCAGAAATATATTCTCGCGACTTCGATTTTAGGAATTAATCAACAGAGTCATTTTTACAGACCGAAAAGAAGCCCTGGTCTCTTTACGGCCCACAACATATAGAACTACGCAAAAAGATCACGTAAACCCGCTACATCGTCCAAGAAACACAAACACTTTCGCATTCCGCATTATCAGTACGATTATGTATCTAACCATAAGATTTCGATATAAACTTGTTAAATTCTTTAGCTGTGCTGTGAGCATCGAGCGGCGCGCAGGCGCAGGTGTGCTGTATGAAACCGTACACTCCGACCGAGCTTTATAATTCGGAACTGGTTTTCGGAATGCTAAATAGCGCTTTTGACGTCCAAATACAAATTAAAAGTTAATTTTATGTGTTTTTCGGGAAAGAAACTTTTGTGTAGCGGTATTGAAATTATATGTTAGATATTGAGGGCGAAGCGATTAGATGGTGAAACAAACGATATTACTATATTATTATCATTTGGACATCAAGGTGCAGTCTTTACGACCTGTATTGCACTGCGACCTTGATAGATATATTGTGACCTGCGACCTCTATAGTCGGAGTCCTGACAAGGTGACCAAGAACAACCTAGCTTCTGATAGAAGCGTCCCTACGTTTCTTAGCACCCCATCTAAGTATTCATACGAAATATTCATTCATTACTTCTGACACAAAAATTGAGTTAAGCCCGGGTGTGCAAGGAGGACGGAAGTGTTCTGATTGGCCCCAATTGGAGAAAGGTGGACGCTCATTGGCTCCATGTGGAGAGAAGTGCATGCTGATTGGAGCGTTCAAATCCTAGCCATTTCATAATTGGCCGAAATAAAAATGTATAAGACGTATGTGTCTGATGTATGAAAGTGTTCCCTTGCATGTTAGTGCTTCCGGAGCACGAAAGTGCTATTAGTGAAGCTACTCGTATTAATAAAATCTACAAAGTACCAGAAATCAGTGTCAAACAAAGAATATGTATTCAATAACTATTTTATTTGCAAAAACAAAACCATTCGTATAAACAAACACTCCAAGGACAGATAATATTGCAGTATACAGATATGTATCGAGCTGTCACAGAAGTATGCGCATGAGTCGATAAGGATCTATCGATCGATATAGCATGCATCACGCCCCGAGAGCGTACAATGTGACAAAACATATCTATCGATAAGACGTGCTCTTAGGGGTTTTGCTATACTACTGACATTATAGTTATCAATCGAAGAAATAGCGATATAAAGATGAAAAAAATATGCTATAAACTATTGATTTGACACAAAACCGTTCCTAAATCGTGGCCGTGTCACAGGTCGGACACTTCAAACAAATGTTGTGCTATTGGCATACATCGAGTATCGCGGATCGGTGGGGGGGGGGGGGGGGGGGGGGGGGGGGCGATCTTACAATAATAACACAACCATTTTTTTTATTGAAACACGTATAGTCACATCAGAGTAATATCAATTTATCAATCAAATCAAAGCAAAACTTTATTTTTCAGAATTAAAAATTCCATCATGTGTTAGTAAATATCTAGCGTAAGTTAGTAAGTACATATTAAATTTTAAATAAAAAATTATGAAAGCATAAAAATGACAAATACAATATGTCAAAATTTATATCTTACGTAATTTTTATTTTATTTAAATTGCTTGTGTTCTATTCCAATTAAACACCTTGTTATGTGATTTTACTTTATTAATGTCCAACAGTGGACATTTCCTGGCTGATGATGATGATAGTCCCTAGACTATTATTTTGTCTGCAGACGAAATCCCTTGATAGATTCGAAGAAGATATAGCGAGGTGGCGTAAGGCTGTGTTATGTAAACACAACTAGGTCGTCCCACATGTCCCAGTCAAGACAGCTACGGGCACGCCCGTGTGAATGCGACTTTTTTGCTTACTATGTAATAAACATATGCTGTATCACAGCTGAGATTATGAACATTCTATGACTAAATTATAGAAGGTTACATAACATAGATAAATATCGCCGTGTGCAATAAGCTTTATAATGGGATCACCTCTCTTTTTTAATGGCTACATGCTTGGACTAACAAATCATCAAAGAATGTGGTCGAAAGTGTTAAGAATAAGAAACAAAAATCTAACTGGGCTAGCAAATGTATCATGTTAAATCCAAAAGCGTCTGTAGCTAAATTAAGTTTTAAAACATTTGTCTTAAAACGCTTCTCTACTCAGAGGACAGACGTCTAGCCACAGTCTAGCCGCCAGTTGGCAGTTGGTAAGAGTTGGCTAGCTAGACGGTCCCTATTCAACTCATTCTTAAGTTAGTTTACAGACTGACAAACACGGCCGCTGGTAGGGCCGGGCACAGGTTAAATACGAGTAACAAGAAAGATGGCAAAAAGAACTGGTTTTTCATTACTGTATTATATTGTATGCCATAATCTGTGATACCCGGCTCCCCCAGTCGCTTTTTCCAAGACAATTCAACATATTAGCTCAACGATAACACGTTGATTGTCCAATTCGCCAATCAATTGTTCACAAACGAACTGCCCTAACCACAAATGGTTATGTCAACACTACGTAATTGTCTATGACCTCTGTGCGCGCTATTGTCAATTCGAATCGTTGACAATTATTCTGCGCAGACGCATTGCATTCCCGTTCAATAAGAGAATGACACATTTGGGCAGCTCACTAGTAACATTAGCTGCTAAGTACTCTGTTGGACAAGAGCCTCGACCATAGAATGTCACAGGGCAATTCTATAAGGGGCCTGACTTATAACCAAAATCTTGGCAGACTTCACCTTGGACTGCTGATGGACGCATAGATAGGAGACGTCTTTTACGACACCATGGAGCACCAGCGAAGGGCGCGTACGGGGGCCCCCACAGTCGCCAAGCGTATGCGCATTTGAGTATACGCCGTTTATTTCTCGAAGGCAAATTGTGCATCATTATTATAAAACAAAATTAAAAATTGAATGGCAAATGTGTACTATAACTTAAAGTTACAGAAAAGATGGAATAATATTTCACAGGCATAAAAATGTTTTATGGTTTTAATTTCTGAGACACGCGCGTTGATTTCTTTCATGTTGTCCCTTTCTGATACACTGTCGTTTACATTTTCGGTGTCGCAGCTTACCTCGCCTCCCACCGTAAATTGGTAAGTTTTATTTAGGACAAATCCATACTCAAAACTCTCACAAATACATGTATCCTAAAGCCGGACGAAGCCTCAAAGCTTCTTGTGTCTCGATTATTACAAGCATCAGTACCTACAAAATGAGTACCAGCATATATCGTATTCTTCGTCCAATATGCATTTTTTACAACGTTCGAGTAATTATGATCAAACAACTCGTAACACGAGAAGCTATTACGTTGCGTAATACAATCACACGACAAACCTGTTTCTCGGTAAACAATTCTAGTTGTAAAATATGATACCAGCACTTCTATGCGAGCGAGCATCCTACCTATTCATCTATTTACATTTTTCGGTATGGGTCGTGGCAGCATGGTCAGTTCTTGAACAATCGAGGTCTGGGTTCTATCCTAGCTCGAACCAATGAGTTCCAATTTGTTATTTGGAATTTATGTACGAATGATAAAAATCATTACCATTGGCTTTTCCACGAAGGCAAACATCGTGAGGAAACCTGAACACTCCTGAGAGAAAATCAAAGGTGCGTGTGAAGTTTACCAATCCGCACTGGTCCCGCGTGGTGAACTATGTTGCCCATGAACTCTCTGTAGGAGAACAGGCCTGAGCCCCTGAGGGACATATCAAGGCTGTTGATGTGATCACGAATCTTTGGAGCCCCGGCCTGGCTATTGAACACTGCCAATTTTAAAGTAAGTTTTTAATGTAATTTTTTCGTAATAATCAATTATATTTGCAAAATATACAGTACCGCCTATAAAATCATCATATATGTACGTACTATCTCCTACTACAAAATAATAAAATATTACAAATTACGATGTCAAATGCCTAACACGTATGTAGTTTACGATATCGTTGGATATCCTACGACGCCAGCGTGCGCGGGCGCAGGCACGTTTTTTGCGCATTTATCAGTCAGCAAACAGCTTGCTTGCGCATTCCTTATTGAAATAGTATAGTGTGTCTGGGTTTATTAAATAGAGGGATTGCCTAATAAACTTTATTAGTGGGACTCTGTTTAATCCGCTACAAAGATACTTCAGACCACCTCGTCAGTAGAATCGTATAAGATTCATCTCAAAAATAGAAATTCGAATCAACTAATTAAAAACATATATTTTATGGATGATGTATTTGTATTTAGCCTTCATCTCCCTGGTAACTGGCCGTTGGATGGAAAACATGCGCATGCAGTAGCCTTAACAACAGTGCTATTAAAACTGCTGTTTGACGGCAGACTCAGGTGGTAGCTAGCTAGACGGACATAGAAAATGCCAAACGAGCCAAACCTAGTATCGATAGGTACTGCCAGTGGGAATCGAACCCGGGACCTTCGGATTTTTAGTCCAAGCGTCTAAGCACTACGTCCGCTTTGAGGGTATTTTTTTCAACGTCACCCTACGCCTTACTTTCTATCTAGAAGAGTCTAGAAAAATCAGAAGTTTTTAAAATTCTTGATTATCCTTTCCCTCTCGTTTTCATCCATCGTCAACATACTACACTATGCGCGTGCGTGATTGATTGATTTATTGAGCGAACAAGCTCATTTCGTAATCGACTCCTCGATTTACGTTCTCGTTTCTGATTCACAGTCGATGGAATGCGCTTGCGTTGATTTATATTTAGTTTCTACTTTCATGGAGAATGTATTTGAATATAAATATCTTTTCTACGGTACAGGAAATCCTGATGGGCACATTAAATGCACGGAATAACTTATTAATTTAAAAACACTAACATTTTAATGAAAGCAAAAATTTCATGGACCCTTCAGATGTAACGTGTGTTTTTCTAAGAATCGCATGGAAATTAACAAATATAAAAAAGTTTGAAATACAAAGAGAATTTTTTTACTCGGGTACTCCAAGTAAAAAAAACCAAAGACTTAAAACAATGTATCAGGCATTTCAGACGCGCAATTCCTTTTTATGCCATGGTAGATCAGTTGGGTAGAACGTCAGTTCTTGAACAATGGAGGTCTGGGTTCGATCCTGGCTAGTGCCAATGAGTTCCAATTTGATATTTTAAATTTATATACGAATGATAAAAATCATTACCATTGGCTTTTCGACGAAGAAAAACATCGTGAGGAAATCTGCACACTCCTGAGAAGAAATTCAGAGGCGTGTGTTAATTCTACCAATCCAGGGCTCGCGTGGTGGACTATGGCTCATACGCTCTCTGTAGGAGAGTAGGCCTGAGCTCCTGCAGTGGGGACATTATAGTCTGTTGTTAATGAATTCCTACACGGAAATAAAAATAGAACAGTCAGTTTCCGAATTTCTTAAACTTTAGTCAACCTTATTATCTCCGTTTCGGTTCATTAATAACAGATGGATAACTCCACTGGTGAGCCTCAACCCAGAAACGCCCCAACACCCTTCCTGTATGAATAAACTACAATGCTTTTCTGAGGTACAACTTTTCCCAACCAGTCATCGGTTATTCAAACGATAGATAAAAGGAAACTTTTCAACAAGAGTGTGACGTCACCGAGTGCGACTGACAGAGGGTCGGCTAGTCAAAGCGCGAATTGCCCGCAGTTTCACGCTCAACCGCCTCCGTACGTCAGTGTTTCCACAACGACGCTTCGGAACTATCGCTTTGTGAGTGACTATTTAGGAGTTGTTGTGGGTCGGAGCCTTAGCTAATGATGGCGATAACTAAATAGCTTGCATTGATAGAAAACTAGGAAACCGTTTTAATCACCTACGTAACTTGGTTTACAGATGGTAGTATTTTTCTGAAGGATGAAGCGTCGGTGACGCAGTGGAGGCGCGGACTTTCAATCTGAGAGTTCCGGGTTAGAATCCAGCCGTGTACCTATGAATTGTTTTTCAATTCAAGTACATTATCCGATTGCTTAACGGCGAAGGAAAATATCGTGAGGAAACCTGCACACTCCTGAGAAGAAATTCAAAGGTGTGTGTGAAGTCTACCAATCCGCACTGGTCCCGCATGGTGGACTATGGCCCATACACTCTCTGTAGGAGAGTAGGCCTGAGCTCCTGCAGTGGGGACGTATATGGCTGTTAATGATGAGTATTTTTCTATAACCGTTGGGTAAGCTACACGATGTCATCTAAGTTTCCCGCCAAACGTCAGTGTTAATAGCACTGTTGTGTTCCGGTATAGAAAGATAATCAGTCAGCGCCACATTAGCTTGAAGCTTCTGGGTGATAAGGAGGCCAAGTGCAAATTCAATGAACTATTGCAGATCAGTCGTCAAATGTATGTGTTTGCGATAACCGAATCATCATCAAAGTGTGAGGTGATAGTAGATAATCCCCGCTTCTGTGACGTTCATCTTGGCGATTTGTTAGGATCATGTATTTATTGAGAATGATGACGAAAAGCTTGTTAATTACGTGCCTTAGATAGATCATTATCTATAATGACCAACGACGCAAAGAATCGCCGCAGAAATTAATGAATTCCGAAACGCAACAAGATGTGAATTTATAAACACTTATGCCGACCACATTATGAATCATTAAACACAACCC
Organism: Carcina quercana; assembly: GCA_910589575.2. Taxonomy (NCBI): domain Eukaryota; kingdom Metazoa; phylum Arthropoda; class Insecta; order Lepidoptera; family Depressariidae; genus Carcina; species Carcina quercana. The sequence goes on along the minus strand of OU342446.1, from coordinate 2,867,463 downwards.
GATCATTACACGTTCCAAGAATTTATAAACTTGATAACGTACAAGAATGCGATCGTGTAACAGACGCGGTATTCAGTGGACATGCGAGTAAGAGAAACAATGTCACCAAGTTACAATTGAATCTCTTTAAATTTCTCAGGTCATTCTTTTTCAAGACGTACCCGGTCTTTTTGAAGGCTTGGGACACAGGTCCTACAAGTAGAGGCCCTTTCGAGACTTTCATTTAAACGATAGGACGTACCTGTCCGGATTTTTCTGTGAACGTATCAACAGCGAGACCCGCTCAGAGACAACCCTGGTGAGGTACGAGGATTATTGCGATATATCTCTGCTTCGAGATGGGTGTAAGGTAGACCATTAGATAGGCCGATGGAGAGGGAACGGACGTCTGCCTGGACAACTCCCTTGGATTGAATATGTTGGCAAACGGTGGCTTGGAGCCCACTGAATGGCCAAGACAAATCACCAAGACTGGCGACAAAGGAGACAACAATGGCATGGGAGACTAGAGGGTTCGGAGAGATTCGGCATAGGTTCACACGCAGTTTTCCCGTTGTGGATTTTTGGCAGACGGTGATTTGCCGCCTATTGAATGGACTCCCCAAAATAGCGACACTGGCGGCAAGCATAATACTGTTGAGGGAGCAAATTTAGCATGGGTGACTAGAGGGTGCGCTACCGGTTTTATTTATTATTAATAGCCTGAACTGTCTCACTGCTGAGCAAAATCCTCTCTCATATCCTTCCAGTTCTCTCCCTCAAGGGCCTCTTCCGGTCAGTCCTTCAGGAACTAGTCCAGTTCATCTCGACATCTTAAAGAGATGTCGGGATCCAGTGTCTGAGGCCCATTCAGTTGCGTTCTTGCCCACAGGTCCTCAGACATGACCAGCCCAGTCCCATTTCAGATTTGCGGCCGATTGGGCAACGTCGGCTATGGGACTCGCTAGATGCAAGCGTCTCATACCATGGGGGAGCCCTATGTTCAGCAGTGGACGTTTCCAGGCTGATGATGATCTGTTGTCCGTTGTTAGAACATTAGCCAGGCCACGCCACGCCACCTTATATGTAAAAGGCTTCCCTAAGTGATTAATCGATGGATCGATGACTTTGATGATGTCGAGATCACTAAGGATATTTAGGAATTCTACCCCTAATGGTACTTTAATGTTCCTTTTTTTTTGAAAAATCTCTTGAGCTAGAATCCTTTTTTAAGCATCGATACATTTGAGGGTTCTGTGAACTATAGGAATGAATTTCCCCGCGGTCTGCGCGTGACTAGTTTATTTGTAAAGCCTCGTTAAACGATAATTGTTACCGCTTAATTATTCCACGCGACGTTTGTGAATAAACAAACAAGCCACAAGTAAATACAAACAAACGCGGCGGTGCGGTCACGTCACGTGACAGCCGGCGTCATCGTCACGTGACAATAGACTGGTTACTGTGACACTTTGGTTACAAAGACGCTCCGTTACCGACAATGGCTGCCTTCAATGCCCTTCAATGGCACCTCATTACTGACAACGATGGCGGTTTTGATTTGAGTCGCATGATGGGTTTCCGAAGTTGTTACATGTGAGATTTTTGTATGTATGATCGCCTGGCTAGCACTAGCTAGCTAGTTGTGTTCCGGTGTGTATGGTAGTAGAGCCAGTGCTTTAGAGTGCATCTTTCGAACCTGGGTGCTTTTGGGGTAGGAAAGCTTTCCATCCAACGGCCTTATCATCAACTTCCCTCAGGTGAGAAAAAGGCCAAGTGCAATCCCATTACACATTCAGCATATGGACTTTAGTTGGAGTTCTTGATCTTTTGGTTCATTGGCAGTACCACATTTCTCACAAGAAGTGCTGCAAGTCTTTGAGTTACTGACGTCTTTCTAGGGAATACCTAAAGCCACATTGATTTCTAGGTCGCTATCTTAATGAAATTGTTTCAATGCAACCGTATCATCACTTACCATCAGGTAATATAGAGGCTACCTACAAACTTATTGTGCGTTAGAAATATCAAAATATAAATAAGGAAAACACTATTCTAACCACAGGTTTTAGCCCCTGTGACCTTGTCTCAGAGAAGGCCAAACAAACAGACACGGTTACATAATTCAACATTAGCTAGAACTCATCTTACATCATACGTTGAAACATTAGAATTCAAAACAATATAAGAATTGTATGACCGTGTGTTTCCAGCTGTACAATAGAATATTCCCAAAATCTTCCTGCCTGCCTGACCGCATCGTCCAACTGGACTGTCATTGCCATCATACTTTGATCATTGAGCTCATGTCTAGCCAGCTATTCTTTTTAAAAATCTTTGGCAAAAGAAATTTCGTATGGAAGCATTATTATATGTATCATCAATCATCAACAGCCTATATACGTCCCTACTGCAGAAGCTCAAGCCTACTCTCATACAGAGCGTATATGGTCTGTACACCACGCGGGCCCAGTGCGTATCGGCGGACTTCACATGCCTTTTCCAAGACATGCAGGTTTCCTCACGATGTCTTCCTTCACCGTTAAGCAATGGGATAATGAACTTGAATGGAAAAACTACTCTTAGGTACACGGTTGGATTCGAACCCGGAACCCTCAGATTGAGAGTCCGCGCCGTATCCACTGCGCCACCGAAGCTTTCTTTTCTAGTTGTAAAGTTGTCCGCTGTTGATAAATGAATCAAAATTAAGTCGGACTAGAAGTGTTTATGTTTTTTATATTGGTTTTGTGAATCACTCAATCCGTTTGCTTCTTCGCAACTTAACGACTGATCCGACCTTAATAAAATTAACCACGCGCGTATGATATTACATGGAGAAGGACGTGGGCAACTTTTCATTCCGAAAAGGGTTCCCGTGGGTTTAAGCAGACAAAGTCGCCGGTAAAAAACTCGCGTACTTACGAAGATTTTACATAAAAATTTAGGGGTCGAAGGAGACGGGTAAATTTACAAGATTTTCCCCTCGAAAAAAGGGGGATTGACTCTGTATTTACTTCATTATATGGATGTGACAGCTAAGATTAGTAGCTATTTAAAACCAAAACCACTATGATATGTAATTACGTTCGCAAACATTTTAAACAAGCCTAATAACGAAGCTACAAAATAAACTCCAGAATTTCACAAGAGCTCGGTTAAAAGTGTTTTTAATGTAAAGTGGGAGGTGTTCTGTCCTTGACGTCATCAACTCCCTGGAAGTGTTTTATTTCGGTGCGCCCGCGCCGGCGCGGCCAGACGCGTGGACGATCTATTTATTTACATTACAAAAATCGATGAAAAGCTGTTGTTAACAAATGGAAACACGACGAGAAATTAAGGGGTTTGTTTTAGGTGCATTCTTTAAGATTTTACGGAAATTTTTCAAGCCAATGGAAGTCTAGGTAGCGTAAAACATAATACTGTTCCGAAAAACCACTGTCATTTATGAATGAACAGATTACCAGATTTAGACTTCGGGTTTAAGATGAATGCACCAATTCGAATAGTGTTATTTTCGTTCGAATCGAATTACCTCAAGGTCTATTTTAAGACGAATAAGGACGTAAAACGAGCGAATCGAGTCATGAGTAAAAGCTCGTATGAAATCCAGACTAATATTAAAAGTGCGAAAATGATAATGTTTATTTGTCTTTCCTAGATTTCTCTTGAAGGTTAAGAGGGTATGCTGTTGTCAAAGCGCCCATACAAACGTAGTCCAGACATATTTTGAGTATTAAGCTATGAAAATCTATGAAATTTTCAAGACACAATCTAGAAACAAATATCTGTGTCGGTGGTGAGTCAGATTTTCGTTTAAATATATACTTCCAGAGTTACAGGGCGTCAAAGTATTGTATTTTTCGGTAGTAAAAAGCCCCAACTTTGAACCTGATTTACAAGAGTATGAATCAATTTAGAACAATTTGGAAAAACCACCGACATCTGAAATTTCATTAGTATACTGTATTAAAAAATGGTTACATAATATACTGTATCCTTCAAATGATCCCTGAACTACGGAACATCCAAATAACGGGTAGATAACATCGCGTAATGTATGCTGTCTCACCGTACGCGCTCGGGTAGGATAGGGCTAGGAGAGGGACAGCTACAAAACAATGCAACCTTGAAACTGACCACGTGGTCTTACCAACATAGCCTCTTAATGAAGGGCCGGAGAGCAAGTAGTTGCCGTGGGATAATGTCGGGTAGAGCGATAATCCTTGTACAATCGAGGCCTGGGTTCGACCCTGGCTCGTAACAAGGAGATCCAATTGGTTATTTGGAATTTATGTACGAATGATAAAAATCATTATCGTAGGCTTTTTGGTGAAGGAAAACATCGTGAGGAATCCAATCTACCAATCTGCATTGGGACTGCGTGGTGGACTATGTCCCATACACCTGAGGCCTGTATGCCTGAGCCCCTGCAGTGGGGACATATATAGGCTGTTGATGATGATGATGTGAACATAAGCCCACACGAATCTAAGTAGCCCCGGCCTGGTCATTGAACACTGCCAATTTTAAGGTAGGTTTTTCATGTAATTTTTTCGTAATATGTTGATGACATACTCGTAAGCTACTTTTCATCCTGATCGATCAAGTAGTTGCCCTGGAATGAACGCATATAACCGATGGGGAGGAAGAGTTCTCGAGTGGCGATCACGCACCGGGAAGCGGGGACCGCTCAATGTGGTGTACCATGGAGGAGGTCTATGTCCAGCAGTGGACATTTCCTGGCTGTTGCTGACGATGAACTCGTAAGTCAGGACAGGTTCGCGGTCAAAATAAGTGTATTATGAAGTTATAATTTGTCAACCAAACAACAATGAAATCGCTTTCAAGAGCCATTAATATTGCTAGACAGGTTATAAATCACCTGGCGTACATACCCGCAGACAATCCATCCATATACACGAATATAATATGATATTTCAGCGAAAATGTCTTGAACGATATCGACCCGGCGAGCGACCGGCATGGTTGGAGTTCTTTGACCATCTGCCCCAATTGTGACATCGATTTTGTAAAGTCAACAAGTGTTCACGTCTTGTTCCCCTTTTCAAATAACAAACAAACAATAATACATACATACTCTCGAAAAACATAACCCTCCTTCTGGCGCAGATGGGTAATTAATAATTGACTTGGCTTTTAAACATCATACATACAAAACAAAGATATTTGTATGGTACCTAACATAAAAGATGCCCAACGGGACTATATTACGAGTACTACAGTACTCGCACACCAAGTTTGCCCCACTGACTGAAGTTATCTCTCCGCAATTTCAAACATGTACAGACGGAATGTGTGTGTATTATTTTCGGTAATAACTATCGCTAGCTGACATAAAACTCTAGGACATTTCTTTCCACCCGCTAACTTGCCTTACCTCTCACCTATTCGTTAATAAATTGACACTTCACGGCTTTTTGTAGCTAACTTCAGATGGGCAATCTTAGTGTGCGAGTACTGTACGCCTCCGCTGTCCATTCGTTTGCCAGCGTATATATCTTGAACCGTTATAATACACTTGAAATTTTCACAGAATATGTATATGTATTATTAATATGGCCGCATAGACCACACTCTACCTCTCCATACAAAAAACATGTTGTTTTGTAAAATACATATTGTACACTGGTAAGGGACCCTTCGTGTGACACTCCGACTCGCACTTGGCCGGTTTTATTTTGTACACGTGCCTCATAGAATATAAAGAGGATAATTACTAATTTACAAATCTATTAGGACTGTAATTTAATAGCCATTGCGCAATCGCCAAACGATTACAAAAAAAGTAAACCAATAAGAAAATAAAACTTATCGTAAAAACAACTTTTAAGCATTTATTTTGAATTTTGAATTCGATGAAAGATATAATAAAAAATAAATAAAAATACTTTTATTTGTTCCTTCTTATTACACGGTATATCGAGGCGACAAGTCTTTCTTTTTAGCAATTAGCACCCAGAACGCGAAATTCAAAATCGAAATACTCGTAGGTAAAGGTCGTCTAGAAATTGAAAGTGTGAAAATCGTATTATATTATTTGTTCGGAAAAGGGGCTACTGAATCACAAATTGCGTCGGTATGGAATCGATTCACGGAATCGATCGACCCACATACCGGCGACGTAAACACTTTCAAGTTTCACACATTCTTCACTAAATACATTATTAAAGTTCCATATAGATTCATTCACCTCTGATGATTCAATTTCTTGGGACATTGATTTCGTTAAACGGTTTTAGAGGAAAATACGTTGTATTGATATATTCTTTCTGAAACACTGGAGTCCATTAGACGAAACATTTTCCCAAAGGAATTGGATTCTTCGGATGACTTCTCTCGAAGATTGTGGATATCATAATTTTTTCAAGTACTATTCATAATAATAACACACAATAACATAATAAAACAGTTTATAAAAACTGTTTTATTATTGAATATTATATATGTCTTGTACATCGCTCTCTCGAAGGGAGTACATTGTGATACAAGGGCGTAAAGTAGGTAATAGCAAACGAGCTGGCATTAACAAGCCCGAGCCGAAGGCGAGGGTTTTTAGCGTCACGAGTTTGCAATAACCTACACACCTGTGTATCACACGACGTATTAACGAAAGTATTAAAAAATTATCATTATCATTTCTCCCAGGCTCATTCATTCATTTTTCCTTGTATACAATCTATCTTATTTTATTCTATGTATGAAAACTCCTTGCTAAACTAACTAAATAAAAAACTCAATCTGTATTAGAACATAATTACTAATATAGCTAATAGTTGTCTTTAATACGAGGGGCATACCGAAATGATCGGGAATATAAAACAATACATACAGGAAATAACTAAATTTATTTTTATTGCTTTTCGAAGTATTCTCCGTTGCAGTTAATGCACTTTTGCATTCGTTCGAACCAATTATTATAGCAGCAATTCCAGTCCGAAGTTGACATGGTCAAAATCGTCGATTTGTATGCTTCCACTGCTTCTTCTGGACCTTGAAACCGCTGACCACGCAATAAATCTTTGATTCTAGGGAATGTAAAGTAATCATTGGGACTCAGATCAGGGCTGTATGGAGGATGATCCATTAATTCAACGTTTTCCTGCTTCAAAAACTCGCTTGTTTTCTGAGCGGTGTGAGAGCTCGCATTATCGTGATGGAGGATTATGCGTCGTTTCGGGTTACCTCTACGGAGTTCGGATATCATCTGTGGCAAACAAACCGTTGTATACCAATCAGCGGTAACCGTTCTCCGTTCCTCTAAGGGAACTGTGACTACATGTCCTGTTTTCGCGACAAACGAAGCGACCATTTTCTTCGATACGCTGCGAGAGCGGACAACTTTTGTTGGCTTGATCTCACCTGCGAAGACCCAGACAGCCGACTGATGCTTTCTTTCTGGCTCATATGAATAGATCCATGATTCATCACCAGAGACAATGTTATAAACTGCTTTTGACTTTCCTCCGTTGAAGCGTTGCAGAGTAGACCGGCACCAATTGACACGAGCCGCCTTTTGCTCTTCGGACAAATTATGGGGCACCCAGCGGGAAACTAGCTTTCTCACTCCCAGTTCACCATGTAAAACAGTTTGTATCGCAGTCATACCTATCCCTAAAGTAGCCCGAATCTGCTCATATGTAATATGTCGGTCATCCTGTATCATTCGGCGCACAACAGCGACATTTTCTGGTGTAACCGCTGTTTTTGGCCGGCCTGTGGAAGGTACGGTGCCAAGAGAAGCACGTCCACGCCGGAATTCAGAATACCAGCGATATATTGTCGTCTGGCTAGGCGCTTCACTCTTGTATATAGATATAAGCTCAGCGAGACATTGTCCCTGAGATAATCCTCGTCGAAAGTTGTAAAAAATTATGGCACGGAAACTTTCTCTTGTAAGCTCCATTTTTTTATCGACCTATCAATTTCAAACTGATATTGTTCTTTAAAAAAAAATTTTTTTTTAATTCTGTCAATTGTATTCGATTTTCAACTAACCAGTGTTTATTCATCAAAAAGAGTTTTTAATCTAATTAAATCGAAAGTACTCGATTACCGATCTTTTCGGTATGCCCCTCGTAAATAAAGTTTGAAGTTAAAACTTTTAAAATTGACTCATAAATTTAAAACTAAACTGCAAAAGTAATGATCGAGCTCGTAAAAGAAAGTCACGACCGCGTAAAAGAAAGATGCCTATGCAAAAGATTTAATTTTACAATCATAATAATTATAGCCTCTGAAAGTGCGCCACGTTTAACAACCGTTATGAAAAATATGTTGTTGAAACCGGATACAGCTCCATAAAATATCTACGCACTTTTCTACCATGTCACATTTACTTCTGAAAGAAGTTTGAACACACTGTATAGGAGCAAGTAAGGATGAATTTATTTAGAAAACTGTAATATTACGAGAGTGCAAGCCAGTCTAAAAAAGCGGTTCATTGTCTCGAGAACGTTAAGGTCTATTTGGCTATTTTTTAAATGTTCGCGATAGTCGGAGCAAGGCAAAAAGAAATTGAAAATTTTGTCCGTAAAATGGAATTCGGTAAAAGTTTGCCGGATCGTATACGTAGCGTATACCGCAAGGTTTTTTCCTCAGTGATGAAATATACGTTTTATAATGATCAACATTACAATCTAGCAGACGTAGAGTAATATAAAGTAATATTTGTATGTGTAATATCTCACAAACGATCTCAATTTCAGCGCGACACTCGGCAATCACCTTGTGCCTAATCTGGGACCAATTATCTCGTGTTTGTAGGTTTCGAGTACGCGTCAGATAAGTAAATACACTTCACCTGATAATAAATTCTTATCGTAGAGTGTGTACTGGGATTCTGAAGAAAAATAACAGTTCTAGGCGAGACGTTCGAGAAAATAATTTTCTTGTTTCAGTTTCTCGGTTGAGAATGTGTGAAATGAGAGCGTAATCGCGTCAAGATGAATCGAATTTGATAGTTTTAAGACATACAATAAGAATTCTTATATCTCAAAAGATAACGATCAATTGGCGTTTAATAATTCCCAGTACTATCACGTTAAAGACAGTGCAGGAAATCTTCAGCACTTTTTATTTTAAGGTAACGTTTCAATCGAATTTAAAAAGGCTGTCAATGCGACTTCATGTTTTTTTATGTGTGTATGTTTATTTATAATATGTCAAGGGCGGTTTGAAGTTGCGCGGAATCAATCTGAAGAAAATGTTCCACCTGTGTGAAACTTTATTGAATTTCATCCTGTTCCCGTCAACCTTGTTTGATAGCAAATATAGTTGAGACTTCGTGTGAAGTCGGAAACCAACATAGTAATAGACATAGAGTAATATGACGTCACTGTCGTATATTATATTTTTATTTAATGTACACTCGAGTACAAAATATGTATCCACTTTTGAACCTCGTCACATTCACTCTTGCTTGTTCCTATGTTTTGTTGAAGAAAATGTCAATGGAAGGTGAATATGACACGGTTCAAAAGTGGATACATATTTTTGTACTCGAGTGTACACGTTTAACCACCCTCCTCTCTTCACTATTTCTCACTTGACCCAGGACTGCTGTAAGAAATTTCATATACCTCTAGAAATAAGCTGTTCTTTTTGTATATATATTTTTCTGTAAATATTTTCTGTGTAAAATAAATTGTTTAAATTAAAATAAAACGTTGTTGAATTGCCTAGCACTCAATAACCGTATTGTATGTTTACGACTGCCAATCGTCGATTAATTCCACCAAACATGGACATACCTGGTCTGGACTGAGGGAGCTGTCTCCGCTGGCGTTTCTCTCTTGGTTCTGTGCGGTCCTCTCCTGCTTACACGCGGTGTGGTACTCGAGCCTCGTGCGTTCCACTTTCTGCAGGAACTTGGCCCAGGGCTTCTGTGCCTTCTTGAATGCTTCGTCCATTTCCTTGCGCTCCTTCAGTTGGATCATTGACTGGGGGCAAAGGATAAACAAACCAATTACATTCGACAATCGAACAAATATCAAAGTTTCAGGTGCGTGCCGGGAAAGTTAATTCTTCGGGGTTTGTGATTGTTAGGAAATTCACCTTCCCTTCAAACCCGCTGTTTCGATGCCCGAACTCAACTCCACTACGCGGATTTGGGTTCAAGTTATTCTAGCCGCCTATTTGGCCTAATGGCTAAATGCTTGGATTAACAATCCGCAGGGCCCGGGTTTGTTTCCCAGTGGAAACCTGTCGGTATTCGATTCGGTTGGTGGTTACCACCATGTTGCCTAAGTCTGCCGCCAAACAGCACTGTTGTGGTTCGGTATGAGAACTAGCAGAACCATCGCCTCATTAGCTTGAGTCTTAAAGGTGCGCACGCTTACAATTGCAACGGCCTAATCGTCACTTACCACCATAAGGTGAGATGAAGGCCAAGTGCAAACCCATCATACTTAAAATCTAAACGTGTAATGATCTAAAATTATCGTTCAATGAGATAATAACTGATAAACAAACAAACAACGTTAGCCAGTGGAGCGTTAAAAGGGAAGTACAATGACATTCGCTTTGTGTTGCGCAGGAGTGACGAATCGGATGCGCCACACCGACGCACCAATGTCTGCCAAGTGGGAGAAATTAGCAACGCTTATTACACTGTTTATATACGAAGCAGGTAAGACGGGAGGTATTTTCGACGTACCATGGGCTGGTCTTTGTGGTCGTTTTCTGGATGTTGATGATACGAGGCAGACCAAAGGAGTGTCTGGAGATATGTCATACATAATCATCTGCATAAGTACACTGCAGGACATTAGCCTTTTCGTCATAAATCGTCCCCACGCATGGTCATAATCATCGCACTCGCCAGCCGAATCGGTTGATATATTTGGTCGCCATGCTTTGATAATACGAAAATGTTTCTAGTTTCTGGGGACTACCGATGAAATTTTTCGTTACATTTAATACTTGCGTATTAACAGATCTTCCTCAAGAAACGAGCTGTGCGGTTTCGTCTATAGAATGGAATCACTAATGTGTCTGAGGTGGAATGAGGAGAAATTTAAAGACAAGGGCTTCATCATCTTCCTATGTAACCACTGCGTCTACCATGAGTTTACGCAGGCGATAACGTGTATCCTTAACTATCGCTCTGTCCTTGTCAGGCGCATCTCGACTGCGCAGTATTTCCGATAGTATTCGATATACGTTATCGCCTGCGTAAACTAATGGTAGACGCACTGACCATGCAAGCGTCAAATCCCTTCAAGGTAAGCCAGATCAATGTGGCAGTCTAAGGGATGCCCAAAGTGAGTGAAGAGTTTTGATAAGCCAAATCGTAATACGACGATCTGACTAATTAGCGTTTGACAAGATATTGGTAAGCCACGGAAAGGTATGTGTCCCTATGTATGTATGTATAATCAAGGTATTCTCCGATGCAAGTTAATTCAAATTACCATAAACACGGTAGATAAACCTTCGCACCGAGGCGCCGTAGGCTTATTCAATTATGCTAAGCTCGGGTCCGGTGCGTGGTTGAGCATATATTCGCTATAGTGTTTCTAAAACTGGGATGTTTTCCTCCCCTACGGTCTGTTAGGACTGATTCCTATATTGTACTGATCTTATATTAAAAAATTTCAACAAATACAGAATATTAGTCATTATTGGATTTTTGATACAAGAATACAGGACATAGCATATTAACACCGCACGCACACAAACACACATTTTATTTTATTTTTTTATTTTACAATTTTTGTTGACATGTAATATATAAACAAACATCCTTTAAAGTAGAGGTAGTCCTCATGAAAATGTAGAGCTTTTCTTCGTAACTTTAGGTTTTAAACATGCAAAAGCTGTTTATTTTTTATGAGACTAGCTAGGAACGATGTTGGCCTTGCCGCCTTTTCCACCATTTAAAATTCATGTCATGTCAGGAAAAGTCTTGTCACAGTAGCACCTAGGATTCAGTATGGAAAACATAATATAATATTGAAAGGGGCACGGCTATACAACACGCTACCAGATGTCAACAAAAAATGTAAAATAATGTATGTGTTTAAAAATAAGTAAATGCGTTCAAAAAAACTGGAAACCGACTTCAATTGCCCTAACACTCTACTTTTACGAGTATTAAGGCAAATTTAAGATTTATATCGTTTTCTCATGAATGCTATTGTCAGATGTGGACCACACGGGAAGCATTAGCTTTTACATAAAAAAGAATCATCCAGATCGGTTCACCAAGTCAAAAGTTCAAAGGTAACAAAAACATTTTGAAAAAAAGAAAAAAAAACACGTAGAAAACATAAAGGAGTGATGTAAAATAGTTCTTTCTTCTTTCTAAAAGAGGAAGAGAAAATATTATTATTTAAAAAAACAGCAATTGTAATTTAAGATTATATTTAGTGACAGTTTCTAGTATAAGTGAACTTTAATATTCTTTTTGAGAAAATAAACTCTTTGAACCTAACCTGTGTGCACTGCTCTACGTCACTGATTATAGGTACCCGATACCGATACATATTTTTTGTGCATTTGAAAGTTAAATAAACAAATTTTACTTGACTCTGTATTTGTTTCTTTTAATTATTTGACTGTATCAAGATCCCGTTTAATGGGTGCTAATATTCAATGTTTAGAGCCGCTGTTCCTATACAAGCATCGTCATTATTTAAAGACCTTAAGTTGCGTACCTCCTAAACTTTACGGACGTCATTTTCTTACGTGTGGCTCTGATTGATTGACCCTAGCAGACCTCCTGGCGCTAAATGCATATTTGATGGCAGTGAAAATATTTAATAGGAAGGCGTGGCCGCTACACCGGTAAAGTATTAGAGGTTTTTGGCTAGCCTTATTTTCTTCTTAATTTTGATTAATTACTCGACCTACATACCATTAAACCCGTCAATTTGGATGAAACACGGTAAATCAGGCTCCAGAAATTACAATTAGTGCTGTTTTATTATGATTCAGATGAGGAGATACGATTGCGTGTGTGTGAGAGCTTTCAGCTACGATTCGAACAGTGCACCTACCATGAGTTTACGCAGTCGATAACGTGTATCGTTAACTATCGCTCTGTCCTTGTCACCCGCATCTCGACTGAGCAGTATTTCCGATAGTATTCGATATACGTTATCGACTACGTAAACTCATGGTAGACGCACTGAATAATGCTGAGCTAGCGACATACTGTCACCGTTACGGGTGTTGCTACACTTGTTCCTATGCAGCGTGTTGCATATCAAATAAAGGTGAATATGACATGGTGAAAAGTGGGTAAGTACATATTTTTGGACTGTAGTATCAAATTGGTATAACTTCTTGTGGTGTTACCAATTATTTGTTTTGTTTTATTATTGTTTTACATTACCATATTAGTCGCCTTTCGCGTTATCTATGAGATGACAATATGTGCTTTTATTCTAAAGCCGAGACCAGACGGTCAGCGATTTTAGCTTTTATCCACCAAACCAGTTTAGATAACCATTCCCAGTCTTGGAGTAAAGTGTAACAAGTACTTTAGTTCTATCTCTTTCGTTGAGCAGATTGAATATGAGAGGAAAATAATATGAATATATTGATGTTAGTTTATTCATACAACCTTGTGCCTAATGAAATGCGATGCCACCGTTCATTATCTATGGAGTTACCTAACAGTTGTATTTGTTTATGGATGTTAATCGGAAAATATTGATGCAATCGGCACGGCAGACAGATTTGTGATCGCAGTAATGTTGTTGCTACACTCGAGCACAATATGTACCCACTTTTGTACCATGTGACGATCGGTACATTTTGTATTGTTTCAATTGTATCTAGAACACAACCGGTAGGTCTGGTACGTGCCTATTGGGCTAACAATAAAGTGTTATCAAAGAGTTTCTAAAAAAACAATCGGTACCGGTTATTTTGGCGTCGTACCATGGGCATCCATGTAGAGGCCTTTTTTTCGAGGGGGAAATCTAAGATACCCGACTCCTTAGGAGAGAAGCCCGGTTATGTCACTAAAAACCCCTCGGTGGTCATTCTCCGCGTAAGTCGAATAGCCCTAGGAACACCTAGGAACCTACCAGAACTCCTCTAGCGCTTCGCAAGCAGCCCTCCTCTTGGCCAGTCAACCATGACGTCTCCGCAGCTCCGCGCTGCAGCGGGACGAGACCACGCCACTACCACTGCCTTCTAATGTTCAGCGCTTGAAATTTCCTAGCTGATGATGATATCTAATAAAGACCTTTCTTTTTGCCAAATTCCATGACTCTAGATCAATGGGAAGTAAGGTTCTGATTCCTTCTACGACGAAAAACGCGGCATAGCCGTATGTTTTTTATGCGTCGACCTAGAAGCTTGATTTTTTCACAGCTCCAGGGGACTGCAGACTAGCGTATTCGATATTAATTTCAACTTGACACCTCCACGGGTTCCTCTGAGAAAAATGGTATTGACAGACATACGGACGGAAGGACAACAAAGTGATCCCATAAGGGTTCCTTTTTTGTTTTTGAGGTACTAAACCCTTAAAAAGTAGGATCAAACTACGCCCCCTTTCGCGTGTTCAGAAATCATATCGCTCGGATCACGTATCTTATCTGTAGGCAATACACAGCGCAGTATATGAGCTGAATCAACACGTTGACGCGTAATTCGCGATAGTGTACACGATACTGTACGTACGAGTATGCGGACGGCCTGGCCTGGCCTAGACGTGCAAACACTGCTAATAGGTATTTAAATATAAAATACGTGACGATCATCCTTCGGTGAGATAATAGCTTTAAATCTTAGGTAATGCCGCGAAATAAAATAAGTACGCAATTTTCTAAACTATATATTTCAGAGATCGAAGACATATATAGACACAAGATACACACGCACACGCACGCACACGCGCGCGCACACACACACAACAAACAAAAAAATACATACCTACTCGTTTATTTATCCTTCTAAATTTAAGTAATGTATACCAGAGACAAGAATTCCGTGAGGGGAGACCTGGTTACCCCTAACACAGGCCTCGAGCTTAGTTTGGGAACCAGCTCTCCCACAACTACTATATTACTTGTTTAAAAAAGTGTAACTAGATATATGATGTTGTGGACAGAGAAAATAAAAATCTATTTTATTTTATTTATTTATAGATTCGATTCTGAATCGCGTCTAGAATTTCTAACAGTCTTTTATTGTTTATGAGACTTAAGTATTTTATGTAGCAGGCTATGGGGAACTCTGCCGTAAACTTTGAGTTGGCTTTCGGTCATCATAAGTATGTAAATAGGGGTTTTGTCTTGCACGATATTACTTCCATTTTAATGAAAGAAGAAACTGGAAATATTTCAATTATCACTTGAAACCGTAAAATAAAACTTATTTGAACCACTGTAAGAAGTAAGGGGATCAATCAAATATAATTATACAAATCAAATATATATATATAAACAGATTTCAAATTGGATTCACTTTTATATCACAACACACTTAAGAGGGTATGCTGGTGTCAAAGCGCCCATACAAACGTAGTCCAGTCATATTTTGAGTATTAAGTTATGAAAATCTATGAAATTTTCAAGACACAATCTAGAAACAAATATCTGTGTCGGTGGTGAGTCAGATTTTCGTTTAAATATATACTTCCAGAGTTACAGTGCGTCAAAGAATTGTATTTTACGCTAGTAAAAAGCCCTAACTTTGAACCTGATTTACAAGAGTATGAATCAATTTAGAACAATTTGGTAAAACCACCGACATCTGAAATTTTATTAGTATACTGTATTTAAAAAATGGTTACATAATATACTGTATCCTTCAAATGATCCCTGGACTACGAAACATCCAAATAACGGGTGGATAACTTCGCGTAGTGTATGCTGTCTCACCGTACGCGCTCGGGTAGGATAGGGCTCGCATAGGGACAGCTACAAAACAATCCAAATTTGAACGCGGCCACGTGGTCTAACCAACATAGCCTCTTAAGGATTACTTGCGCCAGCGCAGGGGCTGTCGGTCATGTCGTCCAGATACAAGTGTAACGGTCAATGTGGCATACTATGGAGAAGGACTATGTCCAGCAAGTGGACATTTCCAGGCTGATAATAATGATAGGGGTTCAACTAGGGGATGACTGTTTGGATTAACAATAATTTTGGGGGAAACACATAAGGGGATAAAAACAAACATCTTCGCATACGCCGCCATTTTTGTCAAATCTACAGATGACGCGACGGCCGACATAAATCCCAGTGTTACAGCACCCGTATCTGAATTCGCATAAAAGTCTATACTAAAGATAATATTATATTGCAGATAGTTATGTATTATTTACCTATACACAACACATGTGTCGATAAGGACGTTCCTATTGCCATAAAATCACCGACACAAGAATTATTTATTTATGGATTCCTAGATTATTCATATTGGCTCGGATTCCAAGTTTGTCGATCGATAAATATTCCTAATTGCTACGTGGGCGTAAAAATTCCATTCACAGATCGAAATTATTTTTTTTAACGAGTACGCTGAATCAAATCAAATTATTCAAAGTAAATTTGTTATATATTGAATAATCATCATCAAATGTCTATATTTATGTCCCCACTGCAGGGCCAGGGGCTCATACCTACTCTCTTACAGAGTCTATGGGACATAGTCCAGTGGGATTGATAGACTTCACACACACCTTTGAATTTCTTCTCAGGAGTGTGCAAGTTTCCTCACGATGTTCTCCTTCACCGACATATTGAATATCCCTACTTAATATTATAAATCCGAAAGTAACTCTGTCTGTCTGTCTGTTACGCTTTCCCGCATAAACCTCTCAACCGATTTTGATGAAATTTGGCACAGACAATCTTTAGACCCTGAGAAAGGACATAGGCTACTTTTCAATGCGAAAAAAGGGTTTTAAGGGGTTGAAAGGGGGGATGAAAAATCATATAGAGGTATCGTTATTTTTAGAGCTAGAAGCTTAAAACTTATTTTTAGGCTGTTGATTCAGTTTGTTATTTTGTTAAGACGTAGTTCTCACGGAATAAAAGCTAAAGTCCACGCGGGCGAAGCCGCGGGCAGAAGCTATTTGATATAAATTAAAGCATCTTCTAACGTTGTATAACACGTCGCGTTAATACAAAATTGATTGCCAGCTTATCAAACCGGAATAAGATATAGTTAATACGTATTAACGCTCCATATTTATATTATATTTGACAAGTGATATAACGGCAGACATGACTTGCATGACGTAAGCGTTATTTTATCTGTGTTACTGGGTAACGCAGTGAATGAAATGCAAACATAATATAATTTAATGCCTGAACTCAAGTGGACTTTGATACATATTTCTATTTCATGTATTTTAAATTATATCATCATCAATAGCCTATATATGTCTCCACTGCAGGGGCTCACGCGGGACCAGTGCGGATTGGTAGACTTCACACACACCTTTGAATTTTTTCTGAGGAGTGTGCAGGTTTCCGCACGATGTTTTCCATCACGGAATAGCAAATGGTAATGATTTTATCATTCGTATATAAATTCCAAATTGTTGACGGTGGAGCCGGGACCAGGGCAATTTAAGCAAAACGAGTTTATGTTGGAATTTAAAGGAAAACGTTTAACTTAAGGAATATTTGCAGAACAACAACACATCAATTTACGAGAAAAAGAAGAAGTGAAAAATAAAAACAAAATAAAATCAAAAACGTGTTCTAAAAACTATTTCAAATATTTACACATTATAAGTGGCCAGCGAGCAAGATGGCGGAACCACATCTGTAATACAAATAACAAATGGGAACTCATTAGTTCGAGCCAAGATCGAACCCAGACCTCGATTGTTCAAGGACTGACGCTCTACCCAACTGATCTATGCGGAAGGTCTATATTCAGCTATGAACGTTTCCCAGCTGATGATTATAAGCGAAAGCCTTTCATCTAATAGCCACTTGGATCCAGATAGAAATCACACAACTTTGTAAAACACTAATAAAAAGCCTTGGACATATCGCTGGAGCAATCAATTATAATGCAGACGACAATCCCACTCATATTACGTTGTTACGACGCGTTATTAGCAGCAGACACACAATTACGATGTGTTTATTAAACTGCGTGTGGGACCGTTGCAACCAGTGTGCTAGCACTGTTCTTATTGAAGGAATTACTAAGTGTGTAACTAGCTGTACCGCCCTGGCTGGCTTAGCATGACATGCACTGTCAACCCCACTGCAGAGGCTCCGGCCTACACTTATACATAGTGTATGAGCATAGTGCACCACGCGGGCCCAGTGCGCATTAGTAGACTTCACACCTTTGAATTTCTTCTGGAGAGTGTGCAGGTTGCCTCACGATGTTTTTTCATTAGTACATAAATTCCAAATAAATAAATTCCATCGATTGTGATTGTTCCAAAAAACAATATGAAAAAATAAAATAATATTGTTCAAGGTTTGATGCTCCACCCGACTGAGCTACCACGTCTAAACCTCATTACCAGCCAGGAAACATCAACTGCTGAACATGCTGCACCAAAATCACCGGTCCCGCTCTGTTTGCAACCCAGGTGACTCTTTGCGACATTTACCAGGTCCTCGGTCCATCTTGAACAGGCATGTGAAGTCAGCCAATCCGCACTGAGCTCGCGTGGTGGACTACAACCCATACACTCTCTGTATGAGAGTAGGCCTGAGCCCCTGCAGTGGGGACGTATATAGGCTGTTGATGTGATTAAACCATGTAAAGACCAAGAAAAGGTGTGACCAGATTTTTACTTGAATTAGCTGACCATTTCCTGTATTTTTCCTACAGTCTCAATTTACGATACCCATGCGATGTCATGGAGATCCTATTCTAAAGCCACACGTTAGATATGACCAACAGCGATTGAACCTTCGGGTCTCTACGTCACTTACCATCAGGTGTGAGACCAAGAGCAACTCAAAGCGCTATTTAAAAAAACCACACGGCTTTTGTACAACACTTGTGAAAGGTCAGCGGCTGTGTTATTTTCACTCTCCGCAAGAGTTTGGCGTAGCGCCAGCTCTGAGCAACCTGGCTGATAAATAATGTAAAAATGAGAGCGGCTTCAGCATTTGGCCCAAAATATTAACGTGTAACGGAATGCAATTAATATTTGATGTGACAGTGACATTTACCTAGTGACTGAGTTCATAACTTATTCCTTTTAAGACGCGTGTTTAATATTTTCTTTGCTGTATTTTTCACGTTTTTAATATTACTCTCCGGCTGCTGTGTAGTTTCGTAACTTCATCATCTATATCAGCCAGGAAACATCTAATACTGAAAATAGGCCTCCTCACAGGCATGTCCACGGTTGGACACGAGCCTCACTCCTGTCCACCTCCTGAAGTTCAACTGTACCCTACTAAAATTTTAATGTTCAAGGTTGTTCAGTTTGCCAACGTGGCTCACGATTCCGGGACCGTAATCAGAATAATCAAGTAGATACAGTAACCATATTGCGATGTTTGGTCGATAGCCGCTAGTATACATTGTTGACAACGAGTAGACGCAAAAAAGTAAGTTATGTTACGTGACCGAACGGTATGGAGACAACTGACGCGACGCCCGCCGCTTGGTTCCGTAACGGATCGTATGATGGTTTTCATGAGCGATTGATTTCCGTTTGGCCTTCATCTAACCCGATGGTGACGTTCAGGCCGTTGGATGGAAAGCGGGCTCATCCAGAAGTCTCAAGATAATGTGGCTGTAGGAGTTGGTCTGTACGACATTGTCTATCACACATCACTGCCTACATGCCTACGTGTTCGGTAATACTCAACTTCCGCACTCTGACGCTGACGTTTACCAAATCAACCCATAAACACACGAGACAATGTATGTTTTTTTCCGAAACGCAACACTGTAGATTGGCGATAGACTTAGACAACATGTAGATGGTTAAATAGATCCTACCACCAACAGAACCGAGTAACGATATCCCCACTGGGAATCGAATCCGAGACTGCTGGATTGTGAGTGCAAAGAACCATTCCATTAGACTTATAGAGGTAGATACACGAAGGCAAATGCAAACTTATAGCGTCGCTATTTTTGCATCGAGGGCTAAATATAATTCATTGGATTCCGAACATTCACTTTTCTTCACGAAGATACCAGTAAAAGTAACCACCATCTGTTTATCAATACGTAACAGTAAAAGCGACCGTTACATACGTAAAGTGCTGAATTTTTTCATACCGATTACGTTTCGTGGACATATTTTAACAACCGGTCTCAACGCAAATCCTTTCGATTCAACCGGCTGAAGTAAAAGTGGTGAAACTCGTTTTCAGAGAGTTATGACCGTGCGTCCGATTCCGATGGTTTTTATGGCTTAGCTTTTAGCGCAGTGTACCGTTGTATTCTCATTCATACTAAATATTACTGCATTCCGATATTGAGACTATTTTTAGTCATTGCTCAGTTACTAAGCTTTGATCACTGGTAGCCACCCCAAGCACGCAATTACGTATTTTCATTGTTACACGCTTTCTTTGACTGTTCATTGTTCAAGGAGTGATCCAGTATGGACCATTAGTTGAGTAACGGCCATTGTAGCTGACAATAAATTTGTTAATTATTCATTCATTTCCTATTTTTAAGTAAAACATATCAAAGCCAGCTATTCTTTGTTGTTTGTTGTTTTACTTTAAATTAAGTAACTAAATTAAGCATAAATTCTTAGATATAGGTATTATCTGCACAAAAATAAGCTGTATACATTATAGAAGAGCGGGGTCTCCTAATACAAGCTATCTTTAGGAGTACCCCAAAACCCGTATATTAATTTTAGTAGATGCTGCAATAATAATTTTTTCATTTTCATATTCTATTTTAAAAGATTACTAGCGTCCCGCCCCGGCTTCGCACGGGTGGACATTTATTTTGTCATAATCGTAGAGCAAATGTAATCTTTATAGATCATTACAGAAATTTTCAGAACTATCCATAAGTTCTCACGTGAACTTCTTCACTTATGTGAAGTTCACATGAGTTAGACAAGGACAGATATATATTTTTCCCATTTTTGTCACCCACTTCCACCCATCGCGACCAAACTCCCTTACTTTCAGCAGGAGACCAAGGGGTATTCACTACCCCAACGGGAAGTTGATCGGAGTTGGTGGTGATAGAGAAAGCCCTGTCTTAACGTACTAACATTAGCTTTATATATATAAGATTTCAAAAGAAAGTATGGAAGCATTGAGTATTCTCGTTAAGAGGCATGCATAGGACTTTACTGGCCAGCCGTGGACAAAATACACTTCAAATCTTTTGAAAACATAATCTCCAACCTTTTCGTGGACAAAAGCAGCTGTTTTTTTCCGCTCCTTACTGAATTTCAAATTGATAACCAGTATCGAGCGACACGTGTCGAATACAAAATAGGCTAAGAACGGAGCACCGATCGGCGCCCGCCTGAATAATACAACTCCTTTTAAAGTGCCATGACATACGAACGGACGGAAACGATCGCCTAAGGTGCTTTTAAGTACAGTTATTATTCATGTTTTCCGCCATAAAGTTTGAGCAGAATGTGAGTGGTGTTTGAATGATATTTATTGTTGACTAAATGATGGGAGCCGATCAACACGCGTACAACGGTTTTAAAATTGGAAGCGGTTTTGTTAATCCTTACTAGTAGAATTTTATAGCCTATGGGTACCAAAACCATAGGCTGCCATTTTGAATTTTTCGTGTCATAATATAGCCTGTAACTCGCGGAAAAACACAACTCTTTCAATGTTGATTCAGTAATCAAAATACAAGGAGTGATTTACGAGATATGAGTGAACAGATAAATATAATTTCATACAAAGATTGCTAAAATCATAGCCCTCCTTTAGCTTCGCTGTAGTCGGGTAAAAACGATCTGTAGCTACACAGAGTCACATGCTGTGCTAAAGGTAAGATAATACATCAATTACGAGTTTATATTTAGACATGGGTAATTAAGGATGACCTAAGTGCATGCGCATCACAGCCGTCAGCCAGCGTGTATGGCAAGTGTATGGCGTCAAGGATATCGACGCATTAATATTATTGTGATTGTATATGGTGGTGGTAGAGCTGTGTACCAGTGCATATTGACCAGTATTGTCGTTAGCATAGGGATTCCTTTTATATATTTTATGGCCACTGCCATAGATGCTGAGATAAATCCTTTTGACGACACATTGTAACACAATATTATTTCCAAGTAATTTATGCGTCAATTGTGTTTCTGTATACGATACTGGTAAAGCTGTAGCGGGAGACGAGAAGAGTACCCAAAACTCAGGTTTACTCCTTCCTTGGGTATAGTTCTCGTCTTCTCAGCTCGCAAACCACACACGCACATATATTATTTTTGCATAATAAATACTTTTTTGGTATTGTGTTGTGCGTAACTTTTTATCCGACTGCGCCAAAAGGAGGGGTTTGGCACGCTCTGCGCCCTGAACGATGGATTTTAGATTGAGAGATGTCGTTAGATTCTTTTTTACTGTGAGAGTGACACTGGGTATATCAAGATCGTAAAAAGTTTTAAAAAATTGCAGGCAGGTTTTTAAAAATTTTCTTTTCATTCACTTGTTCAAATAAATGTCTTTCTGATTCTGGTATTGGGTACTTTTATATTTGGTCGTGCTATCGCCTAACATCATCATCATCATCATTTAAAAATTGAACAGCTATATTTAAATAGCTCGCCCTGCTACAGGCTTGACCTATTGGGGCTGCTATAACAAAAATACGTTTTTGGTCATCACTTTGGTCCGTGTAAACTTAGGTGTTAACAAGCGTTACTAAATTGTCATTGTTTAAAATAAATAAATAAAAATTGGCCTTCATCTCACCTGATGGTAAGTGACGATAAGAGCTTTGAATATTAAGCGTGCTTTACAAAAAACCTCAACAAAATGATGCGCTGCTTCTGTTACCTTTCATAATGGAACACAACAGTGCTATTAACACTGCTGTTTAGCTGTAGGCTTAGGTAACAAGGTGGTAGCTTGGTCAGGCGGACAGAAAATATCCCACCATGAACCGAACCAAATACGGATATATACCCCCACTGGGAATCGAACCCGGGACCCCGGATTGTCAGTCCAAGCAGGACACCTCCGCGTTTAACGAACTTCAATTACCGGAACAACAAGTGCTATAGATTTTAGCATTAATAATAATAATAAAGCCTTTTATTTCCGAAATTTACAATTAGTTTGACACAAAATAAAATAAATTTAAACAAATCAAAAAAAATAAGTAAATTTTAAGTGCACATTATTAATTTCACAAAAAGGCCTCCTCCAACTCTTTCCTCTGTTTTCTGTCAGCCGCTAAAGGGGTCCCAAGGTTAATTTTAGATCGTCTTCCCATCTTTTGGCTTTTCGACCTCGCTTCCTAACGCTATCCCTGGGATACCAAACTGTCACTTCTTTACTCCATTTTTCCTTTTTGCAGCGGAGCATATGTCCAGTCCACCGCCATTTAAGTTGGTCAATGCGTGACAGGATGTCTGTTAATTTTGTTTTCTGCCTGATATTTACACTTTTGACTTTGTCCATTAGCTTGAAACCTAGCATGCTTCTTTGACATATTGATCAGATTTTAGCATTACTATAGGGAAATAACATGGCGGGAGGTATCCTTACGTGCAAAGAAAAGTTTAAAAAAACTGCTCTCTCTTTTCATCGTGCTTCACCGTCGATATCGCTATCCCTGTCCCCCGTTAAACATGCAAAAGATGCACACTGTCATCGATCACGAATCGTTCCGTGTCACCGACAATTTATTACATTAGTAATTGGGCACGGCTCGTGACAGTAGCCTTATAATGATTCACGGCCGGCCATTGTGTTTAAAACAATCGTCTGCGGAGCTGCGCGCGCGCATCGCGTAATGAGACCCGCGCGCGGCTCGCAATGTGCGTTCGTTACTGCGAAAGACACTCGAGATGTATGTCGTGTTTCATATATGTATAGTCAATTCGCTAAGATAGTGTCGGTCAGTACATACGAACGGTGATGATCACCTGATGGCAAGTGACGATAAGGTCGATAACTACTAGGTATATACGGTTAGATAAAACATATAATATTCATCATCATCAGCCAGGAAACGTCCACTGCTGGACATAGGCCTCCTACATAGTACGACACATCGACCGATCCCGAGCCACCACCCGCAACAGCGACTCCCCATTCATACATCCAGACATATAATATTATAAATCTTAATATATATATAAAATGCTAATGTGCGTAAGTAAAGACAGGGTTTTCTCTATCACCACCAATTCCAATCAACTTCCTGTTGGGGTGGTAAATACCCCTTGGTCTCCCGGTGGGAATAAGGCAGTTTGGTCGCGGTGGGTGGAAGTGGGTGGTTGTGGGTGGCGAAAATGTGAAAAAATATATATCTGCCCTTTTCTAACTCATGGGGACTTTTAGAAAGGCTAATATGCGTAAGTAAAGACAGGGTTTTGTCTATCACCACCAATTCCAATTAACTTCCTGTTGGGGTGGTAAATACCCCTTGGTCTCCCGGTGGGAATAAGGGAGTTTAGTCACGGTGGGTGGTTGTGGGTGGCTAAAATGTGAAAAAATATATATCTGTCCTTTTCCAACTCATGGGAACTTTTAGAAAGTTCTAATAATTTCTGGAATTTCGGGAATAATCTAGAAAACTCCAGAATGTGTACAACTGTAACGATCGATCTAGAATGTTCGAGAAGGTTCTAAAAATTTCTGGTATGATCTAGAAAGTTCCAAAATTGTGTGTGACTGCTAAAATCGGTATGGAATGTTCCAGAAAGTTCTAAAAATTTCTGGAATGATCTAGAAAGTTCCAAAATTGTGTGTGACTGCTAAAATCGGTATGGAATGTTCCATAAAGTTCTAAAAATTTCTAGAATGATCTAGAAAGTTCCAAAATTGTGTGTGACTGCTAAAATCGGTATGGAATGTTCCAGAAAGTTCTAAAAATTTCTAGAATGATCTAGAAAGTTCCTAAATTATGTGCAAGTGTAAAAATCGATATGGAATGCTCTAGATAGTTATATAAATGACTAGAATAATCTAGAAGCTTCTAGAAATTTCCGAAATGTGTGCAACTATTGAAATTAATCCGGACGATCCAGATCGTAATTAAGTACATCGGAATGTTCTCGAGTTTTCTGATACTAGAAATTTCGATTTCCAACGGTATATAAACCGAAAATCAGTGGCTTTTTATCAGTTGAACCGTGTTTACAGTCGCGAAAAGATCAATTGAAGCCAAGAGTGAACAGTGATTACATAAATTCAAGTGATTTGAACAAATGAAAACGTAAAAACTATTTGACTATTCTAGAGTGTTCTGATACTAGAAATTTCGATTTCCAACGGTATATAAACCGAAAATCAGTGACTTTTTGTCAAAACATAAATTTTCCATTTACTAAGGTGTTTTTTATTCTAACTTATAATGATTTCAATTAGTTAATTAATTAAATATACTTTCTATACACCGCATATTTAATGGTCGACTAAGTCTTTCAATATCTAACATAGAAATCTATATTATCTACGTTAAATGCATCCTCAAATATTTTTAATACCATTAAACATGCGATGTATTTTAACCCGAGCAACGCCGGGTTTTGCAGCTAGTAACATATAAAAAGCCTTTTAATTCTTACAAAAACGCTATTTACAAAGTTGAATTAGTTTTGCTAGTATCAATAAAAAAGATTGAGTAGTTAGTTACTGCAAGTAGTCTGCAGGTAAAAGCCTCCTCAAAATTGAGCCAGTTTTCTCTGGATTACGCTATTTGTATCCAGTTTGGACCCGCTGTGTGAACACACACACACGCATAATATTAATAAGGTTTAAATAGCGGGCCAATGAACAGAGTAACAAGACAGCTGCTTCTTAAAACATTTAAAAGAAGGGGAGGCCTTTGTAAGGCAATCAGTGTGACATGAATAGCAACGACAAAATAAAGCAGGTGTCTTCCTTAGCTGCAATCTTTCTTGGGTGGAGCATGTCAATGAGATCAGCAAGAAAATTCACTTTGCTGTTCACTCTCTCAAGCGCTTTCAATGGTTCCTACCATTGAAAACTAAGATTTCTCTAGCCCAAACATTATTGCTCCCTATTCTTGACTATGCTGATTCTTGCTTCTTGGACGTCACCGAAGAGCTATTAAACAAACTTGAGCGACTTCAGAATCTTTGCTTACGCTTCATCTTCGGGTTGCGAAAATATGACCACGTGTCAGTTTTTCGCGCTCAGCTCAAGTGGCTCCCTATCCGCCTTCGTAGAAATGCTCATATCCTTTCCCTTCTGTACAATATCCTAAATAACCCTTCTTATCCTAGCTACCTAAGTGAGCGATTTACATACTCGCATCCTGTTGACCAACCTTGTCGAGCTCACATTAGGACAATCCTATCCATCCCTTCCCATCACTCCGATTTCCTTTCCTACTCATTCACGGTTCATGCAGCCAGATTGTGGAACTCGTTGCCTCACACTGTACGCGACAGCAAAACTGTTTCCGCCTTTAAGAAAAACGTCAAGGAACATTTTCTATCACTATAAGATTATATATATTTATAGTATGTAAAGTATGTATGTATTATTATTGATATATATTAGTTTGTTTTGTATCTCGTATTTATGTAATCGTTTATTATGGTTTATTATATTTATTATATCGTACACGCCTAACTGCCCTTTCTTCAATATTTCTCCTTAACCTAGGACTGCTGTAAGAAATTTCTTTTAGAAATAAGCTGTTCCTTTTGTATATATTTTTTCTGTTTTTGTGTTCTGTAAATCTTTTCTGTGTACAATAAACTGTTTAAATTAAAAAATTAAAAATTAAAAAGCAGGATTACAAGTTACCACATAGAACCGTTATCAAACTGTCAAGCACTCAGGTGATGCTGTCATCCGAGTAGTCAGAAATTCTCTTATCTCCTTATAGGATTATGACTCTCAATGACGAAGCTACCTTATCACTTGGAGGAGAGCCAGAATCAAGAGATCGGTTGTTAGCCGAGTTTAGGTGACTTGAATGAACTGGGGTGTTCAGAAGTGTGATGGCTGACTGTTCATGTCATGTAAGTGATGTGGACAGAACGGAAAAGGATTTTTAGGTGCTTTTTCACCTTCATGTCCCTTAAATCACTAACTGACTGATCTCACTTGATGGTGTCGATAACTCCGTTGGATTGAATGCGTGCGCAAAAAATCTGATCGTAAATTATACATATTGTAAATCTTTTTGAGAAACGAATGAATGATCTACCCAGCTATTATTAGCCACAAGTTGCACTGACCGGCGTACAAAGTTGTTATGCAACGCTAAACAAGATAAAGTTTCGACGGAAGATTGACTTGTCTAACTCTCAAAGCTATTCGTTGCCAAACCCACGAGCTAACAAGTGGGCAGAACTTTTATAGCATTTAATCATAGACAAATGTATCATACACGATAGGCGTAGCCAGGTTTATAAATTGAGGGGGGCATCAAACTACAAAAAAGTGTGCGTCAGTTTACTTTTCAAATTCAATAGCAGGTGTTTTGATTATGATGTTGCGGAAGCCGCGGAAGAAAGCAGAGAGTAATGCGTATGTTTCCGGATTTATTGATGTGAAACATCTAGAGCCGCACGTAAAACAAATTTCTGGCGTGGCGACGCATGCCGTGGCGACGCGTCGCCACGCTATATGATGGTGTATATATACAGAACGAATGAAGTTGTATAAATTGTTTTTATATTTAATGAAAATAAATGTTTATTAAATAAACAGTCATCATTTTCTGGAAAAAATCGTAATATTTTATTTTATCATTATGCCATATTTAGTTTATATCGCAATCTGTTCTTTTCAATCATATTACTTTTACAAAATAATGTCCATGTTTCACATCTGCCAGGCGTCCCGTGACGGCTCACATTTTTTATTTCTTAGACTACTTACTACAAGCGATAGGGATCACTCCCTTGCGCATGCACATGCCCGGACGTTTGACAACTCGAATACAAATGACTCGCTCATATTATGTTTGTTCCATGACCCAGAAATCCCCGAACGATAATACTTTTAAAAGAAACTCTACGATTTATAGACCTTGAAAAAATAAATGAATGTTAAGACAAGAGAGCCGTCGATATTCATATTACTTCGCTCGATACAATTAAATCCCAAAGTAACCTCCCAAACGGCAATTTGTTGGATTTTAAACAAACTTTCCTTTCTATATACCCTTAATGAAACAAGGTTGAAAAATTAATCATAAGTTTATAATTCGACAGCTTTAAAATCTTATGACAACAATTTTTAAAAAATTGAGACAAAAAGCTTATCGAAATCGAGACAAGAATCGATATGGCGCACAGCGCACTGTTTCATACCCTTTCACTATGTGGAAGTGGGACAAAATATTGAATTTCGGACTTAAAATAAAATTCGGAGCTGATGCGATATTTATAAATCGTAACGAAACTTTACATATATTTTTGACTTGAATGAATCTACTATCTATGTTCCTCTTGGGTGGGTCTAAGGTGCTCTAGGGGGTCCAATCCCACTGATCTCATCTCTAGTTTAGCCCATGCTCATCACAGCCTCGCATAGGCGTACGATTTGGTCCGCCGCTAGATAACATCGCGATTCGCGCCCATGTTTGGTGTAACCGCGACTGTGAACTGATACGAGATTCCCCGTCTGGTAAAACCAGTCCGATTGGTCGGTTTACGATCGCTGGTTCTGTGAATTTTATCTTTCTTACGAGTTGTATAGGTGTCGGGGTAGTTAATATGGCTTCGCTTCATTCTGTCTCCTTCTGTAATAATATCATAATCGGACTAGAAATACCCTACACTTTTTTTAGAAATTACGTAAACAAAACAAAAAAAATTGATGGTGGTGGATCGCCGTAAGATATTGCAAGCTCAAACGCATTGTTTCTGCCATTAGTATTCCTAAGAGACCGAGCTAACACACGTAATGTGTATTTATTACAATGTAAATTGAAGTCACGTCCCGCTGAGACGCGCCGGACAAATGTGTTTTCTATTTCGATTTACATTTGTAGGTAAACCTTATGTACATTCGCAGGTAAAAGTTATTTACATTTATCCGTAAAAGTTGTTTACATTATGCACGAGAGAGATGCGAATACAATGGTCCAGGAATGCTCAAATAGTATTGAACCATTGGAAACAAACTCACAGATCATCATCATCAGCCGGAAAACGTTCACTGCTGGACATAGGCCTCCCTCATGGTACGCCACATCGACCGGTCCCGAGCCACCGGCATCCAGCGACTCCCTGAGACTCTAACCAGGTCGTCGGTCCATCTAGTAGGGCCTGGCCTGGTAGACGTTTCCCGGTACGTGGTCGCAACTCGAGAACCTATACTCCCCACCAGTTATCGGTTCTTCAAGCGATGTTGCCTGCCCATTGCCACTTCAGCTCACTGACTCGTCGAGCTATGTTAGTGACCTTCGTTCTTCAACGGATTTACGCACGCACGCACGCACGCACTGATTAATGACCATCATTCACAGATCATCATCACCAGCCGGAAAACGTTCACTGCTGGACATAGGCCTCCTCCATGGTATGATACATTGACCAGCCCCGAGACACTTGCATCCAGGTTGTCAGACCATATAGTTAGGGGACGGCCCGGTACACGTAGCCCGGTACGAGATCGCCACTTTAAAACTTTCACTTCCCCCTGGTAATCCGTTCTTCGGGCGATGTGGTCTGCTCATTGCCACTTCAGCTCACTGATTCACTGAGCTATGTGACCGGTCGGAAATTGACGGTGACCTTATCGGTCGCAATTCCCTACACTCAAAAAGTTTCAGCCCTTCTGTCCTTCACATGGAGCGAATAGAGATTTATGTCGGGTCGGGTCGTTCCACCGGACATCGCAGCTGTCAGACACACGCTCATTCAAGTACATAACTTGGCTCGCAGCCAACGACAAATGTCAAATTGGAGCTGTACCTACAACATACTTGCATACTTAACTTTTGTTTTTGTATATTTTTCACCATAAAAATGATAATTTTTATTAGGAAATATTTATGCCAAATCCGTTGAATCGGACCAAAACCGGGGTTTTGCGGCTATCGCAGCCTCAATAGGTGAAGCCTGTAGCAGGGCATGCTATTAAAATATACTATATAAGCGATCAGCTGATGGTTCCATATGCTTGACTATAGACTTAATAGACTATTAGAAGTATGTATGCAATTTTTATTACATTCTAGTCCAGACTCAGCCCAACAACACACAAGACGAAGTTTACGCAGGCGATATCGAATACTATCGGAAATGCTACTCAGTCGAGATGCTTGTGACAAGGACAGAACGATAGTTAACGATATATGTTATCACCTGCGTAAACTCATGGTAGATGCACGGGTCGAAACAGAGATTCAAAAGACTTGATTTTTGTATGTGGATAATTGAAGGGTAGGAAAAGGATGTACAGTACTTTTTATCTCGATGTAACAAGCAAATTTTTGTTCGCCCGGGGATGATTTTTCTTGTGGGATAATTTCTGAAGACCACGCAGACGAGCTAACGAGTAAAATCTAGTGTTGTCTGGTGTATCTAGTAGACAGGCGATATCGGAAACGGCTCAACGATTTCGCTTATTTCGGGGTCTTTGGGCGCGAAATCTCGATCTAGATTATAGTGTTATGTCTGGGTAAACGCGGGTTTTCGAGTTTACATGCAAAATATGGTCGCTAATTTCACGCGCTAGGGTCTAAGCATCGTGGTCTGGCTACGGTGCAAGATTGACAAACATAGGTGTCTGGGTTCGAATCCCGGTCGGATACAAAACTTTTATTTTTTGTATTTGTCAAGTTTTTGTTTTTAAGTCAGATTGAAAAGAAAATTGTACTTTGGGTCAAACCCCAGCACTAAAATTTATAGATGCGACTGATGACGGGAACTCCATTGAAAAGTGCTCAATCGAGATCAGTTTCTAGTTGGATAACAATAAATAAGGGTAAGTGTAGGCATCGGTCCCAACCAAGTTGACTATCACTTTACTGGCTCAGTGTGGTACACGTGGTCGGTACATCCACACTCACCCCCGGCTCTCGTGGCACTGTACCTCATTGAGACACGAGACAATGCGACACAAAATCAAGGTAGGAGACTGACCTTATGGTACGTGTCCTTCTGCCAGTTCTTGATCTGTGCGATGACGTCGTTGACTAGACGGTCGCGTACGCCCAGGTGCATGTCGGACAAGCGCTCCGCCTCCACCATGCCCCCCTTCCACGCGGCCTCCATCGTGCCGTACTCCGGCCCTGAACAACAACAATGCAATTACACACATATCAACTACACAACATAAATTCGTAGGATAAAACTCCAAATGCCAACAACAAAGCCACTGGCCACTAGACGGAAAATAGTTCCAATATCCACCCTTAGAATAGTAAAACATTGTACCCGACACCGTTGCTCTTCAACAGTCTGCCCATGCCTTTAAGAGAAGTTTCTACGTATAGCTCCTTTAAAGTTAAACACAAAGATTTCTTGTTGAAGGGATGCTTCTACACGGTACAAGGGTTTATACAGAGATCTCAAATGTTTTTAATTTAATGAAATGTTGACATGTATTATTAATTAATTCGTTGTAAGCGTATGTAATTAATTTCATACACAAATAATAATTTTAAAAAAAAGTTTAAGTCTTAAAAAGGGCTAGTCCGACACACACACGAAGGGTTCCCTTATACCACCGTAAAATACGAGTATTTAACACAGAATCAAAACCGCGAATATTTTTATTTTTAAATGGTTCTTAAAATATATCCTAATCAATAAATCCCTCAAATTAATTTTTCTGCCACCAAATATCTACTTGCGTCTTGCGTCGTCTGAATAAAACCCACGGCATTTCGATTATGGAATATTTTAAATGGTCCTTAAAATATATCCTATTCAACAAATCCCTCAAATTATTTATCTGCCACCAAATATCTACTTGCGTCGTCTGAATAAAACCCACGGCATTTCGATTATGGAATATCGTATCTACGGATTAGCTCATAATTATTATTTAAAACCAATCGAAACGTCAAATCGGACATGCATTCAGTTTATGCAACGTTATTAGCAGCTATTTACAACTATCCGAGTATGAAATAAGTGTTACAGAATAACCGGCAGTGCGTTGTACTGTACAGGTGGATAGTGTTGGGAAAGCTTGGTGTCCGGGAACTGGGAAATATCGGAATATTCTTTTCCGGAATTGCATCAAAGTCTAACAGAAAGATTGTGTTTAATACTACCGGAACAGAAGTTTTGAATAATCCATAGTAATAGCCACATTGTGGAAAATAAGTGTTTATAGGTTCAAAAGAGGAAAAATAACGGGGTTATCATACAGACTTAATACCAGTACTGTATACAAAATGTGTATGTAGATGTAAGTCAGTCGATTATTCATTTAAACGATGATGTCGTAAAAGGGAAAAAATATCCGAATACATCCAGCAACATATATGAAATCGCCTCTTAATGTAGAGTAATTGCAACAAGGCTCCCTATTACGTTGTCTGTCACTTCACTGGCTCGGCAATGCCCACGTGTTCATACTGACGTTAGGCAAACCAACACATAGACACACGAGACAGTGTTAGTATGCTTCGGCGCGTATACTACAATAGATAAAATTCCCTCATACATTTGTAAACGCATATATTGGAATTGCTGGGAAAACGTGTGAAAAGGCGCATCACTACTCAGGTGACGCCCTGCTGGGTTTCTCAACACGATGATTTAATAAGAGAAACTTCCGACTCGACGCCCATTTTGTGTAATAAACGCATTATCTCTTTTTTGACTAACAGGCGAAGCCGCACCGGTGCCCGGCAGATTTTGACACGGAAATTGGCGTTTTCCGACCGCTTTCTAGGGCAAACAAATACGCAGTTTTGCTGCGAAGCGTTGACTAGAAATATTTAATTACAGCCCTCCTCCGTGGTTTACTTGGTAGGGTTTTTACTGTCTGGGTAACTACTCGTGCCGCCATTTTGTGTGTATTTGTTTTCTATAATCACAACACACGGAAACGGATTAGTGATATAAATAAGATGGTTTATGACTGATCCTTTAGTTTACAGTTGGGGTTTTAATTATTTTTTAGCTTTCTTACTTACCACACTGCATGCCAGGAATAGTAGGAATAATAATAATAATGTGTCTGATTTTATTGTACAGATAGAAAACGGTCTATAACGGTCTTTAATATTTGTATGCTCATAGCAGAATATTGTGAAACTAAATTGTATATGAACCACCACCTGTAATATTTACCAATATTCACAAATAAATAAATGATTGATTGATTGATTGATATAAAAATGTTTTATAAATCCATATATTTATGGCCGCGTGGTCTCGGTTTTAGAATAGGATTACCCCAAGTCATCCGTAGTCATCAAAGGAGTACTGTACATCTCGTACAGCAACCTACGAGTCATCAACACGAATCTGTATGCCAAGCGTAGCGAATAAGTCATTCGCCCTGTGAGTGGTGGACTTATGCAGATGGTAATGAGTAAATATACCTACCTAGCCCCCCCAAAAATGTATTTAACCAAAATCTATAATGGGTTCAAGTTGTACTATCGATCCATAATAAAAACGACACTGCACTGATACCGACTCCACCGGCCGAGACGGAAATCACACACCATCCCTGCCAATAATAATCCAAGCGATAAGCAACTATCGGCATATTCCGGGACGGTTTCCTCCAATCATCTCCTCAGAACGCGATAGCCCTAAGCCGACGTCGAGCACGAGCGGGCGCTCTTAGGCTGGCCGGATGAAGCTGTAGCGGTCGCAGGAGCAATCATCAAGTCCAATCGAGGAAAAAGGAGTTGAAGATGATGAGGCGCTGAATCTATTAGATTTTATTCCGTAACAACACAGTGCTGTCAACACTACAATGGTAGCTAGATAGACGGACACAGCAAATCGAACTCGCGACCTTTGGACTGTGAGTCCAAACGCAAGCTACAGCAGCGGTTTACTTGGGTATGTATGTAGCTAAATATGCCACTTCATTACTAATGCAACGAACTATTCGACGCTCTATGAACTCTGTCTCACTCTCACCTTTGCACTAGGACAGACAGACAATAAGAAATGTTAAGACGGCATGATTTTGTACAATGATCGTCACAAGTAATATACTCGCGAGGTCTTTCACAAAACTTGGTGGCGCAACGTCGCAGGCGTCGTTGTCGATGACCATGCGCGGGCGCATACCATTTCCAAATTAATCGTACAAAGGACATTCGTGCAGACAAAGTTGCGGTCAAAAGCTAGACTTTATAAATTTCAAAAGAGTCATCTGCGTGAATCCATTTAACGTCTTCCACTTAACATTTTTCCACATTTTCTTGGTATTCATCTCCCATTCTGAGACAAGTTCAACGTACGATCCAGACGTCTTTTTTTTAAATGTATGGATTTGCATTTGATCTTTATTTCCTCTGATGATAAGGCCGTTGAATCGTAAGCGTGCGCACCTAGAAGCCTCAAAAGCTAATCAGGCGTTGACTTTGCTACCTTTCATACCGGAATACAACATTGCTAACACTGCCGTTTGGCGGCAGACTTAGATAAAATGGTGATAGCTAGCTAGGCGCACATAGAAAATGCCTTACTAGCTTACCACCAACCAAACCTAGTACCGATAGGTACTCCCACTGGGAATAGAACCAGGGTCCTCCAGTTGTAAGTCCAAGCGGTTGAAGCCGCCCGTGCTACTTGTGATCTCTGATCACAGGTGGTCATATTGTGGATCACGCGACTCGAGACATGTAATAATCATGTAACACGTACGGTACCGGCGCGACCGCCGCCCTGCGCCCGCGCAGCACAACGATCCCCGATCAACCACTTTCGATCGCGCGCGCACGAGTCACGTTTTCGGTGCATGTAATTGAACATAATATTGTGTAAGTACATACTGTATATTTATATCTATATGTTAAATAATAATTTAAATTTATAACTGATATGAGTATTATTGAAATGATCACAGGCGTATGGAGAAAGGCAATGCACATGCGCACCTTTTTAGCGAGACCTAAGACCCGCTGTATCAAGACCACCGGCCGATGTACTGACGTCACACGTTCAACATCCCCCTCTGCGCGTGGTCGGGAGCACTTTCCATGATCATAGCGGACACAAGTCACGACGGTCGTAATTGTACATTTAATTGCACGACTCACCGACAGATTATAAAGTGGACGCTTTTTTGTATTTATTTTTTATTATGTAACCAGTATATTATCGTCTTCGTCGTCAATGGGCAGGCCACATCGCTCAAAGAACCGATAACTGGTGGGGAGTAAAGGCCTTCCCCCTACTAGATGGACAGACGATCTGGTTAGAGACGCGGGGAGTCGCTGGATTCAGGTGGCTCGGGACCGGTCGATGTGGCGTACTATGAAGGAGGCCTATGTCCAGCTGTGGACGTTTCCCGGCTGATGATGAACCAGTATATTTGCCCGCGATTTCGCCTGCGTGGACTTCAGGTATTAATCCCACGGATAATGATTGATAAATCGAGGTTGACTTCACACACACCTTTGAATTTCTTCTCAGGAGCGTGCAAGTTTCCTCACGATGTTTTCCTTCATCGAAAAGTGATGGTGACAGTGACAATGGTGTTTATCATTCGTACATAAATCCCATATAACAAATTGGAACTCATTGATACGAGCCAGGATCGAACCCAGACCAAAGGGGTGCGTGAAGTCTACCAATCCGCAATGACTTCATTGTTGGTATAGGGAAAGTTGACGAGCTAAAAAGGACATTATACCTATCGATCTAAGAAGCAGTTACCGCGGGATAATTTTAAACAGAGATAAAAACAAAAGATAGTGGCTAAGCGTTGAATACGATTGACAAAAATCTTACCTGTGGACTACAATACAACTACTGATGCGCGTACGATTTTGGTCAAACGCACGCCTATTTTACCATAAAAATCATCGCAAGAACTAAACGTGTTCACTTTGAAGTCGTAATTTCGTACGCTACCGTAATTTTTATTTACAAAAAAAAACTTCTTGAACACCCAATCGATGCGGTAACTGCATCAATAAAGTATTCTTTACACGATCGATTGACTACACTTTCCCGCCAAACATACGACATGAAACTAACAGGTTGCACCGTCAGCGCCGCGGTCCATCGCCAATGATTACCGACGCTAGAACGTGATCAGAATAACTGATTCAGACACTTGAGTTGATTAGTATTAAAAATCGATCAACTGTTTGGTCCACGGGCCCAACACCAACTTTTAACACCGTTCGGTGTTACAGTGCTCATAAAAGGTTTCGGAATATTTAATTTAATGTAACTAGACTTAACATTTGCACGTCGACATGTTCGACAGAATACGATTACTTTATATTCATATTAAGATCTTTTTAAATTTGTATTCTAGCAAATAAATCTTTCTTTCTTTCTTTAATTAAGACTCCATAGAGAGACAGTGGCGCCCCCATTCTCGCTTTTTTCTACATTTCTCCGAAATTATATAAATTTCAAAAACCAAAATGGACTGTCTGTTTTCATTGCTGGTCGAATCGATCGTCATAGACATCATGGATTAATATTTTATTTATGACCAGTTACTCCCACTGACACACACTACCTTCACACACATACACACTTTCACACATTACACATTCCCTACACATAACACATTCCTGCACATTACATATTCCTCACTCATACCCTCTTAATTTTGTTTCTTGCTAAAACCTTATTTTTATATAATTTTTATTATTATTTTATATAAATACTTCATTTATAGTTTGTCGTTTATTTCATTTAAATATAATGTAGGTAGGTTCGGATAAGAAGAGCGGAGTCTCCTGGCGCAGGTATTGTTATACTTACAAGGAGATTACAACCTTGTATGATGCTTTAGATAAGTTTTTAAAGAAACAAACAATTTTTCATTTTCATTTTTTTTAAAGGCTAAAAATGACCGCTTTGGGCGGTTCAATTCATAGCAGATACACAATACACATAGTCTAAATATGAATCCGATATGTCTCTGTAAACCAGCAATGACTACAAAAAGTCCGTTTCCGTTTCTGAAATAATTGTATCACTGCGAAGAAATATAAAAAAGAACGAATAGGAGCACTACAGTCGCTTTAAGAGCACTTTTCGTCTAAACGCCGATAATCGTTTAATAAATCGTCCATCTCATACAAGATATTACGATCTCACATTTCCGATTATATTGGGAAACATTTATTAAAACTGTCTCATAAACAAACTAAAACAAAGCATTAAAAAAATTACAAGTGCCAACTAACTACTTCAATTCTTGATGACTCAATATGTTTGCTTTAAATGAAGCTACTTGAAACAATTTATTTAATGCGTGCTTCTAAGTGATGCAATGACATCGAAACAACTGTACACATTTCGATAAAAACAAACACGTACGCGATGCATTGCGAATCTTTAGACGGACCGTGACAAGAATATTTCATTCGGACGCCATTGTTGGTATGTCGCCTCCCAATTTAAAGGAGTTGCGATTGACTTTCCATTTCTACTGATGTAATGCATTATGGAGCACCTTAAAATGAGGCTCTGAGTGGTCTCACATAAATAAAGAAATAGTAAGTTCATTTGCATCGAACATGGTACATATGATGACAGTCAGAATATTTTCGTTTCTCACCATTACAGGCACCATTACAAGCATGCAAATATTGTAAATTGTTAAATATTTTAACAACACGGTTTGAATGTATGTGACTTTTTACAGAACTATGCACATCATTTTAACACTACCACTACTTTATATCGAATTTAATTATTGTTATGTGCTGTAGGAGAGTAGGCCTGAGCCCCTGCAGACATATAAAGGCTGATGTGATGTGCTATAAATATGATTCTTAAACTATTATCTTCTCAACTGCTGAGGAATTTTGATCCATCGTTAGAAACAAATTTTGCAGAGGACTGTTGTGTAATTGTGTATGTGTTAGAGGAGGTACACTAGTGTGCGTGTTCATGACCGCCATTACGATATCTGTAAATTATTTCCATATCTTTCTCGTAAGTGACGATAAGCTGTTGGCTAATAACTCGCTATCTCTGCTACCTTTCATACCGTAACGCCACAATCCTATTAACACTGCTGTTTTGCGGCAGACGTAGGACATGGAGGTATCTAGGCAGGTGGATGTAGGAAAACCATCAACCAAATCGAGTACCAATTCAACCATTACCATTTCAACTAATTTATCAAGAAAACTTAACAACAGATTCAAATTCTTTCGTTCAATGAATCTGCCGACACTTTCGGATGCTTTCGGTAAGAGGCTGTTCGGAGTAGGGAGAAATAATAATTTACGGAACTCTTAAACGGTTACCTCTCAACAATCACTATGTGGGAACTAACTGACATAACGTTTTTAACTGCAATCTTAAATAATTGTCAGTTAGTGGCATAGAGTACTCGCGAGTACAGTAATTAAACGTCTCTCACTTGATACAGTGGTAGATTGTAGACTCGATAAATATATTGCGTACCGTAAGAGCCTGCGCGCACTGCGGCAGCAATCGGTGCGGGTTGCTCCCGCAAAAATCTGTGATGTATGAATCACAGTGGACATGCGCGCACTGCGGTTGTTCAACCGCAAATAACCGGCAAAAAATCTGTGATTTGCTACACGTGTTCATGTGATGCGGTGCATTACAGGAACTTGTATCAAACCCCGCGCACTGCGGCAGAAAAACCGCACCGGTTTGAAAGCCGCAACTCGCCGCACCGCAGTGCGCGCTAAGTGCTGATTACTAACGACCGTAGCCATCTTGCTTCGTAAATATATTTATGGTTTGGGAAAAGGCACCCATATAAAATCATTTGTTGTCTGTATGTCTGTCGGTCTGTCAATGCCATTTTTCACATGAACGCTCGAAGGTATCCAGTTGAAATATGTCAAGTCATATCAAGATGTTTATGTCGTATTTTTAGACGATTTCCTTTGCGATGTAAGGGAATCAAACCTATAAGGTTTACCGTTGACCTAGAATACTGAAATTCGGCAAGATGCAAGGTCTCACAGCCCTACCAAAGAAATAAATGTGAAAAACAGGATATTTTTTGTATTAGTGTGAGTGAGGATGCTATAACAACATATCTTTTTTAAGTTTACAAACTTAACTTTGTAGCTGAAATCCATACATCGGCTATGTAATTTAGCTGCAAAGCAAAGTTGGGTTTGAATCAGAATTACATTTTGAATATAGCACTGTTGGTCTGCATATTATCGCACCTATTATTTAGGATTTGATTGATTTGATCTGATTCACACTTGACCGATTTTTTAAATATTAGTGTAGCCGTGGGATGGAATCGAGCTGATTCAGAATCCTAAATTTCCCTAGACAGTGTGTGTATGTGTTTGTGTGTGTAACTTCCCCTGACTATTCTATCTTTGATTGTTGGACTGTAGCTCGCTATACCCCTACCACCAAATCGCTTTGATCTATCGATCGTTCCTCACACTTGCGTTGTTTACGCGTTCGCTGCGCACACGCATCGCGATGAAGCGCGTGATGCAACTCTCGCGCCATGCATCGGGAATTTATTACATCGTAACTGATGGCCGTAATCTGCACATAAAAGACGCCATGCTGCTAATGGATGAGAGTAGACGTAGAATGTCCTCGTTGCCCTAATTACTGTGAAGATTATTCCTTGGCTTTTCTATCCTATAAGTTTTATTTGTTCACAGATCCAAGGCACGGCCAATCTGAGAATTCGATATTAAATTCAACCTTATATCTCCATGCGTTCATGAGAAAAAAGGTCTTGACAAACAGACAGACAGACAGATGGACAACAAAGTGATCCTATAAGGGTTAATTTTTTCCTTTTGAGGTAACGGAACCGTAAAAATAATCAGAATATAAAGTAAAACTATGTACTAAAATTTTAGTATGTCAAAACGTTCATTACTATCAGGATCCAGTTTAAGAGGCTATGCTGTTGTCAAAGCGCCCATACAAACGTAGTCCAGTCATATTTTGAGTATTAAGCTATGAAAATCTATGAAATTTTCAAGACACAATCTAGAAACAAATATCTGTGTCGGTGGTGAGTCAGATTTTCGTTTAAATATATACTTCCAGAGTTACAGGGCGTCAAAGTATAGTATTTTTCTGTAGTAAAAAGCCCCAACTTTGAACGTGATTTACAAGAGTATGAATCAATTTAGAACAATTTGGAAAAACCACCGACATCTGAAATTTCATTAGTATACTGTATTAAAAAAATGGTTACATAATATACTGTATCCTTCAAATGATCCCTGGACTACGAAACATCCAAATAACGGGTGGATAACATCGCATAATGTATGCTGTCTCACCGTACGCGCTCGGGTAGGATAGGGCTCGGAGAGGGACAGCTACAAAACAATTTGACCTTGAAACCGACCACGTGGTCTTACCAACATAGCCTCTTAAGTCCACAACTAAAGTCAACGCCATAATTTTACGGACTAGTTTGACATAAGTGTGTGTAAAAAGGAACCTAAATTGGTAAATTTTAAACACTGATGAACCGATGACAGTATTCCATTAAATTTTGGGTTAGTAAATAAAATTGTGTATCGATCAGAACCACACTGTGTGAACTGTGGCAGCATTCGTGCCATATGTACTGTCAAAGTAGTCCGTGAAATTTTGGCGTCGACTTTAGAAATGATTTTTCTCTTATAGATATCCAAACGAGCGGGGGTATTGGATATCATAACACATCGCCGGTACAGGAAGAACCAGGCGACGAAACAATAGACGAATGAAATTCATCTGCGCATAACAGCACAAAATATATGCGCGCACGCATCTCCAATCAATTGTACGAGCACAGAGCCACTCATCAATATTCATGAGCATTGAGTGTCACCGGAAATTTATTTATTCTCGATTGTATTGACTAGGACCGGACCGGACCCACCTTTCAGACGTTGGGTAAGAGAAGCATGGACCAAGATCTTTTATTGTGCATTCAATAGAAGTGGGAGTGAAGTATCTTATATGTACACTAGCGTTTTGCCCGCTACTTCGTTTGCGTGGATAAAAAGTAGCCCATGTCCTGTTCGGTCCCTTCAACATTAATCATTTCTCAAATAAGTGCCGAACTCTAGAGTCGCGTTATAGAGTCTAGCTAGAATACGCCTAGACATCCATCCTCGTTTTAAGTCTCCAAAATTTCTCCTATACAGAAATACATATTGCGTTCCTCGTTCTGGAATAATGGCTGTAGTAAAAGCCCTTCAATATACTGTTGAGCCCCTGATGTTTATCTATCAGAATGGTACTTGTAAGGCGAGAACAGAATCAACATAAAAATATCATCACAGACATACCAAAAACGCTGATTAGAGAAAATTAATTTCGATATTATTTCGAGAGAATTTAATTTTTAACTGACAACCATTTGAAATTGGAAACTCTTGCTTTAGCCGCATAACTTTACAATCCTTAGTGCCCCCTTTTGTGAACCCCAACTTAAACACCAAGTGTGCCCATCAATTTTTCTGATATCCACCAAAGGTCTCCAATAAGGTTTATATGCATCTATGATGTGCGTCTACATGGAAAAAGACAAACACAAGGTAAGTGTTTGACATGGCATTCGATAAAAAATAAACATATCCCAAATTTGATCTACGGCTAAAACTTAAATCAGAAAAATTTCAGTCCCTAGCTCTAGACTTTCCAAATATTTAAAACTGTACACACTTCTAATTTCTAAGTGCTGCTACGTGGTCAATATTCAATACTAATATTAGTCATTTTAAAATATCGATACCCGGCCAATTCTAAGTAACACCTTGCCGACAAACGTTCTAAGAAGCGGAGACGTCGTCGTATTGACAGAACAAGTTGTTCCATTTACCTTACGGGACGTTTTACGGTAAATGAGTACGCTCTTAGTACTCTAGAGGCAAGAGCCGTCAAGTTGTAAGTTATAGAGAAACCATAAACTACAAGAGAACATCCTTGAGATGAGACAGACGAGAGTAGATGTTTTAACCATCGAGTTATGCAGTCTCTGCTGAATCTCAAGCCGCTTTCGGGTTCAGTTTCACAAGCAAGACAATTACAACCCACCACGAATGATTCTTACATTTCGTCGATTTTCTTTTTGTTAAAG
Source organism: Carcina quercana (assembly GCA_910589575.2). Lineage (NCBI taxonomy): Eukaryota > Metazoa > Arthropoda > Insecta > Lepidoptera > Depressariidae > Carcina > Carcina quercana. The sequence goes on along the minus strand of OU342446.1, from coordinate 2,825,224 downwards.
TATAAATGTATGCATTACTTATGGCCGTTTGTGTATCTTTCTGTGTCTATTATACATACAAAAAAGTTGATCTGCTGTGAATGAAATACTATACTGTATAATTAGACTTGGCCTTCATCTCACCTGATGATAAGTGACAATAAAGCTTTAGTATGCAAGCGTGCTTGCCCCAAAGCATCGAGTTAACCAGCGTTGAGTTCGTAGGTACCAGGCAAACATAACAACGCAGAAAATCTTACCTTTCTCGATGAGGTCATTCCATTTCTTCGCCCACCCCCTCAGACTCTTTGCGTACGTCTTCTCTATGTCGGCTCTCTCTTGCACCAACGCCTGTAGCTCGCTGCAGAGCCTGTGTCCGTCGTCGACTCGTCTCGTCGTACGTTTGTAGTTACCAGGCTCCCAGAAGGAGTCGGATGTGACGGAGAGCAACGCCTGCTCGTCGCTGTGGTGCGACATGGCGGTGCGGCACTCACACACCGCACCTCTGTAACAACACAACAATAACACTTTAGTTGTAAGTCATTGTAACAAAGTATCAATATCATCATCAGCCAGGAAACGTCCACTGCTGGACATAGGCCTCCTTTATGGTACGCCACATCGACCGGTTTTGAGCCACCTGCATCCAGCGACTACCGCGACCTTAACCTGGTCGGGACGGCCTGGAGACGTTTCCCGGTACGTGGTTGCAATTCCAGAACCTTTACTCCCCATCGGTTATCAGTTCTTCGAGAGATGTTCGATTTCGATTCGAGCCCATTTCCACTTCAGCTCACTGACTCGTCGAGCTATGTCGGTCACCTTCGTTCGTCTACGGATTTCTTCATTCCGGGTTTTATCACGCAGAGAAATTCCGAGTATATCTCGTCCCATTGCACCCTGAGTGACTTTGAGCTTGTTTATTCGGCCCACAGTAAAGGACCACGTTTCGGTTCCATATTTCATATATATTAGTAAAAATAACCGACATAGCTCGACGAGTCCGTGTGCTGAAGTGGCAATGGGCTGGCCACATCGCTCGAAGAACAGATAACCAACGTGTACAGAGCCGTCCGCCCACTAGATGGACCGACGACCTGATTAAGGTCACAAGGAGTCGCTGGATGTATGTATCTCGGGAGCGGTCAATGTGGCATACCATGAAGGAGGCTTATATCCAGAAATAGACGTTTCTTGGCTGCTGCTGACATACTATGAAATGTAAATAGTTTACACTTGTCATTATCCATAAACAACGACGCAATATTCAAGGGATCCGTTGCCGCACGCGGTGCGATAATGAGGGATCACAACAATTATTGAACATCGCATAATAACTCTGTAATTAGTGTTACGTCACCGGTTCCGTGTTGCACGATAGAATAAAAACTTAACTTTAGACACGCCAATAGTTACAATCTGTGTATTCAAGTTAATGAGACACTGAGATGAGGCGAGGTGAAGCACCTATCTCTCTGTACCACATCGTATGTATTTTATTCATGGTTCCTTTTGGTGTAGAATTAAGAGCAGTTAAATTGTGCGTGTACATCAGAAATCTCACGAGAACTATGCGGCAGGCGCGCATAGTGTCCTGCCACCCGCTCCTCTTTCGATCCCCTTTGTCGCCATACCCCCACGCCCCTGAACCGCGCAGGCGAGGACTCATTTAAGCGGTCGGTCTATACTTGTTCGACTGAGATGAAAATACTATGTATTTTTCCAGTTCATCAACTATATACAAATAATCAAGTCATTTTGACTATTACTATGGATGCACACACGGGCATGCACTTGGCCTACATTCCACCTGATGGTAAGTGGCGATGCGGTCGTATGATATAAGCAAGCTCACCCCAAAGCCACAAGCTAATGACGCAAAGGCATTATGTTGTTTCATAACTTGGAAATTTGAAATATTACGAGTATATTGGCACATTGAAGTAAAATTGACACAGATTATTAAGCACCTTAAATCATTTGACCACATTTCTTCAAAGTGGCACAGCTCAGTACGAAGTAGCGTGTCTATGGTATGTCAGTCGAAGGTCAACTAGTCGTAGATTCACGCGATAAGCATCTACGAGCAAATCCATAAATAGACGGTCTTTGTATAAAATGAAGTCATTATTACTTCATAGCTGGTAAAGTTTGAAGGTTGTTCCGAACTCATCCAAGTTTGTCTTCCGAAGTTGTTGCTATTCATGAGTTAGATGGATTGTACTGTTCCAATACGAACGCCGTTACCTTAGAATTTTACATCATCAACAGTATATTTTTGTCCCCACTGCAGGGGCTCAGGCCTACTCTTCTACAGAGACTGCACTTTACCTATTTTCTTTTTTAAACTGTCACTGGCGACTATATACATTATTTTGGCAATAATATTAATTTTAGTACGAATTTTTTTTGTTTCTTCATCATCATCAGCCGGGAAACGTCCACTGCTGGACATAGGCCTCATTCATTGTATGCCACATTGACTTCCCGCGACCTTAACGAGGTCGTCGGTCCATTTAGTAAGGGGACGGCCCGGTAGACGCTTCCCGATACGTGGTCACCACTTGAGAACTTTTAATATTTGCAATTTAGTAATATTTATCCACGAGAATATTATAAATGCAAAAGTGAGTTGTTTGGTTATATTATGTTTGTTCATCCTTCCTTTAAGTTGTAGCGGAGAGTTAAAATGACTTGATTTTTGCTATAGGGAAAGTTGAATTGTCTGAAAAGACATACGCTAAATCCCGAACGAAGAAATAGTAAATTATATACATCAATATCCATCAACAACAAAAACCATGACAAAGAAAGTGTATTTTTGAAGTCATGATGACCTTAAATGTAAACAGAACCAGTAATGTAATATCGACAAAGCTCCCGCCTGATCAGTTTCATAACCAAGTTGCTTGCATGTGGCGATCTTAGCTAGAGCCGCCTTTTCTTTTGTTCAATAAGAAGATACAAAAACGCTTTTGTTTATGAGTTTTTATGACTTTTAAGGGTCCATTGTAGTAGTTAGTTATAGTTTAGGATCATTTTATCATCCATCATTGTGGCGTCCAACTTGCGGGACTTTCATAAATACATGAAAATGAAATACAATAATGTTTTCTTGTTCTATAAAGTTTTATGACCTATCCCAAACTAATCTACTAATCCCAAAAAAACTAGCAAGGTGGAGCAACCCGGTACACGACTGTATGCCAAACTGGCCCTAATGGTGGTCATACGGGAACTTTGTCGGTAGTACAATCAAATAAATTTTAGTTTTAATTTTAGAGTTTAGTCCTAGAGTAAAACCCCTCCCCAAAATCAAATCATGATCATCGCGATAGTCTAGGAGAGAATCCTTTACACCAGTGAACTTTAGCGATACATTAATCACAGAACAAACTGTACGATAAAGTTGATGACAAGGGGGAAGAGGGAATAAATATTGTAGTAAATCTGCTTATGTAATACTTGAACGCCCCCTAAGTACTGAGTTGATACAATCATGACTCGCCTTCTACCGATGTCAAGTTCAAAGGCATTCGTCTCACACGAACCTTGAACCTGATAGTAAATGGGATGGAAGAATTAATTCAACATACTCCAACGATCCTAGAATTAGTTGAGCCGGTTTCCAAATATTGTAATTACTTGGTATTTAATGGCTCGACTAATCGGTTGAGATATTAAAACGTTTGGGCGTAAAATGAAATTATTGAGGTCTCAAATTCGAATTGTTTGGTCGATTATTACCGTTGGCGTTCGATTGCGTTTCGTTAATTCCAGTAAACATTACTACAGACAATAATAATAATTAATAAAATAACAATTTAAGAACACGTTAACATCGTTAAGTTCAAAGAATTTAGGCTCTCGGGTTCTCGACTTATTTTCGAAAGACTTGGACTGGATGAACTTTTTCTCTTGGATGAAATGGGTATCGAAAATAAATCGAGAAGCCTTGCCGATCAAAAAGAGATGATTGCACGAGTTGATCTAAAAACGCCTTGCCTTTTTCACTTAAATTTACAAATTATCGCTTTCTGGGATCCAGGAACATGCGCAACCGAAACTCTAAGCGCGAGAGGAGCCCTGGAGTGTTCGTTGAGTTCCCAGAGCTCCGCGACTTGCGCAGGCGATGACTGGCTTCGCTTCGAAGGAGTCGGATATTTTTAAAAGATCCCTCTTAAAAAAGGATAAAAGGTACAAGCTGTAGAAATATCGACTATCGCATGACCTGCCGTACTTCTCTGTTCGATATTCAAAACTTCGATAGGCAACCTACGCATCTGTGTTCGAATTTCCTAAAATAATACCTTAAAAACTGTAGCATGTGGTGCATTTTCCCTTTGCATCGGCCTCGTCTTCTCTTCCTCATTTTCGCTGTCATGTTGACACGCACTCCACTATAGTTTAGTTACTGGCCCAGTTCACTCACTAGCACTTGACCACATCTAAAAACATTTAGAGTTTCAGCACTAGACTCATTTAAAGCTTTGATAGGCAAGTCACTCGGGCAATATAGATTGAGGGAAGTTAATTGGTCTGCTTCGACGTTAGGTCTGGATTTATAGTACCGACATCTAACACGATCACCATTGCAACTGCGGAGTGTGATGATCATCACAAAACCACTCATGTAAACCTGGATAGTAAGGACTACCTGAGACTTAGGTACAGTTTTGGGCTTTTCTGGCAAAGAAATGTATCATGGATTTCAACTTGATCTTCATCTCATCAGATTTTAAGTGTCGATAATGGGACATAGTACACCACGCGATACCAGTGCGCATTGGTAGACCTCACACACACCTTTGAATTTCTTCTCAGGAGTGTGCAGGTTTCCTCACGATGTTTTCTTTAACCGAAAAGCCAATATCATTCGTACATAAATTCTAAATAACAAATTGGAGCTCATTGGCACGAGTCAGGATCGAGCTCAGACCTCGATTATTCAAGTACTGATGCTCTACCCAACTGAGCTGCCATGGCTCGCAAGCCGACATCACACGACATTATAGTAGTCCCTAAACAGTTACGCTGACGGCGCGCGCGCACGACTAACTGCCTCCCACTGACACGTTTATTACAAGATAAATGTCAAGCAAACAACGTGCAATGCCAATCTGTTCTATGTGATTTGTTGAGACTGCAGACCGAAACAGATATATTAAGACGCCAAGAGAAAATACAATATAAGTAGGTGTAAAGTGGACTACAGTCCTAGACTGTTGATGATGAAGAAAGGTGACAAAAATATGGGATTTGGTTTCGGTGAAATTCAAAGGGGACGCTGAAGGAATCAATAGAGAAGCAAAAGATAGCTGTTGTGTATGAAATACATAAATAATTCGATAGAAGCGAAAAGAAGTGCGTTGTACACAGTAGCTATTTATTTGAAAAAAGACAAGTCGGCTAAGACATACAATAGCAACCATAGTAAACTGAAATTATTACTAATGTATGCAAATTTGTATTTGGTCATGTGATTGAAGTGTATTATATTATATATAATAATACGAAATCCCTACAAACGCTCAAATGAGAAATATATTGATATTCACTTCAGAGAATAAATCTTTACTAACTAAACTAAAACTAACTGAAGCAATTCAAAAAAATACAGATACACAGCGTGAGATACTAAAGAAACCATATTCAAACAAGCAATAACAAACATCAATACTTGAAAAAATATGGCAACGTAAGGAAAACCCTCTCGCAGACCAAGAAACTTCACGCAAACCAATTTAAACCCTTTCACAAGAGAAAACTACCACCAAAACTAAATCACTGTCACTTTTAAACACCGCAAGCGAAATGAGTAACCGGCTCAGAGCACGAACGACGGAATGATACTCGCGTATCTTCTGGTTGTCTCTACTTAACCGATGACGACATAGGATTAAAGACAGCTCTGAAAACGAACCTCCTTCGAATTGTCGACTCTACATCATTGCCTTAAGACTTCGAACCCGTGCCCAAAACTGAAAAAATCCGAAAAACTGACTAATATCGCAACTAAGATTAAAATACTGCCGCCAAAGTAAACATAGTGAATTTTAAACTCTATTTCGTTAACTTTAGAATTACAGTCAGTTTCCCTAGCTATGGTAGATGGGTGGAAACGAAACGGCCTTGTATTGTATGAGGTTGATTCATACGATGTTAGCATATCGGCATTTTCGCACGGATGTCTATTGTGAGCGGGCAATTGTGAATTTTCATCGCGAATGGACCAGTGTAATCGGCGAGTTATGTTCTACAATTAAATCTTGTTTTGTTGGTAATAATTAGTAAATTTAGTGGGAAACATGCTGTTACCAGTCAAGTACAAATCTTTCGGATTCGATCGGATTATATGACATTGGCTACACGCTTGGACTAACAATCTTGAGGTTCCGGGTTCGATTCCCAGTAGGGACATCTATCATTACTTGGTTTGGTTGGTGGTGCGTCAAAAGCGTCGGTGGCGCATTGGATAAGGCGCGTACTCTCAATCTGAGGGTTCTGGGTTCGAATCCAGCCGTGTACCTATGAGGTGTTTTTCAGTTCAAGTACATTATATATACATGTGGACTATGACCCTTACACTCTCTGTACGAGAGTAGACCTGAGCCCCAGCAGTGGGGACATAATTATATGGGCTGTTGATGAAGGCATTTTCTATGTTGTTGTAGGAGCTACCACCTGAGTCTGCCGTCAAACAGCAGTACTAATAGCACTGTTGTGTTCAGGGACGAAAGGTAGTTGTACCTCATTAGGTTTAGGCTTCTGGATGAGTACGCCTTCACCACGTACACACCCATCACACATAAAAAACAGACCGTTCAGTGATATTCGCAACTATTTCTCGATTTTCGCAACTAAGATCAACTTCATTCAGCAAAAGCCTTTTACTCGAGAATACTACACAACTAAGCAGTTATTTAAAGCCTCGAGTGTTCTATGCTCTCCTGGTAGACGCTGTTGCTAATACCCTTATAGCATTCGTCAGGAAACGATGTCAAACAGCACCCACGATGATAAACAGTGTATTGGGTATTGACAGCATAATACATCAATATCCTGCCGTTCGCATGGCCCACATTACAGAAGCCGTATACTCTCCTTTGCAAGCACAATACCACAACAGAATCAGCTGAGTGGGTCAGCGATTCAGTTACATAGTCCATCCTTGCGTTTTGTGTTGCTAAGCCTTTATTTGGACAGGATTACATAATAGTCAGTTTTCCTGTAACTATATTCAGAAATATATCCTTAATCTGTTTTTAGCACGCTTTTATTAGCTTCACCTGTACGTATGTAATCGACTCCTTTGGACTCGATTTTGAGCCACTTCAAACGGACAGATTTAATTCAAACTTTGTACACTTATCAAGAATTAGCGACAATATAATAATTTCATAAGTTTATTTCATTATCCTAATTAGGTTCGCCAGGATTAAATAATTTCCTCACACATCCTCCATATTTGTTTCACAACAATTATTTTTAACCATTTAGTTCGAAGTGTTTTAAAAGCGTGTTTTTTTTGTTTTTTAACAATATTTATTTTAAGTGCGTTTTGCATCGAACTAGTTTCTAATCGGTTTATCCATTAGACACTAAAACAGTACATAAAATAGCACCGAAATAGATTTTGTTCAAGTTTATTTATAATTCTAAAACTCTACAGGTTTAAGACATGATTTGGATTTAGTGCTCGTTCCACGATGCAGTATGTCATCTTCCTGCCTTTATTCCACTCGGAGCGGGGTCGTCACAACATGTTTTCTTCTTCCACTCATCTCTATCACCGACATCTCCGTACTACCTTTCACACACATATCCTTTTTCAAGCAATCCATGGATACCTTCTTACGTCTTCTTCTACCCCTATATCCATCAAGATCATCACTTTAGTTATAGACGTTGACTGACTCCTGAGATGTTCGGCTTATTTCACAAAATATGACTTTGTAAATACGTCCTGCTCACATTTAGGTTACTTCACGTAATAATCTTGAACAACTGAAGCCCTTTGCCTCAATTCGTTTGACAGTTAGTCGTCTATCAACTAGCAACGTCTAGGTCGTTGACTGATAGCTCTTGGAAACATTTCCATTCGTGTCTCTTTCTGACAGGCCAGCACGTTCTAAGCGTACACTGATCGCTTGCTTTTTGACATTGATCGGTACATTTTGTATGGCATTCTAGCCTTCAGGACTCCGGATGATCTGGTTAGATCAGAACAGCAAAGACAGGGAAACCAGGGACGCCCTCAGCGATAAGGATTCATTACAGTAAACTATACCCAACATCAGTAACTATAAGTGTAGATGTTAACGGTGATTCAGACTCGACAAACAAAGAGCTCATATACAAACAGATGAACTTATCATTGTCAATACACATGGACCGATGAATCTATCCACAAGGCCACTGTGTCAGCCGGCGCATATTTGTTCAGTTGTCCGATCGGTCCATAAGCGTTACAGTAACCATTACTACAGAACAGACGGTTACTTCTGTACTCGGGTAAACATCGACGAACGTTGTGAGGTTAGAACGATCGACAAGTCTCATAAAGACGGTCCAACATTAACGTAATACTGTAATGCCATCATATTACGTTTACATTAACGTGATCCCGCTCCACCTAAGTTTCATACTAAATTTATGTTGCCATATTCTTTTAAAATAGAATAACTTGATTTGTGTGGTTATATATAAAAATAGGACATCAGATTGTAATGTCGCGAAATGAGTATCATTAACATACGACTTCACAGTGAATCACAATTTTCACACTTTTTATTATTACTGTTCAAAGCGCCTTCTAGGGACCATACTAAAGTTATAAATTAATGATATTTATTTCGCGACACTATAATTTCATCTCCTATTCTTAGATAATTACTTATCAAAGCCAGCTAATCTATTTTAAAAGATTATGGCAACAGATATTTAGTATGGAACCATTCGGAGAGGGATTCCGTTAAGATAAACAAACTACAAAACAATTATTTAGAAAATCGGTTAACTGAAACAGTCGAGGACTGAAATCGATTTCAGTTGCAATGATTTAAGAACCAAGAACTCCGTCTGTCATTGTTGAATGAAAATTTTAATAATAGTAGATGAGTCTAGTCTGGAAATAATCGACAGTATTAATATCAGGAATATACAAATTCAAATTCTTTATTTACGAAATGTAAAACATTCCATTATGTGTCAGTGACATTAAAAAACGTTATTGTCATTTATGACAAAGTTAATAAAAACAGTAATAGAGTAACATGATAGTTCAGCTACAGCCCACGTGGTCTAGTAGCTACACACTTGGACTAAGGTTAGCGTGTTCAAAAGGGGGCGCTGAGGAAAACTTTCCGCTTTAGCGCCCTATATATATGAGTCCTAATATAATAATTATAGGAGGATAATAAGGATATTCCTTCTGGATGAGCGCAGCTCTTACAACAGGTGACACGAAGGACCAGTGCAAGAGACGATTGGGTGTGATCAATCAAAGTCAATCAATCGGGAATCAAAGTATGCATATTTCGGTACTAGCTTCGACTACAACAAATAACTCAGAAGCGGTTATTGAGAATCTCTACAGATACGAAATCAACGCAAAACAAACAGATTATCGGAAACGTGATTGTAATGTCGGTGAACTTGGTACACTTGCGAAGCCCGTGACATCGAAATATTTGCGGTCTCGGGGTGTTGCCGCAACTAGCGCCGGCCTCGAGACCTCAATACGAGACAAGAAGGCATGAAACTACGGGAACACCACCACGTGTCGGAGCGCACGGCCGTTGGTTTATCGTTAAACGCCTGCGCCGTTCCTGAAACCTTCTCGTTCGCTCTGCACTGAGTTTAGGGTATTGTTGTAAGCTTCATGAGTTCCTGTTTCTAATGATGTGCCATATTTATACGTCGGGTTGTCATTCTATTCTAAATTTTAAATTTACTCAGACCTAAGTAGACCTCGTGAAAACTTTTCGTAGTAAATAGATTCTACTCAATAAGAACTTTACTCCAGCATCCGATCACTGCGCATCAATGCGATATATTGCTTTCAACATCATCATCAGCCGGGAAACGTCCACTGCTGGACATAGGCCTCCTTCATGACACGCCACATCGACCGGTCCAGCGACTCCCCGCGACCTTAACCAGGTCGTCGGTACACCTAGTAGGGGGACGGCCGGGTAGACGTTTCCCGGTACGTGGTCGCCACTCAAGAACCTTTACTCCCTTACTTATATTGCTTTAGCGGCCAGCAATATCGACATATACGAGTATGTAGATAACTCTGACACAGGTTTTTGTGATTCTGCTATACGAAACCTCTTCCCCATTCAGGTCATCGTAGACGCAAACTAAAGCTCTAGTTAGCAAAACTATAGGTATATGCTAAAGAACTTTACCATACTAAATTCTCTGGAGATAATAGTTTAGGAGTTACAAAGAGGGAATCGCTCCAGTACAGGATTTCTGGGACATGGTGGTGGTATTTAGTTACTACTTTAAGACTTATGTAACATTATGGAAGCTATACACAATCGAAAAAACCATAAGGCGTCAGCAAAATGATAGACAAACAGGGCAACAAACAGTCAAAACTAAATAGATATTATTACAGTGAATCATTTGGTTTAAATTACATCACGTTCAACCACTGAAACTGAAAACACATACAAAATAAAACGGCACCAACGTTAAGGTTCACCAGACGAGCTAGAGATCGGAACGGTTACGGAGAGCTGCGCGTGAGCACTTGCGTAGAACTGAACGCGCGCTTCCCTTCACTGAAACTATCTCTACAGTGTTGGACCGGACTTGCCGCGAGTTCCACTTATATCCTACCTATCTGATATTCGGTCTGAGATGTGACCCTTACATACCAGTGTTTTTATACCTTCCTGATTATTTAGTCTAGTAATTATATAATGAAATGATACATTTTGAAGTCATTAATTCCCTACCTCTTCCCGAAAGGTATTTTCGGCGACATTATTTTCATCAAACAAATGAGATCAATTGTAAAAGAAAATATTCCTACTCAATTTGGTCACACGTACGATCTTCAGAACTGTCAAATTTTTTAAACAGTTTCCTTTGGGCTTATTCTTAGGAAGGTTTCGGTTAAGTATACCGACTATACGACGCGATCTTTCAAGTAGTTTTAGAATGGTCACTCTAAATTCACCCCAATCACATCTAATTCCAAGCTACCACCAGCCAATGCAACTGGAACCATCTCTCTTTTTACATAGGGAAAAATAATGTGTGTGCATCAGTATTTTCAGTAATAAAACTCTTAGTCGATTCAATCCATCAGGCATGTATAATTGTATATTCCTCAATATATTCTCATGTTCTCAACACACAGTCGGGCAGAGTAACGTTTACTAGTACTATTTCAACAAAATTCACAACAGGAATGGTTTACAAAATGAGTGTTCATCAGTTTTATAATACGATCTTCATAGCTCCCACCATCGTCAGTTCCTACTTCGAAAACTACAACTTCCGTGAATCAAAACAGGCTTAGTTATATAATATTAATTAATCCCTATAACCAATTACATTAATACTGAAATTCCAGAATGGATAATTATATTCGATATTTGTTACTAAAGGCTCACATTATTTAAATACATGATTGTTCCTATAAATTAGATAAACAGAGCTGGTTGAGGCAGCGTGCATCGCCTTCTGACCGGAAGTAATTGACGACGACATATTATACAATATCTTTCTCGCTAATAAATCATAGAATCGCATATAAAATATCAAAATACTAAAGCAGTTATTGTTTAAACATTTATAACTAGATATAAATATCGCTCAGTCACGTATCCGAGTAACTTGTGGTAACTTCATTTGATGTGAAGTCGTTCCGGGCACTTGCTGGAGATGCTTGTCATGCCTCTTCATATAGATGTCGCTGTTAGCCCTTGCACCGGATGTTATTGCCGGTAACACTCGGCCATCCTGCATGAGCCGTGTCCCACGGCTCTCACCACCCTTGAGCTCTGCAGCACCACCAGGATGATCCTGAAGCAAAACATATTTCGCAAAGTAAACTGTTACAGGAACATTTGATACACTTATTATAAACATAACAGAACAAACACTCCTTCAGTCAGACTTTGTACAGAATAGAATTAGCTATGCAGGGACTTGCCGGAAATAGATATATTTTCTAACTCATTACCCAAACTCAAGCGGACTTTAAACACTCAGCTTACGTTATACAATAACTTTCTGTGAATTTCAATTTTATATGTAATTCTATTTAATCTAATCTCTATTTTTCCTTGTTTCTAATATGTAACATACTACATTAATGTTGTGTGCATCTGTAATTGGTTCTCGTATCAGATTAAAAACTTTAATGTATAAATTTACGAGTGACTGTTGATGCTCCTTATTTAATAATAAAATAAACACAAAGTACAGTTTTATAAATTACAAAGTGGTGTTGTTTACTAATTACACAAATGTATAATTTCTTAATTTAAATCGGTTTCGGTGTCGCATCGGAAAATAAAATTGGTGAAAACATTTCTGAAAATCTTTAGTTTATGCAATGGGCAACCGCACCAACTAAACGTATCAGAGAACCCTCACCGGGAATCGAACCCGCATACCTTTTTAACATTGTACAGTCTCTTTACGTGGCACTGGCAGTATCATCACTTTCATGATTCAGCCATAATTTTGAAGTTGAAGTCATTCAGGACAGAAGCAACTTAGGAAGCACTGAGCAAGCAATCACTAGCCAAAACTCCATTTTTGGAAACTTCATGATCAGTATTAACAATTTTATAAAATAGTTGAAAAATAATCGTAAAAAGTTACAAGAGAAACAAAAACGACTTTCGTAATGAGAAACAAGAAGAAAAAAAATGTTTCTTATGGAATATCACTACAGGAAGTAGTCATTCGTAGTTGACGAACACACAGCTTTTTATTTTAGTCATACAGTTACATTCTTCCTTTTTATATAGCGCACAATGACTTGATCATACAGCTGTAATTTAAAACACACAGTTCTATTCACTTTTACTTACTTGTTCGATGTCTTGATAACGCAGCCGTCATTTTAGCCACACGTTCAATGACTTGATCACACAGCTATCATTTTGTTCACAAGTTCTATGTCTTGATCACACAGCCGTCATTTTGTTCACACAGTTCTATGACTTGATCACACAGCCGTCATTTTGTTCACACAGATCTATGACTTGATCACACAGCCGTCATTTTGTTCACACAGTTCTATGACTTGATCACACAGCCGTCATTTTGTTCACACAGTTCTATGACTTGATCACACAGCCGTCATTTTGCTCACACAGTTCAATGACTTGATCACACAGCCGTCATTTTGTTCACATAGTTCTCTATTCACTTTTGTCTGCAAATACTTTTCAAGTCTAATGACTGGATCACAGATATATTGATTATAATCATAACAAGTTGTTCTCGTTTGTTATTGAAATTTCAGTTGACGTACAACAAATGTAGAAATGTTCCTTATTATCATCACCTGTGATTGGGAATTTTTGAAATCAGTAGTGTACATCGATTTCTTAAGCTGTAGTTCTCATCTTAAATTGCACGTAGGTAAAATAACCCACAGGCCTCAGTAGTCGCTTGATATTGTTCTAACTTTATAATCTCAAAATGTAGTTGCGATGTAATCAGTGAATGCCAGCAGTCGCAGCGCTGCTGCAGCCTGCACTCTTTCGCCTCGTGCCTCAGACGTGCCAGCGAGACGCGCAGTGGATCATGCGAGTAGTTTTTACGTGTCTGTAGTTTCCGAGCGATGATATCTCTATTCATGTGTACTCTTCTACATAATCTGTTAAAACTGTAAACCACATCTTCTAGAGAACCACGGACAGTTTTTCTTGTACACAGTATCAACTCGTCGTCAGATTTGATAGAAAAACAAGTAGTCGTTTCCCTTTTGTCTGTATGCAGTTCATTGCGTTTTCTCGTATTTTCTCTTCGTAATGTTTCCTCTTATGTCGTCACAGTACTCAGGACGTATAGGTCAGACATCTTCTCTCATCCCACTTCTGAGATTTTACATAGGGAAAAATAATGTGTGTGCATCAGTATTTTCAGTAATAAAACTCTTAGTCGATTCAATCCATCAGGCATGTATAATTGTATATTCCTCAATATATTCTCATGTTCTCAACACACAGTCGGGCAGAGTAACGTTTACTAGTACTATTTCAACAAAATTCACAACAGGAATGGTTTACAAAATGAGTGTTCATCAGTTTTATAATACGATCTTCATAGCTCCCACCATCGTCAGTTCCTACTTCGAAAACTACAACTTCCGTGAATCAAAACAGGCTTAGTTATATAATATTAATTAATCCCTATAACCAATTACATTAATACTGAAATTCCAGAATGGATAATTATATTCGATATTTGTTACTAAAGGCTCACATTATTTAAATACATGATTGTTCCTATAAATTAGATAAACAGAGCTGGTTGAGGCAGCGTGCATCGCCTTCTGACCGGAAGTAATTGACGACGACATATTATACAATATCTTTCTCGCTAATAAATCATAGAATCGCATATAAAATATCAAAATACTAAAGCAGTTATTGTTTAAACATTTATAACTAGATATAAATATCGCTCAGTCACGTATCCGAGTAACTTGTGGTAACTTCATTTGATGTGAAGTCGTTCCGGGCACTTGCTGGAGATGCTTGTCATGCCTCTTCATATAGATGTCGCTGTTAGCCCTTGCACCGGATGTTATTGCCGGTAACACTCTATTACACAACCATCAATTTATTAGTCTGCGCCATCGGAATGCGGTCTCGGACCTGCCTCAAGGAGGATCCACTGGGAGGTGAACATGTTCAAACTCTTACCAGTAAATAATAAGGTTCAAAACGCAGCGAGAGGTTGCTCGCCTGGAGTGCGATTTACAGAACGATTCCTGTTTGGAAGGTTGTTTTATGCGAGTTCATGTTCTTTTTGTATGTGACTTGCCGTGTGGCATCGGTTTTAGAATAGAATCCCGTGGTCAATTATAATATATGTACATAATAACCACGACAGCTTGAATTATTTTATTCATAACTCAAGAATGGCTAAACTGATTTTTGTAATCCAGATACTATATAATTTATCTTCGCCCCGAACAGCAGTATAACTATTAAAATATGGGAGAAATCCACTTTTCAAAAACGCATGTTTCCATACATTTACGACCTAACAGAAAGTCTGCATGACTTGATTTTTTTGTACAGGCATAATTGAAAAGGATACATCCTAAAGTCAACGCAGTCGAAGACGCGGGTAGAAGCAAGTTACAAAAAAATAATTTATATGAGACAAATAATGATCCTTTACTTTTTTTAAAATGTAGGTAGAAGTGCTATCAACAAGAGCTGAATTAACAAGTAAATGCGTTCAAAAAGAACCGAAAACTGGACTGGACTTCAATAGCCCTAAAAGTCTACTTTTACTACGGCAAATTTAAGATTTATATCGTTTTCTCATGGATGCCGTCAGCACTGGACCAAATTGAAATGGAGCCACGCGGGAAGCACCAGCTTTCATATAAAAAAGGAATCATCAAAATCGGTTCACCCAGTCAATAGTTATAATAGTTAATATTAGGTAACAAACATTTAAATAACCTACTTGTCGAGTTGAAAATCTCCTCCTTTTTTGAAATCGGTTAAAAAGATACGTCAATAATATGAGTGTTGCGATACCAAACACAGACATAAACGAGCATGTACTCAAATGTAACAGTAACATAACTCTCGGCCATTGAGTTACAGAATTCTTTTCGCACACCCGATCCATTCATTTTGGCAGCCTCCCAAACCGCCATTCAGCAGGCAGCGAGTGTCCACAGCCGCGACCGAGAGCTGAATAGCCGCGGGAGCGGACACACGGGGCTAGTAAAAAACGAGTATTCAATTGTTAGTAACGGGTATTTAGAGTCCGACATCGTTCGTTTGAGCGCATTGTTTTGACGCGTGCGCATGGTACCAGATACGGCTATTGTTCGAGCGCATATTAGGTGTGGTGGAAGTTAAGAGATTTTGAACTTTTGGGCTTACGAACGGAATTCCCAAGATGTGGTTTGGCTGCATACGTAAGCTGAACTTGAATCACCTCAGAGATCGACAAATCTGACTTCACATGGTGTATAATCTTCACGGTTGAACGGTCCGAGACATACTCAAAAGTGCTACTCAACCGGTAGTGAATTTTGTAAATATATTGCCACTGGCAAAATTATCGGAGGAGATGCCAAATAACGAAATTGGAATCGATGAATTTTGCATTACGAATCTTAGTGGAAATTGGGATGGTCCAAGTTCAGCATTCAGATTTTATGTCTGCCTTAAATTATATTGGTTATCCGCATTCTGTTGATGAATTGCTTTCATCGTTCAGAAATCGTAACTATCATAATGACTTTAAAAACAAGCCATTCCAACTGCATTTGAAACCTTGCCACTTGCACCGACCGTTCTGTAACAAGGGCCGCGTCCACCACCACGCTAAAAGAATTACCGGCCCGCTAACGAGATTATGCCTTTCGAAGGCTTGCGGGCCGCGGATCATTAGCGCTGCGCTGATGTGTCGAGTATTACCTACTTTCCCAAGTGCACTGTGCTGTGGATTGTGTGTTTGGCAGATAATGATTGTAGGAAGTATGCATCACCTGTTTTCTCGTGCTGGATGCTGTGAGAGGCGAGTCAGAGGAAATTCCAGGAAAAGGGCTGCAGCGCTCAAAGACGTTTAATGGGTAAGATAAGTCATCTGCTAAGAGTGGTGATCTGAACCATTTCACCATCAACTTCTTTAAATGAATGTCTGTCGGTGTACCAACGTGCTAGTGCTAGCCCGTGCTTATGCTACAGGACTTACAGTCCTATTTTAAGCGCTGGCTGATCAATAATTATATATGTTGTTGTTGCATTAATCACTGGTGTAGTTTTGGACAATAAATAATTTTTACTTTTTGAACTACCAGTTCTGCCACAAGCAGCAGAAAGAGCCGTCTTTCCAGCATTGGTGAACATTGGCAATTGGCATGGCTATCTCGGGCATATCGTGTCTACACTGGAAATTCTGTTCTGTGACGGTAGTAACGCATTTCCGAGTAGATTTGCTAAATACGAGTCCCCTCGGGTTCCTACAGCCGCCTTCAACGAATTTGAAAGACATGTTCTCCCAAGACTCCCAAGATGCGCCTCTGAACTCGTTCCCCTTCTGTCCTTTCCATCCTTTATCGTCCAGCTACCATACATACATCGTATTTCTACCTAGGCGAAGAGCAATCTACACTACGTTCAACTCGACGTGGTCTCCAAACGAGGAATCATCAAATACACTGCCCAAATTATTGAAACTCTTCAGCTAAGGTTAAACATCTTCGTACAATTGCTCACTGCAATCATCATAATCTGTCTAACCCATCACGTAAACCTTACGTAAACACGAATCAGGCAAACAAAACTAAGCTCCATTATCATTTGAAGACCGGCTACTGTTATGTTAATTACACCAAAGGTTATTTGTTTAGATTGTCCACGGCGTACTGTAGTTGCGTCGTCGGTCACAGTGCGCCCGCGCTAGTCACGGATCGTTGGAGGGCCAAGGGCTTTTGAAAATCACGTTCAAAAAGGCCTTTTTGTGAATGATATTTGTGGTCACGACGCCCTTTGTAATGTCACAATGAGACAAAAGTGTTTTTGTCTCTTTTTCGGTCGGAAGACTTTTTTTAAAGGAAATAATTCGTGAACGGTTTTGTTTTTGAAGTAGACGCTTTTTGTCCGCAGCTATTTTGGTCGTAGACGTACGAGTAGAAGCCACATTTCGGAAGAAATTGCTAGGTAGTGAGTAATCCCATCTGGGAAGTAAGGTGCTATACTAAATTAGCTGAGTAAAGGTAATACTAATTGAAAAAACCTAATTGAATCGGCAAAAAATTCAAAATTTGAATACTATATTGGCTTGATTTTATCTTGAATTTCAGAAAATATATATTATTATCGCTCTAACTAAATCATGTTGATTTGTATGGAAATTTTCAAACGCTGGAAATATACTTTATTACACATTGAACAACGCTTGTTTTTCAAAGTATACAAATATATTTTGTCAGTCCAGAAATCAGGTAGGACAAAGGCCAAGTGCGAAGCTGTGTGACAAAAACGCCAAATATGTTGCAAACAAATACAAAAGTTGTTTAGAAATTATTTTCAAGGCTCGTAATTCTTTTCTGTCTTACTATTGCATAGCTTAGGCGAAAGTCTCCATTTAGGTCCATTCTAAATGAGTAGGATCATGCATGTTTCTATGTGGATCAATTACGTGATTAACTTTGATTCATGCAACTTTAAATCCAATACATCCGCCACTAACGTATACTTTTAAGCAGTTAAACTTTCACTGTTCGTTTTCCGACATTTCTTATCAACTAACTATATATGTACGTATGAAGTTATATACACTTTAGCTTATATTTTATTGCATTTCCGCTCTCAAACATGACATTATCTGGTTTGGAGTGACAGCAGGCGTGTATATGTTCTAATTCCACACTGGTACATTATTTCAAGATTTTATTCTACCACTTTGTCGGCGTGATTAATATGTATACCCGTACCAAATTACAGCTTTCTAGTAGTTAGGGTCTCTGCGCTAAGCCGCGGACGGACAGACGGACAGAGCGAAACTATAAGGACTCCTTGTTTGACTACGGAACCCTAATAATCTTTCAAAAAGTAAAATTGAAAGACAGACCTTTTTTCTCGATTTTGTATTAAAATATTGTACGGTGGTACAGCATCCTTCGTTTCATATATCAATTGTTGATTTTTCGTGTTTCGGGATTGTTTGTGTGTGTATTTAGAACCCGTTGGAACGAAAGTAGGAGGAGGGTAACGTATTTTAGAAATGTATTGAATCTTCATTCTTGATACTCAGCCAAAGATCAATTTAAAAACATTAGCACCCCTTAATAAGGCGAACGAGCTTCCCACGAGGCGGTTTTCTATAAGCGAGCTAGGCTTGGTAATCGCAGTAACATGTTTTAGATGCAGTTAGAAGCTACGAATATAATGCTTTTTCACGAGTAAACGGCTGAATCGAGCGTTATGAAATTTGGCAGGTTTAGCCTTACTACTAAGGTATTTTTATCCCGAAGGGCGTGGAATTTTATTGTCAACGCAGACACGGGTAAAAATTTATCTTTTGCATTTTTCATAATAGCTATCACAAAACTGACACACAAAGTTTTAAAATATTAAAAACTAGACAGTAAGTACGTACGGAACATTAAAGTTGTTAAAATGTTCAACAATTTAAAATATTTGCTAAAGGTGGAATGTGAGAAACTAAAATTCTGACTGTCATGTTCAATGCAAATAAACGTTATCTGTAAAAATGCTCAACTGGTTGTTTTTTCTCAACTTTCCCTGAGCCGACACCGCGTTCGTCTAAAAAGCAACCTATTGAATCCAAACAGTTTCCGATTGCCTATTTCTGTCCACAAAGCAAAGATCACAGACCTCTGCCGTACCACCAACCTGTTGCGAGCACACCCAAACACGTTCCAGTGGTACCGGTGCGGCGGGAAGCGCGCGCCTCGTCGATACCAAATCGGGGTGCGCTTGCGACGAGCCGTATACCGTTATCGGCACGGCCTGCGCCCGCGCACACTACCAGTGGAATTTGTCAATGCCACGATTGTTTGGTTTGGATAACAGGTGGATCTGGTGTTTTTTGTCTGTTTTTGTTGTTTGGAGATTACTTTCCTTATTTCTATGTCTCACTCGATATGGATATACAGTCGCCATTTTTTTAATTACACATTGAACAAATATTTAAATTCTAGATGCTCTTTGCGGCTATAAAAGAAATTCTGATTCAGCCATTTTCGAATGAAAATGAAAAATTTATTTGTAAACCTAACCGCTAGAGAGCCGTGTGCGTACATACTGTGTATGTGTGTGTAGTGTGGGTGAATGTGTCTCTGTGTGTGTGCGTGTTATGTTTAGAAGGAAAAGTAAATTATTGTAAGTAGTAGAAATAGCATGGATAGGTGCTTGTTTTAATTACAACCGATTGAACATTACTCATGCTAAAGGTATTTTTATATAGCAAACATCGAGTGTTTCAAAGTCACTGTTAAATTAACGACAAGTGATTACGCACTTACGCCGGCGATGATACATAGCAGGCTAGTAATGGACAATAATTTAATGTAATCACAGTAAATATTATCATACGATTAAGGTGTTGCTGCCAATTGATCTTTTTTTTAATTTATTTATTTATTTATCACAAAAATCATACAAATGTTACATGTTTTTATATCGCCAAACTGCCAAGGCAGTGTGTAGGCGACGCGCTCTTATATTAATCTGATTCTTTATCTAACTTGCTAAACTTAAACTAACTTACAAACTACATCAAACACTGTTTCAGTTTTTGGTTTAGTAGCTTTTTGCGTGTTAAAAAAACACGCTTTTATTAGCTTCACTTGTATGTTTGTTTGTATGTAATCGACTCCTTCGGACTCGATTTTGACCCACTTCAAACGGACAGATTTAATTCAAACTTTGTACACTTATCAAGAATTAGCGACAATATAATAATTTCATAAGTTCAATTCAATTCAATATGACTTTTGTCGGGACTTCCCGTAGTCCCGATTTACTTCCAATCCAAATTCAACCTATCCATTCATTCACCGCGCCGCGAACAAGTAGCGCCATCTACAACATCGAACACACTGTGACGTGTAGCAAGCGCGAGTGCGAACGCGTCCGCGCAACACTAGAAAAGACATTATCAAATTACGTATAACAATCAAAATAAGCTCCGAAAGGTGTAGTTCAGCAGGTGGTTCTCGTGCTGGATTGTGATTGTGGGATCCGAAGGTGTCCAGGCGTCTCCATCGGTAGCGGTGAGTCCCATCTTTTCCTTCTCATCAATCCAACGGGAGCCCGTGAATTTTCCCATCTTCAAATTCACAGGGCATAGTGTCACTGCCTGCATAAGGAAAAACCTTGCTCGGAGCGTATCCATAAAATTTGGTGCCTCCTGTGAGGTAGTCGAATTCCGTATTTATATACAATCAATGAATTCCTTCCTATTTAATCTAAAGTTGTACTTTTCCCTGTAAAATATCATAGCTAATCAGCATCAAAATCTGATAACAGTTGCATGAAATAAATTTTCTGTAGCTAATTTATTTGAATTGCGGGTGAAAAAAGGTTCAAGTTTATTTCTACCCTCCACTAATTAATCTTGTGCAGACAGTGGCAGTTAAGGGTAGGACATACCAAGTGCTTGCTATTTAGTTTCGTAATTTTCAATAATGACTACAGAAGAGCAATTGAATGCGGAGTTGAAATCGTTGATTAAATTACGTGAACATGAATTCTCCACAGTACAGATTTTATATAATTTGTCCATAAAGGCCATAACTGATGAGTCCGTGTTACCCAATTTTCGAGCGAGGTTCAAGCGTATTGATAAAGTTAGAGAAACTTTCATAAATGTTAATTCCCGAATTAATGAAATTGAAATAACGTTAGACGAGGATGCGGCACTAGATAACCAAAAATTGGATGCTTTCGATGAATTGTATTACAAAGTCCTTGAATTCGCGGATACGTTACCAGTACCGGACGCTAAGACGGAAGTGAGTTCCACGTTAAGGGTACAGTTACCCAACATAAGCGTCCCAAAGTTTGATGGCAACGCCGAGCACTGGCAGACGTTCAAAGACAGTTATATTCCGTTAGTTCATCAAAACAAATCATTGTCAAAGACTGAAAAGTTTCATTATTTGGTTTCATACTTGTCAGGCTTCCCCTTAACGATTGTTAAAGGTCTTCCGATCACGGAACACAACTATGACGTCGTATTTAAATTGTTATTAGATCGATTTGACAACAAACGCACTCTCGCCACGGCTTATCTAGATAAAATCTTCAAATTACAATCAACAAATAAACAATCTTTGACCAGTCTTTCGTTAACGGCGAATACCGCATATGAATGTGTAAACGCATTACGCGCCTTACAAATAAATGAACTCAGTGAGTTCTTACTATTCTATGTTGTAAATCGTCACTTAGACTCTGATACACGCAGACAGTTCGAATTACAAAATAAAGACGAGTTACCAAAGGTAGATAGTCTAATTAAGTTCTTACAAAACTACATTCAGGCTTTAGAAGTCAGTCAATCCACTTCGACTTATGACCAAATCTCGTCAAAACAACAAACTCGTTCGAACAAAACTCCTATTTCGAAGCAAAAAACGTCACTCGTTACGTCTACTCCGGCTGTTAGTCATAGTCATTGCAGTAAAGATAAGGAACAAAAGGCTTGTCCCTGCTGTAACGAAAACACGCATTCTATTTATAGATGCAGTAGGCTGCAACAAATGGATGTTGGATCGAGGCGCAAGTTAATTAGTGAATTAAAGCTTTGTTTTAACTGTCTACGATCGGGTCATGATTTTAAAACTTGTAATTCAAAATTAAGTTGTATGTTGTGTAGTAGTAAACATAATACGTTGTTACACATAGATAAGACACAAACCTCGTCCAACAGTGGAGAAGAAATACCGAGTACTTCTCTCACTACAACCGTCAAGTCGACCGCGGAGCAGTCTAGTAGTTCTGTAAAAATTCTTGGATCTGCCGTTGTCCGATTACGTCATCCTGACGGATCGATGCAGTGCGCTCGGGCGCTCACGGACAGCTGTAGTATGGATTCATTCATAACGAGCGCTTGCGCACGGCGATTAAGATTGCAGATAAAGAAATGTAACTTGAATGTTGCGGGGTTGGGTCAAAACAATGTACACAATATAAAGGGTGTTACTTTTTGTACTGTAATGCCTCGTCAAAATGATAAGGTTAAATTCGATATACCTTTAGTAGTGCTATCAAAAATCACGTCGATGATGCCGTGTACGTCATTACCGTCGTCAGTTCGAGATAACTATTCTCACTTAGACCTCGCGGATGAACGTTTCCACGTGCCTAGTCCGGTCGATATTTTGTTAGGGGTCGAATGTTTCGACCAGATCTACACTGGCGCGCGATTTTCTCCCGGTCCTGGATTGCCATGCGCTCTATCTAGTGTCTTCGGTTGGATTGTATGCGGCCAGTTTTCGCACAATGCTCGAAATAATAAGTCACCATCAGTGACATCTCTCGTCGCGTCCACCTGTGCGCTCGACGACCTAGTAAAACGATTCTGGGAAGCAGAAGAGCCTCCGACGGCGTCAGCTATCAACCCAGAGGATGAGGTGTGTGAAAGGATGTACCAGGAAGGTACAAGTCGTACTCCGGACGGTCGATACGTCGTGCCCATCATGTTGAAGGACGATGTTCCCGATTTGGGTGACTCACACAAACAGAGTCTTAATCGTTTTCTAAACCTTGAAAAACGCCTCGTGCGTGACCCTCAGCTCCAGTCTGAGTACTCCAAGTTTATGCGCGAATACGAAGAGTTAGATCATATGCAACCTTCAACTGCTTCGTCTACTGAGCGGATAACTAACGTGATACCCCATCACTGCGTGTTGAGACCTGAAAGTTCAACTACTCGTTTGCGCGTCGTGTTTGACGCCAGCAGTAAGACTTCTTCAGGCAAGTCTCTCAATGACGTTGTTCATGTCGGTCCTAAACTTCAAATCGATATTGTTGATTTAGTCACAAAGTTCCGACTGCATACGATTGTCTTCACTGCTGACATTTGTAAAATGTACCGGCAGATACTAATTCGTCCAGAAGATAGATCTTATCAGCACATCTTCTGGCGCGCTCAGTCAAACGCACCGTTGACTGAGTACGAGCTGAACACCGTCACATACGGTGTCAGTAGTTCACCCTACCTGGCCATCAGGACGCTACGTCAGCTTGCTGATGATCATGGATCCGAGTTTCCTTCGCGCGCCGCTGAGGTATTACGCAAAGAGACGTTTATGGATGATATTACAACTGGTTGCTCGTCGTTGGACGAAGCCATTCAACTTAAAGACGATCTTGTGTCTTTACTGGCAAAAGGAAAGTTCGCACTTCGAAAGTGGAGTTCAAATTCTGCTCAGCTTCTAGAGGGTGTCCCTGTAGAACATTGTCAGACGTCAAAGACATTCGATGAGTCACACCAAGAATTCGTGAAGATTCTAGGGATTCGATGGGATCCAGCTAGTGATAGTTTCTCGTACTCCTTCACTGATAAGATTGAAATCGATCGGCTTGATAAGCGCTCGGTACTTTCAGTAGTGTCTAGGATTTTCGATCCACTAGGCTGGATTTCTCCAGTAGTCTTCGCAGCAAAGCTGCTCCTCCAAGAGATGTGGCGTCTGAATCTCAGTTGGGACGAGAAAATACCACCCCATCTCGCAAAACAGTGGCACGTGATCGCCGCTAACCTGCATGATTTGCAAGAAGTCCGACTGCCACGCTTAGTACTTCCGCTAAACCTTGTTCAAATCCATTTAGTTGGGTTTTGTGACGGATCATCAAAAGGTTATGGTTGCTGCGTCTATTTGTGCGCCATTGGTCCGAATGAAAATTCAACGAGACTACTAATCGGCAAATCCAAAGTAGCTCCTTTGAAGCCAACGACAGTCAATCGCCTGGAACTGTGTGCTGCAGTTTTGCTAGCGAAAGTGTTAAAACACATGTTCCAGCTATTGAGTAATAAGATTGATATCGCATCCGTGCGTGCGTATACTGACAGCTCAACTACTCTGGCCTGGCTCAACACTCCTCCACATCTGTTGAAAACATACGTAGCTAACCGAGTTGTTCAAGCTACTGACTTAGTCAGTGTCGATTCGTGGAATCATGTCTCAACTCAGGACAATCCAGCTGATTGCAGTAGTCGCGGTACTACATGTATGGAGTTGGTCGCTCATCCGTTATGGTGGTCTGGTCCTTCATGGCTATGTCAACCGATAACCGAATGGCCGACAAGATCTTCAAGTGTGCAAGAAGTTGTCCCGGAAATGAAGCCTCAGGTCGATCACAGCTTTGTCTCTGTCCAGTCTGACGATATCCTGTCAAGTCTCACACCGAGGCGATCATCTTTCACGACTATTGTCAGAACACTTGCATGGTGTTTGCGATTTATCAAAAATCTAAAAACTAAGAAGGAGGATCGAGTGTTATCTTCTCTTTCTTCTGATGAATTACACAAGTCACTGGTGCTGCTTGTTAAGCACACACAACAGTCTCATTTTAAAGATGAGCTAACACAAGTTACACAAGGGTTGTCTTGTCCGAAGTCGATTCAAAAATTATCACCCTTTTTAGATAAAGATGGCATTCTTCGAGTGGGGGGAAGAATAGACAATGCAAATCTGTCAATGTCGATATTGCATCCAATTCTTCTGCCAAAGTCATGTCAATTGTCACGTCTGATAGTAGAGAGCTACCATCTGATGTATCTCCACTGCGGGCCAAGGACCTTGCAGTCGTTAATTCAAAGAAGGTTTTGGATTATTGGGGTTAGGCTCTTAATACGCACTGTCGTGTCCAAATGCGTAAAATGTTTTAAGAGCCAACCTATTCCATGCCAGCCCATCATGGGAAAACTACCAGCTTGTAGACTTCAACCTGGTCGTTGTTTCCACACGACAGGTATTGACTTCGGAGGTCCTTTCACACTAAAAGAAAGTCGACGTCGTAATGCTCGTACATACAAGGCCTACATATGCTTGTTTGTATGTATGTCTACGAAAGCTGTGCATATCGAACTCGTAACTGAACTCAGTTCGAACGCCTTTCTCGCCGCCTTAGATAGGTTCGTGTCGCGACGTGGTCTCTGTACTGCTATCCGAACTGACTGCGGGACGAACTTTGTAGGCGCTAATCGTCATTTAAAGGAGATAGTCGATATATTTAAATCACAATTCTCGGATATATCCGACGGTTTAACGAGCCGTCAGATCAAATGGGAATTTAACCCGCCAAGTGCCCCGCACTTCGGTGGTATTTTCGAGAGTGGAATTAAATCCGTGAAATTCCACCTAAAACGTGTCATTGGTTTGCAAGCCTTGACTTTCGAGGAAATGTCTACGGTGCTGTCAAAAACTGAAGCCATACTGAATTCGCGTCCGTTATGTACACTATCGCCGGACCCCTCAGAATCAGATGTCCTTACACCGGGTCACTTTCTGGTAGGCGGCCCCATTATAGCATTACCGGAGACACAAATCGATGAGAACGTTTGTCCACGCGCTCGCTGGCACATGCTCCAGAAAATTTCGCAGTCATTCTGGCGTGTTTGGCAGCGTGACTATCTTCATACTCTTCAGCAAAAGAGTAAATGGTTCACGAGTAACAATAATAACGTAAAAGTTAACGATTTAGTGATAATGATTGAACCAAACTTACCAACCATGTGCTGGAAATTGGCTCAAATTGTACAGCTGCATCCAGGCCGCGATAATGTGACAAGAGTTGTGACAGTTCGTACATCAAATGGTCATACTTTTCGTCGGCCAGTAGTTAAGATTTGCCCCCTACCTATGTAATTACGTTTTCCGTTCAACTCTGCTTTCAACTGTAGTTAAGTCTTATTTAGGTTATGTAGAGTTAGGATTTAGTTTAAAATTTCAGCACTCTTGGTATGTCGTTCCTTGAAATCCCTTGTGCATTTCAAGTGGGGGGATATGTCGGGACTTCCCGTAGTCCCGATTTACTTCCAATCCAAATTCAACCTATCCATTCATTCACCGCGCCGCGAACAAGTAGCGCCATCTACAACATCGAACACACTGTGACGTGTAGCAAGCGCGAGTGCGAACGCGTCCGCGCAACACTAGAAAAGACATTATCAAATTACGTATAACAATCAAAATAAGCTCCGAAAGGTGTAGTTCAGCAGGTGGTTCTCGTGCTGGATTGTGATTGTGGGATCCGAAGGTGTCCAGGCGTCTCCATCGGTAGCGGTGAGTCCCATCTTTTCCTTCTCATCAATCCAACGGGAGCCCGTGAATTTTCCCATCTTCAAATTCACAGGGCATAGTGTCACTGCCTGCATAAGGAAAAACCTTGCTCGGAGCGTATCCAACTTTATTATACACCAATATAAGCTTAAGTTAAAAAAATAAAATAAAATAAAAATGTACAACAGGCGGTCTTATCGCTTACAGCGATCTCTACCAGTTAAGTTAAGTTTATCTCATTATCCTGGTTAGGATCGCCAGGATTAAGAGGCTATGTTGGTAAGACCACGTGGTCTGTTTCAAGGTTAAATTGTTTTGTAGCTGTCCCTCTCCGAGCCCTATCCTACCCGAGCGCGTACGGTGAGACAGCATACATTATGCGATGTTATCCACCCGTTATTTGGATGTTTCGTAGTCCAGGGATCATTTGAAGGATACAGTATATTATGTAACCATTTTTTTAATACAGTATACTAATGAAATTTCAGATGTCGGTGGTTTTTCCAAATTGTTCTAAATTGATTCATACTCTTGTAAATCAGGTTCAAAGTTGGGGCTTTTTATTACCGAAAAATACAATACTTTGACGCCCTGTAACTCTGGAAGTATATATTTAAACGAAAATCTGACTCACCACCGACACAGATATTTGTTTCTAGATTGTGTCTTGAAAATTTCATAGATTTTCATAGCTTAATACTCAAAATATGACTGGACTACGTTTGTATGGGCGCTTTGACAACAGCATAGCCTCTTAAATAATTTCCTCACACATCCTCTGTGTGAGAGCAAGTGAGACAACCACGCCCTGTTCTTTATTATGATAATTTTCTATAGCCAATAAGTATTATAATTTTTTCCACTGGTAGTATATTACATTCCGAAAACAGTTTGATTCGAGGTCCTTATGATCGTCGGAGTTTCCCACGCATACATTAGGAACATATTTGGACATGGCGGTTGAAGTAAGTAAATCCTGATTGTCACTGCGACCTACGTACGTCTGTTGTGGCATTCCTATACGGAACTAATCAGCTCCGCAAGACAGTGGCTCACTGGGAAATGACACAGCGGATGAACTGGCATGGAAGAGCTCGGGGACAAAAGTGTCTGGACCTAACTCTTTAGAAGAGTTATTGACAGCTACTGCAACCTCAATAAACATCACAAGTGGAAGTTGTCACTTGGCAGCTCCCGACACCGGTGTAGTGACCGAGGATGTCAACAATGACAATTCATCCAGACATTGTACAGTTGTTTAACATAACGCAGCTATTTAGTAAAACCTCTTACTAACCAATCCAACTGCGATAAATATATAGAGGTCGCAGTGACATACAGGACAAACGCACTCCACCACGCATTGTGCAAAAAACAATAAAATCCCTGTGATTATTTAAATACAGTTAACAATGTAAGGCTCCATCGGCAGCTTGACTCTAATGGCACCAGCTACACCGTATTCACTCGCATGCAGCCAATAACGAGATACAGGGGGCTCTATTTTTGATTCGCTCGTGTGGCATAGCTTCGCCGCACACGACTTAAGTCACGATCGACTACAAGTCGCATGAAAACAGGTTTGACCGTATTTTTTAACCATTCGCCTCAGGTGCTGCCAATATAACTTTAAATGTTTAATTTTATCCGTTTTACGCAGAAAAATAAAACCGATAATTCATGCAAGAGAAACGGAACGCAAAGTTCATAGAACAGTTCCTACTGTCAATGTCAATCAGTGGTAATGTCAGTGCTCGACGATGACGTTTAGTCTATCGCTCGCCTCCGCAGAGTGGTCCCGCTTGTTGCAGAAGAGCGATTCAAAAATACCAAATTTCATAAGTCGAACGAGAATGAGAAGAAATCGAGCGCTCGCGGCGCGTAGAGCGAATCGAAAATAGAGCCCCAGATCGTACGTTCGTTGGTGATTCCATTCGGTCTGTCAATAGCTTTCACCTATGATCAATCAGGGGGCCGTTTTTGATGAAAGTGGCACAGTGATACCTGCCGGGCCAGTTTCGACACATGCGCCGTACAAACATGCTTATGTCCTTATGTAATTAGCGCTTTGGGTTTATTTAGGTCTTGTATAAGGCGATACGACTAAACAGCTGGTTCTTGAGCACGTGTAAGAAGTGCGTCTCTATTGTATGTGTCCATACTGTGTCACGTGGAAAGGAACTATCTACTGGTATTGCTAAATGAATGATACAGATAGACCTGTCATTTCTAGAGGAACACATCGATTGTTCAAATCTATTTTAGATAGTTTCGTTTTAAATTGTAGTGAATGAGTGTATATCAGTGGAGACTTCATTGGTCCATGTGTTATATTTATTTTGCATATCTATTTCTTACATTAACACTGTATGTCTTTCTAGAAAAATAAATAGCAGTCACGCTATCAATCAGAAACTCACAGTAACGTTAAATAAAAAACAAAAGCAAACTCATAAATAACATAGTTGCACGGGTATTTATGAACGTTTTCTGATTTCGTTTAATAGGCCATAACAAGAAACACAGTTCTTCAGCGACTTCTTACAAGTCTAGCCATCTATTAGATAACTGACTGTGCAGCAAATTTTTTCACAACCAATCTACTCATCTACCTGATCATTATAAACGATAAGTATACAATACATATGTTACTGCCATTGCTTTATGGAGAATAAAGACATGCCATTATTATTATGCATCTCTATAAATTTTCGGGTCAGTCTTTTTCAAGAAGTGCTCGGTTTTATAGAAGGCTTGCATCTATCTCTTACGCACCTATCCGGATTTCGCATCAAAAGCGAGACACGCTGAGAGACAACCTCGGTGAGATACGAGGACTGTTGCGATAGCTATATGCTATAGAGATGGGTTTTAGATGGACCATTAGACAGAACTATGGGGAGGGAACGGACGTCTGCCTGGACCCTGGACAACTCCCTTGGATTGAATATGTTGGCAAACGGTGGCTTGAAGTCCACTGAATGGGCCAAAAAATAGTCACCAAGACTGGGGGCAACAATGGCATGGGAGACTAGAGGGTGCGGAGAGATTCGGCATAGGTTCACACGCAGTTTTCCCGTTGTTACGCCATTAGAAACTTCTACCCCAAGCACACAGCTCCACTCTGGATGGCCGGTTAAGGCAAGCCAGAGATGCGGCATAGGTTCTGTAGGACCACCAATCCTCGCCTACCAAGTGGTGATTACAGCAAATCCCCTGATGGAAAGTGTAACGTGTCAATCGATGCGACTCATGTCCTACAGTAAGCCAATGTAGCTGATAAGGATGTTACAAGCGGCGCCATAGCTTTACCAAGTCAATGTGCACCATGTAATAGGTGCAAGTGGGTGCGCGTGAGTGGCCGTCACGTAACCAACTCCCGCGCCGCGCCTCCCCGCGGTCCGCGCATGCGTAACGCGAGGCACCAGACGCGTGAAACTATAATTATATCGAATACAGAGCTGAATTAAAACTATCCGATGGAAAATGTGAGATGTAACACGTATTGCAGTTTGTTTTTGTTGCGTAAACACCGAAACAATAAATCACGGTCCACCTGAAAATCATCGTTGGGATCAGTGTCACATCAGGCTGAAATAGTCATCGTTTTCCAAGTTGGATATTTAACTTGCGTTTTCACCAAGAATATAACTCTCTCCCTATCTGAACGCAGCAAAAAATTATTCATGTGGTATCAAAATTTACGACATACGTAGCATTGTTTTTCTTGAAACAACTATTTTAACCGACTTCAAAAAAGGAGGAGGTTATCAATTCGACGGGTACGTTTTCTTTAAATGTTTGTTACCTCAGTACCTCACCCACTTTTGACTGGGTGAACCGATTTGAATGATTCTTTTTTATTATTTGAAAGACTTTCCGTGTAGTACCATTTCAATTTGTTCCAGTTCTGACAACGGCACCCATGAGAAAACGATATAATAAATCTTACATTTTCCTTAGTAAAAGTAGACTTTTAGGAAAACTGAAGTCCAGTCCAGTTTCCAGTTCTTTTTAATCGCATTTACTTGTCTTGTATTGTCTTTGTTTCAATTTACTAATTTATTGTATGCAGCAACTCTACCAGAATATTTTTACCGTTTCGATCGCCTATTATCTATGAGGATACTGAGTACTGCATCTCATTCTGTGTCACACGAATACGGTAATACGAATATCAACAATTCCTCGGTGCGGTATCGTGAGCGTCCAATTCGATATCGCCGCCTTATTAGCATTCTAGTGCATTGAGCATTTGTCGTTAAACAAGCATGTGCATCACGACCTCATGTCGTGAGTGGTGGTATAGGGCCGACGTCTTGACAACCATAATCAGGACAATAATTCCAAAACTACAGATTTTAGATGTATTTCTGTGTACTTTCGGTTAGCACTTGGGTTTTACGTCACTTGGCAGATAAAGCGATGAAAACGATGTGTGTTATCCCTTTTTAGGGTTCCCTTGCTAAATGGCAAAAACCGGAACCCTTATGGATTTGTCATGTCTGTCTGTCTGTTCATCCGTATGTCACAGCCACTTTTTTCCGAAACTATAAGAACTGTACTGTTGAAACTTGGTAAGTAGATGTATTCTGTGAACCGCATTAAGATGTTCACACAAAAATAAAAATAAAACAATAAATTTTGGGGGCTCCCCATCATTCATTCATTTTTTCATCAAACCCATATGTGTGGGGTATCTATGGGTAGGTCTTTAAAATGATACTAGTAAAATATGTCCCCCCCTGTACCATACTAAAAAAATATATGATAAATAAATACCCTTGTCAACTCTGGACCAACTACCTATACCGACTCTCCGTCCACAGAGATTATAATAGCTTGTTTTTAGCAGATTCATTTTTGACTGTGTACATATTTATTCACATTCAAAGGTGTGTGTGAAGTCTACCAATCCGCACTGGTCCCTCGTAGTGTACTATGGCCTATACACTCTCTGTAGGAGAGTAGGCCTGAGCCCCTGCAGTGGGCATATAGGCGGTTGATGATGACGATGACATATTCTGCTTTAGTTAATAAAACCTAGTCACACTTCAAACATTCCCATACATTGAACGGATAACTTTTGTGTACACTCCCGGGCACTATATTACCGATCCTTGAAAGGGTCACTGTCTTGTGGGGAGAGGTGAGGTATCGCGGGTCGGTGGGCGGCGGTCAAAGTCCGTTCTGTACGTATTACTATATTAACATGTTCCTCGCTGCTCCCAATGATGGGTCACGCACATGCTTGCCAGGAGTCCGCGGTCCCACAATGGATTCACGGCTCCCCACGACTGACAATTGGGTCACGACGTTAGGTATAACAAGTCCGTGTCTGTAATCTAGAACAATGCCGTCCTCATAGCTCCCTAGCTATTTGATCTAGGACTGGACTGTATCGCTGGCCGACCGTTCGTGTGGCACCGCTTTAAATCTGTCGCCGACATAAAAACAGGAATGATGGCCACAATTCACATGGTGCCGCGTAAAAAGCGTCATTGAGCCGCCATAACCATCCATCCGTGCGTTTATTACGGGTATGATAGTTAGGTACATAGGGGCACGGTACCGTCGATGACAAAATATGAATCAACGGTAAGGTATCCTTTTTATGGTTCCGTACCCAAAGGGTCCGTCCGTCCGTCTGTCACCAGGCTGTATCTCATGAACCGTGATAGTTAGACAGTTAAAATTTTCACAGATGATGTATTTCTGTTGCCGCTATAGCAACAAATACTAAAAAGCAGAATAAAATAAATATTTAAGGGGGCTAAATAGATAATGGTACGGAACCCTTGGCCGGTTTTTTATTATATGTTTGTTGGTCCCTCAGACTTCATTAGAAATGTTCCATACATTGAACGGATGACGATTGTATACACGCGCTTGTGTAAGTACGCGCGCGCGATACAACCTACCCCTGAGCCGACATTAATCTCCTAAAATGTTCACCCTTAGAGGTACAATTATCTGGGTACATACTTTTTATTGATTTTTCTCAAAAAGTGCTGAATCAATTTCGATAAAATTTATATCGGACAACCTCTGAAGCTCTACCCAAAAAAAAAGAATAATCAAAAGACAAAAAATACAGTCGATTGAGAACCTCCTCTTTTTTGAAGTCGGTTTAAACTCGTACATTGTCTATTATCGCTAACGGTTTTTTTTAAATCTGTGTCAGAGAAGTCTGCTAAAAGCACTATTTAAGCATAACAAGCAAAATCATCTTGTCTTCAAAAATTTTGGTTAAAAGTAAAACAATATACTTTTAGCAAATATTTCAGTCTTTTAAATTGTGATTTTAGCCTAAACAAATAAAATGAAGTGTTCGATGTATTCATCTCTGCGTGCGACTGTACACGTCCCCGCCGAGACAGCTTCCGCTGTTTGAATGCGTCTCTGTTCATCCGAGACAGGCGGACAAAGAGGACGGACCTAAATTACACTGCACTAGTTATGTACGCCTAGTACATTGGATTTATTCATTCCATATATATTCGTATTAAACCGCGTATGTTCAGCAGTGGATGTTTTCTACCTGGTGCTGGTGGTGGTCTTGGGTCAAGATTTTGAACTGACTATCCCGGAAACCGGAGGTTCGATTACCATTGATGGTATTTTTGTGTGTCAACCTGGGTAGCTACCATCATGTTATCTAAAGGTATGCCGTCAAACAGCAGCTCTAATGAAATTGATGCTCCTGAATGGCCACGCTGTCCGTCCAACGGTCTTTACCATCAATTACCATCAAGTGAGATGAACTCTAAGTGCAAACCATTGTTCATAAAAAAGGCGTCTCACTGTAATAAAAAGTTACTATGACAATTGACCAGGAGATGATGAATTCGCCAGTTTCAATTTTGACCAGCCAGCTCAGAAGGCGTGGCAAGTAAGTCTTCTTTATTTGCTGTAGTGTGTTGAAGAAATAGTTCATTAAACATACAGTAAACGCCATAACGCACCCGGATCCCCTCGCCGCCGCCGGCCGCCAGCATTAGATGAGACCAGCGCGGCGACGTAAGCACGCTCAAAGGGACTAAACACATACAACTGCAAGAAGATCTAGCAAAGGCCGGATCCTCTACACGAAACGACCACTTAGAACACAGCTGCTTACAGGCGACTGATCACAGATCAATGAAGGCACACAAAAAACCATCTAAATATACTGGGATTCGAGGTGGCAACACTCGGCTGTCAACTGCAGTGGAGTGTGTTACTAGTGTAATAATGAACTGTGCGTAATATCGAGTATTTTACACCATCGCGTTCCCGCCATGTAGACAAAGTCGCAGGCGATTACTAGTTTACAATACCTACAAATACTCATTCGTTCTACGCAAGCGCGATCCAATTTACGTGGTGCTCATTTCTACGCCAATTTCAGAACTATATCCTAGTTCAAAGGCCCCAATAAGTTATTAGAGTTATTAGAAGATTGCAGGGCGGAGGCCGTTGGACCATTTCGGTAATGGACTAAGGTTTACGATCGCTCCAATTCCGATTCAATAACTACATTATATCGATACATTTATGTTATCCATTAGAAAAATACAGGAATGAAATGACATTTGTTAGCTAATTTAATCATATTGTTATTTCTTTGCGGCACGCGGCGGCCGTTACTCTAGGCCACGGGCCGCGGATTTAACCGCCTCCTTGGCCTAGTAGCTATACACTTAGACTCCCAAACAGAGGTCCCTGGTTGGATTCCCGGTTCGGTTGGTGGTAAATTATGTCCGCCTGGCTAGATACCACCATCTTGCCTAAGTATGCCGCCAAACAGCAATATTAATAGCACTATTGTGTTCCGGTATGAAAGGTAGCAGAGCCAGCGCCTCAGGTGATTTCTGGGTGCGCACGCTTACCATCCAACGGCCTTATTGTCACTTACCATCAGGTGAGATGAAGGCCAAGTGCAAACCCATCATACATTTATGAAAAGGCAGTTACTGGTAACACACATTTCATGATCAATTACTTTTATGCGATTACTAGCGTCCCGCCCCGGCTTCGCACGGATGGACATTTATTTTGGAATAAACGTAGAGTAAATGTAATCTTTCTAGATCATTTCTGAACTTTCCAGAAGTTCTCATGGTAACTTTTTCACTCGTGTGAAGTTCACATGAGTTAGACAAGGACAGATATAAACTTTTCACATTTTTGTCACCCACTTCCACCCATCGCGACCAAACTCCCTTACTTTCATCAGGAGACCAAGGGGTATTCGCTACCCCAATGGGAAGTTGATAGGAGTTGGTGGTGATAGAGAAAACCCTGTCTTAACGTGCTAACATTAGCTTTATAATATATATATATATCAGTCTATCAGTCTATCACTGATAAATGTAAACGATAAATCAACTTACATGTATCAAGACCGAGCAGCGTGGCTACCCTCACTTTCCGAGTGAGCTAGCGACGTCTCATCGATGACGCACCTTAACACTGACACTGCACTTCTGTGGACAAACATACAGACAGTTCTATATTAATACTGTAAATCTAAGCTATATTTGATTTCACTAAGCAGCAGCTTGCATCTTTCAGCAGCTAAAATATGGAATGCACTACCGGTTTCCGTGTTCCCCGATAACTACAACTTGGGGATCTCAAACGAATAGTAAATAGGCACCTTCTAGACCAACACGTAACATCGTCTGCGGGGAAGTTAGTCTGTAACCAAAAAATTCTATGCTTGCTAAGTCGTTGACCAAGGATACAGTTTTGTCTCAAATACTGAAACCAAAATATTAATTTATTTAAAAACCTTCTATGTAACTTAACTTAGTTTCGATTTGTATAACAGGAGATGAGGTATGATGGTAAGAGAAGACTCCAGTAATGACAAAAGACAAAGGGAAGGCCAAGCAAAGAACTAGTCGCCAAAGTCAAAGTTACGCCAAAGTCGCCTTGGTCTCCTTGCGATCCCTGCACACAAAACTGCAGCATTCCGGGGTAGTTTCAAATATGCTGCCGCTAAAGTCTGGAACACCATCCCACCACCCTTACGTGCTTCTAGATCCGTAACCAGCTTTAAGCAGCAATTGAAGCTGCTTATGCAAAAGTCACATACCGAATATATAATTATTTAAGGATCAATTAGTAGTTTATTATATATATATTTCACCCCTTGCATATTATTTTTTTATTTTATTAAAATTTTATTAATGTAATTAGATTAGTAATGTAATTAGTTCTTTTGTATGTATGTATCGCACATCTCACTTAAGGGAATGTAAACAGATTTTTTTGTTTTTTGTTTTATGTATGTATACCAATGAGTAGGAGCCAGGTCCAGCTGAAAACCAGCGCTGTGGCTCTAGCTGCAGCACATGCTGAGCTGGTCGCCTTTTCGGCAACAAATTTTGTATTCCTTTCCTGTTTATGTATACTTATATTCTGTGCCGAATAAAGTCTTTTGAATTTGAATTTGAACTTAAACCTACAACTGGCCCCAACTAGAGAAAGTACAAGATACACGAGAGGCGGGAAGAAATGGAAGTTGTTAGCTTGCCATTCCCACCTCCTCTCCGCTGTTATTCCTGTTTTTTATTTTAGCCAGAATCTACAGCGTACACTTGAAACGCGTCCACAGAAGGAGGATGAATTTCCTACGGACTCTAAAGCTATCTTGGGACCCCAGGAAGATTGCCAGGAGGCATACATTACTCAATATACCTTATACCTAATTCACAGAATTAAATAATACTACGTACAGAACGGACATTCATTGCCTCCCGCCGATCCGCAATACCTCACCTCCCCGCAAGAGATTATGTATAGCTCGCGCGGACTACTCACACATGTCCGTGTATACAAACGTCATCTGTTCGATGTGTGCCGATATCACGACATTTTTTCGAAGTGTCCGACGTGTGCAACTAGACAGTGACACAAAAATATAATATTCATATTGCTCATGTGGTTCATATTGATTGACTGCCTTAACTGGAAAACTGAACGCCTTAAGTTTAAACTGAAAACTAAATGTTACAAGGCAAGATATAGAACATAACTTGTAGGTACCCAGATTGAAATAACGACCGACCTAACCATCAAACTCGCAGACTCCTTACAACTTTGATGAGTTTCGCGTCTTTATAATTAGAACTTCGAGAGATGTTCGCGATTGAATGAATTATTAAATGAGCACGCGTTTATGTACAATATCATCAGTGCGTGATATTTCTCTCTCTCTCTGAAAGAGAAAAATAAATGGAAACAGATACATCGACAGAATGATGATATAGAAGTAGCAAGCGCAACTCCGCCTGGAACTGTTTACCATTTCCGGCATAAGAGTGTTCGGAAAAGCAATCAATTATGGCATGGTAATTCGAGCAAGCACGGTACACTCGTATGCAATCACTTTTGTATTATGTCACGTCCACCCTTTCTTGTTACTAAGCAGTGTGTGTAGGAAAATGTCAACGGTGAATATGTAATGGTGAAAAATGGGTACGTATATTTTTCCACTCGAATGTACAATCACATCAACAGTCTATATACGTCTCCACTGCAGGGGCTCAGGTATACTCTCCTACAGAGAGTGTATGGGCCATAGTCCACCACGCGGGCCCAATGACGGACTTCACATGCCTGTTCAAGACATGCAGGTTTCCTCACGATGTTTTCCTTCACCGTTAAGTAATCGGATAATGTACTTGAATTGAAAAACAACTCATAGGTACACGGCTGGATTCGAACCCGGAACTCTCAGATTGAGAGTCCGCGCCTTATCCACTCCGCCACCGACGCTTTCCCAGAAATAGCCTATTCACTCTGGTCATACACCCTCATTCAAATAACAGTATATAACTTTTCTGGAAAGTAAAGCTAACTTGTCTAAAGCCTCATTGACGTTGCTGGGTGAGCTAGCTTCCTTCCTCAGGCCTTATCGTCACTTACCGTCAGATGACTACCGACAAACCAGCTTTTAAGAGATTAAGTATGTAGCGCTCAGGAAACACAGATGCAAGGTCATGTTTTAAAACAAACTTTTCTCTCTAATAATGATGCCTACCCAAATATTATTCATCGAGTAGTTGCTCACATACACAATCAAATTTAACAAATGAAAAGAACAAAACTCAGCCGGCAAGATCGTTCTAACAGCGCTAGTCTCGCGTGTGCGCAGGCGCAGCGCAATGACCAGCGCGCGGGTCACAGCCATTACGTGTCTGTTAAAACGAGATCGTCCATCATAGCCAACGTCTTGCGGTCGTTTAGTGGTAGTTAGAGATATTTTTGTGGTCTTTCAATTGGCTAGTGCGTGTCAGCCAGGCTTACATACTTTGGGCTTTTTATTTATACACTATTTTTTCGCCCAGCAACATAAGGTCAATCCAGCAAAATGTTGAGACATTAGACGGAATTTTCAAACTTACGTGTGGGAAGAACGACACAATGTAGAACTATCGGAACATTTTAAAAAAACTTAAGGAGCACTATTTATCCCTCATTTATATAATAGGCAATTTATATGTATGTATATATTTATCATTTATATATTATGTGAATCGTGAATGTAGGTCTACTTTCAGTTTATTTATTTATTTTGACAGCTCCAGTGCGAGTGCCGGGAGAAATATCTCTTCAGGGATAGGCAAATCAAATTGTACAATTTTATTTTAGTTATGATTGTCTCTGTAATATTTTTATATGTACAATAAACAATCTAAATTTGTGTATGTTATGTATTATAATTTAAAAGTGATAAATTATGTGACCTTATTCTCTGAAGAATGTAGGCTAGTAATGGCGTATTAATCTATAAAACTAGTGGTGATAGTTGAATACAAGGATAGTTGGAAGGTCGTAAAAGGACATAGTGTATTTTTAATCTCGACAGAATAAGCAGTTACGGTAGGACACTTTTTTGAAGCCCACGCAGACGAAATCGCAGGCAAAACGCTGCTTATACTATAACGATATATAACGTTTCAGATTCAAAAGTATTTTTATAAAAACCTAACTAGCAACTAACGTAAATATATACACTCTCCATAGAAAAACCAGATAAATTAAAACTAAATATGTCAGCGACTGTTTAATTAAATTACTAATTAAACACTACATACCAGCACAATCAAGGACTTGCATTAAAAGGGACATAACGAGGAAAGGAACAAACAATAAAATTCAATCACAAGTAGCCTTGTTTATTGTTTCTAGATTAGCATGGCTAGCTCGCATTTACGAGCCGGAATCTATTGTCAATGTATCAGTAAGGGACATTGTACGAAACAATATTGAATTAGGAACTAGGAACCAGCTTCGTTTGAGTACAATACCATATTTGTAATAAATTTAGCTACAAGAAACAAATGCGAAAGTGAGTTTGTTTGTCCTTTTTTTACGCCGCAACGAAGACTCAGAATGACTTGAACCTTTTGTATAGGAATAGTTGAAGGGCTGGAAAAGGACATAGGTTATATTTGCTCGGTCGGTGGATGGTTGGCCATTTCCGCCGCCAAACAGAGGTTCTGCTACCTTTCATGCGGCGACATAACAGTGCTATTGCCACTGCTGTTTGGCGGCAGTTAGGTTACATGGTGGTGGCTAGCCAGCGGGACACAAAAAATGCCCTACCACTAACCAAACCTAGTACCGATAGGTATAATTTCCGGTAAACAACATAAAAAATGACCTTGATCATTGCCCGACTTGAAACTCTTTGTCGGGGCGCGGGAGGGACTGAACACCCTTCACCCTCTGTCACCCGGGATGCGCGAACTCATCCCCACTATGCCCATTATTGTTCAAGTTGTATGCCGGGAACTATACCGGGACCAACTCTCACTGGGAATCGAACCTGGGACCTCCAAATTGTCAGTCCGAGAGTGTAGCTATTAGGCCAAGGAGGCAGACATTTCCGATGTTTCAAGCCACATCACGCGCTTATAAATCACTTAATTTATTTTTGACTACCGAAGCGCGCGGCCTCGAAGATAAGTCATCTCTAAGCAATAAAAATACCTTATTATGTGGAAAATATGCATTGTGTAATCGTCCAAGGGCCAAATTGAAAATCAACAATGGGCCATTTAATTTGAGGTCCAATGCCACAATAAGGCACGCGCTGTACATAATGAGTACGGTTTCAATATTTTACGTTTGACGTTTCATTTTGTTCGCTTTTAAATGTCAGAGAGTTGTCAATTTGGTAGTTTATTTCGCCGTTGATTGTTGACCTCGATGGAACTTTTGAATTGCTACCGAAATCTATGCCATGGGTAACATAATTCTATGGTTTTGCGCCAAATTTCAATTATTGATACTTTATGTTCTTTTCTAAATTTTGTACCTTTTACATTCATTTTGACCTTCTATCTAACTCATGGAAAGCAATATACAATATGCCTACTTTCGTTTTATATATTATATATAGGGTATAGAAGCTTGTCAATCTTCTTGCTCGTTGAAAAGGAGGAGGTACTCAATGCGACGGGTATGTTTTTTCTAATGTTTGTTACCTCAGAACTTTTGACTGAGTGAACCGATTTGGATGATTCTTTTTTATATATTTGAAAGCTGGTGCTTTCCGTGTGGTCCTATTTCAATTTGGTCCAGTTCTGAGAATGGCATCCATGAGAAAATGATTATGAATGAAATATCTTACATTTGCCTTAGTAAAAGTAGACTTTTAGGCCAATTGAAGTCGGTTTTCAGTTCTTTTTGAACGCATTTACTTATCTACTATATTGTGCTTATTCCATAGATCGTGTGGTCTGGGCTTTAGAGTGTGATCATCGCATGTCCACCCGCGCGTGTCATAAGATGCGACTAAAGGAAACGTTTTTAGGGGATAAGCAGCACCATCTACCTATGTGACAACAACATCTTACTGCGATCAACCTCCTTCCAAGCGTGTTGATTATGGCCAACTCCTTGATTTAAATTACGTAGTCGTGATCAATGAAAGAGGTCCGTGTCCAACAGTGGACTTATGCATCCGATTATAAAGAACCTATCCAAACAAACCCAGCAATTTTATTTCGAAAGATAAAAATAAATGAAAATTTGTTTGTATAAATGCATTTCGTTCCGATTCACCATGCAAGTTGCGCCGGCGCCGAATAACGACCTTCATGCATTCCGATCTTAATTGCACGATTCGATAACTACATCAGATAAATTAATTTCGCAAGGACGTAATACTTTCCAGGATTCCGTAGATAAGTAATACGGGAGCTGACTAACTACATGACTGGACTTCTTCAGGAACAGGACACACTTCAGGTAATTAACTTTTTTTTAAGTTGGCATTCCCAAACCTCGAAGGATTTGTCAAAATACTAGGAGTAGGAATCATAACTCTTATCTGGCTTCGTCGTAGTCGAGCAATTACAAGTCTAACGCATAACTGAGTCTGTTCCTGAGGTATGAGAGCGGTAAGGGAGGGTGTGTTTATTGAACGTCAAACGACGCATCGATCGTCAAACTGTCAATCAGCGCATTATAGGAAAGGGGTCAGTGGCAGCCACTGATAAAACTTGACTTATCTGCACCCCACCCCTTAACGACATGGATTACAAAGAAAGGATTGTTTAAAATCATCATTCAGCTTACCTTATCGCGTTTCTCAATCTTAGGTACTCGTTTTTTTATGGAGACCACTGCCGTCCAACCTTTCGACCCAGAGGGAAAACTACAAAATATTTTTTGGAGGCTTTAACAAGTTCATTAAGTCTCACAAAGGCCTCTAACTTGGCATAACGTGCAACCCGGACAAAATCACGAATAGTAAATAAATACTTATTTAAAATCCACTTTGGACAATGACAACTAAACCAATATCTTAAAATGTAGGTCTCGTAAGTATTCACTCATAAAATAAACTCGAAAATTGTAAATTTGACACATTTACGAACACTCAACAACGACATTACAGAAAAAATAACAACTCGGTATGTATCTCATTAAAAATAACAAGTATTGGTAACAGTAATAGCTATCAAATCAGGTGATATTAACAACGGATGCCAGAGACCCCGCTCGACTGGTTGCAATGGCCCGCGAGGCGGCTGCGCCCGCGCCGCGGCGTAAACAACATGGAGGAACCTGTAACGACCTTGGTACTTCGATAAAACCTGGCGATTCTGAAGGAAACTTGTTGTAGACGTGTTATATTGACTAAGGAATTTAGCTTAATTGTTTACTTAGGAACTAATGACGCTGCTAGCCACGTAACTAGCATTTACAGTGCCGCTCTATTCCCCATGTCCGTCGGGCTCATTCTTGCTCTGTCAGTGTGAGTAGACTGGAAACAGATGGATCCGGAATAACCGCCTCCGTGGCTAAATGTTGAACTAACAATCCGCTA
Source organism: Carcina quercana (assembly GCA_910589575.2). NCBI lineage: Eukaryota > Metazoa > Arthropoda > Insecta > Lepidoptera > Depressariidae > Carcina > Carcina quercana. The sequence goes on along the minus strand of OU342446.1, from coordinate 2,782,913 downwards.
GGTTAGATTTCCAGTAGAATTTGGTGTGCTGCTATGGCCGCTATGAAAACTAATAAAAGTAAAGAAAGGTTAGAATTAAAGAGGCCTTGCCCCTTCGTATTTGAGTCTAACCTGCACATGCCCGTTGTTTTTTATAATGGTGGAGAGTTTGAATGCGTGACGCATCCACCCGTCGCGTAGTGAGCAATATTTTGTGTCAAGTTGGTTTCGTGTCAAGAATCACATATGTATAGAATTATATATACCAGAAATATCAATTCCAAAAAGGAAAAAACCACGTATTTCCGTAGACGCGTGAATTGAAGGAAAAAACACGCATATCTGAATTGATCTCGCTCTGGTTTACATTTCGAGCTAAAAACCAACACAATCGAATCGGACGCAATGATCAAATAAAACGGCGATCCAAAACAAACTATAGCTGCGAACGGAAAAGCGACAAGATCAAGAATGTGAAACCAAAGTTCATTGCTGTACCAAGTGGCGACTGGGCGAGCGGTGCGCGTGCGACGATCGCCTTTTACTAACATTCCTGACGTCAATATGCAAGGTATACATTCTATATTTAATTATTTTTGCATGTTGACATAAAGGTACCTAATGAAGATTGTGAAATAAATGTATTATTAATGACTTTTTCCTTTCCTTTTCCTGTGAAATTTCAAAAAAAAAGTTCAATCATAACACACCTGTTAATTACAAAGACAAAAATTTAGCAAAATCGGTCGAGCTCTTTTTTTCAAGCGATGATATTTCATACATGCGGCTACTGATTATTATTTATATATATTAACGGGTTTGATTCCCGGCGGACAACTCATTTCCGCTGGTTAGTAGAGGAGACCTCCGTAGTGGATGTTTCCTGTCTTACGATCACATCTTTTTTATTGCGAGATTTTTTATCTCTGCAAAATGGGCTCCTGCACTTACATTTCATCTCATTACCAATGGGACCCATGACCCTTTCTTTATGTCATTGTGGCTTCTGTTCAAATACTTTTTTAGGGTTCCGTACCTCAAAAGGAAAAAAATGTACCCTTATAGGATCACTTTGTTGTCCGCCTGTATGTCTGTCAAGACCATTTTCAAGTTGAAATTAATATCTAAGACGCAAGTCTGCGGTCTTCTGCAACTGTGAAAAAATCATACTTATAAGTCAACGCAATACAAAGATATAGCTGTATTTTAGACGATTTCCATACAAAATGCAAGGGAACCTATAAGGTACTTCCCGTTGACCTAGAACCCTGAAATTGGCAAGAAGCAAGGAGCCAGGATGTATAAATTATAACACAGTAAAATAGCTTTTTATGTTTACAAAGCCGTACGTCGGGAAGGTAACTTAGTGGCAAAGTAAAGTTGGGTTTTCAATAGAACTTACATTTTCGGTCGAGCACGATTCTAAGTATGTTAATTATTGAATTTTTTTAATTATCACACTTGACCGGTTACATAAGTTTAAAAAAAATACAGTCGAATTGAGAAACTCCTCCTTTTGTCTCCTCCAAGTCGATTGAAAAGAGGACTGATTTCAGTTTAGCGCCTTAGAAGATATCTTTGTCCTATTGTGGACTGCCGGAAGCTGTACATGATGATGACGATTAAAGTCGAAGACCTTTCATTTTTTCCGACATTTTAGCACTTCATTCTCAGATGCACAGATTAGAGAGTTGAAGGATGAGAGAGTTTGAGCTTCTCTGATAATGAGGTTCAAAACTCATTCGTTAGCCACACATTACCCAAATAGATAATACAACGTTGCACTCAAAGGAAATTCATATCCCGGCAAACTTGCGGATCATATTGGCAGTGTAATTACAACCATTTTTTTCAAGTGACCCCGGAAACGCACGTCACTATGTTAGCAAACTTTCCTACGCAAGGTCTCTCGTAAACTAAGCAAAGACCATACCGGACGCTCCAAATAAACGAAAAAACAACAACTGTCCGTCAGATGACTTCAACTGCTCTATTTTCTGGTACTTGTTCCGCCTGAATTACTAGATAATCGAACCCGCGTCAGACAACTGCGCCACGGCGGCCAAGTGACATGATGCTGTAGTGTTTAAATCGGACACCGCACTGCACGTATTGCCAAAACGGACGGACGAACACTCCGGTCTAATTTCTAAACGGTTCCGGATACAATTCGGGTGGTACATAGTTGCAACACCGCTAGGCGGAGCGGGCGGGCGCTGGAGCGTGGTTCCAACAAGCGTTCCTTAGTTTTTCAGTGGAATAATCGGTTGCGCGAGCGCAAGGCTGCCCATCAATATTGCGATAACGTGGAAACTGTACGCGGGCTGACTGTTGTGGAACGATATCGTCCATTGTTTACAGTTTATAACCATACATACGTCTATTTTAAAAGAGATTCGAATGATGATTTTATCACCGCTTTTCTTCTATTCAAAGATAAAGATTTATTTCCATTACACCAAGACGGAGTTGCATATAAGCAGCTACTTTTTATACCGGAATTGTTTTTTTGGATAATTTATAAAATATACACAAATAGGTAAAGTCGACGCTAGAATTTCACCGACTAGTTTGACATAAGTGTGTGCAGAAATGTGTGCCCAAAATTGGTAATTTAAATAGTGATATAGCGATGACAATATTTCATTACAAACTGTGTGAACTGTGGCAGCGTTCGTATCCGATGATCTGTCAAAGTTGTCCGTGAATTTATTGCGTTGACTTTAGACGAAGCCGCGAGCAAAATATTACAACATATGAGGCCACCCTTCAACAAAAAAATCATACAGGACACGACGATGTATCCACTTTTGTACACTCGAGTACAAAAATATGTATCCACTTATGAACCTTGTCACTTTCACCTTTAATTGACATTTCCTCCAACACACTACTCGTATATAGTGCCATAGTAAATAGTATTATTGTAGTGTCTAGTAGTTTATTTTAATGTATTTTATTGTATTGTAGATATACTTATGGGTCATTGTTACCTGAAATAAATGAATAATAATAATAAAAATAATAGGAAGGAACAAGCTAGGGTGAATGTGACATGGTTCGAAAGTGGATACATATTTTTGTACTCGAGTGTACCAGGCGAGCAAGTGTGAAGATTCTACCTTCATTAGATATTGCAAAACATCAATACGAGCCGCTATAAAGATATGCCCCAAAGAAATATATCCTGCGACAGTATACCATCGCACCGAAGCTATTTCTCTGCGTCTGCCAACGCCAAACAAAAGCAACATCAAGAATAATCAAGATAAAACACATGACTTATTCAAAACTGTCAATCCGAACCGCATTCTTCGCCAAGAGTCAAAAGCAAGCCTATTTAGGTAGCCTATTCAAAACCACCCGAGGCTAGGTCATTGGCACTAAGAGCTTTATTAATTTGCAATGTCTAAATGGTTGGATACTGGTTTGAGTTCACAACAATTTAGCAGGTTTCTGCTGTTAGCTTCCTACACTAAATTGCTATTATTATACATGATTTCACTGTTTTCTAACGGGTGTTCAAAACACATATTTCCGACGTTTTCTAGCTAATGCATAATGGTAAATATTCTTCATTTCATAATCGAGGTTTTTGATTGGAAACGTAGATATACCATGATCATATTGATATTTAAATAAAACTTTAATATCTTCCTCATAATCTGGATAAGTCTAATGTTGAAAGCCTCATTGACCGCCATCACATCATCGTTTCAGCATGTTTGGCAAGCGGGATTGGTGATCGAAGTAAGATATTGTTTCTCCCACAAACGCTTTTTACGGTACCTACTTCATTCTATTATAAACCCAAAAAGGTCACTAAACTTCATAATTCCTTCTCAACAAGTAAACAATCATTTAAAAACCTTTGCGAAATTACGTCACTCTCTAAAGGTACAAAGTTTGAATTGTTAATGACTAGCTTTTGCCCGCATCTTATGGACTACAGGAAGTATACCGCGGGAACTATCGATCGGGATAAACAGTCAATGTTCTTTTGCGGCGCTTCAAGTATCCCACAAAAAAATCAAGTCATTCTGACTCTCCATTATGGCATAGAGTATGGACAAACAAACTCACATTTATGGATAAACAAAATCAATAATGATTTTTATGATCTCAATTGTTAAGTCTCCGATTGCTCTATTAGACTAGGTACACTCGATAGTACATAAATATGTATCCACTTTTGAACCTTGTCACATTCAATTGACGTTTCCCTCAGCACACAAGCAAGAGTGTATGTGACATGGTTCAAAAGTGGTTACACATTTTTGTACTCGAGTGTACACTTCTATTTACGAAGTTACAAAACAATCCGTATCCTCTATACTAGACATATTAAAGCACTCCCACGCAACCCGGCAAAATATTTAACAATAATTTCATTGTCAAAATTTTAGTACGAAAATACAAAACGTACACCCAAGATAGAATAGAAAACGGAGAAGGCATGTTGATTGTTCGCATAATCGTCGGAACAATTAAAATACCGTGATTCGGTTGCGCAAGCTTGCTCAATCGGCATATTTGATACTAACAAAGATTAGACGCGCTTGAGTTGGCAATGCTGAGGTCATTTGTTTCATTGGACACAAGTTAGCATAAGTTACAATGAGCTTGCTCTTGGCCTTCATCTTACCTCCTCACTCCTCCTCACCAACAAGACCAGGGCAATAACTTAGCTATATTACCTTTCATTACTTGTATACAATTACTAGCATTGTACACTGCTGTTTAGCGGCAGATTAGACAACATGGTGGTGGCTAGCTAGTCAGGCTTATAAAACGTCCAAGTGTGAATCAAACTCGGACACCGTTCCGTACCATTGTACATTAATTGGCACAAGATCGAGAAAAAAAAATGTTTGTATCTCCTTTAGTGATATTTTATTTGTTATCCGGACAGATTTACGGGCGACCACCTAGGAACCTACCTTACATGTTGGGTATGGGTCACCATCATCATCAGCCTATACAATGTCCCCACTTCAGGGGCTCAGACCTACTCTCCGATCGAGAGAGTTTTGGTTATAGTCCACCAGGCCCAGTGCATATTGGTAGACTTCACCCACACCTTTGAATTTTTTCTCAGGAGTGTACAGGTCTCCACACGATGTTTTCCTTCACCAAAAAGCCAGTGGTAATGATTTTTATCATTCGTACATAAATTCCAAATAACTCATTGATACGTGCCAGGATCGAACCCAGACCTTGATTGTTCAAGGACTGACATCTACCCAACTGAGCTACCATGGCTTATTACAGCTACAGATTTTACTTTTAACAACACTTATACAATCCGAACTCGAATGTATGGCGAATTAAATTATTAATTGCAATCAGTCAACCTGAAAAAGATATTTTTGTAATAATTTACTTTCGGAAATAATTTTCTATTCAACATTTTGCCATGGATACCTATAAATAATTAAGTCACGAACTTAATAAATCTAAACACAGGTGCAAACCATTCCAAGTAACAATGTAGGTATCTAGTTAAGTGACAGGCCGTTGTGGCCTTGCCCCATTCCGCAGGCAGTTAATTCCCAAATTCCTGTAATGCCTTTAACTGGGGCAGATTAAATGCCTCTGTTTAGTTCTGGGGATTATTGGAGGGGATAATGTCTGGTAGTGAATGTTGTGTCGCCAGTGTCTAGGCTACTAAAGAAAATTCTCCAATGCAAGTGTGCTCCTTTCAAACTAAGCTTGATAGTATTTCGGATGTAAAGAAACCAAACCCAATGAAGTTTTGTAAACACAATCTAGGAATATATACCCATGTGATTTGACAATGTACCTAAAGGGAAAATAATTGAATGAAAGTATATTGCGGAAAAAAGTTGTCACCTCAAGCGCTGGATTTAAATTATTTTTAAAAAAACTATGGCATCTAAAACTATTCTGATTAGACCAAAACAAAGCTTAAAGACCACAGAATCAAAATTCAAATAAAAAATATGTTTCTAATCCCTTCAGGTCTCTTTTTGCCTAACTACTCACATTTGTTTAAAGACTATATATATACATATAACAAGAATGGACATGGGAGAATCTTCATAATGAAGAAAACTCCTGACTTCTAATGACTACGTTCATAAATATAAATAACTTAGGGATATTTATAATACAATATTAAAGTCATTTACAAATAAATGAATGGTTCCACTTTATATGTCACTTTTTTAGAAGACTACATTCCAATAAATTTCAGAGAAGAATATAGGAAAATTAGTTTTCAAGGTTCCATGAGCTCAAGTCATAGCATCAAAATTAGCTGTGGCCAAAAAATTATATATCTTATGGATCACTTAGATATATATATATGATTAATGACAAAATGTAACACTGAGTTTTTAGGGCACTCAGTCAAAGTGGCATGCAGCAAATAGTTTCCTCTTCAAGCCATTCATAAATTAAAATGATCAAGCAAAATCAATTTTAATAACAATAATAAAAACATTACAATATGACATTACATTACAATGACAAATAGTTTTTCAATTAAACATTCATTCTAAATCACATATCTTTGCCTAATTCATTCAATCACCACTCCATCAGTGTTTGTATTCAGGAACCAACTTTAGCATAAATAGAAAACGCTACATGAAAACAAACAAAAAAAGCCTATAAACTTTTCAGCGAAGATTAATGCTACTTTTCTGGAGACTTTATAACACCACTAAGCAGGAAGCAAACTGTAATCTTAGGAGACTATAAAATTATTGTAAGTAAACATGGAACAGTGCCAAATAGGTGACTGAACAAGCGGAGGCGGTCAATACACTTGTCAAAGCTATTTGCAGATTTTATAGCTCTTCCCTGTGTCTCAGAGTTTAATTTTGTGGCGGTGGTTATTAGCACACATTTAATTATGGTCTGCTAAATCATTATAGGTTGTGATGTAACGAAAAGACCTCATGATAGGTTTTCTCTGTAAAATGGTTTAGAAAATGTACATATCAGTTTAATTATTTATTGTGGGATTGAAAAGAAAGTTGACTTTGACAAAGATTGACAATGAAAGATAATAATATTTAGTAATTATCATTTCTGTTTGTGTGCTAACTGTTAGCTGAATGAATGAATGAAAGAAATTTAAAGAGTCAAAATCTTTAGAAGCAAGACCAAAGAAATGGTAGGTGTTTATTTAACAATACTCTGTATTTAATTTCACTGCCTATATTATTTTATGCACACAGCACCAGTGAATCTTAAAAAATGTTACAGTTAGTAGTTGCAGCCATTAAAGGAACTCAGTATTTTTTACTCCAAAACATTGCTACAATCAAAGCTAGTTAACCAAAACAAAAATTATTGAGTTCTGAATCCTATTTTTTTTAAATTGTTAGATACTATACAATCTTTCTTTGAACCTCCAATAAACAAATTAGCAGAGAAAATCCACAGACAAATTCCACCCATCCATGATAAAATAGTAGTCATTTTAAGTACTTCACAATGAACAATGTTTATTATTACATACTAGATATAATGACCTTGACTGGGGCACATGCTAAGCGATTACAATACAGTAAAATTCTATAGGTAAATTATTGCTGTGGTGGATCGTAAAAAAATGGAGTCTGTTCGACTTGAATGTGGAATTATTTAGAATACTAAAGTGGATATTACTCAAGACATGCTTCATATGTTTAGCATGAATAGAGAGTAATGGAAACTTTGTATTTTATTATTATTGATGACTATTGAAAGCAGTTATTTAGTAGTAGAAAAATAGCTAGGTGGTCCATACCCAGTAGTAAGTGATAAAGGGATGATGATGATGATTAAAGTTATTTATTGGATAAGTACTGTTGAATAAAAACATATTGTAGGTTTATCAAGAATGAATGTAACTTGTTGACTGACTATATAGCTTCATGTTAAGAATATAACTGTCCCAAGACATCTCAACTCTATGATTCTGGCAAATCATTCTTCTGTGTACCACTTTGTTACAATGTGTTAGGTCAGTGTTTGATTACATACTTATCTTACTTTTTTATTTTATGCACTTGTGATTTTATAAATCAAGTTGTCCCATGAAAACTATTTGTTTGATCAGGATAAACCGTAGCATTTCTGCCATGTACATGAAAGTTTTTAAAGTGTTAATAACTACTAATAAAAGCATTGTAAATTATAGTGGCTAACTTGAAAATCTCGAGAACAACAAAATGCACTAAACTAACTAACCTCTCTCTCAAATTACCTGATACAAAATTTAAATCCGCTCGGAAATGGAGCATGAAGACACTGAATTTTGGCACTTGACCGACCGAAAATCCGACAACTGACAATGATTGCATGCACAATAGTTACATTGTGAATCATGTACATGTCGCAAAGGTATGAAATCTTATCAGAATCAGCGCAATCTCGACTAATCCTCCGTTATCTGCCGCTCTAGGCCCGGTTGCGAGAATCAAGCGTTGCTTTGCCAGCGTTCGTGGCAATAAAACCTGTCCTACCGACTGACAAAGCGCACAAACCACTTGTAAATCGACTAATAAAACTCACCTTTAGTCCATAAGTCTTCAATACACTCTGCAAAATAGTAATCCAATAGAATATTGACCACAAATCCTATTACGGTAAGGGCACAACAAACATTCTTTGCTAATAAACACTGATGATTTAGCTACCACGCAATACACAAATTTCACATCAAATTGTTATTCGATAAACCGAATGCACTTTTTGAACACCGAATTAAGGGAAACTTGATTATTTCTACACAAAAATTCGGCAGCGGCCGTTGTCAACCGTCCCAAATGAAACATCGGCCATCACTGAAAATGTTGCCAGTAAATGAAAGAAAGTCACGTTATTGTGTGGTTATCTTTTTTTCTTGCTAAGCAAAGCAAGATATTGCCATATATTTGTTACATTTTCCCGGAGTTATAAAAACAGTTTATGAATTCAGGCACTAAAGTCAAGAGTCCATTTAATATTTTGAAGTTACTTTTTATTATAGCTGTAGCCAAATTACTCACCCTAATTATAGTTATTTCGTTTTGATTCGTAAATGAACTTTAATGGCTTAAGCTTAAATTACATAGTCACGAAAGCTGAATAAAAAAACGTAAACTTAAAGTATAATGTACTAACGTAGAATACACGTCTAGTACTCAGACATCAAGTTTGCCTGTCTGAAGTTAGACGGACGTATGCACAGACGGAATGTGTGTGTATTATTTTAGGTAATAAGACATTTCTTTCCAACCGCTAACTTGCCTTGCCTCCCACTATACGTTAATAAAATTGATACTTCTCGTTCTTTTGTGGCTAACTTCAGAGGGGCAAACATAGTTTGCGAGTACTGTAACTCAATGTATTTAACCGGGATTTTAAACTAAGTGATAATTTTATTGTAATTCAATGAACAGCTCTTTGGCCATCTCTGGAAGCTGATCTTAAATGTTCAATCTTTTTATGATTAAAAAAAGGTATATATAAATTATAATATGTTAATCCATTCTTTCACCACTTCGGGACAAAAGATTATTTTATTATATTGTTAGATACATAGACACCCAATCATTAGGTAAGATTTTAGCTGTTTGCAGCATTGGTAGTTATTTCACCTCAGTGATGCCGACTATCAATAACATAAACTACTAATATATTAAAAACTATTTTAAACATCAGCGTATTTTTTACTCTGAGAGTTCAACACTTTTTGACTGCTTCTGTCTTTTGCCCGCGACTTAGTGGTGTATCCCACGGGAACTACATACATGATCTGAATAAAAACCTATGATCTCTGCCATATAAGGCTAAAAATTCATCTTCAAGTCATTCTGAACCTTCGTTAGGAAGGAAGGACCTCTTGTTCCTAATATGTTCGAAGGAGAGACTAACTCACTTTCGCATTTATAATATTAGTAAACAGTGGCTTTTTGTAGCTAAGTTATATTTTCAAAAAATTTCCCCTCAATACCTAGCGAGTGGGGTATGAAAAGAAAGGGTTTTATAAATGAATTGCAAAAATATGGGCAACAGTTATTATTTAAAGAAATTACTTTTAATTAATCTTGTACACAAAGAAATTTACGTGTGCCAACGGTACGGTTATTACCATGACAGGCATCCTTGGTTGATAAATATTGGGACACCTTATTTCAGGATTGGAGATTATGGAGTTAAAAATAAAAGACATTAATTAAAGAATATTCATTTAACAAGTCCTCTGTAACTGAACAGATTGTAACAAGTCTACATTAAAATGTTTAAATATGTCACAAGTTGAATACATTCTGGACACAATAAACCGATCTCAATTCCATTAAAACCTTAGTAAATGTTCAATAAATCAATAAATATAAAGACGAGTACAAAAAGATATATGTATCGCGTTACATTGAAAGCACAAGTTCACATAGGTATTTATTTACATATGGGTTTTTGATTTTACATAGATAATATTTTAAATTAGGTGAGTTTACACAAATACAGTAGTCCTGGACAGTACTATACTGACTGTCTCGTGGTCTATGCCAGTTATTTGAAAAGTTCTAATGTCAATTCTAAATTTGAAAAACTGGTATAGACAACTTTATTATGGAAATTCACTGACTTACACGCTTTATAATAAATACAATAGCAGTGAATTCAGATTAAACGTTCCTCAAATTTTATAAAACAATTGAAAGTTTATGCGCATTTTCGAGGCATTCGAAAATCCATATATACCTATTTGTAGGGTCAATTATAGGTTTAAATAATCTTATGACATTATTTTACTTTTAACGAACATAACCTGAAATGTATATATATTTTGAATTATTAATATTTCAATTTTATACAGGCACAAGTTTTTTAACCTACTAAATATTAAAAGAGACAAATGTAGCACTATCTTGCGTACCGGGTTGGCATGCAAGCACTTGCACAATGTAAACGGGCCATAAATATACAAATAATGCACATTGCGGATTATAACGAATAATATACATATATTCAGGAGATAATGGAGATTTAGTAATGATAGTCTCCTATAAGTGTTGGGTCTATGATCCCCTTTATTTTGGTTTGATCCCCAACTTTTCTCTATCTACCCATAGCTACACAATTCATTAAAATACATATCTAAAATCTCACTATTTTATGTCAAAAATTACATTTAAAAATAATCGCTAACATCAAAATTAATCTACTATAGAAAATAAAACATAATTGTTTACCGTTTTAAAATATATTATATTTTTGGGACTATATACAACCTCTACTTGAATTACAACTACAAAATAGCCTGCGCTATATTGGCACCAAATAAAAAATATTTAAAAAAATATTTTACGTACAGCCTCAAAAATCTCTCACAAACATATAGGATAAGCTGAATGGGGTGACTACTGTTGCCCGTTTTTAAGTATTACATTTAAAAAGTCGTTAATATTGACTTCTCCAAACAAGAGTCACGGCACTGGTAAGTACATTTAAGGCGCGAAAGTAGCTCCTGACAACATGAGCGCAAGGGTTTAGCGCGAAAATTGGTTCTCAGGTCCAACAACGCGGCACGAGTTGGTGTGAATACAATTTATTTGGTTAATGTTAACATTTTGCAGCTTTTGCCAGCGACCCCCATGTGATTTAATAAAAATCTATTTATAATGGGGTGCTTACATATTAATAATAATTAACAATTATAGTATCTGGAAAACAACTCGAACTAATGGCGGTGAATGTCATTTCATGTGTTGATTGGCCGACCAGTTGGCTCCCGTCACCCGCGCTGCTCACCGATTCATGAATTGGTTAAAATCATTTCACGTGTATTTACAGTAAACGCTAGCTTTGGCGAATTGCATATACAATTGAATAGATATATAAAAAGAAAATAACGAAAAACTTAAAAGCAAAACTTGTACCTTTAAAATTTTCTTTTCATATACCAAAACAAATATAAGTCACGGCTTATGGTTTCCGTATTCCTAGAAAATTACAACTTAGGAATCGAATACGACGAGTAAATAGGTACCTTCTAAACCAACGGGTCTTTATCTTGTATATAAAAAAAACGGCGCCATTTTCAATATATTATTTAAAAAAACTAAATGCAACTAATTATTTTGTCTCTCCGATGAAACTAGTTTATCGATTATAAAATTGATGGCAACATATATTTTTTAAATAAGGTTAAAATATGTACATATTTATGTTTTACTGTTGATACAATTTGGATGAGTAGTAATAACATATTTTAGATGGCATTTAATTTAAGTTTTTCCTGCCTCATGTTTTGGTCTAGGCTGCCTCATCATTCTAGATTAGAATAACTTTAATATTGTCTAACTTTGGCGTTGTTACCAGCCTCCAAAAAACCTTATTCAGAAATGAGTTTGTTATTCAAAATATTGTCTAAAAATATTTGACGTAAGTAATGTCTAAATTATATTTGGATATGTGTTTCTACCGTGATTCCTAGAGTGTTTTAATACTTTCAGTGAATTATCTAAAAAGAAAAAAAAGTGAAATTCATTTTCGGTCATTTTCATTCGCGAATGAGTATATTGTCACTCAATAAACTCATTCATTCTTTAGAGTTAGTTTCAATCCAAGAATATCTGTAAACAGGAGAAGCTCCTGTTATGTATAGCTCAGTAGCACAAACATATCCTTGTAGCACTGCCACTGCTTAGAAATAATTACTTTACATTTTCAAGGATCTACAGTATGATAGTCTATTTCTGTGTTTGTTTACTTTGGAATGAAAAGAAGAATGATTAATTTATTTTTCATATGCACTGATACACATGCTGTATTAAATGTTTTGGAATAATTTTATGGCATTTTCGAATGTTAATTATGCATTGTTTTATACCAGTGAAAAGTATCTAATTGATAGGCCGCATTTTTTTAAAAGATCTTTGTAAATGCTGTCGCTCTCTAATTATCTGAGATAAGAAGCGAGCGAGCGAGACAACTATAACTTTTGTTGCATTTTAAAAATAGAGATGCTTTCGGGACGTCTTGATTATACACATAGATTCTGGCTTCAGCCAACAGCCCAGTGGCGCCCTCGGTATACTTTTCCCAAAACCAGGCACATCATATTGATGATATAGACACAGTTTTAGTAAGACTAAAATAAACCGAGTAAGGGCGGGGGCACTGGACTGTTGCTTCAGTCTTAAATTTAAAACGAAATTATAACTTTGTCGTTTGAGTTATTTATTAAAAATTATATTTAAGTACATACTTATTTTGGGCAGTGGCAAGTTTCTACACATGTAGTAATGGCCGCGATGGTAGCTCAGTTGAGTGGAGCGCGTCAATACTCGAACAATCGAGGTATGCATTAGATTCTGACTAATAATAATAATAAAAGGCTTTTCGGTGAAGAACACAACCGCACACTCCTGAGAAGAAATGTGTGTGACTTCTACCACACCGCACTGGGCGTTGTCGACTATGTCCTAGAGATGGCGCTGCTCACGTTTACGTCAGTTTCCTGCACCTGTCACATAGATGGCGCTAATCGAAGAACAATCTTTGACTTCCGTGTTCTCGCTTGTGACCGCACAGCATCAATAAATAACCTTACGATTAAATACGTTGTGGTAATACTTCTTTTTCAACTAAACAGTGACAGTCCCTTAAGATGTATGAGGCCCTTTAGGGTCCCTTTAGGGTCGACCCGGTCACCACTGGCATCAGTTGGCCGGTGGTATACGTGTGAGCTAAGCGTGCTTATCGCCGCAGCACGCCGTACAGTCGAGGCAATTTTGCGGCGCGCCGCTTCTCGACCGCTATCTCTTCCCGCGGCATCCGCCCGAGATTTGTTCCTGTAATTTTTAAAAAGTCATCAAAGGGAGATACGGGGATGCTGTCAAGAAAATAAATATCAAATCTCACCACCATTCGGATTCGGATATCATCGGAATATGAATTGGTTTTTTAACTCTGTTCATTGCTGGTTCCTGCTAGAAAATGTAACCGCAAAATGAGATATCTATGTCGCAGCTCGACATAAGTCAGTTATAGTCAGGAGCACGTTAGGCACATAATTAATATAGTACTACGTACAGAACGGACGTTCACCACCTAGAGCTGTCCTAAAAATAATTAGTCGTTATTTATAATGCTAGCTATATTTACGCACGCACGCACGCGCACACACACACACTACTACTTAGTTTTCACTTCTATAGGCAGTCCCCAAAGACTGCCTTGCATTTTTTTAAATGGTCCTTCGAATTAGACAATTTTTTGGTCAAATACCCAAAGTTGTACCTATGTACTTAAAATGACAAAACTGTCAACACACCTGTAGTGACCTAACAGCGTCTAGTAGCTCCTGTTTGTCAGCGAGGAGTCCGGCCGCCTCCTGCTGGGCGGCGTGCACGCACTGTCGGAGTACCGATGCCTCCTCAACTTTACTGAAACGTTACAACATTTCATGTCAGGCAGCCGAGTGACGTCAAAACAAATCGACCGTTCAAAAACAAATAAAAAACATAATTCATTTGTCCACGACGGGTTATATTAGGAAAACTATAAGTCATATCGAAAAATATTTAACAAGACTATTAATCTTTTCACACGGTCTCCATTCCTCCCTTTTACCCGACTACGGCGAAGATAAAAAGGAGGGTTATGATTTTAGCAACCTTTGTATGTATGTTAATTTTTCCCTCATATCTCCTAAACAACTAATAGTATTTGTCCTTCCCGTCGTAACGGTGGGTGAAAAAGACTAGGTCTATTAATTGGGATAGTTGAAATGCCGGAAAAGGAAATTGGCTTTTTAGACATTACGTACCAAGTCGCTGGCAATAGCTAGTGTGTGCAATAAATAGTAAAAAGACTCACGCTCTCAACTCCCTGTTATCCTCTGCGATCCGTGAGAGAGTCACCAGCCTCCTCCTCAACTCTTCGTTCTCTTTGCTCAGCCTGTCTATCTTATCCCTGGCCTCATCCAGCTCAGGTTGCGGTTGAGGGGTGGCGGGGGACGCTACCGTTGATGGCGTGGACATGGGGGGCCCGAGTCGGAGCACCCCAGCTGTGTCTCGGGTCAGACGGAGGGTGGTCAGGTCTATGTCTAGAGGTTGGGGTGGAGGCGAGGATATGGAGCGAGTGGGACGGTCTTCCACGAGGTGGAGCTTTACGTTTTCTATTAAGACCTGAAAATGATATTTTTTCCTGCAATTTCACATACGATAATGTATGATAACAATGTTAACATTCCCACCTTCTATTTTTTGGCGTGTAATATGAATGAATATAGTTTCATTTTAACAAAGCCACTCAGCAAGCTATGAAATGAGCTATACGCAGAATTTATCAACAAGTATCACCGACATAGCTCGCCGAGTCAGTGAGCTGAAGTGGAAATGGGCAGTACACATCGCTCGAAGAACCGATAACCGATGGGGTGGGGAAAGTTCTCGAGTGGCGACCACGTACCGGGCCGTCCCCCTACTAGATGGACCCACGGCCTAGTTAAGGTCACGGGGAGTTGTTTGATAAAAGTGACTCGGGACATATCTGACTGTGGCATATCCAGCAGTGGATGTTTCCCGGCTGATGATGATGCCTGATTAATAAAAATGCTCCATTGCCGCCTTCTATTATTTTATGTGTGTCTTATGAACGAAACTATATTCAGGCAGCGAGTTATTGGGATTGGACAAACAGTATCTTATTAGCTTATAAAAGGAAAAAATAGACATATTTCTGCTATGCAAGACCTCTTGGCAAACAGTTTACAATTTTTTATATCACAATCTTTTGAAATCAGCTAGCTGGCTTTGAGCAGTAATAATGTAAGCATAGGACATCGGATTGTGATGTCGCAAAATGAGTATCATTAACATACAACTTCAGAGTGAATCAAAATTTTCATTTTTATACACTTTTTTTATTATTACTGTTCAAAGCGCCATCTAGGGACCATTAGCTGCGTAACTGCTATTGTAGCTGACAATAAAGTTGTAAGTTAATGATGCTAATTTCGCGACACTATAATCTCATCTCCTATTTTTAGGTAGTTACATATCAAAGCCAGCTATTCTTTTTTAAAAGAGATAGACATACACACATATTTTTTTCACTTACGTACCTCTAAAGGCATCGGCGGCGCTATAACTTCGTCTTCTATGAACTCAGCCAACGCTAACGAAGTGCTCATGTTGAGAGCTATGCTCAGATCTCGAACCCTAGCCTCCAGGAGTTCTTCATAAGGCGCTAGCCCGGACATCAAACCCTGAACACATAAATATGCTTTTGAATACACAATGCACTTGGCCTTCATGTCACTTTATCTTGAGGATGACGATATAAGCGTGCTCAATCGGAAGCCTAACAATAAAGTTACTGAGGCACTGCGCATGTTAAATTTCATTACCAGAACACAGCAGTGCTATTGATTCTATTTTATATCGACAGAAATAGATAACACGGTAGAAGCTAATAATAAAATGTGTCATTTTCGAAAGTAATCTACGTCTATCAAAACTGTGATCATTCACGGCCTTGGTATTTCTGAATATAATCTGTGTACATACAAAAAAAATTCAAACTATCCAACTTGATAAACTACTTTTGCCATTAGCCTGGCGATGTGTGGCTACACAGCTGGATTCACAAGCCTGGGGGTCTCAGATTCGATTTCCAGTGCGTAGTACTAAAATCATGGCCCTCGTTTTGGCTTCGCCGCAGTTGCCAGCTCCAATCGCATCCTGAATACGCAATTAGTAATAATGCTATGAATCCATCATAATTGATATTAAAATATAAAAATGATTTTGCAAATTCGGCCTGCACTTGTACACTACTTAAAAATCAAGTAATAATCTATATGTATAGAAAAATACTAGAATTACATTTTTTAATTTATTTTAAGTGTACAAAATAATTATTTTTGCACTAAGTGACAGCGTCAAATGTCATTTTATTGACGCCATCTTTGTTTTCAACGTTAAGTCTTAACGGTTTCGTTCGTTTTACATGTACAAATAAACTAATCGTTGTTGCATCTTACGTCGGCTTGTATAGTGTTTATAAACTTAATGATAGCATATTCCAGTGGCATGATACCTCTTCATCAACGTTCCTCGGCAGCTCTACCCTGGTCAACCTGGCAGCAACTCGAGGCATCTCCCGGGGAGTCAGATCATCGCACTCGTCGACCACCGGCTCCGTCCACGCGCGCGCGCGCATCGAAAATTTATTCTATAACACAGTACGTGGCTTTGTTGATCGGAGATGTAATAGCGAAGTCTGAATCACACTGAGCGAAACGGAACGGAATTGAGTATCAAGACAATATTATCAATTCCAAAGTACATCTGTCTTTGTGTGTTTTCTTTTCTTGCCTAAACGCCTGAACTTATTTTGATGGAATTTGGATTACACGTTACTCGCAAATAAAAAGACAAAGGTTAGTTTTTATCCTGATCGAAGACCTCGCGAGCAAATGTATGGTTGATGTAGTAGGCCAGCTAGTCGAGGTCATAAGATAGTCTCGTTTAAACATGTTGTGTTTCATATATGTCACTTGGGCAAAGGTGATTAAGGAGTAAAATTAAGGAGGCTATCACTAACATCTTTTGAGTATAAACAACTATGATCACAATCTCACCATCCAAGCGTGGCGATTTCGGAAAGTCGTATGTGGCGATCCAATAATAATTTTCCTAAATAAAATTCTTGGTAGTTATCTAGTTCATAAACTGGCAACACCATCTATGGTCTGATCGGCTGCCAATCACGTCAACATGGCGCGTCGGGCCGGGGCTAGTAGGCATTTTGAACGAAGAACAGGGATAACGGCATTCGTGTAGTCAGTTCATCAGAGTATATGTGCTTGTTAGGTTGTACTAAGAGAACATTAAAATCAAGCTGAGTTTTATTTCTTTTTTTTTTAGTTTTCCGTGGTTTTGATGTTTTATGCTGTATAGCAAATGAAAACGACAAACTAAAGAAACGTATTCCGTTCCGTTTCCCTTGCCAACGAAGATGCTCTAAATAGCTAGTACACTTTATTTCATATACAGTGAATTGTGCTTCATTTTCCTTGTGGATGGCAGCCGTGGCCAAGCGTATCGGCTAGCGAACTTGTAAGTATTTACAGTATGGTCTTTGAGCATTTGAACCTTCAAAGCTTTGTATAAGATTATGTAAGTGATGAAATGAGGTGAGAATGAGAGGATTTGATATCATGCAGTGTCATGCATTTAGATTTAAACTGTGTTGAAGTAGGAAATAGTGTTTTAGGGTGAAAAAATATAACATCTCTACACATATTATTTTTATATCTGGAAATAATGTGAGATCAGTGAAGTTTCAATGTTGATTGTTTCAGGTGGGGTGAACTTAAAAAGTACAACTAAAAACTTTCGAGCATGTTGCTTCTTGCAAAAATGTACTCTTGTGAAAAATAATTTAGCTAAAGTCGCGTCACAGCTACAAAAGCGCTCACTAATCACAGTTAGGCGGATAGGCTTGACACGAAAGCATGCTTGAATAACCTGACACATATTGGGATATTAAGAGACTTTGTTGGTAAGACCACGTGGTCGCGTTCAAGGTTGCATTGTTTTGTAGCTGTCCCTATCCGAGCCCTATCCTACCCGAGCGCGTACGGTGAGACAGCATACACTACGCTAAGTTATCCACCCGTTATTTGGATGTTTCGTAGTCCAGGGATCATTTGAAGGATACAGTATATTATGTAACCATTTTTTCAATACAGTACAGTATATTAATAAGATTTCAGATGTCGGTGGTTTTTACAAACTGTTCTAAATTGATTCATACTCTTGTAAATCAGGTTCAAAGTTGGGGCTTTTTAGTACCGTAAAATACAATTCTTTGACGCCCTGTAACTCTGGAAGTATATATTTAAACGAAAATCTGACTCACCACCGACACAGATATTTGTTTCTAGATTGTGTCTTGAAAATTTCATAGATTTTCATAGCTTAATACTCAAAATATGACTGGACTACGTCTGTATGGGCGTTTGACACCAGCATATCCCCTTAAAAGATTTATTGATACTTTATACCATTTTATTTTGCTGTAATTGATTGAAACAACTGAAATCATATTTATTATCCTTTTAACCTACCTATCTATCATATTTAACTTTAATTTTGACATTATTTATACATAATTATTTATTGTTTGATAATTATTTTAGATATTTGAATATATTTTTTGACGATCACCGTACACTTTTGCATTTATATTTTCTGTTAAATTGGTACTTTGAAATAAATCAATCTAATCTCCATTTTCTCGATTGGACTTGATGCTGTTGGTCCTGCGACCATTCTAGCTTCACCCGAACAATTTGCCGCCGCGCTCAGCCGGTTACGATTTTACTTACAACTGTGTTAAGGGCGCCCGCTTGGGCTCAACCTCGTCTTAGGGCTATTGCTTTGTGGTGAACAGATCAGAGAACATGCTCCTTTTTACTACTGCATAATTTGATTTTCGATGCCACCATTTAGCGTCTTTAATCTTCAGCGAGAAATATAGATATGATCGTTATTAATTTTTTTTGAGACTATTTTTACTTAGACCTTCATCGCCATTTACCGGTTGACTTTTATGTGGATTATAAAAAAGTATAGTCTCGGAGATAGTAATTTAAGAGGAAATGATTTGTGTAAATATAGCGCAGTTACTAACGCACTTTAAATTTGTCCATAGACTTTATTTTCTGCTACGTCAGTGGCGCAATAAGACGCGGACTTTCAATCTGAGGGTTCCGGGTTCGAATACAGCCGTGTACCTATGATTTGTTTTTCAATTCAAGTACATTATCCGATTGCTTAACGGTGAAGGAAAACATCGTGAGGTAACCTGCATGTCTTGAACAGGCATGTGAAGTCCACCAATCCGCACTGGGCCCGCGTGGTGGACTATGACCCGAACACTCTCTGTACGAGAGTAGGCCTGAGACCCTGCAGTGGGGACGTATAAAGGCTGTTGATGACTTTCTTTTCCATGTGACTTTAACTTAAATTAAAAACTAAATGTGTGTGAACATTGTGTGACATGAATGTGTAAATTATGTACAATACCTGTGTCGACTTCAGATTGCGTGAGTGTGGCAATAATAGTGACTACTTCATAGTAAAAAGTAACACTCATCAGAAAATAGCACGAAGCAAGTTCGAAGGTGACTCCACCAATACGTTGATCATTAAGAATTATATAAAAGTCATTATGCGGTTTATTTTGTCAATATAAATAAATTAGTCTAATAAATATTACTCAGTCTTTCCGTTGATTGAGAAACAATCTATGTTTTTCATAGGTAAATTACCATTCCGATCAATAATTTCAATTTCGATCATTTATTTCAGATTTCAACGGATAATTCTCGATTTTTAAATTTGATGGAATCACCCCTCCAATCATCCACACACACACAAACCCCCTTGGCTACGACACAACTACTCTTTAAATAGTAATAAAAATCTACCGCACTCGACAATAAACCACTACTGTCACCTTCGTATAGATACCTTGAGCCTTATCTTTGGTCGCGATAGCCGAGCGGGCGGGATATGCCATAGAGAGAGAGAAAACACACATATACCACATATAAAGTAAACTGGTAACAAAAGGATGCATTCCGTTTTGGAGTCATTCTTTGGGTTTTTCAGAATTTGGCAATAGAAGTATTTAAAAAGGCAGGTTTGAGTTACAATTATTTAGAACGAACCGTCTATCGCGATGAAATATATTTTCACAAACACGAATATATAAAAAATTGCCAAAAAATATATTTAAAAATCTGCATAGACAAAACCATCGTTTGAAATGTCCATAGACTGACTCTTAAAATGCTATACACCTTCCAAATATATCCGATTTAACATGTAATTACAGCATATTTTAATTCAAATCCTTGAAATTATTCTAGAATGGCTATGTGAAACTAAGTTGAATTGATTGGGAGATATGTAGCTAGGGTATAGATTTTGGTATAGCGAATTCCGTACATAATAGGGAAAAATTAGACGGGGTAATGGGACATGCATGTTGATGATTTGTAACCACTTGGAAGAATTTCAACATTCATCATGAATTTCAACATTCATCATGAATTTCAACATTCATCATGAATTTCAACATTCATCATGAATTTCAACATTCATCATGAATTTCAAAATTCATCATGAATTTCAAAATTCATCATGAATTTCAAAATTCATCATGAATTTCAACTTTTATCATAATTTCAAAATTTTCAAACTGAAATTTATGCGTGAACCGAAAATTGATTTCGATCACAAATTTAAGCACTCTACTTCTGCTGTAAATATCAGCCTAATGTAGACAACATGGCTAAATTATATCTGAAAAACTTCCAAGGTGTGTGAACATAAGTTTACAAAACGGAGAACTAGTTTTCAACAAGTCTTAGTCACAATTTTACTGATTTATTTTAATGCCTGTTTTAGATAAATATTATTTTAAAGACTTCAGAGGTCTGCAATAAGAAGAGAAAAGATTTTTGTGAGTTTCTTATGTTATAACTCCTACGATTTGTAAACTTACGTTAAATTTTTCAAATCTGAATAAAGATTGCTATTTTGATGTAAGGAATATAGGTTACCTTTAAGAGTCCATTACAATCAGATATTTGTTTATGTTATGAAAGATAATTTTATTTGTAAAGTAATTAATGCAACTGTTATTTGTATTTGGCAGTGACGAAAGTTATGTTAGTTTGGGCGGTGTTTCACGTATTTTTGCCTTCACATGTATTTCGTATTAGAATGAAAATTCTATATGACTTTCTTCACGATGCCATTAGTAATCGACGTAATTTTGATAAATGAACTGCAGAAACAAATATTAAAAGTAAAGTGCATGCATGAATCTTGTTTTTCGGGATTGTGTAATTCGGTGTCGTTTTAGTATGTAAAGGAATTGATTAAAGATGTTATTTTACCGGTTTTATGTCGTTTTACGTAATACATTACTGTGTATAAAATACTTTGTAATATAATGTTTGTGTAAAATGTGAAATGCGACCTAAAACCGTTAAAATGTCCAGATTTGTTTTAGATGAAAATTTGAAATTAGAATTAGGCAGTGTCATCATGGAAATTGCTTATATAAATAATATTTGGGCATGCTCTTTTTAAACCCAAATTAATGTAATGCAAAATGTACTCAAATATTGGGGTGGAGGCTATATTTAATGACACTTCCTAATTCCGAACAAGCATTTTACCGACGACTCCAATGGGTTGGAACATCAGCCATTTCAAGCTTAAAATAGGTTACAAATTACAAATATACTAAAATGTGAACGAGTTATTAGTACGAGTATTTGTCTATTATTTCTTATGTAACATGTAGCTAAGTCGTACAATTTTAAAAACTTTAAAACAGGAAAAAATAAAAACGCTTTAACGTAATTTAGTATTTTAAAACTTGAGCATTTTAATTGTATGAAATGGGAAGTGTCGTGTCAATGTTTCCTTAAAAGATTTATTCCTTTTCTGCCTTAGGAAATTGAACCCAATTCATATACTTCAAATGACTGAAATTCATTCGCACTAAAGCCGCAAGATCATGGACCGAACCGGTCAAGAAATTGGGTTTTAAATTTCTACAATCCAAAATGACTGTTATGACGTAAATATGTCGCGACACCACAGTGACATCATCAATAGCCATCTTGAATTTCAGAAATACAAGACCTAATATCTTTAGGATACGATTCGACAGCTAAAATAAAACCTGTAAATATAAGTAATTTTACCTGAAACTCGTCCCAAGGTATGGATGAGCACTCATCCGTGATTAGGTCATCTGCCACAAGTCTTAAACAGGATTTACCGTTCGCGCTTTGGTGCACCAAGTGGATATTGTTTAAACGCCACGTACAGGTTGAGATCTGGAGGATTTAACATAGAGATTTATGACATTCTATAGAGAAAATGATCTCAATAAAATCATACTAGTATTAGCAAATGTCAATTTAACATCAGTAGAATTACGCAGGCGAGACCGTCTAGACAGCCGAGGATTTGGCTTAAATTAAACATAAGAGTTTTTTTTTCATATCGTTTCCGTGGGAAAATTCGAAGGCGCAACTGCAGAAAAATTATCACAAACGTATTAGGTTGTGGTATAAGGATAAATAATAATACAAGTTAGTACGGAAATGAAACTCCCGCTCCGGACACGTTCAAGGTCACGATAATAACCTGATCGTTTAACGTAAGGGGTTGCACGCGCCGCCGCCTAACGGAATCGGGGGCATTGCGAGGTGACACGCACTAAGGATATTCTTTTTTCTTCTTCTTTTGACAACAATATCACCTGATGTTAAGCGACTATATGGTCTAGGATGGTTCACGGTTGACTAGAAATAGCCTATTCACTCTGGCCTTGAAGATATTCCATTCTATTATTATTGGTTATTCATATGCTTGTGGCTATCGGTGGGTACGCAATTCTAAGGACGTATCATAGTGACATGAAGGTCAAATCGACATGTATTGTGAAATATAAAATAAAGAAAAATCTAGTAACTTACCACGTCTCGTCTTCGACAAGAACTGGTCACGGAGTGGTCACTGGGTGATGATGACCTTTCCACCACCTCGGCTGCTACTTCTACGCCGTTGGAAGCGCGACCATGTTCGAATTCTCTGTAATATTCATTTAAATAGAAATATAAAATTCGCAATGTGAGTGGACCCGTATCATGCCCTGCCGACCATATATTGATTAAATTGTTAATTCATATATACTTTTATTCATTTGATGTAGATATCGTACTACCCAAAAAACACGTTCCTCGAATGTATGAAGCCCCGGCCTGTACTTGTACAGTTCCAATATAAAATGTCGTAATAAAATAACAGTGTTTTAATTACTATTTTGGAACATTCTGATCAAGTTTATTGGTACAAGAACATTTATTTTTATTGTTATTATTTATTTTAATCAGTTTTTTAAACAATCCGTAATGTTAGTAATTTATCACTAAACGGTCAACATTTAACAAAAACAAAATGGCGTCAATGAAATTACATTAGGCGTTTTTACTTATTATAAAAAAGAATGATTTTGTGCAAACAAAAATGTAAGTCTAGTATTTTTCTATATACCTTTAGACTGTATCTTGATTTTATAAACAGTGTACAAGTGCAGGCCGGATTTGAGACACCTCTTTGTACAGGTATATTTAATCGCAAACAAGACACAGAGGAGACTAATTATTTATATGTCTATTGGTGGTATATTTATAAATGCGTGGCTAAGTTGTATAAGTTGCCGCCAAATAAGCATAGTTAATATAACTGTTGTGTTCCAGTAATGCAAAGATAATAAAGCCAACGCTTCATTAAACTCGAGGGGTTTGGGTGAGATTAAGTGCGTACCGATAGTAAAAAGTCAACTATTCGTCACTGGCACTCTCCGGCCACTACCGCGGCACACTCGTACCTAAACGCCGTGTCGGCATCATCCGGAGACTCCGCAGCGAGTCCAACAACGATGTATCTGTCGCTGTCGCTGCTAGCTGTGGACGCGGCGTCACTGCGAGCGTCGTCGCGGGTCAGGGCGCTGTCGATGCTCGTCACCAGCGAAGTGAACCCTCGACGCATTGATGAGAAACCTGGTCAAACATAGACGGCTATTAGGGAGACCAAAAGGTAAAATAAACTTAAATAACAATAGGGCCGCCTCCAGTCTGATGACCTTTAGAAGATAGTGTGGAGCGAGTGGATGACGGCTGAGGACCGGAAGGAGGCGCACGTTGGGAGAGGACTATCTTCAGCAGTGGAGAGCTTATAAGATACACGGGCTTATAAGTTAAGTCAAGTAAGTCAACAACAAAAAATAGGAACAGGTAGCTAATAACAGATTCACAGGTATAAACTTTGTAGGAAACGAGAAAAAGATTTTGAAAGAACCGTTCCGACAGACACCAGATTGATATAAAAGGATTCAGTTTTTTGATCGGATAATTATCTACAAGACACAATCTATTTGCCTGCCACTTTAAAAAATCTTCCATTCGGAACTCTTTTTTAGGATAAAACGTAGCGTTAATCGTAGCAGAGACTACGTCTCAAATTATTGAAATTGCAAATAAGAAAAAAAAGTCCCAAGATCTCGCAACACGTAATTTGTCGGTTTTGTTTATCCATAACTTCCGTTAAAATCAGAGGATAAAAATACAATATATTTTAACCAACCTCCAAAGCTCAAACCCGGACTTGGCGGTGCTACCTCTTCGGCGGGTAGCGGTTGCGCTGTGCAGATTTCAATTGGTGCGGGGAATGACGTCATTATCATGCTGTCTCTGTCTGGCACGGATTGTGCTATCGTCGCTTCTGATCCTGCGATAAAATAGAAGAAAAAAAAACACCACAATAAAATAAAAAAAGATTTCTTTTTGCAACAGTTCCGTATAGCCACTACAGCGTCGGCCATGTTGCATGATTCTAGTGACGTCACTCACTCCCTCAAACAACAACTAATTTTTGCGGAATCGTTCCAGAACTTACCTAATTTTAAGTCCTGTAAACTGGAGGAGTCAAGTGGCACGCTATCCAGGTCTCTAGACGACTCTTGGCCGGTGCAGTTGGAAGGCAGGACCACCGTTAGTTCTACTGCTGGGACTGCTACTCCAATCACTATAGACCTGGAGGAAATATCATCAGCTCGTCACCAACTCCAACATAAATAAACTGGCTTTGTGAGCTGTAAACCTCGCGAGTCTGTCTTTCTTACCATATCTTAAAACCGGAAGAAATATTCCATGTTTCCAGACAATGTGATTTGATGTGACAGATGGGAAGAACAGTTGCGATAGTGTAGTTGACACATTATTAGGTTAGGGCTTGTAAATGTGTGATGGGTTGGCACTTGGCCTTCATCTCACCTGATGGTAAAGTGACGCTCGTGGTGGAGCCTCGAAGCCTCAACCTGATGAGGCCCTGGCTATGCTACCTTTCATATCGGAACACAACAGTGCTATTATCACTGCCGTTTAGCAGCAGACTTAGGTAACATGGTGGTAGCTAGCCAGGCCGAAGCCAACGAAACCGAGTACCGACAGGTACTCTCACTGGGAATCGAACCCGGGACCTCCAGATTGAATTCAACAATTAGCCATTAGGCCACTGAGGCTGAATTGTTGAATACACTGAAAAACTCTCAAAAAATGCGAAAAATAAACTTACCAGTAAAAAACAGATTAAATTTAGTTGTTTTTAAACTAATCTAAAACTTTTGCCCGCGCCTTCATCCGCGTGGACTTCGTGATGTATCCCACGGGAATTACGTGCTCGATAGGGATAAAAAGTACCTATGTCTTTTTGTGTCCCTTCTACTATCAATATGTTCTCACATTAAGTTACTATGGAAAGGAAGGCCAAACAAATATACAAACTCACTTTCGTATTTATATTAGTAATATTAATATAGATGTGGTAATATACAAACATTTTACGAAGTTAGTAGAATATTGTTAAAAGCTTAAACTTTGACGCTCCAATTCACGACGTTACGTCACAGCGTGTGACCGATTTGTATGGACGGTTTCTTCACAAGGTCTCTTGAATGAGAACATGAGGCTGTTTAGTCAACTACCAAATTATTCATTATTCAAATATTCCCCTAAGTACTTATTACATAAAAGTCACTGTCTTGTTGCAAATCTAAGTGATACAATTTGAAATTCCTACTTCTCATCAATGATCCTCACCCCTCATCCGCATCGGGCTGCCTGCTGGCGTCGTGAGCGAGCCACGACGCCATCTCCGATATTCTCTCGAGCTGACGGAGCAGGAACAGCATCTGGTAGTGGTTGAGCTGCAGGCCAGCTAGACCCTGGGTCCTCGCCACCATCCATATACGAGACAGGCCCTCGTCGAAGCATATCTGGCGAGGAAAAGTAATCATGATAAAGGACTTCTAATGGGTTGGAAGCTAGTCCGCATCTAAAGCGGTTTCAGTTTAAAGAATAATTTATTTCTCAAAAGAAATTGACATTTCACTTATAGAGAAATTAAGACTATATATATAATAATTAGTGTGTAAAAACAAACAGTAAAAGGGCATGCAGAAATTTAGATTATAACTAAGTATTTATATATTTTTTAAAAACTAATATTTATTCTTGAATGTGGTTTAACAGTTTTGTCTTGAATTCAGATAGTTTCCGTTCTTGTAGCTCCCTTGGAAGACCATTTGACGCGAAATTGAGAGAAAGGAAGAAGAACTCATTTCCAACAGCCTCCTTGGCCTAATGGCTAAATGTTGGCTTCACAACCCGGAGGTCACGGGTTCAATTCCCAGTGGCGGTATATATCGTTACTCGGTTTTGTTGGTGGTAGGATATTTTCTATGTCTGCCTGGCTAGCTACAACCATGTTACCTAAGTCTGCCGCCAAACAGCAGTGTTATGAACTGCTGTGTGGTAGCAGAGCCATCGCCTGATTAGGTTGAGGCTTTTGGGTGCGCACGCTTACCATCCAACGCCCTTATTTACGATCAGGGGAGGTGAAGGCCAAGTGCAAACCCATTCATACATAAAAACATAGATCATCATTATGCACAACCTTCAGCAGTCCACTGCTGGACATAAGTTTCTCCCAGAGTGCGACACTCAAGTCGTTCCTCTGCTCTCCGCATCCATTCACGTCCAGCTACCCTACGTAAGTCTGCTTTCCACCTAGCCGGGGGACGTCCTACACTACGTTTGCCTAGACGTGGCCTCCACTGAAGGACTCGTCTGCAGCAGCGATTGTTGGTCCTTCGGCAAATATGAACAGCCCACTGCCAATTCGGCTTGCTAATACGATGAGCTATGTCGGTCACTTTGGATGTACGTACATATATAAATAGATTTAATCTTTTTTTATCACAATATAGAGACAAATAAAATGTTCAAAGCTTTGAAAATATCGATAATTTTAATAACTGAATAATGAATACGAAAATAATTAAATATCTGCCATAATTACAATTAAAACCTATATAATACTATATTGTTATGACGTCATCAAATCCTCACCCAGGCAGTGAGCGGCGTGGCGTCCAAAAGCGGCGCGGGCTTGTAGGCGGTTGCGCGCGCGCCGCAGAAATCCGCCCAGAACGGCTCCACTCGCGCGCACCATATAGATCGGTTCTCGCGCCAGAGCAGCTCAGGGGATATCTCTGTTCCACGGTCTATGTCGTCCAAATCTGGAGAAACCACAGGAATTTATATAGATAGCTACTAAAGGTGGCAACAACTTACCAGTGAAATGTAGCTCTCTAAATATACGAGACGGGTAACGTTCAATAGTGCGCAGGCGCACGTCATTGTCACTTACACGCGCGCGTGTGTTTTGTGGTGGATAGAGGTTCTCGAGTGGCGACCACGTACCGGGAAACGTCTCCCAGGCCGTCCCCCTACTAGATTGACCGACTAACTGGTTAGAGTCGCAGGGAGTCGCTGGATGCAGGCTCGGGACCGATCGATGTTGCGTACCATGAAGGAGGCCTATGTCCAGCTGTAGAGGTTTCCCGGCTGATGATGATGATAATGAGTGTTTTGTTGTACCTCACGAGATTAAACGAGGTGGAATCCGTGTGTTCCTTACCAATCTGTGGTGTCTATGTGGATGTATGTGTGTATCTTATCTGTATCTTACTGTCAGCGTGCAGTATGAACTGCTCGTGTATAGGATCCAGGTCTTCAGCAGAGCACGGGAACTGTCCTCGGGGCGGCGATGATCTACGCAGCGTCGATATTATAGACGCTAGATCCGCGCGTGTGCCAGCTGTGTCTAAACAAATAACACGGTGAGACGGTCCGATCCGAAGACGCTCACATCACTTGAAGAACAGATACCCAATGAGGCGTAAGTTCTCGAGTGGCAACCACGTACCGTGAAACGTGTTGCGGGCCGACCTTTTACTAGATGGACTGACTAGTAAAAGTCGCGGGGAGTCGCTGGATGCAAATGACATCTAGTAGGGGGACGGCAAGTACACGCTTCCCGGTACGTGGTCGCCACTCGGGAACTTTTACTCCCCACAAGTTATCGGTTCTTCTAGCGATGTGACCTGCCCATTGCCACTTCAGGTCTCTGACTCGTCGAGTTATGTGGGTGACCCTTGTTCGTCTACGGATTTACTCATTCCGGATTTTATCATGTAGAGAAATTCCGAGCATAGCTCGTTCCATTGCTCACTGAGTATCTCATTTTCCTGTATGTCATTGGCATTTCGGTGAAGGAAAACATCGTGAGGAAACCTGCACACTCCTGAGAAGAAATTCAAAGGTGCGTGTGAAGTCTACCAATCCGCACTGGTCCCGCGTCGTGGACTATGTCCCATACACTCTCTGTAGGAGAGTAGGACTGAGCCCCTGCAGTGGAGGCATGTATAGGCTGATGATGATTATTAATCTTACCCTATTTATTGCAAATAACAAGTAAATGAAAAGCAATTTTTTTAAACCCGATTGCTTATTTTTTTCACTTCTTATGATTTTGATATACTCAGCGTCACTCTCAAAGTAAATATGAATCTAACGACACCTCACAAGCTCCATCCATGGATCCGTTCAGGCCGCAGAGCGTGCCAAACATACATAAATACTCTCGAAAAACATAACCCTCCTTCTGGCGCAGTCGGGTAAAAATGTGATTGATAGATAGTTGTTACTAACTAGCTCGTGGCGACTCCCTGACGTTAGTGATCGTCGCACGCGCAGTGCACAGCTGCAGCTCCTTAGGACGGTCGCGCTGCTGAGAGATGTGCTCCGGACCAGCTTCCAGAACCACCTAATCATGACAATCGTTTCAACGTGTATAAAGAAAATAAAACTGTCAATGTGCGAGTCAAATCCTGGCTCGTGCTAATAAGTTCCAATTTGTTATTTGGAATTTATTTACGAATGATAAAAATCATTTACATTGGCTTTACGGTGAAGGAATACATCGTGAGGAAACCTGCACCCTTCTGAGAAGAAATTTAAAGTGGTTCCGTACAGAATATGAATAATTAACACGCTGAAAAATCTTAAATAATAAGTGCATCAGACGAAACCAACGAGTAATTGTTAATAATATAGCAATAAATATATAACGACAGGCGCTGGAACAGTTTGCTATCATAAAGTGGCGATTTTTATGTGATACAATTTAAAAAAAAACTTTTCAGATTTATTCCTATGGTTGTGCTGTAAGACCTTTTTTCTTGCCAAATGACACGTTCCTCAAATGTATGGCGCCTAGACCTGGTCTTGTACACTTATAATTTTAAAAAGCCATTATCATATAAAAGTGATTTAGTTAACATTTTTGTATATTTCGCTTTATTTTATTTGTACAAAAACATATAAAACGCACGAAACAGGTAAGACTTGACGTTGAAAACAAAGATGGCGTCAACAAATGACATTTGACGCTGTCACTCAGTATGAAAAGAATGATTTTGTATTGTAAAAAGGGTCTTGACAGACAGACAACCGAGTGATTATTTTAAGTAAGTGAAAGTACCCTTTCAACATCATTCACAATTTAATTTAATATAACAAAAACAGCATGGTGGTTCCAAAACATTTAATTTTTATGGGATACTAACTAGAAGGTACCTGGTCCCAAGAATAATAAATCAAATGACAGTGGACGCTAAGGCGGAACTAGTTACTAAATATACTTACAGGAAAGAAATAAAGAAATGTCTCTTAAGGCGATCCACCTCCATCAAAGTTTCAGACTAAATTTCTGTTGCCATAATCTTTTAAAATATAATAGCTGGATTTGTGTAGCAACTATCTAAAAATAGGACAGCAGATTGTGATGTCGCGAAATGAGTATCATTAACACACAACTTCACAGTGAATCACAATCTTCATTTAAAAAAAATTTTTCGATTATTGTTCAAAGCGCCTTCTATGAACCATTAGCTGCGTAACTGCTATTGTAGCTAACTATAAAGTTGTAAATTAATGATATTTATTTAGCGACACTATAATTTTTTCTCCTATTTTTAGGTAATTACTTATCAATGCCAGATATTCTATTTTAAAAGATTATGGCAACAGAAATTTGGTATGGAAGCATTAGGAAATGGATAACGTCAAGTAAAGCGAGTTTTTTCTGCCCACAAACAGCTGTCGTAGTTTGGCAGTGGCTGTGGAAATTGTTGTATGATTAAGTTTCTTGAATGCTTTATCTTATTTAAGAACGACCTATACAGTATTCGTGCGTGTACCTTTGGCATGATAGCCTCAGCCCTGACGTCCATGTAGGCCTCCCCTGCCTGCTCGGCGCCGGCCTGCGCGGCTCTGCCCACGTGCGGCAGGAACGCGCCCAGCCACACAACACTCGCGACGTCAACCGAAATGCGCACGGGACTCAGTTGGACGTATAGCTTCGGTGAAGGTACTGTAATTACAAAATGGAAGATATTTTACATCGAATTGGGTACTTGATACCAAATTAACAAGAAATTCTTCAAAACTAAAAATACGTAAAAAAATTCATTTTTTATTTGGATTTTGTAAGAATTGAAACAGTCGAAAGTAGCAAGACAAACTAGGCAAACGTAGTGTAGGACGTCCCCCGGCGAGGTGGAAAGACGACTTACGTAGGGTAGACAGGCGTGAATGGATGCGGAGAGCAGAGGACCGAATCGAGTGGCGCACTCTGGGAGAGGACTATGTCCAGCAGTGGACTGCCGCAGGCTGTACATGATGATGATAAAAGTAGCGAAAATATAGTTCCTCGAATAGTAAAATGCTTATTAGATTTCGTTTTTTCTTTGCATTTTGAACGTTTTCTTATATGAGTATATGCCACATAAAAACATTTTACGAGATAACTCAAAATACCGATTCAAACTTCATACATTTAATATAGTAATGTGACGTCACAAAACACACCCGATTTATGAGAGTGACTAGAATCACTCTTCGGCGGATTGTACTAAACACTATTAGTCCTACGATTTTTGTTTAATAGACCTATTCATTTTTACATGGTCTGTCGAATTGGACAATTTTCTTCAGCGTTCGGAAATTATTATGGGTACCAGCGCCAGCGTGCCAATTTTCATTAAATCAAGTTCAGCCGTGAATATAAGATAGTTTTTAACCAACTTTAAAAAAGGAGAGGGCTATCAATTTTCAATCAAAAAATATCAATGCGATGGGTATGTTTTTTATATGTTTGTTACCTCAGAACTTTTGACTGGGTGAACCGATTTGGATATTTTTTTGAAAGGTGGTGCTTCTTTTGAATTAGAGTAGACTAATATCACAAATTGAACACCTATATACATCAGAAGATTATTATAAAACGACTAGATCGATCTAGATGTAATTTGGCACACGGAGAAGCCATAGATCACTTTTTATTCCGAGAAAGTTTTGTAGACTTCTGAAGCTAACACTTAATCCTCGGTCTTTATGAAGTCACGTACCAGGGAAGCATACGTCGCCAGGATAGTAGAAGTACGTGAGTTCAGCGTGTAGGAGTCCCGCGTCGCCCGGCAACGTGGCCTTCTCCGCACCCACCAGGGGACGAGGGGCTTCACGAGACTTGCTCCCCGTTGATACCTGTAATGAGGCATAGACAGCTACAGTACTCGCACTCTATGCCCCTCTGAAGTTAGCTCTCCGGAATTTCACGTACAGACGGAATGTGTG
This sequence comes from Carcina quercana, assembly GCA_910589575.2. NCBI lineage: Eukaryota > Metazoa > Arthropoda > Insecta > Lepidoptera > Depressariidae > Carcina > Carcina quercana. The sequence continues at coordinate 2,750,281 of OU342446.1, read as the reverse complement.
TGTATTATTTTCGATAATAACTATCCCTAGATGACATACAACACTAGGACATTTCTTTACATCCGCTAACTTTACTTGCGTCCGGTTTATACGTTAATAATTGATACTTCGCGGTCTTTTGTGGCTAACTTCAGAGGGGCCTATGTTATGTTTCATTACCGGAACACAAAAGTGCTATTAGCACTGATGTTTAGCGGCATAGTTGTATAACATGGAGGCGGCAATGAAATTCACTAAAGACAAATCTTACACCCCGACGACTCACGGATGTATTTTCTGATGTCAGATTGCTCCTTGTTGCTTAGGAAATTCGACATATCGTCGACCAAAAACATCGGAGATTGTAAGTATATTTCTGCTTAGTGAACTGAACTCCAGGTAGATATCTAGGCTGCATGGGAACCAAACCCTCAACATCTAGGTTGTGAGACCAACGATGTAGCCACCAGGATACTCGGAATCGAGGCTCCTCTCATCAGCCGCACGATATCTAGTCTTTTTCTAGTAGCAGCATACGCCTATGACCTAGCAAAAGGCTAACAGTAGATTTAGTTCTTTGACTGATTTACTTTTTGGCATTATTATTATGTGTGCGACTCTAACCAGGTCGTCGGTCCATCTAGTAGGGGGACGGCCTGGTAGACGTTTCCCGGTACGTGGTTGCCACTCGAGAACAGGTGGCTCGTGACCGGTCGATGTGGCGTACCATGAGGGAGGCCTATGTCCAGCAGTGAACGTTTCCCGGCTGATGATGATGAAATGAATTAGTCTGTTTACCTTATTGACAGTGAAGTCGTCTATCCTAAGTACAAGGCAGGTCGTCATCAGTTTTCCGAGCTGCTGGAGAATTCTCGTTCTGGTTGGAGATGCTGCAAACGAAGATAATCATATCTAAGACCCTATCAACCCTAAGAATCCGTTGTCCATCCGTCCGTATGCCACAGTGCTGTATCTTGCACCGTAATCGGTAAACACTTGAAGTTTTCACAGAGGGTACATTGGTATTTCCGCTATAACAACAAATTATAAAAATTAAAGGGATCGATACAATACAAGTGTTTTCTTTTGAAATATTGCTCGATCTTCTTTTATATATCAAGAACACTTCGTGTGCGAGTCCTAATCGCCAGTTCTTTTTAATCAAGTTAAAACGCGCAAATACTGCAGGGCAGTTTCACAATACCTTGTAAGGTATCATCTGTGTGACCTTATGAGGTAGCTGCGATAACTTATAAGGTAGCTTTGTTACCTTGTGAGGTAATAGCTTATGAGGTACCTATCTGTGTTATCTTGGTAAGTAGCTGTAGTACCTTGTCAGGCAGCCGTGTTACCTTGTGAGGTAGTTGTGATAACTTATGAGGTAGCTGTGATAACTTATGAGGTAGTTGTGTTACATTGTGAGGTATCTGTGTTACCTTGTGAGGTAGCGGTGTTAGTGGACGGAGCGTTGGAAGCGCTATGTGGAGCCGGAATGGGCTTGTGGCTCAGCCCGTTAGACATCTGCTCTTCCGGCTTCTCGGCAGGATGCGACTGCAATGCACATGGCAATCTATCAAGAGTTCCATAATTTGAGATAAAATGAACGTGTGTAATAGCCGTGTGGTTAAGGCTTTAGTATTAGTTCACTCCATGCCATCATTTGGGTGTCGTGCAAGGCCACAAAGATAATTTTTAATAATAATAATATAGCCTTTTATTCAGATCACTTTTCACATTTCACATTTGATTCTTATGTAACGAACTAACATTGAAATATTATATTGAATAAACAATTTAATCTAATATTTGTTGCTTCGTTATCTTTCCTAAATCTGCTTGCCATTTGGCATAGGCCTCCTCCATTTTTAAGCTAAAGGTGTGTGAATAAGTAAAAATATAAGTTAGTATAGATATGTAACTCTCGCTCCGGACGCATTCAACATATTGTTTGACGTTTTCTTTAACAACATGTGAGTAAGGGATTGCGCGCGCCGCCTCGCGCTCGCTCGTACCCGTTGCGTTCGTTCCTATCTTTTATGTAGCCACAATGTCGTACATCCGGCGACGGTGGGGCGTTTCGGGGATTCCTACAGATTTTTTTCTAAATACCAAGTCGAGGGCAAAGATACTAGAGAAATTCATACGTTTTGTTCTATGTATTATGTTAATTACCTTTGTACTGGGCGTTAATGGCCTCGGATCTAGGGACTCGAGGAGCGTCGCGCAGAAGGAAGACAATGCCTGTGATAGCCACTGACTATGTGGCGTAGCAGCTTCTCTGGAAACGAGATCAATCGTTATCGTCAGAATATTAGGTTGAGTTGGTGGTAGGTAATTTTACGCAATGAATTTGCCTTTATCTCACCTTGAAAATAATGATAAGGCCGATGCCCGGAAAGCGTAGACCCAGAAGTATCAGTTAATGACGATGAGTCATAATATTTTATTTTATGGCTTTAACCAGTGGTTATCTAGCCAATGACGAGTAAAATTAGGTGAACAAATTTTGAGGTTATACTATGCCGAAGCCATTTCTTCAGCTTTCTCAATAAAATGTATGTGTACATTTTATCGCTTGTTTTGGATTCTTGACGAGAACTTCAAAGGCTAGCCTTGGTTTCAACATTATTCGAAAGAATCCATATGACGAATGTACTCGACATGGTAAACTCTTCCGATCGCGTCGAAACCCTCGCAATTTTGCGTAATCGATACTATAACACTGTCCGTGACACCATTATAACACAAAAAACACACAACAGTATTATTAACCAATTAACAAAATTGTTTTGTCTCGCGACCGGTCAATGTGGCGTACCATGGAAGAGGCCTATGTCCAGCAGTGGACGTTTCCTAGCTGATGATGACATTATGAAGGTAGGCTACAGGTAAAAGCCAGATTTGCCTCCTTCATTGATCTGCGATCAGTCGCCTGTAAGCTGTGTTCTAAGTCGTCGTTCCGTGTAGAGGATCCGGCCATTGCTAGATCTTCTTGCAGTTGTATGTGTTTAGTCCCTTTGAGCAGTGGCTGCCGTCATAGACAAATTCAGGCTTCTCACCTATACCCTCTCCAATGCCTTCTGTCTCCCGTTGCTTTGTGGTAGGGGAAGAGATCTGCCTGCATACTGACTAGAGTTACTTGTAAAGCGCCCCCGTTCGACAATGCAGGCTTTTCCGATCTGCCCACTGGAATAAAACAATATTGAATATTTAAAAAGAAAACGACAAGTCGAAATGGAATATTGACTCAAAACTCGAGTGATGATTATTATAGATTTCGTCCTTTCGATACAACTGTGAATTAACGAAATCCTGAACGATAATTCTAACAGAATGCTTCAATAAAAAAAAAATTGGTACACTCAAGTGACATTTTCCTCAACACACTACATAGAAAGAAGCAAGAGTGAATGTGACATGGTACGAAAGTGGACACATATTTTTGTATGAGTGTACCATAATTTTACAAAATAGATTAGCCTACTTTTATAAACAATTACCCACAAAAATGGCATCTATCATAAATGCTAATAATCACATGGCAGGAAATGAATAAAATTAATCGAATGTCAGTGATGACATACGGAACCGAAACGTGGTCCTTTACTGTGGGCCGAATAAACAAGCTCAAAGTCACTCAGCGAGCAATGGAACGAGCTATGCTCGAAATTCCTCTACGTGATAAAATCTTTAGACGTGCAAGGGTCACCGCCATAGCTCGACGAGTCAGTGAGCTGAAGTGGAAATGGACAGGCCATTTCGCTCGAAGAACCGATAACCGATAGGGAGTAAAAGTTATCGAGTGGCGACCATTGTACCGGGGAGTCCCCCTACTAGATGGACCGATCAATGTGTCATACCATGGACGTGTGTCCAGCAGAGGACGTTTCAAAGCTGAAGATGATGAATCCAATGTCATCTTTTTGGATAATCATCGCTTCTATTTTATTAATGAATCCGTTTAACATCAATCCCCATATAAAGCGAACAACCCTCATATTATACACCTCGCTGTGTGGACTTACGTCCCGGGTCGTCGCATAGATGCAAGTCTATCCGCGGCGCCAGCAGGTGGTACGAGGTCTCTCTGACGTCATGCTTGGCGAACATGCGCGCGAGGATGTCCCGCTCACCGGTCGACGAGCGGCTCGCGATCTGCTCGCGCGGCTCTTCGATCTGACAATACAGATCATCTCATCATCAGCACTATACCAACATTTTTTTAGATTAGTTTAAATTATTTATTTCATAGTACCAATTTGAAGATTACAAAAAATATATAAAAATGTCAGAGTGTACAATGATCGTCAAAAAAATTGAAAATGTCAAAAATTATATAAAATAAATGTCAAACATTATATAAAATAAATGTCAAACATTAATTTCAATGTCAAAATAAAATAATTCTATAATATTATAGATGCTCAATTGCTTTATTGCGATCTATTGTTTATGTATTATAAAAGGTCGTTGCTTAGCATGCGAGAAGCCTCAAGCTTCATAGCACAAAAGTGCTATTAATACGGCTTACGGTAACATGGTGGTAGCTAGCAAGGCGGATGTAGAAAATGTTCTAACACCAAATCGAAACCGGGACCTACAGACTGTGAGTTAGGCTCATCGCGTGTTGTCACTAGACCTATATGCCTATAGCATTTCAAACCATTGTTCCATAACAGGAAATACATTGGTATTTGGAGCTTACAGACTTTACACTCCTTCGGTTTTCCATATATTTTTAGTTTTTACATAAAAATGTGTATATTGCATCCAGTAATTTAATTTTATATGTAGCCAAGCAAAGTATTCTCGATATGGTGAATCTTGTAACGAAATGGCTCTTTACTCACGACGTAACGATATCGTTATCAAAATACCGTCGTGACACTTCTTACACTATATTATACAACTAGAACACGTAACAACATTTTTTTTAATTTTACAAAAAAGAGCAGCCATTCTATCGACCCACAATTGATTAATTAAGTATAAAATAAATGTATACCTTCCTCAGAGCCTTCGCCCTCTGAGCGGCTGCGGTGGCCCTGCGCACGGGTTCCGCTAGCGCGGCTGCGCAGGCGAGGGCTGCGCGCATCTGTCCGTCCGTCAGCGCCCACGCCAGGGGCTCGGGGCGGATCGCCAGCCGAGACCCCAGCACCGCACAATCTGATTATAACACCATGAAACTCATTAAATAGAAGCGTAAATAAAGCAAAGAGAGATAGATAGATAAAATACACTCCATGGCCTTGTTAGAAAAGACCATACTAATATTTGCTGTCCTTATCGGTGTATCCACATTTTAATCTCATTTCACCTTCCCATGTCATTCCACAGGAGTTGTAAAAGACAGCTACGCGAAATAATATTCAGGAGATAGACCGAACGAAACTATAAGACAAATAATTTGTTTGAAAGTGTTCGTACTGTCTGCTCGATTGTAAGTGGTTTAGGCACAGTCCAGACACAGCAAACAAATGTCGTGATATCGGTTCCTTTTACATACATCGAACAGCTAACGTTTGTATACACGCGCATGTGTGAGTTAATTCAAGCGCGCCATATTACCGATCCTTGAACGGGTCACTTTCTTGCGGGGAGAGGTGAGGTATCGCAGATCGGTGGGAGGATATTAACGTCCGTTCTATATTAATTCTGTGGTATAGATATACGTCACTACATCTAGGGTTTACCTGACATTCTCTTCTTGATGACGATCCGACAGTGCGTGTTCCCCAACAGCAGTCGCAGCGGCTGCAAGTTAGCTGCTGAAGCGCTGTGCGCCTTCGCTTCTATCCGGGCGCTTTGCCATTCTAATTCCTGACACACAATTATTATAGCTTTATTGATAGTTCACGGTTGCCTAGAAAGCCTATTCTTTATGGCCTTGAAGACATCCAGGCTGTAGCGAACGGGAATATTAGAATATTCTGATAGATATATAAAGAAGCGAAACGCTTCGTGCGAAAAGGTGGAATGTCAACTGAGTAGGGGTGGAACCCAGACGTTCTTCTGGTTCCCCGATTGTAAAAATGCGTACGGTGGAATTAGTTCATAAATTGCGATCGTACACATTCGTATGTTCACTTCAAGTATAGAAGAGCCTATGTTCAGCAGTGGACGTATCCGGCCGTTAATGATGATGACTATTAAATGTTACATGGTATAGATGCATGGGACATAATGAATATGGGTGCATACCTTAAATATCAATAGCTGACCAGTGTCGGGTGACTTGAGCCTCGTCAGTCTTAGGTCTCCCTTGCGTCCCTCAGGGGTCCGGGACTCAACTGTCACGCGTGAGATCTGAAAACATGTTCACTACTTCTAAACCGCAATGTAAAATAACGTTGCGTATCTAGGACATGTTCTGTCCTTTCTTGACAGTTTTTCGTGAGTTTATTACAGATAAAATTCGCGCAAAATGGAACACTCGCGGAATTTCCCGGGTTTGGTTCCCGATGGTGACATTGTCAATAATAGCTTTGGGCGACTTTCCGCAGTATAGTTAGGACTTTTTAGGCTGACTTGATTGTCTGAAAAGTATTTTAATTGTTTTTATTGAAGATAGACTAACACTTGACCTCAATCTCACCTGATGGAAAGTGACGATGAGGTCGACGATGTTACGCGTTGGTCTAGAAGGTGACTATTTACTCTTCGTTGGAAAATTCCCAAGTTGTAGTTTTCGGGGAACACGGAAACCGGGACTGTATTCTATATTTTTGCTGTACGCACGATAAATGTGGAAGCGAAACGCTTGGTGCGAGCTGTAGGAATATCCACAGTGTACGGGTGAAGGTCTGCCGTTCTTCTGTTTGACCGGTACTTGAACGGCGAAGGTGGAATCAACAAAAATAGCTCCTGCGCACACTCTCCAAAATGTATCCTATAAAATACCGAAAGGCAGGCAACCTGACGCCTATGTTCGAGGCTTTGGAACTTTGCCTTAAGTAGCGTATGTAGCGTAAGTAATATGATTCCGCGCTTCGTTATTCACGTTAATCCGTTGTTCCCGGTTACTATCTACGCCAGGTAGTAGCTGCATGAGCCGTGTCAGAGGACTATGGCGGATCAACTCTGACACTAGGGGGTGTGAGGTCGGTCATCGATCTTACAACTTACACGATAAAAAAATATTATAAATTTACCTGAACACTGCTGGTAAACGCATCACACCTGAAGTCGATTTGAACTTGATTCACAGCCACTGAAATTCCATCGATTACCTGAAAATTAAGAAATGATAACCATGAATAATATATCTTTAATTCAGGCAATAGACCGATAGAAACACGTCAAAAAATTCTAAAACAGTGTGCAGTGCACTAGACACTGCCTACTTCTGGTTCGGTTTGTGCTGCACAAAAAGCCAAAGTCAGAAGATTGGACTGTCCAAGCACTCACAAATCGTCACAAAAGCATTTTTATTATCAGCTGCTGTCTTGACATACACCTACACAGCAAGTCCACAGCTGGACGTGACAATTGCCTTCCTCGCAGACCGCCACGACAAACAGGTTTTTCTTGAAAACCAGCCAAGTAAAACTCACCCACCAAGAGTTTAAAATGATGGAAAGAAACAGTGATGTTCAGTTTGACAGCTTTACTGTCACATGTGTGTGAACCCGTGCGAAGCCAGGGCGGGTTGCTAGTAAAATATATATTCTACGTAAATACTAAGACCGAAACCATGGAAAATATTTTTACTTTTTTTCCATACCAACCAAATTAAAACCGGCAATATTAATTCATTTTACGTAGCAATAAAATTTACTGATAAAACTGCCTGTAGGTCCAACATTATAGAAAAACATATCCTCGTTACAAAGTTGTCAAATGTACATCGAGACGCTATTGCTATTCCGTTTATTTAGCAAACAAACCATTTACATACTCTAAAGGTTATATCTGTTTGTTCAAGTGTTTATATAAACTCTCTCTACATATACGTATAAGCGTACGAATTTGATTCGACGAGATCAACCTGTTTCATTGCTCGACTACGGCTACCTCAAAAGGACAGTTATGATTTTGGGAACCTTTATGTATGTTCGTCTGTTTCCGCATGACTTCTAAATTACTCATGGTATTTTGATAAATGAGGTATAATTAATTTCACATAATAGTCAAAATATCGGCTAATAGTCAAAGATAATCGTTTTTGGTACACTCGACTACAAAAATATGTAGCTACTTCTGTACCATGTCACATTCACTCTTTCTTATTCCTATGCAGTGAGTTAAGGTAAATGCCAATCAAAGATGAATATGATGAAAAAATATGTATTTGTATACATATTTTTGTACTCGAGTGTACCTCATGAAAGATCTTATTGAGTACATTGACGCAGCCACCCCGCCCGCGCCCCACCGCCCGCAGTCGCCTATTGTTTGTCTCGTTTACGCTGTAACGGAGTCAGAATGACTTTACTTGTACAGGGATAGTTTAAAGGCATTAGAATGATATAGGGCAGGGCTTCCCAAACTTATTTGTACTGCGATGCCCTTGAGAATTTGCCATTTTTTGACGACGCCTCTTATCCCTGAATAATACCCACCAGTTTTTATACTAGCCTAATGACCGGTTACCAGAAAAACTCTGGACAGTAATAATTTTTTAAAATGAATTTTTTTTTATAGAAAATAAGATCAAAACCAAAACAAAAGCATAAAAATGGAAAGATATATTTATTTTACTATCAGCTGGCTGCTAATGAGCGGAACGTGCTTGCTTTTCTGAGCAGAGCTTCTAAAAACTCATCGACACACGACGCCCCTGGGACAATGCCACGACGCCTCACGCGACGCACAGTTTGGGAAGCCCTGATATAGAGTACCCTTTATATTGATCGATCAAGGTGTTCCTGAGGGATAATTTCCCAGACGAGACAGCGTGCAAAAAAACCTTATCAAAACGTATTTATTAGTTGTGTAAAGTTGATATCGTGTAGGAATGCATGATTGCTAATCACGCGAGTATATATTAGGTAGTTATAAATAGGTATAGTGCATTACGATGAACAATCACAACACCTAATATCCACACTGGATGGTTATTGACCGCATCTCCCTTATCTGGTCAAATATTTACAAAATATAAAAACATCTTTGAGTCACATCGTTTTGACAATTTGTTTTGCCTCGATAGGTTATCTGTACTGACTAGAAGTTGTGAGTAATAAAGGATAAACTTGTTGCATTATTATGTCTGTTTAATATTGCATTGAAGGTGTATTTTAACCGACATCAAAAAAGAAAGAGGTTCTCAATTCGACTGCGTTTTTTGTAAGTATGTTACGGCAATTGAAGTCGGTTATTAGTTCTTTTCGAACGCGTTAATTATATAAATGACAATGGTCTTTCATCTCTCCTGATTGTTAATGACTTGTCTGGCAGCAACCCGTTCACCAGTTATAGTGGAACCATGCGTGGAACATTTCGTGAGTGTTTCGAAATACTTTAATTTTGCCGAGTAATATGCTCCCGACATTAAACTGACTGACATACGACATACATTTAACAATAATTATGGGAAAAGAACCTTGGAATATATTATAGCTAGCCTATTAAATGTACTCCCGCTAAACCTAAGAGAGCAAATTAACATAAAAACCTATAAATTTATATTAAAAAAACATTTCACAAAAAAACTCTAAAAATAAAACAAACAACAATGATTATCCTGTACACAGCACACACACACAAACGTACACTTTACACTCACTACACACACACCAGTCGCACTCGGCGAACAATGCAGTGTATTAATATCGTAAGATGAAGGTATTTGTTAAAATTAACGATAGAATGTGTGTGAGTATTGTAAAATGGACCTTCTAATAGGATTAAGTACACTATAAGAAATTTTATGTAAAAATTATGTTTTATAAATAAATTTAAAAAATCTAAAGATGAGACACACAAGAGGTGGGCAGCAGTAGCTACCTATTGTATCAACGACATTTTACTCTGATCATAAATCCTCCTGCAAATAATGGTGATTATTGAATGGTGAGCATTGGAATGTCCAGCAGTGAACTTAAGCGGCTAATAATTACGATGAAGTTGTCTCTTTGCCGTTTTTTTCGAATGTACTTGATGCTGTTGGTCCTGCGACCTCTACAACTTCACCCGGACAATGGCGAGCGCGGAAGGCGCTCAACCGGTACTATTATTACTAGCAACAGGCCTTAGGGCGCCCGCTCGGGCTCGTCCTCGGCTTAGGGCGTTGCTTTGTGTAGAAAATCAGAATGTGCCGATAGTTGCGGTAAGCGCTAGGATAATTGCTCGTCGCGGGGAAGGTGTGTCTTTGCCGTCTCCTCTGTCTGAGAGATCGGTAGTGAAGTCCCTTTGCAAACATTCCAATAACACGTCTATCAAATCGTTCTATCTATCATATAGTTTACCTTATGTATATAGCTGTACTTCCCGGGTATGGGCATGGCAGCCGCGGCGGCAGCGTTCATGGTGCGCGGCTCCTGGCACACCTCCAGCGCTATGTGCACCTCGTCCAGGCTCTAAAACATTCATTAATATACTATAAGTGAAACTCAATACACAAAAATAATTTTTTCCACTTCATCGTCTTAAATACAGCCTATATACTGCAGGGTCTCAGGCCTACTCTCCTACAGAGAGTGTAAGGGACATAGTCCACCACGCAGGACCAGTGCAGATAGGTAGACTTCACACACACCTTTGAATTTCTTTTCAGGAGTGTGCAGGTTTCCCTTGGTTTTCCTTCACCGAAATGCCAATGACATATTGGAACTCATTGATACTCAGCGAGCAATGGAACGAGCTATGCTCGGAATTTCTTTACATGATAAAATCCGGAATGAGTAAATCCGTAGACGAACAAGGGTCACCGACATAAATCAACGAGTCAGTGAACTGAAGTGGCAATGGGCAGGTCACATCGCTAGAATAACCGTTAACTTGTGGGGAGTAAAAGTTCTCGAGTGGCGACCACGTACCGGGAAGCGTGTACTGGGCCGTCCCCCTACTAGATGCCATTTGCATCCAGCGACTCCCCGCGACTTATACTAGTTCGTCAGTCCATCTAGTAGGAGGGCGGCCCTCAACACGTTTCCCGGTACGTGGTTGCCACCCGAGAACCTACTCCCCATAGACTATCTGTTTTTCAAGTGATGTCGCAGCTAACCTCGCCTCCCACCGTAAATCGGCATATTTTGTTCAGAACAAAACCGACACTCTCACTTTCTCCAGCCATACTCCTTGCTTCAAAGTGATAAAAAAATCACACGATGAAACTAACATACATCCAAACACATTACACTCCTTGCGTAGCAGTTGGGTACACACAGATGTTTAGCATTGAACTGCTAACTAGGATATATCCTCGGCACGTAAGGTTTGTATAAACAATGGCGCCGGCGCGTAACAACGTAAGATCAAGGTTGTCTGTAATAGCGGCGTGCTCGGCAGACCGAGGAGTGCGCAGGCGTCGACGGACCGCCTGTTTACAGTCACAAGGTACACGACTGAAATTCTAAACATGCCTTCGATATGAATAATAACATATGGCCGTATGTTATTATTCCGTATCATTCCTTAGGTTACCTTAAACTGCAACAAAATTACAGGATACCGCATCTGTGGCCTTATGGGTACTCACTTGGACTTACAATCACGAGGTCACAGGTTCGATTCTAAGTCTGCCGCCAAACAGCAGCTTTAATAGCACTGTTGTGTTTCGGTATGAAAGGTAGCAGAGCCAGCGCCTCATTGGCTTGAGTCTTCAAGGTGCACTTTGTTTTCATTGTCACTTACCGTCAGATGAGGCGAAGGCCTCATCCAGACCCAAATACATTTGTGCAAGATAGGTATTACTTAAGATCTTACTAATATGGAACATCGGTCGCTATGTTGAGCCTTGCAGCATATATTCACATATGTAATATTGTCAGTAATGATAAAAATCCAATTGTAAATCGTGTTGATATAAATAATGGAAAGACCGCTCGTCGTGGCGGTTTTTTAGGCTCATATTGCTGCTAAACGATTATATCTTTGGAATGATTTTGCTTTCGGCTTTAGGATATTACCTTCTCATAGGTGTCGTAAAAGGCGTCGAAGAGAAAATATTCAGGGGAAATGGGCAGCATGGGAGCTCAGTTGGGTAGAGCATCAGTCCTTAAACAATTGAGGTCTGGGTTCGATCCCCGATCGTACCAATTTGTTATTGGGAACTTATGTATGAATGATAAAAATCTTTACCACTAGCTTTTTGGTGAAGGAAAACATTGTGAGGAAACCTGCAAACTTCCGAGAAGAAATTAAAAGGTGTGTGTGAAGTCTCTTAATCCGCACTGGGCCTGCGTTGTGGACTATGACCCACACTCTCTGTAGGAGAATAGGTTTGAGCCCCTGCAGTGGGGACATATATAGGCTGTTGATGTGGGCAGAATCAACTATGTAAATAACACCTTACTCTTGCCAAGCATGGTGATTATGGCAAATCCCCTCATAAGCTTGTGCAATCGCACACCCATAACGACGACACGGTTAAGCGTTTGATTTTAATGTCTGGTTTTTTAGTTAATAGTAAAGGAATAAGATGTCATAATTAAACCATTGGAAATTCCACCTGCAGGAAAACCTAGAAGAAAATCAACCTACTTAACGATGGCTACAGACAATTTATAATACCACTAGCTTTTGCCAGTGACTTCATCTGCATAAAATATTCCAGTATAAAATTATCCCTACACAAAAAATCTAGTCATTCCAACTGTCCAACATTCTGACTATGACATGAAGGAATGATAATCTAACTCATTAGCCTCGGGGCCTCCTAATACAAGTTTTTTAAACTTAAAAGGAGTGTCCCAAAAACTGTATTGTTAAGGTTAATATAAAAGAAAATAAATATTTTTTCATTTTTTTTTCATTAGCATCTAGTATATTAGAATGGATTGCGTTTTCGTTCCCACACAGTTGCGGGCATCTTACAAATCCCCTAACGGCTTTGATGGAAATCACAGATTAGGGAGCTTAGGTAGCAAGGGATTGATTGTTTATCATCTTTGGGAAAATTTTATTTTTAATTTTACACAAGTCTACGGAAAAATACTGCCTAAACAATTTTGTTCACTGAAAGAGATATTTATAAATGAATGTACAAATCATAAACCACTTTCGGAAAGGCGATTTACAGTGAAGATAGGGCAAAAGAGAAAGAAGTATCATCATCATATCATATATCAATCACCTTTGTCAAGTAAAATAGAAGAATTTCAAATTGTGGGAACCTACCACTAAGGAATATGAGGAAGAAAAAATATCCCTTGACTAAATGTTGTGATTTTAGGAGTTATGTTATGGCTGAACACCCTATTAGAATTTTTGATTGTTGTATTTTTAGTTGTGTCTAAAATAATTGAATGAAATTGAAGGAACAAATCTTACCAGTACAATAGGTACGGTCTTCAACTTGGTCCATTGTATTCTGAACGAAGCTCTGTTGCACCGGGCTGATGTGAGCCGCACCCATCCTGGCAGCTCTAACAGATCCGTTAGCAAGTCTTCATCTAGTGTGAGATCTTGGAGCTCCCCAGACCCTCGCAACGCTGAGAGGGATATTTGTTCCGGAGACAGATTTTTTGTAAACCTAAAGAGTTAAACAGTTTATTGTATGTAGAAATAATTATTTAATACACTAATATAGACAAAATTGTATATCAATGGTTTTGTCTAGTGGCCCGCCCTGGCTTCGAACGGGCAATAGAGCATATATCTATGAAATATAGCCTATGTTACTCAGAGATAATGTTGTATTCGAATGGTGAAAGAATTTTGAAATCAGTCGATTAGTTCTTGAGTTTATTCATTACAAACATACAAATCTTTCCTCTTTATAATATATAAGTGTAGACAATGCAAGATTGTCAACAGAGGACTGTTAGTCGTGACGTGAGTCATCATTGTCAACCAGAAGAACAGCTGGTTTCCAAACTCATTTTGGACAAAGTGTCTTGCTATTCACAGGCTACTATGTACCAAGCTAGACAACATCACCTCTTAACATCAGGTGAGATTGTGGTTAAACATGACCCAATTTGACTCATAAAAAACCATACCAAATGTTAATTGTAATGTTAATTATAATTTTAAATTTTAAAATAATGTTACCTTGTGTAGATTGGTGTAATGTTAGAGTTGTAGAGTAGGTAGGTTTTTGTACATTAATCATATAGGTACTTACAATGGCCTTTTGTTTTAAGTTTTCTCATAGAGGTTTGAATTAAAGTTGCATTGTATGGAAATGATAAATAATTTTAAGGCAAACAGAAGAATTATGGTTTATCCTCGAATAAGTGTTTAATCTTTAAATTTAATAGAGATGGATAGTAGATCCATAGCTTGGAATACAAATGTTCAATCTAATTTACAACCTTAATACAGTGTAAACTCTATGTAACGTCACTCAATTTAATAACAAACTCCCTAAAGCGTCGAATCACTTGGCTTTGGTCGGTTTATCTTGTCTTCCATACAATGCTACACTCTAACCACACTCTTTATAGCATTACACCCACTCTTAATAATGACAACAATTAAATACAATGTAGTAAAAAGTACTTTTTAATTTGCCAAAATTAGGAAAAACTGCACAGTACTGTACAGCAACTGTACGTTCTTTTGTCGCTTTATTATCCTATCATACTTTTGATTACAAATGAGGATAATTAGTTAGTTTCTGTTGTTAGTGTCTTATACTGATTTTTCTTCTCTCCATTTAGCGATAAGCCACATATAACGTCAAAATATAAACAGAGCCTTGAGTGTCGCTATATAGAGTTTACACTCTATTACTAATTAAGAGTATTTTTAATACACACTATTTCAATTATTATTCTAAAAAAATTGGAGGGTCAAGTAAAATTAGTGTCGAGGTGAAGCTGTTATGTATTTCAGTTGAAAACCTAAATATATTTTACAATATAAAAATTAAATATCAAAACAAATTATAAACAATATATATTATTAGCCTACATAAATAGTGGGTAAGAGTAGATAGATACTATATTAATGTTTTGATAGTAGAAGACAGGACTGCCGAAATAATATACGTATTACCACAGTGTTTTAGGATGTTATGGTACACGTGTAAAAGCAGATATTAAAGATGATGATTGATATCAAATCATAAAACACATAGTACAAGTATTTGTCTAGCCTAAAATATCATAAATGAAACAAATAAGCAATTAGACGAAATCAAGGTTGGCTTTATGACTCCAGATTAGTGCCGTAAGGGATTCCATCGGTCTAATTTGATAAAATTAGAGACTGATAAGCAAAATAATTTAATTATCTTCCTGAAGTCGGTAAGAAGTCGTCATTAAACTTACCTCGACAGGTGTTTCAGTAATTGATTCTTAATTATAGTCACCATTTTAACTCATATATTGATTACAACTAGCTAATTACAAAGTATTATCAAAAAATCATTATTGCACGAATAATTTTCCTTGTCACAGTATTTTTCTTTGTGAATGAAAATGAACGAGATAAATGAATGACGGAATTTGAAGCAAATGTCAAATGGTCGCCTACATGCTCCGCCCCTAACCCCGCCTCTTCATGTCGATTATAAAGTCCGAATCTGTCTATTTTACGAAATTTTTATTGGGATAATTATTTTTTGATATAATAGAAAATGCAAATTACAAATTGTCTGAAATTTTATAGATTAATTTCGACTCTAATATATTTTCCGTCACTATAAAGGGTTGATACTTTTAAATGATTGCTTCTCATGATATTTTTACTGTTTATACTGCAACCATGTGCAAATCGGATGTGTTCGATTCGAATACACACTGTTGATACAACGGACAGACATGTTCATTCATCAGTTTTTTACCCATCAAAAACGGCGCGATATTTGTTTGGCCGTCGCTATGCACTTATTGATTTTTTGCCGAACAACAAATGCTCAAAGTAGGACAATAAATATAACACACAAAGATTTCAACATCTCGGCAGCTGGCTGAAAGTAAATATACAGTAAAAAAATCACCAGGTGAGATTCGAAAAACAAAATTGTGGTCAATCAAAGTCACTTTTGTCTATTTTTCTGAGAATATTGTTTCGAAGTTATCATATTAAGCGGTTTTGCTTCGTATTTGTGCTTTGTTGTAAATAGTAATATAGAATAGTATTGTGGTGTTAATTTAATACTAGAGGCGTACGTAACCAGTGAAGTTATTTTATCGAAACTTATTATTTTCAGGTCAGTAGAATGAATAAAGTAGTTAGATGCACTCCAATGACTTATTTACAAAACATATTCTACCACTTTATTTGGAAAAACTTAATTTTAGATGCTATAAATGGTTTTTAAATTTTTTTACAAGCTCTTGTTTTTATCTTTAACTTGGTAAGCAACATAACTGTTTCTGTCGCCCAAAGATTTTTGAATATACATATATTTAAATATTTTTGCTATTGCTCTAACATTAGGTATGCTTCTGGTTTACAGTAACCACATATTTAATTTGAATCTTTTGGCATAATTAAAACAAGAACTAAAACCGATTAAAAAAATTACAAATACCAAATACATCATTATTAATGCGTACAAAAATAACTAGAAACCGACTTCAACTGTCCTAAAAGTCTACAGCATTCATTCCATCCCAGGTGGAATTATATGGCTGCATATTTGGTTTTTGTTGATTTCCTCAATAAGCGTTCAATCAATTCTAATAAAATTTACATGGAACCAATTCTGAAGTAAGCTCTATCAAAAAAAAAAAGAATTATCAAAATAGATTCACAATTGGCTGAGTTATCGCGTAACATATATAAAAAAAAAAACATTCCGTCGAATTGAGAAACTCCTTCATTAAAAGCTTTTATTTTTGAAGTCGGTTGGAATGTGATATAGCTAAGCTCTGGGAAATGAACGCAGGAAATTTTTAAACTTGGTAGCAAATAAATTAAAATGGTATTTTTGCAAAGTATAAAAACTAACTTATTGTTACTTTATGGCAAAACTTACTGTAATTCATACATTGAATTACTATTCACGGTAATTGAATTCATATTGCCGAGAAGAGACAAGTAAAGGTAGAAATCATTTTCTGATATTATATGATTTCTTAGGTTCTCATGTTCTCAAAACACTTTGGAAAGTTTTTGTTATCCCTCTCCTAATGCTTCCATACTCTGTTGCCATAATCTTTTAAAATAGTATAGCTGGCTTTGATAAGTAACTACCTAAAAATAGGAGATGAAATTATGGTGGCGCGAAATAAATATCATTAATCTACAACTTTATAGTTAGCTACAATAGCAGTTACGCACCTAATGGTTCATAGATGGCGCTTTGAACAATAATCGAAAAAAGTGTTCAAAATGAAAATTGTGATTCACTGTGAAGTTACTCATTTCGCGACATCACAATCCGATGTCCTATTTTTAGAAAGTTACTGCACAAATCCAGCTATTATATTTTAAAAGATTATGACTACAGAAATTTAGTATGAAACTTTGATGGAGGTGGCGTTAAGCCAAACCATCTTGCGTATCGCCGGCTTCTCCTGTACTCGTAATGTAGTCTTAAAGCTATTCTTTTTTTTTAGACGTTGACCGGTAGCGAGTGCACAGCACTTTATAAAAATGTCACGCAGCGAAAAGGTAGTACAGAAATGCTTTGACATTAGACATTCGTCGGGTGATTCTAATGAAATAAAATCTAAACAGAGCTACCAGGAGGAGAATAACAACGAAATAGATGAGCTGTCGAAGGACTTGTCGGAAATGGGGTGTATCGTGGATGCTGTGAAACGACCTCCGAATATTTGCGTCGAGAATTGTGTTTACGAAGGCTCTGAAGAAGAAAACCGAGACCAAGAGGATGAAGTTAATGAAGAAGATGCGTACACGGATGATTTTGATGAAGATAATAGCGAAGTTGAAGAGGTGCCGAAGATTGAAGCGGTTACGCGGAAGGATAGTGCAGCTAAACTGGATGCGTCATCTATGAAACTGTCTAAAAGCCAATCGTTCACGTCCAACCACAGTAAAACGCATATGTCTACGGTGTCTTCAAGACCTTCCTACGGGTAATTTTGAACGCTTTTGTTCACTTTATACCTGGTAGAGTCTCTTCAAAGTATATTTAAAAAGAAAGTGCAGTTGTGTTCTTGGCTCAATTAATAGCTCCTAAACTTGCGACTATCATTCGCTTCAACAAATACGTATGTACACACCCACGCCCACAGCTCACGCCTATTTATAAGGGTAGCCATATAGTACCCACACGTATAGTGCTATTACAAAAAGAAATGACAGTCGGAAATAGAATGTTTAAGTCAGCAGAAATCGTCCATTTATGAAAACTTGCTCAGAGACTTCTGCCTGCAAGTATTAGCTGAAGTAAGCACCGTATATATATTGAAAAGTATCAAGTGCGAGTGATAGGTACAGGTGTCACGTGATAAGTGTTTATTTCCTGTGGATAGGGAGTGTCAAGCAATAATTGCGATTCGATTAGTGCGAGAGAATAGAAGGCCTTACTTGACTCTCCTTGTCACCGCGGATTAAACACTAATCACTGTACACCTGTACTTGTCACACGCACTTGATAATTCGCAAGATGTAAACGGGACTTAATGTCAAGTTGTGATAGTTTTCGCATCACACGATTTAGGTGACTTGTGCCAGAATATATTTTCTTTTGGAAACCAGCATTGAATTGCATTTCAAATCTCATTTGTAACCTGTTCCGACAAAACGCCGATTAGATTTTTTTAACAGTACTATACTACGATATTGATAACGTTTTGTTTCAATACTTTTGCACTTTTTGCTTATGCTTATTTTCACTAAATGGCCAGTCTCATTGCTAGGCCGGTGCACTAAATCTTCACAGCTGCCCTCAGACTGCCAGATGCAGCGGGCTTTCCATGAGAAGGATTACAATCATCACCACCATTTACTGGCGGATTGTGATCGTAATAAGATTGTCACATCACCATGACATGGTAAAGTGGCATAAAAAATTGTGATGGGTTCTGCATTTAGCAATTTCAACTAATGGTGACGATAAGGCCGTTCAATGGTAAGCGTGCCCACCCAGAAGCTTCAAGCTAACGAGGCGCTGAACACAACAGCTTAATTTACCTGATGGACAAATAAAAATTGTTTTTTTTAAATATAACGTCGTGTGCAAATTGTAACATAGTTTAAACAAGTGGTTTATATGTGCATACTTCTTGTTTTAATTTATTGTTGTGTCATGGGCGTTAAGCCCCGTAGACATCGTGCGAGTGCAACTATCAAGTGCAAGTGTTAAGTTGTTACTGTTTAGTCAGTGTGGATAGGAAATGTCTAGTGCGACTGAATTGTCACTTGCACTTAACACTAATCACTTAACACCTGAACTTAATGCTTCGCAAGATTTACCTATATACTGGGATTATTGAGATTGCTAAAGGACTCGTACTGTTATTGCCTCCATTGAAAGAAAACTGCATAGCTGAGTAACGACCGAATCGCGTCACTATCGCAGGAACCTACCCAGTTAAGCGCTAGATCTTTAGTTGACTATAAAGCAATTATAAGTACAAGCTTCTTATCATTTGGCAGCTCAATATCGGTGCCTCAAACACGCCGTACGAACATGTCGTTCACGAACGACCGTCTCCGGGAGATCGAGCGCCACAACCAGATACTTCTGAACAAGATCCTGTCAGCGCGGAACACCCGCAAGTCTTCCATACCGCCCAGAGACGAGCTGCCCATGAGAAAGCCAGTCCCCTCCGCCGCGGTGCACAGGAAAAAGCAGCAGCGACAAATCGATCACGACAACATGGTATCTACTTGTTATGTGGTTCAACTACTATTTTTAACCGACTTCAAACAAGTTACCGCGTTCAAAAAGCACTAGAAACCGACTTTAACTGCCCTAAAAGTCTACAGCAAAGACTTATAGTTTTTTATGAGGACACCTAAATGTCTTGAACAGGCATGTGAAGTCCGTCAATCCACATTGGGCCCGTGTGGTGGATTATGGCCCATACACTCTGTAGCAGAGTAGGCCTGAGCCCCTGCAGTGGGGACGTATATAGGTTGTTGATGGTGATAGTTTTTTCATGGATGCCATTGTCAGAACTGGACCAAATCGAAATGGGACCACGCGGGAAGCACCAGCTTTCAAATAATGACGATGAGGTTGCCGATGTTAGCTATTTACTCTTCTTTTGGAAATTTCCAAGTTGTAGTTTTCGGGGAACCGAAACTTGATAGCTGCGGAAGCGAAACGCTTGGTGCGAGCTGTTGGAATATCAACAGTATACAGGTGGAGGTCTATCGTTCTTCTGTTTGACCGATACTTGAACGGCGAAGGCGGAATCAACAAAAATAGCTCCTGCGCACACTCTCCCGAATACCGAAAGGCAGGCAATCTAACGCCTATAATCTAGACTTTGAAACTTCGCCTTAAGTAGCGTATCTAATTTAAACATATATCTTCTATAAGCGTACCATGGCGGAGCCCTATGTTCAGCAGTGGAAGTTTTCCAGCCAATAATAAATTACAAACTCAAAACTAAATTTGCCATTACTTTATCCCCAGATCCTGCTCCGCAAGATTCAGCGCGCCAAGTCATCTGCGTGCAGCTTCCGCCGTTGATACAAGACCCGCGTCCGGTGCGCGGGCGCAACTTATTTAATATACTGTCGTTTTCGATTATTAATAAAATGTATTCTTACTGTTTTTATACTTACTGACGTTTTTTAAACTCATATTTACGTTAAGGGCCAGCTGAAGTGACAACGAGCACGTCATCGCTCGAAGAACAAATAACCGATGGGGAATCGTAGCGACCGTGTACCGGAAAACGAGAAACCGGTCCGTCCTTAAAAAGATGTAAGGCTTGATAAAAATGGAAGCGAATTGCTCAGTCCAAGAAAGCTTTAATTCCTGAAACCCCCGATTTAAAAATAGTTAGAAATTCGAGGAAATATACTTTCAAGGAAAATGGACATTCGAGGAAATGGACCATGGAGCCAGAAATCATTTTATTATGGTATAAACAAATCTAATTAACACCTCACCACTTTCACATTTATAATAATTTAAAAATATATATTGTTCGCGTTTTTTCACACTATGTTGTTGTATGTACTTTGTTCTAAAATCAATCACCGACCAATTAAAACAAATTATGATCCTAGCATGCTTAGTCCACGGAGGAACACTTTCTCCCAAGAAACAGGATATTTCCTAGTTTGGGAGATTGTGACACATTATGACCTTAGAAACATGCAGGCTCTATAATTAAAATAAAAAATAAATAATGTATGAAACTTTTAACAATATTTAACAATATCTTTTAACTATTTTACGTACAAAATAAAAAAAAAATCTAATTACGTGTCAACTACCAGTCGTGCCGTGAGTGTCCACTCACGTTTCGGCTCCGTAAGTCATCACGTATGCGTAAGACATCATTCATGATGAATATAAACCATTTATTCTTCGTCAAATATATCAAATTCACCATGTAAGTATGACCCCACCTCGACCTTCATTATACCACTGAGCATTTCAGGACAAATTGAAACACTGGACAATATGGACCAGAGCCGAATGAATCAATGCGCCCAAAACTGCTCGGTGCATTCGATTTTGGTATCGGAAATGAAGTTATGAGAGTAATTAGTTTTTCGTTCAATTCTTTTTTTTTTTAAATAATGGCTTTAACCAGAGGTTATCTAGCCAATGACGAGTAAAATTAGGTGAACAAATTTTGAGGTTACAACCTATGCCGAAGCCATTTCTTCAGCTTTCTCAATAAATGTATAATGTGTACATTTTATCGCTTAATTTGGATTCTTGACGAGAACTTCAAAGGCCAGCCGTGGTTTCAACATTATCCGAAAGAATCCATATGCCGAATATACTCGACATGATAAACTCTTCGGATCGCGTCGAAACCCTCGCAATTTTGCGTAATTGATACTATAACACCGTCCATGACACTTTTTGCACTATATCACACCATTATAACACAAAAAACACATATAACAGTATTATTATTCAATTAACAAAATTGCAATGAACCCATTTTTCCAGTTCGCGCCAAGAATCCGTTCAATTCTTATTTCGTCTTATTCTTTATTCGTCGTGTTTGCTGTGTACACCTACGAGGAATAATTCTACTTGTCTCATTCGTTTTTCGTCATCCCGTCAGCGTCCCCTATTAATTATAGGTAGTACCTAGTAGTAAATGGGCCCTCGCCCAAGCGGTGCAGGAGCGCGGGCGAGGACCCATTTAAGAGGGAACAGCAGATAAAAAATTTCATATGAAATTAAGGGTTTGGGATATAGCTGTTTTCTCAACGAAACGTTAGCCAAATTCAATCATTTTGATCTTATTCTCTTTATCAAAGAATAATCTAGGCCCGTTGGTTTTGCTTTTTTCAATATTTTGTCTACAATTAGAATTATGGGCATCTCAAAACTCAAAATTTCAGAAAAAATTTCTTTCAACTTATGGTACTCATTATTTAGAGTAAACGTAACATTTTCAGAAAAAGCAAAACCAACGGGCCTAGATTATTCTTTGATAAAGAGAATAAGATCAAAATGATTGAATTTGGCTAACGTTTCGTTGAGAAAACAGCTATATCCCAAACCCTTAATTTCACGGCAAAACTAGGCAAATACCAAAAAAAGCTTCAACTGTCCTTCTCGCACAGTTCGGTTCGGGAGGCAGGGTACACTATATCACAACTATATACTGTGTATTATATGTATAAAAATAAAGTAAGCATGCATTAGTGATGTCAATAAGCTTTATCGATTTTTTCGACTAATAGTGGTGGGAAAAATATATCGATAGATACCCTTTCTCGAGCTATAATGGTTTTACCTGTTAGTTTTAATGTTTAGATTGATCTAAATAAACAAATATAAAGACAAATAATTCTAAGGAAATTTATTTTATCATATCATATTTAACAGAACATTTTCCCTGAAATTCTTAGTTGTTGTTACGTTTTGTTACGTGTAAATAATTAAATATGATTTATGAATAAGTGACTTATGTTTCAAATATTTTTTTAATGTTAAAGTTCGAGTCGGACTCGCATACAAAGGGTTCCGTACCACTGTAAAATATCTAAACAGAAAAAAAACACAGAAAAAACATAACATTTATTGCATGGACATCCGTTTATTTATAACTTTTTTAAAAGCTTTTTTATATTATTTTTTGTTATTTATTATTATTGAAAGTCTTGAGAGAGAACGAGAAGTTATATGGACATCGCATGTACAAATCGCTACGGAGACTATATGACCCGACACAGATATCCCGGAGATCAGCCAGCAAGAGCTTGAAATGGCTCTCCAACAACTCAAAAACCGGTCAAGAGCAAGTCGGACTCGTGCACCGAGGATTCCGTACAGAATATGAATTAATGACATACTGAAAATCATAAATAATAGGTACGGTAATATGCACCCAACAATGCTCTACCGAAAATGAAATTCTAAGCTAAATTACATATTACGAAGTTAAGTTTGTAAACATTAAAAAATCAATTTTACTGTGTTACAATTAAAAAATTCAGATTTATTTCTATGGTTGTGCTGTAAAACCTTTCTTCTTGCCAAATTTCAAGACATTAGGTCAACGGGAAATACCGTATAGATTTTGGGTTCATTGCATTTTGTACGGAAATGGTCTAAAATACAGCTATATCTTTTTATTGCGTTGACCTATAAGTTTCATTATTTGACAGATCTAAGGGACAGCAAACTGGAGTATTCGATATCACAGTGATCCTATAAGGATTCCTTTTTTCCTTTTGAGGTACTTAAAATATAATAGTATAATATGAAGTATGACAGTAGGAAATACGATAGATTTCGACGATATTATTATTCATGTCGACAAATAAAAACTTGAAATATTTTTTCCCAGTTATACATCTCATACACTTAAGACGGGATTTTTAACTCGTCTATTCTATTGTGTGAGGTGTCGTGAAATTACAGTTTTTTAACCGACTTCAAAAAAAGAGGTTATCAATGCGACCTGTATGTATGTAATATTTCCAGAACTGCCCAGTTTTCATATATGTTAGTCTATACCAGCTTCTAAAGAAGTGTGCCAAATTTCTAAAGTGTATGTTTGTTTGTCCTCGCATATATCCGGAACACACACACAAAAGAAAAACACACATAGGGTTCGTGGATTTCAACAAAGCATTCGACACACTCGAACATAGATTTATCTGGGACGCACTGGAAAAACAAGGCGTACATGCAAAATACATAAGAATACTGAAAAACATATACACAAAAAGCACCGCACAAGTGAAGCTAGAATCTACAGGCGAAGAATTTTCGATTGAGAGAGGGGTACGCCAGGGAGACCCAATTTTACCAAAAATATTTTCAGCTATCCTGGAAATGATATTCACAAATCTGGATTGGACGAATAAAGGACTAAATATAAATGGCAAAAAGCTGAGTCACCTACGCTTTGCAGACAACCTGATCTTACTTTCGGAAAACCCGAAAACCCTACAGACAATGTTCCAACAGTTAGCGGAAGAGAGCGAGAAAGCAGGCCTGTCAACGAACTTAACGAAAACAAAAGTAATGTCAAATTCCTCACAAACAGAGCCCATAACAGTAAATAATGGAGAAATAGAGTATATAGAAATGGACAAGACTAATAACTGAATGGCAACCACGAGATAGCAAAAGAAAAAGAGGCAGACAGACTAGAAGATGGGAGGACGACATCAGACAAGTGGCGGGTCCAACATGGACCCGCATAGCGAAAGATAGAATAGAGTGGAAATCCTTAGAGGAGGCCTATGTCGAAAGACAAGCTGAAATGTAGGAACGACCGGTTACTGATACTTAATATAAAAAGATAAGTAACGTATAAAGTAAGCATATTTTTAAGAAAATTGTAACAAAAAATTAGTTCAGCAATAAAGGCTATTTTATTTAATTTATTTTTTATATATCCGGAACTACAAGTTCGATTTAAATAATCCCTTTTTTGTTTACCTAGGTATTGTAAAACTTAGGGAAGACTGCAAGTTTCATCAAAATCGGTTCAGTAGTTTTTGAGACTGGGAATGTTAAGTGTGTATTTCGGCGTTGCAGTGCAGCAGAGCAAATTTAAAATTAATGTTTTAACTGTACTGTAATCTGTATGCCGAATAAATTATTTCTATTCTATTCTATTAGTTAAATGTTTGTTACCTCAGAGCTTTTCACTGGGTGAACCGATTTGGATGATTCTTTATTATTTGAAAGCTGATGCTTTCCATGTGGTCCCATTTCAATTTGGTCCGGTTCTTAGAATGGAATCCATGAGAAAACAATATACATATTAAATTTTCCTTAATAAAAGTAGACTTTTAGGGCAGTTGAAGTCGGTTTCTAGTTCTTTTTGAACGCTTTAACTTGTTAGTCCTTAGACTCTAGCACTCTAGGTACTAAAACACCTCTAGGTCACCTAAAGTATCGTTGGAAGACGAACGTTCGGATATGGTGAAACTAAAAGGTTTCTTTGTTGACCGTAGAACCCTAAAATAGCAACGCCATAATTTATATTGTATTTATATGTGATAGGTACTTACTAGTCAATTATATCAAATACAACCACAGTATGTCGAGACTAAACCAATATGCGAACAATAATTTCTCAAAACGTAAAACAAGGGTTGACGCACGCTCACGTCAAGTTTATTATAATTTTGAAAAATACACTCTAGCCCAGGCGGAGGGGTAGCGACTATGCGCGGCGCGCAGGGGCCTCTTTGGGATGTTATGCAGCGTTATTTGTGTGAGTGAAAGCATGTGAAAGGCTGTATGTGTGCGTACCGAATCGCGACAGCAATAACATATTCAAATACCTACTATTCTACGGAGACTTTGCTTCATTGGCGTCTTAAGCGGTCGGTCTATAGAAACGTGTTCTGGGGCTGGTTTCCGCGATCTTTATAATGGCAACAAGTATTTACTTGAAATCCTCACAATTTGTATTGCAAAATTCAAGGGTGGTCCATATACAGAAGTTTTTTAAAGTTTCAACCGGACTGTTTTCGTTGGTGCATCGTTCGGTGACTTTATTATTTATGATTTTCAGTATGTTAATTATTCATATTCTGTTAGGAATCCTGGGTGCGCGAGTCCGACTCGCACTTGGCTGGGACGGACAAAGACATCGGCTACTTTTATCCCGATCTAGCAAGTAGTTCCCGTGGGATAAAAATAAATTAGGTCCACACGGACGAAGTCGCGGGCAAAAGCTACATAACAATATTTGTCATTAGTATATTTTAATTATTATACAATACAGTATATCTCATAATGAATGATGCTCCATGGAAGCAAATTTAGAAGCAGACTAGACTTTAGTTTAGAGTTAGTTTCAGGTTGTAGTAACTACTCGAAAAATTATTTTACATCAAACTTGGCTTCGAAGCAATAAAGTTATTAAGAGGCTATGCTGTTGTCAAAGCGCCCATACAAACGTAGTCCAGTCATATTTTGAGTATTAAGCTATGAAAATCCAAATAACGGGTGGATAACATCGCATAATGTATGCTGTCTCACCGTACGCGCTCGGGTAGGATAGGGCTCGGAGAGGGACAGCTACAAAACAATTTAACCTTGAAACCGACCACGTGGTCTTACCAACATAGCCTCTTAATGTGGAGCCCTCTCTATTTACATTTGCACCATACTTAAAATTATTTGTTTCCAATCATGTATGTATTTTTCTCTCAGGTCACTTGTATAAATAGAACGATGATTCTCTATTATCTTCATTGTTTCACAGACTTTTATAATATGGACTCAATAGTCACAGTTGCAATAGTTTCCATAATAATTTGCGTACTATCATTTGTCTATTTAAAGATAAAATGGAACAACAATTATTGGACAAGGAAGGACGTGCCGCAGTCGCAGCCCACAGCTATTCTCGGCAATTATGGCGATTATATGTTGATGAACAGGACCTTGGGACAGGTAACACAGGACTTGTGTAAGAAGTTCCAAGAGGAGCCGTACATCGGCGCCTACTTCGGGACTCGACCAGCGCTCATCGTGCAAGATCCTGAACTCATCAAACTAATCACTACCAAGGACTACTACTACTTCAATTGCAGAGACCTCTTAGATCACGTTTACAAAGAAGATATAGGAAATTCGATATTCTTCTCACACGGAGACAAATGGAAACTAATGCGTCAAAATATGACCCCATTGTTTTCGCTGGCAAAGATGAAAAATATGTATCATTTGATAGAGAAGTGTACCCACAAACTTGAAAGTATGCTGGATGAGGAAACTCGTACTTCACGGGTGATGGACGCTCGGGCTGCTATGGCAAAGTACACGATAGACTGTATATCTGTGTGCGGGTATGGAATAGACACCGGAACTATGAAGAAAACTCCAGAGAAGAACACATTTACAGCTATCGGAGGAGTAGTTATTGAAGTCTCATACACGAGAGCTTTAGCACTTAAGCTACGATCAGCTTGGCCAAGTCTGTTTTACGGTTTGGGTATGCGGATGATGCCCAAAAAAGTCAGTGACTTTTTCTCCAATTTAACGTTGAATGTCTTCAAGGCGAGAAACTATGAGCCGACATCGAGAAACGACTTCATTGATCTTTTATTAGAGTTAGTGAAGAACAAACAAATAACAGGCGACAGTTTAAACAATCCCAAATACGAAAGCAAAAAAATTTCAATGGACGTTGATGAGGAATTTTTGGCGGGTCAGAGCATGTTCTTCTTTGGAGCTGGATTTGAAACTTCTGCGACCACCATGAGTAACACGCTATATGAGCTGGCAAAGGACCAGGAGGCGCAGCAAAGAGTGTTGGAGGAGGTAGATGACTACATGCGCAGGAGCGGTAACAAGCTGCAGTACGAATTGGTCAGGGAGATGCCGTATACGCGCGCTTGCATCGATGAAACGATGCGTCTGTACCCGGTCGCTGGAGTGCTCAGTCGCGAGGTTGTTGAAGACTACACTATGCCCAATGGTTTACATCTAGAGAGGGGCACACGCATCTACCTGCCTGTGTACGCTCTGCACCACAATCCTCAACACTTTCCAGAGCCTGAGAAATACAAACCGGAGCGTTTCCTGCCGGAGAACAAACACAACATCAAACCCTATACGTACATGCCTTTCGGCGAGGGACCCAGGGTTTGCATTGGTAAGAATATGTATATTCAATACTTTGCTAGCGTATGAACGCAACTTTGTTTACACTGGATTCGTTTAAACTGGATAATTATCATCTGTTAAGAGGCTATTTTGGTAAGACCACGTGGCCGCGTTCAAGGTCGCATTGTTTTGTAGCTGTCCCTATCTGAGCCCTATCCTACCCGAGCGCGTACGGTGAGACAGCATACACTACGCGAAGTTATCCACCCGTTATTTGGATGTTCCGTAGTCCAGGGATCATTTGAAGGATACAGTATATCATGTAACCATTTTTTAATACAGTGTATTAATGAAATTTCAGATGTCGGTGGTTTTTCCAAATTGTTCTAAATTGATTCATACTCTTGTAAATCTGGTTCAAAGTTGGGGCTTTTTACTACCGAAAAATGCAATACTTTGACGCCCTGTAACTCTGGAAGTATATATTTAAACGAAAATCTGACTCACCACTGACGCAGATATTTGTTTCTAGATTGTGTCTTGAAAATTTCATAGATTTTCATAGCTTAATACTCAAAATATGACTGGACTACGTTTGAATGGGCGCTTTGACACCAGCATACCCTCTTAATTCATAGCTTATCCCTTCTGTGTGTTAAATTTTAGCCATTAATACGTGAAAGACTCACAGACATCTAAACTGTCACATTTATGATATCCCTTAGTAAGATAGGATAATTAAAACTTAGTTTAGTTGCACCTAAGCATTCACATGTTATAATCAAATAAAATTAATTTTTGCTATCCCTTTTTAGGGTTCCGTAGCAAAATGGCAAAAAACGGAACCCTTATGGATTCGTCATGTCGGTCTGTCCGTCCGTACGTCACAGACATTTTTTTCCGAAACTATAAGAAATGCACTGTTGAAACTTGGTATGTAGATGTATTCTGTGAACCGCATTTAAGATTTTCCCACAAAAATAGAAGAAAAAAACCCATAAATTTTGGGGGTTACTGCCCGCACTTAGAACTGATACTCAATTTTTGTCCATCAAACAGATACGTGTGGGGTATCTACGGATAGGTCTTCTAAAATGATATTGAGGTTTCTAATATTATTTTTTTCTAAACTCAATAGTTTGCGCGAGAGACACTTCCAAAGTGGTAAAATGTTCTTTGATTTTATCTTTTAAAACTTTCGAGATGTTTTATGAATTTTGTTTCCAACAGGCAAAAGATTCTCTCGAATGCAAATGCTATCAGGCCTGCTGGCAGTGTTCAAGAAATACAGGGTTCAGTTATCTGATGAGATGCCCGAGACTTTGGAATTGGATCCCCGAGCATTTATCACTACCCCGAAGAGTGGCATTCATTTGAAACTCGTGGAACGAGACGGTTGGCAGCAGAGAGTGTTCATGCGACAGGCAAATGCCTAAGGAGTTATTGGAAGTTGATGTGTAATAAATACCCTGTGTTTAAAATGTATATAAATTAATATATTATTTTACGCATTCATTGCCTACTACGACCTGATACATAATCGGCCTCAATCAATGGCTCTCACTTGACGATGCCTAAACTGGCTGACTTTATTTCGTACCATGACATCCTTAAGGATGAACTTAAATTGGACGGATGGACCGGGTGGGTGATGAATTAAATACCAAAAATCAACAATTTTGTCTTTGGTTTACAATTGAGTGAGAGAGATAAACGTATACGAAAGCCCGTTGGAGAAAGTGAGACATATCCTCTCTCCACGACCGTTCAACACACAATACTAATAATTTCTCTCTTAAAATCTAAAATCTTAATAAGATAAAAATTACATAATAAATAATTATTGCTCAATTTAATGTGTAAATCAGTGAATATGTGTTCGTAGTACAGTTTCCTGACTAATTAGTCATGGAACAATAGGTGACAGATGAGGGGTTCCTTAAAATTCAAGACATTTATTGCACGATGCTCCGTGGCCTTAAAAGTTTGTGAATTGATGCCCTACATGATGGGGTGCAATGAAAAATTGATCAAAAGGCTAATCTCTACCCACTCCGACACAGTATCAGTCTGTTTCAAAATGCTCAGGTTAACAGCACAGCAATCAGGTCGTCATAGAGTAAGTGGAGTCAAGTCATGGCTCAAATAGGTCAATTAGGATTTTCAAGTGCGGAGTTTTTATTCTGACATAGGTATGCGTATACATACATACACCACAAAACAAGTTTTAATTCTAATTTAAATTATAAAAAAATATTTTATTTAATTTTAATATTACAGCTACTTTGTTGATGTAGTCGTGTTTCAGTTTTTTAACTTTCTTCTTGTTAAAAAAACTTCCAAAGTCCCATACACATTATGATTTTATTAAATAATTTAAGAATAAATATTCAAGTAGTCCGTTGGTCCGGGTATAATAAAAAAAAAGAGGTAATACTTAAATAAAATGTATAATATAACACAAAACATGAGTATTCTCGTAACAATATAAAAGCATTTACTTTTTTTTCCATTAAAAATAACTAAACCGATATCCCACGAAACCTGAAACTTGTCTCTCTCACTCTTACGATTATACACATAAGGGCAAGATCACTATTAGTTATAATTATAATTGGCAATAAGATTGGCACTAAATTGTACAATACAATTGTGTTGCTTTGTAGTTAACTGACTTTTTATTCGATGTTTGAAATATTAATAAAAACACTTACTTCTAATCGCACGTTACATAATATTTACAAAATAATAACATATCAGTTAGTTCCCGCTGCCATAGCTCTAAGGGTAAGTTTGTGGTATTTAAATATCTATCCTGAATAATGGAGAAGTATTTTAGTAAGAATAACTTACACGTAAATGTTTTTAAAATCTCGGTTACATAACGAAGATCTGTTGAAAGTTGGTACATATTTTTGTATAGTAAAAAAATTATATACACATATCACAAAAAGGATGTCCCAGTAATATACTAAATTAAATTGTATTTGACCGAAATAAACCGCCGCCATGTTCTAATGGCTAAATGTTGGATTCACAATCCGGAGGTATCGGGTTCGATTCCCAGTGGGAGTATCTATCGGTACTCGTTATGGTTGGTGGTAGGGCTTCTATGCATTTGCACTGCTTTTCGTGCATGTTTTTCGTTCTATGTCTTGTCTGCAATTCTTCCGCCAAACAGCAGTGTTAGTAGCACAGACTGTTGTGTTCTGGTATGAAACCGCCGTCACCATCACGTGATATGAAGGCCAAGTACAAACCCATCATATCTTTTTAAAAAATTGACATTTAAGGATAATTTCATAGCTGCCATTGAAATGTCTCCGAATGAAAATTTACTTTACGGGTCATCCTTTTTAGGAAATGACAGGCCTTGTAGAAGCTTTAAACAAAACGCAAAATCATTATCATAGAATGTACTACGTACAGAACGGACATTCACCGCCTCCCGCCGATCCGCGATACCTCACCTCTCCCCGCAAGAAAGTGACCCGCTCAAGGATCGGTACTAGGGCGCGCGCGAATGTACTCACATGCACGTGTATACCAACGTCATCCGTTCGATGTGTGTGAATAGGAACCGACATCACGACATTTGTTTGAAGTGCCCGGTCTGTGACACCATGTAAATTACCTTTAGAATTTTGATCGAGGGTCGCAATTATTTGGAATTATATTGTAGGTTCCACATTATTACTAGCTTATATTGTTTCTAATAAATTTTATAAAAAAATTACAATGAGCATTATAATATTTATGTTTGTACGCACGGCTACAGGTCAAGCTATACATTTCCAGTAAAAGATGAACTAGCATAGTGCGGGAGTTCATTCAATGCGAATTCAGCGTATACTGGAAATGTATAGCTTGATGTGTAGCTATATGTACTCTTATCATTCGTAAACACATAATATAATATCTACTAAAGGCACACACACATTGCTTATGTATATAAATTCGAGATAAAAAGGCACATTTTTCTTAATCGACTACAAGGAATGTAAATATCATGATAGGTTGGCACAAACTCAACTTTGGGGCTAACAATTTAACACAAGAAGTTGTAGAGTATTTCATACGTTGAGGACAGAAAGAAAGCGAGATACTTAGAGAAGGACAGGAATAGGACGGAGAGAGATAATAATTAACACGTTCCAAAAGAACTAAAAATCGACTCAAATTGCTTTAAAAAGGTTTTTGTTGCTATTCTCAAAGAAATCGCTCGCTCAATCAATTTCGATAAAATTTAAATAGGACCATCTCTGGAGTATGTTCTACCATGGATTAATGAGTACTAGAGGATCCACAACGCTCATACATTATAGCGTAATTCGATATTTAGTTCCGATTGATCGATCAGATGTCGCTACTAGTACACAATATCATAATAATCATCTCAAATGCTTTATTACACTTCGAATGACGTCGACTTCGTAAACATACCTTTTTTCTATCTCCCTACTTATATATACAGTGGTACGATAGAAATGTGACAGATGGCGCTGTAAGGTATTTTGAGGTAGGTACACCGTGCGTACTTGTACTTCATACCCCCTGCGTATGTGTGTATGAAAAATCTTAATGCAACATTTGGCAGGAGTTAACATTTAGCATTTTGAGATTAGCGATCGCAGGAAGATGTTACATAGGTAGATGTTGCTGTTCATCTCCTGAATATTTTTCCCTTAGTCACCTTTTACGACACCGTGCGGTGATAAGGGGGTTTAATTAAGTTGTTATAAAAATATTTTGAATCAAAGGCTTTCTCGTAGTCTACAAACGCCAGCATAATGGCCGATTATACTCCACTCAGGGTGTGGACACCCTACTGGGTTTTTCAAGAAACTCTAAAGATAAAAATCTATCTAAATAAGCAGTGATCCTCAATATACAACTACTGTTAGTATGTAAAGAGTGTTGGCAAAATATTCGACGCTAAAAATATTGTATTTTCATTTTTTAGGGTTTCGTAGTCAAAAATAAAGATTTTTATATTTACATTATACACGTAACTTGGGGATGATCGTTATACTGCACCTCACAGTAATAGCATATATACTGAATGAAAGGAAAACTATCACGACTAAGTTGGCTTTATAGGTTAACGAGTAATAGTCTATCAAATCATAAAATATACTTGGAGATGTTATAATGAGAGTTTTGTATAAATTCCATTCAAAATTACATCGTCCTGTGTGGGCCCGTTACTTATTGTTGCGTGCAACTACAGAATCCTTCACTGCGCATGGCCCGACACGCAGTTGGCTGCTTTTTTATGTTAGGTACATGGTTTGTATTTTTCGTGTGTGGACCGAGAGAAAACAAATAAATTATACCAGTTTTATAAAAAACATTATGGAGGTCGTTTTATTGGTTAACAAATGCTTTACGCAGTAATGAAAACCAAGCTTGTGAATTTATCTATTATTATATCGTGAAATATTGACATGACTACTATACGTTGCCTCAGAGCTCAGAGTAGGCCACATCATATACATAATTATGTTAAGACCAACGAATAACAAGGATTACTTCATTGTAATATAATCGTTCTTCTTGTACAAATATAAAAATAATTTTTATGTAGGTAACTAAAAAAAAGACTCGAGACTCGCCCTGACATATATAGGTACACACGCATATACTTGTAGCATGCATTTTGTATGAGGACGGATCATTATTATTTTTAATAACTAATTGCTTTTACAGATGACAGGATTGATATTACATATATTTGTTTTACAACAACTAATAAATGTTACAATCTTCCTATCTAAAACTTCTACTACGCGGCAAGAACGGTCGCTGCGGCGTGGCCTAACCATTTGCCAATTTTCGATACTTACTGTGTCTACCTACCTATCATACAATACTAGAAACGAAGCGAACACGGAATACGCACATATGCACATGGGCCTAGGGGCCCCGCGCGGGTTAGGCGTGCGATAAAATGTCAACAGTGCCATCTATTGTTACTGTTTGTGTAATACATTAAAACAGCTCACAGCGCCATCTAAAAAATCTACTAAATAATTAGTCCGTCGGGCGAAAAATAATAATAGTAGCGTGCGAGATGTAGCGACATCTAGTACTGGTGGGGTTTTTTGGCTTTTTAGCGGATTACGTTTTTTTGTATGGCGTTGTGGATCCTCTAGTACTCATTAATCCATGGTTCTACCAAACAAAAAAATGAATTATCAAAATCGATTCACTATTGGCGGAGTTATCGCGTAACATACATACAACAACATACGCGTCGAATGAAGAACCTCCTCTTTTTTAAGTCGATTGAAAAGGACAGGTTAGAGTGAGATAAAGCAATAAAAAGACAGTGAAAAAAGGAGAGACAAGGATATACATCCAGTGTATGTGTGAGACAGATATATAGGCAATGAGTGAGAACGAGCAAGACAGAGGGAGAATTGACGGGTGTTAAGGCAAAAGTGCGTTGGATATCCAAATAGGATTGTAACTACGAGACAGAAACGGCACATTTTGAGTATTATTAAATAAAAACAAGCTACTTTTTTCGACAATTCCAGAAAAATCAGACAAAATCACAACGCAACTTTACCGACGGTTATTTAAGGAACTAAAACTCTCAGTACTCTAAACCTTGCATTTCTTTAGTACAGTAGCGCCGTCCACAACTATTCACCATGTCTGTCATGTTATGGGCAAAGTTACGACGCCATTTTGTCTAATATTATCCGGATTGAATCAAGTATAAGGTTTCCGGTAATTATTTAACATCCACAGTGGCGACTTCATTGGCTAGCCCACAGATGTTAGTGCCAACTGCCAAATTGAGGTAACCGCTGATTCCAAACTCTGGTCCCCAGGAGTTCTTAGCTATGTAGTAAGGCACTTCAGCTGTCAGGTCATAGCCAACGAGAAGCACTGCATGGTTGAGATCGGTCGCTGCACCGCTGGAAACATAATAAAATTAGATCGAAAATGATCATTTGCATGCATGCATCTTTTAACTTGGCCAAAGCGCACCATCGTTCGGCCACACCGCCACTTACCTTATTTAGGTTGGTGGTAGGGCATTTTTAAGTCCGCCTGGCTAGCTACCACCTAGCTAGTCTGATAGTGTCAGAGCTAGCGTATCATTAGTTTGAAGCTTCTGGGTGCATACTCTTACCATCCAACGGCCTTATCGTCACTTACCATCAGGAGCGATAAAGGTGAAGCGTCGGTGGCGCAGTGGATAAGGCGCGGACTCTCAATCTGAGGTTTCCGGGTTCGAATCCAGCCGTGTACCTATGAGTTGTTTTTCAATTCAAGTACATTATCCGATTGCTTAACGGTGAAGGAAAACATCGTGAGGAAACCTGCATGTCTTGAACAGGCATGTGAAGTCCGCCAATCCGCACTGGTCCCGCGTGGTGGACTATGGCCCAAACACTCTCTGTAGGAGAGTAGGCCTGAGCCCCTGCAGTGGGGACGTATATAGACTGTTGATGTTGAAGATATATAGATCATTTTGTTTTACATCAACAATACATAATTTACATACTAATTGAAACATTTCAGAAAGCTTCACAAATTATCAAAGTCTATTTCCATTTCTGTCATTCCCATGAGTCACTGTCTCTGCTACCTCTCAAACACAACTGTGCTATCAACATTGCTATTTGACGCAGACTAAGGTAACACAGTGGTTGCATTCTAAAGCCCGTTACCACACGTCATAAGGTAGGTACATACCTGCAATGGTACTGGATGACACCTCCTAGATAGTTCTGCCAGGTTAGAGCGTTTACCGCTACAGACACTGGACCATGAGTGGCTAGAGCTTGAATAATCTGGTCCTCGGCGTTCACAAAACTGAAAACAGTCAGAAATTCGCCTCTTTAGCGACGCCTCCTTGCGGACTTAGCTGCTCGAAGCACTAAACTGAAGTGGCAATGGGCTGGCCTTCTTCATCATCAGCTGGGGAATGTACAAATGGGCATAGGCTTCGTCCATGCTATGATATATTTAGTAGAGGCTGGCCATGTCTGGCCGAAATAACACTGCCTTAACGTTATCCCTCCCCTAATGCTTCCATACAAAAGTTTCTGTTGACATAATCTTATAAAATAGAATAGCTGGCTTTGATAAGTAATTACCTAAAGATAGGAGATGACATTATAGTGTCGCGAAACAAATATCATTAACTTTATAGTTAGCTACAATAGGTTCATAGATGGCGCTTTGAACAATAATCGAAAAAAAGTGTTTAAAATAAAAATTGTGATTCACTGTGAAGTTTTTTTAATGTTTAACTTTATTTTAGTTATTTTACATAAGTATTAGGTTTAAGTTTTCTTTTTGTATATAATTTGTGTCACTGAATAAAGATATTATCTATCTATCTATCTATCTAAGTTGTATGTTAATGATACTCATTTTGCGACATCACAATCTGATGATTGGCTTCGCGAGCCACGTCAGAGCGCACCACAACCTGGACTTGAGTGCTTGAGGGAGTCGCCGTCTAGGACTACATAATACTCACTCGTCACAGGTGAAGCTTGTGACTCGAACTCCAGTGGCATTCTTGCTGACCTTGCAGACCCCGTCGAGCAGTTTGAGGGGGTACTGCTTCTCCGTCTCCACAGGGGTCTTGGTCGTCATCAGCCAGTCGAGCAGCAGGCAGATGTCGCCGCCGGCGCAGCCGCTGTTGCCAAGACCGGCGCAGTCGATTACTTCCTGCAACGAAAGCATTCGAGCTATCGGGCTATATTTTTATAACTTTTACGTTCCTATTGTGGAATTCAGATATTATCACTAGTATTTGGCAGCAGCCTTAGGTTAAATGGTGGTAGCTATCCAGGCACGCATAGTAAATGCCCTACCACCAACCAAACTGAGTACTGATATATACACCGGGAATCGATCTCGGGGTCTTCCGGGTTGTGCGGAAGCGGAAACGGAAGCGGAAGCGGAAACGGAAGCGTTAACACTATGAAAAAAAAAAGCACAATTGTACATTTAAAACTTTTTTTATTAAATTTGTATTTTAGTAGTCAAAATTAAACAGCGGCAGCCGCTTTTTCACCTTTCAGCCTATTTCGATGTTCTTCATATATTAAACCAGCTCCGCTAAATAATTGCTCGCTGGCTACACTGGTGGGGGGAGCTGATAAGTATTGGCGAACTATTGGCAAAATATGGGGGTATTTGTGCGCATTTCCATTCCACCACGTTAGGGGATCCTCATGAAGAGGTAGTCTTTTTTCATCGTTTTCTCCCCGCTTCCGTTCTGAGTTCTGTTATAAAGTTTGCGGAACCAGAAGCAGAAACGGAAGTGAAAAAAAAAGCGGAACTTCTGCAGTTGCGGAAGCGGAAGCAGAGTTCTGTTGCAACACTACTTTTAATATAATATTAAAAAGTTTTGAAATAGATGTAATAGCTGTGTATTTTCAGCCTATATATATTTTCGATGACAAATAGAATGTTATAAAAATAGTTAATTGGAGACAAATATTATTGCCCTTACTTGAACACTGAGTGGGGTGACCTTCCCGGTTGGCATGGCAGCCATTGCCTCCATAGCTCCCACAGTGCTGAAGGCCCAGCAAGCTCCACACAGGCCCTGGTCCCTCACCGGTGCGATAACTCCTTTCGTTCTCCTAGAAACATATGGAATATCCATAAAGCCTCTAAATACAATAAACAAAATTGTCTGTGTTAAACTACTGTGTATAGTACAGATGTGCACCTCCTCCCGCCCGCGATACCTCACCTCTGAAAAAAGTGATTTAGATACGGATCGCTAGTATGGCGCGAGCGTACGAATCGGAACCGATTTTGGACCGACACCACATTGTGTCTAAATTAAAAATCAATTCACATATTTTAGGTATCTCTAGTAGTAGTGATAAATCTCTCTGAAATAATATAACAATACTAAATATGTACCAAAAGACCTTATAATATTATTTATTTTATTAATATATTTAAATAGCTTATATTATAGAGCACAATATTGAAGATATTAGGGAGATTGTTTAATATTTAAATAAATTTATAAAAATATTTCATTTTATTTTTACAATGAAAATGTAATGTTTTTATTAAACTATATACATAAGAAATATTAATGGACACACATAGCAGTACAGTGGATAATAAATTAACGCATTCAAAAATAACTAAAAACCGACTTCAATTGCCTTATAAATAAAGTTTTTGTTCATTTTCTCAAAGAGCCATCAATAAATTTCGATCAAATTTATATGGGACCACCTCTGAAGTACCAAACAAACAAAAAAGAATTATAAAAATCGGTTCACTATTGGCGGAGCTATCGAGTAAAACACATACAAAAACAAACATACGCGTCGAATTGAGAACCTCCTGCTTTTTTGAAGTCGGTTGAAAAATTAAGGGTACTTAAAATGAATACATACCAATCAATCTGCAATGGTAGTACTGCCCTCTTCTTTCTTATTGTATATACTCCATCTGTCTCATCATTTACTTTGTACCTAAAAACAGATTTCAGCTTTATCACTAAACGTTTGCCCTTGAGCGAATCTTTGTTTATATCTTACTTTATACATATTCACATACGCGTAAGAGCATACATATACGTAAGAGCAACAACCCTATACAAATTTGTAAGTGCAGCCTACATAGCAGAAGACACTTGAGAGCAGAGAGATATGTCATATTAAAACTGGCCAAGTTAAGACTCTCCTACCAATTTATATGTCTAATTGTTTGCTTATAAAATAAATAAAGCAAATCCTGCTTCTTTAATAATGATCACAATATATGAAATTGGTTTACACACAATATATCACACACTCCTCCTCACACACAACTCTCACACATGGATGTTAAGTGGAAGCTGTCACTTCATCACACACACAAACAATCACTCACACACACACACACACTGTAACTCCCACTCACCCTCATCCCACTTGTCCTGTCGCACAGGGCTCCCCCTATGACAGAATGTATGGCTACACTATATTATATCAAATGTTTTTGTCAATAAATATTTTTGTATTTGTATTTACCTGAGTCTGCTGTCAAATAGCAGTGTTAATAGAACTGTCGTGTTACAGTATGGAACGTAGCAGAGACAGCACTTTATTAGCTTAAGGCTTCTGAATGTGCATGCTTTTTGTCAAACTTCACTTAGCATCAGATGAGAGGAAGGCCAAGTGCACATCAATTACACATAAACGTAATATGATTTTGCACAATACATTTACCAGATCAGTTACAAAGCCAATAGTTATACCTGTTGTAATTCTTCTGTAGATTCCTACTCCTTCCGTAATGGTGCGGTGGTTTGTTCATTTTCTCATCAGAGAGATGTAATTCTTTGTATTCAGCTTTAGACATATCGGACAGGTGTGTCAAGCCATAGCGAGCTTTAGATCCCTCAGGGCCCGGTGTAAGGGTGTTAAGTCTTTCTATTTCAGCTACAGATGCCTGGAAATAAGTATAATTCTTATTTGAAACTTATTATTATTTGAAAATATGTTTATTTCTATTATATTGTCAATTACCTTTACATTACAATTTAAAGTGGAAGCTGCATTGCATAACAAATTTAATGATCAGATTGTACTTACAGACCAATTAATAGATACGTGTTGCTATAATGAATTTTTTTGTTATATTATCTTACAAGATTTAAGAACAAATTACAATTTGTTTTCTAAATTTTCATTCTAAGCCTTCTCATGTTATCATACTTCTCGGGGTGTTATAAATGTGGTGTAATAGCTACAAGTGACTCTCAGCTTGTAAATTTATGTCACATGCAATAAACCTTAAATATAAAACAAAGTCAGGTTTGTCCGAACACTTATAACTTGAGAATGGCTGGACCGATTTTCATGGTTATTTATTTGTTGTATTGGTCTCTGTTCCGAATAGCAGAATAACTATTAAAACATGGGATGAATCGACAAAAAAGTCATTTTTCATACATTTACTACCTAACAGAAAGTTTTAAATGATATGATTTTTGATAGGGGGATAGTTGAAAGGGCAAAGAAAGATGTAGACTGCATTTTATCCAGATCGAACGAGCAGTTCTCATGGATTACATGGATACATACAGAAGCTAGTGAATGATATTTCCTAAAATAATAAAGTTTAAATTTTTTTTATTTTTTTTTACATAATAAATTATAATATGAAAAAAATATAATGTAATAGATAAATAGATGTCTATCTTCAGTCTGAAAAAACTGTTCAATTATCCACTTACAAGTAATGTCTTAACGGAGAATCTTAACAACAGTCTCTTTCATTTGATAAAAATGTTAATGACCACCTTAATCAAGATATTTAGAAAAAAATAACCGGTTTTGTAAATGAATACATTAACTTTAATTATTGCACAATTTGTGATAGAATTGAATAACAAAGAACAAATAATATACTTACGACGAAATGTTGAAACCTGGTATCATACTCATCTGGATAGTTTTTATAACTTTTATTAAACTTTTCTATGTAATCATCGAACATTAACTTCAACTGAGCTTTATTCTTGGTTCCCGAGTATGATATGGGGATTGCTATTAATAACAAACACGCTAGACCTATTGCTAGGAGCCAGTTCCACCACTTCGTCATTTTTATAGGAAATAATTTAATAAAAATTAATTAAAACGCGTCCATCGGTCCTTCCTCCAATACAAAACTTTTGTTTGTCAAACAAATTGTCAATTCAATTTTGACTTTGACGTATGGTTTGACAGTATACTTTTTTATGATTGTTAAGCAGACGTAGCTACTTTAGCAAACAACCTTTAAGATTGAAATTATTATTTAATTTTGTTAACCTATAGAAACTTTGAGTTTCAATAAGCTTTATAGAAATGTAATGTGTAGAACATTATGTAGAGTAGTCATGAAATGTGTGGTCAAGTGTTAGAAACATGATATAACAAAATAATAATGAGTTCAAAAAAATTTGTCTATGAAGTAGTACTTCAATTTTAATAAACAGCATATATTATTCATACCCTAATCTTCTCCCATAAGCTGGTATTTTATTTTCTTCAAATTCTATGGAGCGTTTGAGATACTATAGTTCACAATTGCCCAATATGTGAGGTAACATACATGTGAGGTAGCATAGCACACACACATCACTCAAACATACAGTCAAAAAGAGAGCCTCCTTCTTTATAGAAATAAATAACCTTCCTTTGCTTAAAGAGAACACCTTAGTATTGGAAAAATTGAAAAAAATGTATAATGTCAGTTTATTACGGATTGTATGTTGAAACCATGGGTGACTTTTGAAATTTTTGTCAAGAATCGTCAAAACAAGCGATAGAATGTACACATTATTCATTTTATTGAGAAAACTGAAGAAAATATATATTCAGAGTAGGCTGTGTGGCTTTGTTCCATTGCCTTCCCACTCGGGAGAATTAAACTACTACTACTCAGTCTGGTGAAAGTACGAAGAAAACAACCTATTCTATGGGGTTCACATGGATTACTGTTTCCTTTTGATACTCTTTGATTATGTCAAAAAAATATACATATCTGTGGTACAAAATGCCGGATACTGATATAGAACTCATTTGTGTATTTCCTCTTTCTTTTCAATATTTGTCAGCCGTCTGCCATATTGGTTGTTAATATTTATATGTCAGTTTAATTTTGCAGTTTTTTCACAGTTACTATTTGATTTTATGCTTATTTTGTTACTTAGATAAGTGAGAAGCATCTAATATTGTTCAGTAAACAAGTTTAATAAAAATGCCACCGAAGAATAGTTGATAACTTATGAAATTAGTGGACATCGAGCTAGTCGCAAAAATTTCTACAAAATGATGTATAATACAAAAATATCCTTTGGGTGAGGTTCGGTAAGAATTAAATTCGATGTTTTGGACCATTTCTGAGTAAATCGGTCTACGAACAATCAAGTTATTTTCGATTTTATTGTGTGACTAGTGATGAGTTTTAACTATCGATACTTTCAAGGCAATTGATCTTGTAGCACAAAAATATAAAAGTAAATCATGTCTATATGAATGATTATGCCTATTGGAGCTATTCCCGAAGTAGTATCTTTACCTTTTTTACTTCGTCGGCGTGGACTTCATTTTTACCCGACTGCGTCAGAAGGAGGGCAATGTTTTCACCCATATGGCTTACTTATATATTAACGCGTTTAAAAGAAACCGACTTCAACTGTCCTAAAAGTATACAACATTCATAAAATAAACTAATACTTAATATACATTTAAGACATTTGGTTT
The DNA here is from genome assembly GCA_910589575.2 of Carcina quercana. Taxonomy (NCBI): domain Eukaryota; kingdom Metazoa; phylum Arthropoda; class Insecta; order Lepidoptera; family Depressariidae; genus Carcina; species Carcina quercana. The sequence goes on along the minus strand of OU342446.1, from coordinate 2,707,852 downwards.
TCAAAGTTCTGAGGTAACAAACATAGCTCCTTTTTGAAGTTGGTTGGTAAAAAAACATACTCGTATAATTGTTAACCTCCGCTTTTTGAAGTTGGTTAAAAGTAGAATTTTCTCAAATATGAAATCTGGGATGACAGCTGTCAAACTAAAAACAGTCATATCTCGGAAACTACTCACCGCAGACTAGCGGTGTCTTTAGCAAAGTCAAAGGTCTCGACGAGATCTTCATTTCGGATGACAGCTGTCAAACTAAAAACAGTCATATCTCGGAAACTACTCACCGCAGACTAGCGGTGTCTTTAGCAAAGTCAAAGGTCTCGACGAGATCTTCATTTCGGATGACAGCTGTCAAACTAAAAACAGTCATATCTCGGAAACTACTCACCGCAGACTAGCGGTGTGTTTAGCAAAGTCAAAGGTCTCGACGAGAACTTCATTTTTGATGACAGCTGTCAAACTAAAAACAGTCATATCTCGGAAACTACTCACCGCAGACTAGCGGTGTCTTTAGCAAAGTCAAAGGTCTCGACGAGATCTTCATTTCGGATGACAGCTGTCAAACTAAAAACAGTCATATCTCGGAAACTACTCACAGCAGACTAGCGGTGTCTTTAGCAAAGTCAAAGGTCTCGACGAGAACTTCATTTCGGATGACAGCTGTTAAACTAAAAACAGTCATATCTCGGAAACTACTGACCGTAGACTAGTGGTGTCTTAACTAATGTTGGTTTGTCGGACGGCTGGCCGAGCAAGCGGTTGATGTATAGATGACGTCACACAAGCTACAATATATACCCATTGTTCGTCCGCATCACATACTTTATATGTAAAAAATAAAAAATATATTTTAACAATGTTTTAATTTTAATAATAAAAGAAATACGTCTGTCCTTCAATTGAAATGTTTATTGTATTTACAGAGTTGGAAGTTACATCTCGATTAAGAAAGATAATAAAAAGTAAATGATTTGCAAGGAGGAATCAGTGAAGCTTTGAAGAATCGTCTTATCTACATTCTTAGGACATTACAAGAAGAAGGTTTTGTAGATGCAAGTAATAAATGACAAATCAGTGTTTGTGGTAAAAGGCATAATACTTTGCAAAATGAACAATATCGTCACGAAGTTGTTAAAAAAAGTGATGAGGTGTGAATTGAAGGAAAAAACATTATTAAATAGTTTTTTATTATGACAGAAAAGTTAAAGTTGTTCGTTTATGTACCATCAAATTAGCTCTGTATCTATTTGAATAAAAAATAAAAACTTTTTTTATTTTATCGTGGGTATACATTTAAGTCTAGTGCACTAAATCTTTACTGTGCAGCATTAGGCTTATGAATGTGAATTCAACCCTGTGGTTTGAAAAAAATATTGATTCATGGGTTCCCTATTTTCCATTCTGTATATTTTATCGATATCGATAAAGATCAAACGGAACAGCTCTACTTGGTCCGTCAGGTTGGTACCTCAGTTGTTTGACGTATCCTGTCGGGTTGTTGTCGGCACGCGGTTGGTGTATAAGTGCCATGTCGCTGAATGCGATTGGCTAGTATGGGAGTCCCGTCTCTTAAAACGTAGTGATTAAATGCTCCTAGCTACTACTTACGAATTGTATTTTTATGAAACACAGTCGCGAGGACACTTATATATTACTAGGGTATCAGATTTATTAGTTTAATCTGGAAAAGAAACCAGTACTTCCACTTCCTGACCGACTAACACTGTTTATATTGGCAAGTCGTTGTTTGGCATTTCGGATTAAACGGAGCAATTTATAAACGATTACAAAAGCGCGGAAGTTGGCATACACGCGCGAAGTCACGTGCCAAATCAACTGACCGCTCTGTGCACTACTCTGTTTAAATTAGGGACATGAAAACAGCTTTTTGATGATTTTTTGACGTGACGTCTTATAAATCGATGAACGCTGGTTGCACGTACGACAAAGTGTCACGTTCCGCCTGAGCCGATCGTGCAAGAGAGAGCGCGGAACAAGCGATAGAGTGGCACGATCGGCCTAAGCGTTCTGTTATCACGTAAAATTATTTTCCGTAAAACAACTTCACAGACAACCAATTTTGTAATTTTTTGTTGGAAGATTAAGCCCTTTGTAACTCGTCTCTCTTATTATTATATAGATATCCTGCAACTTTTCCTTAGTGGCCTTCTACGAGACTCAACGCGAAGACAAAAAGTAGGGTGATTTATAGTTCTAAGTAAAGAACGGACGTTCACCGCCCCCACCGATCCGCGATACCTCACTTCTCCCCGCAAGAAAATGACCCGCTCAAGGGCCGGCAGTATTGCGCGCGCGTACTCACGCATCCGCGTGTAAACAAACGTCACCCGTTCGATGGGTGGGAATATGAACTGATATCATTACATTTTATGTGCAAAGCCTAAGGTTGGGCAAAAAGTAAGGTTAATATTTTATAATTACTTCGACTGCAACTGTGTCGATGACTTCTTGATATTCTCCGTATGTCTGGCAGTCAGCCACCACAAACAGCTCTGGAGCCGCACGTTGACATGACAGTGACCAGAATATTTCTTGCGTGGTGACGGCACAACTCATGACGCCATTTGTAATATACGAGGGGCATACCGAAATGATCGGGAATATAAAACAATACATACAGGAAATAACTAAATTTATTTTTATTGCTTTTCGAAGTATTCTCCGTTGCAGTTAATGCACTTTTGCATTCGTTCGAACCAATTATTATAGCAGCAATTCCAGTCCGAAGTTGACATGGTCAAAATCGTCGATTTGTATGCTTCCACTGCTTCTTCTGGACCTTGAAACCGCTGACCACGCAATAAATCTTTGATTCTAGGGAATGTAAAGTAATCATTGGGACTCAGATCAGGGCTGTATGGAGGATGATCCATTAATTCAACGTTTTCCTGCTTCAAAAACTCGCTTGTTTTCTGAGCGGTGTGAGAGCTCGCATTATCGTGATGGAGGATTATGCGTCGTTTCGGGTTACCTCTACGGAGTTCGGATATCATCTGTGGCAAACAAACCGTTGTATACCAATCAGCGGTAACCGTTCTCCGTTCCTCTAAGGGAACTGTGACTACATGTCCTGTTTTCGCGACAAACGAAGCGACCATTTTCTTCGATACGCTGCGAGAGCGGACAACTTTTGTTGGCTTGATCTCACCTGCGAAGACCCAGACAGCCGACTGATGCTTTCTTTCTGGCTCATATGAATAGATCCATGATTCATCACCAGAGACAATGTTATAAACTGCTTTTGACTTTCCTCCGTTGAAGCGTTGCAGAGTAGACCGGCACCAATTGACACGAGCCGCCTTTTGCTCTTCGGACAAATTATGGGGCACCCAGCGGGAAACTAGCTTTCTCACTCCCAGTTCACCATGTAAAACAGTTTGTATCGCAGTCATACCTATCCCTAAAGTAGCCCGAATCTGCTCATATGTAATATGTCGGTCATCCTGTATCATTCGGCGCACAACAGCGACATTTTCTGGTGTAACCGCTGTTTTTGGCCGGCCTCTGGAAGGTACGGTGCCAAGAGAAGCACGTCCACGCCGGAATTCAGAATACCAGCGATATATTGTCGTCTGGCTAGGCGCTTCACTCTTGTATATAGATATAAGCTCAGCGAGACATTGTCCCTGAGATAATCCTCGTCGAAAGTTGTAAAAAATTATGGCACGGAAACTTTCTCTTGTAAGCTCCATTTTTTTATCGACCTATCAATTTCAAACTGATATTGTTCTTTAAAAAAAAATTTTTTTTTAATTCTGTCAATTGTATTCGATTTTCAACTAACCAGTGTTTATTCATCAAAAAGAGTTTTTAATCTAATTAAATCGAAAGTACTCGATTACCGATCTTTTCGGTATGCCCCTCGTACAGTATGGTTCGGTTCAATAAAATAGACTGCAAAAATGTAAAAGATTTGTTTCCAATTTCCAGCAGAGAGCGTGTGCGAGCCCACCGCTGAGGAATCTCTTTCTCGAAGGCATAATTTGCCTTTGCGTTGTTTAAAAAATTAAATGGCCTGGAATGTGTACTACAACTTCAAGTTCACAAAAGACGGGATAATACTCGTATTTCACAGGTTTAATTTTATTGAAACAAACTGTTCAAATTTTTAATCTCTAAGACACGCGCGTTGACATATTTCATGTTGTCCCTTTCTGATACTCTGATATGTAATACTCACTGTCGCAGCTTACCTCGCCGTCGCCTACCGTATATCGGTGAGTTTTGTCTAATTTCTAATGCATTCACTTTTTAACCGCCTCAGTCACAATCAGGAGGTCCGATATTCGAATATCAGTGAGTCTAGTTGGTGGAGTGGAAGGGCATTTTCTATGTCCGCCTTGTTAGCTATCACCATGCTATCTAAGTCTACTTCCAAACAGCAGCGTTAATAGCACGGTTGTGTTTCGCTATAGAATCAGAGCTTCATTAAATTTGAGGCTTTTAAGTGAGTACGCTTTCAATATTACGCTACAATATATGGTCTTTCAAAGATATATACAAAAATAACTTACTTCTGTATCAAAATTCTATACCACCAGGCAGGCAGGTTATTCCAGCATATCTCCAATAAAACGCGTTTGATTAACTTTCTATATCTATTACTTTTGTATGTATATTGCTTATATGATTAAGGGTATTAATATTTAAATAAGCGACACATCTGTTCGCTCCGTTTCCTCATCGCCATCCCAAGGTCCGACTGCTCACCATCGCTGCGGTCTGTGCTGCAGCACGTGATGAGTTCGGCTCCCGGTTTACAAGCGTAATACAACACAAATTATTGTTATTATTATTTTGTTGTTTTTTTCTCTTTTGTTCATGTTTTACTGTATTTGTATTATTTGTTGTGTTTTTTTATTTCTTCTGGAATCTTGTATACCCTCTTAATTTTGTTTCTTGCTACCTTTTATTTACACTTTAACGAATTATTTTTATATAATTGTCATTATTATTATTTAATTGAAGATAGACCAACACTATTTATAGTTTGTTTCATTCATCATCATCATCAGCCGGGAAAACGTCCACTGCTGGACATAGGCCTCCCTCATGGTACGCCACATCGACCGGTCCCGAGCCACCTGCATCCAGCGACTCCCCGCGACTCTAACCAGGTCGTCGGTCCATCTAGTGGGGGGACGGCCTGGTAGACGTTTCCCGGTTCGTGGTCGCCACTCGAGAACCTTTACTCCCCACCGGTTATCGGTTCTTCGAGCAATGTGGCCTGCCCATTGCCACTTCAGCTCACTGACTCGTCGAGCTATGTCGGTGACCTTCGTTCGTCTACGGATTTCCACATTCCGGACCTTATCACGTAGAGAAATTCCGAGCATAGCTCGTTCCATTGCTCGCTGAGTGACTTTGAGCTTGTTTATTCGGCCCACAGTAAAAGACCACGTTTCGGTTCCGTATGTCATCACTGGCAACACGCACTGATCAAAGACTTTTGTCTTTAGACGCTGAGGTATTTTGGACGAGAAGATATGCCGTAATTTCCCGAACGCTGCCCAGCCGAGTTGGATTCTTCGGTTGACCTCTTTGTCGAAGTTGGACCTACCTAGTTGAACGATCTGTCCCAGGTATACATACTCGTCTACAACTTCGATTGTAGTGTTCCCAACCACTACCGGCATAGGTGCATCATGGACATTTGACATGATTTTCGTCTTGTCCATGTTCATTTTTAAACCTACCTGTTGGGAAACTCTGTTGAGGTCATTGAGCATTACGTTCAGATCCTCCAAGGATTCTGCCGTTATGACTATGTCATCGGCAAATCGAAGGTGAGTGATATAGTCGCCGTTGATGTTGATGCCCAGTCCTTTCCAGTTCAGAAGCTTGAAAACATCTTCCAGTGCAGTGGTGAAGAGTTTCGGGGATATAACGTCACCCTGTCTTACACCTTTCTGCACTTGGATCGGTTTCGTGCATTCATCCTGTACTCGGACGGACATTGTGGCTTTATTGTACAAACATTTCAACACTTCGATATAGCGATAGTCAATGTGGCACCTTTGGAGAGACTGAAGCACTGCCCAAGTCTCGATTGAATCAAAGGCTTTCTCGTAGTCCACAAACGCCAGGCATAATGGCCGATTATACTCCTCGGTCTTCTGTATAATCTGCCGGAGCGTATGTATGTGGTCTACGGTGCTGAAGCCTTTTCGGAAACCGGCTTGTTCGGGAGGTTGGAAGTCGTCAAACCTGCGTGCTAGTCGGTTCGTAATGACTCTCGAAAACAACTTATAAACGTGGCTCAGAAGGGATATCGGTCGGTAGTTCTTCAGTAAGGCATTATCGCCTTTCTTAAAGAAGAGCACCACCACGCTTCTGCTCCACGCTTCTGGCGTGGCGTGGCGTTTCATTCAGAGAGATTTAAATATAGTAATAGGTTATAGAGCGGGCATTGGGGAACGTTTCATATAAAGATTTTGATCTCAAAAGTCAACGATATGTCAAATGTATTGTACGGCCGCGTGACGTGATGTGACACTAGATTGAGTAAGTAGAATTTAGGCTCAAAATTTTTGTTTGCTTTGTCCGGTCTATTACTATTAATGTTAAATGTATTTGGTTTCATTTAAATATAATGTAGGTAGGTTCGGATAAGAAGCGCGCAGTCTCCTGGCGCAGGTGTTGTTATACTTACAAGGAGATTACAACCTTGTATGCTGCTTTAGATAAGTTTTTAAAGAAATAAACAATTTTACATTTTTTTTAAATTTTTAATTTTTTTGTATTGTGTTTGCCAATAAAAAGTATGTCTATGTCCTTTCTTCCAACAGCCTTGTTGTCACTTACACGTCACTTACGTCAGGTAAGATGAAGGCCTAGTGCACGCAGTAAAGACGGAAACCTCATGATCTGAGAGTCTCATGTCATGTCCTATACACCCATGTAGCTGTTAGTACAGAAACTGCATTGCATTTCTATATACTGTATTCTCTGTGTAGGAGAGTATTCTTGAGCCCCTCCAGTGGAGACTTATATAGGCTGTTGATGTGATGTGTATTCTTAAGCGCTGTGTTCTGATTTACATTTAGGCTATCCGTGTTATTGACTAGTTGACCGCCTAGCGTGCGATGTTTCGAGATGTAGGCCGTGCGTTGCAGTAAAACTGTTGATTTAGATCTGCGCACGCGTTACGTCATATCTCATCTTCCAACATACGAAAATAGAAGGTTGATGATACCCTTCTATGATGCCAGTGCAAAAAGACACAGTTAAATCGATGCGAGCTGTCATGGTGCTGCTGAGCCGTACATTCGAGTTGAGGATCCTCAATATATGTATGTAAATTCTCCATTGAAATGTAATTCTAGCATTGAAGGTCTGCGTTCACAGTTCCTATCCTGAGAAGTTTTATTCCGTTCAGGTACGCTCATAAACGAAGCCCCAGTAGTTTAAAGTAGGAAAATTACCGGCAATAACTTTTACTACCGACAGTATCGTAGTGCTACTTTTATTGCTTCCTAGCAAACAGATGACTGCCAATTTAGGTTGATCTATGATTCATGCCGTAGTCACTCAGCGGGACGTGGTGTCGGGAGGGTATAGGGAGCGCTCAAACTTATTGCGGTGACATATTAAGAGGCTATGCTGTTGTCAAAGCGCCCATACAAACGTAGTCCAGTCATATTTTGAGTATTAAGCTATGAAAATCTATGAAATTTTCAAGACACAATCTAGAAACAAATATCTGTGTCGGTGGTGAGTCAGATTTTCGTTTAAATATATACTTCCAGAGTTACAGGGCGTCAAAGTATTGTATTTTTCGGTAATAAAAAGCCCCAACTTTGAACCTGATTTACAAGAGTATGAATCAATTTAGAACAATTTGGAAAAACCACCGACATCTGAAATTTCATTAGTATACTGTATTAAAAAAATGGTTACATAATATACTGTATCCTTCAAATGATCCCTGGACTACGAAACATCCAAATAACGGGTGGATAACATCGCATAATGTATGCTGTCTCACCGTACGCGCTCGGGTAGGATAGGGCTCGGAGAGGGACAGCTACAAAACAATTTAACCTTGAAAACGACCACGTGGTCTTACCAACATAGCCTCTGGCAAATAATACTGAAAAGCTATTTTACTAGTGTATGTTTCTTGTACTTCCTCGAAATTTATGACTATGATATTATGCATGCTAGTGTAGTTCCTATGACAATACACTAAAACGATAGAAATAACCTTATGTTTTTGACAGGTTGTCTCCAAGCGGGCATTTGTAATGTATGATGAGATTGCATTTGGCCCTCATATCACGTGATGGTAAGTGATGACATTATCTGGTAAGCGTGCGCACCCAGAAGCCTTGGCTCTGCTACTTGCCTTGGCGGCAGACTTAGGCAACATGGTGGTAGCTAGCCAGGCGGACATAGAAAATGCCCTACCGCCAACCGAACCGTGTACCGACAGGCACCTCAAGTGGGAATTGAACCCAGGACCTCAAGATTGTTAGCCAAAGCGTGTAGCAATTAGGTTGTCATAGGCCAAGGTGGTGATTACTCAGGCATTCTTCATCGGTTGCAGCACGGACATGAAGGACAATGCCCACTCTTTTACAATTAAACTAACTTGCATCGTACGTTAGCTTTGCGACCTTATGGCTCTGGCTTGGCAGAATACCAACGTCACGGGTTCACAACTCGTGACAATATGCTGAGCCAGCGCCCCTTCATGTCACGACACGACGCAACCCATCAGACACACGTATTATTTTTTGTCGTTTTATTTTATGTAATAATCTTGTTAGATTAGATTATGTATATTTCTAATGACTTGTTGTATTATTTATTTATTCTGTGCCGTGACAAATAAAGTTGTGATCTATCTATCACTCCTCATAGTAACTTCGGCCCTCAGTGGCCAGTCCTGACCTGTGTTTAATATGTTAGTATGTATCGTTACCAATTACTTTTGGCCAATATCGGTAAAAAAAATAACTCGCCGTTAATAAATAAAACCATATTTCTATAGTTACTAAAAATATTTATTTATTTTTTAACAAAGACATATTATTATACTATTGATTCATACAAATTAATGGAAAAATAGTATAGTTTTATCAATTATTAACATCACACCTGAAAATGTACTTGATACCACGTTCATACGGAGGTTATATTCAATAATTTTGTGTAAACATGATTTTGATGCAGCCAGGATTATCTGATATGCTTTATATTTGTCACTTAATCGTAGATAAATTTACGTCAGAGAATAATCCCATAATAATAACACTTTATGATTAATTGAGTATTGATGGACTTGACAAAATTAAATTAAAAAAAAAAAGACAACAAATAAGTCGGGATAGAATTCCATTCCACAAAAGTTTTAGATTTTAAATCAGTAAACTTATAACTTGATTCAATTCAGTTACTATTCCTTGACCTTTCCGAATGATCTATTTTTCTGGATTAATGGAGCCATGTAAGTCAAGTTTACAATATAGTATAGACTCAAAACTAAAGAGCAATGCCCGTAGCCCTATTCTAACAATGGTACCAAGTGACGCGATGTATTCGTCACGTTGTTTCTTTTATGATAGGGCGTTACGATACCAGATCATGTGACATGCGCCTGATTGCAGCCTGATAGCAACCTGATAACGGCCTACCATCTGATAAGATAGCCGAGATTTTTTAGACATTCGCTTATCTTTAGCAGTGATAAGTTTAGATATCTCAATATGAAGGTCAAGTTTAAATAAATTGGCGCCATACGTAATCAGTGGGTTCAAGATTTTTCTCAAAGTTGGATGCCACTGATCCCGATTCCCATCGGATCCAATCGGATGGGTACCCCTATCGATAGTCGGTTTAGTTGGTGGTCGTGAATTTTATATGTCCACATGTCTAGCTACCACCATGTTACCTAAGTCTGCCGCAAAACAGCAGTGTTAATAGCACTGTTGTGTTCTGGCGCGAAAGGTAGCTAGCTTCTGGGTGCACACGCTTACCATCCAACGGCATTATCGTCACTTGCCATCAGGTGCGATGGAGACTAAGTGCAAACTCATCATAAAAAAAACACATTCAAGGATCACCAGCCTGGTCTATTTGCGTAGATGATTTAATCATTGACGCTTCTAAGAGGACTTTATGAGCCAAAGTCAACAGTAAATCAATCAACAAATCTCTACTGGTGGAAGTGTCTCGCAATTATTTTAATTAATAGCCCCCATCATGTGCCAACCGTATAATACTCGTTAGTAGCTGAAGATTTCAGATTCTAGAAACATTCGGGTATAGGGAATAAAAAATACGTAGATTGTAAATGATTTGCAAATAAAGGATTAAAAAAGGATAATTCAGATTACAAGGATACCAAAATTGAAAGATCCTAGTTTTGAGCACAGAAATAATGGTCAGACTATTTTGACAAACACAGTGGATGGACATTTGGTTGAAATCAAAATAAGTTTGAACAATGAAAAATTACGAGTAAAACGGACTTTTTAAAAACTCTTTCGATCCTGGCTCGTACCTGCACACTTCTGAGAAGAAATTCAAAGTTGTGTGTGAAGTCTATCAATGCGCACTGGTCCCGCGTGGTGGACTATTTTAAAAAATAATAATTTATGAAACAAACAGTCATCCAATATACATGAAAGCGAATATTATTATTAAAAAGACCTAGAGTTTCAATATAATTACATATAACTAAAACTATTACGTGTAGGCTGAGAAATTCAATTAGAAAACGAACTAAACTTAAATAATAACATATCTAAATTATGTATATAAACTTTTTCTTAATTTATCCTTAAATCTATTTAACGAATATCTAACTATGTCCCATACACTCTCTGTAGGAGAGTAGGTCTGAGCCCCTGCAGTGGGGACATATAAAGAATGTTGATGATTAATTAGTGTCAGTGGAAATACAGTAATACGTAAATACGATAAACGACTGGGCATACGATGACTAAAGAATCGATCAAGATATGCACTACTCGGTTGACAGGGTTTATCGGTCTTTGATTCTTTGAGGGATTATTTGCACGTGTATCAAGGTCATTTTGTATCGAAAGAAATATAGTACGTATATATGTTTATATATACCAGTATGAAAGGTAGCAGAGCCAGCTAATCATTAGCTTAAGAGAATTGTCTGTTTAGACCACGTGGCCGCGTTCAAGTTTGCATTGTTTTGTAGCTGTCCCTCCCTACCCGAGCCCTATCCTACCCGAGCGCGTACGGTGAGATAGCACACACTACGCGAAGTTATCCACCCGTTATTTGGATGTTTCGTAGTCCAGGGATCATTTGAAGGATACAGTATATTATGTAACCATTTTTTTAATACAGTATATTAATAAAATTTCAGATGTCGGTGGTTTTTTCTAAATTATTCTAAATTGCTTCATACTCTTCTAAAACAGGTTCAAAGTTGGGGCTTTTTATTACCGAAAAATACAGATATTTAGTTCTAGATCGTGTTTTGAAAATTTCATTGACTTTCATCGCTTATTACTCAAAATATGACGTCACTACGTTTGTATGGGCTCTTTGACACCAGCAAATCCTCTTAAGGCTTCTGAGATAAAGACCAAGTGTAAACCCATCATACATTAAAAAATGGCGTCAGAATGAAAGGTCAGCTGCCATTAAACTCCGCTATTATGCTCCCAACAAAGGAAGGACGTCATGTCATTCTGCTCGATGTAGAATCCAGAGCCCCATTCTAGTTGGTTCCAGTCTGTCTCCCAAACACAAAGTGTTATTGTCGTGTCACAAACTCACATACGCTATTGTACTTCCAAATCCTTTTATATCATTGACTGAATAACTGCCGGTTTAGCACGGTGTGACCTTAGCACAGGCCGGACACTGAAAACAAATGTCGTGGTATCGGTTCCTATTCCCATACATAAAAGGTACGCACGCGCAGTACTACCGACCACTGATACGACCACTTTATTGCGTGGAGAGGTGAGGTATCGCGGATGGGAGGGTGGCGGGAAGGTGTGTTTACGGAGCGTCAAACATAACTGAAGTTACGCGTCGTTTGACTTTCCGTGAACACGTTAGACCTGTAATATTTTAATTTCATCATTTATTTTGTTACTATTTCTACATCATCATCAGGAAAATATGAACACACTGGCTGATTTTGATTTCATCATTTATTTTATTACTATTTCTACATCATCATCAGGAAAATATGAACACACTGGCTGATTTTGATTTCATCATTTATTTTATTACTATTTCTACATCATCATCAGGAAAATATGAACACACTGGCTGATTTTGATTTCATCATTTATTTTGTTACTATTTCTACATTATCCTCAGGAAAATATGAACACACTGGTTGATTTTGATTTCATCATTTATTTTATTACTATTTCTACATCATCATCAGGAAAATATGAATACACTGGTTGCTTCTTTCTGATTATTATCATCATTTGGTCCCTAGCTCTGTTATGTAAAAGAGTTGAACTTTAACACGCGGGATTGGATAAACGTTTTGCGTTCATCAATGCAGCGGGTCAATGATTAGCGGTTTTGTAAAACCACGTCAAATGAGATGTTGGGTTGTAAATATGCTAAAAGTCGCTCGTGGCTCTATATGACATGAAAACAAAACGGTGTCATAAGACTCGTAAGCAGAAAGTCGTTTTACAAAATTGATGAAAACGACAAAGTGAAAATGACTCAATTTCAAGGGCACGACATGAAGCGCTAATTGTAACTGCAGATAACCTATTCCACAAAATAACATAGCTGGATATTATAAAGCTCTTTTACATAACGGGTATGTTTATTAAAACAGCTAGCGGACATGTAAAATACGCACAAACTGCAAGCTGGATTATATTGAAATGTCTCTGAATATGCAAATCTTTTTTGATAATATTAGATTTTTCACTACTTAAACATGTTTCAAGAAAGCTGCAGAGTAAGAAACGATACAGTGCAAGAACCCTAAAATCTAAATTCCATTATCCCGACTGCCCATAGTGTCACTACACTGCAAAACCTCTAATGGAAAACTAAACTATAACAGCTGAGGTCAACTTCGCCTGATTGTAACAATCACAGGACAAGGACTCTAGAACAAACACCTGTTCACTCTAGGTATCACTGACAGCCCTCTGTGTAGAGCATTCATGGAGGCCGAGGAGACAGCTGCTCACGTCCTGATGGAGTGCGGAGAAGTGGCAACACTGCGGGCAAAGTACCTCGGAACACCGAGGTTGCTCCCAGAGGAATTCAACAACACAATCTGTTGGGCTTTCTGCTGGAGCTGGGGTGGCATGAATAAGGCACGCCACCCCATCATGCAATATAGGCGCAGTTGATTTCGAGTTGCGGAAACCTGCCAAATAACGAATACGAATCATGGAAAACTGGAAAACGCACAAGTAGAAACAAGCTCATGTTTAGTATGTTCGTCTGACAACGAGAGAGAGCGAGAGCGAGATAAATGCTTCTAAAATTGAATTTATGCGTCGGCGTCGCTTAATTGTACGCCAATGACCATTACTCAGCCTCTATCAGCCTAACTGCCTCCAGATATTTCTACAACTCCTCCTGCGGGATCTAGATCAAAGTGGATAGAGTTACGATCAATTATCATACAATCATGCGCGTGCGCCTGTTTAGTAACGTTTTAATTAAGATGAATTTGAACAATGGGGACGACGTGTTCTTTCATTTACTGAGAACGATGAGCTCACAGAATTTAGTTAGTCATTGTGACTGGAGATTTAAATAGCTTTTGTGCTTGAGGTACTATATATATATAAACCTAAAATCTTGTGTAGTTTTGAGAAATCATCAAAAAACTTTGACCAACGTTATGCGATCGGTGAAATGAACGATATTATCTGTGCTGGTTTATTCTATCGTTCGGGACGCTTGGTGCGCGAGTCCGACTCACACTTGGCCATTTTTTATTTTTAGTAGTTAGTACACATATTTTGACGATTTACCTTGCGATCACATTGAGCTAGAATCCAAAACTTTGTCAAGAAGCAAGGTCTTACAGCACAAGTATAGCAATAAATCTGAAAAGTAAACAAATACTTTATCATTATTTCATTATATCGCTTATTTATGATTCAATCGAACCTACATTTTCGTTAGAGTCGACGACCGTACTTATTTGCGCTTTCGACTCGCACTTGGCCGTTTTTCCCCATGGTGGGATAATGTGTGAGCAATATATTTAAATCTCTTTGGAGCAGTGCAGTTTCATAAATTACGCCTAAACAAAAAATCTAGTCTAAAGTCTGACTAACCTCTTGTAGGACGAAGTACTTTTAACCGACTTCAAAAAAGGAGGAGGTTATCAATTCGACGGGTATGTTTTTTAAATGTTTGTTACCTCAGAACTTTTGACTGGGTGAACCGATTTGGATGATTCTTTTCTTTTGAAAGGTGTTGCTTCCCGTGTGGTCCCAATTTGGTCCAGTTCTGACATAACATCCATGAGAAAACTATATAAATCTTAATTCTGCCTTAGTAAAAGTAGACTTTTAGGGCAATCAAAGTCGGTTTCCAGTTCTTTTTGAACGTATTTACTTGTCTATCTCCGGGAACGCAGATGTTTTGAAATGCGTCTAGCATTGATAGTGCAATCTAGAAGCCATTTCCTTTAGATGTTGTTGAACTCAAAACAAGCATAAACAATTTATAGTATGAAACAAATTAGTAATATTAGAATTTCAGATTGTTTCTCTGCACTCTATGTTCAATTAGTAATAAGCGACAGGATTCCGCTCAGAATGCTTTCATAATCTATTAAAATAGAATAGCTGGATTTGATAAGTAATTACCCAAAAATAGGCGGTGGGATTATAGTGTCGTGAAATGAATATTTTTAACGTACAACTGTATTGTCGGCTACAACAGCAGCTACGCAGCTAATGGTCCATAGATGGCGCTTTGAACAATAATAAAAAATACTGTTTAAAATTGGATATTAATAATGACAGTCATTTCGCGAAATTATATTCCGATGTCCTATTTTTACCCGCGACGGAACGGAGACAGTGTCTGCGTTTAGGGCAGGGTTTCTTAAACTTTTTCCAGTCACGGACCCCTTTCAAAATTTAAACAACTCTACGGACCACTGTCAAAAAAAATTGTTATAAAAAAAAGCCGTACTTATATATTATATAAAATACTTTTATTTATTTGAACTTTAATCATTACAATTATTAAGAACTAAGTTAATGAGAAGGGTGCTGTTGTTTGGCCTCAATGAGAACGTTAATTTGTGGGACTGTCTTCGACAAGGCAAGTCGCATGTCATCTGCGACGTTCAACCGATTGCGACTTTTTGTCTTTATTGACATCATAATCGAGAACCCTGCCTCGCAAAGATACGTAGTAGCAAACGGTATCAAAATGGACATAGCTCGCTTGACTAGAAGAGGGTAAGCTTGACTTAAGGAACCCCAAAAGTCGCCAAGATCTTTTGCCTGAAATTCAGCTTTCAAAACTTCTTTTGATCTCATGTCAATTAGATCATCTTTAATAAGATCTTCATCACTAATGCTGTCAATATCGATTAAAAATGGGCTCCGCACCCATGTTTCTTTTTCAAGCGACTCTGGGCTGAAATAACCTTCAAAAGACGTCTGCAATGTTTCCAGATGCTTAGACACCTCTTTCTGTACCTTCTTTGATGTCGTGTGGCCGTCACTTTGGGTTTTTTGCATTATCAACTCTTCTAACATCGGAAAATTTGCAAATTTACCTGATTCCACTCTTCTTTTCCAAAGTGGCAGTTTACCTAAAAAACCTTTCAGCCGTTCAGACGCATCCACAATGGTGACTGCAAAACCCTGAAGAGACAGGTTAATCTCGTTCAAATGAGTAAATATATCAGCTAAGTACGCTAGCCCTTCCACAAAATCTTCTCTTTCAAGATATTCATACAATGAATTTTCTTTGTTTTTCAGAAAAAGTAACACTTCTTCTCGCAACTCAAACAAGCGCTTCAATACTTGTCCCCTTGACAGCCAACGAACTTCTGTGTAGTAAAGAAGTACTTCATGTTCTGAACCCATTTCTTGACAAAGCTTTTTAAACAGGCGGTGGTTTAAGGCTCTTGCTCTGATGAAGTTAATTATTTTGACACATGTAGACATAACTTCCTTCAAAAAAGTAGGCATAGTTCGTGAAGCCAAGGCATGTCGATGCAAGACACAATGAGTGATTATAACATGAGGGCACTCTTTCTTGATCAAAGCCGCAAAACCAGATGTATTACCAAGCATCGCGGGAGCTCCATCGGTACATATACTACCAAGTTTAGTCTTCCAGTCTACATTTTGTGCGATGAAAAATTTTTTTATCATTTCGAAGACATCTGAAGCCTTCGTAGTTTCTAAAAGTGAGTCGCAAAAAAGAAACTCCTCTTTGATACTACGCGTATCATGTTTTACATAACGGACAAACACCAAGAGTTGGCTGCATTGTGATACATCGGTGCTTTCATCCAATTGCATACTGAACGGAAACGGTGAAGCATTCAATTCTTCAATAACCTGCTTTAAAACATTTGACGACATTTCAACAATTCTAGAATGAATAACATCGTTTGATAAGGGAACAGCTTCAACCTTCTTTCTTTCATTCTTACCACACACAAGTTCCACAATATCCAGTGCGCAAGGCTTCACTAATGTTTCCGCGATAGTATGTGGCTTCTTTTGCTGAGCAATACGGTAAGCAACCTTGTACGATGCCTCAAGACATGGTTTTTGTGTCGGGGTGAATCCTAATTTAGGTAAAGTGCCGGCTTTTTCAAACCGAGCCTTCTTAGTACGAAAGTCATCAATGCTGTCACATACATTTCCAGGGTGGACAGTTTTAAGATGTTCTGACAACTTTGCTGGTTTCATACTTCCATTAGCAAGCACTTTTCCGCATAAAAAGCACTGCGGTTTTTGAGTTCCATCACGTTCAGTCACGAAAGTAAACCCAAAGTTAACATAAGACTCGTCATACTTTCGTTTCTTTGACATTTTCTTGAACAAACTGAAACAATGTAATATACAATTAGGTACGTTACACAATTGAATATGTAAGTTTGTATGTATAATTAAAAAATACTTATTATTATTAATCCTCTTTTTACGTACCTGTACGTTTCACTAATTAATTAAAAACAATGCAAGTGGCGGGTACGATGTGCCGTGCGGCGCGCAGCGACTGAGTGAGCGAGCGGGTGGTGCGGGCGGTGGTGGGGCGAGGCGGCGGCGGCGAGAACTCACGCGTACATACAGCTCGCGCGATGAGTCTTTGTCTTTGACCGCAGAGTGGAGGGGATACTGCGCATGGGTACCGCCAATCATAGCATTCGATACCCAATTTTTGATTTCTGCGCAATAACGGTCAAAGCCAAAGACTCATCGCGCTAGCTTGTAGTCCGGGCCCGCGCCCCACACCACACAATTTTTTGAAAAATATTTTTGCAAACTCACCTCCTACGGACCCCTGATACACCTGCTACGGACCCCTAAGGGGTCCGTGGACCACACTTTAAGAAACCCTGGTTTAGGGTGAGAGGATGTTTGTTTGTTTGTGTGTACATACAAACCAATGTTGCCACTTATCTCCAGAACGGTTTGACAGATTTACATACGGTTTTTTGTAATTAGATAATTACTGCAGAAAGACAGCTTTCCTATTTGTTTCTATTATCATAAAAAATTATGGCAACGCGGTAATAACCTCAATTATTTTTGAAACATCAAATTAGAACGCAGTTAAGTCGTTAATCGAAAGGCGTACTAAGTCGTAATTTTCCAAATACTGGCCTTGAAACCTTCCTGTTTACATTATCAAACACGAATTTCATTGTAAACCGATTAAAGCACTCGAAAAAACTCTCAAAGAGACAGACAATTCCGACAGGTATTACATTTCAAAACAGAAGAATTATTGGTCAATTTGGCAGAGTTCCCTGTAGTAAAACTACTAGAGACCAGCCCCGATTTGTTTTCTACGCGCTATCTAAAAATAAACACAACTAACATACATACAAGAAGCAACCAGTACACTCAAAACATTCGCTGCGATCGGGTGTATGCCGCTATCAGAGAATTAAAGTCACACTGCTGATAAATACAGCGTTTTTCGATTAAGTTACAAGTGCATGCAGTGAAATTCGACAGCGAAATGTTGGTCAAACTACTCCCAGTGCTGCCAACTTACGACGTCGATATGTTACGGTTAAAGGAGGTCAATAACTTCGCGACAGAATGTGTTGTGCCTAGAAGACCGAAGAGATGTCTTCCACCGGTCCCGGAAGACAAAGAAAGCTCTAACATGGACTTTTTAAAGTGCAGAGTGCATAGAAGAGAACACAGAAGGCAGTGTCTTCTGCTGCCAGCGTTGCCGGAGAAGGATGAAGAAGTGTGGTGAAGGGGTGGAGAATTACTGAAGAAAGTAAAGTGCGAAATATGGTGCAGGCACACTGGTTTTGGTGACTCCCACTCTTGTTATACAATCAAATAGGGGCTTATTTGTTTTGTTGGTCAACGTTATTGTAGGTAAATATAACGGGCTAACGAAATATTAAAAACACCAAACCAAAGATATTAAGTAAATAATTATAAATGTAAACCCCTGATTGAACGTTTGAGCAAATGATCGATTGCGAATTTTAAATGACAATAAATTACATTATGATGAGTCCATGACTCATGAGAAACAAAAATAAGTAGTTATAAATAGAAGTGTTTTGTTCGTGAAATAATGTAACAGAAATCCATACTAATACGTATTATAAATGCGAAAATTGATTGTTTGTTTGTCCTTATTTATTTTACGTCGCAATGGAGCGTCTGAATGACTTGATTTTTTGTACAGGGATAGTTGAAGAGCCTGAAAAGGACATAGGCAACTTTTTATCCCAAACGAGCGAGTAGTTCCCGTGGGATACTTTCTGAAGTCCACGTGGACGACGTAGCGGGCAACAGATAATGAAGTCATAAAAATATTTGTTACAGAGAACATCGACTGCCAGAATGATCACATGATGTGATCACGACCATAAAAATAATTTAAACAGCTAATGATCAAAGAATTCTTATACGTAATGACTTCATAGTCCATTTAATATTGTTTACTGACAATAAATCATGAATTTTGCTTGGTGATGTTACAAATAAGTTTAGTGTCATAAATAAATATTAATTTGTGTAGCATAGTAACATAAGATAAGATAAGATAAACCTTTATTTGCAATAAATGTGGTACATTTCAGATGTTCAAGTAAATTATTCTAGATCACACATTTAGCCAATGTTTTGACATGCAAATAGTAATTAAATAGCATCCTATCCTATAGCAACTGTTTATGAATAGGGGATAAGGTTGTAAGTAAATTAAGGCTTTTGTGTAAGCACGCTTAAGCTAGCCTCATAGTCACGTCACTTACCATCAGCTGAAGGTCATGGTAAGTCCAGAAAAATTATGTGCGTAAAAATATTCTAAAGTATGACAAGATCTGGGAACACCTTTTCGTAATACCCTTTACATTGAAATTTATTACGAAAAAATAAAAGTTTTGGAAATTATGATATAATATTCATTATTGCTATTATACGCATAGTCCAATTTCCACATGTGTATAAACAAGCACTTTATGAAATGACTGTAATGGAGCTGTTTATGTATTTGCAATTGTTATATAATGCAGTTTTATGGTTTAAAAAATTTAAATTCTGTTTCAGTACCAAATGTAAATATTACGTATTTACTTTACGAAGGCTATGAATAATACGCAAAAGACATCAAAACTAGCAATGAAATTATATCAAATCTAATCACAGTACACTCGACTTTTCCAGTTACAATCGGTGGTATAGTTTTATGATTTAAATATGATTCACGGGTTTATACGAAATTCCCTAATGATTAAGATATGTTAACTTGCGTGTTATTGATGTGGATTTATCATTGATAAGATAATATAGTGGTCATCGTTAAAAATATACGTTTTGTTGACATTCACGACCTAACAGAAAGATTTAAATGACTTCATTTTTTGTAGAGGGATAGGCCAAGGACTACATTTTAAAGTCCACGTAGGCGAAGCTGCGGGCAGAAGCTAGTATAAAAATAAACAATAAAGAGTTTAGATATATTATGGCTTACGGTAGTACCTATAGTTTATTATTGAAGCTGATCTTTTCAATTTCACACTGACGCCACGACACTAAAATTCCTTGACATAAATATGTAACTGCATTTTAAAAGAAGTTTTGTTTACTGTTCTGTCTAGCCTGATTCCCTTCGACATTATTATTTCAGTTGGATTATACAAGAGATTTAAATTCGTGATAATTATTTGCATTATTATGAATTCCTACCAGAAATGCTGACTTATCCCATTATGAGACGATCATAAAAAATCTTGTAAAACTGAAAATTTTGAAATTGTGTTTTTTGTTCTAACTTAATTGAGATTTTTTAAAAGAAAGCGTAATTTCATCCATGCTCGAAGATTAGTAGATAATATTCTTTGAAAAGATGAACAGGAGGTTTCAAATTGGTAGTTAATTCCTCTAAATTGTTTCTTCTAAATATGGATTAAAGTCATATGTTTAGTTAAAGATAATCTAGGGTGCGTAAGGTATTATAATTATATGTTAGTAATCACCTAATATAAAGTTACCGAATATTTCGATGCCTATTTCAGAAATATTACCTGTGATATAATAATGTAAGATTTTTATAATAAATACGAATAAATAGTACAAATGACTTTACTTATTTTAAAATCCCCTTACATAAAAAAACTCGGCCAAGTGCGAATTGACTCGGAGATACTGAAAATCATAAATAATAATAGGTCAGGAGCCGGGTTTCAAATGTCAGCCATTTTCAACTTTACGAGCTATCAACGAGCACTACGAGCGAAAATGACATGACGTTTGTCAGTTTATTACAATTATTACGAATTGTATTTTTATGAAAACAGACCCCAGGTAATATGGACCGAAGAATAGCGAAGACGTAACTCCGATTTAAAAAGTTAACTTTGCACGTAAACAATTAAGTTTAATTTATTGCTCCACTACAGACTCCTTCCGATTGATTAGAAACAAATCTAAACAACAATTAACGCAGTTAATTACACACAAAAAGTAATCAGGAAATTAAACATAGTTGGATGAGTTGCTGTCACGCAGCAACAGATCCTACTCCGAGACTACTTGGAATGTTGTAGTTTAAAAAAAAGTAATTACGAGTATATACAACCATGCTCCACTGTTGAACATGCAATTCTCCATGCCATGGTACGCAACAATACCCGATCCTTTGTCGGTACAGGACTTTAAAATTCGTTTAGGATATATATTTAGCTATAGAAGAGACTCAAGTACTCAACCCATGTCGTCCCATTGGCAGAGAATAATATGATACTACGTAGAATGGACATTCACAGCCTCCCACCGATCTGCGATACTTCACCTCTCCCCGCAAGAAAGTGACCGTCTCAGGGGTCGGCGGTATCGCGCGCGCGAAGACAGACAGTTTAAAACTATACCTGTCTTTGAGAAGTAATTCTAGTACCGGAGTATTCGGATAATAGAGGGAATTGATTTCACTAACGTACATAGCTATCACGTAATTAAACGAATAAATGGAAGTTGCTATGCGCCTGCGACCACATGCGACGTCCAGTAAGTGTCATACAACAATGATGTTATGCGACTCGATCGAGTTGGTATTCAATTTATCCAAAACATCTCGTAGTTACGAGAATCTGATGCATCGGCGCAATGGAGTCCGATAGCTATAATGAGATGATATTGTTGAAACTGGCAAATGTGATTATTTTGTCTGGCAAGCTTCCGCAATCAGAATTTTTACTTTATCAAACTTTTGTCCTCGACTGCGTCTGCGTTGAATTCATCATCAACAGCTGGACATAGATCTCCTTCATTGACCGGTCCCGAGCCACATGCATCCAGCGACTCCCCACGACCTTTACTAGGGCGTCGGTCCATCTAGTAGGGGAACTAACAGGTACGTGGTGGCTACTCGAAAATTCGTACAACGGATCAACGTCATTGGTTAAAAACCAGAAAATGACAGACTATTTTTCACAATAAAAGGGTCTCGTACTGGTATAATTTTAAGGGATCCATCATGATCTTAGTCTGCGTTGTTTGTCCGTCCGTCTGTCACAGGGCTGTATCTTTTGAACCGTAAGGAGAGCAATGGATGCATATTTTGTGTGACACAGTGGTATGTGTTCATGCAGAAAGCCCAAAAGTTTGTTTACGCTGTTGAAGGCCTCTAGGTGTCCCGAATTATTTTGCGTAGTGGGCTACCTTGTTGTAGACTTCATGCAGGATAAGTATATCTCCTTTTCCGCTCACACACAATGGCCTAAATATGGTCTACGTGCGGAAACCCAGACACAACGTTGTATTTCAATGCAGAAATATTGCATAAAACCCAAAGCATATTTTAAACATAAGATACACCAGTTTGCGCAAACGCAGTTGAACAAATAATAATATTCACTCGTTCGCGTTCAACTCCCGCGCAGGCTGGCAATGTTTTTGTAACACCAATACCATAACAGTTTGGCCTACACTCCGCTTTCCTTGAAACATATTCGGTGTTTGGGAAATTAAACAAAGCATCTAGGTGGGCGTTGTGTTATGGCATTATTAATTTACGTCATCTGTGTTTTGATGTATTTTGAATCGAGTTGGAGCTCATCGCATCGTATTATTTTACTGACGCAAAATAGGAAATTGAAACGAGAGAGTTTGAGTTATATAAAGAGTCGGGTTCTATAGGGTCTTTTCTGCTCATTCTTGGTTTTAGGCTGGAAGCGTCTTGACGTATCAAATTGTCAAGACGCTGATGTCTACTGTTATGAAATTAAATTGTTTTATTAGCTGGTAATGTGGGACACGACACAATAGTGCTATAGTAATGAACTGCTGTTTTGTCGATAGACTTAGAGAAAAAAAAACGTTCAAGTGCGAGTCGGACTAGCGCACGAAGGGTTCCGTATCTGTAAAACACCCAAAAAATCATATCTGTTGTATGGGAGCCCCCGTTAAATGTTTGTTTTATTTTACAATCTAATAAAATAATACAAATATAAAATTTCAATTTCATACCTTCATGCGTTTCTGAGAAAAATGTTCAAACGGACAAATAATGTTTATCCTTTAGTTCCGTTTTTATTTCAGGTTTACAGACCCCTAAAAATAACAAACCATCATCGTTGGGAATCCCGTAACATCCGGGATCAATTTTGACAAATCTATGCTTAAGTAAATAACTGAATAATAAAGAAAGCTAAAATCTTCAGGCCATACAGAGAAATATTAGCTACTAGTTGTTGGCATGGACGGCAGTTCACGACAGTATATAAGGGTAGCATTTTATTTATCTTCACAGATTATTAGTCACAAATAAATACTAAAGTGGTCAACATTAAAATCTCCTTTCTGAGTGCATCTACATGGTAAGTACTTATACCGTGAAGAATGTCCACAACTCAAAACGTCCATAGGATTCTTGGCGCGAACTTGAAAAATGGTGGTTCATTGCAATTTTGTTTTCGTGTAATAATACTGTTATGTGTTTTTTGTGTTATAATGGTGTGATATAGTGCAAAAAGCATAGACGGTGTTATAGTATCAATTACGAAAAATTGCGAGGGTTTCGACGCGATCGGAAGGGTTTACCATGTCGAGTACATTCGTCATATGGATTCTTTTGAATAATGTTGAAACCAAGGCTGGCCTTTGAAATTCTCGTCAAGAATCCAAAACAAGCGATAAAATATACACATTATACATTTTATTGAGAAAGCTGAAGAAATGGCTTTGGCATAGTTTATAACCTCAAAATTTGTTCACCTAATTTTACTCGTCATTGACTAGATAACCACTGATTAAAGCCATTATTTTAAAAATAAAAAAGCGTCCATATTCTAAAAGGTCGAATTTCTAGAAATAAAAACAACAGCGTTAGGTATTCTAGAATTTCTCAATGATAATTTCCGACAGCAATGTGGCATGTTTTTTATCGGCACAACAACATTCTCTGGACAAATACATTTAATGTCCTGCAAGCGTCAACACGATAGATAAGCTGTCGTTATAAATTACACATTGCAAAATATTATTAACAATGTCTGTTGCCGAGGCGATATCAGTTAGACGACGACTTTTGTTTTTATCTAAACTTACTAGTAATCCATTCAAATCCAACATTGTTTATATGTAAACATAAGTGATAATTTTGTCTCGTTAAAATTCTGTAACTTGTTGTTTATGTTATATTTGTATACTATTATAGTATAGCTCATATATCATCTGCCCGTTTACATTGGCCGTACTCTTCAGTCACCATTTTCAGCATGAAGATAAAAATAATTATGGGGGCGGGCCTGTGTAAAATCTTTTTAACGGACCGTAGAGATGGCTGAAGATCTCAAACGATATAGAAATGTGGTATTCCTTGAAGGCGGCTTTTACCCTATGAAATAAAGCTTTATGATTATTATTTTAAATTATATGCACTCGCTCTTTTTTTTTCAAGAAGGGCCCTCTCTTTTTCGGCCCTTCATTATTATTATAGCTAAAGAAATAGATTTAGGGTTCCATACCGAAAGTGGTCTTTAACTAAAGCTCAGCTGTCCGTCCGTCCGTCTGTCATAAAGTATGTATTAATATGGCCGCTTTAAAAATAATAATATAATTATATTAATATAATATTATATAATAATTATAATATAATATAAAAAAGGTTATTTTTCTATTAGAACGGCTGGGTTCCGCACTAAGCGTTTTGCTTCCTCATTTATTATCCGTGTAAGAAGCTAAGGAGTGTAATTCCCTGCCGGCTTCTGAGATTATAGAACGCTACCACCTAGTTAACTTCAACGCCAGAGTGAATAGACTATTTTTAGGCAACCGTGAACCATCCTTGACCACATCGAACCACACACTAAGTATCAGGGGAAATTGTGGTCAAACGGAAGCAAATCATTTTTTTTCCAAAGACCACGATTGTATATTATTTTAATTTCATTTATTCATACTAATACATTCTAAATTATGACAGTCAACTGAAAATCATTACAATTAACCTTGGGTTGATGTTTTTTTTTTGTAAATCAAACAAGTTTATGATTACAACCATGAATCAGTTTAAAAGTATGACTCATACATATTTTTTGAAAGCGATTTCATGGTGTACATCAAATACATTGATAACAATCATTAATTTATTATGTTCGCGTGATTATAGAACGAGAATAGAAAAGCTTTGAATTGAAACCAAGTGACTCATTATTTACAAGGTTTTGTTCAAATTTGTCTATGTTAAATTTTATCAAAATTAAATGCTCTCGTGGCATGTTTTTTGAAGTAGATACAATGTTGCGAGCATAAATTTGTTCAATGTAGACTAGTGGTTCAGTGAGCTGAAGAGGCAGATCTCGCGAGTCTGTTTTTGCATAGTCTCAGGCATTGCTTAAAACTAGGGTTGCCAGGTCGACAAACCTAATAGCCGAAGAGACAGACAGTTTAGTAGGACATTTTGGTAAAAAGACCGGACACCCTACATAACAGGCTAATATATGTCCCTACATTATGGAAGATTTTGTATATTAATAGGTACGTCGTTTTTTATATTATTACCATAATTTTTTAAATTCAATGATTTATATTTCTAACATCGGAATCGAAACTGGGGGACGGAAGCGACCGACAGTCGATACGCCTACGCTCGGCGCTCGCTCGTTTCCGAAATCTCAAAAGCCTGACACTGTTTGTTTTGGACGGACTGGACACGCAATCAAAAAGCCTATGTCCGGCTTTATCCAGACGCCTGGCAACGCTGCTTAAAACTATAATAGACAAATGACGCGCACGCTCCACGCACTTTGAAAAACTCATTATTTTTTACTCCATAGTACCCCCCGACTCCTGACATTTAATAAGGTTAACAAAAAGTTTCGAGTGAAATTTTAGAACATCTTTAAAAAATTTCAACATTTGTAAAATTTTGAAAAGCTCATCGAAAAAAGATCATATATAATTATCGAAGCTCCTTACAAAATTTCACGAGAATCGGTTGAGAAATGCGACCTGTAGAGACGAGAACAGACGGACATCCGCTGTCCGGACACACGAAAGCATTTTCGCCCGAGATGAAAGGGGGTTCTAGCTTCGCGCTCGCTCAGTTAAAAAGATGACAAAATATAAGTATTGTAATACAAATCAGGGCTATATATGTGCTATACTGTGACGTTCTAGCGATGATATCTACAATTCTACACACTATCATTTATTTGTCGGTACATTACTGAACTTGATGTGAGGTCGTATCATGTTTACCTAACGAATCATTGTGTAAGGTAACGCAAGTCAAATTGTTTGTTCTAGACGACCTCCACCACTGAGTTTGGGAACCTTGGATTTCAAATAACGTGTATAATTTGAAAAATATTCCGGGTTAGGATACGACTTTGTTTTTCTTCCATTTATTGCAGAATGTTGGCATATGCGTGACACGTAATAAACATATTGATGTACTCCATTCACTTGCTGCTTGAACGAGCTATGCTCGGAATTTCTCCGTGATAAAGTCCAGAATGAGCAAATCCGTAGACCAACTAAGGTGACTGATATATTTCGACGAGTCAGTGAGCTGAAGTGGTAATAGGCAGGCCACATCGCTTGAAGAATGGATAACCGATGGGTAACAGTTGTCGAGCTGGACCGACGATCTAGTTAAGGACGCGGGGAGTCACTGGATGCAAGTAGCTAGTGGCCAGTGATTATGGGATACCACGGAGGAGGCCTATGTGCAGCAGTGGACTTTTCCCCATACATAATAGTCAATAGTATACCATCCGATGAGATAAAGGCCGCAGAAACCCACTGTGGACATAACAACACGAATCCACCTCACGACAAAATTACATTTACTTCTTTAATGAATAATTATAATTTTCGTGACGCAAATGACGTGTGTGTGTTTAGCTTGATTTTGACGTAATTTTCGTCGACCACCAGCTTTATTTGTCGTCGGCTAACACTGTGTTTTCGCGTGGCATGTGTCTCTGTTGCCGCCCAGGTTAGACGACGTCACGGTGTTATTATCTACATGGTAGATTGTCTATTTACAAAACAACATACATATGTATGTAATACGAATAAATTCGGGGGTAATGTGTGTATGTACATTTGTTTTGGAGGGGCGTTTTATTTTGATAATTTACCAACACTGATGTCTACAATCTCAACTGATGATACGAGTAGGTGTAGGTTTGATTGATAACTCCTAATCATTTACACAACTTCAAATGTGTGTAAATGTAAAGAATATGGAAAAAAATCATAGTTTGCTTATTCATGACTAATTTGAGTTGTAATACCTTACTTTTGTCGATTTCAGGACAAGGTCAACGGGCAGTATTTAGGCAGTCATTTAATTTTAGGTTTTGATTCCCATGCGAGTGTTGGCAAAAACTATAGTTTTTGAGACGTCAAAAACCTTGACATATTTAGTTATGCGGTCAGGAAAATGAACCTTATTTCAAGTTAATAATATATTTACGTTTCTTTTTATGATTCTCAATACTTACTTATTTTTAGGGTTTCGTATCTCAATAGGAAAATTTACCTTATAGGATCACTTAGTTGTCCATCTGTCTTTTTGTCAAGACCCATTTTCTCACTATCTCAAAGGTATTAACTTGAAATTAATATCGAATACACAAGTCTACAGTCCCTTGGATCTGTGAAAAATCAAACTTCTAGGTCAACGCAATAAAAGATATGTCTGTACAAGGCGTATTTTTAAACAATTTCGAGTCTGGCTCGCACTTAACCCGTTCTTTTTCTCCTTTTGAGGCACGGAACTCTAAAAACAGTGCAAACTTATGCAGTGGGATCATCAACCGTGCAAAGTCAAATGTAAATCTAGTTAACATACAAATCGAATACAGACATGTTTACGTTCGTTAGTGGCGAGATTAACCACGATGTCTCGTAAACATGATAATGGAATATTTTCGATTTTGCTTGTTACTATGTATGCATTGTAGCCATTTGTAGCGATAAAAATAACGCACTCGCGTACGTCAATTCGTGTAATATTAAAAGTTGAACACACCTTACTACGTGACTTCTTACGAATTAGGTTTTGTTTTCGTACTGTACTGTTTGCATTGTTATCAAGGCTAAGGGAGCTTCCATAACAAAAATGATACAATACCCATTCATCAGGAAATAATAATAGAACTGGCGAAGCTTTTCATACGTACACGTTTAGAAAACAGACTTGGGTTTATTGTAATAATGCGTAGATTTTATTTTATGTGCCTTGGCTTAGAATCCAATTATGTTTCTGGGGAGGCTTCAGCCCAGCTAGACAGCCCGACATAGAACCCTGCCACCCCCATCAATAAAACCCTGTATGTATAGGCATCCACACTGGGAATAGAGTACGGGACCTCCGTATTGTGAGTCATGTGAGTATGTAGCTATGGCTACGGAGGCCGTTAAAATCTGTAGATTTTGGTATTATTTAAGCGTGCTGGTGGAAGGTTATGCACAATGAACATGTGGAGCCACCTGTCATTGTTGAAAGCACGATCTTAGAATATATGAAGAGCTATGTCTATCTCGCCCAGTCTGTCCAAGTTGGCAAAACTTCAGTAAAGAAACAGACCTACTTACGCAGCAGAGACATGGACGCTCACATTGGGGAGTTGCACAGCGAGCGATGGAGAGGGCTATGCTTGGAATATCCTTGCGCGACAAAATCAGGAATGATGAAATCCGCCGCAGTACAAAGGTGACCGACACAGCTACTCGAATAAGCAAGCTGACGTGGCAATGGGCAGGCCACATCGCTGGAGCAGAAAGATTCTCGAGTGGAGATCTCGGACCGAGAGACGCGGG
This sequence comes from Carcina quercana, assembly GCA_910589575.2. Classification (NCBI taxonomy): domain Eukaryota; kingdom Metazoa; phylum Arthropoda; class Insecta; order Lepidoptera; family Depressariidae; genus Carcina; species Carcina quercana. The sequence goes on along the minus strand of OU342446.1, from coordinate 2,678,882 downwards.
GTGGACGGCCTCCAGCTCGCTAGTCTGACAACCTTAAAAAGATAGAGGACTGCACGGAGTGGCGCACGTTGGGAGAGGCCTATCATTAGCAGTGGAGAGACAGGGCTGATAAGTCAAGTCATGGTGTCTCATGGCCGGGTGGTAGAAGTGCGTTCAACTTGAATCATCAAGCTAATGTGGCACTGGCAAGTCTTTCATTACCGTTGCGATTGTGTGCTAATTAATAGCTCCGATTAACATTTCTGTTTGGTAGCTGACTAACATGAAATCGTGTATCTAGCCAGTCGGACATAGAAAACTTATATCACCAACAACCAGTACCTGATGATACCTGATATCTTTAAGTCCAGTGCGAATAGTCCAGCGTCAATCATCTTAAACCACATTCTCAATTCGCATCAGTTAAGATTGTGATCAAACGTCAGCCTGTCTGCTATAAATAAAAAGGTAAGTAAAAGTAAAGTAAAAAAAAGTGTTTATTTCTTAAATAACTTTTACAGAGTTTTGCAGGGGCCTTCCAGAAAGTAGTCTTTCGACACTTGTGTTGGAAGTGCACCGCGTCTTCCAGACGGATTTACAGAGTATTATTTAAGGAAAAGACTTATTATTATGTTAGTAAAAATTTCCCACCCCTTAGGAGTAAAACTATAGTCTCTTTTTAGCCACTAGATTGCGGAGGCGGTTAGCTTTTAATTTCCGACAGAGCAACAGTCAGAATCTACGTCAAAAACATATCGTCAGCATTAATGAATTACTGACGTGGGGCCTGCTTTATGCATTAGCACCAACGTCATATTCATAAAAAGTTATCGTCACTTATCACGTTTATCGACTCTTCAAACGTTTATGTATCTACACAGGTACGTTTTCTATGTACAATATTAATTTAACAGCAGGGCTATAAATAGATAATAGATAATGGTGTAAAAATAAAGATGATTGAAAATACAACGTCGCAACATGTCGGCGTGGCGTACGAGTTCGTTTGCAAACAAAACCAACTGTTAACATCGATTTTATATGAGTTTATAAAGTATTATGTTTAGGGTTGTATGTAGGAAATAAATTTTTTACGAGCATTTATTTTGTCTGCCAGTCAGTAATTAAATATTGCAAGTAAAACTTCCCGTTTTTTAATTGGCTGAAATTTTGCATCTGTAAATCGGATGTCAAATTATTATGACATGGACCTGATCTGATTATAGAGCTAGAAGCTGGCCATGGGAACTCTATAATAAAAGATGCAATGCCATTGAGTTTGGGCTCATTCGATTCGACTTATCGTGTACTCTGGTCCACAAAAAAGCTCATTTCAAAAATATGATTTCTGTTTGAACTTGTTCAGAACTTTCATTTAGTTCCAGTGTCAAATCTTACAAGTATGAAAGGTAGCAGAGCCAGCGCCTCATTATCTTGAGACTTGTAGGTGCGCACGCGCACCATCCATCCAAGTTTTGAAACCTTTTTCAGATCAAAGGTCGATAGGCATTTAGTATTAGGCAGTGGTACATCATCGTCCACCGTTCGCAAGAGAAGCTTCTTTCCTTACACAGAAATCTGTTAAGAATTCTGTCTCGAACCCTCACAGGGCGCTGCAACCTTAACAAGCACCTGACCTACATGCGTCTAGGAGACGATCAGATTTGCAGATTCTGTAAAGAGGAAGAGGAGACACCTATCCACATCCTCGGGAAAGTATTTTAACCACATAGGGGTCACAATATATCTATCAAGGTCGCAGTGAGTGGTTGGGCCCCGTGGACCAACCCCCTTGTCTCATATATATATATATAAACATAATTCACCACAGGCTATCTCTACAAGGTGATGTAGTGGTTACGCTACACTATATACACTATCTATTGTAACACATACTAAAATCCGGTTGCGTCTCACCGCACGTGGGAAAATCAATGCTGTTTTTTACCCGCGACGGAACGGAGACAGTATATGCGTTTAGGGTGAGAGGATGTTTGTTTGTTTGTGTGTTTGTATTTGATACTATTTATAAAGTAAAGTATATTTAAAAAGAGGATCGAGTGATCTCCTTGAGGATGATAAAGTCGCTGGATGCAAGTAGTTCGGGACCAGTCAATGTGGCACACCATGAATGAGGCCTATGTCCAGCAGTGGACGTTTCCCGGATGATGATGTGTGATTACGAAATAACTGTCGCAGCTAAATAAGTTACGAAAGACTGTAACGTAGAAAGACGGTTCTAAGATAACGTTTATTGTTATATATGATGGGTTTGCGCTTGGCCTTCATCTCATCTGATGGTAAGTGACGATAAGGCCATTGGATGGTAAGAGTGCGCTTACGCCACCTTTGATATCGGTACACACAGCATTGCTAACACTGCGGTTTGCCGGCAGAGGTATCCTGATGGCACCATCAACTTAACTGAGTAACGATAGGTAAAATATGAGCTACAATACATAATCGTAACTTGAATAATTACGAAGATACAGATGTGCGAGCTGGTGACACGGGTCGCCAGCTTACACACGGTATTTCGATCGTAGATCCAACAGTTTATTAATGTGATCGTTAATTTTTTTGGCTCTCATTGCTGTAATTGTCCTTTAAATGCCCTAACCTCACTGGTTTGCCTTCCTGGCATGACTAAAAACAGCTCGCTGTAACTGAGTTATGGTTGCTGCTAAATTATGAATGCTAAAGTTTGATTGCTCCTAAAATGCCTGAAAACTTGGCATGCGTAGAATTCTCCTAGCTCTATGAGGAAGCTGACGACCCACTCGTTGCAGCCATTAGGCCATGGAATCGGCTTTTGAGAGGCCATAGACATCATAGGTACTAATTACGCATTTAATAAGATATAACCGTATCGGTATTATACGACTCACCCTATTTCATATATAGGTAAAAGATACGTTAATCTTCAACTGAGTTCGATAATATTTATTATTTACGATTAATTGCGACGTAAAATCCCTTGTATCTCCGAACCCGAACGGTCATACTACTTATCAATGGATGCCTGCCTACAAACGGCGCTAAGGAAAATTTCGCACTTGAGAAACGAATGATAAATAATAAACGTTTATCGGTTGTTAATGTATTTATTATTTTGTAATCGCGGAAGGCTCGAGAATGCGTGGAAAGTTTTTATAAGCAATACAATATGGAACATGATGTTCTTTTGACCCATCAATCAATACAAGTTTATACTGATATTAAAAACTGCCTCCGTGGCCTAATCGCTATACGCTTGCACTAAAAATCCTAAGGTCTCGGGTTCCTTTACCTTTGCTGTTTGATCTTTTGAAGTGAAAAGTTCTAATGCGAGGGGGAATAGAAAGAGACAGAGCGAGAGTAAATCCGTGGCACTCGAATGCATGCGCGTAGTATACCGGTTACAGGTAGCGTCCAATATTCCAACGCAAGAGGGAGAGAGAAAGAACGATACACAAAGGTAGAAAGTTGGAGAAAGAAAGAGAGTGAGTCGCTAGATCCCAAGCACATGCGCGTGGTATTCTTGCTACGCAGCGAAGTAAACAGTGTGAGCGTCGTGTTTTTCGTCGTCGTCTTAAAGAAACAATATGATATGATTTCACTAAACATCAATTTCTACCCCTTCCTATTTTCATTTCCACATTACGAAGTTTCACTATTTTTTATAAGTAGTTTCATCATCACCATCAGCCGGGAAACGTCCACTGGCCATAGACCTCCTAGCCATGCCAGAATGACCGGTCCCGAGCTACTTGCATCCAGCGACTTCCCAGTAGCTTCATGGGTACCATTCTGGTACTAGGTTTGGTTGGTGATAACTTGTGTATGTCCACCTGATTAGATATCAACGCATTATCTAAATTTGCCGCCAAACATCTGTTTTTATAGCGCTGTAGTGTTCCGGGTATGGACGGCAACAAGTAAGTCAGGCGACATAGGCAATTGCGCTACCATCACCAACCTCTGATGTCCTACTCGTACCTCACTATAAACATAACGTCAACATGACTATAAAATACAATGCAATGTTTATTTTGCAACACAAATGACTAGCGGCCGTCCCAAAGTATCAATAGAATGAGTTCTGCATTACCATTAATCGAACAATTGAAACGTCGACGGATGCGTTACAAATCGGAATAACGGCATCTCATTAATCTGTAATTTACAACTTTACTAATGGTGTCTGTAGTCTAGTCAACAAGTTCAAAAACGTGAAAAATAGAGATAAAGGTCACGCACAAAGCACAAAGCAACGCCCTAATTAAAACAGAAGTCAGGGTCCCAGAAGCGTCCATAGGCTAGTTGCAAGTATTTAATCTGGCTGAGCGGCTTCTGAGATCACCAAATAGCTCGAGTGAAGATGTAGAGGTCTCATGACAAACAACATTAATCAAAAGAAATGGCCAGCACCACCCTACAATCGAAATTAACACGTTTCTTGAATGGAGATTTGGAGACCCTCTTTAATTTTACCTTTTTATCCCTATTAATACGATGGGCATGATTTGGTTACTGAACACTGAAAAAGTGTATTAATGTTTTTAGGGTTTCAGAACCGGGAACCAGTCGTTATAAATGGAATCCTATGAGCAGGAGTAAACGTCTCCCGTAAATTAAATAAATTTGAAGCTGTGGTAAATGTGAAGTTTGTTCTTGTTTTCTTGTAAGATAGAAGAAGAGTCCGATCTTTAAGAATGTACAAGCTGAATTAAGAAAATATACCAACACATCAGTTGCACAAAGAAGCACTTTACCCTAAATACTCGTATTCACAAAGATCACCATAAACTATTTAACATCGTAAAAGCAATGATTTAGCTGTCTTTTTTATCCAGCTTTTGATAATCTTTTTCTGGCATCTCATAGAATCAGATAGCTTGTAATATTTATAACCCTTAATACGCTCATTAGCTTGTTTTATGCTAATTTGTTGTGTAGTTTTGGATGGATTTTCCCAAACCGTTGTACCGTTACCATTGAAAGAATATTACCTAAAGCCAGAAGATGAGAAGCAAAACTAAGTGAACTTAAAGACAATGATTCCACATGATATGCATGGCGAATTGTGATTTTATGGGTTCATCGTAGTGAAATACTGGTCCAACAACGATTCAGGAAATATATTTCGACTGTCAGTGATGATGACGGCAAAATAATAACAATCTAAAACCGGTAAACCATTTGACAACGTTTATGATAAGGAACAAACTGTAAGCAACATTACAAACGATTGTAATCTATCTACAAACCTAGTAGTTAGCCTCGATCCAAATTCCTTCCCTAATGATTCATCATGACATCATTCGTGACATCATCATTATATATCATCCAATGGATCGAAGGGAATTCAAAATGCAAGTGTTGAACCCGAGCGGTTTAGGCTGTTTGCTATATCAATGACTCGTGGCAGCAGTTAAAGAATGCCTACATAGCAATTGAGAAGATGATTTGAAAAAGTTAAGGAGATGGGCAGCAGTAACTACGTGTAATTCAATCATTCAAGTCCAGGTTGTGGTGCGCTCTGACGTGGATGGCGAAGCCAAACCTGGATTTAAGAGGCTATGTTGGTAAGACCACGTGGTCGGTTTCAAGGTTAAATTGTTTTGTAGCTGTCCCTCTCCGAGCCCTATCCTACCCGAGCAGTGAGATACGGTGAGACAGCATACATTATGCGATGTTATCCACCCGTTATTTGGATGTTTCGTAGTCCAGGGATCATTTGAAGGATACAGTATATTATGTAACCATTTTTTTAATACAGTATACTAATGAAATTTCAGATGTCGGTGGTTTTTCCAAATTGTTCTAAATTGATTCATACTCTTGTAAATCAGGTTCAAAGTTGGGGCTTTTTATTACCGAAAAATACAATACTTTGACGCCCTGTAACTCTGGAAGTATATATTTAAACGAAAATCTGACTCACCACAGACACAGATATTTGTTTCTAGATTGTGTCTTGAAAATTTCATATAATTTCATAGCTTAATACTCAAAATATGACTGGACTACGTTTGTATGGGCGCTTTGACAACAGCATAGCCTCTTAAAGTCACGAGCGCACGGAGCGCAGTGTAGCTGTCAAGGGTGGCCTTGGGTGCCACCCCTGACGGAGACCCTAGACCCCGACTTTGTGGCAAGAGTTGTAGACACCTTGTTTCCGAGGAATAGTGGAGGCCATATCATTACCGAGAACATGACTCACATGGAATGGAGCAACGACCATAATGTCACGGAGGCAGAGATGACGTTGGCTGTTAAACGCCTTGGCGTACGAAATACTGCACCGGGTCCGGACGGTATTCCAGGTCGTGCCTGGGTGTTAGTGCAGGCTGCGCTAGGTGATCGATTGAGGCGCCTTTTTAGCAGCTGCCTTCGGCATGGCCATTTCCCTGAAGAATGGAAAGTTGCAAAACTGGTCCTCTTGCGGAAAGAAGGAAGGCCCGTGGACTCCCCATCTGCGTACCGACCAATATGCCTGTTGGACGAGGCGGGCAAGCTGCTCGAACGGATAATTGCCTATCGTATCAACAGGCAGCTGTTGGGAGATGGCCCAAATCTGTCAGACAGCCAGTTTGGCTTTCGTAGTGGTCGGTCAACAGTGGACGCGATTCTTCGCGTCCGAGCACTGTCTGATCAGGCGATATCCCAGGGACGAGTAGTGTTGGCTATCAGCCTAGATATAGTCAACGCTTTTAATTCTTTGCCGTGGAGTGCGATTAGGGAGGCAATGATATATCATCGTATGCCTCCTTACCTGCGGAATGTCATAGGGTCTTATCTGTCTGACAGAAGAATCTCCTATACGGGTCGGTACGGAAGCGCGCAGCAGAGGGAGGTGGTGTGCGGGGTGCCACAGGGGTCAGTGCTAGGCCCCCTTCTGTGGAACCTTGCATACGACGCTGTCTTGCGTGTGACGCTACCTGAAGGCGTTAGTGTCATCTGTTATGCGGATGATACCCTAGTTCTGGCCGAGGGGGAGTCTTTCGAGACGGCCGTAAGCCTTGCCGAAATTGGAGTGACCTGCATAGTGCGGAAAATCACCGAGATAGGGCTGCAAGTAGCGCCTCAAAAGACTGAGGCGCTATGGTTTTACAAACCACGCAGGGGGGTCGTGCCTCCCCGCTCAAGAGTGCAAGTGGGGAACGCAGAGGTCCAGGTAGGTCAGTATATGAAATACCTGGGTCTAATTCTGGACGGGCGTTGGGGCTTCGATGAGCATTTCGACCGCCTTGTCCCCCGAATCCGAAGGGTTGCCGGTGCTATGCATCGACTACTACCCAATCTTGGAGGTCCTAGGGAAGGTGTCCGCCGTCTCTATGCGGGTGTCGTTCGGTCCATTGCGCTCTACGGGGCGCCAGTATGGTCGGAAAGAGTTACGGGTGTTCGGCGCCTTGCAGCAAAATTAAACGCTGCACAGCGCCACATCGCAATAAGAGTCGCACGCGGATACCGAACCATTTCATACGAGGCGGCAACGGTCCTGGCAAGATTCCCCCCCTTAGACATACTGGCAGATATGGACGCGAGAGTGTATGCCCGCATTCGTAACCTTCGCCAGAGAGAGGGTGTTGTGCCAGAAAGGGCGATCGTGGAGCTCCGGCGGAGAGCTTATCAACGCGCTTTAAATCGCTGGCGTGAGCGGCTGCATGAGCCGCGAAGTGCGCAGCAACGCGTTGTGACGGCAATCTTGCCAAGCTTTCAGGCCTGGCTAGAACGGGATGGACGCGTCACCTACCGCTTGACCCAGGTGCTCACCGGGCATGGTTGCTTCGGTGAGTACCTCAGTAGAATTGGAAGGGAGACGACAGCACAGTGTCACCATTGCGGAGCCAATCAGGACTCCGCTCAGCACACGCTCGAGCAATGCCCAGCATGGAATGCTGAGCGGCAAGTCCTGATACAAATTACTGGAAGAGACCTATCCCCAGCTGTGCTAGTTGCGGCGATGTTGGAAAGCCGAGAGGCGTGGGATGCCGCGGTCACGTTTTGTGAGTGCGTTATGGTCCAAAAAGAGGAGGCAGAACGTGACCGGGAGCGTTCCGATCCAACACGTAGACGGCGACAACGGAGAGGCACAAATGCCCTCCCGCGTCACAACAATACCCCTGGATAGGGGCACCCAGGGTTGCGGGAGGTCAGAGTAGGAGCTCTGGTCGCCCTATCGGTGTGAACCGGCAACCACTGGAAGGCAGCGGTAGTACGGCGTGGTCCCGTCCCGCTGCAGCCTGGAGCTGCTGAGATGTAGTGGCTAACTGGTCAAGGGGTGGGCTAAATGCAAAGCGCGAGAGGAGCACTGGTGTGTTCCGCTGGAGTTCCCAGGGCTCCTCGACTTGCGCCGAGGATGACCACCGAGGGGGTTTTAGTGGATGGAAATTCTACATAACCCGGCTTCTCTCCTAAGGAGTCGGGTATCTTTGAAAGATTTCCCCCTCGAAAAAAAAAAAAAAAAAAAAAAAAAAAGGAGAGCTTACTGCGATTACGAACCCACCTGTTAAGCGTGCTGATTGGCACAGAATCATAATCTTTAGGTGTCACATTTTCTAATCTTATTTGGGCTGGAGAATAGACTATAGACGCTTTACTATTAATAAAGACTTGTTTGTTTACTTTTTGTAACCGTGTGACATGGTGTTTCACGACGAATTAGAACAGATTCATCCATCAAGACATGACGAGGCGGGTCGCACGCCTCAGGTACACAGGCTTGGAAACACGCCAATGTCTACCAAGAATCACAGAGTTTCCCTGTAAACACGATTTTCCGACGAAAATGTGTTTAAACGCGATGTACCGCCATTTCGCAGTACGAAACGGTTCATTTGGCCTTTTATTCCACATTTTTATGAGTTCTCCGTCTGCGCTTAAAGATTTTCAATGTTTTTTTCCTGGAGAGTCAATCCTGAATTTGGGGCAACGGTTTCTGAAGAAATCTGTTTATTTATGAAAGCGATATTTATGGCGTTGTACAGGGAAATTTAATAAGAGAGTCATCGGTAAACAGACTGATTTGTTTAACTGGGACAGTTTGTTGATTAGTTTAAAACTCATCTTAATTCAACGATGTAATTTGATGAAAGAAAGAAAAGAAAGGGGGAACGTTCACTGCGAAATATCGGACTCGTCCATGGTATTCTGCAATGGCCGGTCCCGAGCTTGCAGCCAGTGACTACCGTCGACTGGGTCGATCAGACCGAGCAGAATATTAAACAAAAAACATGTCCTATACACGCAGAAGTCATTACAAAGTCTCAAACACAACCTCACTGCGATGCCTCGATTTACAATACCAATACCAAATTCACCAGCGTCTGTACGCTACACCCTTTGATTTCCTCTGACTATAGGTGGCGTATCTGTATATATATAACGTAATTTGTATAGTCACTTAGGTAACTGTCTAGGAGCTTTCCTAAGACTGTTTACACATCCCATTTGTAACGTTACACCGTTTGCTAAAAGGCTTTGATTTATGTAAATTGTGGATATACTTTTCACATGAGCTTGCTCTATTTCACCTACCCAATATATACAACTACTAGCTTCTGCCCGCGACTTCAGAGAAGGAAATACATGCTCGATAAAAGAATAAAAATAGCCTAACTCCTTTTCCAGTCCTTGAATTGAACTTTGACAATAAAAGCGTCGGTGGCGCAATGGATAAGGCGCGGACTCTCAATCTGAGGGTGCCGGGTTCGAATCCAGCCGTGTACCTATGAGTTGTTTTTCAATTCAAGTACATTATCCGATTGCTTAACGGTGAAGGAAAACATCGTGAGGAAACCTGCATGTCTTGAACAAGGCATGTGAAGTCCGCCGATCCGCACTGGGCCCGCGTGGTGGACTATGGCCCATACACTCTCTGTAGGAGAGTAGGCCTGAGCCCCTGCAGTGGGGACGTATATAGGCTGTTGATGATGATGAATAACCAAGTCGCGTGCACCATGGCCACATTCAGGTGAGATCGTGGACAAGCGTCTTCAGTACAAAATAGGCATTATAAACCTCCACTATGACAGCAAGATAGGACAAATAAATATACAAATAATATACAAACTCACTTCCTATAAATTTTTGACCATGGTCTATGGTCATTTCTTTCGTTTCAAACAGGCGTCCTCAATCTCACGCAAGCTGTGCGTGAGCGCTGAAGCGCAGTCTGAGTGATGCGTTGTGTGAGCTGACAGCGTGTCAATAGTCTACAAGTCAATGGCTGTAAGGCCTTCTAGACTCTCCTTACGGTAAACATGGGCTGGAAGTGGGGCGACGGCTATTTTTATCTGATTCTGTTTATTGATATTAATTACGCTGGTAAACATACATTAGCGCGTTATCGGACACTTATGTACTGAGGGATATTTTTGTTTTTCAGTGCTAATGACTGGCGTACTGACTACTCAGTCATTTGGTCATATGACTAGACTCATATTTATTATGTAACTAGCCGCCCGCCTAGTAAATGTAATCTTAATGATCTACATTACAGAAATTTTCAGAACTTTCCAGAAGTTCTCATGTGAAGTTCACATGAGTTCGACAAGGACAGATATATATTTTTCACATTTTTGCCACCAACAACCATCTACTTCCACCCATCGCGACCAAACTCCCTTACTTTCAGCAGGAGACCAAGGGGTATTCACTACCCCAACGGGAAGTTCGTAACGTACTAACATTAGCTTTTTATATATACGAGTATTATAAGATTTTTAATACATTTGTACTTCACGTTTTAACAGTGAGTCATAATGATTTGATTTTTGTATAGGGTAAGTTGTCAACCCGGAAAGGGCTAAAGGATTATCCCATTTGAACAAACAATTCCCGTGGTATAATTTATGAGGTCTTCGCAGGGACAGCCGCAGGCAAAAGCTCCGCCAGAATCGTGCTAGCCCCGAAACCTCAACCTAAGGTTTATGAGATGAACTGACGAAGAATCATCATCAACAGCCTAAATATGTCTTCACTGCAGGGGTTCAGCTTAATCTCTTACAGAGAGTCATGGGCCAAAGTCCACCACGCGGGCACAGTGCGGATTGGTAGACTTCCCACACGCCTTTGAATTTCTTCTCAGGAGTGTGCAGGTTTCCTCACGATGTTTTCCTTTACCGAAAAGCCAATGGTAATGTTTTTATTATTATTCGTTCATAAACTCCAAATAACAAATTGGAACTCATTGGTACGAGCCAGGATCGAACCCAGCCTCGATTGTTCGACGACTGACGTGCTACCCAACTGAGCTACCATTGCTAGAAGAATAATGAGTACTATTAGGCTTAAAGGCGATTAGATAAAGCAGTATACGAGGCATACTATTCTGTTAGTTTACTTTATAGTATAGTATAGTAATACTTTTGAGTTTGGATCGACCCGCGATTACTTTCGTTTTGCGTCGTATTCTAGAAAAGTGTCACGACAATGCGACATTGCGTTAATTCGCTCTAAAGGCCGTAGTGTCAGCAGACACTATTTATATCGTGCAAGTTATCTGGCTTCGTGTATACTGGCTGTAACCGGGTCAAGCGCAGCTGCAGCGGTATTATGCAGTACTTATAGTCGGCTGTCAGTCGGAGCGTCGTGCTCCATGAATTGTTCGAATTGTAGCTAATGATGAAACAGACAGCGTAGGTGACGGTCCTGGGTCTGCGCCCTCTTCTCACAGATACTTTTCTCGGATCTCTTTTGTCTCACATTTCCATATATCAAATTTTCATTTTTTAAGAGGGTATGCTGTTGTCAAAGCGCCCATATAAACGTAGTCCAGTCATATTTTGAGTATTAAGCTATGAAAATCTATGAAATTTTCAATACACAATCTAGAAACAAATATCTGTGTCGGTGGTGAGTCAGATTTTCGTTTAAATATATACTTCCAGAGTTACAGGGCGTCAAAGTATTGTATTTTTCGGTAATAAAAAGCCCCAACTTTGAACCTGTTTTACAAGAGTATCAATTTAGAACAATTTGGAAAAACCACCGACATCTGAAATTTTATTAATATATTGTATTGAAAAAATGGCTACATAATATACTGTATCCTTCAAATGATCACTGGACTACGAAACATCCAAATAACGGGTGGATAACTTCGCGTAGTGTATGCTGTCTCACCGTACGCGCTCGGGTAGGATAGGGCTCGGAGAGGTACAGCTACAAAACAATGTAACCTTGAACGCAGCCACGTGGTCTTACCAACATAGCCTCTTAAAACTCGACGACAGCCATCATTTAGGCCAAATTTTTTGGCTTTGTTCGCATTGCAGATCTCTTATTTTAAAATCCGATTTGTTTATTAAATAAATGGGTGAAAATAACTAGTATCGACTTACATGTGTATACCTGCCAACCCAGCTTAAAGCGTTTGAATATTATATAGGCTTCATATATTATTTCGCGATATATTTTTTAACATAACATTTTTTAGTATAAATACTTTTCATTAATTAAACAGATGGGTGAAGGTCGTTCTTAAACGGATCTTAGACTATAATCAAGCGGCTGTCCCTCTATTATAAAAGTATAAAAACTTTTTTGCTCACGATCAGTAAGGCTAATTAAGCTAATGTAACAATCTTAATGACGAAATCATCAATTAGGAAACTTTTGAGCAGAAATTGACGCGTTTAAATTCCCTAAAGCGATAAGGTTTTTACGCTCAATAATAAAAATAAATCTTTAACCGTATTGGAAATACAACACGATTATAAGTATAACAATATTGCAACTGGGTTTACCCTATAGACTAAGACGAGGTACCATACATATATATCTAAACGTAAGTCACATATTATTATGCAAGACAGATAGCACTTCGTCCGTTCTCACTGCGTAAGTAGGAAAGTGTAGTGCAATATTGCCCGGAGTAAAATAACGTAAGCGACAAAACACAAATAGTGAATTTATTTAAAAACGGTTTCGTATAGGAGACAATCATTCAGTTCTTTACTAGATAATGTGTTTACCTACAAATTAATATAAAATTTAAACGTAGATCTATTTACAGTACGGTGATGTGACGAAAAAAGTGTTTTAGTAGATGTGATTTGAAACAGTAAAGTTATCGAGAAAGTTTACACCAATCTTGTTTTTTATTCAGAATTTTACTGGATATAACCCTCTAGTTTTCATTGCCCTAATTTCATACATGTAGCTTCCGTAAAAGATGAGAAAACACAAACCAAAGTTAAGTACAAGTCGTACTGCCTCTTAATTCCTCCGTCCTCAGTTCACTTACAAAATAAATGGTATTGTATCGGACTGACCCGATAGGATCGTTTTTCCTTTTTAGGGTATACAACACCCATACATGTATGAATGTATGAGTTTATAGGTTAGATTCTTTTTTAGGTTAGAATTATCATTACACGTTTTAGGTTAGTTTTTAAGGTTATATTAGATTCTTTGTTGAGTATTGTTTTTACTTTACGTCATCTCTTACTATTTCATCATCAACAGTCTATATTATATGTCCCCACTGCAGGGCCTCAGGCCAACTCTCCTACAGAGAGTGTATGGGACATAGTACACCACGCAGGACCAGTGCGCATTGTTAAGACTTCACACACACCTTTGAATTTTTTCTCAGAAGTGTGCAGATTTCCTCACGATGGTTTCCTTCACCGTAAAGCCAGTGGTAATGATTTTTATCATTCGTCCATAAATTACAAATTGTAAGTCATTGGTACGAGCCAGGATCGAACCCAGACCTCAATTGTTCAAGGATTGATGCTCTACCCAACTGTGCTACCATGACTTACTATTTACGTATACATTATTTTGAAATTACAGAGATCAGAACATCCAGAAGTCTTGTTTCACTGAATACGTATGAAGTAACTAGGTCAGACAATTTCGCATGTTATACACAAACGTACACCGAACAAAATCAGACACTCGGACGACGTCATAGTAAGTTACATATGTGTGCACTTTCGTTGACCTGACGAATTTATTACACGAGGTTGAATCCATATATTCCTTACAGATCCGTGATTGAATCATTTTGGTTTTGTTTTCATTAAAATATTTTTCCTTTATGATTTTGTTTTAAAGATTTACTACATGGTCACCCTAAAGTGCCCAACAATCGTAATTATTTACACCTGACGATGTCAACATGACAATTTATCACTTATAAATTGAACACAGAGAGTTCAAAGCCCTGTAGCTAAACGCAAAAAAGACGTCACTTCCAAAGAGATTGTATCAAAAATAAGTCTCATTGTAGGGTTTCCATATTTTTCGTTTTTCGAAGTAATGGACGGGGAGAACAGCATATGTTTATGTGATATGCAGCATGATTCTACCATTACCAGTTATAATTGATCATTAGCTGGGCCAGAAGAAGTTAGTTCTGAACACGAATTCCAAGTCTTCATGTACAATTTTTTAATATTTAATCTTATGTGAAATTCTTTAAGTATTCAGAAGTTGTACATCCCTAACTTTCAATTTGAATGAAAAGGTTTCTCCCGAAAGGTCAAGAGTTCATCTGTTCCGAGGGAACAAACCAGGCGCGGATGTAGAGTTATTCTTACGGTAATTGTTTCTGCATGTCCAACAGTGGACATTTGCTGCTGGTAATGATTGTAGGAGTTAATTTCTACATGGTGCTATCACTTAACTGGCTTCACACACGCCAGCGGCTCTCGTGATCGTGACACTTTCAGTGATGACAGTGACGTTGAGCAAATCAACACACTGACACACGAGACAGTGTGAGTATGTTATAGCGCAAATTTTAGTTCTATAATCATGATTATCATTTGCTAATTAGCTGTTGGCTTGGTTGCTAATGTGCCTCACTCGTTCATCACTACGATCTAGTTTAGATGAGTTTTTTGTGGGGCCATAATCCGCCGCAGTGGATAAGGCACAGACTCTTAATCTGAGGGTTTTGGGTTCGAATCCAGCCTATGAGTTGTTTTTCAATTCAAATACATTATCTGATTGCTTAACGGTGAAGGAAAACATCGTGAGGAAACCAGCATGATACGGGAGCCTCCCTTAAAAAATATTTTTCAACATTTTATTCCATATGTATACCCGTACCAAATTACAGTTTTCTAGTAGTAAGGGTCTCTGAGCAAAGCTGCGGACAGGGTTCCTAGTTTGACTGCGGAACCCTAAAAACGACAACCAAAAACTCACAATCGCATATGGTGGTTGCATGGGACTTATTGAGGTGTACACTTTGGGGGATTTGTAGAGCAGTGACCATTTCCCAGATGATTATTACGAAGAAGCAATTCCTTATCAGAAAAATATGTAACGTAATCTATATATCATTTAGTCCTCACTCCATGGCCTCACTGAGTTCGTAACCGAGCCAAACGATAAACACGAGGAAAAATAACTTTCCAATTAAATTATTTACTTGTTCCTTAACAATGGTCCTACGGAGTCCTGCACGAGGTAGCCGTTACGCAAGACTCAAACGAAACCTTTCAAAGGGTACGTTTGCGTATTAATTTAGATTGAATTTATTTATTTCAATCTGAAAACCAGCGCTTGTACCCGTGTCGTAAGCGCAAGCTGCTTTTGCGGCGTATTTTTGAAGCTATATATGTTTATATGCACTCGTAGTACAGTTACTGTAAATGTATCAATAATTAAATATGTAAATTATATGTTATTGATGTGAAAATAAAATGATATATCTATTAACAAGTCATAAGTATTAGATGTTAGAGAAGGTGACGCGTGCAAAAGCGCAGAAAATTTTGAGACACAGTGCATAAAACTGCCCACAATCTATCTCAAGAAGATAATTAAAATGTTGTATTGGTGTGTTTTTCTATGTGAAGTCTACCAATCCGCACTGGGCCCGCGTGGTGGACTATGTCCCCATGCACTCTTTGTAGGAGAGTAGACCTGAGCTCCTGCATGTGTCTTGCAATATTTTCGCAATCGGCTGCAAAAGTCCACTGTTGGACATGATAATACCTTTTAGATTAGTTAGGGATTTGCCATAATCACCACGCATGGCTTTCCAGAAATATATCTGACTATAATCGAACATTTAATCTCTGTTATGTTTTACACTAGCCACAACTCATCGTTCGAACCTACGCCATTTTAAGCCTACACATTTCGCAGTGCACTTATTCAGATTGCAGGGTCAGTTTACTAACGAGGTGAACTTGATCGGAAGGGTTCAGAAAGGGTACGTAAAGGTCAAGTGTACCTGAAGCGGAAAAACAGATACCTAAATTGTTGGTATAGGTAGTATAGAAAGGATGTAGAAAGGATGTAGGATGCATTAGAGATATTTAAATGCTTACTGTAGGTAGCGCAACTGTGATCTGAAAACAAGTGTCCTAATGTACTATTCAAATGAGCCTACCTCGTTGATCGCTACGTCGGACATTCTGAAAGAATCACTGGCCAAGTGCGAGTCGGCATCGCGCACGAAGGGTTCCGTACAGAATATGGATATTTAACATACAGAAAACCAATCTAAAGAATGCGCCTCGATTTTCGTTATCAATTTAGTTTTGCAGTAGCAGTAGTAGACGAAAACGACACTAGATTTCGCTAGTAGTATGTTACAACGCACGTCTCAAAAAATCACGTTTGTTATATGGGAGCCCCCTTAAATATTTATATTATTTTGGTTTTTAGTATTTGTTGTTATAGCGGCAACAGAAATACATCATCTGTGAAAATTTCAACTCTCTCTCATGGTTCATGAGATACAGACGGACGTACGGACGAACTGCGAAGTCTCAGTAATAGGGTCTCGTTTTTCCCTTTGGGTACGGCACTCTAAAAAAGGAAATAGAAATACATTTGCCCCAAAACGAGAACATTATTAAATTTATCTACCGCCTTGTGTGAAAAGAATCTGTGAAACATACCCTAGAGAATTTTCAGTGAGAACGCTTCCGTAAAACTATCTAAGAATTTTTTTATGATAGAATAAAAAATATCTTATAACCTTATCATCATCACTAACACCAGGCGAGACGAGGGCCAAGTGTAATCTTTAGTTCGGAGTTCTACGAACAAACATCCGCGTTAAAAACATTACCCCCGTTTCCGATCCATCGCACTCGGGTTGGAAAACAAAACGCTTTTCCTCTTTTGAACGGGTTTGTAAACAGCGTCATAGTTATAAAGAAAACAATATCTCTCATCTGAGAACCGAATCGGCGCCAGCATCCATCCGCTTCTGTATATTGTTATGCAGTAAAGTTCATTCTCCAGCACACGCCGCCTCCATCAAAGAATACCAACGCGGACTCAAAGCAAACACACGGCATACAGCCGCTGGTAAATTTGGCATTTTATATCGAAACATTGCAGTGAGGTGTAGGACATATTGAGTGATAAAGAGTAGTGTTTCATTGTATGCTCCGTCATTCTGTACATTATTTTTGCTGCCTTAACTAGATCATGTGTATTTTTTTTGCAATAACCTCATTCCGTTTGACTGTACCGACACTAATGCGCATGGACTGTATGAGTATCAGTCGGGCACGCGCGGTTTTTACCGCGTGCGTGAGTAACACCTGCCTAAGAGTGCATACTGGCCTAATCTGTGACGCGCGCAGACCATTATACAAACGATACCGTCTGGGGAACGTTTAGATGGAGTTCAGTTACTGGCGCCAGCGTACAATACACAGTGAAGATGCCTACTATGCCTGCCTGCCTGATGCCTGCTCACGACGAGAGTTTCGCTTAGTTGACAGATAAGGTTGTCATTTACTATTTTGTATTGTTGTATTTATTGACATATTAATAATTTATATTCTAACTAGCGTCCCGACCCGACTTCGCATGGGTAGACATTTATTTTGGCATAAACGTAGAGTAAATGTAATCTTAATGTTATCTTAATGATCTATATTACAGAAATATTCAGAACTTTCCAGAAGTTCTCATGTGAAGTTCACATGAGTTAGACAATGACAGATATATATTTTTCACATTTTTGCCACCCACAACCACCCACTTCCACCCATCGCGACCAAACTCCCTTACTTTCAAGAGGAGACCAAGGGGTATTCACTTTACTACCCCAACGGAAGTTGATCGGAGTTGGTGGTGATAGAGAAAACCCTGTCTTAACGTACTTCCATTTACTTATATATTATGTATATAAGAATTTCTTTTATTTACTATACATATTATGTACTAAGCTTTTGCACACCATAACCATACCCTGGTGAAATACGTTGTGCTACACCAAAATTAACTACCTGTATACCGTGTTCTATAATTGTTATGTGTTAGAATATAATTATAAAAAACACACTCTTTTTATTAAGTTATAAAATAAACAATAACAAGAAAAAAGCTTTATTCTTAGCTTTGCTAAAGCCTGCGATTTAATCATGGAAGATTAGTCCACTTTGTTTATAGAGAGACATATTGTTACTACGGGTGTAGATCGTTTGCTTTGAATAGTAGTTAACTCTTCTCTAGTAATATTAATTCTGTAAATAATCAAGTTTTATTATTAATTATACTAAATATTTGCACACGTTAGATAGGTAGGTTGTATTATGGACAAAAAAAGTAACACCTATGAATCAACGTGCATCCTCGCAAATAAATATTTTCATTTCATTTTAATTACGACCGAATAGTGTTGAGAGCTTTACCGCCGAGTCGTCATAAACTTCAGTACTGCTGGTTATGAAGTTATAAATTTTAATAGCTAGTGTCGAATGAGCTATAGTCAATAATACCTGTCGAACTTATTACCTTTCAATCAATCAATCTTGTACTTTGAACGCAGATTTTTTTCACGAGGAAAGTGTAAAACTCATTATGACATAACATGGATGGGAAACTGCAATGACATACTAAATACGAGTATAATTTGTAAGTATAATTTAATAAAAATTTTAAATATTTATTTAATGAACTACCTAATCAAAAGTCAACATTGTCTACAGACAAACAGGATCAAATATTGTATCATATCGTTTGTTTCCCATTTTATATATTCATCAATACATGACAAAATGTAGAACACGCAGTTCACAAAAATTTCTCAGGGTCAATGCCCTGAGTTGAGATAGCCCTAACAGTTTCAACTTGCCAGCGGACTAGAATCTGATCGTTCCAGTAGCTGTGCTAGCTTAAACGAGCCACTGTGTCGTACCTCGCGTCTATAAATACTGCCCGCAAACCCGTACCCCGCACTTCGCTCCAACCTACCGAAGCGATAACACGTGAACTCTTCTCGTGTACTTACATTACCGCGTACCTACAAAGTTAATACCCAATCATCATGGTCGTGAAACTAAGTGTCGCAGCGCTCTACGCTGATGCTTACCCCTCGCAATCAAAGCGCCGTGGTCGCGATGTGGAAGACTGCAGGCGGAAGAAGACCACCGCGCTCCCAGCTCTAGTGGAAGACGACTCGGAAGAACACTATGAAGTTGAACAGAAGCCGTGCATCATGAGCACGCAAATGCTGAGAAGACAGAAGTCAGTGTCTCCACAGAGACGCGAGAGACTCCGAAGACCACTTCTTCCGTCGCTGTCTGAAGATGAAGAGCCTTGAGTGTTGTGTTGGACATTCAGGACAAAGTTTTTTACTTGTGGTTCGAGCTTGGACGGCTTGGAGCACTGTAGTTCCTTAGCAGGAGCCGTTCTGCTGAAGATTGAGCTTTCCAAGTCTACTGGTGCGTCTGACTTCCAGCTACCAGTCGACCAATGTGGCTTATAAATTGCAGATTGAAGAGCATTACCGTGGCAAAGAGTCAGATCGATATTATAGACAATTTGAACAAGTTTATTGGACAATCTCTACGACGAGGATACGAAAACAGGGAAAGTAGATGTGAACGTTTTCCTCAAGCCGACGAAAATTGATCGTCGATGCGTATCGGGACCAAAACAACCTCAAAAACACAATGGCGTGACCTCAAAGGCAACGACTGACCTCAAAAGGAAATGGCTGACCTCACAATCGTGATAGGAGTCGTAATAACATCATCGAGTGTTACCACAAACAAATATTATTACCAATTTGTTACCAAAAGTGTTTTATGCCAATACCGTTATGTGATAAGAAAGCTGTAATTTTTTTGATAAGAGAAATTAATATACTGTGTTTACGGAATTTCTTGTTTTATCATTTTTGACCTAGATTATAATTATAACCTTGTTTACGCCGCTGGATCACGTGTCTAAAATTGGCTTAAGTAGGACGCACTGATGTTATTTAAAAAAATTGAAATTCACTTCAATCACTCTTGATTTAATTTTTTCATTAAACAAAGGGTTCGCATACATATTAATTACACACTTTTATCGTTGTAACACTAGGGTGCTATTAATGCTAGTGTTTCTCAGCAGATGGACTAGACAGAACTAGGCGCATATATCAAAGTGCTGTTTTACCATTTTACACTTCTCCTTTTATTAAAACACTGTCATTCACATTCAATAAAACAACAACAATGATATTTAGCGTGGGCCGTCCCGGTCATCGTTTTCCGCAAATTACGACATAAATAATCATTTGTATAGATAACTAAAGACATATAATGAGCTATCATTATAAATAATCAGCAGCGATATTTTTTATGTGGCAATCGGAATAACTCTGTGAGTCAGCCGAAACCCTATCATAAGATTTTGCAATCCTGAGAATAACTATTCAGAACGAAAACAATTAAGAAATACAATATACATTTTAACTAAGACAAAAGAGTAATGACGAAAAACAAATAAGCATGATTAAGCTCGAGGCAGCCATGATGACATGCAGTTGAACAAACAGACAATTGTCTACGTAATATGTTGCCGTCAATGTATTTAGTCCGGTGTTTTGTAGAATTTCCAATTAGTTCATTTGCGGGCCGGAAAATGATTTTTAAAAGTGATTACTATGTTACGAGCTTGCAGGTTCGTAGATTGATTTGAGAGTATTCGACACGAAGGAGATAGATGAATTGCTCTCCCTTTCGCACTTGACAATCCTTATGCGAGTATTCGAGAGCTTTCAACGCTCGTCATTTGTCAATATCCGACACGAAGGGGATAGATGGATACGCCCCTCTCTTTTCTTTATCTCCAGACTTTTCGAGAAGCTCCGAGACAATGTCCGACACGAAAGGGATAGATGGATACGCCTCTCTTTTTTCTTGAAGCTTCGTGACAACTATAATCAAATATTGTTATTGTAATCGTAAAAAATAGGTACAGTACCGTCCTTTAGGGCAACTAAAATAACAAGCGACCTACTGGACCGAATTAAAAGAATGTCGCCAAGCGATAGAGATCACCCCATCACTCTCAAAGCGCTTTCTCAGTCTAAATAGGAAAACCCTAAGCAGAATGATAGGGGTGCTGACAGGCCACTGTCCTAACAAACACATGTTCAATTTAATATGAACATTACAGACAGCCCCCTGTGTCGAGGGTGCATGTCCGCTGAGGAAACTCCCGCCCACGTGCTCACGACCTGCAGCCTCGTGCGAAGGGCGGGCGACGATCCTAGACAATCTAGGATCACTCCAGGAGGAGGAGGTTATCGTGTGTCTGGAATAGCCGCCACCACTTCCATTCCATTCACGCACAATGGCCAACATAAGTGCGGAAAGCGCCCAGACAAAATAGAAAACAAAAATATTTTGCCCCGAAATTATATTGGGGTCATATGTAGAGTCATTGAATGGAAAGCCTGCTTAGTGTGGCATAAACGACCGCATAAATATGTTGCAATTTAGCGACCCATCCCTCGTTTTCTTCTGCTTTTTTAACACGAAGAGAAAGTCGCGGGCTAAAGCTAGTTTTAAAACAATATTGCTTTCTAAATAATGTACCAAACATATTTCGAAAATAAAATTAGTAATTTCTAAGAATGGCCGAATCGAATAGTTAGTCGATAACACAGTCTGTGGTCGTCATGGCGATGACTACTGTGTTGTTGTTAATATTCCTCATGCATATTACACAATATCGGAATGGAAATATTTCAAACTAATGAACATTACGCATGGCCGTTTAGGTCATTCCATTCCATCCCACGGGTGACATAAAACGCGACTATAGGTGGATATCCCGAAGTTGAGAGCATCATATACCTGCGTATCATCTTACTGCGATCAACAATCTGCTCAAAGAAAGTCAGAGGTAGGTAGGAGAGCGATCTGCATATGCCAGGTCAAAATCGCTGGGAATCGAAACTAGAACCATCTGGTTGTCAGTCTAGCAAATGGAGGCGGTTGAAACGGATTTTTAGGGTTTCGTACCTCATAACGCCTTTGGAAAGAAAAAGAAACCCTTTGGTTGACTGTCTGTCAAGACCCTCAGAAACGCGTGAAGGTATCAAATTGAAATTAATATCAAACACTCAAGTTTGCAATCCCTTTGACTTAAGAAAATAATTAAACTTCTAAGTCAACGCAATATAACGATACGGCAATTTATGGTGCTTATGTTGTCTACTGTCTTTGAAAGTGTCATCAAAACCTATATGATACTCTTATTTCCCATTTGCCTTAAATCCTCAAATTTGTCACGAAGCAAGGTCCACCACAAGTATAGGAACAATCATAATCATCATTTATTGGTACTGCTGGTACAAGTCAATATATTAAAGTTAATAAACAATTTATTAATCAATCACATACACAAAAGTCAAAATTAACATCTATTTTATGGATGACTTCTTATCAATCTTAGAAGTAAACTTTTATAATTATATCTTACTACAATCGCATTTAGTATTACAAACTGTTCCAGCGCCTGTCGATATATTCTTAATGCTAACAATGTATGCAACCAATTGCTCGTTGATTTTGGTCAGGTATTTTACCTATTCACATTCTGTAGGGAACCCTCGCTGCGCGAGTCTGACTCGCACTTGGTGGGTTTTGAAAGACGGTTACCAACTCAATGGCGCAGCAAATCAGGTAACTTGATTATACGTTTACCTTCAACCATATCCATGCGTGAAGACAAGGCCGTGGCTGCTCTTATAGTATCATCAAGTTTAGTTGATTCGATAATATGAAATCTGGAAACTTTACGATTTCCTTCATTAACACCCACCGTTGCTGACACCTCGCTCGTGACGCAAACGTCCTTAACCTCAATTCTCGTTTTAACTGCCCAGTTATGTTTACAAACAACTCGTTGAGTTGTAACTTTAAGGAAAGACAAATGTCGCGCCTCGAATGATGTTGAAATAAGAGTTGTCTACTTTATAAAGTAAAGACATGGTTGCTCAGTTGGGGATAGCGTCAGTCCTTGAACAGTCGAGGTCTGGGTTCGATCCTAGCTCGTATCAATGATTTTCCAATGGAATGAGATTCCAATTTGTTGTTTGGAATTTATGTACGAATGATAAAAATCATTACCATTGGATTTTCGGTGAAGGAAAATATCGCGTGGAAACCTCACATTCCTGAGAAGAAATTCAAAGGCGTGTGTGAAGTCTATCAATCCGCACTGGTCCCGCGTGATGGACTGTCCAGAAACTCTCTGTAGGAGAGTAGGCCTGAGCTCTGCAGTGGGCAAAATTGACATGTACAGGCTTTTGATGTAATCCAAATGGAAACATTACGTGTCTCTTGGTCTATTACAAGGAACGTTTCGGTCATTTTGATGTTTTGTTATCGGAAGAGACCGATTATTTTTAGATATTAAACTAACAATGGCTTGCTTGCTTTTTAAACAGATGTTGTTTTCCTTCTAAACATCATAACAACTGGGAAAAATATTAACATTGGCATGTATAAACAAACATACATATGACATGTTTCGTGGCTTTGTGTCCATTGTTCCCGTCAATTGTACCTATTTATATCTTTTGAATGTATATAAATATGTTATCGGTTATTTTGTGTTTTATTTTCAGAATTTTCAAACGGAGATCCATTATAGTTTCGATGTCCGTCTGTGTGTCCGCGGCTTAGCTCAGAGACTCTTGTAATTTAGTTGAATAGGTCTTTCGAAAATATTGAGTTTGCAGATATACTGAAATTAAAAGGAAAACTATGTATCACGATTAAATTGTCTTAGCAAGTAATAATAATAATATAAATAACAATTAAAAGTATTTATTTTACAAAAATTGTTACATTTCACATATCGTGTGGTATGAGAGCTGAGAAGACGAGAATCATACCCAAGGAAGGAGTAAACCTGAGTTTTGGGTACTCTTCTCGTCTCCCGCTACAGCTTTAGCAGTATCTTTATCCTTATAAGGAGCAATGCACCCCATACTAGCCGAGGCTGTGTGATGGGGTACAGTGAGATGTTGTGGGACTGAAAAGAGTGTGTGTGAATAGTCGACCAAATATTAAAATGTACTTGGAGATGACAATATGTCAATTTATTTGTATATTACCAATAGAACAAACATACTAATTCACAGAACTTGCTTGAACTTGTCATATTTTTACCACGTAATCAAACCCATGAGAGCCAACCCAAATCCGTTAGGGGGAGTCCATACATTACGTTCCGCATTTATGGCTTTATTTAGAAGCCTCATCCTCCCATGTGAATTTTTCTAGTCGCTAATAAAATACAATAACGAGTTAGTTATTTGCCAATGTCGAAAATCCAAAGGTCCCGGGTTCGATTCATAGTGGATTCCTATCGATACTCGGTTTGATTGTTGGTATGGCATTACTACCACTTTGTAACTGAACTCTGACGCCAAACAAAAGTGTTAATAGCACGAAAAGTAGCAGAGCCGGCACCTCATTAGCAAAAGGTATTTACTATGGTATGGTCTTCCATCCATCAGCCTTTATATCGTCATTAACGTGAATGTGTTGACGTGTTGTGACGTGACAACAGAGTTCAAAAACGATAATTGCGTGACAGAGTTAAAATTACTCATTTTTGCAGCAACTAAATTGGTAGATATACGCCTCCTTCATGGTATGCTACATTGACCGGTCCTGTAACACTTGCATCCATTGCCTATGTCCATCAGTGGAAGTTTCCCAGTTGATGATGATGATGAATCTTAAATTATTTTTTTCGTTTTTATATCCCATATTTAAAATATTTTGACATTATATTATTTTATTGTTGTATTATTTGACATTTGCATTTTATATTGTATCATTTGGACATTTCTATCATATTTACATGTTCACAAAATAAATATACACAAAAGGAAACTAAACCAAATACTTAACAAACTAAAATTAACTACATTATTTACAAATTTTTGACGGTAAATGATTAGACTAGGATAGCTTGTAAGTAGAAAAATGTATATAAAATTGTTGACCTCAAATTTAGCGTCAGGTGATTTATGGGCGACCCTTTTCATAAAAGTTCACGCCTACACCTGACGTCATTCCGTAACTCACTGTATACAAACAAACGAACGCCAAATTAAACACTTACAACGAAAATGACGTAACTGACGATTAGATGTACGAACTGATGTTATCGTAATTTTTTTAACGGTTGATGTAATTCTGTTATCAAGTGCGTCAATTGAATTACATGTTTTTATTGCGTTGATGTCAGTCAGAGATCAGATGCATCAATTGTGTAGGATTCACTTAGGGTTCCGTAGTCAAACAAGGTAAGATACCCTTACTATAGTACTCGCACGCTATGTTTACCCCTCTGGAGTTAGCTCTCCGCAATTTCAAACATGTACAGACGGAATGTGTGTGTATTATTTTCTATCATAACTATCCCTAGATGACATACAACACTAGGACATTTCTTTCCACACGCTAACTTGCCTTGCCTCCCATTTATACGTTAATAAATTGATACTTCGCGGTCTTTTGTGGCTAACTTCAGAGGGGCCAACTTAGTTTGCGAGTACTGTACTAGGAAGCTGTAATATGGTACGGGTATACATATTAATGACGCCCACAAACTCAGAATAAAATCTTGAAAATATAATTAAGGGTGGCTCTCATACACGTAACTTAGGGATGAGATATTGTGTGGGGTATCGTTGAATAGCCCTTTTAATCAGACGAGCGTCCAAACCTGAAATCACATTTAAATCACCCTCACTTTCATTATTTTCTACGCCGTAGGCTAAACTCTGTAATGGCGTTCTTCATGGCCAGGAACGTGCTAAAACGAATTTGTTGTCATGGCAGTTTATGGGGTTTACGATACGATGGGCCGCTGTCTATCCAAGCTCGTGATTGCTTTGACCCAATTTCAAGGAAACGGTCCTATAGACAGACGGTCGTTGAATAGTCGTACCTAGCACATATGAACACGGGTGTAATATGAAACTGTGTTTTCACGTTTCGCATTTATATACTACAGATTTTAGAGATGAAAGCGACGTCACTTCGCCAACGGCGCAATAATTTTTGGACGAATTTAACGATACCTAAAAATTATCGTAAGGAGTTAACTAAAACCATGATGATGATTGAATTTAAATGAATCCACAGAATTCTTTCTTTCTTAATTGAATTGTCAAGGAACTGTGCAATTTTAAAATGAAAAACTGTAAGTTTTCCTTTAAAGTTCAGTATACTCCTGCTGCACTATATCTAAATATGTTTAGTTTTATTACTGTTATTGTTAACATTTTTTTTTCAAATAAAATACAATATTGTAATAAATATGTATATATATAATAAAATAAAAAATGAATCTCTTGCTGGCTACAGTCACCCGAGTGCAAACAACATCTATTTGAACAATAATATTATTAATTAATGTTATTCATTCATAAAATAGTACAACAACAGATTCGTCATTGCAGTAGACATTACCTATACTATGTGATGTAATAATACATACGCATATTAACATAATAATAGTCGGACATGTCGAACATAAAACAATAATAAAAAAACAGGTCTTATTATTGTTTTATGTGTCACATTGTCACATTGACCGTGTGTCACATTGACCGGTCCCGAGACACTTGTATACAGCGACACGTCGGTCCATCTAAACCTGTGTCTTTAATCTCAGAGAATTTACGTAAACAAAGTTATGTCACTGTCAAAGTGACATGTCAGGTGTTATAAGAGTTATAAGACAAAGGCCCAACAGAAAAATATACAAACCAAAACTAGTATGACAATGATGTCGTCGCTGTAATACTGGCTAATAGATATTACGATTATTTAAATTGCTTAGTGAATTTAAGTGCTTTAGAAGAGCAGACTTTGAAAAATAAATCTATCGAGAATTTTTTTCAGATCGTGTTTCTGGTCGTGCTATTCCTAGCAGATGTCCTCGAGATATCATTGATATAATATCAAGTCTCTATCTGCTACCGTTAGTGAGAAAAATAGATTTTCACGACACCTGAAAATCAGTGTTTCCTCTTAAATTCAGACGTTTTTGATACATTCAAAAATGAGCCAATTGGAACTCTTTACTAATTAAAAAATTATGATCTTTAATTTTTTGCATTTGACTGGGATGTCAAGGGATATATTCACACAAAAAATCATTTCCGCATACAAGTCAGAATGACTTGATTTTTGTAGAGGGATAGTTGAAAGGCCAAGGAAGGACATTTTTGATCTCGATTGAAGTCGCGGGCAGAAGCTAGTTAGTGATAAATTTATCATAAGTAAATGACGTACACTTAAACATTTCAACATGTTCCTATATTCCATCTACACGCTTGTTACAGCTAGGGAATCCAATGGTCGTCAATCGCGGATACCGCGGGATTTGCGGGATTGAGATCTAAAATTTTGTTTTACTTATTAAAAAATGAAATAATGCCAAATAACTTTTCATTATCATTATTAATATTAAGAAGATTTACTACTTATTACTAATAAAAAATTAAATTAAATAATGCTTTGGAGGTAAAAAATAATCCGCTTCTTTTAAGGTACGATATGTTCCAATTTTCAATCTTTCATCTATGTTTTGTCAATTTTAAAATATGTTTACACACTTTACTCGAGCTTTTAAACACTTTATATAAATCAAATTGACACACATTTTAAATCAGAAAACAAGTAATTTTTAACTAGTTTAACTTGCTATGAATTCATGCGTATCAAAAATTAATTTTCGTATAGACATAGACATATTTTTATTGACAAACACAATACAGAAAGACATACAAGATTCAAGAAGAAATAAATACAAATACAAATCGCATCACTAGTGTCAGATTTATCGTATAAGAGGCAAATGACGCGTTCGCGGGATTGGATTCCCTGGTACAGAGGTACCGTCTCGTATCTAGGTGAGCGAGCATATGACGTAGTTGCGCTCTGACGTCACGAGTTTTACATCGCTCAGTACGCAGACGAAATCGATCGGTGACGCGGCACCGTGCCAGTTCCACGCAGACTCTTGCAAACAGATTTTTCTCGGTTAATAGGGAAGGTGCAAACAAATTAGATTGGGTTGAATTGTATTTTTATAGCATCATCATCATCAACAGCCTATATACGTTCCCACTGCAGGGGCTCAGGCCTAATCTCCTACAGAGAGTGTTTGGGCCATAGTCCACGCGGGCCCAGTGCGGATTGGCGGACTTCACATGCCTGTTCAAGACATGCAGTGCATGCATTCCTCACGATGTTTTCCTTTACCGTTAAGCAATCGGATAATGTACTTGAATTGAAAAACAACTCATAGGTACACGGCTGGATTCGAACCCGGAACCCTCAAATTGAGAGTCCCACGCCTGATCCATTGCGCCACCGACATTAAAAGAAATCCCACCAAAATAAGCATACGTAACAATTTGATTTTTTATTTGGATTTTTCAAGGACTAAATGTTTCAAAAATTTAGTTCCTCGAATAGTAAAATGCTTATTAGATTTAGTTTTCGCATTGCATTTTGAACATTTTCTTATAGGGGTATATAACACATGAAAACATTATTTTATGGAATAACTTAAAATAGAACAAGATCCATACATTTATCGCTCTAAAAACACGTGTGACGTCACAAATGTCACCCGATTTATCTGGAGCGTTTTAATAATTGTAATAATAAATTTATTAAAAGGCATAAAAAACCCAAAAATTATAAAACGATACAAATAATAAAATAAAACTAAATATTACAACTAGAAAAAAAGAAGAAGAAAAACTAGTCTAGTCTATAGGTCTAATAGGTTTTAGCACCGCGTGACTAGAATTACTTTTTAGTAAGTCGTATTTAATAAGTATTAGTCGTATCGCGAAAAAAAAGATAGAGGTTACTTTTTCATACGGCCTATCAATTTAGACAACAATATTTTTCCGTGCATCTTCCCCATTGTGAGTTTGATTTATTGCCGATTGCAAAATTGGACGCAGTTGATGTGTTTAGATAATCTGTTTCTTAGAACGTCTAGAATTAGAGTCCACTACGATGTTGACGTCATGCCTTGATTTATTTAATATGTGTTATATAACCCTTTAAGAAAATGTTCGAAATGCAATGAAATAACTAAAAGCGTTTTAATATTCGAAGAACTATATTTTCGCAATATTTTAGACTTTAAATTCTCGCAAGATCCCAATAAAAAATAAAAATGATTACGTATTTTTATATTGAGGGGCTTTCTTTTAATTTTCGCTACGGTATAAAATACAATTCAACCCCAATCTATTTTTTCAAATTTAAACGATTTATTGTACACGGCAAATATTTACATAATACAAAAACATCTAATTTGTTGTCACGTACCCAATTGCTATGCTACATGGCCGAGGACGTTACGGACTGCTGAGGCACTAGAGGAGTTACTGCGTTATTAGACGAAGATTATACTGAACAGGTTTTGACGTAATCATTTGCGATACTTATGTCGAAAATGAAAAATATCCAAGGACAATGTCCAATATTAAAATGGTCCAACTATAACAATGTCCAATATTAAAATGGTCCAACTATATTAATGTCCAACATTAAAATGGTCCAACTATATTAATGTCCAATATTAAAATCGTCCAACTGTAAAAATTAAAATGCAATATCCAAATCATAAGCAATAGGTAAGGTCATCGAGCAATGCTCTCAGACAGTCAGGTAACGTGGTGGTATATAGAAAACACCCCACCACCGAACAAACTGAGCAAGAGAGAAACAAATCGATCGATCTCTTCGAATTTTAAAAATAATAATGTAAAACAGTAGATTTCATGAGCCATGGAATTCCTTTGTTTTATCAAATCTACGAGCGTTACCATATCGTATTTATTGTACTGTAATATTGGATGCAATAAACCCATGTTTTACAGTTTACATCATTGTGAAACCCCATATTATCCATGCTAACAATAGGAGTACAGATAACGGAGCCTCAATTATTATGTCAACAGAGGCCAAATGTACAGGAAAACTGGGTCTTCTAAAATAAAACAACCGCCTTTCGACTTTTGAATCATAAACACGCCAGTGTATATTACGCTTGTGCCAAGAAAAGTAGGCCCCACACATTGAAATTTCACTTACTATTCGTACCTGCATTTCACAACATAATAAATTGGAGATTCTTATGTCCAGTAGACTGCCACAGGCTGAAGATGATGATGATGAAATTGGGAATTGTATCATGTCTGAATACGGCAGGACACACAAAATAACAGGAACTCTGATATTTGAACCCAATAGTAATATTTTAGGGATCTGTACTAAAGTGTGTGAAATGGCACCTTATACTAAGCCATCTAATTTGTATCTTTTGAATCGTAACAAGCAGAAACTTGAAATTAATTTTCACAGAGTGTATATTGAAGCCGTGGTAGCTAAGTTAGATAGAGCGTCAGTCATTGGACAATCTAGGTCTGGGTTCGTATCAATGAGTGCCAATTTGTTATTTATGTATGAATGATAAAAAAAAGCCTTTGGCACACTTCTGAGAAGAAATTCAAAGGTGTGTGTGAAGTCTACCAGTCCACACTGGGCCCGCGTGGTAGACTATGGCTCACACACTCTCTGCAGAAGAGTAGGCCTGAGCCCCTGCAGTACGGTAAATATATAGGATGTTAATGTGATGTGTGACTTATTATGACTTTTCTTGTGTCAAATGTATTCCTGTGGGAAAATATTTGACGATGCCGCGAGCGAAATCGGACAAACACTAGTGCTAAATAAAACTCATAATTGCGCCGCGCAATTGATAGCTACCGAGCGCCTACTTTTTGCGACACAGGTCTATATAAAAACACACATCTCTTGGGATCGTATCTCAATGGCAGATTAGTAAAACTCTCACGTCTTAAGGAAGTCAGGAAGTAGCCATTGTTGTGTTTAAGATGGTCTATTAATATTCAAGTGTTACAGGAAACTGCTAAGAATAGCACAATGTTTTGCTCGTCGATTCGTATGTGAGGTGGAAGTAGAGTAGGTGGTATTGTTAGAGCACACAGATGCTACGTGGTGTGGCTTTGAAACTGTTTTAGCACGACTGAAACTATAGAAATATAATTCATGTAACTATAGAAATACCCCTAATAGGCTTGTCTTGTCTGAGTGTCTGAACTCTAATATTAGCCATAGGGTCGGAAATGTCATCGCTCCGCGTGAGCCCCGCGTTTAGAAACGCGAAAAAACACCTTTAATTCATTTAAAAAATAACCGTGGGGATAAGAAAAAATGCTAGTTAATAACTATGAATATTATTATTATCAAAATCATTGACTCGCGTTTCTGTTACTTGAAAAGTTAAGATAAAGAACTACACACTTTACTTAGAGATTCTCAGGACCTTTCAGCGTCCTATAGTATTACAAACAAGAAGTCAGTTTACTCCAAAAAATCAACTCAAACGAGCAATCATATAACACAGATTTTTACCTCTTGGAACTAAAGGGCCTATATCATCAGGAATGGCATGCACTTAGCTTAACCTTAATGTATGGAACAAAATCTGACTACTTTTTGTCCCAATTCATTACGTGATTCCAGAAGCAGATACAATTTTAGGTCTTTTTTTTTCAGAAGATAGACCAACGCTTGTACTTCTAATTCATTTGTACAAAAACATCAAAAACGTACAAGACAGGCATGACTCAACTTTAAAACAAAGATGGCGTCAATAAAATGACGTTTGACGTTTTAACTTGTATGTATAACTTTATAATGACTTTGTACAAACAATATGCTCAAAAAATGTAATTCTAGTAATTTTGATTGAATTCCTTGACATTTTAGATAGTTTACTAGGGCAGGCCAGATTTGAAGCATCTCTTTTATCTCGAAAACTAGAAATACCTCGAAATAAATAGACGTCATCGTCACAGCCTATCCAGATTTCAATTTACATCGACTAAATCGGACAACAAATACGGAATACGTCCTAAAATGTTTTTCGAATACAAAACGGCTATTTTGGCTATTGTACCGTTACATGCAAAAACGTTTCAACAAAACAATCGTATACAGGAGACAAGCGTGTAATATCTCTTCATTTCCGATTTAACAACAATCATCATTCGCCGGAAGCCTCACTGACGTCACACGTAGGTAACAAGTATAATTTGACTGTTATTCAATTGATTTAAAAATAGTCTGCTATAAATAAGTAGCGTTGACACTTGGTAGGTTAGGGTCATGAAATCCATTCAGCGCTTTGTAGACATTTTTTTATAACAAGGAAACAATCTAAAGTTAGCAAGTACAGTAGAATTGTTTTTGTAGTATATTCTTTCTTAAAATTCTTCAAATATCATTTACGCCATCTCCTGCCTGTTTTATGTTCAGTGTATCTGTAGAAAAACGCTATGAACATAATAAAAAATGATACTAGAAATAATGTTGTTTTATAATGATGTTTTATAATTAGAAGTGTACAAAGTTCATGCCAAGGACAGCTAAGGATCTATACATTTGAACGACGCTTTTTGGCAGACGAATTTTCAGCTTTTCCGGCCATTTTATATTTATCATCTGTGCCGAATGCTGTGCTGTGCTAGCCACGCGAACGCAAAGAGACTTTAGTATGCTAAGAATGATAAAAGACATCCAATCAAAGAGTATTTAATAATCCCAGCACGCCGTTTCATACAGCATTGCTGGAGCGTTGCAATGTTCCAAATTCAAAAACGCTCCTGCAATGGATTTGATTTTCTTTGTCCGCAAATTCGATACGTGTGTCGTGTCTTTTTTTCAAAAATAATGACCATATTTCCATGCATGTTTCAGAAAACACATTAACTTTGAACATACTTTATTAAGATCATTCAACCCCAACTAATTCAGGGTCACGAAAAGCAAATAACGCTTTTCATAAGCAAATTATAAAAGTCGTAAGGTTATACAGCTGTAGTACTAGCAGTAGCTGGACAAGCGCATGACCAGCTGAGCTCACATGATAGATGACGCAATATCGAAAACGAATTTATATTGTACAGACGAATCGATTCCAATATTGTAAATTGACCGGTTGTTGTCATTGTGACTTCAATAATGCAGTATCATTAGCACACGAAAGCATCGTGATCTGTTTTCGGTTGAATAACTTGGTTTGTCTCGTGTTTGAGGCCTTGGAATGAGCATCATTCCATTCTATGGTCGTGTCAAAAGTGGTGACTAAAAGAATGTACGCATCTTGTAGCGTCCAATTTTGTACATCGTCCTGCGATACTCGTGACGAAAATGATAAAACTTTAACAAATAGATGTATTCAAAAATTGATTTATTACAGCGCAAAAAATTTATTTTAATTACCTCTAGCAAAGAAGAAAGAAAAATGAGTAAGTTCATCGCCTAATGATAATACCCATGCTAAAAGAAGAAGCTACCCAGAAGAATAAGAATAACTTATATATGGTTACCTACCAGCAACCAATAAGTACAGAAAATAAGCTCTAAAACGATGCTGTTTGGG
Source organism: Carcina quercana (assembly GCA_910589575.2). Classification (NCBI taxonomy): domain Eukaryota; kingdom Metazoa; phylum Arthropoda; class Insecta; order Lepidoptera; family Depressariidae; genus Carcina; species Carcina quercana. The sequence continues at coordinate 2,645,174 of OU342446.1, read as the reverse complement.
CCATACTTGTGTTGCATTATTATTCTTTCTGAACCAATGTTTGGTCGGGCAAAATGATAACATGTGTTGTAGATATTTCGAACAATAATTGACCGCTTCCTAAAAGGCTTTTTGTGTTTTACGAAAAATGATGTAACCTTGCGAACTTGCAATATACGCTATGTTTTCAATATAAATTTCAAAGCCTCGAGAATAGGCGTCAGGTTGCCTGCCTTTCGGTATTTTACAGGATTACATTTTATATATTTTTGTTGATTCGCTTCGCCATTCAAGTACCGGTCAGACAGAAGAACGGCAGACCTCCACCCGTACACTGTGGATATTCCTGCAGCTCGCAACAAGCGTTTCGCTTCCGCAGTTATCATACGTGAAACTAAAATATGGAATGCACGAAAACTACAACTTGGGAATCTTCAAACCAAGGGTAAATAGGCACCTTCTAAACCAACGCGTAACATCGTAGACCTCATCGTCACTTAACATCAGATTCAGGTCAAGGTCTTTATTTTTTTTTAAAAAAAAGTTCATTGTGTTCTAAAATCAAATATCATCACAGTTACATGAAAACTGTTGAAATCTTTTAAGCGAGTTTCTGTATTGAATCGTTTCTTATTTCGAGGTCGGATGTCTCCGTCTCAAAAGAACAGTCGGTGTACTGTTTGTTTTTACGCGGTTCAATGCACTTCCATTTACAGACTTCACTCATTTCTGTGAAATGAAGGACAAATGCGGGACAATGAAAAAATCTGTAAAAGTAAGTTTAAAACTGTACGTGGATTGTGTGTTGTATGTAGGTATACCAGAATAAAGGATGGCCTTATTGAGTTCAATTAAAATAGTACTGTAAATTTCTTTTTTAAGTTTAGTAAAGGTAGAACAGCCGTAGTAGTTGGGTGGAGCGTCTGTCTTTGAACAATCGAGATCTGGGTTCGATCCTGATCCTGACTCATACCAATGAGTTCCAATTTGTTATTTGGAATTTATATACGAATGATTAAAATCATTACCATTGGCTTTTCGTGTGCGTGAAGTCTACCAATCCGCACTGGTCCCGCGTGGTGTACTATGTCCCATACACTCTGTATGAGAGTAGGCCTGAGCCCCTGCAGTGGGGACGTATACAGGCTGTTGATGATAATGATAGGTAGAAAGGTCAAGAAGGGGGTGACACATTCTAGGTTTCGTGCGGAATTGACACGAAAGGCATGACACATTTTAGGTATGTGGCATAGAAGTAACGGACATATACCTCAATGGTATGTGCAGGACTGTCAAAAAAGGGAGGACTTGTTATTGGTATCGTATTAAACTGATAAAAGGGGCGGCTTTCTAAGTGTAGTAATTTAAGAAACTTTATAACTTTTAAGAAAGGGGTATCATGACACTTTCTAAGTTGAATAAAAATCTGACAAGAAATGAAAACATTCTATGTTTCGTTAAGAACTGTCTAGAATTGAGTGACAGATTCTAGGTTTCGTGTGTCACTGTCAAGAATAGAGTGACACGTTCTAGGTTTCGTGCGGAACTGTCCAGAAAGGGATGACACATGGTAAGTTACGCTATTTGAGTAGAATTTATGCAGCCACGTGATGACTGAAGGCTTATTTTATTATTTTAGTTTTTTTTAATCAAATCAAATCATTTTATTTGTTGTTTTTCATTTTAATGTACTGTGCATTAAGAATAAAAATACTCCAATTAGTGCTATAAGAATTAAGAGGGAGTATGTTACATTTGGCCAGCAGTGGTCGTTTCCAGGCTGACGATGATGATGTAACATTTTTATGCCAAAGTGTAGGCATAGGTGTATGCACTGCTGTCCGTGTGAAGTCGGGGCGTGTCAGTAGTTAACTATAACTTTACAACTACATGAATGGAATTTTCCCAACATATCATAAGAGATAACTTGCAACAAATGAACACTAAATTTAAATAAATGTTATTTAACTGTGACCAAAGAGTTCGTCGTAGAGACAATACATTTACAATTTGCTTGAATGATTTGTATTTAAGTGAGATACAGTATTCAATAGTTTGAAATACATAATTTATGTTAGCAACGCAAAACTACAGTCGTTTGTGTACAAAACGTGGTTAAGATATTATTAAATTTATGATAAGGTTGTGTACTCAAATCGAATATTGTTTTTAACTACAACATAAATAATTAGTAATTATTAATTACACAAACTCATTTGATCTCTTTCACTCTCATCTGTTCTGAGGGGTATTATAGAATAGTAAAACACTGTATCCGACACCATTGCTCTTCAACAGTCTGTCCATTCCTTTAAGAGACGTTTCCACGTACAGCTCCTTTAAAGTTAAGCTCAAAGATTTCTTGTTGCTTCTACACGGTACAAGAATTTATACAGGGATCTCAAATGGTAGTCTTCACATATACATCTTTGAATTTCTTCTCAGGAGTGTGCAGTGAAGATTTCCTCACGATGTTTTCTTTCACCGAAAAGCCAATGGTAATGATTGTTATTGGTAATGGACTGTATTATTGGGAGTATAAAGAGAAGTATTCGTATCACGTAGATGACATGGTACTTTTTTTTTGTTCTTTTTTTTTTCGAATGTACTTGATGCTGTTGGTCCTGCGACCTCTACAGCTTCACCCGGACAATGGCGAGCGCGGAAGGCGCTCAACCGGTTCTATTATTAATAGCAACAGGCCTAAGGGCGCCCGCTCGGGCTCGTCCTCGGCTTAGGGCGTTGCTTTGTGGTCAAGAGATCGGTGAAAATCGGCCCGGAATGTGCCGATATCTGCGGTAAGCGCCAGGATTATTGCTCGTCGTGGGGAAGGTGTGTCTTTGCCGTCTCCGCCGGCGGAGACGGTGTATTTGCAAAGTGTCGGTTTGAGGAATGATATGGTACTAATCACACGATCCGCGAAAGTATGGAGCCAAGGCCTGGTCTCGTGCACCAATAATTTTAAAAGGTCATTATCACATTAAAGCGATTCAGTTACCATTTTTGTATATTTTGGTTTAGTTTATTTGTACAAAAACATATAAAATGCAAGAAACAGATAAGACTTGAAAGGTAAGGTTGAAAACAAAGATGGCGTCAATAAAATGACATTTGACGCTGTCACTTGTAATACAGGGCATTCAATAAGCATTCGGGCATCAGGCGCTTGTTTGTGTAAAATTCTCTACCCGCGTACAAAATCGAACACTGACACCACTCCAGATAAGAGTTACATCAATCGATTGATTCACATTGTAGGTGTAGTCAGCGACCTTACTAACACTCCCGATGACAAAATTCTAATCCTATTATCACAGAGTCAGGGGCTATTATTAAACCGCCTCCGTCGCCTAATAGCTAAGTAATTCGCAGTCGGCACTTCGTTTGGTTGGTGGTTGGGCATTTTCTATGTGCGCCTTGTTATCTCCCACCACGTTACCTAAGTGAAACCGCCAAACAGCAGTTTAAATAGAAATTTTAGATTTAAAATATATATATATTTAAACACCAAGTTTTATAAACTTGTAGCTTTTATCATGCAGATCAGTTTGTTGTCGTTTGTTTCGATTCAAACGCGTGTTTAAATTTTTACACGTGCGTATCGCGACTGTATTGCTACAAACACGCGTCGACGTTCTATTATCACACCCGTGAATTGATTCGTTTTTATGTTGTTGGTAGTTTTTAGAATAATAACGTCTAGAAAATAAGTATGAGAAGGAGTAACAAGTGAAGCAAGTTGCTTAATGGTCCGTCATTGTTCAAGGTCATTTAGATTGTTTTTAACAGGACGGCTTTTATAATATGAATACTTCTCAATATTGTAAACCTAATTACCTATTTATAGTTGGATTTTTAACCCACGACGCAAAAAGAGGGATGTTTTAATTTTGACGCCAATGTCAATGTGTGCCACAGCAACGCAGCTCTCGAACGTGTTTTTATTTTTGTAAAAATAGATTCAGCAATTTGAATAGTGTCAGCTGATGTCAGACATTTTTGGCATTAAATGGAATTCGTATGACCTATTGCGTAGGTTTTGTTTTAAAAATAATTTAATTCACTTGTTTTCGCTTTTACACTATTGGTTCATATGAGAATTCTAGGGTTTATTTAATATTCTAGGAGTAATGTAATATCCCAGAAGAGCTATCTAGGATTCTAATCTACGGGTTGATCACATGCCCGTCACTTGAGCAATCTTGAATGTAAGTGCGGTCGCTTCCTATACCATTATAGTTAAACAGTGGAATCTTTTTTATCATGTGACTTTGTGTCTGGTAATTCAGAGCACATGTTAGTTTGAGAGCTGTCACCTAGGTGACACTGTTTGTAGTTTGTAAACAGTGTGCAATGAAGTGATTTTGGGACTTTCCATTTTTGAAATCACAGAAGCAATTATTTTCTTATCTAGGGAAGTATTTTTGTGAAACTGTTCGATACTGTTGCTTGTGTTATAGAAAAAAAAACACCTAATATTTCAAATCTCCCCGTCGTAGGGAAGATTCGAGTCCTAGGCAAGTTCATTTGGTGATCTACTTGATCATTACTATTTTATTAATCACTAGCTTCCGCCCGCGACTTTGTCCGCATGTACTTCAGGATTTATTCTACTTGTTCGATAGGCACAGGTGACGTATATGACAAATTATTATACAGCATAAGGTACAAAATAGTGTTTATTCTGTTACGTAGGCTAATAGTTTAGAGAAACAAAAGAAATTTCGATATTTGACGTAGTACATTCAAACAGTCTTCACACTAATATTATAAACGCGAAAGTTTGCATATACGAATTTACATATTCTATGGTCGGTTGCTAGGCAACGCGTTTTTGTTATTCCCAAATTGCCCATGTAATCCCACTAATATTATAAGTGTGATTTTGGACAATTTACACAATATGTCTTTATAAATTATAGCCTATATGTTATTCTGATGTATAAGCTATATTATTGTAAAGTTTCATTCAAATCCATTCAGTAGTTTTTCCGTGAAAGCGTCACAAACATCCAAACAAGTAGAATACATGCTGAATTACACGCGGACAAAGTCGCGGGCGGAAGCTAGTTAATCATAAAGATTTGACAATAAATGCACATAACGTGTTATAGTATGAAAATTAGAGGGACACTTCGGTTAGATTGGTTACTGACATCAGTTCGTTCACCACCAATATAACAAGCGTGTTTTTAGTGTTAAGTCAATAAATATTTCTTATCAACCGACTTCAAAAAAGGAAGAGGTTCTAAATTCGACTGTATGTTATTACGTGATAACTTCGTCAATTATGAATTTACATATTTTGATGATTCTTTTTTGTTTCGTAGATCATACTTGAGGTGGTCTCATATAAATTTTATGAGAAAATCAACATAAACCAAATATGTAAGATAATTCTACCTCTAAGGGTTAACATATTAGGGGGTGAATGCTGTAGACTTTTAGGACAGTTGAAGTCGGTTTCTATTTTTATTTATTTATTTATTTAAACAGTTTATTGTACACAGAAAATATTTACATAACACAAAACAGAAAAAATATATACAAAAGGAACAGCTTATTTCTAAAAGAAATTTCTTACAGCAGTCCTAGGTTAAGGAGAAATATTAAAGAAAGGAGGGCAGTTAGGCGTGTACGATATGATAAATATAATAAACGATTATATAAATACGATATACAAAACAAACTAATATATATCAATAATAATACATTTTCTAGTTCTTTTTGAACGCGTGAATTATTTTATTCATTATATCTTTTCATGAAAATCCCAATCCGTGACAAATAAATGACACGAGCCCAATGTTTGTAAGTCGAGGCGAGTAAATTTCCAGAACATAATATCACAGTTCACGAACAAAAACGTCGTAGTTCTGAAATAATCCTCTACGCATACTTACATAAATAAATGTTATTTATCGCCGATACAAATCGAATCTCCAGACAGCGCGGTGTCCACATATAAACCTCATCCGACACAGCCCTGCGCCGGCGCACGTTGCCGTTAACCATCGCAGCGCGGATTTATTTATAACATCTGCGCAGGAGTTGAAATCTGCTCACGTGCTTTGACCCGAGTTCCGAGTGGGCTTGGCCTCAGTATTGAACATTTGTTTTCCTAATTTTCTTTTTTTTTCTCACACATCTGTCAATTTGTGGATGTTTGGCAAAGAAACGGTGCGAGTGTAATTCTTGCAGGGGCAGATTAGGGAAAGCCTGGCGGGTTCTGTTTTCAGATCACTACAACATGGATGTCTTCAAAGCCAAAGGCTGTTTCTAAGCTACGGCATAGGCTATGGGTAAGTTCACCCTTCTGCCTATCTCTTGAACATTGCCCAAGTCATATTTTATGACACCCAGAGGATGTAATGGGGCGATCCTAAAGCTAACGAAACGGCCGATAGCCATTGACTTCAAATTGTCAAAAGGGCAACCAGAGGTGCGTGGTAACAGAGTAAAAGAGTGACGTCGCAGTTTAGAAGGGAAATATGTGGTTAGTACATGCTCCTGAAACTTTACTCCCAGGAGTAATTAATATCAATGCATTATGCATATTTGTTTAAACATATTTTATATCTCGTCAACAACAGCCTATATACGTCCCCACTGCAGGGGCTCAGGCCTACTCTCCTGCAGAGAGTGTATGGGCCATAGACCACGCGGGACCAGTGCGGATCGGTAGACTTCACACACACCTTTGAATTTCTTCTAGGTGGGTGCAGGTTTCCTCGCGATGTTTTCATTCACCGGAAAGCCAATGGTAATGAGTTTTATCATTCGTACATAAATTCCAAACGACAAATGTGAACTCATTGGTACGAGCCAGGATCGAACCCAGACCTCCATTGTTCAAGGACTGACGCTCTACCCAACTGAGCTACCATGCCTTCTTATTCATATCCAATCCATGCATTGCTGCTTTATATCTAGAGGTATAGATTATTTTAAATAATCCAGGAGCAATAAATATATGGACTATCCTAAAATGTGATCCACGTCAGAATTCGTCTCTGTATGATTTTGTCGCAGTTTTCAGGCATCGATGAATGACGAATTGATGAATCAGTAACTTTCCGTCAGAAGTGTGAAAAATATTTTCCTGAGTGTTATTTTTAGCAATCTTTTTGAAGTTATGTCTAGCATAAACTATAGAAGGCAATCGACACTTTTGGTGATATTGGGCACGTATACCACCACCTTCGTTTTTCATGTGATGTAGCGAGCAAGTTTGATTCTCGGGAACGTAGTTGGTTTTGTTGGTGGTAGGGTATTAACATACCACCAAACAACAGCAACAATCTTGCCAAGTGATAAACAGACAGTGTATGTGTACAAATGTAGTTACGCAAACGAAAAAAAAATGGTGATTGAAAATGCAAGCATACTTGGAAGGATTTTTATATTTTTGAAAATAACTGTTTATAATTTTAGTACAAAACTACAATTTTACAAATCACATACTACAATTTTTTAAAAATAATAAAATAAATTTATATTTCATTTCACATATGGTTATATACTTATAAATAAATAGCATTTGTATCTTTTATAAAATCTTATCTGAAATTAAGTTCAGTTTGAATTAAAGTGAACACATTATCCTCGTATGCAAATAAAATAAACTTATTACTGCAAAACGTTGCCATAAAACCATTAGCCTTTTCAAATCCACAGGCAGTACGTCAGTTTTGCGTCATTTAATTTCAATCGCTTTTATAACAATAGATGTAACTAAATAAATTGTAATGCACTTCGGATTTAATGACGATAATAATTCTTTGGTAACTCGCAGCAGTGACCGAAATGAATTTATTCCAGTGGCAGGTAACTCTTACAGTAAAAGGATGGATGTATCGAATGTCAAGTTTCCAGAAAAAGCGTTTGTATGTCGATCAGTCAGGGAAGCCTTCTATTGATATATGTCGCAGTTGGATATCTTGATAAGCTGTTTTTAACGGCTTGCTGTTTTACGAAAGAGCTAGTCGTTATGTAAAACAGCTGTACAATGTCCAGCTGGATTGCCATTCCGTTGCATTTAATAAAACTGCATGGCGTCTGCAGTCACATAACGGAGCTTTTTTAGCAAAACAGGTAGCGGTTATGTAAAGCAGCTTATTAAGCAATCTGACTGCGTCATGATTTATTAGGGACACTTTTAGACATCAGACTTCTAGGCAAAAATGAATTTATTTTCCTTTACGTTGTAACGGATTCTTGAACGGACGGAAAAGTACACTTTTTATATCCATCGAACAAGTAATTCCCGTGTAATTTTTAAAGTCAACTCGGACAAATTCGCGGGTAAAAGATAATATGTTATATAAGTTTCGTATAGGTAGATTGTAATAGTATTCTTTGTCCAAGGTACTCAATCACAATATCAAGAAAACAAATACACACAGATACAATGACAAAACACAAGTAGAAAGCATCTACATTGACTTGGACTGACGAGGTTTTGTAGCGCGTTTGCTGGAGCGCGCGTGCCTTGCTCTCATGCCAGCATACGATCAAGAATGTCGGATTTAAATTCCTTAATTCAGATTTAATTTGTACTAACAAAGACAAAAGTCTTTAATCAGTGCATGTTGCCAGTGATGACATACGGAACCGAAACGTGGTCCTTTACTGTGGGCCGAATAAACAAGCTCAAAGTCACTCAGCGAGCAATGGAACGAGCTATGCTCGGAATACGTGATAAGGTCCGGAATGAGGAAATCCGTAGACGAACGAAGGGACGAGTCAGTGAGCTGAAGTGGCAATGGGCAGGCCACATCGCTCGAAGAACCGATAACCGGTGGGGAGTAAAGGTTCTCGAGTGGCAACCACGTACCGGGAAACGTCTACCAGGCCGTCCCCCCACTAGATGGACCGACGACCTGGTTAGAGTCGCAGGGAGTCGCTGGATGCAGGTGGCTCGGGACCGGTCGATGTGGTGTACCATGAGGGAGGCCTATGTCCAGCAGTGGACGTTTCCCGGCTGATGATGATGATCATAGTTTCAGGTTTATATAACAATGTATGGACAAATTTTCAGCCGACTTGAAAAAAGGATGAGGTTCTCAGTTCGAATACATATTTTTTTTGGGTACCTATGTATGTTACGCGGTAACTCCGTCAATTATGAATCAATTTTGATAATTCTTTATCGCGCGTTGTGAAAGGGGGCTAGACGGAAAAAATTCTTACGAAAAGTTGTCACCGACACTTTTTGCAATAGTAAGTTAGCGTCATCTGTTAGTACGACGTACGTAGTAGTAAGACGATACCAACAGTACAGCTATGTGACGACAGATGGCTCTGATTAGTTGTCGCTACTCAATGACAGATGTCGCTAAAAACAGAACGTATCACGTACATAAAAAAATCTAATGAAAAAACCTACAAAACCATATTTAAAATATAATGTTAAAAATCCGTTCAAACCTTATTGAAAATTTGTAAAATTTTATTACAATTCCTTCACTAATTAATCGAAAGGAACTTCGTTCCATCCGGGTGTCCCTTGACACCTCTCAAGTTTTTTGTTTGGTATAGCGTACTTTAGGGACCACCCATATAAATTTTTATCGAAATTGATTCAGCGTTTTTTGAGAGAAGCAACAAAAACTAAATATGTACCCAGATAATTCTCTTGTAAGGGTGAGCATTTTAGGGGATGAGTACTATAGACTTTTAGGGCACTTGAAGTCGATTTCTAGTTATTTTTGAACGCCTTAATTATCTGATGTGGAATAAACAATAACAATCTTAATTGAAGATGTATATATCACAAAGTCACTTGGTAACTATTATGGTCTATCGGACATTCATATTAGTCATGAATTTGACGCTCCGAAACTACCAGTTTAATTACCAAATCGTTTATTTGGATTGGACTTCAATTGTATGACGGCATGTGGGAAATAAGGCATTCATATTCAATTAAGGTAAATCTCTTAAGAAAAAAAAGATAAGGTCAAATATGCGCACCATACTGCGAAGGATAGACTTTCCAATGGGTCTGGGACAGTGTCAGTTGTTCCATCATTGGACAATACAATTGGACCAGTGGATACACCGAAATATTTAAGTTATTTTAAATTTCATACTCTATATTTTCTCTAAAATTCTATACTCTCTGTAGGAGAGAAGCCCTAAGCCCAAACAGTGGGTATGTATATAGGCTGTTGATGAAATTGCATCCAAGTTACAGATACGGCCTACTTTAATTACACATAAAAACTCGTGTAATCTTAGATTAATTCTAATGCAAACATTATAACAATCTTTTCAACCGACTTCAAAATAGAAAGAGGGTTAATTCGACTGTATTTTTTGGGTATGTAGGTTACGCGATAACTCCGCCAGTTGTGAATAGATTTCGATGATTCTTTTCCTGTTTGGTAGAGGTTCAGAGTTCTTCAGAGGTGGTCCCATATAAATTTTATCGACATTGACTGAGCGCTTTTTGAGAAAATAATAAAAAACAATATGTACTCAGATAATGCTATCTCTACGGGTGAACGTTGTAAGGCAATTGATGTCGGTTTTTAGTTCGTTTTGAACGCGTTAATTATGTTATTATCAGTTACTTTATAATATTGCGGATACGGCAACCTTAAACAGTTGATTGCTTTGCCTATTTTGCTAGTGTATGTAATATTCACGGTATGTAATGTATTTAAAGATATACTCCACCTGCCGAGAATACTGCACATTCACTGACCTGTTTTTGTCTTCACCAATAAGCTAATCCAGGCCTGGGGTCACTGCACAACACTACCCAGATTTCAACAGGGGTAAAGCAGTCCGCGAACAATCTGACAGCGGTCGTGCGTAGCGGCGATTATCTAGACTGGCTAGACTAGGCTAGGTTTAGTCAAAATTCATTTTCGTCATAACACAATTTTTTGTTAAGGGTGAGTTTTGTCAAAGGTTTATTTTGCCAAAATTGAGCTAAATTGTGTATCGTTAAGACGTTGCCGTGACAGTAAATGTCAGACTGTCTCATAAAAATGAGTAGTGCGTCGCGTCGTGCCTCTAGTAATAAATATTGAATATTCATTTTGGATTGTCTCTTTGGTCACCAGATTTTGGCAGAATTACCATGAAGTTGGTAGTTGCCATTAGGTTGCCATAAATATCAAGAATTGAATTGAATTCATTTTGGAATTTCAGTATCAACGTAATAATTGGTTTCAGGGATTAATTAAGATTGAACAATTGTGTTTTGTTACCCGCGACGGAACGGAGACAGTGTATGCGTTTAGGGTGAGAGGATGTTTGTTTGTTTGTTTGTTTGTGTGTTTGTTTGTTTGTTTGTTTGTGTGTACATACAAACCAATGTTGCCACTTATCTCCAGAACGGTTTGACCGATTTACATGCGGTTTTTTGTAAAGGGTTGCTGATACGTCAGCGATGGTTCTTAGATAGGTGGTATGGCGCTAGCTCACCAGGGGGCGCTGCAATCAAGGTTTTCACTCATGAAAATGAGGGACAGAGAACTTTGCGAAGGCTTATAGCTACTAGGCCGTGTTTGGGCTCTTTTGAAAGTGTTTGGTGAGCAGAACCTGCACATGAACTTTTGAGGGTCTGATGATGGATCAGAACGACGTTGAAGGGAATCTTGCGAAGGCAAATAACTAGTAAGTCGAGTTTGGGCTCTTTTGAGAGTGTTTGGTGAGCAGAACCTGCACATGTACTTTTGAGGGTCTGATGATGGATCAGAACGATGTTGAAGGGAACCTTGCGAAGGCAAATACCTAGTAAGCCGTGTTTGGGTTCTTTTGGGAGTGTTTGATGAGCAGAACCTGCACATGAACTTTTGAGGGTCTGATGATGGATCAGAACGATGTTGAAGGGAACCTTGCGAAGGCTTATAGCTACTAGAACGTGTTTGGGCTCTTTTGAAAGTGTTTGGTGAGCAGAACCTGTACATGAACTTTTGGGGGTCTGATGATGGATCAGAACGACGTTGAAGGGAACCTTGCGAAGTCAAATAGCTAGTAAGCCGTGTTTGGGCTCTTTTGAGAGTGTTTGATGAGCAGAACCTGCACATGAACTTTTGAGGGTCTGATGATGGATCAGAACGATGTTGAAGGGAACCTTGCGAAGGCAAATACCTAGTAAGCCGTGTTTGGGTTCTTTTGGGAGTGTTTGATGAGCAGAACCTGCACATAAACTTTTGAGGGTCTGATAATTGAGCAGAATAACTTTGAGGGGAACTTTGTGAAGGAACATGGCGAATAAACTGTGGCTAAGCTCTTTATAGAGTATTTGGTGATTAGCATCTGTACATGAACTCCTGATAATCGAAATTATATAATACATTTAAAAAACTCCGTCAGATAGGGAAAACTTTGATTTTTAATACAATTGCACATATTGTTTGTCATGACATGATACTTCACACGTCACGATATTTAGACTACAACATATGAATTCTCTAAAAAGCTTGAAATAAAAAATAAAATTAAAAATTTTGAAAATACCCGCGACAAATGTAAATGTTGTAATGGGAAAAGGGTTAAATAATTTTTTGAGAAACCCTCGACTAAATGGAAGTAAGTAACGAGATAAAAATAAGCTTACATATTATTACAATAATAAGTCCGAAAAAATCCGTCGGGGGCTGCCATTGCCTAATCAGTTCCTGTTTCCAATCCGTTTCCACAAAAATGTAGGAGTAAGAAAATAATTTTTTATCTCGTATAGGTGCAGTCATTTTTTAAATGTATGATGGGTCTGCACTTAGCCTTCATTTCATTCATTGGATGGTAAGCGCCAGAATCCTCAATATAATGAGGCGCTAGCTATGTTACCTTTCATACCGGAACACAACAGTGCTATTAACACTGCTGTTGGTCGGCAGACTTAAGTAACATGGTGGTAGCTAGCCAGGCAGACATAGAAAATGCCACCTATACCTATACCACCAACTAAACCGAGTACAGAGAGATACTGGGAATCGAATCCAGTTCCTACATATTGTAAGTCCGGTTTAGTCCGTTAAGTCCAAATGTGTAGCTATTAGAAAATGGAGATGGTTAATAAGGCGGTATCAAGACTACATAAAAAAATTAGGTACCCAACGTAATTTCAACTAGTGACATATTTATAAAACTGCAAATTTTAGTTCCTTCAGTTCAGGAACGGGAATGGCAGCCCCCGACGGATTTTTTCGGACTTATTATTGTAATAATATGTAAGCTTATTTTTATCTCGTTACTTACTTCCATTTAGTCGAGGGTTTCTCAAAAAATTATTTAACCCTTTTCCCATTACAACATTTACATTTGTCGCGGGTATTTTCAAAATTTTTAATTTTATTTTTTATGTCTGTTTTGATTCACGAAGTTGTTCTTCAAACTGGGAACGATGGTGGGAGCTATGGAGATCGTGTCAAACTGATGAACAATATTTGTTGAAATATACAAATATTGTTCATTGTCGAGAATATACTGGAGAATATATCTGTTAGATTGAATTAGCTAAAAGTTTTATTACTGAAAACCTGACTTCACGCGTTGAAAATATTAAATTCCTTGACGCAAAGCTATTAATTATTAAAGCCTACTGTCATATACTGACCAAAGAGAATATAACTGCTGTGTAAACAAATTGTCAAAATTGTTAAGTTTTTGATATCTGTGGACTGTCATGATGTTTTATGACATTAATTTAAACCACGCCATCTATTGACATCTATGAGAACTCTACTGACAGGTCTTTGAGAACGCCCAAAGAACGCCTCACAAGTGTAATGTATTATTTACTAAGGACGTTTAAATAGCCCATTTCCCTAAACGGTACGTAACGATAAGGCTGAAGGTAAAACCAAGCCTAATGTAATTTAATGAGAACAAGTTATGCAAATTTCTGATAGCTTACACCTTTCAAGGTGAAAAGAGAAATATTTTGTCAAAACATTGAACTAGAGAAATTAACATTTTGGTGTTTATAGTCAGTTTCAATCCAGCAAGAAACATGGTAAAAAACATCGAAACATGACAAAAAACCTATAGAGTATAGAGCCCTGACTATGTCAAAGTGTTTCTAAGTTCAGTCATAAGGATAACCAACATTTATATTTATTTATTTTACATGAAACAATATGACATTAAAGATAGGACGAACGGACGCAACGTGTATGAGCGGGAGCAAGGCGGAGCGCGCAATCCCTTTTTCACTTAATGGTTAGTGAAACGTCAAATAGTCAGGCTATTATCTTGACCTTGATCACGTCCGGAGCGAGAGTTTGATTCCTATACTAACTTGTATTAGTAGTTATTATTAAGGTTTAGTTTTTTTAGTATTAATTTTAATTCAATAACAGAGGATGTGTTGTAAGGCTATGTATGCTGATGTTACTCTTAAGTCTGTTTATTGTTATTTTTATTGGATTGAAACTGACCATAATAGTTGCATATAAGAAAAGCCTTGTACAGTACTAATTTTTAAACATGATTATCCAATAAAAGTGTTTTAATTACCGTTTCTGATAATTTTGACGTATTTTTTCACAACACAAGTCTGCACGGAACAGGCAACAATTGACCAAAAACCAAAGATGGCGTCAATGAAATGACATTTTCGACTTGCTGCAAACAAATAATAATGATTCCGTACAAACAAAATACTACAAAACATTACTTTTCTAACAAACATTAGGTTTTTACTGAATTTTTTAAATAGCGTAAATAGTGCGGGTCGGATTTGCAATCCTCTTTTATCCGTCAAGGTCATTCAATCACTTGGCCCCTAAATACTCTTTCGAGTTCCTAACATTACGAAACCACAATGTAAGGTCCCAATGACCAGAACATCTAGAGCCACCCGGTCTTCTGGTGCCGCTTGATAGTTTTGACCTCTTCGATCTTGACGATAGGTCGCAAGGGCTCCGGTGATGCTGGAGGGATCAGCTGCTCGGTGCTCGATGTAGACGATAGCCGATAAGGAGTGGGGGGAGCTTGATCTAGAGGGGTAGGGGAACGCTGGAAACAAGAGTTAGGATTAGTTAGTTGAGTTTACGGGGGCTAACTTCATTTTTGACAACTGCGCCAGAGGGGAGTTGTGTTTTCGAGAGTAAGTATGTATGTTTTTTTTTTTAAATCAAGACTGCGCACTAAAATTTTCAATAATTTGTATTTTTGGGGAAATGAGTATACGGCTCGATGGTTTTTAGTTTGAGAGGTGTCATTAGGTCAGAGGTGTATTTACTGTGAGAGTGACATTGGGTATATCAAAATTATATAAATTTAAAAAATAGTTACACAGTCGGGTTTTCTAAAACGTACTTTTCATTCTCTTCTTTAAATTTAGCAACGTAATTAGGAACTTTTGTTTTCTGAATAAATAATTTTGAATTTGAAAGTATTGCAGTGTCTCTATTTCCCCAGGTATTATCTGGAAGTCTTGAATAGTGAGACTCTTCTAGACGAAAGCATACCATTGTAATTCACCTCAATTCTTACCACCAGGTGAGATGATGGAAAATAGACAGTTCAGAATTTTTAAATTTGAATTAAAATGGAGAATAACAGCGTATGGGCCTGGCATATTCGCGAACAATCACAACGACCCTAGTTCATCGGTCCTATTAGCACCACAGTGTCCACCAATCACACGCCGATTACGTTCACTAGCTGTCAATGTCAAAGGTTCCGGCAGTAGATGGCAGTAGTCTCGCAATCGTCTTACGACCAGACTCGACGTAATACTTAGAAGTTCTGACAGATGGCGTTATATTGTGAATGTTCGAATCCTTCCTTTTTTAAATTACAACGATTCCATCGACTATACTGATTGATTATTTAACTTCCGACCCAGACAGCGTTTCTCAACTTACCGGCAGCGAAGCCCCGGGCAGCGGCGAAGGGACCCTTTGCGTCGGTGTAGCGGTCCTAGGAGGACTGGCAGCCTTACTTCCCGCTGGAGATGAAGCTCTTGGGGGACTGGCGGGCTTACTTCCCGCTGGAGATGAAGCTCTAGGGGGACTGGCGGGCTTACTTCCCGCTGGGGACGGAGCTCTAGGGGGGCTGGCGGACTTGCTTCCCGCGGGAGAGGGAGCCCTGGAAGGGGGCCGGGATGAGTGTGGAGGCGACGCCGCGTGAACTGGCGGGGTGCTCGGCGTCACTTCCATTGATGGTGGAGTTGGCGCCTGTATGGTATGTATTTATTGATTAATTTACAAGTGCTGTATTAAGTATAAAAAGTATTAAGTATATCCACTTAAGTATAAAAAATCTTTAAATTAAAAAAAACATTATATTTTCCGTTTAAAAGATTGATTGCAGACTAGAAGATGTCAGTTTATGAAATGAAAGACGGCAAAGGCGAAAGCAACAAGTATTTAAGCCTTTTCATTTTTAAACGCACTTACTACAAGGCGAGAATCGGCAAAGGGCGCCGCAGTCGATTCCGAGGCCAATCATTTGAAATTATCAACTAATTGTAGATGAAAAATCACAAAATATAAAAATATATTGCCGTACAATTTCACCGAGTTACTATCAGTGTTTTATTTCTCTTGAATTTAGGTAACTCTATAACTAGTTTTGTGAAGAAAAAAAAAATTATCACGAAGAAAAGTCTTCAGATGCGGATCAATTTTTAAGACAAATGAAAATTGCGTCACACATATCATATGTAGTAACAAACACCGCGTAGTGCAGCGACGTGTGCAATCGTCGCGTTAATCTCGAAATAAACTAGTGGTCGTAAGTACCTTAGGTTTGGGAACGACTGGCGGGGGAGGTATAGCTCCCTCGGCGGGTTTGATTTCAGGAGCGACGGGCCGGGCAACTGCTATGTCTTCCAGTGATTTTACATCTTCACTCGATTCTGGTACCTGTGAAATTATATAAAATATACATTCTTTTTTCAAAAAGTACCCCGTCTTTTGATAAGCTTGCATTGGGGGTACAGAGGTCAACTTGTAGTCTTTTCGTCTTTACATAAAATAGGATAAAACGCACCTAAACATATTTTTTTGTCTAACTAGAACGGTATTTTGCCAAAGTCTCATCTGAAATTTTTTATTTGTAATATGAGCTGATGATAAGTGGCAATTAAGGGGTCACCTAGAAGCCTCAAATTACCGCGGCACTGGCGGTATCTTTCAATAACGGTAGTAAACAGTGGCTTTAACACTTTAACGGTCGACTTATTCACAGATAACGTGGTAGGTGTAGTCAAGCGAACACAGAAGCGAACTACTAATGTGAAGTCATGAACCAGAAAGAATTTCGTACAATGACCCGAGAAAACTTGTCTCTGTCGCTCGCACTTAATTCTATTGCCATCGCGCTCACACTCCTGCGCAAGAGAGAACATGATAGACATCGGTGTCTTAGGTCCGTATTAATAAACGCTGCCAAAGCTAGAACTTAAGACAGTCTAGCTAGAGTTATGCTTAGCGTTGAGCAGCTGCTTAAGACCTAGGTTTATTAGTAAACGCTACTCATCGTTACTAATTTGAGATCATTTCTATCACAGAGCATATAATTTTTTTGTTAAGATTTTTTTCTACCAGTAAAAGGCAAAGGCAAAACATCATACAGCCATGATTTTGATAATGATATTCTGTCTTAGAATTTTAAGGTTATAAACAACGACGAAGCAATTTTTTCAGTTTTCTCATTAAAATGTATAATGTGTATATTTTATCGCTTGTTTTGACGTTTCTTGACGAGAATTTCAAAGGTTGGTCTCTTTGGTCTGTGAAAATCTCATGAAAACTTAATGAAAATCTCCGCCGTGAGCAGCTGTTTGACAGGCTGTGGTTTGACAAGTCTCAAACGAGACCGAGGTTGAAATTCAGGTCTGAAGTAGTGTTTATTAATTAGTGAGTTGTCTCTACGAGTTGCTCAAACAGCTGCTCTACCTTGAGCAGCGTTTATTAATTACCTTTCCTGCCTTAGTTACCTGTTGCCCTTCATCTTGCATGGGTGGACCTGGAGATTTCCTCTTGATGACTTTAGGCGGAGATTCACCAGGGACGCGTTTAGACACCAGAGGGCTTGGGTCTAAAATACATGAAGAATTCACATCAGGTTCTTTATAAATGACACAAAGGTGCTACTAAAGGGGATAGGTCGAAAGTTGCTACTAAAGGGTCGAAATATTGTGACGCCAAGAAATTTGTGAAAAATTTACATCAGTTTTGACACGGGTAGCGACAAATTCCCGCCGACATTTTTGTTATTTATTTTAAATGTGTGTGTGTGTGTGTGTGTAATTGTTTCTTTAAATTAATTGTTTTATCTTTTTAATAAAATAATTGTTAATATTTGATTATTTTTCTAGATTTGCTTTAAAAATAATATTCTGTTTTATTTTTAGTTTCGTGTTTTGAATGTCGAATAAATGTGTAATCAAAAGGTCACCATGAGGCGTATATGACACGACACATACCTGACTGCTTCAACAGAGATTCTTCAGTCAAAGGACTGAAAGATCTTTGAGATGGCACCGGACTAGGGCCACGAGGTGTCTGACTCGCCGATGCGATCTGAAGTCAGATGAAATGTTCCAACTAAGTTGACTATGTTCAACAGAAGTATGTTATAAATTATATTTGAAAAACATAACACTGCGTTAGACTTAGGTAACATTTTTTTCTCGTTTGGTGGTAGCTAGCAAACTGAGAACCGATTGTTAGCCCCACTGGGAATCGAACCCAAGACTGACGTGTAGTAATAAGGCCATTAAATAGTATGAGTCTAGGTTCTAAATAAAAATTAGTACAAAAA
The DNA here is from genome assembly GCA_910589575.2 of Carcina quercana. NCBI lineage: Eukaryota > Metazoa > Arthropoda > Insecta > Lepidoptera > Depressariidae > Carcina > Carcina quercana. Next base: position 2,626,457 of record OU342446.1, on the reverse strand, counting down.
AAGATAGTAAATAATAATAATTAATGCGTTCAAAATGAACTAGAAACCGACTTCAACTGCCCTAAAAGTCTACATCATTCATCCCCTAAAATGTTAACCCTTAGACGTAGAATTATCATATTTTATGTTTGATGATTCCACAATTCCTCATCTATGAGGTTTGCTCTAAACCCCGTAACCCCCCCTCGCGTAACATACATACAAAAAATATACAGTCGTATTCAGAACCTCCTCCTATTTTGAAGTCGGTTGAAAAGGTAACTTATCGACAGAGCAGTTTTTTTTAAATTTACTTAAATATAACTTACCGACGGCTGTGACGGACTCGGTGTCCTGGGTTTAGGAGACATAACTCTGCTGTGTGCTGTCATTGCACTCAATAGCCCGCTGCCCCCCGGCGCAGGAGTGCTGCTTGCTGTGACATGCACTTGAGCTGTTACTTCGGCTATATCTTCACACACACTTCTTGCACACACCTCACATTCTCCTCTCACGCAAACCTCATACACACCTTATTATTAGTTCTAAGATGTTTGTATCTATAATTTTACTTGTTTTAATGTCTTTTTACATAATTCATTTTTATCAAATAATGTTAAGCTTTTCTTTTCACATTGATATTATAAATTCTTTTTACATACTTATAACCAGTCTGAAATTCATTAATTAGCTTTCTGCTGCAGCTATTTTCCGCTGGGAAGAGTGGGGCCTCCTAATATAAGTATTACCCATACTTAAAAGTAGAGCCTCCACGTACTGTATACATAAAGGCTGTAAACGAAATTAACATTTTTGATTTTATATCTTTAGCCTTTTAATCAACAACAAAAAGCACCAGCTCTGTTCAAAAATCGTGTCTATTCGGTACACCTCTTTCCCCCTGTCACACGACGGACACTTGCAACAAATGTCTTACAGGCACACATCGAACGGATTACGTTTATATACACGCGCATTTGTAAGTACGAGCGCGCCATAGTACCGATCCTTGAACGGGTCACTTACTTGCGGGGAGAGGTGAGGTATCGCGGATCGGTGGGAGGTGAAGAATTTCCGTTCTGTATGTAGTTAGTAGTTGTTAATTATGTGCCTATTCTATGGTAGCCTTCAACTCACCTGATGGTAAGTGACGATAAGGCCGTTGGTTGGTAAATGTTTATACCGGAACACAATGTGCTATTAACACAGCAGTTTGGCTGTAGACTTATAGGTAACATGGTCATGGTAGGTAAAAACGAATGTTAAGTATACCTTTGTAAGGAGACTTGTTGGGGTCGACGGTCTCCCCGACATCCGTGGAGATGTCCTTGATGATCTCAAGGAGAGTGCGGCCTGGGGTCACCGGCATCTCGATTGGCGAAGCGCCGCGGGAACTTTCTGGAATATCCAGGTCATTGCATACAAATTTGAATAATTCAGGGATAGTTATTTCAGAATATTCCACACAAAATTGCTTTTGCCATAATCTTTTAAAATAGAATAGCTGGCTTTGTGTTGAGAGAGAGAGAGAAATACTCTTTACGGCCATGTTATAATCGAGGTTGGGTTCGATCTTGGCTCGTACCAATGAGCTCCAATTTGTTATTTTGAATTTATATACGAATGATAAAAATCACTGCCATCGGCTTTTCGGTGAAGGAAAACATCGTGAGGAAACCTGCACACTCCTGAGAAGAAATGCAAAGGTGTGTGTAAAGTCAATCCGCGCGCGTGGTGGACTATGTCCCATACACTCTCTGTAGGAGAGTAGGCCTGAGCCCCTGCAGTGTGGACGTATATAGGCTGTTAAGTACATTCGGAATATGGATTCTTTCAAATTATGTTGACACAAAGGCTGACTAAGAATCGTTAAAACAAGCGATAAAATGTACACATTAGACATTTTATTGAGAAAACTGAAGAAATGTCTTCGGCCTTTTGTAACCTTAATATTTTTTATACTTATAAAAATCCAACTGTATGTTTTCCGAATAAACTAAAATAAAATAATTAAAATTGTAAGATGGAATATCATTATCAAAGACATGGTTGTATGGTGTTTGGCCTTTGCCTATTCCTGGTAGGAAAAATCTTACAAAAAAAGTATATGGTTACCTAGTAACGGTGACCGCATCACCAGTTTCCTGGCTTCCTCCATGGCACGCTGCAAGTTCTTCTGATTCTTGAATGACTCACGGCTTCGGCAGCGACCGATCTGTGTCCTGGAAATTTTATATATACTCGTAGATTTTATGTACACTCGAGTTCAAAAATATGTATCCACTTTTGAACCATGTCACATTCACTCTTGCTTGTTCCTATGTAGTGTGTTGGAGGAAATGTCAAGTAAATGTGAATGTGACAAAGTTCAAAAGTGGATACATATTTTTGTACTCGACCAATGCCTTCATCTCTGCTGGTAGGTAAGTGACAATAAGGAATGAGTCTCTGGTTCCGCTACCTTCCATAACTGTGCTGCTATTAACATGGTACTAGCTAGCCAGGCGGACATAGAACATACCACCATACAAACCAGATAGGTATCCATAAGGTAACATTTAGCCATTAAGCCATGGAGTTTGCTCGACCATTATCAGTGAATTTATCAGTCATTTATCAATCAGTGAGTCAATTTATCAATCAGTGAGTCAATTTATCAATCAGTGAGTCAATTTATCAATCAATGAGTCAACTTATCAATCAGTGAGTCAATTTATCAATCAGTGAGTCAATTTATGGATCAGTTAACTAAAGTCAATAAACCAGTCATTTTTTGATTCTTAGTCAAACTTCTTATAATACGAGTATATATACTCACGACACGGCAACACTGGCCAAGGTCTGATCCCACTTAGCGTTGGTGGTGGTTGCGACAGCCATCTTGGCGATCCTGCGGAACTTGGCGAGCCCGCCCTCCTCCGCGGGCTTCTCTTCCTCCTCCAGCGACACGGGGGCCACTTGGAAGTTCTTCATTAGACGACGCTCCCATACTTTCATACGTTTGCCAAGGACCGCTGGCAAGTTTTAGGAAAAGATTAGGTGAGCTTTATGTAAAATCTCCAGAAACCCCCAAGATGAACCCCGTTCCAAAGAAACAGCTGTAGGTTCTGTGGCAAGTCTAGTCTAATTTAATAAGGAATATAAAAAGTTCATGGGTGACAACACGTCTATATCGCCATTTAGACGAATACTAGCGCCATCTATCTACGAATGACTGGTACCGATTACTATATTCATACATAAGAGAAGATAAGACTATATAATAACACTTTGTGTATATTTTTCATGCTTTTCATTTTAAAAACTGAAATAATTTTTTATTGTATTATGCGTTTCTACTTGGCATTTATCTCACCTGATGGTAAGTGACGATACGACTGTAAGTTGGATGGAAAGCGTGCTCACCTAAAAGCCTGAAGCTAACGATAAGCTGGCCACAACAGTGGTACAACTGCAACACTGTGTAAAACCACTCGCAACACTGTAGTTTGGATGCAGACTTAGTTCATATGGTGGTAGCTATCCAGGCAGACATAGTAAATACTCTACCACCGACAACTAAAAGGGTGAATCGAACGCGCGGTCACTAATTATAAATCCGGATAGTCCAGTGCGAAATGCATAGTGCGAGGGGATGAAGGCACTCCTTTGGAGGATCCAGAGTTCTCCAACATATGCAGAGGATGGCCACCGGATGTGTTTAGTAGGTAACACTCCTACGATTCCCCTCCATAATTAGAGAGGCTCCGAGTCTATGCTCTTTTAAAAATAAACTTAAAAATGGCTTGTCGAGAAGTGTTCCTATAAAATATATGACTTCTTCTCTTCTCCATGACTAGTAGTAATTTGACTAACTTAATTTAACTTAAGTAATTTAATTTTGACTTTTGTGTATGTAACTGATTTATAAATTGTTATTTCACTATAAAATATTGACTTGTACCATCAGTACCAATACATGATGATTATGATTAAAAAAGGACGCAATGTCTAACGATGTACTGCCTGCAGAAGGAGATAATGAAGTGAGAAATACTAACTCTTCTCCTTCCTGTCAGTGAAAGACACATCCATCCCGTTCTTCTCGAAGACTTCCAGCAGTTCGTACCGCAGCGCGGACACGTCTCCCTTCAATTCGTTGATGTCGTCCTCCGTGACCTCCTCGTCGTCCATTCTTCGGTGCATGGCCGACACGTACCGCCAGACCAGCGCTCGCATCACCGCCGTGTAGCGCACGTCGTGCTCCTTCTCTTTCTGCTCCTAAGGTTGGTGAAAGAGATGATTAAGTAAATGAGGTTGTATAAAGAGAATTATAATAAAGAATTACAGATAGGAGAGTTTTCGAAGAAAGTGCTGCAGAAAGGAGTGTTGCAGAAGAGTGACTTGTAGCAAGGAGTGTAACAGAATGGGTAGATTTGTGCAAAGGAGTGTTACATAAGGGAAAGTTACATAAAGAAGTGCTGTAGTTGGAAGGTAGAATTGCAGAATGGGAAGCTGCAGAAAGGAGAGTTTTAGTAACAAAATGGGGAGAGTTGCATAAAGGAGTGTTTAAGACGAAGTTGGGAGAGTTACATAAAGGAGTGCTGTAGAATGAGGAGAGGTGGAGAAAGGAGTGTTGCAGAATGAGGAGTTGTATAAACGAGTGTCGTAGAAGAAATAATTGTAGAAAGGAATGTTGTGAAAGGAGCTGTTTAAACGAAAGCTGATAATGATGAATTAGCTTGTTTATACACAGCCACACTTAGTCAAAGATTGTAATTGTAAAGTTGCATGGTAGATATATATTTAATTTGTTCAATGCCGTACTTTTCCCTTCATCTTCCTGACTTTATCCTTCTTCCTGAGCCCCATCATCTTGAGCACCAGTTTGGGTGTCGGCAGGATGTTGAAGGGAGGTGGCAGCGTGGCACTCTCCTCGAAGTAGCTCATCCAGAGGCGGGTGCGTGCGAACTTCCATTCCACGTCTGAATGTTCCTGGGATAAACAGAGTCAGAGTCTGATCAACTTGTGAGATGTCTAACACTGCCCAAGGAGGTTACTTAGAGCTCTTAGCTTTTTTCTCAATAAATAACTGGAAACCGACTTCAATTGCCCTAAAAGTCTACTTTTACTAAGGCAATTATAAGATTTATATAGTTTTCTCATTGATGCTGTTGTCAGAACCGGACCAAACTGGCCCAATTTAAAATTGGACCACACGGGAAGCACCATCTTTTAAATAAAAAAAGAATCATCCAAATCGGTTCACTCAGTCAAAAGTTCTGAGGTAACAAACATTAAAAAAACATACCCGTCGAATTGATAACCTCCTCCTTTTTTGAAGTCTATTTTTGAATTTGTTTAATCGGAAGTGCTTACATATATATAGCTTCCTTTACAACAATGTTTCATCATTCTCGTAGTGGCTACGCAGTTGGGATCGGAGGCTTAGGGTTGTTCCGATATGAAAGTGACACATTTCTGTGGCTTCTGGATAAGCATGCTTTCCGCCCAACGGTCATCTCGTCACTTACCATCATGAAGGCTAAGTTCAAACACATTAATCATAAAAAAGCAGCCAAGTGCGTGTCGGGCCATACGCAGTGTAGGGTTCCGCAGTTGCCCTTCACAATAAGTTCAAACGTCTAATTAAAAGGAGGTAATTTTGAATGGAATTTGTACGAAATTTTCATTTTGACATCTCCAAGTAAATGTTATATTTTGGTCAGCTATTACTCGTTAACCTGTAGAGCCAACTTAGTCGTGATAGTTTTCCTTTTAAGTTCAGTATACATACTACGACAGTGAATTTTTACAGACTTTTAAAAGCAATAGTTTAAAAGACAGAGGCAGAGACGCGCCATTCTTAAAAAAAATCTTTTCCAAAGTTAATACATCGCAAACTACTGAACCCTAAAGTTCTATGTCAATAAATATTAAAACCCTGACAGAATTAACGCAACTCGCATCCTCCAACTACTCGAATAAGTGATGTAACACACTGTAAAACAAAACTATACTCACGTCAATCATAGCGTAAGAATTGGACATCATGGCGATGAGCAGATTGAGCAGTACGATGACGTTGATCACGGAGTAGGATCCGAACATGAGCAGACCCCAGAACCGGGTGTAGCTCTTGATGCCCGCCAGCTCGAAGTTCTCCAGGCCAACCATGCCGAACGACGCCCAGAACAGAGACTGGGAAGCTTCGAATACGCTGGACAAGTTGAGATATTAAATTATCATAAGCTGTATAGGAGACATGCGCAAAACAGTGCTTCTTAAAGTAATGTGATATGTCATTACATTTCGTACCACGTAATATTATTACATCGTACCATTACACATCACTCTAAACGTCACCTGAAATACGCGCCGTGCGTTGCCATGCGACAGTTCTTTTGCTATTGTAATATTTGTAATGCTCTCTCTGTCTAACTAAAATAAGGAGCTCAAAATAAAAATACGTAGAATGTAGGCCTTATCATCCTAGTCATACGGTTGAATTTCAGTAACATATACGCGTTCTATCGTCCTCTCGCGCTGTGCTACGTGCGAGTGAGCGGTGCAAAACGAAGACATGCGCGCGGAATGTAAATCACACGTCATGCATTACTCGCATCAGACATATCTACTGTATAAGTCCCTGAAAGCAGTAATTAGAATAAGAATAAATTTATTTATAACAGTGTACAAATATTTTTCTTAAATCTAATTGGGCTAGAATATTTGATCTAGTTACATTTTAAAGCGTCTGCATCTAAACTAAGTTTAAAAACTTGTATTTTATCATACAGTGCTTCACCCCTTAGAAAAGCAGACGGAACGTCTAGCCGCCAGTACTAAATGTATAAATTTACATGCAATAAGCAAAACCACTTATTCTGAGTTACCAACACTGTGGAAGTGATTAATTAGCATTTATATGGCCCATCCATCCACCATCCAGTTACACGACGGTTATTATAACAAGTAGTACGAGAATATAATGGAATCTTCTTAGTGCGTGCTCCACACATCCCCTCCTAAATACCTACTTACCTTCTCACCTACCTACCTCCGATCCCGCCAGGGATGATACATATACGTTGACAGAAACGAACGGATGCAACGAGAACGAGCGAGCGCGAGGCGGCGCACACAACCCCTTCCTTACTTGTTCTTTAAGAAAACGTCAATCGTGACCTTGAACGTATCCGGAGCGGGAGTTTCATTTTTATACTATGTAACATGTATATTAGTTATTCATATGCCAGCGAGAAGATAATGCACTTATTGGCCCCACTAAGATAGTTCACGATGGACGGACGATTCAAATTTTCGCCATTCTTTCTTTCTTCTTATTTCTTCTAATATGTTATCTGAATGTTTTCGCTCTGTGTTGTGTATCATGGAGAGATAGTCCGTGGCCTACCTAATGATAGACGCGAATCCGCCCAGAAGGCTTCAGTTTATTCCCTAACTATGCTGTTTTCAACTACCACAACATTACAATGATATTAACACTAGCTTTTAGCGAGAGACTTACGGTGGTAACTAGCTACGCTACCACTAAAAACAACATAAAGCTAAGTAGCGATTCCGTCTTCTGTGTTGCCACTAAAATGGTCCAAACATATCTCAATATTAATGTCATCCTTGCTAATATTATAAAGAGAGTTTGTTCGTTTGCCCTTCCATCGTTGAAGGGCCGGAAAAAGACAAAGGTTGCTTTTTTATTCCGATCGAGTATGTAGTTCCCGTTGGATACATTACGAAGTTAAAAGCAACTCATATTCTTCGTAAATAACTGAGGGACATGACTGGCAATGTATAAAGAACTCTTCTTTGTACAAAAACAGTCAATCACCTTGTTTTAGTACAAGGAACAGCGTTTTCTTCTTACAAAACCTGGTCATGCATATATAATATTTACTTATTTGCACGTAACTGGTAATGTGCAAATATCGAATGTTTCTTGATACATTAACCCGGTTTTGTACAAAGAAAACTTTTCTGTATACATGGCCAGTAATGTAACTCAGTTATGTACGAAGAATAAGGGTAAAGCTAGTTCTTGTTATATTTGGAAACTTGTAAGTGACGAATATAGGTGAAAATAGGTGAATAAATAAAATGTACTAAATAATATTGATAGCATAAGAGCTTACTTAACGTGACACTAGCGGCATCTGTGACTCACTTCCCGAAGCTGCGCCACTTCATGCAGGAGTCCCCCGCGTTGTCCCAGTCGGGCAGACCGCCGGGCAGCACGTAGCATTTACGTTTCTCCAGGTCAGCGAAGTACCAGAGAAGTTGGTTCAAACCTGAATCAACAGCATCATCAACAAAAACAGCTGTAAAAGTTCACAATTGTTGGGCATGCTTGGAGCCCCGAGGCAGTGAGCTGAAGTGATAATCGGCAGGTCACATCGCTCGAAGAACGGATGGCTCGAAAAATCGGGAGTAAGATTTCTCGAGTGTCAACTCTCGAGTTCCGTCTCCCTACTAGATGGACGGACGACCTGGCAAAGGTTGCCGGGAGTCGCTGGATGCAAGTAGATCAGGACCGTTCAATGTTGCATACCATGGAGGAAGGAGACCTATGTTCAGTAGTGGACCGGCCGGATTTCAAACGTCTAAAAGATAATTAATTAATTATCTTTTAGACGAATTAATTAATTAATTCTTTTAATACAATTCAAAATTAATTATTTTCTAAAAAAACATCATTAATATATTTAAAATCGATTAACATCTCATTTCAAATTAATTATTAAAAATATTTTTTCAACAATAACTTTTATAATTAATTTTCTCTTTTAAATTCGAGAAATATTTATTTAATCCATGAAATCCTGTTGCTATAAAAAAGGTTGACCCATAAATTCTATCTGCAATTGTAAATGGGGCTTCATAATATTCATAAGCTTGAAGAATAGTAAAGTAAATACCTAAGGCAATGGTTAAGAAAAGACCTTGTGTTATTTGAGAGTAGTTATTTTCTATTAATGCATGATGTATTATGAATTTATGAACATTAAAAGTAAGGGTAGTGTCCACTCATTACATTTTAAAAGCAGCAGAAGAAAAATAATAGGAAAATAGAAACTTACCACAAGCGAAAGCGAAGAGTACCAAGCTGTAGATAAAGAAGAACTTGACAATGTCGATGACCATCCTCCCGAGAGAGATCTGCAGCGGTCCCAGGTGAGGGTTGATGGAGAACAGGTGAACCAGCTTCAAGGCACTGCAGATATCACATCCAAGTAAGGAGTGGGAATGGAGAACGCGGCTTTCTTCTAAATAACGCTCACCGATTTACGGTGGGAAGAGAAGTAAGCTCAGACCACGCTTATCAGCATATCCGTGTATCAGAAAGGGAGGGATATACATCAACGCACGTGTCTTACAAAATATCACATTGTGATACAAGGGTGTAAAGCAGGTTATTGAAAACGAGCTGTTATTTACAAGCCCGAGCCAAAGGCGAGGGTTTTTAATAATAATTTTTAAATGACATAAAAATCCCTTTACAATACAAAAAATTTATGGAAAAAATGAAGAAATTACTGACTTTCTGTTAAGTCTGAAATGTATGAGAAAATGAAATTTTTGACGTGAATTTATCCCATATTTTAAAGTTATTCTGCTATTCTGGATGGATACAAATTAAAAAAATCAAAGATCATAAAAATTAGTCCAGAGGTTCTTGAGTTTTTCTCTTGAGTTCTTTGCTCTATATGAAAATTTTCTCACCTGAAAATATTAGCAGCAGCGAAGAGTCCCTCAGCAATCAACTGCGGATCGAAAGCGTCCCATTGTTCCCTGGGAATGAACTTCGTCTGGGGATCTCTTCTGATCTCGGCCCTCTGCTGCAGGTACGCAGCAAACCGCAGAAGCATAACCGCAACGTAGAGGGAGTTGCGAGTGAAGTCGATAAAGTTCCACATGTTTCGGAGGTAGGAGCGTATGCCCTCAATGAAGATCTCTTGAGTTTCTTCCCAGATGAAGCCTGTAGAGTTCATTTTCATTTAATAGAAATTACGGTATCATCATCATCAGCCGGGAAACGTCCACTGCTGGACATAGGCTTCCTCTATGGTATGCCACATTGACCGGTCCCTCCCAGCCACTGCCTATGCCTATACCTATTAACCTAGTTCGTCTACGAATTTTCTGATTCCAGATTCAAACACGTAGAGAAATTCTTAGCATAGATGGTTCCATAGCTTGATGAGTGACTATGAGCTTATTTATTCGGCCAACTCTAAACTAAACTATTTTAGTTTTATTTCGGTGTTTGTATCGTATATCGTGTCTCTAATGACGATGCCAATTAACGCATGTATTTTTAAGCTGAGTATATTAGATTTTTAGGTATAAAGGTGCGAGTACTTTTTCTGGGCAATTCATGGTTAGGGCGTCACTATGCGGGTGAGGAATTTACAAAATGTAGGCTTGTCCTTATTTATTGAAACAACTCGCAAATCAAGGCAACAATAAAATCACTATGATATTTAGATCAAACTCCCGCAGTTATCAAGATCGAAAACCAGCGGATGGTGCAGATTGTCAGCGATTCATCTAGAACGTGTTGCACGGGATGCCGGTCGTGACAAAAGATTCCGTTACAATATGGCCGCCTCGCAACCATTGACAAGACGGAGTGTCTTGAGTGAATCGTTCTTTCATTCACTCTCGATCCAACAATGGTCTCAATGTTCTTTTTACCTTGTTCTTGTTCGTTTGTGAACCTTAAAACCATTCCCACACGGCGGTATCTAAATCTATGACTTACCAAGCACGTATATAACGACGACTGATTCCAGGTATGTAGGTCCGTTGCCTCTCTGCTTGAGGAGTTCTTTCTCCAGCTCCTCGACCATCCAGTCCGGGCCAAAAAGCTGTATCGCTTGCACTTCCGCTCGTTGTGACACCAAAATCAAAATTACTGTCAAAAAGTTTTTCAAAATGCAGTATTAGAACTTAATGTAACACAAAGAATTGAAGGTAAATTTTTTAAGCATCAGTTCCAAATGCTCTTAATAAAGTCTGTATACAGGTTTTTGCATTTTATTTTCCCCTCAAAAATTTCCATCTGGTAAAGGGGGGGATTCGTTTCTCTTAAAAAATCAATATAAATAGCCTATTCACTCTGGCCTTGAAGACATATAAGTTAGGCGTTAGCGACGTAGCGACATACAGCGCTAGGGAAATACAGAAGACGTAAGGGAATTCCACTCGTAAGCAGTTCCTACGTATAATGAACGAAGAAACAGAACGTTTCGTGCGAAGCGGTGGAATATAAATAAGTCAGATTGTAACAGTTCTAGTTGACAGAATGCAGAGTGGAAGGGTAGCATAATAGACCAAACAAGGTATATTTCTTAATTCATGATGGATTTGCTTTTGTCCTTCATCTCAGCTAATGGTGTTAGCTACCACCATGCGGATTTAGAAAATTCCCTATCAAAATCTAAGCCAGGACCTCCTGATCTTTAGTCAAGGCCTGGAAACGTCCACTGCTGGACATAGGCCTCCTTCATGGCACGCCACATCGACCGGTCCCGAGCCACCTGCATCCAGCGACTCCCCGCGACCTTAACCATGTCGTCAGTCCACCTAGTCAAGGCATTAAAGGTTAAAACATATACTCACACAGAAAGAATAAATAGCTGGAGGCGTGTATCAAGAACTTCATGAAAGGTTTCCTCATGAGCTTGCCAGTCGCGCAATTGGGGGTTATCATATACAGGGTACAGTAGAAGGGAAATAGCAGAGCCACTCGGCATATGATCATGATTTTCTCCATAGCAGTCTTGCGTCGGAACCCTGGGACACCTTCGTACCAGATCGCGGCCAGGAGCTGCTGGATGTTAGGGTGGGCGACGAACTGGGAAACAAATAATTAACGCGTTCAAAAAGAGCTAGAAACCGACTTCAACTTTCATCATGACAGTTCAATAAACCGTTTATCCTTTGTCAAGTCAATTTGGACGAAATACATTGCTGCTCGGTCGTACGTTTAAAAATGATTAACTCTTTATTAATTAAGCTATTTAACAAAATTGCTTTCACATATGATTGGTACGGTCGTAAACTATATCTGGATATATTATACGCTCATATGAAATATACACGGTGTATATAGGTTTTGATTACGTTGAATTATTTAGGGAATTGTCAAAATATGCGATATAAACAGTCATATCTTTTTATTGCGTTGACTTAAGGTTGCACCACACCACAGCTCAAAACACGCAGATGCACCGTAAATTTCGTGTGGGGCACTTCACGGCGTATAACTTTGCGTCTACGTTCTAAATAAATCTACCTTCTTCTGTTTAAAATTAATCGCCAGTTCAAGTCTGGCCAGCTTCATATGCTCTCCATCAGCGAAGGGCGCCTCCTCAGGGTCGTGGTTGAGGATGATGGCCAGCTCCTGTGAGCTTCTGGACTGGTCTAGCAGGTCCACGGCGAACAGCTGGGACTGGCGGCGCAGTTCCAAGTATTCTGATTTGCTTTCCTGGAATATTGGAGATTGATTAAGTCCACTCATTATTGAAGACAGTTTTGATCACCAAAGAATGTCGAAGGCGCAGAATCTTTATACATATACATGATGGGGTTTTACTTGACCTTCTTCTTACCTGATGGTAACTGATGACGCGTGTAGCCATTAGGTCACGAAGGCGGTGAATGGCCGGTTATTTCATGCATTTCAGGGTCATTATGTACAAGAAGAAGCTCACCTGTTCAGCGAATGCCATGTTCCTCAGCTCCCAGGACAGTTGGAAGGCGGTGAGGATTGGGTCGCTTGACGACAGCGCTATCAATGATGGGGAGGCGAGAGCGCGATACGCGTTCAGACGAGCTAGAGAGTGACGGAGTGAGTCCTCTGTCGAATCTCGTATGCATTCTTCGCAGCCGCATCTGTATAATAATAAATCTTAGGGTATAAAGAATTTAAATAAATTTTCACCTTGATTTTTTTGGAACAAAATGCTGTTTTCGAAGTGGCTGATATGCGATTCTTTAATGTTTTCAATACCTACATCTCCGACATTTTGAAAAAAATCGAAAAACTAAACCGTCAAATCTGAGGGAGGTGAATCCAAATACCCCTCGTATTTGGATTCACTTTCCGCCAGTTTTGGTTAGTAACAGCTACCATATAATACCTGACATCATGAGGATCTGGCAGCGTGGCTCCTCTGTCCAGCAGTATCTTGATGATCTCGTAGTTGTTCTTGTGGGCCGCGAGCATCAGCGGGGTGATGTCCGGGGTGAACATTGCTGTGTTCGGATCCACTTTCTGCCAGCTCTGTGTAAATTAAGTAAAAAGACATTCAGTTTTGTGAGTGCATAAGGTTACGCCGCTTACTTTATTAGAAATCTCTTTCGCAACCACATAAATAAACGGTGTATTTAATAAGTGTTAAAAAAAACGACTTCGACGACGACGGACGAGGTCCTTTTGCTTTAGTTAGTTGTGTGTTAGTGAGTTAGCCCGTGACTGACATTACAAAATATTTAAAAATATGAAATGAAATGAATTTTTTGGCAGTAAATATGGTGCTTACAAAGTGGAAGGTGCTGATTATGTTTATTGCAAAAAAATTCAGCAATTTCATAAAAAATGTTATCTCTTAACCATTAGTCATTAATTTTGTGGTAATAATTTAATGTCATCTGACAAAGCATGTAAAATTTTGACAAAAAAGAAATAATTACATAGTTTATATAATCTTGGCGGATAAGTACTGTTGTACAAGTTTGTCCCGATTTTTCACGTTCTTGTTGAGTTGGGTTGTATGTATGTATGTATGTATATACAATAAATGGATTGCATGAGAAAACTCATGCATGACTGTGAGATCGTTTTGAGTTTTATAATCATTACTTACATAAGGCTCGCCATCTTTATGAATCAACTCCTCATGCTCCAGAAGCAGTTCGACTGCCTCCACGAACTCTGCATTGATGGCCTGCAGCAGGGCGTCCTTGGTCTCCACGCCCATGATGACCAGCAGCTCCACCATCTCCATGTTCTCTCCATCAATAGCCAGGGTCAGGGCACCTCGTCCGAGGGAGTCCACGCAGTTCACATCTATGTGCTTGTTGCGGTGGGCTTTTTGGAGAATCCTGGTGGGATACCATGGAAATTTTGTAACCGTCTCCGTGGCCTAATGGATCAATGTTGAATTTGCAATCCGGAGGTCCCGGGTTCGATTCCCAGTGGGGGTACCTATCGGTACTCGGTTTAGTTAGTGGATTTTTTTTCTATGTCCGCCTGGCTAGCTACTACCATGTTACCTCAGTCTGTCACGAAACAGCAATGTTAATAGCACTGTTGTGGTCCTCATTAGGATGAGGCTTCTGGGTGCGCACACTAAACATAACGACCTTATTCACTTATGATCTCATCATCAGCCAGGAAACGTCCAGTGTTGGACATAGGCCTCCTTCATGGCACGCCACATCGACTGGTCCCGAGCCACCTGCATGCAGCGACTCCCCGCGATTCTCTTATGACCTACCAAACTAAAAAGAATCATCGAAATCAATTCATTATTGCCGGAGTTATTGCGTACATACATGTACAACATACATACAAAAATGCAGTCGAATTGAGAATTCCTCCTTTTTTGAAGTCGGTTGAAAACGGTCTGATGTCGTTTAATCCATGTATACCTTCGTACGTTGCCCATGTCCCCTCTCTCGACAGCGAGGAGGTACTTCTTCTCCTCCAACGTAAGGGACTTCGGAAGCGTTGGTAAGTCCATCATCTTCCGCTCGCATTCTTGCTCGGGGTCACCCTTGTAATTTAAAAATCGAACAATACAATATTTTAAAGCTACGTTCCGCGAATTTATGAAGCCTCGACGGCTTATTTCAAAACTTCATTATCAAATACCAGCGTTACAAATACCATTATTAATTACTTTGGACTAGGTTTAATTTACGAAAATATGAAATACCCACTAAATAGGCGACACTGAACCAGTAAACAAAGATGGCGTCGCTCAAATGACAGTTGACGTTTTCTGTTCAGTCCCAAAAATAATTTGGCAATTTAAGAGGGTATGCTGATGTCAAAGCGCCCATACAAACGTAGTCCAGTCATATTTTGAGCTTTGAGATTAAGCTATGAAAATCTATGAAATTTTCAAGACACAATCTAGAAACAAATATATGTGTCGGTGGTGAATCAGATTTTCGTTTAAATATATACGTCCAGAGTTACAGGGCGTCAAAGAATTGTATTTTACGGTAATAAAAAGCCCCAACTTTGAACCTGATTTACAAGAGTATGAATCAATTTAGAACAATTTGGAAAAACCACCGACATCTGAAATTTCATTAGTATACTGTATTAAAAAAATGGTTACATAATATACTGTATCCTTCAAATGATCCCTGGACTACGAAACATCCAAATAACGGGTGGATAACTTCGCGTAGTGTATGCTGTCTCACCGTACGCGCTCGGGTAGGATAGGGCTCGGATAGGGACAGCTACAAAACAATGCAACCTTGAACGCGACCACGTGGTCTAACCAACATAGCCTCTTAAGTATTTTACAAACAATCTGTCGATTTTTCCTTGATTTTGTGAATAGTGTACAACATAGTGCAGGAAGCTTTTTAAATAATTTAATACATAAAACTGAATTTGTATTCCTGCAAAAAATAATCGGACGAAAATGAATAAAACATAAGTTATGCTGTGCTTGTTCGGTTTTAATGTTTATGTACAAATAATCTTATTATACAAAAATGGTAATTCAATTACATAATGTTCTTTTAACGAACGAGTGGTATAACTAAAGCTTCTAAAACTGTTTAATACTATTTTCGATTGACCATTGACGATTTTTTGGCTTTATTAAAAGCGAAGACACTTTGTTCGCTTGTTCTATTTTAGCCCTATCATTGTTTTAAAATATTACTACACTATCACTTCTTCTTCCGATAATGTGTGAGCTATTAATTTTGAAGTCTGAGAGTTTCTAATATAGCTAGGATATGTTTGTCACTTACGCACTCTAGATCCTCTTTCTCGCCCATGGTGTCGGTTTACCCCGTCTCGGAGTAGCGCCCGCCCCCGCTGACGAAACACCTGTATCAAATCTGATGAAAACAGACGTCTCATGACAATAACACTTTGGTATGTTAAAGATAAGGCCAGTGGCCACTTTTCACAGCAATTTTTGATTTACACATTAAAATTAATATTATGACAGGCGCTTTAACAATTTGTAATAGTATTTTAATGCGATATAATTTATTTTTAGATTTATTCCTAAACTTGTGCGGCAAGACTTGGCTTCTTGCTAAAGTTCAGGGTTCTAGGTCAATGGGAAGTACCTTGTAGGTGTTGATTCCTTCTTCATCGAAATGGCTGTTTATTTTTATTGCGTTTACTTGGAAGCTTGATTTTTTCACAGGACCAAGAGACAGAACATTTGAGTAGTTGGTATCAATTTCAACTCGATACCTCGACGCGTTCTTGATATAAAAACTTAACAGACAGACGGACAACAAAGCGATCCTATAAGGGTTTCTTTTGAGGTACGGAACCTTAACAAGGTCCGTAAGAATTGACAGTTCAGAGCAGATCCGAAGTGAGTCATCTCCTTCATCATCACCATCAGCCTATATACGTCCCCACTGTAGGGTAGCTGCAGGGGCTCAGGCCTACTCTCATACAGAAAGTGTGGGCCATACACACCTTGTATTTCTTCTCATTAGTGTGCAGGTTTCCTTACGATGTTTTCCTTCACCGACAAGCCAATGGTTTGATATTTAGCATTCGTACATAAATTCCAAATAACCAATTAGAACTCATTGCTATGAGCCAGTATCGAACCCAGACTTCGATTGTTCCAGGACTGACGCTCAACCTGAGCTACCATGACTTTTTAATATGTTTTTTGAAGATAATCATTATGTAAGTTTAAATATATCTATAGACTATCTTAACTCTGAGTCAGTCTTGAGATGAGTCTCAAATTAGTTTTAGGTCGATTAGTCTTGAGATATGTCCCATCCATGAGTGCGGTGCATCAAAACTACATAGAGCTAGTGCACAGAGACAAGAAGCCCCACAGCTGTCAGTAATCCGCGTTGACATCAACATCCGTGTGACGACCGTCACCTGGTGACATATTGACATAACCTTTACATGTCTAATTGAATTGTCTGTCGCTCAGCCTAAGCTGACATTACTTGTAGGCTTGCTAGCTTATACTAACATAACCTATACAAGACCTATACCACGCATAATAATTTTGAAATAGGTCCGCTAAATTTTTAGTCTACTCGGCCATAACATAATGTCAAATTCTATTGAAAATTTGACATTTGCCGTATCTTGAGATCAACTCAATGTCAAAACCTATTATTATGGACCTTTACGTTATCAATTGGGAGGTGGCCACAGCTGGACATAGCCCCCGGTTCTCCCAGTGGGAATTTTGGGAACATTTTGTTCGAAGTATGAATTGCATGAACTGCATATTAAGTTTTTATTCACCGTGGGAGGCGAGGTAAGCTGCGACAACAGCACTGTACATGTCAGTGTATCAGAGAGGGACAACGTGATAGACATCAACGCGCGTGTCTCAGAAATTAAATATTCGAATATTGAAACAAAAATTCATTTTAACTGTGGAATATTATCCCATCCTTTGTGTAACTTAAAGTTGTACACATTTCACAATAATTTTTTAATAATTTGTCTTTTGAATAAAACGCATAATTTGCTTTGAGCATAAAATTCCTCGCCTAAGATCAAAAGCGCATACGATTGGTGATTGAGGGGGCCCCCGCATGCGCCCTCCATTGTTTATTACTTTTGATTGAGATAAACGGCAAGTAGGTTTAAGTTTTGTGATCCTGATTTTATTATAGGATCATCCTGTATAACCCCGTAGGAGTCCTTCAAGGCAAGGTAAATTTCAGGAGACTGGCAGTAACATGTACGAATTACCAACATCTAACTGCGATCACCAATGCCTACAAGCATGGCCATTACAGCCAATTCCCTTTATAAGAATATTCGAGATGGTGATATGAGGGACCATACTATTCAGCAATGGACTTGGCCATAATTTCACTTGATGGAAAGTGACTGGCCATTGGGTGGTAGGGACCGGAGACAGAGAAGGGGCTGGCACATCAGCGTGGAAAGTGGAACATTAATGGCGCGAGAAGAGCACTGGAGGTGTTCGTCTGGAGGACACCGAGTTCTCTGATATGCGCTGCGAGTGGCCACCGGTGGCTAAGGCACGACATAGCACGAATATTTCCCTAAGGAGTCGGGTATTTTTTGAAGATTTTCCTACGTTAAAAAAGCCATTGGGTGGTAAGCGGATGCACCCAGAAAACTCAAGCTAATGAAGCTGTCTCTGCTACCTTTCAACCGGTCAGACCACTGACAGCAGAATCTGTCAACACAAGTTAACGCGTTCAAAAAAACAACAACTAGAAACCGACTTCAACTGCCCTAAAAGTATACTTTTACTAAGGCAAATTTAAGATGTATATCGTTTTCTCATGGATGCCATTCTCAGAACTGGATCAATTTGAAATGGGACCACACGGGAAGCACCAGCTTTTAAAAAAAACGAATCATCCAAATCGGTTCACCCAGTCAAAAGTTCTGAGGTGACAAACATTTAACTAATACACACATAACATTCCCTATCTCAAAAACTACAACCGATTTTGATGAAACGTGCATTCTTCCCTGAGTTGAACAATACCTAGTTCACCAAAAACAGGATAATTTAAATCGAATTTGTAGTTCTGGACATATGCGAGTACAAACATACATACACTTTTGAAATTTGGCACACTTTTAGAAGCTGATATAGACTAACATATACGAAAACTGGGTAGTCCTGGAAATATTACATACTTACAGGTTGAATTGATAACCACCTTTTTTAAAGTCGGTTAAAAAATAAAAAATGTACTCACAAGCAACAATCGCCGAGGCTGGCGAAGCGCCACTCCGAAGTTCTACACCGCTCATCTTGATTATATAGCCACCCCTTCACCCCCTTTTATCCAATTACAGGGGCTACCAGCTGTCCGGTTTGATGCAGTAATTCACACACATGTGGAAGGGTAGCTTTTCAAGAGCTAAGCTCTAGTCGGAGTAATCTCCAAAATTATTTCTCACTTAGTAGGGACTCCTTACACTGAGCTAGAATCATAGCGCATCGTAGCAATAGTTTAAAATTTGACAAAGGATATTATTATCGTAATGGTCATATTTCCACCGAGAAAAAACAGGGCGTTGGCCGCAGGAATTCTGTTGAATGCGCTCTCGTCTTTCAGGGTTCGAACATCCGATGAAAAAATGGGACCCTCACTCTGATGTCCGTCCGTCCATCAGATTATCTCAGGAACTACTAATGCTGTTAACTTAAAATTTGTAACAGTTATGGAGTATGGTGAAACAATTGATATATATATTATATATCCGATTTATAGAATTCTTTAAACATTATAAAACAGATTTTTATTATTTTCTTTGCTGCATAGTTTTTGAAATACCATTGAAAATGAGTGTAAAAATGCCATTGCCCCTCTTTTGGACAAAAATACGGGGTTTATAAGTTTTCGCTAACAGTTTTTAAATATTGTGGAGCTATGACTATTCACAAAATATTATTCTGAAATATAAAGCAAACACTATGTTTCGGTCACTGAAAAAAGTATGAAATGATTGATCTTACACCCATTCAGCTATCCAAGCAAATTTCAACAAGGCAATGGCTCTGACAATGGCATATTATTCAATATACGAGTATTAGTAGTTTCGAGCAATAAGTAGAAATAAAATACAACGGAAAAAAGATGGCAATGTAAGAATAAAAATTGTTTGAAAAATGTAAATAACCTTTAATTGCAATATCGTCACAATATAATATTCTGGACACACCCAGAAGTGCAATCATGCATCTCTCGTGACATTTACATGACGTATGATATTTGACAGTTCAAACAGTCACTGTTAAAATTTCACGGAAACGAGCGCATTTATATAGCCCCGCAAACGTAACTTCGCCAGCCGTGAATTAGAGAACGAAAATAGAAAAAAACTTACTTAGGGTCCCACTTTACATATCTAATATCTTTAACCAATGTGGATTTTAATACGAAATTAGTCAAATTTAATATTTGATGAAAACAACATTTGATAAAGCTGTCGAATATCACATAAAAAATCGACATTGGACGAAGGTATTGGATCAACATTCGATGAAACTGTCAAATGTTTTTTTTAACATACTCTAATTATTACTATTTATATATTCTTAATTTCTCTGTAAGTAAAATGTCTATTTCTTTTGAGAAATAAATTATTCTTTAAACCGAATGTCATATTAAAATCCAAATTGGACAAAGAAATTTGATCAACATTTGATGTACATGTCAAATTTCATATTAAAATCTGCATCGGACAAATATATTGGATAAGTATAATAGGACCCCTAGATTGTCATTTCTTTCGGCTGTTAAAGTTACACAAGCGTGTCTGTAATTGCACTTTTGACTACTCGATTGACTAGTGCACTTAATAGATATGTCACAAACTACTTCTGTCAAAAATATATTTATATACAGCACAAGATAGACTGAATATATTGGATCGCTTGTTTCAAAAGTTACGCATACGTAAGACACTTTTAGGCTGCCACAATTTTTGGTATGTAAATATCACTGAATCACTGCATTTTATTCATTACATGCATAAGGTTTCGCAGTTCATCCAATTTATTTCAAAATTAATCATCATAATTTTAATTACTGGTCATACAGACTTTTAAAAACTATAATAATAATAAAAGTATAAATAACCTTTAGAGGATAAAAGAAACTAGTGAGAAATATCACTGGTTCATCAAACTGTCCTGAAGTCAATATTAATTTATGAAACAACGAAGCAATTATTTTTTAGTCGCTTCTGAGAATGATAACTAAAGGTGTTTCAACCAAAATTGCTTCTTAGCTAACCAATCAGAAGCCCGGTAAAGACAGACCGTGGTGGCGCCATTTGTTGAGCGATCATTTTATTGCGTCAATAACGTTTAATCCTATCATGTGCTTTTTCTATATTTTCATCTAATAGGTTATAATTACAATCAGGGAAAAAAGTTGTACTACTATTTTACTTATTTTATACTGATTTCCCCGATTATTTAAACTAAAGCGTCACTCTATATACAAAATTACGTATTTTCATGTAGGATCGTTGTATTTTACTTAAATAGGTAAAAAGGTCTTATAACACGTAAGTGACAGAAGTGGAACATCATTTATTATTATCGTTGACTGAATAGGTCAGTGTCATTTACATGATACAAGTGAAAAACTCACATTATACTCGTATTTAGCGGCCACCTAAGGTTGCCCGATAAATATCAGATAGTTAAGAGGGTATGCTGTTGTCAAAGCGCCCATACAAAACGTAGTCCAGTCATATTTTGAGTATTAAGCTATAAAAATCTATGAAATTTTCAAGACACAATCTAGAAACAAATATCTGTGTCGATGGTGAGTCAGATTTTCGTTTAAATATATACTTCCAAAGTTACAGGGCGTCAAAGTATTGTATTTTTCGGTAATAAAAAGCCCCAACTTTGAACCTGATTTACAAGAGTATGAATCAATTTAGAACAATTTGTAAAAACCACCGACATCTGAAATTTCATTAGTATACTGTATTAAAAAAATGTTTACATAATATACTGTATCCTTCAAATGATTCCTGGACTACGGAACATCCAAATAACGGGTGGATAACATCGCGTAATGTATGCTGTCTCGCCGTACGCGCTCGGGTAAGATAGGGCTCGGAGAGGGACAGCTACAAAACAATGCAACCTTGAAACCGACCACGTGGTCTTACCAACATAGCCTCTTAAACCGTTGTTAAACGTTAACAGTCGTTCAAGATTCAATCTATCTCAATCCAATTTTAAAATCCATATTTTCTATAGAAATTGATGTTTGTGAGTTATTTCAGGTTTAATTATCTTCGTCACAATCTTTATTCACACCTAGGTAAGTGTTATAAGACCTTTAGGTTTAAATGCTAAATTATTATTTTATAGTGTGATGTGAATCAATGCATTAGCCAGATCTAAAACCTAAGTACACAACACACACTGTATATAACATATGAATTTAAAATAAATGATACATATCATAAAATGATTCTACTACATCTGTGATTTGAAGGAATGTTGGATTAATCAAATATATATTTTAGACAGACAAAAACAATTCTAATTGAAGTATACAGATGAAGCTCCTACACGGGTCGATATTTTATATTATAATTTATTAAACATATTTATAATTCCATATAAGCCTAATTAAATTTTTTGAAAACGAAAATGCAAATAGGTAACAATAAAACATTCATCACAAGGAACGACTACAATCTGAAAAACTATTTACAAAAATCTTAAACTATTCCAAATCAACAGCAATTTTTTTAATCCAAAATTTTTCGAAATAATTTTGCAAATAAATTATACATTTAAAAATAGTAAACTGTGATAAATTCCGGGGCCTTGGTAAATACTTCATTTATCTGAACAGTGTGTTAAAACAAACAGTGACTGACGTTTAGCAATATGTTAAAAAAACTCCCCGAACCTCGCTTCAGGCAGTTTGTATATCAATTTGTTTTGTTTTGCATGGTTCTTACGGTTTTTAATAATGTATTATTTACAGTTTTTAATAATGTATCATTTACGGTTTTTAATAATGTATTATTTACGGGTTTTAATAATGTATTATTTGTAGGGTTTTTAATAATGTATTATTTCACTCATTATTTAATATTTTTAGCTTTTCGTTTGTGTACATATAAGTAGATTTACTATATGTTAATTTTCTGTATGCCAGCTCCAATGTGAACGCCGGCTGAAATCTCTTAAAGGCAACAGGCAATCCAAATCGTACAGTTACAAATCTATTATATAATTACCAAATATTTCAATGTACACAATAAAAAGGAAATATCATTTCAACTACGCAAAGCCACGGAGGTTGTTCATGTATATGATAATATTTCATGAAACCAAAATTTTTATTACCGATTACGATCAATTACATTCATGATATTACTCAACGTAAATCACTGTGATGTTGCAACACCTTAACAACTACTCTGTGTGCCCCAAGTTTCACAATATTTTGTATAATTTATCTAATTTTATTCTCCGCCTTGTGTTCAAGTCGATATATTGTTATATTTTTACGACACGACATTGGTCATAATGAAAAATAAATGTTATATCTACGTTTATAATGGCCGTAATAATAGATCTTAATTAAGAACGAGTGAACCCAGAGAGACATAATTCCGTATTAATAAACACTACTTAATCTAGAACTTTAGACAATCTCGTTAGAGATCTCCTTAGCGTTGAGCAGCTCCTTAAGTACCAGATTTATTAATAAACGGTACTCATTTCAGTTATACTCATCTCAACTTCAAGCACATCTCTAGAGACCTACAACGATTGGAATTTAATGAGTGAACGAATGACTCTGTTAAGATTTGGGCACAGTAAAATAATTTATCGAAATAACATAAATTATTAACAATTTCAGGAATCATTATTTCGAAATTCTTGAAAGCTTTCTGATATATAAAACACGTCTTTAAGTCATCAAATGACCACACTCAGCGTTGAGTTCGAAAATCGGAGAAAATCTCATGAAATAGTAATGAAAATCTCTGCCTTAAGTAGTTGTTTGACAGTTAGCTTCAGATAATTTTCAAAAGAGGCCGAGGTTGAGGAAAGTTTAATAATTAGTGAGTTATCTCTATGAGCTCCTCAAGCTAGAACTCTGACTTAAGCAGCTTTTATTAATACGGACCGTAGTCTCTTACAAATAACACTCTTATCCTCTTGAGGTATCTATTCATACCAGCCTTAGCCTCAAAATCCTAATGATTTACCGTTTGACAGATCAGAAAAACATTGTCGAGGAAGTACGATTTTTCCATTCTCGTTTCTAAGCAAAGATAATTTTTGAGATCCAGTCAGTCTCATTATATATTAATACGGACGGAAAGATATACGGTCGGCAAGCGACCACAAGCAAAAACGTGTGAACGTTCTTGGGTTGCCTTGCGTGAGTGAGCCTGCAGAAGCTTGTCGATAAACGCACCGAGTGACGGGTTTTTAAGAAGGTATGCTGTTGTCAAAGCGCCCATACAAACGTAGTCCAGTCATATTTTGAGTATTAAGCTATGAAAATCTATGAAATTTTCAAGACACAATCTAGAAACAAATATCTGTGTCGGTGGTGAGTCAGATTTTCGTTTAAATATATACTTCCAGAGTTACAGGGCGTCAAAGTATTGTATTTTTCGGTAATAAAAAGCCCCAACTTTGAACCTGATTTACAAGAGTATGAATCAATTTAGAACAATTTGGAAAAACCACCGACATCTGAAATTTCATTAGTATACTGTATTAAAAAAATGGTTACATAATATACTGTATCCTTCAAATGATCCCTTGACTACGAAACATCCAAATAACCGGTGGATAACTTCGCGTAATGTATGCTGTCTCATCGTACGCCTTCGGGTAGGATAGGACTCGGAGAGGGACAGCTACAAAACAATGCAACCTTGAACGTGGCCACGTGGTCTTACCAACATAGCCTCTTAAGAATGAATCAAAGGGCATTGACAAGCGCTTGCGCCGCATTAAAACATTGGTATCGTTTGTGGAGCAACGGACGAATGTTACACTCTGTGCTGAACCCTAGAGGGAGGCTCATGTCTAGCAGTGAACTTACGATAGGAACAAATTCTTTGACGAACTTTTTATATTTCATTTTGCATGTACTTTAAATTGAAGTATGATAAAGAAGTAAGCGTCGGTGGCGCAGTGGATAAGGCGCGGACTCTCAATCTGAGGGTACCGGGTTCGAATCCAGCCGTGTACCTATGAGTTGTTTTTCAATTCAAGTACATTATCCGATTGCTTAACGGTGAAGGAAAACATCGTGAGGAAACCTGCATGTCTTGAACAGGCATGTGAAGTCCGCCGATCCGCACTGGGCCCGCGTGGTGGACTATGGCCCATACACTCTCTGTATGAGGGTAGGCCTGAGCCCCTCCAGTGGGGACGTATATAGGCTGTTGATGATGATGATGATGATAAAGAAACGCAAGTTAAATGGCCGCCATCGTCCGCCATGATGGTTTTTACTCTTAGTGTTATTTATATTCTCTGTGGTCCGGAAAACACAGGCGATTTCGTAAACATACGCGCTTGTAGAGGCTTGGGATTTGTTGCCGCTTGCTATCACTTGGCAAGGCCAATGTATGCTTTTTCTTTCTTCTTATCCATGTTTTGATGAGATGCGTTATTTTAGAGATTTGAAATATTGAGACCTGTCAACTCTAACCAATGTCGTATCGTTTCCCTACAAAGTCGCCTAAGGCTGCTTATTTACAGCTACTGGTTAAATAATCTTCATTTGAGGTCCTCTTCTCCATCTTCGACGTATAACAAATCTTCCATTTTGGTCATAAACTTACTGCTCAGCTGATCCTGTTCTTCTGCAATACTTACTGGTGATTCTGATTCCTGAAATTTACATTATATTACTGTTGTAAGACGTTCATTGTGTGATAGAGTTGAAACAAAAGTATGCGTATCTTACTTTGAACGGCGTAAAAAAATCTTCAAAGCGACATTTTCACTTTTGGCAACACAGCTACCATAATTTTACACATATTTTAAATACACTCCAATAAAAATTCGAATTTAATACCTTTGTTGTTTATTTAAAATGAATTTTGACCTTCGTCCTGAAGAGATTGGCGGACAAAAAAACATAGATATTTTAATTAAACGAATGCTACAGACCGTCTACCCAAGAAGCAAAAAATTAATGCTATATTTCTCAGAAGATCGGGACCGGTCATTTAGCGTGGGGGAGATCATGTCCAGCAGGATCTATTTGCCAGCTGATGATGAGGGACAAAACATGGTAACGATTTAAGCCAGGTTCCGCTTTCGTCAGAAATTGATTAGGCATAATTCTCAGTTTCAATTGTCGCACTAGTTAAATCCATGTAATTACAGTGTAACTACTAGAAACAAATTCTGAATAACTTTACGGAAAACATAAATTTCTGACGAAAGCCGAATATGACAGACAGACAGACAGATATGAATCATGGTAACAAAGAGTAGAAGGTGCCGAAATATTCTGCCAACATGTACTTGACACACTGTACGCTCGGCTACAGGTCAAGCTATACATTTCCAGTATAAGCTGAACTAGCGTCGTGCGGGAGTTCATTCAATGTGGGGTCAGCGTATACTGGAAATGTATAGCTTGATGTGTAGCCGTGTGTATGGTACACGCACTGATCTATATTAATATGGGTACCTCTATGTGGCTGACGTATTTTCAATAATAATATATCATTTGTACCCATTCATATATCAGTAATAATGAGGATCCTAGAGTACTATTGCCAGATATTTGTGACTAAATGGGAATAAAAAAATAAAAGCTTTTAATTAACGGGACGTAACGTGAAATATTTAAAAAAAATTCCAGCATGCAGGTTCATTTTTGATCATGCACGCGAATTAACGTTAGGGACGAAAAATAAACAAGTCCAAGGCTTTTGAAAATTTTATTAAAGCAAACACATTGTGGGTACAAGACGAAAGCATTCAGTGTTAGTAAGAACGCACACATGCAAATAAACTTGACAACATGCACGACAATAATAATAATAATAAAATTCACATAATAATTAACGTATTTTTTCAATATGGCAACTCATGGTAACATTATTTTGGTGACGTAGGCACAGAAATACAGACCACAATGTACATTAAAAAATGGTGACTTGAAGGCTTTGAAAGTTGACATATATGAGACTGCACCCTCAAGTAAGACAAAATACTGTATACTATTTGACATTTAATGAGCCATCTCGGATAGCCTTCAGTATTATGTCGTTCCTATTTATTAAACCTAGGTAGATAACTTTAAAAGAGTATTTGTAACAAACAGGCCAATGGCCACTTATAGAAAGCATATAAATGGCAGATACACAATCATAATACAGAATATTTATCTACCGGGCGAGCAACACATTTTTACCAGGTATTTTTACATACATACGTACCTTTTGTGAGTTTCTAAACGATATTCAACCGATTTGTATGAAGAATTGTGCAGCGCCTCTAGCGGCACGTTTACGAAACTGTGATTCTTCATACAATCTTACGTAAAAGCATAGCAAGCATGTCGGTTAAAAACTCACACTAGAGGTACTGGTGACGTAAAAACAACTGGTATATGTCCAAACGTCTTTATTGAGAACGATGTTCAACAGTAGATTTAACCAAAGATTAAGAGGCTTCCAATTTGAATCGTTTCCTTTGTGTATAGCGAATGTAATGTCAATGTCTAGTATGTCAACAATAGCAGGTATTTTATATATACAGTAAAATGGACATTAAAAATAATTGAATTACAAAACTGTATAGTTGTTGCTAATATACAGAAAAGGTCAATCCGTTGATTGATATTGTTACAAATAAAATTAAGACTAACATTTTTTTAGTTTAAGACTTTATATTCTGTATTTCTGGCCTGTAAAATAATAAATTATATTAAAATAAAATGTGTATATTACATAATAATAAAATATATTTACGATTTTTATTTAATTCGATACACAATCACGCGCCATAAAAATAACTATAAAAACAAATAGAACGAAGCATTACATGCAAAAATATATCGCACTTATTACACTATCGATAATAATGTCCAGTCACACTTAATTTACTGGCCTCAGCTATTAAAAACTGACGTGATTTCGTCACTATTGCGATTGGTTATGAAAGAACTATATTCCAATTAGCAATCTTATTGAAGCGAAGTGAAATTCTATTTTTGAATTATGCTTAAATCGGATAGTAGGTCCAATTTATTTTCGGAATAATTTTACTAACAAATCTTCTTTTGACAAATGGACAGTGTAATAGGCGCAGTTGGGCATATATTACAAACGGTTAGCCGTTTCTACGTATTAAAAAAACACAACCATTCCACAAACAGAACTTCCAAAAACACTAGTATTCTTCAGATATGATACTCGTATCAATATTTGGTCGCCATGACGAATAATCCATTCAGTACCTTATTCTTTTACGTTCGGTAGATTTAGACAATATGGTTGTAGCAGCAGCAAGATTCGATTCCCACTGATGTGGCATCTTATTAGAATAACTAAGTCTGTAGTAGAATATAAGCACTAAAATAGGTAATAGGGTATTACTAACAAAAACGGATCATAGTTGTCTAAAAATTTAATAAATAAAAAAGTTTAAATAACTTGAACCAAAGCGGCGCAGCGGGATTAAGTGGGAGCGACTGAAATATCTCCGCCCACCCCCCGCCAAAGAGTCCCGAAAATCGTATAAAGGCAATTGGTTCAAATTAGCATTAGGAATGAATAAATAATGTTATTTATTTTTACTATTATTTTGGGAATGATATTCTACAACATTCGAATATTTTCGGACGATTACTGTACACTTTGTCGATTTTATATGTAATTGAAATACTAAGTGTAAAAAAAACATTACCCTCCTTCTGACGCAGTCGGGTAACAAGCCTACAGAAATGTTCAAAATTGAGTCTAGCTTAGATAGTTATGTTTTATGAAAGACTGCGGTCGAAAGTTTCAAGATTTATTTATGGATATTTAAACAAGCGCAATCGATGCTGGCAGAAACATTGAAACATGCAAAATTAATAAGTTCAAATTATAGATTCTTTTTCCATCTGTGTTTTTTGAAACAGTTCATAATTTTATAAATGCACAATGGGTTTGCACATGGCATTCATTTCACAGACGATCTTAGTGACGATAAGGCCAGGACGACAAGTCCTGGGTGAGTAAAAAAATACAAATGAATGAAAAATATCTCTTCAGCTGTGAACACACATGCAAAATCATGCAATATATGAGTAGGGATACGTATCTAGCGATGAAAGCCTCTTTTGTTCTAAACACATTTTCAAAAAACCTGCTCAAAAACAAGAAAATGTTTTTATTTACTTAATCTGTGCATAATAAAATAAAGTACATCTGAATTCTTGTAAAAATTTGACTTGCTAACGAGCGTTACTCTATTCAGCAAATTATTATAAAACAAAAAAATACATACTTGAAAAAAGGTTTAAAAGTAAAGAGGTTTCCTCTTTCACTTACGTTCCTTATAAAATTGATCTTTTATGTATTGTATTTGTTACAGTAATAGCATTAGTTCCCAGTACCTTGCGATGGTATAGCACAATGAAATTTATTACAAAAAGTTACTGTTTAAATTACACTGACACTTGTGGAGGGCATAATGTACAACACGCAAAATGAACACCGCTCTCAATGTACAAACAGCAAAATGTGAAAAATGCACTGTTAAGTGTATCCTTTGATATAAGTTTAATTGAGTTCTGTATCGTAACTCTATCCTCAACTATGACAATGTGCCGGTATAAGAACAGAATTCAACTTTGCTGTCACAAATCAATGGCACACATCAGTCTTCAGTATATCTACTTCTATATATTAAAAAAAATCCGAACACTGAAATCGCACACAAGTATTAAGGGCTCTTTAAAAGTCGGTTGGATAACGTAGTATTTTGAAATGTACAAACTGTTCGTAATTAATTATTTAAATACGGTTACGCGATTTGAAAACTAAACAAAAATTCGCTTTAAAAATGATTTTTCAAGCAGACATAGATATATTTAATCTTTCTTAAAATCAACTACGAAACAGACAAGTAGATTGCAGTCTGCACTGTGTTTCAGTATTCGGAATATGTAAAATAATAATGATTCGTTTAACAGGAAATATATATAAATATTTTCTATCATAAATTAAAAAAAAAACAATTTTTAACTCATTTTTACAATACATTCACACTAGTGTCAGCTTGATAGCGTATTAACCTTAATATCTATAAATATACATATTTTCTTGCGAGTAAAACTAATTTTTAAATACGTATTATGTAATTTTTTAATGATATGACTGATAACTTCCAAAAGTAATCAGTAAGTACTTTTTCGTAATTACTAGATTTTCGGCAAAATATCGTTAATATTTGGGCATTTCGAAAGTCGTAACCATGTGATTATTTAAAAAATGATTACACATATCTTTTATTCACAAATCAAATATGCGTTTCTTTAGAGCTAAAGTTTAGTAAGATTTAAATTATAATTTTAAAATGTCGAAATACAATAAAAGTAATAGTTTTAACGTAAAATTATAAGGGTGTGCGAGGTTGTCAAGTCGCGCCGCGTAAGACACTTAAGGCAAAACAAAATGAGCATTTAGTTCATAATGAATGAGTAACGACAAGCTTACAAGCCCAGCCATCTATCGATTGCGAGACGAAACTGCACACGCCAAAAAAAATTATACTTCATACATTTGGGAATACGAATTTTATTTGAAATTTTTTTGGTACTCAGAAATTTATTGCATTATTTACAAAAAAAAATATTGGCAACACTGGATCGACTTTTTTCAATTTTATTTTACACGTTTCATTCGGCGCCAAACTTTTAATTATTTAAACTAGCAAAGGATGTGCGGACACGCGTTTCTTTTATCGAAAATGCAAGTCGTGCATCGTTAGCGATAAGTCGATGCGCATGATCCGGCTCGAAGGACAATTTTTTCGTCTCGAAGTATTTCACATATAACACACACACACAGTATAACATTTATTAGCCCGTTATGATCTCCATTTAGTTGAACCTCCTGTTAAAACACTTCTATTTAGTTTTTAAATGGTTCACCATCTCCTATTTTATGGAAGCCACTAAGGGTCTAATTTTAAGTAATTTTATTACATGCTATGATTTTTTAGTTATTTAGAAATCATAATAAGGGTTGAAATACATCTAGCAGCACCGAATCTCACTTTCCTATGCTTCTATCTTTTTCTGGAATTCAGAACCGTCATTTTCTAGAGTGAGAAAGCGTGACTGCGACCAAACGGAGCGGAATCGACGAGGCGTTTGTCCTCACGCTCTCTTTCTCTCTTTAGTAAATGGCGGAAAGTGCGATTCGGTGCTGCTAGATGTAGTTCAACCCTAAAGTAAATAGATAAAAATGTAGTATGGCTAATTGACTATAAATTTTGTTGTCTTTTACATATATTTAAGTGTATCACACTATCAAGCTTACACACAAAAATCACAGAACATTTAAAGCTTGTGCGGGTGGGATGCAGGGCGCTAGTTCGTCTAAGAGAATCGCCTGGTTGGAGTCAGCGTCCAATACTTGTTGGGCCGTGATGTGTCCATGCATTTGAACGCACTCTGCGAACCAAGTTGATAGCTTAAGGGTCCAAAGTGCGACAGTGGCGCCCTCATTCGCTTCTCTATATTTCTCCGCATATTATAAAATAACATCAAAAAGCAAGCAGGACTTTTTGTTGTTAATGCTGGTTTACGGTTTATTAAAACATCATGAATATATCATATATCAATTGGTGCAGTTACTATCAATAAAAAAGTTAAAACTTTAGGCGGTTCAATTTATGATAACTACACCGAATCTAAATATGAATCCATGACGATTGGATAAAATGAACACCAGTAATGACTATAAAAAGTCCGTCTGGGTTTATGGGAATAGGCTAGTAGACTAAATTTGAAAACTTGGTTAATTATATACTTTAACATCTATTTTATATATATATAAAAAAAATATTTTAAAGAAAAAGCAATATTTACATTACGAACTTTGTATTTTAAAAAAGCAATTTATATTTCCCTCGAAAACGCTTCATAGTGTCATGGCGTCTTGAATGACGTCACAGCTCGCGAAATAACCCCTTTCTGTGATATGAAAACGTCAACAACAATGATGTTTTGCGAGGCGTGACGTCACACGTTCTTGCGCCGCGTTCTTCGTGTTCGCTGTCACGTGACTTAATGCCTATTTTTTTCAAATTCATATTCTAAAAATGTTAATCTTTAACTTTTTTGAGAAATAGACTGTTTTTTTCTTATCTTCGTCTCTTCATTTATAATTAGAAACTATAAACCAAGCAATTTGTTATTAGTGGACACAAGCCTATTATTCTATGAATGCGGAAAATTATAAGAAAGAACTGATGAGGGCGCCACTGTCGCTCTGTGGCCCCTACTTGACGCCGTAATTTCACTGACAACTCTGACAGTACACCGGACACAAACGCCGCCACAGTTCACACAGTGTGGTTCTGATTGCTCCACAATTTTAATTACGAAGCCTAAATTAAATATGGTAGTCGATACCACATTATTTAAAATTAAATAACGTTTCAGTTTTCACGCTCATGTCAAACTAATCCGTGAGATTCTGGCGTCGATCATAGTTACTATTTACCTAGGTATACACTGGTAGTATAAGTCAACAATATTACCTAAAATATCCAATACCTTTAAACGAGCAATTCGGATCTCGGAAACGGCTCCAGCGATTTCGCTGAAATTTGGTATTTAGGGGGTTTTGGGGGCGAAAAATCGATCTAGATTAGTCTTATATCTGTAGACGATTAGTCTTATATCTAGATTAGTCTTATATCTGTATTCGACGCTAAATATGATGGGAAATTTCACGTTGTCAAACATAATCACTTTAGCCGAGCGGTTCACACGTGTCATTTCGTCCGAGATATCCGCGTTCAAATCCCGGTTGGAACATTGTTGTTATTTTTGTTTTTTGTGTGTTTAGGGGCAGAAATAAAGTTTTTGTTTGTTTTTAAAGAACTACGAGCAAAGCTCGGTCGCCCAGATATTTATAGTAAAATCACAATGAAATAATGATGGTGTTGTTTTCATATATTGTAGATGATAATTTATTTTTTCATTCTTATCCTTTTATTGATGGCATCATAATTTTTAACCGACTTCGAAAATGGATAAGGTTCTCAATTCGACTGTATGTTTTTTGAAATGTATGTTAAGCGATAACTCCGACAATTATGAATCGATTTTGATGATTCTTCTTTTGTTTAGTAGAGAATATTTCAGAGGTGGTCCCATATAAATTTTATCGAAATTGATTTAGCGCTTTATGTGTATCCAGGCAATTCTTCTACCTCTAAGGGAGAACATTTTAGGGGATGAATGCTTTTAGGGCAGTTGAAGTCGTATAGTCTTTTGAAACGGGTCAACAAAAAGTACCATCAAATGATTGAGATTTGTCTTACCTCAAGATTGACTCAAACTTAGGTAGTATTAATACGGCCTAATACCGGACCTAAAAGGCACATACCAGAAAAATATGCCAAATTGAACAATCAGAATAAATAGATATTTTATTAGATATACTAGCTACCTTCATGCAAACCTGTAGCTTAGCATGCGCGCGTCAAAATACACAAAGCACATATGCAATGAGAAAAGGCACAAAAAACTTTAAAAAAATATGTATTTAACTTTAAAATGAATAATCCAGAGTGACTGAGAACAAAATATAAATATTTCTTTATGTAAATAAATTTTTTATCCGTAATCCGTCCGTATCCGTATCCGGCGGTAAACTCGAGAGCAAAAATATGTATTCACTATTAATATGTCATGGTGATGAATTTATGTATAAAACACAATTTAATAAATGAAAAAAAAAAAAGTTAATCATGACCCAAAAGATACAAAAATGCATTGATGTCGTTTTTAAAATTATTGTGGATACTGTTATAAATTTTGTCGGGATCAACTCCTGCTTCGCCGAAATATCGAATGAGAACCAAAGTGCCCGATATAGCTCACCGTATTAGCAAGCTGAAGTGGCAGTGGGCCGGCCAAATTTGCCGAAGGACCGACAGTCGCTGGTGGAAGGTGGAAAGACGACTTACGTAGGGTACCGAGTTGAGAGAGTTCAGAGGGAGAGGAGAGTCACACTCTGGGAGAGACCTATGTCCAGCAGTGGACTGCCGCAGGCTGGACATGATGATAGGAAATGAACCGTGGTAAGATTCCGACAAAATGTATATGTATGTGGTGATAGTGTTGTACTCACGGACGCGTGCGACCTCGGGAAGGGAGCGAGACAGATGATGAGTACGGTCATGTTGTCGCAGCCGAGCCCGCCGGTCGCGCAGTTGGGCGCCAAGCAGCGCTGCATCAGCGCCTCGCACACCGCCGCCGGCTCCCACCCGCTCAGCAGGCGAACACGGCAGAACGATATCACTTCCTGTGCGCAAAATCATTCACAATGAACATTAAAAAAAAGAAAATAGTTCATCTATGGATAGATGGCAACTTCGCAAAAAATTGTCAAACTGAAAGCAAGGAGTTTATATACTAAATTCATAAACCAAGAGAACATAACTGATGTGTACATAAATCTGTCAAAATAGTTACTAACAACGTTTTAGAATGTAATCCGTGGGAATTGGTGAACTGAGTCCATGCGGGCGAAGCCGCGGGCAGAAGCTAGTATATATACATAGTTCTAGAGATGATGTTCTATGAAACACACATTTTGCATGCCTGTTTCTGGTTAAATGTGAGAAACCAATATGTTATGTAATAACACCAATATATACCACATTTAAGCATAATAAAGAATTTGAAAGAAATGAGTGAATATGTTTGAAGACTCACCTCGTTTGACAGAACTTCCCAAATGCCGTCGCAAGCGATCACTATAAACTCCCAGTCGTCGTTCAATTGTCGGACTTGCACGTCTGGATAAGCTGGAAATAAATGGAAATGTTTTTCCAATTAGTCGCTGCTGTTGGATCACTTTGCATCTTCCAGAAAGTATCGCATGACACTAAGGGAAAATTGAGGGACGGGAAGTAGTCTTGCTATGATGTTTAATAAATATAAAAAAAATTAAAAAACTATAACATAGTTATTGAAAAAGTGTTATGCCGTAGGAAGACATACTTCATTTTCCAGTTCCTCTTGAACACGTAGTCACCCAAAGCTCTGGAGAGCGCTAGGTTCCCGTTGACTCTGTTCAGTTGCACCCAGCCACCTCCAGCTGTTATCTACTCACCTGTGACGATCTGCTCTTGTGGAGACAGCCTGTATTTCCTCTTGAACACGTAGTCACCCAAAGCTCTGTAGAGCGCTAGGTTCCCGTTGACTCTGTTCAGCTGCACCCAGCCACCTCCAGCTGTTGTCTACTCACCAGTGACGATCTGCTCTTGTGGAGACAGCCTGTAGTTCCTCTTGAACACGTAGTCACCCAAAGCTCTGTAGAGCGCTAGGTTCCCGTTGACTCTGTTCAGCTGCACCCAGCCACCTCCAGCTGTTGTCTACTCACCAGTGACGATCTGCTCTTGTGGAGACAGCCTGTATTTCCTCTTGAACACGTAGTCACCCAAAGCTCTGTAGAGCGCTAGGTTCCCGTTGACTCTGTTCAGCTGCACCCAGCCACCTCCAGCTGTTGTCTACTCACCTGTGACGATCTGCTCTTGTGGAGACAGCCTGTAGTTCCTCTTGAACACGTAGTCACCCAAAGCTCTGTAGAGCGCTAGGTTCCCGTTGACTCTGTTCAGCTGCACCCAGCCACCTCCAGCTGTTGTCTACTCACCTGTGACGATCTGCTCTTGTGGAGACAGCCTGTAGTTCCTCTTGAACACGTAGTCACCCAAAGCTCTGTAGAGCGCTAGGTTCCCGTTGACTCTGTTCAGCTGCACCCAGCCACCTCCAGCTGTTGTCTACTCACCTGTGACGATCTGCTCTTGTGGAGACAGCCTGTAGTTCCTCTTGAACACGTAGTCACCCAAAGCTCTGGAGAGCGCTAGGTTCCCTTTGACTCTGTTCAGCTGCACCCAGCCACCTCCAGCTGTTGTCTACTCACCTGTGACGATCTGCTCTTGTGGAGACAGCCTGTAGTTCCTCTTGAACACGTAGTCACCCAAAGATCTGGAGAGCGCTAGGTTACCGTTGACTCTGTTCAGCTGCACCCAGTCACCTCCAGCTGTTGTCTACTCACCTGTGACGATCTGCTCTTGTGGAGACAGCCTGTAGTTCCTCTTGAACACGTAGTCACCCAAAGCTCTGTAGAGCGCTAGGTTCCCGTTGACTCTGTTCAGCTGCACCCAGCCACCTCCAGCTGTTGTCTACTCACCTGTGACGATTTGCTCTTGTGGAGACAGCCTGTAGTTCCTCTTGAACACGTAGTCACCCAAAGCTCTGGAGAGCGCTAGGTTCCCGTTGACTCTGTTCAGCTGCACCCAGCCACCTCCAGCTGTTGTCTACTCACCTGTGACGATCTGCTCTTGTGGAGACAGCCTGTAGTTCCTCTTGAACACGTAGTCACCCAAAGCTCTGTAGAGCGCTAGGTTCCCTTTGACTTTGTTCAGCTGCACCCAGCCACCTCCAGCTGTTGTCTACTCACCTGTGACGATCTGCTCTTGTGGAGACAGCCTGTAGTTCCTCTTGAACACGTAGTCACCCAAAGCTCTGGAGAGCGCTAGGTTCCCTTTGACTTTGTTCAGCTGCACCCAGCCACCTCCAGCTGTTGTCTACTCACCTGTGACGATCTGCTCTTGTGGAGACAGCCTGTAGTTCCTCTTGAACAGGTAGTCACCCAAAGCTCTGTAGAGCGCTAGGTTCCCGTTGACTCTGTTCAGCTGCACCCAGCCACCTCCAGCTGTTGTCTACTCACCTGTGACGATCTGCTCTTGTGGAGACAGCCTGTAGTTCCTCTTGAACACGTAGTCACCCAAAGCTCTGGAGAGTGCTAGGTTCCCGTTGACTCTGTTCAGCTGCACCCAGCCACCTCCAGCTGTTATCCTGCGTAGCTCCTCTTCGTTGTTGGGTTTGTGATCGTACGAGAGTACTTCCACCTGGAAGACAACATGTTTGGTATATCCCAATAGCTTGTGAAACTTGGATATTCTAGGTTGCATCATCAGATTGTCTGACAAGTAAGATGATTCCGTGCTTCGTTAGTCACGTTAATCCGTTGTTACCGGTTACTATCTACGACAGGTAGTAGCTACATGAGACATGTCAGAGGACTGTGCCGGCTCAACAACTCTGAACCACTAGGGTTTATGAGGTATGTCATAGACCTTATAACCTACACGATAAGATAATTGAAAATATTACCTAACAGGAGTACCAACCTTAAACATGTCTGTTCGATGCAGCATGTTTCCAATTTCGTTTTCATAAGATTTACCCTGTAAGGTTTGATACGACATAGCTATCTGTGTATCTTTAGGCCTCAAACGATACCTAAAGATACACAGATAGCTATGTATCTCTTATACCTTAGTATCCAAAATGGCAAAGAATTTACAAATAGTAGCTGCGATTCTACTTTGGTTTAAATATATGTATGTACTCGATTATGCCTGTAAAGTGATTGAATGCAAGCGAACACATTCTAGATCGTGGATTCAAATATCAATATGAACGTGTCACAGGCCGGACACTTAAAACAAATGCCGTTATATCGGCACAGCTCGAACGGATGACGTTTGTTAAACGCGCATGTGTGAGTAAATACGCGAGCGCCATATTAC
The DNA here is from genome assembly GCA_910589575.2 of Carcina quercana. Lineage (NCBI taxonomy): Eukaryota > Metazoa > Arthropoda > Insecta > Lepidoptera > Depressariidae > Carcina > Carcina quercana. The sequence goes on along the minus strand of OU342446.1, from coordinate 2,588,910 downwards.
TAATCCTTGAGCGGGTCACTTTCTTCCGGGGAGAGGTGAGGTATCGCGGATCGGCGGGAGGCGGTGAACGTCTATTTTGTTTTATCAACAATTGAGTTTTTATCCTGGCAGGTATAATTTAGCAGACGAGATTGACGGTAAGCTACACATGTAAAATAATTGTGATCAACTCACGGCGCCTCTGACGCTGGCAATGGCCCTGGAATCACCGACGTTGGCGCAGTACAGGGTGTTGTCCTTGACAAGAACCACCACAGCCGTGCTGCCGGCCACCTTCTCTTGAAGCATGTCTTCCTCCAGCATGGCCTGGTCTAGGTCTAGGAAACCCTGGAAATATATTTTTAAATTCACGATAGGGGTACACAAGGCCTTCATCTAAAGAAAGAAAACCGCCTAAATGCCAGGCGCAATTGCGCATCAAGGCTTCCGAACCATGAAAAGAAACGCAGATATTCATCATCAGCCGGAAAACATCCATTGCTGCCTCCCTCATGGTACGCCACATCGACCGGCCCCGAGCCACCTGCATCCAGCGACTCCCTGCGACTAACCAGGTCGTTGGTCCATCTAGTAGGGGGACGGCCTGGTAGACGTTTCCCGGTACGTGGTCGCCACTCGAGAACCTTTACTCCCCACCGGTTATCGGTTCTTCGAGCGATGTGGCCTGCCCATTGCCACTTCAGCTCACTGACTCATCGAGCTATGTCGGTGACCTTCGTTCGTCTACGGATTTCCTCATTCCGGACCTTATCACGTAGAGAACTTCCGAGTATAGCTCGTTCCATTGCTCGATGAGTGACTTTGAGCTTGTTTATTCGGCCCACAGTAAAGTACCTTATGGTCATTTACCATCAATTGAGACGAAAGCCAAGTGAAAACCCATAAATAAATAAAAAAGGAGATTTGAGTTACTTAAATCTGCATCTACAAATACCTGAGATATAAAAACAAAAGAATCCTATTCAGCAGTGCATCATATTTCAGACTTGTTAATTTATCATTCTCAACATGACTCATATTATGCAAAACAGAATAAACTTCAAGGTGATTAACGCAGGCACAGGATGATATATTCACACATACACAATCAAGTATAACTAGTTACTTGTGTCTGCAATAATTAGAAAAGCTCACAAAATGTATATTGTAGTCGATGTTTTAGGAGATACTCGTAAGTAAGGTGGGAAAGTGAATAAAAACTGGTCAAATGCGGACATGATACTCTGTTACGATCTTCAAAAAAGACAAATCCTGGCCGATACTGAAGAGTAAATTCCAACTCTATACTTTTCTATAGGATATAAAGATTGGTGAATTCGAACCTGTTTTAAGGCCTCCTCTATATTCCCTAGATGATATTCTGGTCTGGCAGTGATAAACTTGTGAAGGTGTTTTCCAGCATATTCTGCTATATTGGCCCCTGAAAAATACAAAAAGAGTAGATTCTTATATAAATCTTTTATTGACTGTTCAGGGACATTGATTCCTTAGTTCAAGCCTCAGTTCAACAGGGGAGAGACAAGCACTATTCGACCGCGCAGCGTCGCGTGCGGTCGAATAGTGCTTCTTCAAAATAATGTCTGTAAAGCACCTCATTAACTTGAGGCTACTGGGTGCACATACTTAGCATCCAACAACCTTATCATCACATACCATCAGATGAGATAAAAGCCAAGTGCAAACTCATCATACATTAAAAAACAGTCAAGTGCGAGTCGGACTCGAGCACCGAGGGTTCCATACAGAATATGAATAATTAACATACTTAATGTCATTCTCTACCAAAAATGTAAGTCCGATTGAAGAACCAACTTTACTTTGTGGTTACATTACATACCTGATATACGGCTTTCAACTGCAAAGTTAAGTTTGTAAACATAAAAAGCTTTTTTTTTCTGTGTTATAATTTAAAAATCCTGTTTTTAAGATTTTGGTGGTGCAGTAAGACCTTGCTTTTTGCCAAATTTCAGGATTCTAGGTCAATTGGAAGTACCCTATAGGTTTGGTTCCCTTGAATTTTGTATGGAAATGGCCTACAGCTATATCTTTTTATTCCGTTGACCTATAAGTTTGATTTTTTCACAGATCCAAGAGACGGCAGACTCGAGTATTTAATGTATTAATTTCATCTTGATACCTCCATGCATTCCTGAGAAAAAGGGTCTTGACAGATAGACAGACGGACCACAAAGTGATGCTATAAGAACCCTAAAAATATATTATAATGGGCTAATTATCACTTATCAGTAGTTAGTATTTGTAATAAAATTGTCTTACCACCATGACCGTCATAAACAGCAAAGAAAGCAGTTCCAGGATCATCAGGGAGTGACAGGATGTGAGTGTGGGAGTCGTCCATCGAGACTCTCCAGCCCTGCATGCATGACGATCCAACCAGGTACTTCGTGTCCTGACATGTTGAGGACTGCTTCTCCGTTACTGGCTCTGAGAGGGTTTGCCCCATCACTCTGTAGAGAATAACAGATACTCCACTGTGACAAATCATTTTATGACATAAATACCAGAATAAAAATATTATGAATGAAGTGACTTAGACATAAGGGATACAATCTTTATGTCCTGCACTGTGACCTGATGGTAAGTGACGAGAATGTGACGGGAAATGTGCTCACCCAGAAGCCTCAGGCACTAACTCAAAGACAACACTTTTATTAACATTTAATCAAACTAAATGACTTAGAAATTGCACCTTCATAACTGTTGCAGACTTTTTGTTACCAACTTAATTTAAATAAAAAAATTAATATTAAAAAAATGTTAAATACTTTATTCAGTGAGACACCAAGTGGAACTGTTGGAAAACAGAAGGGGTCATCATTCTTACAATCATAATTCCTCTGCCTCATAAGGGACATGAGCCTCTCCCACAGATTACAGCAATGGACAGATTTGTGATCTAAGTTACATATTGTTGATACATAGCTAGATGCTACCCATATCCTGAATGTTTTCCCTTACCCACCCATTAATACCCTGCCAGTAATATAGCCATAAGTGCAGAAGAGGTTGCAGGGAGAAGCTGGTAAAATATAAAACTCTCAGAAACCCGGTACCTACTGATGTTGTTACCTGGAACAGTCTTCAAATAAAGAGTAAGGTGACATTCAGAAAGAAGTAAACATCTCTATTTGGCATATTTTCATTTTATTTACAGATTGTGTAAGCCAAAGACTATACAACTGCTCTTATGACTTGCAAAATTGAAATACTAGATTAATTCATAACAATAACATCAAAATATTAACTTGTTTCTAACTTCAGGCACAAAATTAACAGATCCAGACTATAACAAATGTGTAAAACATATAGTAAATAGAACTAGAGCAGTAAAGGATACCATTCAACGTAACTTCTGTTGAAATTCAACACCGAAAAGTCGCCGTACCCGTTTCAGTTGACTAATTTGATGTGACTTGTATACATTTATCAGCGCAAAACGTATTGCAAACATTTTGATACACTTTGATCTTCACCAATAGCGAAATAAAGTTTACCTGCACCCTTCAGCACAAATAAATTCAAGATAATGTAGCGTTTATCAAAAATAAAACAAAAACATGTTTGTTCGCGAATTTAAAGTTACTGATATTTGAATTACAGTGAAAAAAGACAGTAAATTTACTTACATTTTATAGTATTACTATAATATTGCTATTTTTATACGATTTATTGAATATCTGCAGGAAAATCTCGTGATTTTCCTAATTTTCGCAGTGAAACAAAATGCGTAAATATCAGACTGTCAAACTGACAGCTGATGTTTTTAGTTTACTGACTTTAGAGCATTGGAGGCAAGGATATCGAGCCAGCCCGTTTTGCGCCGCTTATCTCGTACAGTAAAGAACCAATTTATTTTGAAATCTTTTGCCCGCGACTTCATTAGCGCGGACTTCGGAAATTATTCCACAGGAACTACTTGCTACTACTACGGGAAAACAAAATGTCCTTTTTCGACTATCCCTGCACAAAAATAAAGTTATTCTGACTCTCCGTTAGTGCTCCTTTATGACGTAAAGAAACAAATAAAGAAACGAACTCACTTTCGCATTTGTAATATAGTATGGATTCAGATTTTGTATGTACGTAGTGTGAAGTGTTAACAGAGCAAAATTTCCGTTTAAAACCAACAAAAACGAATAAGAGTCTTAGAAAGAGCACCAAACTGTGAGTTACAAAATCGATAGCCTAATCATCACAGTTTTGTTGTTGCCGTTGTAGACAAATGACAAAGGAACCATCTGAAAGGATACTTTCTTTACATGATTATTATTTAAAGGGGTTTGAACAAAGACATTCATTTAACATTATAAACAATCTTTTATTATTGATTAGCCTTGATTTTTAAATACATGCATTATAAACATTACGCTTAGTGGATAGGTAAGTGATTGGATACAGTGAGACATGCTAATGATAAATGCTTATATATTAAAATTTAACCTATAGCTATGACTCTTTCATAATTCTATTAACGACTAATAATTAAATACAACCTTATCATCTTTGACGACGAAAACATGACTTATTTTCTTTTTCTAACTCACAATTTTTTAAACTAAATAATTACAAAATACGTTATAGAAAATTCAAAAACTGTGTTTGACAGATGACTTGAGAGATGCCTGTAGTTTTTTAACTGTCAATAACAAATAGATTACATCAAAAAGTTCAACAAAAAAGTTTTATGTGCACAAAATCAGATATATCTAACAAGTAGGTATGCGGTGAATCTTGGAGAAATTAAACACTAACTAATAATGCTAAATGTTTTTAATTAAGTTCGTTAGACATTATTATTCTCTTTGTTAATTAACTAGTGACCCGCCCAGACTTCGCACACAGTACAGCATTCCTATACATTACATATGCCTACATTTTGCATCAGCTTATTGCGTTGAGTATGAATTACTAACATTTAAACGCAAAATATTACCTCGACACTACTGGAATTATTTTAATGTATTTTATTTATCTTGTAAATATTTTAAAGATTAGTACCTATAGTTTTTATATTATTTATTAGCTTTGACAGTGCTGGCTCAGATGAATTTTTTGCACGTTTTCACTTAAACACACATGCAGATATAGAAACTGGTTGTTAATCTTATTCTGAGTCAGAATTTCTGACCACATGACCATGGCATACGATGGTTACCACGGCATGACGTCATCACAATCGAAATATTGATGATTTAATTACAATCTTTATTGTTATAGACTCTACATAGCTGTTCTATATGTATAACAGTGTCTATAATAAAGAGACTAGAATCCGTTAGGATCTCTACGTATATAGTTTGTGCTAGAATCTAACTTTGAGCGTGCACCATGGAAATTCAGAATCAGTGATCAATCTAAGAATGTGTGCATCGCTATTATTTGTCAAAATAATGACAGGCGTCAGCGCAAGCGAAATCACATTATGACTTTGAAAACTTATATGGATGCTTCCATTATAATCTTTATTTCGATTGCCATAGAGAATCCCATTTAACTTTTATGGTGCAAAATCAAAATCAGTGATCATTCTACGAATGTGTGTATCGGTTTTATTTGTCAAAATAATGACAGGCATCATCGCAAGCGAAATCACACATGATTCTTGGCGCGAACTTGAAAAATGGTGGTTCATTGCAATTTTGTTAATTGAATAATAATACTGTTATGTGTGTTTTTTGTGTTATAATGGTGTGATATAGTGCAAAAAGTGTCATGGACGGTGATATAGTATCAATTACGCAAAATTGCGAGGGTTTCGACGCGATCCGAAGAGTTTATCATGTCGAGTACATTCGGCATATGGATTCTTTCGAATAATGTTGAAACCGAGGCTGGCCATTGAAGTTCTCGTCAAGAATCTAAATTAAGCGATAAAATGTACACATTATACATTTTAATGAGAAAGCTGAAGAAATGACTTCGGCATAGTTTATTACCTCAAAATTTGTTAACCTAATTTTACTCGTCATTGGCTAGATAACCACTGGTTAAAGCCATTATTTAAAAAAAAAACATGACTTTATAAACGTATGGATGCTTCCATTAGTTCCATTATAATCTTTATTTCGATTGCCATAGAGCAGGGGTTCCCAACGTTTTCTTGGTCAGGGACCACTTTTACATATATTTTTTTGGCAGGGACCACTATTTAGGTGTAATAAAAATAAACTGTAATAATCAAACTGAAACTTTAATTAAAATCTAATATGAAATAACATCAAAGAAATAATAACATTTTTTGGATAAAGTTTTGTAATTCTGAATTAATGTGATTTCTGAGCTTGCATCTTCTTCACGAGTTCGGCTATCCTAGGACTAATATTGTTACTCAAAGCCACACGCAAATCATCACTTACTTTCAAACGATTTCTCGCCTTGTTTTTTATTACCAACAAAGCAGAAAATCCTTGTTCACATAAATAAGTTGTTGAGAAAACCATAAAATAACGTAAGGCGATTTCTCGAAGTTTAGTATAAGAAATTGCTTTTTTACACCAAAATGACTCAAGTGAATTCGATTCAAAAGTATCCTTGCAGTTTCTGTCATTTTGTAATTCAATAAGTTCTTCTTGAATTTCTTCTGTAACTTCACCAGCGTCCGTGCTAAAAGGGTTACGAAGCTCTGCACGGCGACCGACGGCTCACCGCCCGCTAATTTTAAATCATTCGCGGACCATATTTTGGCTTCTGCGGACCACTGGTGGTCCACGGACCACTGGTTGGGAACCATTGCCATAGAGAATCCCATGCAACTTTTATGGTGCAGAATCAGAATCAGTGATCAATCTGTGAATGTGTGTATCCGTCTTCGATCAACAATAACCAACTTGGTTGGTTGGTTATTGTTATTTGTCAAAATAATGACAGCCTGCATAGTTATCCTAATCTTCTTCTATAAATAAATGGGAAGGTAAGTTTTCGTGTATTGCTACTTTAAATGTATGTAGTAAACCTCACCCACATTCACGTAAAACATCGAAAATGGTTTTACTGTCTTAATAAAAATAAAATAGTAGACTATTTATATTCGGTATTTCCTCAGACGAAACAGGATATTTCCTATATAATTTTTAACTGTCTACGTGGCCATTGGGCTAGCAATCTAGAGGTACCGGGTTTGATTCCTTATGGGAGTACCTATTGGTACTTAGTGCACCCCAACCCTCGAATGTACATCTAAAAGCGAAGCGATAACTCTATCCCAGCGTTTCTTAACCTTATTCAAATCAAGCGCAATTTTCAAGGACTTCTATCGTTAGTACTGATACTTGCACACAAACTTCCTGTTATAGTTGTAGACCATAGCCTGTATCTAAGGGAAATTCCTCTGATCATGTAACCATGAATATTATTCGGTTACACCATATTATTAAGAAATTTTTAAGTTGTGGTAAATATTGCGCAATAATGCATAAGACCTGGCCACCATCACCACTGTGGCCGCGTATTATTACATCATATTATATTCAATGCGTGTTGAACCGTTGGTTGTAGACAAAAAATCAAGTTATTCTGATTTTCCGCGACGACTGTCCTTGACGGCAAACAAACTCGCTTTCGCATTTATAATATTATGATTTTCTTCGTCACTCCTGGACAGGTTGTGACGGTCAGACTGAATCATGGTCTTTATGGGTGATTTCCGAGTGGGAATATTTTTATTCGATTGTTGAAACTCTTTCGCATAAGTATCATCATCGTCTGGGAAACGGCCACTGCCACATCGACCGGTCCCGAGACACTTCGATCTAGCAACCAACTTAACTAGGTCACCGATCAATCTAGTAGTGGAACGGCCCGGTACCTGTTCACCATTCGAGAACTTAGGAACTCTCATGGATGGCGAGACTTAATTCTGTTTTTGACGTGACAACGTCTTATAAATTGGTTTGCCGGGTGACACTTCAAGAAACTGCGTTACGCTCCGCTCACGTTATGCGCTCACAATGAGAGCGAGTGAGAGGCACGCGTCCCTTCCACTCGGGCATGGTTAGCCCGCCTAAGAGCGAGAGAGACAGACATAAAAAGTGAAAGGCACGCGTCCCTTCCACTCGAGCACATTTTACCACTCAAAGTCGTTGTCACGTAAAACTTTCGCCCGTATACCGACTTTACAGGCAACCAATTTTTTGTGTGATTTCCGCGTTTGAAATTTTTTATCCGACTTTGAAACCCAGTGGTCAACTCGAGTAGCATTGCGGTTGCGGGACTTAAATTTTCAGTATTTCAGTTCATTCACTATATTACAACTGGTTAAGTAGGTACGTTTTTTCTGTATGATGGGTTTGAACTTGACCTTTAATCTCATCTGATGGTGACTGACGATTAGGCCGTTGGATCAGACTTGACAGACAGACAGATTAGACAGAAGCCTCAAGCTAATGCTGCCGTTTGCTGCTGCCTTTAAGAGGAAACAGAAAGTGGTAGAAACAGACAATCTGTTTATACCACGTGGCCGCGTTCAAGTTTGCATTGTTTTGTAGCTGTCCCTATCCGAGCCCTATCCTACCCGAGCGCGTACGGTGAGACAGCACACACTACGCGAAGTTATCCACCCGTTATTTGGATGTTTCGTAGTCCCGTAATCATTTGAAGGATACAGTATATTATGTAGCCATTTTTTCAATACAGTATAATAATAAAATTTCAGATGTCGGTGGTTTTTCCAAATTGTTCTAAATTGATTAATACTCTTGTAAATCAGGTTCAAAGTTGGGGCTTTTTATTACCAAAAAATACAATACTTTGATGCACTGTAACTCTGAAAGTTTATATTCTAACGAAAATGTGACTCACCACCGACACAGATATTTAGTTCTAGATTGTGTCTTGAAAATTTCATTGGCTGCGATGAAGCGATGAACGCTTATTACTCAAAATATGACGGTACTACGTTTGTATGGGCGCTTTGACACTTATTGAAATCGTTATTTCCCTGATTTTTATTTCCATTCGCATTTCCACGCATGTGTTTTCACTTGAATTTTTTCATCTTCGCATTTGTTTCCTGACTTTGTGGTCACAACTTATTATTTGTTTTGCTTTACATTTAAATGACACTACCCTTGTTGTTTGTAAGTTTGAGAAGTCGGTTTATAGTTATTTTGGGGGAGTTTTCAATGGTATGACATTGTATCTACACAGATATATGTTATTTTATCACGATTATATATTATACTATCTAAATAACACTTACTGTCGTTTTCTAGGAAACCCCCACCGGCGGGGCGTAGAAGTTTGTTGATCACAACTTGCCGATACGCGGAACCAGTGTGCACTAGTATTGTGATACATTACTTCACCTCGAGAGAAGAGAATTTATTATACCGCAAAAATGGTTCACTACTTCATTTATGCAAAAGATTTTTCGGGTTCGACGGGCGGCAACGACCATTATCACAGCAACGGTTTGAAAACTTTAGGGCAGTTTAAAAGTGACGTAGAAGCAATGAAAAATGAACTCTCGATCGCCGAAGAGTTCCCAACAGAGTCGAAAATTATTTATTTGCACTGGGGACACGAATGCTACGAAGTCGATGAAGACATAACTAGAACAACATACGTTGAACAGGAATGTGGAAATATGTCGACAAGGGCGGAATCGATTATCAAATGGATTCAAAATAATTGCGACGTCGACGGAGAAAACAATAAAATCAAGTTGCTTTATATTATCACGGATGGTTGGATAGATTATTGTAGTGCGAAGCAATGTTTCAAATTGAATGAGAATATGCGTTACGAAACGGTTGTTTTCCATGCATTCCATGAAAATGAGCTTGCTATCGACCTTTCAGTAGCTGCATCATTTTTAAAGAGCCGTTGCATGGTGTATCGTAATTATAAACTTTTTGATAACACTGATATTTCTGAAGAGTTCGACTACGATAAAATCAACGCTGGTAACTTTGCGGTCGAAAAAGATAATTTGAAGTCGTATATCAAGTTGAAGTTCATCAGAAAACTAAAACACGATGCTCGTGCTTTGCAAGAAGTAGGTAAATTGAAGAAGTTGCGAGATCGACTGTTCAATGAGTTGGCATCGGAATCAGAAAAGGGCAAAGTTAATCTGGATTCAAAGGACAAAAATGTATTCCTGCGTGAATTTGTTCGCACGGATTGGTACAAAAATCTCAATGCTCCGGTCGGTGATAAGAAGGTGGATATTGAGAAATCAATTTCAACTTTGATCAATTACATTGTCAGTGAAAAGAAATCTTTCTTGTTCGACGCGTTACAGTTCGATAATAACTTTAGTAAGTCCGTTGAAGAAGAGCCAATAGTTGATGTTAATTTTACAGCCGAACAAGAAATTGAATTCCCTGACATCATTCTGGATGACGAAAAAGGAATACCTGTTGTAATTCTAATGGAGTTTAATTTGCTGGACAAAATCATTTTTCATAGAACAAAAGCCGATGCTGAAGTGTCACCTGCCAGTTTTAATAAATTTAAATCGGCGATGGAGTGTCCGTTGTTTTTGTTGAAAGATAAAGATATCAATGAGTCGATCGGTTACTTTTACACATTGAATGTTTACAAACAGTTGTTGGAAAGCCCTAATAAGACTGAGCCGCGAACACGAAGACCGTTTCATGGCGGCCTTGTGCTGACAGATACAGATCAATTTGATAAATACAACGATTATGTTCTGTCGGCGACGTATTTTGATTCCAAGAAGATTAACTACAACGTTGGGTTGTTTTACTTCGTGCTGTGGAAACATTGTGAAAACAAAGAATGGATGGATAAAAACGTCGTTGAGCAGTTCAAGAAATACGCTATGCGACGCATCAGAAGCACAGTGTGTAAAATTGGCCTGTCATCGTTGCCATTAGATCCTCAAGAAATCACATCGCTGCCGACTGCGCTGTGGTACTGCGTCGAATTGTCCTCACGCATCTTCAAAGATGACGCTCAAAATTTCATGCATGAACGCTTGAGAATGTATTATGGGGTAGCAAACTGTATGATCGAAATCCTGAAGTATTTCGATTATGATCTAGATTTGAAGTTTATTGAAAAACGCAGAGATCTGATTCGTCATGTAATGATTTTGAAACGGATTCCAACACGTGTCGAGAAACTTTATTATTCGTTGCAAAGAATTTTCAAAACTGTAGAGGGTTTTCTTGTGAGTGAAATTGAAAAGCCGTTTAATCTATACACACTCAATTATCTTAAATTTAATCACAAAAGTATCTTGAGCGATGAAGTGATCGAAGAAAAAGTTCATTTAAATGATTATGTACACTTGATGCATTTTGTTGGTGATTTGAATATACATCAAGGCGGTAGAGACATATGTGATGTTTGTGAGAAAACATACCGTCCCTTGTTTGCCATCGACCAAAACAAATCATTTTACGCAGAATTGGTCGACAAAACTAAGAAAGTAGTTATCAAAAACGACGACGACAAAGATAAAATTGAAGTAGCCTACGAAGCGATCGATTCGCTTGAGTTTGATAAAATTTTGTCTCTTTACAATCTATATATTAATTGCGTTATAGATTCCGAGAAATATCCCACCTTGCCTGAGTACATCGAGTATATTTCTAAGAGAAAAAAATTTAACGGTGATTTGGTAACGATTTTCCCATCCAATGTTTATCGTGCTGAAGAAGTGTATTCCCGCTATCAGAATATAATGATGAAAGTCGATGTCAATAAATTTATTAAGGTGTGCAAAACGAATGTTAGCCGAATTGAACGCATTAAAGCCGAGGGTAAAGTGAAGTTTAGCGACGACAGTGAAATCAACGAATTTATTTCTAGCGAGGAATTGAGAGTTAATTTGAAAAAGAATACATGATAAGTAGTTATTGCAGATTTAATTCACAAGACAGTATTTTTAACATGAGTAATAAGAAATGAATGCCTTATAGTGATAAGTATTATGACTCTTTTAAAATAGAAATAAGTGATATTATTTTGTTATTAGTGTAAGGTGTAAAGATATTGAATGTGGTATCTGATGTAGTAGATAAATTAGTGTAATTCTTAAGAATTTTCTCATCCTTTTTGTGTTTACTACTAACTATACTCTAAAAATATGTATAATCTCATAATTATCATGACCGAATGTTCTCTGTGCGAAATTGTGTTATTGTTTTAAGTTTTATCATTAAGTGAAAATGTAATTTTTATTTTGACAATAAATGTATCTAACCACAACTATCCATATTCTGAACGGGACCCTAGGTGCGCGAGTCCAATTTGCACTTGGCCAGTATTTATGGATTAACTTTAATCTTTGAATTATTTTTGTATCAAGTACTGTAATGAAGGCTACATTTTGTAGAAATAATTGAATGTTTTAATTAATTCCACTCATCTTTTTATCGTGTAGATAATAACAAACCCTAGTTGTCATAGTTGTTGATCCGCCATAGTCCTCTGACATGTCTCATGTAGCTACTACCTGTCGTAGATAGTAACCGGTAACAACGGATTAACGTGACTAACGAAGCACGGAATCATCTTATTTTACAGACAGTCAGGTGATTCAGCCTGCAATCTCCTAACCAAACTAGGGAAAGTCTCACAAAGTTATTTTTTGACAATGTCCCCACCAGGAAACGAACCCTGGACCTGTGCGTATGCTGCGCCACGGTGGACGTGGTTTTCGATAATATTGCGGTGGTTGGAGGAGAGAGAAATGAAAGGTCGTTCACTAAGTCCTGATAATAACTATTTTATTAAAGGTAATTTTAGCTCTTATATACTAAACAATGATCTAGATCTAAAACATATTAGGCTAAATAGATCTAGTTAATACGGTGACAGTATTATACATAGAATTGAGAAGCAGTGCATCTTTAAAAGTATGCCATTCATTCACCCACTACAATTTCATAGAAATGTTTTTGAAGTGAAAACTTCTTTAGGCGCGTTGAGCACTTTTTGGGTGAACAAAAGGCGTGAAACTCGCGTCATCGTCATCGCAAATTTGGCGGCAGACTTAGGTAACATTGTGGATATCGAAAGTGCCCTACTACCAACCAAACCGAGTACCGGTAGGTATAGTAGCCCTACTGGGAATCCAACCCGTGACTCAAGCTTCGCATGTTCAAGCGTGTAGCGATTAGGCCACGGAGGCGTTTAAAAATGTAGTGATAATATTCAGGGACTATCTACACTATTGTTTATATTCAGCCCGTTTAAATTGAAACGATCATTCGCCAATGGCGTGATTGTAAATTACATTGTTTGCAATTAAAGTGTGCTGATTCCGCGCGACCAGTTATGGCGTTGGAATTCGATGGATGAGGCAACTTGGTACTTTGCTTACATGGCTTCCAATTCAATTCCAAAATGTATTGTGTAGGTACACTCGTGTACAGAAATACTTATTGAAACGCGTTGAAGAAAATCTTATACCTTTAAACGAGCAATTCTTGTATATTCCGGATCTCCAAAACGGCACCAACGATTTCGCTGAAATTTGGTAATTGGGAAAAATCGATCTAGATTAGTCTCATGTCTGGGAAAATGTGCGTTTTCGAGTTTTCAAGCGTTTTTTCCTTCGCATTATTCGACGCAAAATATGATGGGAAATTTCACGCTGTCAAACATAATCACTTTAGCCGAGTAGTTCACACGCGTCATTCCGTCCGAGATATCCGCGTTCAAATCCCGGTTGGAAAATTGCTTTTATTTTAGTTTTTGGTGTGTTTTTATTTATTTATTCAAGTTTTTAATTTTTTTTAGTGGCAAATTGTTCCACTCTTTATGGCTAACCAGGGGCAGAAATAAAGTTTTTGTTTGTTTCTAAAGAACTACGAGCAAAGCTCGGTCACCCAGATATTGGCTATGGTGAATGTGACATGGTACAAAAATGGATACATATTTTTGTACTCGAGTTTTCTGATCCAGGTTGGTATGCTTCCATACAAAAATAGTATCAACATGTTGTCACGCTGTTTATCTAGTGTCTCTTTCACGCAAATTGGTGTTAAGCATCGCTTTTACACTCGCACACATTAGACAACTTTCTGTAGTCTAACAATGAGTTACGTTCATGCCCATTAATGGACAATGGAACAGGCAATCGTGATGATACAACAGGACACTCTATTACGTCAACGTAAAAATTTTACGTATGCTCGTGACTTTTAACATCCCGGTTCCACTGGTCCAAAAACCACCCCAGCAAAATCATGGATATAATAAATGCTCTCCAACTATATAAAGTTGTGACCCGTTTTCTAGTTACTTAGCCATTAGAATGTTTCGTGTTAGTCTTCTCCTTTTTTTAGTCCTCTCAATATACAAATCTCAAAGTGAATCGCGTGTCTGGCTGGCAAAATTTATGTGATGACAATATTAGTGAGGGGACACACATATCTTTGCTGTTCTGATCTACCTAGAATAGAATGACCTAAACCAGAAAAGAATCCGAGTTGACGGCGTCACACTTACCGGACTTTCATTATTTGGACAACTGCAGGCGTACTGAGGCAAATTTCTCTGTCTCTCTCAGATATACGGAGTTTGTATGTAACTCGCGTCTCTTTCTAACCGGTCAGCACGTTCTCCGGGGATGCCGGTCGGTTGCTTGCTGACCGGGCGTGCTTGACGGTGCGGGTAGACATGTGTGTCTCGATCGGTTTAGCCTTCCGGATACCGAATGATCTGGGTATATCAGAATAGCAAAGACAGATGTGTCCACACGCTAAATGTATCTAGTTTATACGTGCCTATATTTATGAAAATGCTACATTCTTTTTTTAAATAGCAATATTTAATAGATTGTTATTTATCCTTCTTTTATTTCGGCACTGAACGCACCTTCAGTATTTCTTGTTTTCTTTGTCATAAATTATACCAACTGAACACATCAGATTTTTGACGCTTTGCTTTCGTGCTGATTATCTTGAGATCTAAAAGCTATCGACTTGAAATTTAGAATAGCTATGGAAAATTGTGGCACACGGGTGCTGCAAGTGACTTAATAAAAAACACTTGATTTCACTAGGGCGAAAATATGAAGTGGCTTCGTTTGTGTATTCTTGAACATATTTTTGTTATCTTTAAGAGAACTTTTTTGTAAATCATATTTGGTTTATCATGGAAAAGCATTTAAAATACTATTCTCCTTCCTCCGATGATGCCAAAGTAAAAAAAAAACCGTGCTAAATAGGAATTTATGTAAATGTTACAGGAATACCCTAGCCATGTCTCTGTCTTTTGTACTTTTTGAGAAATTGGCAAAAAAACTTGACAACATACTCAGATATGTGGTCGGGGCAAAGAACTTTATTTGAAATATAAGTACCAACGTTTCATTCCATGGTTCATAAAACTTGGTGTACGAGTCCGATCCGCGCTTAATTGGCCGGTTTTAAATTCATAATTAAAGTGCAATGCAATGAACCAGAAAACGAACTGAATATATGTCATTAGTGATTGAAAAATGTGTTCATTAAGGAATGAACTTTTTCATAAATATTAATACGATTTCAGTGCGATTTTGAAATTATGTTCTTCAAAAATATAAAAGTACGTTGCGTAATAGGCTAGTTGACAAAATTTGAAAACTTGGTTAATTATATACTTTAATCTATATTATATCCCCAAAAAGCTATATTTTAAAGAAAAAGCAAAATTTACATTACGTATTTTGTATTTAAAAAAAGCTATTTATATTTCCCTCGAAAACGCTGAATAGTGTCATGGCGTCTTGAATGACGTCACAGCTCGCGAAATAACCTGCTCTGTGATATGAAAACGTCAACAACAACAATGATGTTTTGCGAGGCGTGACGTCACACTTTCTTGCGCCGCGTTCTTCGTGTTCGTTGTCACGTGACCTATTTGCATATTTTTTTCGAATCCATTTTCTAAAAATATTAATAATCTTTAACTTTTTTGAGAAATATACTAGTTTTTTCTTATCTTCGTCTCCTCATTTATAATTAGAAACTATAAACCAAGCAATTTGTTATTAGTGGAAACAGGCCTATTTATCGCATACACATAAAAAACCAAGCCTAATGGTCTTTTCTTTTCAATCAATACCGATTATTGTCTCAAGTTACTTTACATCATGGGGTGACGAAATTGAAACCACTCGGCGAGCCATCCAGCCAGCCACTGCCAGCCAGCAGTATCGAATGACCACGCGGTGCGAGTGCGCGTGGTTTCACATCACTATCCGTTCCAGTTTTGAAATTTATTTATTTTTAAAAGTTTCTGTTGTCTGTGGAAGTTTATTTTTTGAAAATGGCCTGTCCTATGAGGTGAGTTGGGATCTTTTTAATACTTTCTGATCTTTTCACTATTTTCGTTTTTTATGTTGTTGCTTTTGAAATGAAAAAAAAAATGCTAGCGGGTATAGTTGGAAAGGAAACATATTTTAAAGATTCTAGCATTCGTTTAATAAAACATTATTTGAACGTGATTGATCCTAACTATATAATTAACGACATGCAACTCGAATCAATTTAGCATTACAAATAAAATGGCTATGGAATTTTTCAATACGAAAAGAATATTAATATTTAAGCAAGTACCTTCTAATAGTTCTGCTCGTTTTTGAGATTCCGTACCTGTTGTATCACAATAGCTTACAAAGTAAAACTAGTAAACTCTGGACGATGGATTTGTGATCTAACCCACGGGAATATAATGATGATTGTATTCTAAGGTCCATACAACACAGCCCAAAATCGGATGAAGGAATTGGAGACAGACAGACTGATTATGACTCCATAATGATTATTTTTAGATTAAATGTGAAACCCGATATGCTTTAGATGTTTAGCTCTCATCTGTTCAAATCCTGATTCCTATTTCCTGATTCAAATCATTACAGTTTAAAAAACTAAACACACGCTTTTTTGTAATGGGGTAAACTGGTCAAACCAAACCAAATGAGCGAGGCTTTCTAGTACCAATCGAAGAGTTCCTCTATCCACCTGAATCCAGGGTCAGATCAGCATGATGTTGCCAAATTAGTGTATTGTATAATCAATACATACAATCGCAAAGTTTCTAATCGATACTACAGTTAGAAGTAGGTTAAAATTGACTTGCTAGATTTGTTTACATGTTTGCATGTGAACCTAACATAAAGCTTGTAAAACAGTAAATAAAAATTAATTCACATCCAATCTTCATCTGTAAATAAATTTAATTAAAGTATTATTTTCTTAAGAAAGTGTTCGAGGCGAGTCATGAAGACGATTATGGTGATGATGAGCCAGGATCGAACCCAGACCTAGATTGGTTGAGGAATGACTATTACACCAGCATCGGATCTTCAGCTCTAGAGCGTAAGGTTGAGGCGGTTACAGAAAATAAGTCGTAATATTAAAAATTGAAGAAAAAAAACTTTTATAATGTCGCCGGCCTCCAGACACACCGCTCACTTCTTGTAAAAACAACAACTATGCACTAGTTGTCCCTTCCCAATAATGCGCGAAATAAACTGACACTTTGGTGTATATATTTCTTCATGTCTTTATCTTGACTCGTCAAGAACCGGAAACGTAATTCTATGATTTCGCCTCGACAAATTTTAATTTCAAAATGACCCCTATAAATAATTTTTATTTTATTTTATTAAATAAGGTGCATCAACAGTCTCTCGTATTGAATCTCTAAATTTATACAGTAAAAAGTTTTTAATCTGATACGAGAACCAATTACAGATGCACACAACATTAATGTAGTGAGTTACATGTTAAAGACAAGAAAAAATAGAGATTAGATTAAATAGAATTAAATATAAAATTGAAATTCACAGATTGTTATTGTAACGCAAGATGAGTGTTTAAAATCCCCTTAAATTTGGGTAATAAGTTAGATAATATATATATTTCCGGTATTATAACATTATAAATGTTAATCTTATTATTAAGCTACAAAAAGTCGAAATTCGGGGATAATGCGAAAGAAAACCGCATGAAAACTCGAAAACACATATTTTCCCAGACGTAAGACATATCTACATCATTTTCGTCCTCGAACCCCCACAAACCAAATCAGCGACATCTTTAGAGCCATTTCCGAGATCGCTGGTATAAATAAATATACCAAAAATTGCTTGTTTAAAGATCTATGACATGTAAATTGACATACTATATTTTCAACTGACTTCAAAA
The DNA here is from genome assembly GCA_910589575.2 of Carcina quercana. NCBI lineage: Eukaryota > Metazoa > Arthropoda > Insecta > Lepidoptera > Depressariidae > Carcina > Carcina quercana. The sequence goes on along the minus strand of OU342446.1, from coordinate 2,570,779 downwards.
AATGAGGAGGTTCTCATTTCGACGCGTATGTTGTTGTTTTGTATGTGCTACGCGGTAACTCCGCCAATAGTTAACCGATTTTGATAACTCTTTTTTTGTTTGGTACAACATACTTCAGAAGTGTTCCCATTTAAGTTTTATCGAAATTGATTTGAGAGAATCAACAAAAAACAAATTTTAGGCAATTGAAGTCGGTTTTTAGTTCTTTTTGAACGCGTTAATTATATCCCGATAAAATGTTTCTATGAAATGATATTTGCAGTCAATGCGTAATAAATGTAATATCAAAATCTACACAAATATTTCTAAATCTAAGTTATCAATCAAACTTGGCACCGCGCAGGCAAGCTATAGATTATGCAAGTAACTGTTGAATCAATCTAAACGAGCAACATTGAACTTGTTTCTCCGATCTATTGCGTGATATACTATGTACCGTTAACTATATATAAGCCCATAGTCATAATAAATTGATGTGACGATAGTAAAACTACTTGATGTCAATCGAGTATGATAACAAATAATTCCTGCTAATAAAATTATGACATATTGTGAATGAAAACACAATTCTAAGAAACTTATTTGAATATTTCGCTTTTTAGACCATTATATGATTTATACATTGTTTTCAGATCTACCTTAATCACGTCACAGTGCGAACTTATGTGTGAACAAGTGTTAGATTAAATGAAAAGAAGTATTAGCTAACATTAAGAATGAAACGACAATGACAAAAAGGCACAAATTTTATTGCATGACAAACACGATACGTATTAATCTCAAAACTGTACGTCAACAATAAGCCGCCATATTGTTTTTCATTTGACGTGTTATAGGTTATAGCATAAAAATATCTGTCACTAAGACGCTTACAACGAAATCCCTCGCCCATAATTAACACGTTCAAATAGAAATAAGAAACCAACTTCAACTGACCTAAAAGGCAGATGTAATCTGGGTATATATTTTGTTGTTGTGCATTTTCTCAAAATAAAATAGATTTTATATGGGACCATTGAACAAAAAGAATAATCAAAATCGATTCATAATTGGCGGAGTTATCGCGTATCATATATATAAAAAAAAACACAATTGAATCGAGAACCTGCTCCTTTTTTGAAGTCGTTTGAAAATACCGAAATACGACGAGAAAGCTGTAGTATAAAAACAGTACTTTTAGTACTCGCAAACTATGTTTACCCCTCTGAAGTTAGCCACAACAGACCGCGAAGTATCAATTATTAACAAGACTGGGACACAAGACAACTGGGAGACAAGGCAAGTTAACGGGTGGAAAGAAATTTCCTAGTGTTTTATGTCATCTAGTGATAGTTATTATCGAAAATAATACACACACATTCCGTCTGTACATGTTTGAAATTGCGGAGAGCTAACTTCAGAGGGGCAAACATAACGTGCGAGTACTATAGTTTGTCCTTTCTTTATGCAGAAAGATGATTTTTCATTATAAACAGATTCCTTGACACTCTAAGTTTGACTTAGATGAAGCAACCAACATAACAGATACTCGTAGGTAGACACATCAGTGTACTTTGATTGATAAAATCATAACACTAGTTTTGCTTTGCCGCATTCGGGTAATTAGGAACTTTCGGCTGACATTTACCGCTAGTATGGTAATTCAAAGATAAATATGTAGTTGTAGGACTGATGTAAAACAAGTGTACATAAAAAACCGGACAAGACTGTCATTTGTGGAACCGGCAGTACGGGTTCTGTTGCGTTGGTATGGACTAATGATTAGCATGTAATTTACGGTAGGAAAAAAAATGTTGAAGCCACATGTGGCATCTTTTGGTGTTCCATCATTATGTTGGGGTACAGGCGAGGCGGGTGTGACGAGAAAAAAAAAAGGAGAGTTTGCAGGTCCAATACTTCTCGGAATCGTAATTTCTTGTCTAGTTTTTGTGTGACACACGACAGTGGAAACATTTAACACGGAAGTTTCAATTGAGTTGAGATCTATCAAAGTTTTGATTCCTCGAGAATTCTCAGATTTTAAATGAGAACCGACTCGTGATGAGCATGTAGTTTTTTATGGGAAGGAAAAACCTTCAAGTATAAATATATAGTAGAAAATTGACTCTTTTTCGTATCACTGTCTCACGGTCTCAAATTCTTCAAATCAAATCAAACACAATAAGCGATTTTGATTTGATTTCTTCCTGACCAATTTTGTCTTCGTTTCGTGGAATGTGTTATTTTTTACCAACTCTATAGGGTAGGTTGCCATTCAATGGCCGACAGGTTTATGAGGTCTTAATACCTGCATAAAATCACTGTTGGACATGACATATTTTTTTTGAGGAGATTTGCTCTACCACGGTGTTCAGAATATGTTGGTAACTGGTTATAAGCTTTTACCTATCTTTAGATTTTTCCCCTGTCGTATTTTATGACAGCCGCGAAAAACATAGGTGGGTGGTAGATTTAAAAGGATTTGCTGGTGTCAAAGCGCCCATACAAACGTAGTACCGTCATATTTTGAGTATTAAGCGATGAAAGTCAATGAAATTTTCAAGACACTATCTAGAACTACATATATGTGTCGGTGGCGAGTCAGATTTTCGTTAAAGTATAAACTTTCAGAGTTACAGGGCATCAAAGTATTGTATTTTTTGGTAATAAAACCCCTCAACTTTGACCCTGTTTTACAAGAGTATGAATCGATTTAGAACAATTTGGAAAAACCACAGACATCTGAAATTTTATTAATATACTGTATTGAAAAAATGGCTACATAATATACTGTATCATTCAAATGATGACGGGACTACGAAACATCCAAATAACGGGTAGATAACTTTGCGTAGTGTATGCTGTCTCACCGTACGCGCTCGGGTAGGATAGGGCTCGGATAGGGACAGCTACAAAACAATGCAAACTTGAACGCGGCCATGTGCTCTAAACAGACAATTCTCTTAAAACTTCCATTAACTATCAGGGTTTAACGACGCATTAATTAATCCTTGTAGGTAACCAGGGTAACGGTTTCAGAGAGCCTTTAAGATTGGGTGGGAGGGACCACATCCCGTAGGAGATGTTCCGTTTAATAATGGCCATTGCTCATTTGATAATGGCCAAATAATAGGTTTTTTCCTTCACCAGGTCAGCAATAGACGAGCTAGCTGGTCAGGATGGCGACCACTTGGGGAACGAGGCTGGTATGCTGTATGGAGAATACCTGATGCTGGACAAACTTCTCAGCGCTCAGAGAATGCTCAGTGCGGAGTCTTCCAAAACTGTCCATGACGAACATTTGTTTATTGTCACTCATCAAGGTTTGATTACTTCTATATGGTCAATACTTTTTCGTAGATGTCGTAAAGATGCCTGAAGATTTTATTATATGTGAGTGGTTACTCAAAAACGGACCTTAAGGCTTTGGAAACGTTTTTTTCTCTCATGAATTTTGAATCTGTGATCTTTCAGTTATTTTTTAAAATCCCCGCACTCGAGGTGAAAATCACAGCGACTCAAAACTTTAAAAGAAAGATATACTCGAAATCAATTATTTTATTTTCGCTTGAAGTCACTTTTTTTATTGTTTTATTTATTTATCCACACCCAGTGGTCACTTAGTTTTTCTAGAATGTGATCCATATGTTCTTAGATGTATTAAAAGACAACGCAAGAGTTGATTTCATTTTCAATTTCTAGGAGTCACGTATGTAGTTTAAAAATTTGCCAGTAAGGGAACAATTTTTAAGGGATGTTTGCGGTCCTAATTTTTTCGAACTACAATACCTTTAGTACCTGTTATCTGCTGTTTACATAGTTCTAAGAACGGTGATGATAGAACGAATGTAGTCTTTAAAGACAAATTTCTTTATTTCCAGCTTACGAACTGTGGTTCAAGCAGATTATATTTGAGGTGGATTCTGTAAGGGCTCTGCTGGACGTGGAAGGTTTGGATGAAGGTCACACAATGGAGATTCTGAAGAGGCTCAACAGAGTGGTGTTGATATTGAAGGTAAACTATCCATTGTATCCATGGAAACATCCACTGCTGGACATAGGCCTCCTTCGTGGCACGCCACATCGACCGGTCCCGAGTCACCTGCATCCAGCGATTCCCCGCGACTCTAACCAGGTCGTTGGTCCATCTAGTAGGGGGTCCACCTGGTAGACGTTTCCCGTTACGTGGTAGCCACTCGAGAACCTTTACTCCCCACCGGTTATCTAAAATTCTTTTAAAATTATCTAAAAATTGTGTTTCAGTTCTGAGTATGGGGAACCCCCCAAATTTATTGGGTTTCTTCTTCTTTTTTTGTGTGAAAATCTTAATGAGATTCACAGAATGCAACTACTTATCAAAGTTTCAACAGTATAGTTCTTATAGTTACGGAAAAAAGTCGCTGTGACATACGGACGGACAGACAGACAGACATGACGAATCCATAAGGGTTCCGTTTTTTGCCATTGAATAAACCTGCCCTGTTGCTACCGGCGCAAAGGTGCCCATAACAGCCTTTGCTTTCACTTTAGGTCCCCGGATGAGCACGATGTCCACCCAATATGGGCAGAATTAATTCTACGACCGAAGTTGATAATGGATAACACGAGTCTGTCAAAGTTGGACACAACACGAATGTTATTCAATATTATGTTATTTTATAGTTGTTATGATAAAGATGACGATAGACTAAGAAACCGCGACTTTTGACCTCGAATTCGACGTCATACCTATTGATCTTATCTTGAATGAATTTCGTCGTGAACTGGTTCGTATGTTTTTGTTAACGAATTTGATAGTTTTATCTGTTTTAAACGAACATCAGCTGAGTATCCGTAGGTATCTGTAAATATTGTTGTTTTACTCCGAATCAGCAAAGCTCATTAGTCAGAAATGTCCACTACTGGACATTGGCCTCTTTTTAGGGTTACGTAAAATCCATATTGCGTACATACGAGTAAGTGAGTTATGCTAGTGAAAAACATATGCGACCATTAATAAAAATATTATGATTGTTATTAGTTTTCTATTATAATAATCAAAACGAATATTCGTATATTCCTATTTGTATGCATTTTATATGCCATAGGGTACGCCTTGACAAATTTCATTAAAATTGGTTGTGTTGTTGAAGCGGCAAATAGTAGTAATATTTTATAAATGCGAAAGTGACTTTTTATTTATTTGTTGTTCCTTCATAACAAATATTCACAATGACTTGATTAGGGTTTCGTAGTCAAAAAAGGAACCCTTATAGTTTCGCTCTGTCCGTCTGTACGTCCGCGGCTTAGCTCAAAGATTCTTAGATTAAGAGTTTAGGGTGTCTACCATACATGTAATTGGTGGACAAATATTTTTTTCGCGTCTTCCCCATTTTGTGGGGTATTGTTGAATAGGTCTTTCAAAAATATTGAGGGTCTCCGAAGGCCCTCTTCATTTTGATTCAGGTATCCGTTTGCGAAATGTTAAGCTTCAAAATGATAATTTTTGTCAGAACAGACCCCAAATCTTCTAAAAGATTGATTTAAAAAATCTGAAGAAAAAAAATCATAGTAGTGGTATGTATACTGAACTTCGAAAGATCACAACTAATCTGGCTTTACAGGTTAACAAGTAATGGTCGATCAAACTATAAAATGTACTTGAAGTGCTCGAAATGAAAATTTTTACGTAATTTCATTCAAAATTACTTTTTGTAAAACCAGTTACACTACCGACACACACTTGGCTGCTTTTTTATAAGGACAGTTTAAGGACAAAAAATGAATAGGCTACTTTGTAGCCCAATCGAATAAGTAGTTCTTTTTGATTTCTGAAGTCCACGCGCACGAAATCACAAGTAAAAGCTAGTAAATAATAATTAATAGAAGTATTAGAAACACACAGAATTAATAATTCTAGAGCTAATGAAATATTAAACAGAGTAAACCGTATGTTAGATACTTCATGTGAATCGAAAGCTGTATCGAATTTACTCTCACCGATACCTTTCTACGAAGGGCTCTCAGATTAAACAATACGCAAGACAAACCAAGTATGAGAATTGGCCGAAATGACATTGTCTTTTCACGACTCAACGTCTGAAAGCAAGAAAGCATAAACACGAAATGGGATTAGCATCAAATTACTGATGAGTTTCTGAATTTAATGAACCGCATTTCTCTCTATTGGTAATATTTCGTAGACAAAATTTTCAAACATAATATATTATCATCATCAGCCGGGAAACGTCCACTGCTGGACATAGGCCTCCTCCATTGTATGCCTCATTGACCGCGAGCCACTATTTCCACTTCAATGTCACTGACTCGTCGAGGTATGTCGAAGACCGTATTTTTTTAATAGAACATAATTTATCACGATCTAGCATAGCTGGCTTTGTGCAGTAATTATCTATCAAGAGGACCTAGGATTATGATTTCAGGAAATGAGTATCATTAATCCAACTTCATTGTGAACCGCAATTTTTTGGGCACCTCTTTCGAATTATTGTTCAAAACGACGCCATTCGATGCGTAACGGCTATTGTAGCTGTCAATTAAGTTGTAAGATAATGATATACATTTCCTGACAGTATAATCTGTCTTATTTTCCGGTAATTAAATATCAAAGACAGCTACTCTATTTAAATATAAAATAAAATGTTGAACAGAAAATTTCTAAGCGAATTCCCGTTAAAGTCAGGATTTGCGATTCAAACCTCGCTCTGTCTTTTATATACTCTAATCTAAGAGTATTATATTTGCGTTCCTGCGACCTGACACTTAATATGCCATCACGTCAGTGACAGAAGCGCCTTCATTGGTTCTTTTTTAATTTCTCCGCAGTTATAGAATAATTCCAAAAGCCAGTTTGGACTTTTTGTAGTCATGGCTGGTTTACGGTTTATCGATACATTATGGATTCATGTTTAGATTATGCGTAGTTATTATAAATAGAACCGCCTAAAGTGGTCACTTTTAACTGTTTTATTGATTAGTTAATTTTATATCTGCACACAATCGATGTATAATTGGTATAATTCTTGGTTAATGAATAATCCGTAAGCCACCAATTACTATAAAGGAAATTACAGGTTGGTTTTTGAAGTTATTGTATAATTGTGGAAAAATGTAGAAAAGAGCGAATGGGGGTGGGTGCCAATATCGCTGTATGGACCCTTTTAAGTGATATTAATATTTATTTATTTAAGACAAGGGGGGTGGTCTACCGGGCCCAACCACTCACTGCGACCTTGATAGATCTATTGTGACCCCTATGTGGTTAAAGTACTACCCGAGGCCCACTCCGATCATATATCGGACGATATCTCTAGGGGTGGAGACCTCCAAGGTACTGTTGTCTGCTGTGATGGAGTGCATCGCAGTGACAGAGGATGTGGATAGGTGTCTTCTCTTCCTCTTTACAGAATCTGCAAATCTGATCGTCTCCTAGACGCATGTAGGTCAGGTCTTTGTTAAGTTTGCAGCTCCCTGTGATATTAAGATACTCCTATAGTTTTCTTACCTTATCGAGTGGCGACCACGTATCGGGAAGCGTCTACCGGGCCGTCCCTCTACTAGATGGAACGACGAACTGGTTAAGGTCGCGAGGAGTAGCTCGATGCAAATGGCTCGGGACCGGTCAATGTGGTGTACTATGAAGGAGGCCAGCAGTCGATGATTCCTGGCTGATGATGATAATTTTCTTATATAGGGTTGTGTCAAATTTACTGCACGTTTTCTTGGAGGGTATCTGAGTTATGGCATACTACATGGACGTTGTTTTAGTTGAAGATTGACATTTATGATTGTAGCTCCTCGTAGACCAGGTGATGATCTTGGAGACCATGACTCCGCTGGACTTTATGGACTTCAGACACTACTTGAAGCCGGCTTCAGGGTTCCAGAGTCTTCAGTTCAGATTGCTAGAAAATAAGGTGAGAATCCACAATTTCATACTTATATTATAAATGCGAAAGTGAATTAGTTTATGTTCGGAGAGTCAATGATGTGATTTATTAGAAGCAATCGTTGAAGAGCCGGAAATGACATGTCCTTCGAAAGTGCATCAAAATCTGTAGGATACTATTGACCTAGAATCCTGGAATTTGACAAGAAGCAATGTACAGCACAAGCATTTTTCGGTGCATATTACCTGACTATATAGAAGCGTCGGTGGCGCAGTGGATAAGGCGCGGACTCTCAATCTGAGGGTATCGGGTTCGAATCCAGCCGTGTACCTATGAGTTGTTTTTCAATTCAAGTACATTATCCGATTGCTTAACGGTGAAGGAAAACATCGTGAGGAAACCTGCATGTCTTGAACAGGCATGTGAAGTCCGCCGATCCGCACTGGGCCCGCGTGGTGGACTATGTCCCATACACTCTCTGTAGGAGAGTAGGCCTGAGCCCCTCCAGTGGGGACATATATAGGCTGTTGATGATTACCTGACCTATTATTTATAAATTCCAGTCTGTTAATTATTAATATTCTGTACGGAACCCTCGGTGTGCGAGTCTGACTCGTACTTGACCGATTGTTACTTCTTTAACTGAAAACTTATCTGCTATTTTTCCTGTGACGTCTTCCAGATGGGCCTGAAGCAAGCTCTTCGTGTTAAATATAATCAGAACTACCAGACCGTGTTTGGAGACGACCCAGAAGCAATGGAAGCACTCCGCAAGTAAATATTGATTGACTGATTGCCAAAGTAGGACACCTAGCGTTCTATTATAAATTATTCTGTGCTATAACTACAGAACAGAAAAGTACTTCTACACAACTTAACACGTTCAAAAAGAACTAGAAACCGACTTCAACTGCCCTAAAAATTAAGAATTGTATGGTTTTCTCCATGGATGCCATTGTCATAACTGGACAAAATGAAATATGACCACACGGAAAGCACTAGCTTTCAAATAAAAAAAGAATCATCAAAATCGGTTCACCCAGTCGAACGTTATGAGGTAACAAACATTTAAAAAAACATTCCCGTCGAATTAAGAGGCTATGTTGGTAAGACCACGTGGTCGGTTTCAAGGTTGCATTGTTTTGTAGCTGTCCCTCTCCGAGCCCTATCCTACCCGAGCGCGTATGGTGAGACAGCATACATTACGCGATGTTATCCACCCGTTATTTGGATGTTTCGTAGTCCAGGGATCATTTGAAGGATACAGTATATTATGTAACCATTTTTTAATACAGTATACTAATGAAATTTCAGATGTCGGTGGTTTTTCCAAATTGTTCTAAATTGATTCATACTCTTGTAAATCAGGTTCAAAGTTGGGGCTTTTTATTACCGAAAAATACAATACTTTGACGCCCTGTAACTCTGGAAGTATATATTTACACGAAAATCTGACTCACCACCGATTCAGATATTTGTTTCTAGATTGTGTCTTGAAAATTTCATAGATTTTCATAGCTTAATACTCAAAATATGACTGGACTACGTTTGTATGGGCGCTTTGACAACAGCATACCCTCTTAAGAACCTCCTCATTTGAAGTCGGTTGAAAAAAGGTGAGGTTATCGTCAGATCAAGCGTTGGACTAGATCTTCAATAAACTTCTGCATCGCATTTAGATCTCTTTCTTGGATTTTTCCAAGATTTTAGCTAAGTGGTGTTATTCAATAACTGAGTATTAAAAAAAATCGCGACGCCATTTTCTTTGTTATTGTTCCGTAAGGTTACAAGTTTGTTCAGTTGAGGAAACCAGCAAAAACAGCGCTTTGTTATAAAATTGTGCGGAATTGAAGTGCTTTATACAGCCAAGGTTAAGGAACCAACGTTGACCTTATTACGAATATTTTTAGGGTTCCGTACGACAACGGAATTTCTTTTTCAACCGACTTCAAACAATGAGGAGGTTATCAATTCGACCGTATGTTTTTTTATGTATGTTACGCGATAACTCCGCCAATTGTGAACCGATTTTGATGATTCTTTTTTCTTTGGCAGAGCAAACGTTAGAAGTTCGCTTTATAAAAAAATCCCAAAATATGTACCCAGATAATTCTACCTCTAAGGGTGAACATTTTAAGGCAGTTGAAGTCGGTTTTTAGCTCTTTTTGAACGCGTTATTTATAAAATCTGCCCACATAATTATATAATATTAACACCAAAGCGATCTGGACATCCAGAGGCCATGTCCCTATGAACATGTATGAAGCAACTAGGTCAGACACTTTTCTTTGTTATAACGCAAGGAACCTTGCAAAAGCACCACCACAAACGCACACCAAAGGTCAGACACTCGGCCAATACACATACACTCATTGTCAGTTACACGTGGCTGTGTATTTTTGTTGACTTCACGCATTATTAGACGAGGTGGAATCCGTATTATTAACATTTTACTAATTGACATGCGATGTAAACTAATTTTTTTTAACAATTAAATTCCTTATTAGATATGTTCATAATATTTGCACACCTGTGGACAGGTTAAGTACATCGAACAAAATAAAAATTACTATCTAAACACCGTGTAAAAAACTATATACTTGGCAAATAAATTTTTTCTTTCTTTCTTACATTCTTAAAAATCCGTGATAATTTATGTCCATTTAGTCTAGCCGAAGCTGTGGACAAAGGTTTTATTTTATTTATTTATTAATAAAACATAAATTTTTACAATATTTGCTTAAAGTGTACTTAATCCTATTGGAAGGTTTATCAGTTATTCTGCACATCATGTCTCGTCCATTTTACAATACTCACACACATTCTATAGTTAATTTTAACAAATACCTTCATCTTACGATATTAATACACTGCATTGTTCGCCGAGTGCGACTGGTGTGTGTGTAGTGAGTGTAAAGTGTACGTTTGTGTGTGTGTGCTGTGTACAGGATGGTAATTTTTGTTTGTTTTATATTTTTAGAATTTTTGTGTGAAATGTTTTGACGTGACAACGTCTTATAAATTGGTTTGCCGGGTGACACTTCAAGAAACTGCGTTACGATCCGCTCACGTTATGCGCTCACAATGAGAGCGAGTGAGAGACACGCGTCCCTTCCACTCGGGCATGGTTAGCCCGCCTAAAATTATTTTACCACTCAAAGTCGTTGTCACGTAAAACTTTCGCCCGTATACCGACTTTACAGGCAACCAATTTTTTTAGTATAAAATTACAGGTTTATGTATTAACTTATAAAGCTTGTATAAACATACGGAACCCTTATTTCACAAGTCTCACTCATACTCGATTAATTTTTTATATTATTTATTTAATGTTGTTATCGAGACAGATTGACAATTACGCACTTTTTGTCTTATCGTTGTAGTTTAATTGGATTTTCTTGTGGTAAAAAAAACTGTCAATTGACTTCCGAATGACCTAGATTGTAGTCAAATACATTTAACATTAATAGTAATAGACCGGACAATAGATCTGCAAAGGTCGCAGTGACTTGCAGGACAGACGAACTGCACCCCTCATGCCCAAATAATAGACCGGACAAAGTAAAGCAAACAAAAATTTTGATCCTAAACTTATTCTTAATCTAGTGTCACATCACGTCACGCGGCCGTACAATACATTTGACATACCGTTGACTTTTGAGATCAAAATGTTTATATGAAACTTTTGCCAATGCCCGCTCTATAACCTATTACTATATTTAAATTTTTTATTTTTATTATTATTATTTATTCAGAACACAAACAGTCGTTTACAAAAAATTATATAAACATTTTATACACAAAAAGACCTGGAGGTTCATTTTTCGATACGTTTGATCTACTCGGTACAAGCGTTGATACATAATATTCAGTCTACTACTTTGACTACTATATTAAAATTACTATTTATACAACAAACACATACAGTATGTTAATATGAGTTATATAAAACAATTACTACAGCTTGGATTTTACAAATTTTTTAAATTGGGATATGGAGCTTATGAACGGGTCTATTCCACTAAGGTGCTCATTATAATGTTTGGAAACTCGTCTGAAAAACGTGTTTTTAGCATAATTGGTACGCGCGAAGCTTACGTGAAAGAGTGTGTGTGCTGGCCGTAGGGAAGGGTTAAATCTCTCTGATTGTAGTCAAATGGGTTTGGCGATTGACTTTGAAAGAGTCCCGCATTATCGTAGCCATTTCTGTGTCATTCCTTAACTATTTACAAACGAAAAAAACATTTGATTAGAAAACAATTTCCGAGTTGATTGGGAATAGATGTTACAAAGTTTTCACTTACAGAAATGTTACTTTGTTCGTTTAATGAATACTAGCGTTTTGTCCGCCACTTCACACGCGACCTCAGAAATTAACCCACGGAAATTACATGCTCGATCTTGATAAAAAGTAGCCTATGTCCTTTTTCGTCCCTTCAACTATCCCTATACAAAAAAAAAATCAAGTAATTCCGACTCTCGATATGTCCTCATATCATCATCAAACAAACTCTTTTTCGCATTTTCGCATTTATGGATTGTTGAGTTTTGCAATATTGTATTTACATACTTGTATATAGAGGTACTAACCGATATATTTGACCTGAACCTCCGTATCTTGTTGATAGGCATACACAACTTGCTAGCTCACAAATACAGCAATATTTACATTTGAGTAGGAATGTTTTACCTACGATATCACAGGCTCTACATTTTATATATGTCTAGAAAACCATACTTGATTTTTAGGGCTCCGTACCTCAAAACGCAAAAAACTTTGTAGTCCATCTGTCTGTCTGTCAAGACCTTTTTTCTCAGGAACGCGTGAAGATATCAAGTTGAAATCAATATTGAATACTCAAGTCTTCTATTATATACCCGAGATCTGTGAAAAAATCAAACTTATAGGTCAACGCAATAAGATATAGCTGTATTTCAGATCATTTCCATACAAAATTCAAGGAAACCAAAACCTATAGGGTACTTCCCGTTATGCTAGAATCCTGAAATTTGGCAAGAAGCAAGGTATTACAGCACAACGATAGGAATGAATCTGAAAACCAGGATTTTTTAATTAGAACATAATAAAAATAGCTTTTTTATGTTTACAAACTTAACTTTGTAGTTGAAACATACATCGGGTATGTAATGTAACAGCAAAGTAAAGTTGGTTCTTTAGTTGGACTTATACTGTCGGTAGAGCATGATTTTAAGCATGTTAATTAATCATATCCTGTACGGAACCCTGGGTGCGCGAGTCCGACATGCACTTGACCGGTTTAAAAAAATTATGGTTTTGTTATTGGCCTTCACCTGATGATTTAGATATCAAACTTATGAGGCACTGGCTTTGCTACCTTTCATATCAGAACACGACAGGGTAGTATGATGTTATCTATAGCTAGGCGGAAGTAGAAAATGCCGTACCACCAATTAAACGCAATTAAAATCCGCAATTAGTTGCGAACGAATAAAAAAAACATTTTATCACAACCAGTTGCAGGAAGACAATAAAATTTCTTTTATCGCAACCAGCTGTGAAACTGAGTTGCGATTGCGATCTTAGATATACGGTTGGAATCAATATACTAAATATATTAAGTGCACATGTTTGAGCCATTCCTCTTGTATCCTCCAGGTCTGAGGAAGAGCCAGCTCTTCTGGCTCTCATCGAGCGGTGGTTGGAACGGACTCCTGGACTGACGGAGCATGGGTTCAACTTCTGGGGGAAGTTCCAGGCTGCGGTCAACAAGCAGATCAAGGAGGATATCGAAGCCGCAGCTGTGAGATATCTTCTTTAGCTTACTGTAACAAAAAGTTTATAAATTGTAAAAGTACGGTCCGTTCCTTAGACAATGTCGGTACACCCGAACGGAATATTGATTATTGTAATAAAAAAACTAGCATAAATAATACACATAATATAATTTTTGCAGCAAAATTAATTTAATCGATACATGTGATGGAGTATATAATTAAACACAAAACATTTTCTAAACACGCAGAATTCACCACTAAGTCACAAAAACAACTTCTCGATATAAAATGCCAAATTCACCAGCGTCTGTACGCCGTAGTCGGCTTTCATTGAGCTCGCATTGGTATCGTTTGATAGAGGCGGCGTGAGCCGAGGGTGGCATAATATAACAAATGTATCATCCTTTCTAAATTGTATTATTGATCTCAATGATCATCGCGAACGAAATCTGAGGAGGTGTGAAAATGCGTACGTCATTGCCGCATTGGGAATTTTTACGAATATATATTTTTTTTAATGACGAGTAACTTTTTTCTCCCATGGGCTACAAAATTGCTGCAATACAAAAAATTCCTTTTTAAAAGGCCTTTCTAATGATATAAGGTCGACAAGGCTGGGTACGTTATGACTCATCATTCTTTGTTGTTGTGATATAGATGCTGCTACCCGTCTTCTGAATGTGTTTTGCCTTAGTCGGCTGTTACGACACCCTCGGACGATCTTGTTCTAAAGCCCAACCACATCCATTGAGGATATACATAGAAAAAACTCTGATATTGTTGTGTTCCAGTTGGAGCCAAATGAAGGTGTTCGTCGTCATCGTCTCCAAGACGCTGAGAACCGTCGCGAGATCTATCGCTCCATATTTGACCCTTCCGTGCACGACGCCCTGCGCTCTAGGGGAGAAAGGAGGTAAACATCAATCTAGCAAGTACCCCGTGTAGTGCCTTTTTTATGGAGAGGAATCTTTAAAAGATACCCGACTCCCTAGGGTAAGAGAAGGATTATGAATGAGTTTTACTACTAAATTCCTCTGCTGCGTATGTTGTAGAGCTCTGGGTCCGTCATAGGAACGCCTCCAATGCTTCCTTCGCACTATGCATTTATCACAGAAGTGCGGAAAGGGGGCCATTTCTACTTCCCTCTCGGGATCGAGGAAAGATTTCCAGAGCCCAAACTCTGTCTTGGGTCCGTGTAGTGCCTAGCTATGCGTGGACGAAACGGCCATTCGTCCACTTCCTTTATTTTTCGAAGTTTCGTATTGTATCAGGTGGACAGCAGGTCTTCATCCTTATGGCTCGCACTAAGCGTTTCGCTTCAACCTTTATCATCGATCGGTGGAGTTATGGAGACGATTATGATAATCTGGACTGAGTAGACTATGTTCAAGTACTTTATTCTCAGTATGGTGACTTCTCTCTTTTTGAAAATATTACTAAAAAAACAATAATTTCAATTTTTTTTCTCTCTCTCATCTTGCAGGTTGTCTCACAGAGCTCTGCAAGGAGCTATCATGATTACGTTCTATCGCGACGAGCCGAGGTTCTCACAGCCACACCAGCTCCTCACTCTACTGATGGACATGGACAGTCTCATCACTAAATGGCGGTGTAAGTATAACTTTCTTTTCAAATCATTTTACAAGGCATTTTCGTGTATTGAAAACAGATGAAAATTGCCACATTTTTACGCCTTGTAACCATGGTTGGAAAAACATGTTTTTTTAATGAAATCAATGAACAATCAGTACGAAATGTTTTAAACACTTGTTTCTATGTTTTAAATCATGATGTTTTTCTTTGATTTAACACATGTTTAGAACATTAAAAACATGTTCGAACAACTAATCTTGAATTCCCCAATTCATAACAACGATGATAAATATACACGACTAGATATTGTTCTACGCAGTTACGCTGGCCTCATAAAGCAAAAGCTTTCCTATTTGTATCTTAAACAAACAGAAAATCTTTATATACTTCTCATCAGAAAAATCGAAACACCTAGCAAGTTTATGTTTTGTAAGGATTACCAGAAAAAACTATGAAAATTTAATTTGAATCAAGAATATACAGTAACATTGCCATTAGGATTTGAAAACCTCATATTATTCACTATTAAACGACATTTGACATATATTCCTAAATATACACATTTTCCTGATAATCCTTACAAAACATAAACTTGCATGGTGATTCGATTTTTATGATGAGAAGTATATAATATATAGTTATTTCTATACAACTAAATTTTATTTTATTTGTCATAGATATTGAACAGTTCATTACTTTTAGATTTTCTGTACTATTATTATGAAGATATATATACAATCGTAACGTATTTTTGTTACAGATAACCACGTGATAATGGTCCAGCGCATGATAGGCTCGCAGCAGCTGGGCACAGGCGGATCCTCAGGCTACCAGTACTTGCGATCAACACTCAGGTAACTAACTACAATAATGTAATTATAGAGCTCAGCTATGAAAAAATAACATGGATCCCAATTTGAAGAGAAAAAAATTGATTTTGATGATGATGAATTATTCCATTAATTGACTGTCCTCAATTATTACCATCTCACCGAGGCGCTGGCTGTGCTACCTTTCATAGCAGAACACAATTGTGCTATTGACACTGCTGTTTGGCGGCAGAGTTAGGTAACATGGTGGTAGCTAGGCAGGTAGCTTCATTACCACTAACCCCCCCTATACCCCATTGCGACAGGATATCCAGATTGCTACTCCAAGCGTGTAGCCATTATGAAGGCGGTTGAAAATGTGAGCCTTTTTTGTCTTTGGGTTTTGGGACTTCATATATGTCCTATTAAAAAAAACCGTCGTGCTTCTGTTGAGTAGAGGGTGAGTCCTTGAACAATCGAGGTCTGGGTTCGATCCTAGCTCGTACCAATGAGTTCCTATTTGTTATTTGGAATTTATGTACGAATGATAAAAATCATTAGCATTGGCTTTTCGGTTAAGGAAAACATCGTGAGGAAACCTGCATCCTTCTGAGAAGAAATTCAAAGGTGTGTGTGAAGTCTACCAATCCGCACTGGTCCCGCGTGGTGTACTATGTCCCATACACTCTCTGTAGGAGAGTAGGCCTGAGCCCCTGCAGTGGGGACATATACAGGCTGTTGAAAGCGTACTTAGCTGAAGTTTAGTTGTTTTATTTTATACCAACTTTTTTGTTTTAGCGACCGCTACAAAGTATTCCTTGACCTCTTCAATTTGTCGACATTCCTGCTGCCTCGCTCACTCATCCCTCCCTTGGACGAGTGCATGAAGAGAAGCCTCAACCTCACGTGGGGGGACGTGAGGGAGAACGGACAGAACCTACGTAACGGACCTAATGTGCAGAACGGGGAGAACGGCTTAGAAGTCTCATTATAGGATTTAGATTCTGGGTAGTGTTGATTCTAAGACGTAATAAAATTTAATTTTTAAATCGGGCTTTTAAAACAGGATTTCTAAAAGACATTTCAAATCCAGCCTACAATAAATTAAGGAAATTATTTAATAAATTAGTATAAACCTGAAATTTCTGCAAAAAAATCCGGCGCTCCAAAGAGGCTATAATATATTTGGCACTCTATGGAGTCGTTGAAAACTTTAAATGTCAATCCATTGACGCCATTTTTATTCTTTGTGTGTTGCCTATTTTTTGACACACTTAATGATTTTGTAACAAAATCTAGACCAAAATATTCAAGAATGTATCAAACACGTGTAAATTCGAGTAGATAAATATGTCCACTTTTTAACTGTGTCACATCCACTTTTAATTGACATTTCCCTCAACTAACTACATAGAAACAAGCAATAGTGAATGTGACGTGGTTCAAAAGTGGATACATATTTTTGTACTCGAGTGTACACATTCCGCCGGGGATCCGAAGGCTCGTGGAAAGTCTTTTTAAGCTCTCATTAGTGATGCAATGGAAACTATTCAATCGAATACGATTATGAATACAGCTTTTATTATAGCTGCACTTTAGATGAAATATTATAGTAAATTCTTAGTGTGTGAGGTGCGAACAGAAAAGAGACAGAGATAGCAAATGATCTACCTATATAGAAAGCACTCCTACCTATATAGTTTACCTTGCTAAATTGCGTGTAGAATCAACACCAGTGTCAGTTTAGGGAAGTGTTCATTTTAATATTTAGAATTAGCTAAACTTTGTTCAAGTGTGTTCAAGGCTTACTCATTATTACATACATTTTGAGATTTATAAAGCTTTTTGAACAGGTGTATAATATTTTAGTATTATATCTACAGTTTCTTGTTTTCAAATCAGTACCACACTGAAATCTGTTCTTCTTCTTCTTTTTAGAGAATTTAAATAAGGATGCAGTAATGATAGTGCACTGTTCTTAATTAAATATATTTAAAAATAATCCAGTTCTTTTTAACATTCCCTGACTGCATGGATCAAAACTAGGTGATACAATCCATTACGTGGTGTATTAAGTATTGTTTTGCACTTGAAAGCATGCTCACCGACTAGCCCCAAGCTCAAACTCCGCGTAGCTCTCAACAGCCTGGTGTCACATGGTCTGCTTGACATGGTGCTGCTAAATGCGTCAGTGGGCGGGGTTTGTGAGGTCTGCCATTGATCTTACAATCTACATGATAAGATTAGACGAGGTGAAATCTGTATATTCCTTAACAATCTGTGATTGTGTGGGGTACCTAGCCTGGTGGGTCCTATGTTCCGCAGCAGAATCAGGGGGACGGTTCTTGGCTGATGATGATGATATTCTGCCTAAACACATTTGTGTGACAGTTTCAGTTTTATGATTTCAGAACCACTGAGCATGTAATTCAGGACAAGATTGGATCTACTTATTTTTAATGTCAAGGACATGTCAAAAAGTACTTTTTCCAGTAGTAACACCAAATATATATAATCTATGATACCAGTACATATATTTATGGTATACACACATTTGTTACTAAGTCAGAACAGAGCCGTTTACTTAAAAAAAACTGGAAACCGTCTTTAATTGCCCTAAAAGTCTATTTTTATTAAGGCAAATTTAAAACTTATATCGTTTTCTCATGGATGCCGTTGTCAAAACTGGACCATGTTGAAATGGGACCACACGGGAAGCACCACCTTTCAAATAAAAAAAGAATCATACAAATTGGTTCACCCAGTCAAAAGTTCTGAGGTAACAAACATATATTTAAAAAAAAACATATCAGTCGAGTTGATAACCTCCTTTATTGAAGTCGGTTAAAAAGATGGGAAATTTGACTTTGAAGCGAGCGTGAACGCGGTTTTGGTGTTTCTCGCAAAGAGGATTTAATATAGTTACGTAATAGTTTCTCGTTCTTTCGGCAAGAAAGACAAGAAAGAGATACAATTTGTTGTCCCTATCAGAATGACGCATGTTTTGACGGAGAATGTGTCAAAATTTGAGAAAAATTTTCAAACAACCTATTGCCGATAAATATTGGTTTCGTTTCTGGTTGTTGTTGGTTTTAAATGTGTTTTTATATGAACGCGGCAAAAATAAGAACAGACCTAGTGCGTGCGTGTGATATCAGTGCGTGTAGTGCAAAGAATATAATACTCACAAGGTCATATATAGTGATCTGTGAAGGAGATGTAGGGTACGACTTTTCTACGCGAAATTTTCTAAGTGTTTTTCCTCAGCGCCCCCTTTTGTACACCCTAACAAGGTGTAGTGTAAATGACGCGCACTGGGCGAGAAGACAATGGTTTTTGTAAGTAAGAAATAATATATTTTACAAGCTTACATGTATCCTTCAGTTTGCTTTCAATAACTGATCCCTATTTGAAGATGACCCACACTTTAAACTTGAACAGAAAGGGGCAACATGAAAGACATAAACGCGCGTGTCTTAGAAATTAAAAAATTAAAACATGTTGTTTTATCAATCAATCAATCAAATCATATTTATTCAGAATTAAATATTTCCATCATGTGTTATTACATTTCTAGCCTAAGTTAGTAAGTAAGTACATTTTAAATAAGAATTATCAAAGGACCTAAACAATTTAAAAGGCTCGTCTGCACTTTAGGTGACTACAGACCCGGAGATGAGTGCAGGGCAGGAATCCCATCGGATGGATTTGCATGATGAGTTCTACTAGCAAAAAAAGTTTGAAGGTGCTATTGTAAGTCACCTAAAATGCTTCCATATACAAAAATTAGAACATGTTGTTTTATTACATTCATACATAAACAATTTAAAATACGCCATTTTTTGCGTAACCTAAAGATGTAGTAAACATCATTTATTTATTTATTTTGCTTATAATAATACGTAACTACTGGAAAACAAGCAAAGGTGATCGACACAGCTACTCGAATAAGCAAGCTGAAGTGGTAATGGGCAGGCCACATCTGTCGACGAACAGACGGTCGCTGGAGCAGAAAGATTCTCGAATGGAGACCTCGGACCGGGAAACGCGGGGAGGGACGGCCTCCAGCCCGCTGGTCTGAGCGAGTGGATGAGGACTGGGGACCGGAAGGAGTGGCGCACGTTGGGAGAGGCCTATCTTCAGCAGTGGAGAGACAGGGCTGATAAGTAAGTCAATAACTCACAACACCTTTCACTGGTTATTTGCTCTGTTCTTTAAAATTACAGTAGAACGGAATGAAATTATTGAATTGCTGTGGCTGATTTTAGATTCATTCTCCATGTTCGCCGTTTACGATTCCCACGGAAAGACATGGGCAGATCCTCTAAAGACACAGCCAAGAGTCGTATTAAGTTGCCCGGTAATTTACTAAAATGCTCCGATAGAAGATCTTGCTATAATCTTGTAGAATTGATTTGCTGGCTTTCATCATGTACGTTAATGAATATCATTATCGTACAGCTTTATTGTCAGCTACAATAGCCGTTACGCAGCTAATGGTCAATAGATGGCGTTTTAAACAACAATAATAAAAATAGTGCGGTAAAATGAAAATTACGGCCGAAATTACAATCCGATGTGCTATTTTTAGATAATAGTGCAGCAGAGCAAATTTAAAATAAATGTACTCGTATGAACTGTACTGTAATCTGTATGCCGAATAAACTATTTCTATTCTATTCTATAATTACCGCACAACGCCAGCTAATGGTTCATAGATGGCGCTTTAAACAATAATCGAAACAATGACAATTGTGATTCACTGTGAAGTTGTATGTTAATGATACTCATATCGCGACATCACAATCCGATGTTCTATTTTTAGATAGTTACTGCACAAATCCAGCTATTATACTTTAAAATATTATGGCAACAGAAATTTAGTATGAAACTTTTATCGACGGGATTAAACTCTCCATGGAACGACCCCAGTTATTTACTAAAAGCACCTTTTAGAACAAACTTAATCCTATTTGTAGTTGGCACGAGTATAAATGACTCCTTGCAGTTTCCTAATGGCCGCTTTCCGCTAGGTGTGCTGAAAAATACAGTACTTACCAAGATGTAAACAGGGGAAGTCCTTGAGCAGGGCCGCAGCCAGGGTCACTTTAATGACATTGTATTTAATGCGCAAGCAGAGGGGAATCAAGGCTGCACTGAAAACGAGTCAGTGAGCTGGCCACATCGCTAAAAGAACGGATGGGGATTGGCGACTACATACCGGGAAGCATGTACCGGGCCGTTCCCCTACCAGATGGACCGACGACCTGTCGCTGGATGCAAGTGACTTGGGACCGGTCATTGTGACATATCATGGAGGAGGTCTATGTCCAGCTGTGGAAGTTTCCCGGCTGATGATGAATTAAAATTAAAAACTGAAAATTGTGGGTGAAAATTTCCTAAAATATGAATGTTTTAGTCTTTCAATTTGATGTCTAAAATATCATCAGACCGGAATATAAACCGTGTTCTCCTAAATAACAAAATAACAAAACACGAAATACCTGAATACGGCCCCAAGTCGGTGTCTTTAAATATTTTATTTCTGCTGCCTTTTTTATTCTCTATTGTCTTGGGTATCATATTTAGCTGTGGTTTTAATAAACGCTTTTTGAACACATTCGGAATCTCAAGCACGGTTCTATCCCGTATAATCTAGTCTCTGATAAATCTATTTTGGGTCACACAATGTTAGTTTAGGATATCTGATAATAAAGTCACCAGCCTAAGTAAAGTTCAAAGCTATTAGTTTTAACAAGTATTAAAGAATAATAATAATATCTAGCGATAAAGTTTTAATCGCTAATCCAAAAGATATTAAATGGAAATGAAAAGACAAAGTTTCAAATCCGTTTTGCATTTACACATTGATACAATTCTTCTTATCGTGTCGGTTGTAAGGTCGATGACCTCACACACCCTAGTGTCAGAGTTGATCCTCCATAGTCCTCTGACATGTCTCATGTAGCTACTACCTGTCGTAGATAGTAACCGGTAACAACGGATTAACGTGACTAACGAAGCACGGAATCATATTACTTTCAGACCAAGTGATTCAGCCTGAAATGCCTTAACCAAATTGGGGAAAGTGCTACATTGTGATTTTTGTCAATGTTCCATCCGGATCTTCTAACAGAGCCACGGAGGTCATTGTTTAAACAATAAAGAAAAAGTAGCACTGCAATCATTCTTTTTTGAACCACTGAAAAATATCAACAAAAATTCCAAAAATTAACTTTACTCGAATTTGTATGTATTACATTTTGTTTTTTCATTACACTGTGTAGGTTTTTAGTAAGGGCGTGGTCACATATTATACGAGATAACTCAAATATTGTTAAAAGTGTCATATTATGTTTTCAACTTCAATGCAAATCTGTCACGCTTTTGTACCGATTTGCATGGAGCTTTTTGACATCATTTTTCGACGGGTTATATTAGGAAAACTATAAGTCATATCAAAAAATCTTTGACAGAACTATTTAGGTATCATACGGCCTCTCGAATAAGAACATTATATTTTTTTTCATCATGCATATTCTTCTATGAAAATACCTGCAAATTGACGCCCTTACAAGTTTCTAGCACTGAGAATAATTGATGATTTTTCATATCGCGCTGTCTCGACTTGACGTTATACCTGAGGGTTGTCCCGAAAGGAAACGAATTACCTGTTTGGAGCAGGACTTTAAAATATTAACGATTGCTTACTTCCAGACAAATAGGTCGAATGTAAAATCTAACTAGTCCGACGGTAGTTTTGATAATAGAACTCAAAGCCTTGCACAGTAGAAGACAATCAAAACTGCGCGGCGACACAAGACATTTTTCTATCCTCATAGTTCATAGTTAGTTCATAGTTTATTTCGTCTATAACAAAAAATGTTATTGACATTCCTATATCTACATAAAATAAGATTAATTATTAATGTCATTTTTACAAAATCATATATTAAAACACACACAAAAAAGATTAAAATATTTTCATATTTAAAAACAAACAATTGGAGCCTTTAAAAGTCGTGTCACTTTGTTTTGTAGGATACAAATTCATCTAAACTGTAGTAACACTTCTCCAACAATAGACGCCGGAGTCCCGATTTGAAGAGCGTGTCACTCTCTATACTTGTCATATCTGTGGAGAGCTGATTGAACAGACGCACAGCTTGGAACTGCGCGCAGTGGTGCGACACATTTAATGTCGGGCAGTCTTTATGTTAGAGATTTTTATTGCGAGTCATATGTCTATGTAATTTGTCCTCGTTTGTTTCAAACATACTCTTTTTTTTGCTCGTCAGGATAGCTACCGCCATGTGATCTAAATCTCCTTTCGAACAGCTGTGTTCCGGTATGAAAGGTAGCAGAGCTAGCGCCTAATTAGTTTGAGGCTTATGTGTGCGCACGCGCACCATCCAACAGCCTTATTGTCACTTACCATCAGATGAGATGTAAGCCAAGTTCAAACGCAGAAAGAACTAGAAGCTGACTTCGACTGCTCTAAAATTATACCGCATTCATCCCCTAAAATGTTTACCCTTTAGAGGTACAATTATCATAATTGGTTTTTGTTGATTTTCTCAAAAACCACTGAATCAATTTCGATAAAATTTATATGGGACCACCTCTGAAGTCTGTTCTACCAAAAAATAAAATAATCCTCAAAATCGATTCATAATTGGCGGAGTAATTGCGTAACATACATACAAACCATACAGTCGAATTGAGAATCTACTCCTTTATTGAAGTCTAACAAAAAAGAAAGAATGCAAGGACCTTATTCAATTCAGGCTTCTGGATGAGCACGCTTCTTTCATACGGCCTTATGGTCAATTACTATACAGATAAAGGCCAAGTGGCCATTAAACAAAACAAAACAAAAAAATAATTTTTATATGTAAATTATATTCTACTAGCTTCCGCCCGCGACTTTGTCCGCGTGTACTTCAGGATTTATTCTACTTGTTCGGTAGGCATAGAAGGCATCTATCTCCATTTCCAGCATAAGGTACAAAATAGTGTTTATTCTGTTACGTAGGCTAATAGTTTAAAGAAACAAAATAAATTTCAATATCTGACGTAGTACATTCAAATAGTCTTCACGCATATTTTATCAAAGTGAAAGTTTGTATATACGAATTTACATATTCTATGGTCGGTTGCTATGCAACGCGTTTTTGTTATGCCAAAATTTCCCATGTAATCCCACTAATATTAAAAGTGTGATTTTGGACAATTTACACAATATGTCTTTATAAATTATAGCCTATATTCTGATGTATATTCTGATGTATAAGCTATATTATTGTAAAGTTTCATTCAAATCCATTCAGTAGTTTTTCCGTGAAAGCGTCACAAACATCCAAACATCTAAACATCCAAACTTTCACACTTATAATATTAAGTAGGATTTTACTTTATTATTATTCTATTAACTTCAATTTTACGATGTCCAACGTGTCCTATACAAATAAGGAATAAACCGTCAAGTTTCCACAAAGTCACAGGATTTAATGACGTTAACCACAAAGGCATCGTTATAGGGCCTTAAGGGTTATTATTAATTTTCACTTATCATTTCTAAAATACTGTTCTGTTTACTCTGTAGATAATTTTGAAGCTAATGAATTTTCAGTTGAAATTGACTGTCTTTTGGCATTGTAATATTACGACTTGAGGGGAGCTAGTGCTTCCATTAGGAAAATCATTAAATAATATGGAATAATAATATGGAATTATTAGCCTCCTCTGTCCGTCCGTCCGTCTGTCTGTCAGTGGGCTTTATATCATGATCCGTAATAGGTAGACAGTTCAAATTTTCACATAATGTGTATTTCTGTAGCTAC
This sequence comes from Carcina quercana, assembly GCA_910589575.2. NCBI lineage: Eukaryota > Metazoa > Arthropoda > Insecta > Lepidoptera > Depressariidae > Carcina > Carcina quercana. The sequence goes on along the minus strand of OU342446.1, from coordinate 2,545,909 downwards.
TTTAACAACAAATAATAATAAAAAAATTAAAATCATTTAACTACATCAAATTTAAAATCACCGCTTTATAATTATTACAAACTGATTATTCTTAATGCGTAAATTAACGATTTCGCATTTGGAACGTACGAATGATAAAAAACATTACCATTGGTTTTTCGGTAAAGGAGAACGTCATGAGGAAACCTGCATACTGCTGAGAAGAAATTCAAACTGGGCGCCCGTGTTGGAATATGGCCCATGAACTCTGTAGGAGAGTAGGACTGAGTAGGCCTGCAGTGGGTGCATATACAGGCTGCTGCTGCTGATATATCGTCAAGCGTATTCATAAGTGCAATTTTCGGTACATATTATTTATGATTTTTATTTTAGAATTATTTATATTCTTCGCGCGAGTCTGACTCGCACTTGGCCGTTTTTCAAAAATAGTTTTTAAAAACAAATAGGGTTCATCGTTGCAACAACGCAACGAAATTTGCACACTAATATCAGTTACGAGAAATGTACCATGTACATCAACATATATACGACGTACAACAGCCTATATACGTCCCTACTGCAGGGGCTCAGGCCTACTCTCCTGCAGAGAGTGTATGGGACATAGTCCACTACGTGGACCCAGTGCGGAACGGCGGACTCCACATGCCTGTTCAAGACATGCAGGTTTCCTCACGATGTTTTCCTTCACCGTTATGCAATCGGATAATGTACCTGAATTGAAAAACAACTCATAGGTACACGGCTGGATTCGAACCCGGTACCCTCAGATTGAGAGTCCGCGCCTTATCCAATGCGCCGCCGACGCTTTTTGACCATGTACACATGAGATAAATTTACACCTTATAAAAAGACAAAATGCTAAACGGCAAATTCCCTCATATTTCCCTCAAACACATGACACATGAGACACATGTCCAACAGTGAGCTTATTCAATACCATTTTTAAACCGTTGAGTTCACTTTCAGCAGTAGAGATTTAGTTTAGAAAAAGTATCTTGTTCGGCAACTTTCACAAGAAACCAATCAGCTAATTTCCTCTTGAAGAACTTATGAAATAGTTCATAATTGTAACTGGATCACGTCGCTAACTAACTATCTTTGCAGGGACTTATTTAATTAGAGATATACTAGAGATAGATACAAGAAAAAACCTGCCAAGTGCGAGTCAGACTCGCGCACCGACTCTAGAAAATGATAGCTCTGTTGTCCGGATATACTCGTATTTTAGTCCAGTCATTTAAGCTTAAATTAGGTAAATTAGAAAATCGTTTCGCATTGCCCAACCCCATACTTGGGGTTCCAAATCATGTCCTAACCAAGTTTGAACTTGAAATTTTGATGAGCAGCTGCACTTGTTGGTGGAATATTTGAAAGCTGCACAGGTTTATTAAGTTTTGTAGACTTGACGTAATGCATATAACGAAGATGATCGAGACCTTTTCACAGATTACGGAGCAATATAGACTGCCAATAAGGTTTGAGTTCCACTCTCTAATAATATCTTCATTCATCAACTATATATGGCGTGTTTTTGACCGGAGGCACCGGTTGACCTGAAGTGATGTGACCGCGCGCTCTCCGCATTCTATCTCGAAAACGGTTCATCGTATAAAAATGTTTTAAACAAAATTTGTAGGGTATTTTGTATTCTACAATATTGATAATAAATACAAATAGCAAAAAACCCATAGGAAATGAGATATTTCCAAAAAAGCGCAAAAAAACGATTTTTGTGACCTTTGACCTTGAAATTTAATAGTTGCTTACACCCTACCATATGTAGGTTTTGAGACAACTTTTAGGGTGTCAATATACAAGTTTTTACAGACTTACAGCTGGGTATCTCGAATTCCGAGGTGAACTTACTATAATGACTGGACTATTTGTTATAGGTACGCTTTTTGTCAATTTGTGTTCAAACAGCAATATAAATGTGATTGTAATTATCAGATGTCAAGGATCTATATAATTGTTAGTACTGCTTATAACTATGTTAGTAAGTATATGTCACAACTGAGTTTGTCAAACTATTTACATTTCGCATAATGGGACAGAAAAATTTCCAGGCTACGGTGTTCAGGATGCGATTGGAGTTATATACATATAAACAACTGTGTCTACGTTTATAAATAAATACAAACTATTTCTTGTAACTTGGCAACAGCAATTTAGTTCTTCATCTGAAATTCAGCAATCGAAAACTTTTTCCAGGACCTTGGGAATAGTATCCGTTCATAATATATAAGAAGTGTTTTAGTATTGTATTCTGTTTGTGTTAGATGGTAGGCTAGACGGTACTCGTAATCTTAGTATAATAAATAAATAAATAGTTTTAGTTTTAGTGTGTCAAAGTTTAAATTTGAATGTTCACAATATTTAGTAACTTTGTAATTTTTAGGCAATAGCAGAATAACAGCGTCTTCGAGGTATTGAACCTCTTAGACATATGGTGAGCTATTAGCCCATTCATCATACATATATAATATACGATGTTCAATTGTTAGTTTTAAGAATTTGTGATGAATAAACCTCTTTTATTATTATTATTATTATTATTAAACATGTAGATATGATATATATATTTTTGAAATGGTCTTTACACTAGCTTTCATTTGATACCCATATTACTATAAGACACACACGCCACAATTCTGACGAATTCAACGAGATATTATACATATGTCAAAAACCGTTCACCCGTTTGGGCTGAAAGGCCATTGTCCGGGGCGAAGAAAGTAAGGTGCTACAAATCAATAAATAATTATTCATTAATCAAGCCCCGAATAGTCTATTCTATCATAAAATGTCAAGCGGTGAATAATTTAACAACAAAGCCATAACTGATCGATAGGACCAGTGAGTTTATTTTTATATCTGTGCTAAAGTAGCAATGAGTAGGCCAAGCCACATTGCTCTAAGAACGCAGCAAAAGTTATAGAGATCACACAACACACAATATCAACATGGTGATATAATCGCCAGCGAAATCCCATGATGGATAATCCTGAGATTTTTTTCAATAGCAAAATAATTGATGTTAGTTTTTAATCTGATCTCAATTCATTTTGACCGCATTGTTACTTTTGGCGCTTATTTGTAACTGAGTTAACAAATAAATTACCAATATTTCTTCAAGTTTGAGTCCCCTCTGACATTTCAAAATCACTAACTTCTTAATAGGTCTAAAGGTCTTTAACAAAAGTTAACGCAACTCCAGTGACTTACACAAAAAACTACAGAAGTGCGACATATATATAATGTGTCGAAAAAAGTAGGTGTATGTCGCTTATATCAACATCATCAACAGTCTATATATGTCCCCACTGCAAGGGGCTTTGGCCTACTCTCATACAGAGAGTGTATGGGCCGTAGTCTACCACGCGGGCCCAGTGCGGATTGGCGGACTTCACATGCCTGTTCAAGACATGCAGGTTTCGTCACGATGTTTTCCTTCACCGTTAAACAATCGGATAATGTACTTGAATTGAAAAACAACTCATAGGTACACGGCTGGATTCGAACCCGGACCCTTCAGATTGAGAGTCGCCTATATAAAGAGCTTTAATTTAAGTACTGACAAAACGTCGTGATATATAGTTTCAAAACAGATACAAATTTAAAGTCCCTCAGCGGAAAAGGCTATGCTTTGAATCTTTTATGGACGGAGCTCATTCGAAACGAAGTGATCAGTTAGCGAATCACAGTGACCGAAAAATATCTTATTGAATTAGCAAGCTGAAGTGACAGTGACTGGTCGTATTAGCTGATGGACCAATAATCGCTGAAACTGACGAATAAACGAAGAGTGTTTAGTGACGCACTTTGAAAGAGACCTGGGAATAGTTCTGTCCAGTGTCATTACGTGTGACATATACTCAAACTCAACAATTGCAACTTGATTGCCACATGCCTTGTTGGTGATAGCTAAGAGGGGTATGCTACAAAGCCTGGAATGGAACACTGGCGTAAACTAGCCTGAAGCTATTTTCCATGTCATCCCACTGGGTTTTAAAAGAGGCTATATACCTCTCCATGACTGGCAAAATTTAATCCTTTCTTGTGAAATAAACACGTAAATTAACGAATTCACTATCACATGTCTTATATATTTGTTGCATTTCGACGACTGATTAGGACCTAGTTTTCTTGGCACATAATAGCGATATTTGTTGAGAATAGTAAAATTCAATCCATAACGAGCCATATTGAGCCAAAGCTAAATAGCTTTCGCTTTTTAAGAAATACGGCTTTGATCTTGAAAATTGTATTAAATATCGTTATGTACATGAATTAGCGTCCCGCCCCGGCTTTGCACGGGTGGACATTTTTTTTAGCATAAACGTAGAGTAAATGTAATCTTTCTAGATCATTACAAAACTTTCCAGAAGCTCTCATGTAAACTTCTTCACTCATGTGAAGTTCACATGAGTTAGACAAGGACAGATATATATTTTTCACTTTTTGGCCACCCACAACTTCCACCCATTGCGACCAAACTCCCTTACTTTCAGCAGGAGACCAAGGGGTATTTACTACCCCAACGGGAAGTTGATCGGAGTAGGTGGTGACAGAGAAAACCCTGTCTTAACGTACTAATATTAGCTTTATATATACATGAATTAGGTCGATTTAAATAAATTAATGACTTGGCCTTGGTACCCTTCAATAAATAATTATTTTACTTTGTTGATTTCTATCATTTTGTGTTCGTAGAAAAGTTTTTGTGAGATAAATTTCTTGTTCAGTCAAATACAGTTGCATTTTATTAATTTCCTGCTGTGCTCTCTTAATTACGACTCCTTGATTAAATCTCGGATTAAGTCGATTGTAACTCGACTGAGACACGCTTTGGAAGGGTCGGTTAAATAAGGAAAGCAAGTTGAAAATAAAACTCAAAATGAAATGTATATTATTTCAATGTAAAACCAACTTTTTACTAAACTAATATTATTCCTTACGTACTATGTCAACAAATTTGTTAAAATGTGAATTGTATTTTACAATAAATTGTTTTAAAAACTGCCTATAAGTTATAAATGAGTATTTTCGTGTTCTTCAATTAAACTACTATAATTTTTATCAGGTACCGGCTTAGGGTTTCATGTAGAGTTTATAAACATATTAACTGTTATGTTTTATTAGTTATGTTTGACTTATCTAATTTTAATTATTAATTAATTATTTTAATTAAATACTTATATAATTATTTTAATTAAATAGCAATACGATTTCTCACTAATACGTCCTAATTTTGGTCATTGTTTTTTTTGCAAAGGAATTCAATCGCTTTAAAACTTAATGTAACCTAGGTGTTTTTAAATTTAATTATAAACGTTTTAAATTAATTGTTAGGGTGAAATTCAACAAAAATATCTCATACAAAGACTTTTACATACACGCAACCAGTGCCTCTACCATGAGTTTACGCAGGCGGTAACGTATATCGAATACTACTGGAAATGCTGCTCAGTTGAGATGCGAGTGACAAGGACAGAGCGATCGTTAAGGATATACGCTATCGCCTGCGTAAACTCATGGTAGATGCACTGTTTCATCAAACAATCAAGACTAGAGAAATGCAATGATAAAGCTTAGGAACTTATCTACCCCCATGTTTTAAAAAAAATCCTTTCTGTATTCAAAGCCAACCTGAAACAACTTTGCCCGTAACTTTAGACTTTCCTTTGTCAGAGAGTTGCTTACTCGGAGATGGGGCTGGACTGACTCTAGACGTTCTAGGGCTTGGTTTAAGTTCCCTAGAAGCAGTACTTTCGGGTCTAGATGTACTTGGAGTTGATTCCGGTGGTTTTAAACTTCCAGGTTCGGGTGATTTCAAACTTCCAGGTTCGGATTTTTTCAAACTTCCAGGTTCAGGTGATTTTGGAATATCAGTCGGTTTCGAACTACTTGGATCTGTGGTCTTAGACTTGACTCCAGAAATTGAAGATTCTTTCCCACCTGACAGTCCTGCATCATCAGTTAAGTGTTTGTACTGGGTTTCCAAAGCAGATGCTGATAGAATCTGCTCAGATTCAGATCGAAGACTCGGTGTTGGCGTGATTGGTTTCTGTAATCTTCCATCGTCGTCAGTAGTCATGAGGTTGCTGCCTGGAGATTCTACTTCGGGTTCCGTGTCTTCGATCTGGATGATGTGTTCTCTGGTTTCGAACTGAGGAGGGGGAGGTAGGCGTTTGTCGCTGATCGGATCGAATGCCGGTGTGCTGGGCTCTGAAGGTTCTTGAGATGAGGACTTTAGAGGTCTAGTTTGCTCGGAACCTCCTTCAGAACCTGTGTGACATAAAAGAATAAGACCAAAGACGATTTTTGGTCACGATCTCATCAGGTGGTAAGTGACGATGTGGCCTACGATGGTACGAGTTCGTCTAAAGAGTGACCATTGAGAGGTATATCGTTTTAAGGAAAGCTGGATGAATTAAAATTAAATTTCGCAATAAGTGTCGCTTCCTTTGTTATGTGTATAACCAGGGAGTGGAACATACTACCAGTGTCTGTGTTTTTTTAACCCCCGACGCAAAAAGAGGGGCGTGTCTGTAAGTATATCTGTGACATCGTATCTCTCGAACGGATGGTTCGATTTTGATACTTTTTACGTGAAAGCAAGGTAGTTTTTGACTGTATTTGGTAATCGTATGGTTATTGCGTGGTTTTATTAAAAAATTTATTACCTTCTATGTCAGCTTCGATTCTTATTTTGTTGTCTTTCAAACCCTCGTCGTCAGAGGTCTCAGGGATGGGAGTCCGACTTCTGAAGGAGCGACCTGAAAAAACAAAAACTTTTAATGATGTCCATATAATAATAATATGCTAAGTCCGCACCAACTGTCCATGCCTTCAGGTTATCAATTCGACGGCTATGTTTTTTTTTTCAATTTTATTTTGTTACCCCAGAACTTTTGCCTGGGTGAACCGATTTGGATGATCCTTTTGTTATTTGAAAGGTGGTGCTTCCCGTGTGGTCCCATTTCTTTTTGGTCCAGTTTTGACAACGGTATCCATGAGAAAACGATATAAATCTTAAATTTGCCTTATTACAAGTAGACTTTTAGGGCAATTGAAGTCGGTTTCTAGTTTTTTTGGAACGCATTTACTTATTTCTGTCTAGAATTTTGCATAATCATGCAGTACGTTGAAATAAATAGTAGTTTTTAGATATGTTTGTACCAATATTCCTTTTGGACATTCTGCGTTGTTGACATTTTGAATTTGGACTTTGTACTTATTTGGTCATTTTGCGTAGTTGACAGCATGCGAGCAATTCCTTTGGTTATTCTTGCTTAGCAAACTTTTACTTGTAGTATTGTTTTGTTTTTGTATTTAAATTAAATCTCACGTTGCAGAATTGAAGCAGGCACCTCGGAGCACTCAAACCTATGCATTGGGGAAGCTTCAATCATTTCATGAATACATAATTGTTTCATTTACCCAGTGCATTGGTTGCAGCTATACAAAATTGCGTACACAATATTCTAATTTGCAAAACTGATTCAAGCAAAATGCGTTGCATTTATAATTGACAGCAATAGTTATTTTTCAGACTTCAATTGCCACGGAGTCGTTTAAAAACGGTAAATGTAAATCTTTATTTAAAGGACATTTATTACAAATTAATTTATACATACATATTAATTAATACAAAGAAGCGTCGGTGGCGCAGTGGATAAGGCGCGGACTCTCAATCTGAGAATACCGGGTTCGAATCCAGCCGTGTACCTATGAGTTGTTTTTCAATTCAAGTACATTATCCGATTGCTTAACGGTGAAGGAAAACATCGTGAGGAAACCTGCATGTCTTGAACAGACATGTGAAGTCCGCCGATCCGCACTGGGCCCGCACTCTCAGTAGGAGAGTAGGCCTGAGCCCCTGCAGTGGGGACGTATATAGGCTGGTGATGATGATGATGATTACAAATTAACTGTCAAGTAAATATCCTACTGCTACTGCAAAACTAAATTGATAGCGAAAATCGAGGCGCATTCGTTAGAGGATTGTTCGGTGCATTTATATTTATGGTTTTACGTATTTTAAATATCCATATTATGTACGGAGCCCTTCGTGCGCGAGTCTGACTCGCACTTGGCCAATTTTTTAACATCGTAACGGTGAGTCAAATGACTTGTTTATTTGTAGTTGTGGAGGACCGGGAAATGACATGGGCTTCTTTCTCGCGATCAAGCACGTAGTTCCCGTGGGATAATTTCTTTCGTCCACGCACGTCAATGTATAAAATATAGCTCTCCCAAATCTCTCTCTCTCTCTCCCAAAATCTCCCAAAAAGCTGGACGTATGTATACTTCTATACTAAAATATATTTATGGGGACGATGGTCATATTGAGCTGGGATAACATATAAATAATACTCGTACTAACCACTTTTCCTGACAGAACCTTTCCTTGGCGTTTCAAAGACCTCATCCTCCATACTAATCTCTGAATGACTCTGGCTCGGTGATCTCTTCTCCTTGGCTGAGAAGTCAGATTTGATCTTACTCCTCATGAACTTAGCGTACGCCACGCGGGTAGTCGGGGTCACTTCAGAGAGCTTAGGATTGAATTCTGAAAGTAAATTTATTAATTAAATTTTCATATAATGAATTTAGCGTAAGTTTTCCATCCTTTTGATCCGATCACTTTGGCACAATTACACGTCCAATGCTGGACATAAACCTCTTCCATGGTTGGCATACCACTGCCAGGTGAGATCGTGGCCATGCCATCTTATCTTCTCTATCTTCGGTATTTGTTAAAATACCTTCATCTTACAATCTAAAACACTGCATTAGAATGCGATAGAATGTGAGTATTAAAAAGAGAAAGATTCTCGGCAGGTCTTTATTGTTAAAAAAACATTTATGAATCCTCTGAATTGCTTTGGATACTTACCCAGAAGTTTCTGTGGGTCCATGGTCCTTGCATGAACATTCTCCAGGATGTGCTGCCTCAGGGACTGGCGACTGCGCTTCGTTTGGGTTTCGGTTGTGCCTATTGGGTCCTTGTGGACCGTGTTGGTGCGGACAAGGGCGTTCCAGTCGCGTTTTTTACTAAAAAATATTAGTTCTATGTGCTGAAGAGTTTCGATTAAAAATTCTTTAAAATTATCTTAATAGAATGCCGATAAGGCCGTTGGCTGGAAAGCGTGCTCACTCAGTAGCCTCAAACTAATGAATGGTTGGCTCTGCTACCTTTCATACCCGAACACACAGACTGGCAACATGTTGGGAGCTAGCCAGGAGGACATAGAAAATGCCCTACGACTAAACTTCCACTAAACTGAGTACAGACAGGTTACACCAATTAAGAATCGAACCAGAAACCTCCAGATTGGATTCAAACGTGTCGCCACTATGCCACGACGACGGTTAGAAACTTACGACTCGACGTATCAAAGTTTTTTTCGGGATTGAAATAAATTTGTTACCTATCTTGTTGGCTGCCTCTTCTTACAATAGCTTTAGCAATCTGACTGAACACATCTTTCGGTTTGCTTTCTTTCGATATGACGTCCTTTATGATCCCTTCGACTATACCGATTTGGAAATCTTTCAGTATTCTTCTTTCCATCACCTTGCCTTTCTTGCCTGCGACTGTAAAACAAATAAGTTGAAATCGTATTGCTTCTAGTGTGTTATAGAAAATGCGATCATTTGACTTTAGTTTCCCTTTATTTCCCTCTTCCCCTTTTTTCTCTTGTTTCTTTCATAATTTATTTACGGAACGCCCTCCCAAAACTGGCGTGCCTTTCCAAAACTAGATTTTTTACCTGTAGTATCCTGCATATTGATCCTCGGCGTCTTCATTCCATTATTATGCAATATATCTATCAGCTCAAATCTCAAAGTTGATATGTCCTGCCGGATCTCCATGACGTCATCCTCTGTCACTCCAACCTCGTCACGGGCTCGTTGTTCCGCCGTGACGTATCGACGGACTAGCACTCGCATAATTGCTTCGTGCTGCTGTCGGGCTTTCTCTCTAGATTTGTTCTGGATAGAAAATCAAAAAGTTCAAATGCTTTTTATACAAAAATTTATCAAAGCTTTGTGTAAACTTTTACCTCATTACACGTCTTATCTGACATGCTTTTGGTTGCTGTGATGAAATTTGTATCGGCACTTTTGCAGAATCTGCAGACCCTACTGTTTTCCAGACCATATTGTCATCCAGAGTCTATTGCTTTTTAAACCCTATTGTCTTCCAAACTCTACTGTTTTCCAGACCAAACTGTTTTCAAAAACCTACTGTTTTCTAGACTCTACTGTCTCCCAGACGCATACATAGCACAGGTGCTTGTGAGGGCGGGTAAATGGCCAAAGAAAGTGCTTCTCTAGGAACCCAAACGAATGTGTAGTGTAGTGCAAACCCTACATTTTAAAAAACTTTCATGTTGGGAAAAGCTATACTTACGATGATAGATCCTCGATCCTTAGTCGTGAAGCAACTGTTGATCCACCCCACCATTTGTTTTGGAGTCGGTATAATGTTGAATGGAGGCGGCACTGTATCCCCATCTTCGAAGTAGGACATCCAGAGATTGCTACGAGCAAATTTCCACTCGATATCTGAGCGTTCCTGAGGGTTGGAGAAAACATCCTTCCAAACAAATGTCGTGATATCGGGGTCTATTCCCATACATCGAACGGATGACGATTGTATCACGCACATGTGTGGGTGGATTCACGTGCGCCTTACTAGCGATTTCATGCGGGGAGTGGTGAGCTATCCCGGATAGGTGGGAAGCAGTGAACATCTGTTCTGCACGTAGTGCTAAATTAATTATGTACTAGTTGTTGTAGGAATGTTTCGAGTGTTTATTTGGATTTAGATCATACTCTAAAGACGGGACCAAAAGACCCAAGTGGCACTTTTAGTGCAGGTAAATGCACAGATATTTAAAATTAAATCCTCAATATCGTTCTGTCAGCAGATAAGGTGAATAAGACAAGTGTAGGCAAAGCCCTAGACTTCGTCCAAGTAGACGTCACAAATTATCCTACTCTTGCTCGATCGGGATCAAAAGAAGCTTATGTCTTTTCCGGCGCATGAACTACCGCTATACAAAACATCACGACATTATGATTCTCGGTTGTGACACAATGGAAGGACAAATAAAGACACAAACTCACTTTCACATTTATAATATTAATAAGGATGAGGCAAAAAGGAGATCTTCCAAGGAGGCTTAAGCTGCAAAATATAACTCACCGAAATAATCTGGTAAGAGTTCGACATCATGGCGATGAGCATATTCAGGAGGACGATAATGTTGATCACGGAGTACGAGCCGAAGGTCAGGAGAGCCCAGAACCTGGTGAAGCTTTTGATGCCGGTCAGTTCGAAGGTCGTCAGGTCGACAAGTCCGAATGACGCCCAGAATAGAGATTGAGATGTTTCGAATAGGCTGAAAGGCAATGCAAAATATTAGAGAATACGAGTAGAACAAAAGTTTATCAAGATGATAGCAGCCTCAAGTGAATTTAAATAGGAAGAGAGTGTGAAAAAGACCATGTGTTGTGATATTTTTGCATTTTTATTGTTTTGCGTAATCACATAGGTCATAGAAATAGCCTATTCACTCACGTAAAGCTGACGAAACAAACAAGACAGATGGGAATCCCACTCCTAAAGAGGACGCATGACCATAACGATTGATGAAGTGGAACGTCAGTAAGGGTGGAACTCCGACGTTATTAAGCATTCTTTCTAACTCTTTCTTACAACATACTTGGCATATCTTCTCCAAATGGTGCAAGCTCGGTCCTCTTTATCGAAGTCGGGTATTTGATTGCCGTGGTAGCATTTGTTCCTTTCTAGCTCAGCGTAGTACCACATCAATTGGTTGAGACCTGATAGAACAAACAAATGGGAATTGTGAATAGCCAATAATATGTTTATATTTCCTTGAGCAGATCATTTCTTAGCAGCCTTTTTCTTCTTCTTTCCTTCCTCTTCCCTTCTTCTCCTTTGATTTCTGTTTGTTTATTCATTATCATATCATTATTCATAATCATGTTTGTATATTGTGTATATATATATATTTATTTATATATTAATATATATTTAGCACCACTTACTTACCCCTTCTTAATCACACGATTCTTCTGCCCCAAGGTTGCCTGGAAGAGCTTTTAGCGATAAGGCCGCCTTCATTGTATCTTTTATGTTCTTCTCTTTTCTTTTCTGTTTTTTATTTTGTGTGTGTGTGCAATAAAGACTATTTGAATCGAATTTGAATGTTTAATTTTGGAAAAATGGCTTATCTCCAGCAGTGGACTTATGAAGCCGGCTTCCTTTCAGATATTTTCCAAGAATATATCCGCTTTTAAATAATGTGTTCAGAATATGTTTTCTTAAATCCTTTTTAAGATTGAGAGCTGTATTTATGGTCGTGAAAAAATATGGTAATCGTGAGATCATACTCAGGGTAAAATTACTACTAGTATATGTTTTCATTGTGATTATCAGCCTGGACAAAAAAAACTTCCACTGTTGAACATTCCTCCCCACGGTAGACCACCACAAAGACCGTTTCCGAGTCGCTTGCGTCCATCTGTCCCCGACCTTCACCGTGTGTCGTGTCTAGCTCTTCCTATAATTAATCTATAATCTAGCGAAGGTCGATCCTTCGAGACTTATTATCTATAGGTACAGACTCGTTATGTTTCGGTGAATTCGTCATGTCGGGCTTAATCTCGTAGAGGGATTCCAAGAGTACCGCGTTCCATATCTCATTGAGTAGTTTTATAAACCTGACAAATTATAGCTTTCATCATACAAATGTAAAGCCCCAGTACTACTGCTCCCAAAAAATTTACTCACCACATCCAAAAGCGAATAATACCAGCATATAGACAAAGAAGAACTTGATAATGTCCAAGATCATTCTTCCGAGGGACACTTGCAGGGGTCCAAGGTGAGGGTTGATGGAGAAGATGTGCACCAGCTTTAGGTAGGAGAAGATCATGCCAGCAGCGAATGCACCTTCCGAGAGCAGCATCGGGTCGTAAGAGTCCCAATGTTCTCGAGGATACCAGGGGTCCATACCATTCTTGTAGTCTCGCTAAATATAAATAATTTGATAATAATAAATAATAATGAAGAAAAAAAAACGTCTCTATTTAATTACAACTATTTGGTCTCCCAATAAAGTCTGGTACGAGTACTATATTAAATCAAGCTATGAGACAGCTGGCTCCCAAGCTAGAATACGGATTAATGGTAGCCAGTTTTACTCCTTTCGATGTAGCAGATTGTACGGTATAGATTCACCCTTGAAATAAAGAATGATCTAATAAAAAAGATTGATCAAAATTGGTTCATCACTGATGGATATATGAGATAACAAACACACAAAAGCATACGGGTCGAATTGAGAACCTCTTGCTTTTTTAGAAGTCGGTTGGAAAACAAATCAAATCCTATTAGGACCTCGTCGGAGCATTTCGTGTAGGTCGTTAATGATATTTTAAACGAAGTTCATTGCTGGGTCTTGATAGAAAATGTAATGCCACTATATAGGTACCAGTAGTCATTTAAATCGTGTAATGCGATAGCTCCGTCATAAACTGAAATTGGTCGAGTATCATAGTACAGAGGTAAACGTATCTAATCAATGTTTCCTGACTAGAAACGACTCTGAGGAAAATTTTCAGGGAACGCCGCGCCGCGTCTTGCTGTGTATCCTACTAATATATCATTGATTAATACACCTGAGAGGCGTATGTGTTTCGATACGGATTAATTAGTATTCTTACAATATACGCGTTCTTAATCCATCCATACTAATCTATACTTCCACAATATCATAAATCTATATAATATTAAACGAATATCAGCTCCCATAACACAGAGTTTCCTATTTTGGTAGCGAGATGTATTACAGCTTTGATGTTAACAAGCGATTCAATATAGTAGCGGACTTTATTTTAGACCAAATTGTCAAAAAAATTATTGTGATTAATAAAACTATTTTTATTTATTTATTAAATTTATAATTGAATAGAACAATAAAAGAATATTTCATTCCTAAGGATGTTTCAATCATTTCACGTAAGGCTTTGTATACACGAGCCAACGGCCACAGCCACCAGTGTTAGGTGGCTTCAACATTCTACGGCCCGCTCCCTTTGTGTGACCTGTGGTGGCCACAAGTGGTAAGTCGTGGACACCTATGGAGCTAGTGGTTTGGTTGGTGGTACGGCATTTGCTGTGTACGTCTGCTCAGATACCACCATGTTACATAAGACATACGGCAAGCAGCATTGTTACTAGGACTCCACTTACCACCCAACGGCCTTGCCGTCACTTACCATCAGGTGAGATGAAGGACAAGTTGAAATCCATCGTACATAAAATAAAATAAAAACACACATGCTTGTCGCGGGCAACCAGTGGCTGTGGCCAGTGGCTCTTGTGCACCTAGCCTTAATGTATTTTAAAATATTTAAATAGTATATTTATTAAATACTTGTTTAGTGTTTTGTAGGTATTATTCTCACCTGAACGATATAATACGAGGCAATCCGAAGGCTGACCCAAGCTATATAAAACATGTTCGTAATAAAGTCGACGATGTTCCACAGATCACTTATATATTCCATCATGCCTCCCGTCCAAAGAGATCGTATTTCAGCCCATATTAAACCTGAAAAAAAAAAAGGATTATGTTTCAAAAAAGATTGTTAGTTGATGAGGTGTTTTTAATTAATTTAGAGTTAGCAATTATTAATTTTTTAAATAAGCAAAAAAGCTAAAAATATGCGTTGTATTATTATATTTTATTACATTGGCCATGTGTTGAGGAAATTTTTAAAATCCTCATGTAATATTTATATATTTAAATTCCTCATTTTGATGACAGCACTTTGTGTATTAAAAAGAGATGCCATATTTTCAGCTTGTAGCCCCCGCTCAACTTCGAAATCTATTGTTTATCTTCTACACGCCGTGTCAGTGGAAACGCACCCTTAAGTTGAATCGCAATTAGTTGGGGAAAATAATTTCCCTGACATCGCAACTGGGCACCAACTACAAGATACGACCGACTGCAATCCGCTCAAAGTCAGAATATCGGATACATATGATTTGCACCAAATCCGAAAGCAATCCGAAACGAAACAAATCTTGTAGTGCCCTGGTTACGAAATACAGTGTCGAATACAGCCGGAAGGTTACCACCCTACTCGTTATATTCCTTAAATAAGGATGGTGTGCAAACGAAAAATAACAAGCTCGTTACTGTTTGAGATTAATTCCTTGAGTCAGTTTCAGAATAATGAGTATTCTCTCTCACTGTATCAAATGTTAGATTTACTTTACTTCCTGTAATATGGGTATTTATATCCATATATAGCGAAGCATTCTAGACCCTAATATATATAAAGCCACCTTCGTGGTATAAGCCTTTCTACAGCCTTTCTTTTTACAATCTGAACTTCGCCTCTTAGTTTAGGATCTTGGCATGGGTTTTTAAACCACTTTCTGATATCCATTAAACACATATGGAATATGTTCTGGATACGATTTATCCAAACAGATTCAAAGCGGACTAAGTTTCGGGGTATAGCTAGTAAACGGTATAGAAACTTAAATCTGGCAACTCTACTTAAGACATGCCAACAAACGCAAAATTACTTGCTATATAGATGATGACGGTGAATTCAATGATTCCCGGCAGCGACCCTCGCTCGTGGACCTTCCAGCTGTCCACCAGCTCTTGAAGCCAGCGCACTCCAGACCACTCGAGCACCAGGTATTCTGCTCTTTGTGACGCCAGAGAGAGGAGAGCTGAAAGAAGTATACCAAGATTGAAGCTACATATTTTAGCCGATTTAAAACAGAAAGAAGTTATCAATGAGGTACTTAATTAGTACATTTTTTACACGTGTACATTGTACATGTGTACATCTATAAGAAAAATTTATGTAGCACATGCATCAATGCTTACAATCATCTACCAACGGCATAGATTTTAAGAAAAAAATGTTTTTATAGCTTTCATGAATTTTTGAATCATAAACATTAATCATTTTAAATGGATAAGGATAACTGTATTTATAGGTAGTTTGACATAAATTAATGAGATGACTTGTAAATTATTTAATGAAATTTTTAATAGCATTGTGCTGATTGACATGCTATGGGTAACAAATTTTTAATAATTAAATTCCTAGATACGTTTATAATATCTGCACACCTGTGGACAGGTTAAGTACATCGAACCAATTGAAATTACTGTCTTAACATCGTGTGAAAAACTATGTACTTGGCAAATAAATTCTTTCTTTCTTACTAAGATTACAATGTATGAATTTGCACGCTGTTGTCCCTTTTATATAAGGACACAAATTGTTTAGCTAAATTTCGTGTACCTTTTAGATATTCTAAATAAATAAAACTTACAAAGGAACAGCATGTAAGAAGAACTATGACAGATGAACTTGACGAAGGGTTTCTTCATGAAGCGGCCGTATTCAGAGTTGGGGGCCAGCATGTAGATGGTGCAGTACACTGGGAACATAATCCCCAGTTTCGCCACCTACAACAGTTTTCTAATTAGTGTGTAGTATCATAACACAGGCCTCGAGCTTAGTTTGGGAACCAGCTCTCCCACAACTACTATATTACTTGTATAAAATATAAAAAATGATACTAGATATATGATGTTGTGGAGAGAGAAAATAAAAAAAACTATTTTATTTATTTAGAGTATTATTAAGCTCAGTAAGCCATGCTAGCTTAGTTGGGTAGAGCATTACTCAATGAACCATCGAGGTCTGGGTTCGATCCTGGCTCGTACCAATGAGTTCCAATTTGTTATTTGTAATTTATGTACCATTCCATACCCGATGTACGGTTTTCAACTGCAATGTTAAGTTTGTAATCGTAAAAACACGTGTCTGGCGCGGAGCCTCCTTTTATATTTAATTTATTTTCATTGTTGTTATTTATAGAAATAGAAATCGTTTATTGTAGTAAATGTGGTGGTTTGCTCGCAGGCAAATATGTTATGTCATTATAAGAGTACAGCACATTTAGCCATATTGATGGCGTACAAAATATTTAATTACATAAGATAGCTATTCTTTTTTTTTATATTGAAGATAGACCAACACTTGATCTCAATCTCACCTTATGGTAAGTGACGATGAGGTCGACGATGTTACGTGTTGGTCTAGAAGGTGCCTATTTACTCTTCTTTTGAAGATTCCCAAGTTGTAATTTTCGGGGAAAACGGAAACCGGTAGTGTATTCCATATTTTTGTTGTACGCACGATAAATGTGGAAGCGAAACGCTTCGTGCGAGCTGTAGGAATGTCTACAGTGTACGGGTGAAGGTCTGCTGTTCTTCTGTTTGACCGGTACTTGAACGGCGAAGGTGGAATCAACAAAAATAGCTCTTGCGCACACTCTCCAAAATGTATCCTATAAAATACCGAAAGGCAGGCAACCTGACGCCTATGTTCGAGGCTTTGGAACTTTGCCTTATGTAGCGTATCGTTGCCTATCAGTCTCATAGCTCGTATTCACATTCACATTCGCTCATATTCACAACTTATTTTTTAAAATATCTGCTACTTTATATACAACCCTTTCTCTGAGCCACACGGTTAATATTTCGTAAATAGTCGTTTTCGTAATTCTTTTATTTCGTTAAGTATTGCGTTAAAGATTTTAATACACATTGCATATCTATTTTTCATATATAACGCGGTTTTAGGAGCTTTGTTATAGATTAACCGGATTTTTGTAGTTATAGCGCCTACAGAGATATACACAATCTGTGAAAATGACAACTGTCTGCCCGCTGACAGACGGACGGACGGACAACGGAGGCTTAGTAATGGGTTGGTTACGCTTTGGGTGCGAAATTCTAAAGATGAACCTTTTTGAATGATTTTTCAGATAGTACAAAAAATTCCTTTCAAGTTTTTTCGAGTTGTTGTCTACGCCATTGTTAACTTCATCATCAACAGCCTATATATGTCCCCACTGGAGGGGCTCAGGCCTACTCTCCTACAGAGAGTGTATGGGCCATAGTCCACCACGCGGGCCCAGTGCGGATCGGCGGACTTCACATGCCTGTTCAAGAAATGCAGGTTTCCTCACGATGTTTTCCTTCACCGTTAAGCAATCGGATAATGTACTTGAATTGAAAAACAACTCATAGGTACACGGCTGGATTCGAACCCGGTACCCTCAGATTGAGAGTCCGCGCGAGAGTCCCTCAGATTGTTAACTTAGTACCCTCAAATCGTGTAAAATCAGTAAGTAAAGACAGAAGAAAACAGCTAATTTCAACGTGCTCTCCAGTAAAACGTACGTATCCCGTTTCCATTCGCAGCCGGGAAACGTCTATTGCTGGATATAGGGTATGCCACATTGATCGGTCCTGAGCCACCTGCATCCAGCGACTCCCCGCGACCTTAACCAGGTCGTCGGTCCACCTAGTAGGGGGACGGTCCCCGACTTGTTCCCCGGTATGTGGTCGCCACTCGAGAACTTTTACTCCCCATCAGTTCTTCGAGCGATGTAACCTGCTCATTGACACTTCAGCTCACTGACTCGTCGAGCTACGACGGTGACATTAGTTCGTCTACGGATTTCCTCATTCCAGTCTGTATCACGTAGAGAAATTCCGAATACAGCTCTAAGTTTTTTTCTTCTTTTTCTTTTCTTTTTTCTCTTTTCTTATTTCTCGTACCTGAATGGATTGTCCGATTATGTTTTTTCTTCTAAATCCCGGTAGACCTTCATACCAGATGGCCCCAAGGAGCTGTTGTACGTTGGGGTGTGCTACGAACTGAAACAAACCATAGAGGTTACCACGATTCTTGACGAGAATTTCAAAGGCCAGCCTTGGTTTCAACATAATTCGAAAGAATCCATATGCCGAATGTACTCGGCATGGTAAACCCTTTCGATCGCGTCGAAACCCTCGCAATTTTGCGTAATTGATACTATAACACCGTCCGTGACATTTTTTGCACTATATCACACCATTATAACACACATAACAGTATTATTAACGAATTACTAAAATTGCAATGAACCACCATTTTTCAAGTTTGCGCCAAGAATCCAAACCCTAGAGAACTAGAAATAAAGAAATATTTATTTACAGTACACGCGATATGACATCATATATAAATAAAACAAACAAGTAGAAAGTTATAACACTACAACCTGACTGACCACCAAAAACCATCACTGCCATGCCATGATCATAAAATTTTAATTTAGATTATTTTTAGCAATTATTTCCACAATACGGCGCCATCTTAGATTTCACGTTACATTCAATGAATCTTTGTTAAATGTTTTATTTAACTAAGTTGGACCTGTAATTATTTTTTAAAAGCTTTTATTTATTTCCGTTTTTCTATTTCTATTAGTTATTTCTATTTTCGACATAAATTTGAACTACTTTTGTATAAAAAATTGGTTAAATTTTAATTGCAGTGGCATTGACGAGGGTTTATAACTATTTTTATTAGATTGACACAAACTGTTTTTTTAAATTGAAATAACCTATGGATATAATAAGTAAAACACTAAGATTATTAATTCAGATCGACGTAAAATGATAAAACACAAACAATATTACTGTAACTAATAAAGTGTAATTCTTATAATGTTCGTAAAATTACATTAAAGGCAGGTAAAAGGGAATACAACCCTTCTAGAATAAATAATTTAATATTATTGTTCCCCATTAAAGGAATTGGTACTTTTAATTGCCGACGTGAGGGTATTTGGTTCGGTACTAAGTTTGCGTTTTGAAGGCACGGAAAATGGGTTCATTATTGGAAAATTATCAGAGCCGCATCACGCAGTATGTGATAAAGGTTTTGTATGCCTTAGTATTTATCATGTACACTGTACGTGCTTCGTTAATATTTTGATTAAAATCGTTTTAAATACAGACGAATATTTTTTTTGATAAATAAGATTAGGGCCAGAGAAATATAGTCCCAAAATATTACAATATTTCTAATACGGTATCTAACAGATTGTCAATGGATATTTTTTTATATATGGTGGTGGTAAGTGACGATAAAGCCGATGGATGGTAAGCGTGCGCACCCAGAAGCCTCAAGCTGATGAGGGACTGGTTCTGCCACCTTTCATACCGGAACACAAAAGTGCTATTAAAACTGCTGTTAGACGGCAGACCTTACCACCAACGAAACCGGGTACCGATAGATATTCTTACTGAGAGTCGAACCTCTTTAAAAAAAGTTTTTATTACAGTCAAAGAATTAATCATTAGTGGAGGCGGAAAATCTCTTTTAAGCTTGTAGTAGAGGTTTCCGCTCTTCCTTTAGCTTATAGAGGTTAATTACAATTAGACGACTTATTTACTAACAAACAGAAAAAGATAAAGTTTAACTTATACATACATCATATTGCAGTGTGTGAAATGGACAAATTTTTAT
Source organism: Carcina quercana (assembly GCA_910589575.2). NCBI lineage: Eukaryota > Metazoa > Arthropoda > Insecta > Lepidoptera > Depressariidae > Carcina > Carcina quercana. The sequence continues at coordinate 2,525,455 of OU342446.1, read as the reverse complement.
AAACTATACAATATTATATTTATGTAACTATGTGAGCATGTCTAGTCGTGTGTTTGGGGTGTTCTATTATCCCTTGACCTCCGCGTTGTGAATCCAACATTTAGCAACAGGCGGTTAAAAAGTAAGGACAAACAAATAAACAAACTCACTTCCGCATTTATGATATTAGTATAGTTTAATAGGTTCATTCACAAAAAATTGACAAACAGTTATTTAGGTGTTCATCGTTTTGAAAAGAAATAGTAAACTGAACACGCTTCGCACCATTTTCTGCTTGTATTTGATGGCAAGCTTCAACCGTCCCAGGGTCTGGCGTTCTCCTGGCTCCCAGCAGTCCAGGTCCCAGGGGTTGTAGTTGAGCATGATCTCTAGCTCACTCGAGGTCCTAGTGTGGTCCAGGAGTGACGTCGCAAACTCTTGACATTGCTGACGTAATGCCTGGTAAGAGAAACCATCACAATCACCAACAGCTGCCACTGTCAGACATGAGCCTATTTCGTAGACGCCATGACAATCGTAGAACGATTGGTGGGAAGATTGGTGGCAGTAAGACACTGCCATTTTCTCTCTGTCATATTTTACTACACTCATCATATGAGATAATCTTATTCTAAAGTCTTGGGAAATCTTCCAGAGTTACCGTCAAATTGTAAGGTCTGAAATGAATGATAATTTTAGGACCGGTATAAGGCGAAGCTATGAATAAATGATCGTACTGGTAGGTCTAAGCCGCAGATGTGTATGTCCACCGATACGCTTGACGAGGGCGGGAATTGTGGCACTTGCCCTCATGGAAAGATAAATCGTTGTGGTACTGAAGAAGGCTAATGTTCTCTTCGCTCTTCCTCTAATGATCTTCAGATGACACAGATACAAACTTGAACGCTAGCCGTCTATTGAGTGTACCCTTAGTTTTTTCAACCCATGGGTAGACCCCAGTGGCTCTACCTTAAAGACAGAACAGCATGTCAGGTTCCTTTATTACTGAACCATAGTCAAAAATGAATCAATCAAAAATGTTCTTTTTATTTTAATTTTATTGAAGATAGACCAACACTTGACCTCAATCTCACCTGATGGTAAGTGACGATGAGGACGACGATGTTACGTGTTGGTCTAGAAGGTGCCTATTTACTCTTCTTTATTATTTAAGCTTACACAGCATGTTCCTACATACAGTATCTATTGAGGATGTAAAGATACAAAACAGCTATCTGAGAGTCTGGTGTCTAAGAGTTTCAGTTCCCAAGGCTCTCTTCCATTGGATCCATTTACAAATATCTCAATTCGACAGAATTCGAGACAAATGCCTACCTTGTATTCAACTCTGAATTCAGTTTCCATTCTCGTCAGCCGGCCCAGCTCCCAAGACAGCTGGAAGGCAGTCAGTAGAGGATCAGCGGAAGACAGGGCGATTAGCGAAGGAGATGAGAGAGCTCGATACGCATTGATGCGAGCTTGAGAGTGACGGAGGGAATCCTCTTGGGACGACTTCACGCACTCGTCGCAGCCGCACCTGGAATCGATCAGTGATTAAAGCAGGTAAGCAAACATGTCATTAGAATTAAAATACTCTCTCTCTCTCTCTCTCTAGCCTAGTAGCTACATACTTGGACTCACAATCCTCACAGTCCAGCAGTTTATGTACCTACTTGACGTCGTGAGGAATAGGCAGCGTGGCTCCTCTGTCTAGAAGAATTTTGAGGATCTCGTAGTGGTTTCTGTGAGCTGCCAGGATCAGGGGTGTGATGTCAGCGGTGAAGGTTGCGGCTGATGCGTCCACAGACTCCCAGCTCTACAGGAATGATATTCAATTTTGAACATGGAATCTTAAAGTCCTGCCTGATTTTTGTCAGCTGATGAAATATGGCAGAGACGTAGATGTTTCCCAACTGATACTTTGGTGTGAACGTGGTATTTTAGTGAGATATATTGATAATTTATAATAAGACGAAATGGTCTCAGTCTTAGAATCACCAAAATTACGTAAGAAATATTTCAGGAGACCGAGGACACGAAAGTAATAAAGCACACGATCAAGCATAGTAATTATGGGTAACCACGTGATGGAAAGACCATTCCACGTCATAATTATTACAGTGTTCACTTTGTTCATAATTTTAAATGTCTTATAATATTTGTATTTGGAATTCTTACGTAGGGTTCCCCTGGTACGTGGTTCTGTTCTTCCCACTGCAGCAGTAGCTCAACAGCTTCCACATATTCTTCCTTTATTGCATGTAGTAGTGCGTCCTACAAAAATGAAATATAGCATTATATACTATAGGCAAACAAGGACCTCCTACCAGATAGACCGACATGTTCGTCTTTGGCTTGGGACTGGTAGCTTATTGTGGTTAGATTGAGTGATTCTTTCTGAATGTCTTGAGTTTTGATATTTGTTTACTGCATGGCTCAAGTATGAAAATATCAAAGATACGAAAAAGAGTGCTAAGAACGGAGGCCGTGTTTCACTGAACACGTATTAAGTACCTAGGTCGGACACTTTAGGTTTATATACACAAGGAACACACAAAAATTGCACCCAACGTCACACACTCGGCCGTCAATGTACAGCACTCGTCGCTGTCAGTTACACGTGTGTGTGTGTATTGTTGACCTCACGCATTATTAGACAAGGTCGAACTACTACTACTGTACTGTTTGTGCCAAATTTTACTATTTCAAAGATAAACCATGTCAGATGCACCTCCTCTAGAATCCTATTCTAAACTCAGTTCTCTATTATTCTCTTTAATCTTTACTAATGGCTAATAAAAAGGACACGGCTTCAGGCAAAAGTACTCATGTGTATCCTAAAATCCGTAGGCTGTTTATGATGATGAACGTTAGGGTGTACTGGCCAAGGGAAGGGCTGATTGCGAAGTGCTAGAGGAGTTCTGGTGTGTTCCTAGGAGATCCCAGGGCTTCATCGACTTGCGCGGAGGATGGCCACCCTGGGGGTTTCACTGAATAAACATTTCACATAACCGGGCTTCTCTCCTAAGAAGTCGGGTATCTTCAGAAGATTTACCCCTCGAAAAAAAAGGTGTACCGACTACAGTTTAGTATATACTAGGTATTTTGTAATTGTATTCTCAACTCTCATTCACGTCAATTCATATTAACTACTATGTGGTTCACGTCAATTCACTGCCATATCAACTACTGTGTTGCTGCACTGAGCCTAAATTTTACAGAAAATCTATTATAATAAACTCCTTCAGCCGCCGACATTCGCTAGCAAGTCTTAAAGGAGTTATGATAATACACCTTCACTTCGACAGTGCCGCGCACAGTTACGCCGGAAAGATTTCCCATGGGACGCTGCTGTGGGAGGTTCTATTCTTTTGAATATCTTGTATACTATTGAACTGGGAGGTGGCAACCAAAACTGTATCATTTTTATGCTAGAGGTACAACAAGCGACCCGACCTTGCTTCGCACGGGTGCAATGAACTATTTAATATAAATAACTAATATAACACTTTGATGGCATATAAAGTAGACATGTATAAGTAATGCGTGTGATGCATTACGCATGATATTATCTGACGGCGTAATGTTGCACACATTACTTGACCAACTCAAACATCACGCATCACTCATGGCATTCCGCGCGCATGTCTTCTTTTGCACCGGTTACTCGCACACCTAGCGCGGCGCGAGCGAGAGGGAGCGCCGCGCAAAAGATCTTTCGCATGTCGGCGCACGGCGCGTATTTCAGGCGATGTTTAGAGTGATCTGTAATGGTACGATGTAATATTATGCGGTACGAAATGTAATGACATATCACATTACTTAAAGTCTGTTTCGTGCATGTCTAATATCAGGATGAAATATGCTCTAAATTTTAAGTTCTTCAGCAATACTACTGTCCTATTTAAAGCTAAATTTTGCTCGATACGCGTACAAACATACTCGTATGTACAGAAAAATATTATTAAGAGAATTGAAATTCATAAAGACTTCTCTTATAATTTTTTTATATCTCTGTGAATATACAGTTATTAGCCTTTTTATGTTGTTGCTAATTCATTTAAATCAGGCACCATGTTTTGCCTCTGTATGATGTAAGCAAGCAAAATCATCTTCGGAAAATGACCGTACAAATGGTTTCTCTAACAAAATGATGCATATTTTTGTATCGCTATCTCCTACACTCCTAGTCAATGAGACGTCTTATATTTTTCGATTATTCCTGAGTAGTAATAATAGATCCGGATAGATTGAATTCGTTTCAGTGTGTCATTGGCTTTATACTTTTTATTTAATAACATAGTTTGTTAGCTATAGATATGCCATGTTATTAACGATACGAGTATCATTTATGATATACTTCTGTACTTAAATTACGTTCTGTCTACATATATAAACACTTAATTTGACATCACTTTTTCAATACATGTATGCAGTCAAACAATATTTAAATTTTCATACAGTTTTTCGCAGTCATTCTATAAAATGCAAGGATTCGAAGGAAGGGCAGCGGTCAGATTCTGAAAGCGAGGAGATTATTATGCATCCACCCGTTCCTTCGTATCTCGTGTGAAGATGATTAGCAACCCTTATGGTCTTGTCAAAATTAACACCCTAAATCGAGGTTAACATTTTTATGTATAGCAGTAACGGTCTACCGGCTGCTGACAGTGAATCATTTGTTTCGTGATGCGTTTGTACGTAGCGTCAATTTAATGAGTCATGGAGGACCAAAGAAAGAAGGCTCACACCTTCGAAATAGCCAACGATTTAAACTTCAATGATGGGAGAGCATCTGGCTTGTTCCAAAAAATCTTCGCTGAACTCTTAATTTGCGGTCTCTATCCTACCCAATGGCCATTATAAAATGGCTCATGTACACTTTTGGACATGCGACTGACATCGAAAGTAATATAATAGTAAAACCAATTTTAGAGAATTGCCATCTCAGTCCGTTGCCATAAAAATGCCTGTTCTATTTCTCAGCGGCAGTAATATAAAAAGTAATATGCCCTTCATACAATAATCATGCTGTCCGTATTTTCAAACAAAAGTTCATTCGCGGAGGATAACGGGCGGGTGGGACGAACCTAGAAAAACAAGGTCCTAAAATAACAGGGACAAACCTGCTGAAGTATTATAACAGTTTCGCAGAGTTTCACAGTTCGAATAAAGAATGATATGGTTAGGCATACGTTATCACTAGTTTACCTGTGCATCTACCATGAGTTTACGCAGTCGATAACGTGTATCGTTGACTATCGCTCTGTCTGTGTCACGCGCATCACGACTGAGCAGCATTTCCGATAGTATTTGATATACGTTACCGTCTGCGTAAACTCATGATAGACGCACTGTGCATCTACCATGAGTTTACGCAGTCGATAACGTGTATCGTTAACTATCTCTCTATCCTTGTCACACGCATCTCGACTGAGCAGCATTTCCGATAGTATTTGATATACGTTACCGTCTGCGTAAACTCATGGTAGACGCACTGTGCATCTACCATGAGTTTACGCAGTCGATAACGTGTATCGTTAACTATCGCTCTGTCCTTGTCACGCGCATCTCGACTGAGCAGCATTTCCGATAGTATTCGATATACGTTATCGACTACGTAAACTGATGGTAGCCCGAAGCAGTTGTGAAGTAGCCCGTGCGAGTGTCAAGTTTACTTGATGACATCCCCTTATCATGATGAGATGAGACAGTGGCCAAGCGTTGTTGATCAATTCATCCGTAAAGTAAATATAAAAATAATTTCTACCCGAGAAAGTGATCAGAAATTAAATAGATGATTTCTTTTGATGAAATATTTATTATAGCCTCCGTAGCGTAATAGCTAAATGTTGGACTAACAATCAGGAGGTCCCGGGTTCGATTCTCAGTGTGGGTATCTATCGGTACTCGGTTTGATTGATGGTAGGACATTTTTTATGTCCCCCTGACTACCGCCATGTTACCTTAGGTCATTTGCAAACCATATATTTTATTTAAAAATGTTAATTTTAAACCTTTTTAGACTTCGCTTCTTTCTGAAAAGCACCTCTTAAATTTTATTTAAAAAAATGAGATTTGAGTTTGGAAATATGATTCTTACATCCAAGCTTTTAAAGTATAGTATTTAATTTTTACAATGAAATGACCTTGTCCGTCATTAACCTTGACCTTGATAAATATGCAATAACCTTAATCAATAGCCTTGACCATTGACAACATTTTAGCAATAGCCTCGACTGATACTGTATTCGGCATTCATAAACGTTTTTGGCAAAGATCTTGACTGTTAATAGCCTTGACCTTGATAAATGTTTACAATAATCTTGTCTTGTACTAACCTTGACCTTGATACCGGCACCCAGCAATAGCTTGATAAGCTCTATGTTCTCGTTCTCTATGGCAGCTACGAGGGCTGATCGGTTGAGAGGGTCCACGCAGTTGATATCGAGGATTTCAGAGTTCGATGAATACTTCTCTATTAGTCTGGTGACAGAGATAAACGATATGTTAAGACGAAACTTACTTCCTTGGCGGCAGAAAGAGATATGCATAGCATCACATTGTCTCAAGAAAATCAACGTAAGCGACAAGTTATTTATTGCTTGAAAACTATCAATTGAAAAATCCTTTGTGCTAAACTAAGGAACCATAATTTCCTTCATAATTGTATAAAAAAGCTTATACTCTTAAGTAGATTCCTAAAACAAACAATTTAAGTGCTTTAAAAATAAATCTACCGAGAAAGTTTTCACAGATCGTGTTTCTAATGATGCAGATGTCCTAAAAATATCATTGATATAATATCAAGTCTCTGTCTGCTACCTTTAGTGAGAAAAATAGATTTTCACCTCACTAGCTCGGAAAGGCTTAATTGTTTATTCGAAATCTGCGTGGAAAAGTTTTAAACGACGTTTTTTTTTTTAAATAAAAGTGAAACAAATAGTAAAATTATGATAATAATTATTGTGTTCCGGGTAGCAAAGAAAACATAGCCAGTAACCTAAGTAACATTTCTAGGTGATATGACTAAAGAACAAGCTTTTTTTCGAAAAGTATTAACCCCAAAGACATTTAATATTAATAGACTGGACAAAGCAAACAAACATTTTGATCCTAAACTTATTACCAATTGGTAACGTAAACTTATTACCAATTGGTAATAAGTTAATCTAGTGTCACGTCACGTCACGCGGCCGTACAAAACATTTGACATACGATTGTCTTTGAGATCAAAATGTTTCCCAATGACCGCTCTATAACCTATTACTATATTTAAATCTCTCTGATTAACGCATTCACTTAATTTTGACACATTTTGATGCTAGTAAAGCTAAAGGCTGATTCATATAATCTATGTATGACATACTACATTTACCAAAATGGCAATTCCAGCCAATTTCAATCAAATAGTATTTGTAACAAAATATTTGGGTCATCCAAATCTACGATTATACCCCACGTCTGTGTGATAACACACACAGAAACGCGGCTCACACAAACAAGATTAGTCTGGACTTATAGTGATTCACACGAGCGGTTTGCGGTTGACAACTGTGCTGTTACAACTTTCAGACATTTTTGGGTGACCTACAAAGATTAAGGCTCAAGGTAACCTATTTACTGACAAGCCTGTCATGGCTTCAGTTAGACAGACGTTGGTTTTTCCCCCTTGAACCATCCATATACTATAATGTAATTTAATTTTAATTCTTAATACGTAATAGTAAATTGTATTGTTAATAATTAAATGTAAACTTCATTTTAATTTCTTAATATGTAAATTGTATATCAATATGACGTTTTCCTGAGACAATAAAATTATTTGTATTGTATTGTATCGGTCTATTTATCAATTTGGTCTACTTGTTCAAACGGTCTACGTTCCGGTTATGTCTATTTCTTTTAACGGTCCATTCCTTCTAGGTCTACTTCTTCGTTACTTCGATCCTTTTGTCTACAAATATCTGTCATCAATAACACATCGTCAATCGTCTTGTTTCAATGGTTTACCTATTATTATTTTATATTACCTTACCTATTATCTATAATTTGCAGTATGTTAATTAATCATATTCTGTACGGAGCCCTCCGGTTGTTTATCATAAAGCTAACCATTACCTTTTAACGGTAGCATAGTCTCCTCTGTCGGCGTGCAGGAGATAGGTCTTTTCCTCCCTGGAGAGGGGCCGTTCACTAATGTGCCGTAGATCATGAGAACTGTTCCGCAGGGCCTCCTGGGAACTGCCCAGCAGTTCCTCGCGAGAGCCGCGGTTCATTGTCTAGAACAAAACAACAACAATAATTTATTACATCTCATCACAATGCCATGTAAACACATCAATATTCCCCTACAATAGTACCTACTAGGTGGACAGACGACCAAACAAAAGGCCGTGGGGAGTTGCAAGATGATGATGCAAATGGAGTTGCTGGGTTCAAATGGAGTTGCTGTATGCAAATGGAGTTGCTGTATGCATATGGAATTGCTGAATGCAAATGGCCCGGGACCGGTTAATGTGGCATACCATGGAGGAGGCCTAAGTCTAGGAGTTGACGTCTCCCGGCTGGTGATGATGAATCACAGTTGTAAAAAAAATGAAATTTTTCCCCCGAATTAATTTGAAACAAAGATGACTGATCTTTTGTAATTTTAGTATCCATAATCCAAAGTTATTAGAATTAAAATATCATGTTAAAGTTCAAAAGATGTGGAACCAAAACTAACCACAAATAATATGAATCCAAAATACATAAAACACCTCACCCCGGACAATAGTTCGACTTCCACACAGTTCGTACTGAATTCCTCTCCATTTAGCAATAACGGTAAGCAACAACTGAATAAAACTTAAAGAAAGCACACAATACGAAAGGAAGACACAAAATGAATGGAAAATCCATATTCGCAGCGATGGGGTGTCACGATAACACTCGGACACAAATATGCGGAATGATGTACAAACAATATATGTATTGCTTGTATGTGTAGGTAGATATATATGTTTGAGGGGGTGTGGGTACAGCCTTGCCGTTTATAGGGTCGTCCCTACGTCATCTTTCACCGCTTAGGCGTCATCTCCACGGACGCGAGAATACAGTCTAATCGAGAACAATTGTCTCGCGGTAAGCTCGCCGCGATTCCGCCTGACACATAATTTTATTACACTAAAGAATAAATGGGCAATATGTGCGAGTAAGAAGGCTATCCCTACTGAATAACCTGTGTGTGTGAAAGAGTCACTAGAAAAACGCTGCGAAACCATTTTGAAACTCTGCTGACTCCCCTAACCTCAAACAAAACACAAGCTTTGCTATTTTTACGATTATTTTCACAATAATTCTTTGTTTTATACGAAAAATATCTCAAAATGTGACGTTCTGTATTGAGTTGTGGTATTACTTACAGCAGGAATCCAAATAAAGAGAAATTTCACAGGTAAATACAAACTGAACAGTGTTACTTTCATAATTTTTATTTTCATAGAAGTTATTTTTGAAATTTCTTAGAAACACATCCAAAGCATGCATAATAGGAAAGTATGTTCTAAATAACGTATTTATAACATATTACGTTTTAGATAAATTATGGATAAATTATCTTCATCCTAATATATAAAACTAAGTCGGGTTTGTTCGAACGTTTATAACGCGAGAACGGCTGGTCCGATTTTCATGGTTTTTGATTTGTTGTATTTTTCTCTATCGCAAATAGCAGAATAACTATTAAAACATTTGGTAAATTCAAACCAAACAAGAAGAAAAAAGCATTTTATCATACATTCACTACGCAACAGAAAGTTTTAAACGACTAGATTTTTTGTAGAGTGACAATTGAAAGGCCAAGGAAGGACGTAGTAGCACGATCGATTCCCACGGATTACATTTTAAAGTCCAAGCGGGCGAAGCTGCGGGAAGAAGCTGGTTATCATATATAAATGAACTGCATTTCACTTTTGGTGATGCGATAATCAAGGGACTATTCCTGTATTCGCCTAGTACAATAACTGTATGGTCTAACAACAAACTTAACTCTTCTAAAGCAGTTGAGTGACGCAAAGAGGCGATCTGTTTCTAGTCGTAATGATATGTTGACGAAATTATCGCTGTCCGTAGATATTACTCGACGATGGACGGAATCGTTGCGATAATATCGTCCGTGGAGATAGCGCCTTACGAAGCCTCGTTGCTAGACAGTTTGACTATAATTAATTTAAAGGCACGTAGTTTGGTTAGTGCTATAGTACTCTATGTCTGCCTTGTTAGCTAGCGCAGTAGCGCAGTTAGCTGGCTGAGTATTGGACTCAGACGCAACACATGCGAAAGGTCCCGGTTTCGACTCCCAGTGGGGTGGTGACAGTGTCAAATATTGCTTTGTGAGACTTCCCCCAATTTGGTTAGGACATTGCAGGCTGAATCACCTGATTGTCTGTAAAGTAAGATGATTCCGTGTTTCGTTAGTCACGTTAATCCGTTGTTACCGGTTACTATCTACGACAGGTAGTAGCTACATGAGACATGGCAGAGGACTGTGGCGGATCAACTCTGACACTAGGGTGTGTGAGGTCATCGACCTTACAACCTGCACGATAATCTCATCTTATGATAAAGATGATTAATAAGTGACATATTGTTACTAACACAAAGTAAAGATAGACTTTGTTGTTTGACTAACACATTATTATAGACTTTTTTGATCCTCGCGTCGCTCGCGGTCATGTTTAGGTTTCATTTACACATTTATAAGTGACATGTGCGAGTGACAAGTGGTGCGCAAGGGCTAAGCACTAATCACTTGATACGTGCTACTTGCACTTGAAAAAAAAAAGGATTCAATAAATTTAAAAATTACAAAATTATAAGTTTTGTCAGTTAGTTTAGTTAAATATAAGTTGCTCTGGGTCTTCCTGTTAAGAGGCTATGTTGGTAAGACCACGTGGCCACGTTCAAGGTTGCATTGTTTTGTAGCTGTCCCTCTCCGAGCCCTATCCTACCCGAGCGCGTACGGTGAGACAGCATAACTACGCGAAGTTATCCACCCGTTATTTGGATGTTTCGTAGTCCAGGGATCATTTGAAGGATACAGTATATTATGTAGACATTTTTTCAATACAGCATATTAATAAAATTTCAGATGTCAGTGGTTTTTCCAAATTGTTCTAAATTGATTCATACTCTTGTAAAACAGGTTCAAAGTTGGGGCTTTTTATTACCGAAAAATACAATTCTTTGACGCCCTGTAACTCGGGAAGTATATATTTAAACGAAAATCTGCCTCACCACCGACACAGATATTTGTTTCTAGATTGTGTCTTGAAAATTTCATAGATTTTCATAGCTCAACTCAAAATATGACTGGACTACGTTTGTATGGGCGCTTTGACAACAGCATACCCTCTTATAAATGCCTGTGGTAGGAAGCACCGCTCCTCCGCGTCACACATTATTCTAAGTTTATGACACATTTTACAGTTTTTACACAGAAATATATATCAAAATTATAACAGTATTTTATGTGTGAGTGTGGGTGCGTGAAAGTGTGTGAGGATGAGTGAAAGGGAATGCATGTCTGTATTTGTGGGTGAATCGACGTGTTGTTTTAATAAATTGGATCATTAGGTTACTACTACGTTACAAACTCTGGAATATGTTCTGTTTCTTTGTAGTCCAGGGTCTTTATCCACTAATCAATGTGTCTGGCTTTAGCTCCAGGAGTCTTACAATCATCATCATCAACAGCCTATATACGTCCCCACTGCAGGGGCTCAGGCCTACTCTCCTACTGAGAGTGCGCGGGCCCAGTGCGGATTGGCGGACTTCACATGCCTGTTCAAGACATGCAGGTTTCCTCACGATGTTTTCCTTCACCGTTAAGCAATCGGATAATGTACTTGAATTGAAAAACAACTCATAGGTACACGGCTGGATTCGAACCCAGAACCCTCAGATTGAGAGTCCCGCGCCTTATCCATTGCGCCACCGACGCTTCTTCATCGACTTCTTCGACCGAGTCTTACAATACTTGACTACAAAGGCGTTTTCTATCAGATTATATTTTGTTTCGTAAACATTGCGAAGGGCAACTATGAAGTAGTGATTAATGGTGGGATTAAACCATTAAACTATCGGTAGTTAATTTTAGTGATTTATTTTTTATGTGAAACATATTACTGTACATCGCTGGTTTGGAGAACGGAAGATCGCGGTTTGGCACGAGTAAGGGAGTGTACCCATACTACGTGACTCGTTCAGGGGTCTTCCAAATACCACGCTTGGTCACAGCGGGGTGGGATTATGAGTCAATATCTTCTAGAGAAATCTCGCGCTTTTTCGAGCTGTATTCTAATTATAGCGCGCAATGTTCAGCTCTTTTTACTCACGAAAATGTCGTTTGGGCGTTTTTAATTACTGCATTAGTTCGAATTTCTCTGCTGACTCCTTCAAAGCTTTCTTATAGCACAAACACTTGTAATTGTAACTTTATGTTTGCGAAAATTGATTTAAAGCCATATTTTTGAATTAACACGTGAAACTGTATACCGACTGTGAAAGCGAGACACTTTGTAATATATATGTGTCAAATTTAATCAATCAGTCATTTATCGATCAGTATCAGTTTCAGTTTATTTAGTCATCAACAATATACATTGCGTTTGACTTAAGACTAAAAGTTGACACAAAAATTTAACAACAAATACATAATACATTAATGAACACATTCTTATAATAAAGTCAAATTACGTTCTAGAGGAAATGTCAGCGTTTAAAATGTCATCATTCATGAAGTCGTCAACAGAATAGTAACACTTTTTCAATCTATCTTATCTATCTTTTCTATATCTCTATCGATCTATCTACCAGTCTTGCAAATAAATCTTTAATTAAAATTGGCCTGAGAATTACGAATACGTACTTCCCGTTGACATAGAATCCTGAAATTTGGCAAGATTGTATTCTATATATTTAAAACTCTTTTTTTACGGTTCAATAGAACTAACTTATTCGGTAGAGCATTGTTCTGCAACCTTAGATTTTATTTATGATTTTCTGTACATTTGTGATAATAATTCATATTCTGTACGGAACTCCCGGTGCGCGAGGACGACTTGCACTTTTTGCAAATTTTAAGGCGATAACGTTAGTCGCTCCTCAGTAAATTATCTGTGAGTGAGATTATAATGGTTGCGTTGTTTCATCGGATGTTCGAAACTTTAACAAGTGAATTAAATTTAAAAAAAAAACTACTAATTGATTTTTACCAAATATAGCTAGGACCACCGCAAGGAAATTTGACGTAAAACAACAACAAAATCGGTCCATCCGTTCGAGAGCTACGATGCCACAGACTTTGGCGTCAAACTTATACCACCCCTCTTTTTGCGTCGGGGGTTAAAAAACCTATTTCGTTAAAATATTGTTTGGTATCCTTATCTACGAGTAACTGCCTCAAATACACCACTCTATGTTCTCTGCTAACAAAGAAATAGACATCCCTTCTCCCCACTTCCTAGATAAGCATCTCCACAGATTATAAATTGTAAGCAGTCGCAATCTTGACACAGTAATGCATGGGCCGAGCCAAAAATAGAATAACAATGTTTTTCTAGTCTGTAGACGCGTTGAAAGGGTGGTCCTCGTTACGTCATACGTGACGTCATCGCAATGTGTTTTGACTGGACCTGTTTGGTGACGTCACCGGTCATGGCTTCACATATTTCACGGTTGCCTTGAGCTTGAGTCAAGGGATAAAGGACTCTAATGACTGTAAACTTACAATGTAATATTGGTAGATTCCGTACCACCATTTGAATGATAGTGGCAATTGTGTAAGATCAAGCGGTAAGCCGTTGGATGGAAAGCTTGCTCACCTAGATACATCAAGTTCAAACGGAACACAATGGTGCTATTAAAATTGATGTTTGGCGGCAGGCTTACGTTAAATAAAAATGCCACACCGATGAGTACTTCCACTGGGAACCGAACCCCGGATATGTCCAATCTTGTATTGTTTACTAAGCCACGGAGGCGATTAAATGAAGAAAGAAAAGATTTAGTAATTAGCTCTTATTTTTATGTCATTTACCCATACCAGGGCAAATCACAAGACCCTATATAATCCAAGCCAGAAATCTAAAGCTAAATACTTTTACGAACTAAAAACCACCGACAGTAAAAACTAATTTATTACCAGTTTTACAGAAACACTACGTATTAAATCATTTGAGAATCGTAAATGTTACATTAGAAGATCAAACTGTAAAGTTGTTGTTGATGTAAACTGTAAAGTTTACAGTCGATCGTTTTACATTTGAAATGAGTCGAAAGTTTGAAACATTTTGCTGCATTCGGATCGAAATTGACGACTGCAGGTATGGGAATACTGTAATGGGCTTTATTAAGTTCATTTAGGAGTTCATTCATATACTTAAGGCGATCCACCTACGTCAAAATTTCATACTAAATTTCTGTTGCCATAATATTTTAAAATATTGTTTTGTACATAAAAAAAATTATAATTACAAAAACAATTATATCTAAAATTTTACCATTAGAGCTGCCTATCCCTAACGAGAGATTTCTCCCGGCACGAACTCTGGAGCTTGCAAAAAATAATATACTGAAAGTAGATACATGTACATAAACAAAAAAGTATGTATTACAGAAGAAGATGTGTATATAGAAAAGAAAAAAAACCATAACAATAAATAAAAACACGATTTACATAATATATAAACTATAAATAAATACATACATATAAACTGCCTATTACGAGGTATTTAAATGAGGGATAAATAGTCAGGGAAAAATATATTAGCTGGATTTGTGTAGTAACTATCTACAAATGGGACATCAGATTGTGATGTCGCGAAAAGAGTATCATTAACATACAACTTCACAGTGAATCACAGTTTTCATTTTAAACACTTTTTTCGATTATTCTTCGAAGCGCCATCTATGAACCATTAGCTGCGTAACGGCTATTGTAACTAACTATAAAGTTGTAAATTAATGATATTCATTTCGCGACACTATAATTTCATCTCATTTATTAAGGTGATTATTTATCAAGGCCATCTATTCTGTTTTAAAAGATTATGGCAACAGAAATTTAGTATGGAAGCATTAGGAGAGGCACGTTAAAGCCTTGTTTCTTGCCAAATTTCAGGTTTCTAGGTTAATGAAAATTACTCTTTGTGATGTTCTCATTAAATTTCGTGAAAATACCCCTAATTTTCAACATTTTTGGGGGGGTTTCAATACCTTTGAATGTATAGCTACATGATAAAATCCGAAATCAGGAAATCCGTAGACGAACTAAGGTCACAGACATAGCTAGACAAGTAAGTGAGCTGAAGTGGCAATGGGCAGGCCATAGTGGCGACCAAGTACCGGGAAACGTCTACCGGGCTACTTTGGTAAGTAGTAGCATTCTGTGAACCTCATTAAGATTTTCACACAAAAATAGAAAGAAAAACACAATAAATTTTGGGGGTTCCCTATACTTAGAAATGAAACTCAATTTTTAGATAATTTTAAAAGAATTTTAGATAACCGGTGGGGAGTAAAGGTTCTCGAGTGGCGACCACGTACCGGGAAACGTCTACCAGATGGACCCCCTACTAGATGGACCGACGATCTGGTTAAGGTCGCTGGGAGTCGCTGGATGCAGGTGACTTGGGACAGATCGATGTGGTATACCATGAAGGAGGCCTATGTCCAGCAGTTGACCTTTTCTGGCTGATGATGATGATGAATCTTTGTCAATTGTGAACCGATTTTCATGATTATTTCTTTGTTCAATGAGATATATCTATATTTAAAATCAACCTACTTATAAAGGACTTTGTTGATCATTGAAATATTTTTAAGTTCTTTTTGATCGCATCTTCATCCACATTTTTGAGTGTGAGTCTTGAGTTTAAAAAAATATATTTGTTGTATTAGTGATTATTAGCTTTTATTAGTGAAAATATAGTAACTTACAATGGCGTTGATGTTGGCATCGAATCGAACACGAATCCGGCTGTCTTTTTTACGTCTTTTCATCTTGGTATTGTTTAAATTCTATATCACCGAATCATACCCACTTAAAAATAGATAATATTTAAAATATCATCGAAAGACCAATCTTTCAATATTTTAAATTTGTTACAAGCAAACGAAAATGTTTAACACTTTGTTCACATTTATATTCATGAAACACCATTTTAGACGTTTTATAAAATTTCACAGCATTTTAAACAATTAACAACTTGCCAAGCATTGAACCTGGTACTGATGTATAGCACCAAAAACTTTTCTCGAGTTTAAATTTAGAACATATTAAAAGGTTTTATTTTAAAAACTTTTTATAAGCCAGTCGATTGACTCTCGCGTTCGCTCACTGACTAATTTGAGAGATCGCTTTTCAACAAGGATGCTGCTATTTTTGGACCAACTTTTCAAACTCTGGTGATTCTCGTATGATTTGTGTGCGTTTTGGGGAATTCGCGACGTCCATCGTAATCTTAGGTTTACTGCGCGGTGAATAATTTATGTGGCGTCAGGAACATTTGAAACTTTTGAAGGTGAGATTTACGATCGCAGGCTACTGTCAAACACTTCACTTCCGCTGTCCTGGGCTCGCCTAGCACCCTCTCGGCTACACATTCACAGCTTTAAAACAATACCTAGCCACCACATCATCACCTGCTGTATAAATTCAGGGTTTGAAATGAGGTTAATTGCCGTAATCACTGATTGGCAGGCGGATGGCTAGGAAGTAACTTTTTATTTATTTATGTATGATAGACTTCGCCTTTGCCCTTCATCTCAACTGATGGTTGGCCGTTGGATAGTAAAAGTGCGCACCCAGAAGCCTCATGCTTCTGAGGCGCTGGCTTTGCCACCTTTCATACCGGAACACAACAGCGCTATTAAAACTACTGTTTGTCAGCAGACTTATGTAACATGGTGGTAGCTAGCCAGGCGGACATAGAAAACGCTTCACTACCAACAGAAACGAGTACCGATAGGTACCCCCACTGGGAATCGAACCCGGTACATCCGGATTGTAAATACATCATTTATAATAATAATAATAATAATAATAAAAGAGGTTTATTCATCACAATTTCTTAAAATTAACACTTGAACATCGTATATACAGGGTGGTCCAAAATGTGACGTCCAAAAATTTTTTTTAGATTCCTTACACCTGGGTGTATCCGAAAATACCCCATGTATGTTCCGCGATTTTTTGTAGTTTAGAAGTTATGATTTTTTAAATGTATATTTCGAATTTTCTGCCGGAGCGACTTAAAATAATCGTAACTTGTTTAATAGTAAGGTTTTTTTATTTATTTTTTCTCGAAAGTGATCGTCTTGAATCACCCTTTCTACTTTATTATCAACTACACAACGTTATTCATTACAAGTTACCGAAAAAAGGGATGAAAGTAAAAATTTTAGGTTTGAGTTGAACGGAGCAAAATTTTCAAAAATTTCTTAATAATACAAAGTTAATGTTTCATTGGTTCAAACTAATTTTAAAAACTCCAGCAGTTTGTCAGCTTACCAAATAATAAAAAAAAAGTTGTTCTTAATAGGCGATTTTACGACGAAATTGGCTTCAGAACTTAGTTAGGTGAGAATTCATAAAGAAAAAATTTTGTCAAAAAAAAATATTAAGCTTATTTTGTTTTCATTTTTATGGCCTACATTAGCAAGGCATCATCAAAAGCATTCAAATAATTTCAAATTGAACGATCAGTGACACATTAGAAAACATTTTATTTTAAAAAAGCTTAGTTTAGTTTTTATTAATACGGTTATTTTGGTTTATTTTTAGCATCAATAAAAGAAAACACAAATTAAGTTCAACTACTTTATTAAAGAAGATTTTCAAAATGACGCCCTTCAACTTCGATACACAATCGGCAACGTCTTAAAAAGTTATCTTTTAGTCTGCGGAAAGCGCTTGAATTTTGTCTGACT